>OZ012716.1:18784051-21184051 GCA_963942605.1 Poecilus cupreus | reverse complement strand
TTTCACTTATAGGTCGACAAACTGACATGCGTTTCTGAGAGTGGAAGCTGCTGTAAATTTTAAGTGCAAAATATTTGCAGTATCAATAATGCACTTGAATATGATTTCCTGTGTTTAACAATAATGAAGTTTTGACCAGCTAGCGCTATTTGTTATGTATTTGAGTGGGCGGTATTACCGGCGCATTCTTCTCAGGTATACTTGTTAGTTTGTGTAGCTATAGTAGATTTACAAAAATGAACAAATTCTAAATGCAGCGTTTTCATTTTCAAATAACCTTTTCAAACACTTTTCTTGGGGTAAACAATTTGCCCTATTATTAGGTGACAAATAATTTTAAATGTATTGTGTTCAAATTACATTTTAGATATAGAGATCATTCAAGTATTATGTAAGCATGAAATTTTGAATTCTTTACTCCCTCTTCTAATCTTAATCAGCAAACAAGGATTTCAACAACCCCTCCAAAATTATTACGTAACTTTAAACATGAGGACTCCAAAAATACCTCGAAAATTATTACGTAAGATAAACCCACAAAACGTCGTATAGAATTTATATATTTTTTCAGAAACACAACAAAATTAAACAGTACTGAAGTTCTAGGTTAATAAGAGTACGCGAGTTTAATAGCAAAAGAGAATGAATTGATCGAATCATTATTTAGGGAATTTGATTTAGGTATACAAAAAAACAACATTAATGTATCATATGAGCCCAATAGGCCCCAACAATTAAAAAAATTGAAAACAAATAATTAAAAAAACATGTGAATAATTGGCAACCAAATTAAAGAGACTATGTCCCAGTTGCATAAAGTATTGTTAACTCCGTTAATGAAACAACGTAATTAACCTATCAAAAATAAAAATTTATCCTGTAACCAAGGAAATGGGTTTCTAAGATGTGTTTTGATAGGTTAATCACATTGTTATATTAACAATGGAGTTAATAACGCATTATACAACTGGGCCTACGGGGCCTATTCTGTAAATTACCTGTTAATTTTTAACGGCCTGTTAAAAAATTTAACCAATAAAAAGATATGAGTCAAATGAAATTTGCAATTTTTATTCAATGACGTCTGTTATCATTGGTATAATTTTTTAACAGGCCGCTAAAAATTAACAGGTAAGTTACAGAACAGGCCCCAATGAATTTTTATGTCATTTAAACCATTTTTAATGCTTGATAAGCAAATAACAGCATTTCGATGACTCTTCCCTTCTTATTCGATGCTAACGTTCTACTTGAATATCCCCTTATATTTTTTTGTAGGCAGTATACTTGTAGATATTTTGAGAAACAAAAATTACAAATTAATCTCTTTTCTCCGGCCTAACAAACGGATTCTCTGGATACCCTTCTCTAAGTTTTTCCGCCACATCCCTCCTCCTTCTCTTCCCAGACACCACCCCCAGTTGCAACAACACCGGATGCGACTTCGCCAACACAGCCGCCGCCCCCAGCAATGCCACCCCTGCAATGGGTAACAATAATCCCTTCAGCGCCATGGCATGGCTGTGTCCTCCGCCCCCGCCAGATGGAGCCAGGGGGAAACCGCCACCCAACCCCCCGCCGTAGCCGCTGTGCCCGCTGGGGGGTGAACTGGGAGGCGAGATGGGTCGACCTGGGTAGCTACCTCCGTAGGATGGGTAGTCCGAGGATGGGCCTGATGGAGCTCCGTAGCTGTAGCCGTTGCCGGAGGAGTGGTAATTTGGCCCGGAGTTGAAGCCTCCGCCTGGGCTTAGTGGAGGACCTGGAGGAGAAATGAAAAAGAAATCGTAATTGTACTACATAAAAATGATCTCTATAGCTCCTCGTTCACTAATGTCTTTGGTGAGCAGAATTTGACGATTGATAACTGCACATCTATACCGGGAATTTTTTTTTATCAGAGTTCATAGGGTCATTACCAAAATTAACGTAAAATGGGTTTAGTTTAGCTTCAAAAATTTGTTAGACAATGTGATATTTACAGGATTTAAATTAGACCAATGCATGGGTATGGAATAATATTTTAAATTGTTAATATTCTACACCATTAAATTAGAAAAAATTACAAGGTATCATTAGTCAACTTCACCCCGAACGGGGTGAATATGACCACTTCTCTACTTTACATTGAAACAATGTTTAGAATTATCTAGGCTAAGGCAAAGATTACTGAAATAAAGCAGATTTTTTTCTTTATTCAAAATCATACATAAAAATATATTATCCAACACCTCTCAATAAAAAATACTCTAAAACTATGGCGATATTAAACAAAGAGAGTAACAGATTACCCACTAGTGGGTATAATTTTGAGAAAAATCACTAGTGAGTAATTTTCTATTTATAACAATAATAATAACACACAACACCTTGGTAACTACTTCATTTCAATTTAGAAAATTTAAAACATGCCACTGTCAAATAATATATTTTAAATAAATTTTGCATTTATTCAGATATGTTAGATAAAACTTTATACTTCACACATGGGCAAAGTGGAATTACCCACTTGTAATGTAAATAACTATTAATTTTCCAAAACAGAACAAGTTAACATAAAATTTAGCTTTCAAGTATCATAGATCGCCCCTACGACGCAATTAGTTCACTTAACTATTTTTTATGTATTTTACTGAAATTGTTAAATGTAGATCAAGTGTGGTGAAGCAAAATCCCCATTTTACACACGTTATTGAACATTCGACCAAGTCATCTTCCTAACTCAATTTATAAGTGTAGCTTTCGAAATATTGTACTTTTTGCAGCACGTTTAAGGTTTTCATATTTTTCCTCTAGCACTTCTGCTGAACATTTTTCTAACGTTTCTTTAAGGTGTTTACAGCCCTATTTATGTTATACACCCGCAGAATAGTAAAATAACGTGCATCTGCTGCACATTTTCTTATTCAACCGAATGAATTTATCTTGTAGAGGAACATAATGTTGGTTTAAATGTCAATGGTCAACTTTACCCATTAGGTCAACTTGACCCCAAATTACTTTAAAAAGTGCCTAAATGTACAAATTCTTCAAACAAGGAAAGGCAAAGCAATTTATTACATGTATTATCGAAGTTTTTATCTTATATTATTGGTTTATTCAAGAACATTTATTACTTCGATATAACATTTTAGTTTTTCATATGAAAGTTTCAAAAACTTTGTTTAGTATTTAAGATGCAGCTCTTGTTTAGTGATGATATATTGTATTTATATTTATATGTTATTAACGATTGTTCTTTGAACAATAACGTAATGAAAATTATTTCATGAAGATCAATGTATGAATTATGATTCCAACTGCAATTAATTCTACTATTTATATTTCTTCTAATTATTATGTTAATTAAAATAATTATTATTTCCTTATTTTGATAACTCAAGTAATTCACACGAAATAATAACTTTTTACAAAAAATTAAAACGATGAAAATAGATACTGAAGAGCAAAAAATAAAGTAAAAGTTATGCGTGGTAGAATTCTGTGGGTGAATAATTTTTTTTCAAATTTAAATGGGACCAACTTCGATGTATAGCCTATCCAATAAAAAAAAAATCAAAATCGGACTGTTCTGTAAAGAGTTATGCGTGATCATAAAAAAAAATACGCGTAGACTTAGGAACCTCCTACTTTTTTTAGTCGATTAACAAATTATTACGAAGTGAAACTTCAATTTCATTTTTCATTCAAACTGAATTTTCAAGTATTACATCATAAAAATAAATTTCACCTTGACCCTGGACCCCTGCTCCAAATCCAATTATACAAATCATACATCAAAATAAAATAATGACAGCATCATTTAGCTGCTAATCACCTGACGGGTAGAAACTTCCTCTTCTGTCAGCTTCCGGTTTGAAAAATGAGCGATTCTCCTGGCTCTCCGTGACAGCCGGGTCCTTCCCCTTCACCGCGCCACTCTTGTCTCTCTCACGCCCTCGCTCTGTCACCCCGACGCCATCTTGGATCCCGTTAAGATTCTGTGCACACGAATACGTTCGTTGGATTTAAATTTAGCTTTAAATGAAACCGGTGCATTTACATATAAATGATATTATTACATATACCATAAACACGATCTTTAAATTTCGCCGGTAAAAGCGATGAATAATGATCAAGTGTGCTGCGAATTGTGCAAGCATATGTATGTGTACGTGTGTGGATAAAAATTAAATTAATACAATTGAATAGTAATTAATGTTTAAAGAATAATTGAGCGGACCGGGCTTGCAATTAAAATATACTGTATATCTTTATTTGTTTTCAAACCATAACAAGCACTTACCACTATTGTTTGTTAATCTGTAACATTATAATGTAGTAAATAGCTCTTTGGTAATGGGTTGAACTATAGCTCATACCTTTTTAAGATCCAGTTCGATCCCAACAGCTTATTTGTAGTATTAGACAAATGTTTACCATCCAATCCAACAATTACGTTTTCCGTCCACAATTTTCAAATTTTTAATAATACTATAGATAATGTGATCCTCAGTTCGATACTCATTTCCTCACAGTTGACAAATTATCACCACATAAAAATCTCTCAGATGGCTCTCTGTTCATTAACATATATGGGTGCGTTATTCGATGGCAGGTAAAAGCACGCAAAAGCAAAAATATATAATATATCGAGATTTGTTCTGAGCTAAGCAGTGTAGAGTGCGTACACGTTAACTTCAAGCCACCTAGCCTAACAAACTGATAGACTTGGTGGCTTGAAGTTAACGTGTACGCACTCTACCACACCTAGAAATAAGTAAGTAGTGTGTTTAAATTTTGAGAATCGCCGTTAGGATATCGAGTACTATAAGAGTAAAACATTACCGAATTAATTTGTTATACTCACTGATTTCTATATAACACTAGATTGATTATAGGCCATATTCTGCCATCTGAGAGCGTTCCTAATTGAACAGGTGAAATTGAGATTTTGTGATACTTTTGTATAGTAAAGTGTGCAATCTGAAGCTCTGCCTTCACTCTCTTTACACCGCGCTCGCCACTACCTCTCTTTAGACCATACCACGAAGTATAGTTATACCCATAGACTAGAGAGATAGATTTTTAAATATTGAAGTATCACAAAACATCAATTTTGACCATTATGACGGCGTTCAATTGAGAACGCACCGTAGCGGGTTATGTTCAATCTAGTGCTATATGTAAATCAGTGGTTATACTACTATGTACTACTATTCTACTCTCTCGTACAATGACGTAAGTATAAGAGAGATAGATGAACCGACAAAAATAATAAGCGGTACTTCTTCTTAACATCTCCTAAAAAAAATCGGCGTACACTTGTATATTGCTGCTTTACTGCATTGCCATCTATCCGCATTTTTACAAGAGGCAAATTAACTATTAAATGTCATTTTAAAATCACTTGAAAAGAAAAATTACATTGTGTAATGCTCGCTTTATCCTCATACCATATTAAAATAAACAGAAACAAATAAAAATCCATCACCTAAAACGCGTTTAAAAAAATATCCTATATACTTATCTCACATCCTTGATATTCATGCATTTGAACAATAATTATCAGACGAAGTATCTATATCAGAATTTCCTGTTTCTCGAATGACACAACATGCAGCACTGACAGCAGCGGTAGTGGCAACGATTACGTGTTGTGTTGATTATGAGTGTACTATGTACAGTGTGTGTACAAATGTTAACGGATGCTAGTGGTTAATGCTAATGAGTGGAGACATACCAGCACATCTGCTTCTCTTGTTTTGGTGATTGCCGCCGCGGATAGGAAGTTGGACAGCGCGAAGATAGTGAAGAGGTGACATAGGGATGCGATCTTCATTTTCTATAACTGTACAAGCAAGAAATGATTATTATTTTGATATCATCATATGCTGTACATTGCTTAATTTGAACAGTATCTTCTTATTAATTTAAATAATCCGATTTCATGTATTGTTTTATTTTATACATACGTACCTACTACAACTAATAATCATAATAATAATAGTAGTTATTTACTTTACAAGTGGGCAAAGAAAGGAATTACCCACGAGAGAAATTTTAGCACACGAAGTTAAGACTGAGTGTGATAATTTTATCGAGTGGGTAATTTCACTTTGCCCACGTGTGAAGTATAACGTTTTATCCAACACCTCTTAATAAATGAAAAATTTATTGAAGAAATATTATATGACAGTGACATATGATTTAATTTTTTTAATTAAAATGTCAATCAAAGTAGTTACCAAGTTGTTGTGTGTTATTATTATTGTTATAAAAAAAAAAATACTCACTAGAGATTTTCCTCAAAATTTTACCCACTAGTGGGTAATCTATTACTTTCCTTGTTTAAAATCGCCATAGTTATGGAGCATTTATTGAGAGGTGTTGGATAAAATAAGTAAACTAACCATTTTGTTACTACATAATAATAATAATAAAATCTTAAATGATTCGGCTCATAATTTCCAATCTTTCATTTTCATTGGATAAATAATTTAACAAAAAATCGTTGCATTTATACATGATAAATTATAATGTATTTAAAGAAAAATTTTATTAGCATTTATAAAGCCCAGAGCACTCCAGGGTCATAACAAAAAATCAAAATGTTCATATTGCAGCAGTTTCTTAAAAATTGTCATAAAACAAGCAGAAAAATATTTTGATAGCTAAAATACTGTATTTTAAAGTGTTTTTCAGAGCTTATTATAATTTTGTTTATCTTTCCCTTAAGATTTAATTTTTCGTTAACTGTAAATAATCGATTTAAAAATTCAAAATTTGGTCACAGACTCCATTGTCAATTACTCATTTGCATTAAGCAGTATGTATTCCTAGTCAACTCAAGATATGGCAGAATATGTGTATACCATCAGATTTAAATTCTTTCATGAAATTAAGCAGAATTATTATTTAGGTACATAGAATATAGTCTATCCATCCTGGTACGAAACGTTTTGTATTAAAATCTTAAAATTTAATAAAATCATTAATTAAATATGAGATTGAAATTTAATAAACAATAACAAAATAAGAATACATGTTTAATTAAGGAAAATACCAAGATTACTTGAATTACTTGCTTTTGTAAAATTTACTTTCAAGTTAGCTCCACCGCTCACATTTTTATTTTTTATAAGGAATCCTGCTTCCTTAATGTACAGCTAGTACACATTTCCTAGTACAGTACTATTGATTAAGATTTTCATGTTTCATTTTGTGTGGTTGTATTTACTTAAATCTAGTAAGTATAATATTAATTTATTTAAATCAAATTTTTATAGCAACGTGTCTGAAATACTGCTATGGAATCGTTCCATATACCATAATCTTTCAGTTACATTCTTTGTAATTTTACAGAACTCTCCAGTTTCTATAGGGCATACCATACACCACACAAAACTTTTGATAAGACAGTATGAAATATAAAACAAATTAATATTTTTTACATACACGGAGTAAATAGCTTGGTAACGCATTGAATTGTATATCATGAAATCTTCAGTTCGAATCCCACAAAAACTGTCGCCACTTTCTAGTTTTTCCCTGTGATTCTCCATCCACTAACATTTTTGAAGGCTGTGCCTTGATGACTTACTAACCACGCTTCACATACGTAAAAATATTACACTTACTGAGTTCTGCAAAAGCTGAATGCCAGAACGGAAATTGGTAAATGGTGTACCATTTTTATTGTACTATTAAGTGTCTTTATATTCTAGTTATATTGCTACGCCATCTTGTATAGCAATTTTTATTTCGAAATAATTTATTACATCTGTGTTTCACTTTATCTAAAATGCATTCACGGTATTGATAGTACTTGGCATGGAGCAAAGTACCCTGTAAAATGCCTCTCATTCCTAACACTTATGAACACGCATGCTTCTTCTTAACGTCCCGTCACTCATGTAAATCCATTTACTCTTCCAGCACTCACGCAATATCATTAATCTCACTTCTCTCCTTCGTTTTCTATTTGCGTTTCTAAATATTTAGTTGCAAACTTAAACTTGGGGAATTCCAAAATAACATAACTAACATGGGAGTAAATAGGTGCGTGGTAACATGATATCCTCAATTCGCTCTGTACAGCCGACAAATATCCAGTTGAATATAAAAATGTATCGTATATCAAGATCTTTTGTATGCAAATTATATACCCAGGAACGAGTAAATGTATTATTTTATTTATTTCAGTATATTTTCCAGACAGCATAGAAATTTTGTCTAGGCATCTACGGTATTCAATTTAGAGTTTGATCATAATTAAACATATAAATTTGTTTTGGAATCCTAAAGCCGATAGTTGCATTTTGAACCCCTGGGGTTCCCTCTTCATTAGCGTTGGGGGGGGGGGGGTTGTTTTGACAGAAAATGAGTATATGTAAATTGTAGTGCATACATATTATAAAAAATTTTACCCCGAAGCCTTAAGATAATAAGAAATATCCGTATACGTGTAAAATTAGATGTATAATTTACTTCACTAATATAATGTATAAAATAAAAGGTTTTTTTAAATTTTCACCAAAAGTAACTAATAAACAACAACAACAATTAACTTAAAAACATATCATAGTGATCTACATAAATTATAAAAATATAAAACATACAATCTAGTAGATCACTACATACGTATTTCGATATTTGAATTTTAATCACTGATTTGGTTTACAAATTATGTAATCTTGATTTTATCCCTCTTGCCTCTACTGATTATGAAAACCTATATAATTTTCGAAATACTTATTTATTTATTAATTCAAGGGTTAGGGAATATTTTTTTTTTAGGATTGTTGTTTGCCTTAGAATATATTTTAAAAGTGTTAAGTTCGTAAATTAGCTTAATTAAAATTGTTACCTGCTTTAAATATAAAATTCAATCCTCTGCAAGTTTTATTCCCAAAAATTTTAATTAAAGCAAATTCCGAGAAAATAGATTCTAAACAGATGTTTAGCCCTAGGAATCGTTTATCTGTGTTTTATAATTTTTTTTTTTTGACGACTATTGATATTTGTTTGTTGAATGTTTGTAATTGCAACGGATACATAGTAAATTATAAACACATTTTCATATCTAATGGTAATCATAGACAACGTAACATATCGATCCATATCTTACAATTCTGTCAATAACGATGATGTTGTTTTATAAACTTTTCGGTAATCCATGAACAATTTATATGCCACTTCATATTTTTTTGGAATGAAGACATCTTTAGTATTAAAATAATAGCAGTTGTACAACAAGTAAGAAAATGAAATATTTTTCATTATTAGGGGTGAAATTTGTAATCGATGCGTAGCCGAGATTAAAAACACACCGTATACGGAAATTAATACTTTTCCTACGTGTTGTTATTTTAAAGTTTTGAATTTGATATTGTTAAATTTGTGTCATTTTGAGGTTTTGAAAAAACTAGGGAATCGTAGAGAGCAAAAAAAAAGTAGTCTTGGAAGTAGTTAATTTAAGTAGTAATACTTTCTCAAACAAAACTCCTGAAGTTATATTTTCAAAATGTAAGAATGTTACTTTTAATTATTACAATAAATAAAGTTTTCGTTACAATAATAATTGATTTACATTTCCGCACTAGTGCTTAAAAATACAACTTTTTCTAACTCTAATGAATATTGAAATCAAAGACATTTTCAAACGGTAGTATTATAATTTTTTTGCTATAGGTATAAATTAATTAGGAAATAATATGGTGGTCATAGAAAAAGTATAGTACAACTCTTTGGTTCATGCTATAAACTTTCATACCTACTCGTATGAAATGAGTACCATTCTATGCTTGTTGTACAATATACTATTGTCAACTCTTCATATTTAGTTTAGGCAAATTTAACTTAGAGTACAAGTGACATCCGTGCTTTATTTGATGCAGCTTTGGAAAATTATACTCGGCGGAATTATAATATGATCATATTATTGAAATTAGTCAGCAACTGTGTTTAGGAATCCCTAAGTCAAAGTTGTATAACAATAATGAATATTATTATTGCTAATTGAAATATCCAGAAAACCTTTTCATCCTACTAATATCCTAAGTATCCACTCTACACCAGCGGCCACCAAACAACACTCACTTCACTACACAATCTTCAGGTCTCCACACCTGCTGTCCCTCGATGTTCGCACTGAACACTGTGGTGTCATCTTCAGCGGCTGGTGGTTTTATGTGTCCTGGATGTTTACGGCGTGGTTTCACCGCCTGCTACATTCTGCAATCACACGGAATGTCGTTACTTGTTATTGTCTCCAACTAACTCCAGGTTGCATTGTCTCATGTAGACCGAGACGATGCGTGTTGAATGCTTCCATGCAGAAGAGAATCGAGAAGAATTTAGTTATTTGATACTCTGCACAACAGGAAGTGAATTCCAATTATAGTATAGTTTATAGTAGAACATGAACTACCCAGACACAGCTATATTTTTAGTTATAAGTTAGTGAAATCTTAATGCTACAAATCTTGTTTCTTTGATGAGTATTCTACCTACAGTACTACAACTGCTTGCATTGTACATTGCTAAAATGCACTTAGATTTCTTCTTATACTTACTAATATTCTTATAGCATGAGGAAGTATAGAATCAAATGCATGTTTTGAGGTCCCCTGGATGCTTTTTGACCATTTTCTCAATAGATGTTTGGATGGATGACTGTATTTATCCATATGTTCTATTACTTGCAAACGAATTGAGACAGAGTAACGAAACTTCATAATCGACGATTTTAAATGTTTACAATTATTGAAGAATTCGGAAACATTTAAAATCGTCGATCAAAGCGTCAATACCCATTGTTAAACAAATGCAGAAAAATTGGACGTACTTTTTAGCAAAGAAAATACTGGTTCTTAAAAAAAAATTAAAAAATATATCTCTTTTACCCATTATGGGTGTGGCCACTCTGCTTACGCAGATATCGGTAAGTGATATATTTTTACGTTACCAGTCGTTAAAAGATGTTAGTGCAAGGGGAACCACAGGGGTAATTATAAATTGGTGGGATTCGAACTGAGTATTTCGCGATTACTATTTTAAAGTTGGTACCCCCTACACCTACAGGCGGTGGGGGATCAACCTTAACATCATTCAATAGCCCTCCGAAAAATACTAAATAAGTGTTTTTCTGTTTTTTTTTTATTCTTTTGATTTCTGTTAAATTTTTGCGATTAAAGCACCATCTTTCGCGAATTGAAATTTTTTTCGAACAAATCATACATACTTTTCGAAGTAGAATCCGAATCTGTGATAAAATTATATTTGAAATTTTATCGTATCTCCTTCAATTTTGTTTTTTTAGTTAATTTGATATGTAATAATACATTTTAACAAGTGGAATGTAATAAATATTGATTAAGCCTTGTCGAGTTTGGTGTGAAATTAACTGTCTGGTGTCGCAGGGAGAAAACTTGGACTCAAATGTCAAAAATTACAGATAATTGAATTTTGTGGAGTTTAGTATGGAAGTTTTCTGGCAAAGGTTTCACGGGGGAGAGCTGCATTAAAAATAGTTCTAATCCATCGGCAATTGTTTTATAATTTTCATTGGCGTTCTTTCGCGTTTGGTGTTAAATGGAAGCTTACTATTGGGGGAATTATATTATTAGGTCATTTACGCATTTTGAATTTGGTACGCTGCGAATTACATACAGTATATGACTATTTTTAAAACAAATACATATATTTTTTTCAGGTCTCTTGAATTTTCTCAATTTCGTCGGTGTATTTATTTATTTAAGTCGTGTGGTGACAATACCATATTTGGTATTGAAGTCATAAATACAATAAAGTAAGTACAAGCTTCTACTGATATGTGATAGTTACTTCAATATACATATATTCAGTATTCACGGTATATAATTTGAATCCCACTGAAACAATATATCTTAATAATATCGATCTCTTTCAGGCATTATGTATGTGTAGCATTAGATAAATATATCCACTAGAAGAATGTCACATGCATATTTAATGAAACTCATCATTCATCATCTTTAAGATAAGGATCTTAAGTTAGAATTTATAAAAAAATGTTTTGACTACAATTAACCAGGTATCTCTGAAGGAATGTGGTCCACCACTATAGTTACAAGTGAATAAATTAGTTATTTACATTAAGTTCTAACCGTTGCAACGGCCCTCAATTTAATTCTAAGCCTACAAATTTTTAATCAAAATTTACAAAAATATCTCCACATTCTGTTATTTCTTCTTCACTAATATCATTGGGGTCGGCGTTTAATTTATTGTATTCTGTATCATTTAAACTTCCACTTTCGGTTTCGTAAGTATAACCAAAATCAATTGAGTTCTTCCCATTGTCATAAAGTATCATTTTCCGTTCAGCAGATTGAAATGTAAGTACATTTTAACCAAGGTCTACATAATACGTAATACGTATATAACTATCTGTTCTTAAGAAAGACAAATTTTAAGTATTTAGTACTTGTATCTTCTGTAAGAAAAAAAATCAGAAAATCTCTGTTTAGCTCTAGAAATATATAATTATTCTTTTATTTCTACTAGACACTAAAAAAACTTTAGTTTCTAAAGATATATGACGTACCGTTCTATCTGCATGATCAGATTCCTATTGTTTAATGCAATGAAAATTCGGCAATACGACATTGTCACCAACTTTCAATTCATTTTGAAATTTTCATCTTGCTGAGACTTGCGTTAAATTATAGACAATTTAAATTTGTATTGTATTCAAGATTCTGGGTTAAGTTTACTTTGTAAAGAGGTTAATTTTAATTGTTTTTCCAAAAATTATGTTGGTTTTTGCCAATGTGTGAAGAAATTATCTTATTGTTAGAACACGTATCTTGTTACGGTCTTATTGTTACTTACATTGGATTGTTAACTGTTACCTCATGTACGCCATTGGGAGACTCATTATTTCAGTCATATTTTAGCAATGACAAATTTTTTTATAATAATGTTTACGCAAAGGTGTTTTGAAAGTTTCTGCAAATTTATAAAAACAAATTTGCGTTCCAAACAAGGTAATTATATTTATACACAGACATTTAATATAAGTAGAAATTAACATGACAACTGGGTAGTAGACTATGAACTTTGGTTGTAATTATTTTATAGTTGCATTCTATGTCTAAAATTAAAACCATAATTTCTTCACTTTATTTTACAATCTTGTATTTTAATTGTTCAGTCATTCAATTTTCTTACTACTTTTATGAGTCATTACAGAGCAGTTTTAGATATTCTCTACTTTCTCAAAAAAATTATCAATGCGAAAAAGTCATTTTCTATAACACTGTTTTGGAAACTAGACATTCCACAACTAAAAATTGTTATGGAATTACTAACATTCCATACGCTGCGTATGGAATATTTTCGACGAATCAGAGCCGCATATTAGCGCGATATATGAAGTATCTTGATTCAGTTACTATGGTTATGTCTGTTTGTTTTAATGTGATTTATTTGAGTTTGACATTTACAGCAGTTTTATATTTGTAGTTTTTGAATATTTCCAAAATCTTGTTATAGAAAGTATAGCCTACAACGTGTAATGGAATGACATATCCCACACTCGCAAACCGTAGCCCTCGCCTTCGGCTCGGACTACAAACTTTTTGCTCGCTTGGAATATGTGCCATTCCATTACTTGTTGAAGAATATACTATTATGTGATTTATTAAATTAAAATAGTATATTACATAATGGCAATATTTGAGCACTTGCTCTCCCGGCGATTTTAATATTACTTGCAATATTCTTGAATCTACTGCATTGTTACTCTATAAATTGGGGAAATTGGCTGGAAATGTTGTTCACCTCGAACTCCAGACCAAAAGTTCTCATGGACACCGAGGTCAAAAATGTATTGTTTTCCAGATATTAACGGTTAAAGTACTACATTTTGTTTCAATAAATTGAAAAAACTTTCAGAACTCATAGTAAATTAAAAAGGCTCTTTGCATATATACATACAGGATTTTTAATTTGCTAGTTTTTTTTTCTTGATCTGATGACTCTCTATCACTGATTTCTATATAACACTAGATTGAGCATAGGCCATATTCTGCCATCTGAGAGCGTTCCCAATTGAAAGGGTGAACTTAAGGTTTTATGAAACTTTTGTAAAGTAAACTGCACAATCTGAAGCTCTGCTTTTTCTCTATCTCTAAACTGCGCTCGCCACCACCTCTCTTTAAGTCATACTACGAATTATGGTCATACCTATAGACAAGAGAGATAGATTTTTAAATATTGAAATATCACAAAACCTCAATTTTGACCATCATGGCGGTGTACAATTGGGAACGCACCGTAGCGGCTTATACCCAATCTAGTGTTATATAGATATCAGTGCTCTTTATTGACAATGAGTCAGTACCTGAAGGCATTAGGCATGTATGTTTTGCTTACATTACCATTTCATTCACAGTTTTTTGACAGCTATCAATTGTCATTGGTTGTAATCATTCATATGTTCTGAATTAGCAACGGAAAAGGTTCTCGGATTGAATTAGGGACCAAGGAGACACTCGGGAACTCTCAGAGAACTAACCCGGTTCATTATAAAAATATAAGCTACGAGTATAAGCATCATGATGCCAAAAAGTTGTATTTTAACATAATAATTACTGCGTTTACATGCAGTTTTGAAACCGTTTTCAAATTATTTTAAGTTTTGAAAACTCTATGTATACAGTGTCAAAACCGTTTTGAGTTAACTCAAACCAAAACTAAAATTCATGGGTTTAACTTCAAAATTGTTTTGAAAACAACTCATGTAAACACGTAAAATACAGTTTCGAGATTATGCATGCGTACTTTGGAACACTAATATTACACAGACAATAATTAGAATAGCATTAGCAAAGCAGCTTCAGAAAACACATTCTAATAAATATTACGTTATTAAAAGATTATTATAGGTACAAATTTTAACACAAACAATACTGAGGGGTTATGTTTTACATTCCGATCTGTCACTTACATCAACCAAATGCGCATGCGCCGAAACTGTTTTCAAATCTATTTTTACACCAGTTTTGGAAACTACATGTAAACAGTTTCCTATAATTTTGACTGAAAACTGAATCATTTTCAAAACTGCATGTAAACTTAGTAAATATCTGGAAAAATATACATTTTTGGCCTCGGTGTCCAAGAGAACTTTTGATCTGTAGGTGGAAGGCCACTTCCCATAAGAAATGTGCGAGATGCTTTACGTAAAATTCAAGCTTGCATCATTATAAAGGATGTTAGTCACATAATTATGATTTCGGTCATGTCTGTATTTAAATAAGTTAATGTGCAGTGTATTATGATTTTATAGTTTAAAAGTTATATTTTACATATTTTTGTTTATTGTTTTGCAGATACTACGTCAGATTTATTATAAAATTTATAGAAAGAGAATAGAAAGTAGTCAAAATTGAAATAATAGAAATATGCTTAATTTCAGTAGCGCTATTTCACTATTTGACAATACAGTGCGAATAGCCCTGTTTCAAAATCATGCTCGAAATAGTAAGGTGAGAATAAGGGAATCAATAATTTTTTATTATCAATCGCACATTGATTTAACATCTTGATCATCCACAATGTACTGTAAATAAGGTTGAACTCTCGATTCAGTCAAGATGCTTCAGACTACCAATTGCCTACGTCAATTACTACAATTACATCTTATTTATATTCAGGGTATGGCGTACATAGTACAACATATTAATATACATATTTCATTATTCTCATAAGTAAGACTAATTTAATACACAATGAGGTCTTTATGAGAAACAATAACCGAGAAGTATGGCTTTGAAAGTGAAGAAAATTACCGTAGCAGAAAATTTGGTTAGGCTATAATGATATAGTAATAGTAGTGTGAAAAATGAAGATGCAAGTGGAAGAAAGTGTTGCATGCAAATTATCGTATAATTTAATATTATAACGGATTATGCAGATGCGTTTTCCACTTTTACTTCTAGATGTTTTTAAGAAAATCACCAATTTTAATTGGTGTGTTGGGTGGTGTGTTGAAAAAGAATTGTTGTTATTTTGCATTAAAATTTTCCAGTAGATAGATTTTTATAAAAAGAATTTATAATTGTATTATAAAGCTGAGGCGACAATTATTTTTGATCCAACGCTAAGATTATATCTAGAGGGCACGGAATAAGATAAACAGGAAAATGAACTTCCTATTGCGTAGTACAGAGCGGCTAGTGACCAAGTTTGTTCAGGTTCGAATTTAGAACACTACGCGGCGCATCAGTCTAACCGCCCTTCTTATGTCCGTTGCTAGCTATTTTACATGCGACATTGTGTTTGTTTTGTAGATTTATTTTGCTATATTCGATATTTTTAAAATACAAAAGGCCGAATAGAAAGTGTATTGTACCTAATTGTAATTCGGGATACGCGTCACGTAAAGAAAATGTGTCTTTATTCGCTGTGACCGAATACCGTTTACATGCATGGTCGAATGCTATTCCTCGAAAAGATCTAGTTTTGTCAACAAAAGATGTTGTCTGTGAAAAACATTTTAAGCCCGAATGTGTAATACTTGCGTGGAAAGCACCAAACTGTGAAATAACTGTAATATAATTATATATAAGTAACCTTAACACCAAAAATTTTGTAGGTTGCAATAAAAATTCAAACTGACAATATTTCCTAATTGTCCATATTATTTATCAAAACACGTTATTAACCGTAAACCACCAACAATAAGACACGTGGATGATACAAAACCAGCAAATACACGTAAAATACAAATTTTAGAAGAATAATATAGTGTTTCTACAATGGAAAATTTACAAGAAACAATTATTACTAATCAGAATACAAGTAGTATTAATCTGTCTGATATTAATTTGCCATCAAAAAATTACACATCCTGTAAAATAGATACAAACGATAATAATGAAATGTTAGTATTCCTTGAAACAATCTATTCTAATTACTTAAAAACTGGAATAATTCGAAAAAAAGTTACTGTACTTAATAACGCTATAGAATTTTCCTACAGTGATAAAAAAAATTATTAACTATTAATACTGATTTGATTACAAATGTATTACACAAATTATCTGAGCTGAAAATATGTTCTGCTGGTGCTTCTGTAATTGAATATAAAGATGTAGTTGTATCTATTGGTTCTAAAGATTTCATAACATCAACGTAGAGGCATAATATGTGTGCAAATGTCTTAAAAAACAGTGAAATTTGTAAGCATTGTGTTTCTTTAAATGTTTCTTTGCGAATCGCCTGTTCTCGTCAATTTAATAGAAAATCACAGATTCGTCAAAAATTAAAATTTGTATAAGAAAGTGCAGAAGACAGGTATATGTAAAAAATCATCGAGCAAAAAGAATGACAACGAAACGAAATAAACGTAGAAACTATTGCTCATTGTATTCATTATCCCTAAAGAAATAAAACTTGAGAGTAAATAAAATTGAACATTATTTTGCCCTCATATTTCTGTATAAAAAATAACTATACATTAAAATAAAAATCATTATATTATATTCAAAATATTTAATAACTGTAATACAAATTTGAATTTGTCTAATATTGCGCATATACATGAAAAATAAATATAAGAGTACGAGTTGTACATATTCGGCATGGAAAACATGGGCGGTTAGATTGGTGCGCCGCGTAGCGGCGTATTGGCCAAGCTGAACAGAAAAGAGCATATTTATTTTGTGAAGTCGTTGGGGCTGCTAGAGGGTCTAGAGGTCAATAATGATCTTTTCTTAATTACTATTTAACGAATTAAATATTAATAAAACCATCAGAATTTTGATATGTATACTCAAAAACTAAGAATGCAAAAACAAAACTATTTATTTTAACATAATTTTTATTATCCAACATTTCATTTGATAACTGGTAACAATGTTTGCAGAAATTGATAGGAAAATCCTACTTTTCCAGAAATTAATGAGTTAAGTGAGTGAAATTTGAATTTCAAAAAAGTAATATTTTGTAGGTCAGTAATAACCCATTATAAACCTCTTCCGGTATAATGAAGCAAGCGGTTCACGACTACTAATAATCTATACAACTTGTCTTCTTCCTTCCTTCAGTAGCAGTTCCCTCTATCTTCATTACCGCACCGGAATCTGGATATCAGCTTGACCGTCCCATGAATCCATGTTGTTTGGTGTCTTGTGTTAGGTATCTGGGTTTCATTGATTTGTATCTGCTGTTATATTTTGTGTTGTTTATTCTGTTCCTTCTTTCTTGGCTTTGGATATCTAAGTCGCGTTCTACTATTTCTTCCTCTCACCCTCCTATTCTCTACTTCTGTTGTTGAATAGCCTCTGTTTTCATAGAATTTTTCCCGTTCTAATTCCCATTTGTTCTGCTGGTTTTATTCTTTTAATAATATTATTTTATGTTGATTTTGTTTCATTCTTTCTTCCTTCCTTATTGCTCTTTTTGCAGCTTCCGCTCTTAATTTTTTTTGCCTCTTCTTGTACAATGTTGCTGGGTGTAGTGGTGTTGAATCCCAAAATCCATCGAATGTATTTAATGTGTTCTTTTTCTATTTTTTCTTGCTCTTTCCATCCCCAGATTTCGCTGCCGTACAACAGGATATGTTCTTCGCGGTATAGTCAAACAAAAGAATTCTAAGTCTGATATTTCCTTGAAATTTTCTCTGTCCTATGCCCCAGATTAACTGTATTATATACTATTAATATTACCCTTCTTAAATGCGCCCATATTTAAATTATAATTATTTACAAAACGATTTTCGCCTTTAAAATGATATTTTAGTTTTGTTTCGTATGTAAATGTTAAAGAAGGGAGAAAATTAGCAAACAAAAATTAATTATCATGTTTGATATTTAACGTACAGTCGAAGACTGAATTTGATATTTTATTGATATGAAAGAAAATATAGAGAAATGAAACTTCTGAATAAAACTTTAATTTTGTTTTAAATCTTTTAAATTTATCATTATGATATTGGTTTGTGTAAAAAGATGTATAATTTTCGATTTTTATTTTTTATATCTGGAACGTCACACTGGGGTTTAAGAAACCCCACGATTTTCATCTAATTTTCCACATTCGTATAATTTCGATGCTACCTCGTTGTAAATTCAATTTCTATAATCCTAAATAAATATTCAATATGTATAATTCATATGTGTTTGTTGTCATAGTCCAAAATAAAAAAGTTAAGTTTTGGAAAAATGCTGTGTTTTGAATAAAATATTTGTGTTTTGAATAAAATAGTTCAGAAAGGTTATTACCTAACTGTTTTATGTCTTTCTATAAATCTAAACAAATATTCTATAGGTAAAATCCCTTGGAAAATTATTTCCGGTTATGGAAAGTAGTTTTTCTTTTAATGAGAACTGTCAAAGTAGTGTGACTGTCTAGGGTTAATTGTCAATCTTCAAATAAATAACCGTATTTCATGCGCAAAAATATATCACTTACCGAGATCTGCGGAGGCAGAATGCCACACCCGCAATGGGTAAAAGGCGTGGTGATATATTTATTTTTTTTATTTTATTTAAAATAAATACGCAAACAAAAATAGAAAATTTAATTACCCCTGCTTTTTGAGGTACAGTTTTATGTAACTACTAATATTTTGAATAATTAATAATTGGGACGACACACTGTGTTTTGTAATTTGTTATTACTTCATTCAGAACACTTAAATTTAATAAGAAATAGAAATCAAACACAAAGTTAAGTAATCATATCCACCCACAACAAATTATCATCGCCACGAAAACCTGCAAAATATTTCATATTAACAAGTAATCCAACATTTTTTCAGTCCATGCCATCACCATCTTCTTGTGCAACGCTGTCATTTTCTCTTTCACGTTGACAGATTTCCCAGTGATCACAGTAGTCATTGTGCAAGTGAAGTAACCGTGATTCCATTGTTCTCTTTACAATTATGACGTAGTGGTAGCACTGCTGATGGTGAAGGAATCAAGAACAATCCACGTTCGGTTGTCGTCTTCGTTTGTTTAATTTTAATTAATTCTAGTTGTCTGAGTATGCAGGAGATGGATTTTGAGTTAGTGCTAAAGATGTACTTATACTCAGGAAAATGAAGTGGTAAGCTTTAATGGATTGTAATGTTTTGTATTGTTGCACTGTTGAAATGTTTCTGGATTAAAGTTTAGAGATTTAAGAGGTTTTAAGAGAAACGATGAAAGGTTTTAGTTAAGTGTTTACTGAAATCCATTCCGAGTTTTGTGCTGTTGAGATATTTGAATACATCTTGAGACAGCTGAATATTATTCGCATGTCTCCCTTTCCACTTATACTTGTTAAATTTATTTACATTTTTTTTATTTTAAAGTTTGTAAGTGAACTAACTAGTTATGGTCATAAACCGCTTAATGAGTGGATGATTGTGAATTTATGCGAAGACAAACGACCTTGCTCTCCAGTGGGAATCGAACCCACGATCCCTGGCGTATTATAGGTTAGTGACATAGCTACTACTCCACCGAGATCGGCTTTACAAATTTTATTCCACTGATTATTTTAGAAGAAAAATCTTCAAATGGAAATTATAAATAATTAAATTTTGCATCGAATTACATATCTGAAAAATTATGTAAATTTGTCACAATATAGATTTATTAAAAATAGGTATACTATATCATCGTAACCAAAATATTGATATACTATTTTTTCGGGCTTACCTTTATTAGTTTGTACTGGAATTACAAATTTAAAGATTTATAATTAACATTTAAAATTCTAATATGAAATATGGTGATATTTTAGATTTAGAAATCTAAATTTCCAAATCAACCAATCGACTTGACTGGGGAAAAAAAATCAACTGTGACAGCAGTAAAATGTGTCGCGATTGTCCATCAAACTGATTTAATTGTGATCATTTTAAAATATTGTTGTAACATGGATGCGGTGATTGTTGAATATGATATTAATTTAATGTCTTTGGTTGAAGAATATCATATACGACAAGTTACGGTTATTTTGTTGAAGCCTAGTCTCGGTTATCAGATTTCAAATTTAATAAATTTTTCATGAACCAAGAGATAAATCACAAATATAAATTCCAAACTAAATCTACATTTTTAAATTAAATCTAGTATAAACCTGTAATTATAGTAATTAATAATTTGATAACGTATAAGAAAGTAAAATGAATCATTGTGAAAATAGTTTTTATTTGAAATCGGCACTAAAGTGCTCAAAAATCGTCACTAAAGTAACCCATAATACGACGATTTTAAGCAACGCAGTGTTGGCAATGGTAAAACAATTATTGTATAAGTATAATATAATTTTGATAGATTTTGAAATATTATAGTAAATTTATACGCCCTACGGGCCTCGGCAAATAAATTCCATGTTCCTGATAAAAAGTTAAACTTCAGTGCCTTGATACATAAATAACTATTATTCTTCCAAATAGAGCTTATATCACATTAGAAGATTAGTAATTGACAATGGAAGAATTCTTAACGGTAACAGTACATTAGTTCTGTGATGATTGTTCATTTCAAATTTTTACCACCATTCCCTTAAATATTAGTATTTACCTCAAAGAGCCGTTAAATAACCTAACCTGTCAAAGCCCATAAATTGGTTAATTTGAGGTTTTTACCAGTAAATCATTATATTTACCAACTTGACTGGTTAAACCTAAGATTAATCAATATACGAGCTTTAACAGTAACATATACACATAACATACATAACTTTCTATGTCAAAGTGAATGGTATCAATGTTCTTGAAGCACTGGTTTTTACATATGTTTCTTCAAAATGTTCAGTCTGATGCTTGCTCTTGCTTCTGCTCAGTTTATTTTTCTATGCTCTGCTGCTTCCTTCACTTTTTGGATCCATTTCTTCTTCTCTCTTGATTTCTGTTGAAGAGTGCCTGTTTTGCAATTCTGCTGTTCTACATTTTGCATAGGTGCCTGTACCTTTAATGTTGTATTTCTTCGATAACGCCCTGTAGAGGTTTTAGCTTGAAGATTCGTTTGAAATCGTAATTTCTGATTTATATTATGCTTGTTCTCTTGCCTGCAATTTTTTTTTGTCTGTGAAATCATAATTTACATATCCCGCACAATTTTTTCAAGATTGGCAGGAATACAATGTTGCTTCCAGGAATAAATATTAATATAGGTTTAAAATATGATTTATAATTTCATATGTATAAACAAGTTTAGCATCATTAGAATAAAAATACAAAAATATATGAGCGCTCTATGCTGTGCGGGTACCACGATAGCAGTGAAAAATGCTAAGTGGGATTATTTTCCCGCGGTATTTTGCGTTTGTCTGTAAAAATTCGACTGTGTTTGTATTTTCATTTTGCATGTATGTTTCTGTCTGCATGTAATTTTCATATTAAAATAAATTACCATTCATTTACCAGACAGCCATTTCGCAAACACAAATCTAAACCGCAAAAAATATGTGTTTGTGGTTTGTATAAATATTTTGTAGTATTATATATGTATTTTGTATTTGTTCGTAGAAATGCTGAGTTAAACAAAACACGCAAATAGAATTTTAACTTCTAACTATAACTACAAAAGTTAAGAATGTTCTAAACTTCCAGAAAGATTATTGTACTAATATTCTAAGCAAAATTTTCTTGTCTTAAAGAGATTATATCGTGTTCACCGCACGACTTTATTATACATATAAATATATAATAGATGTTTCAGATATATTAAACTTTTTCTCGCAGTTGGTTTCATATTCGAAGTAAATTGAATTTGTTGTTCTGCGCGTCAAGTTAACTTACATTTCCGGTTTTGCATTTGTTGCCAAAATCAACTCAATTCTTTGTATTTTCATAAAACTCATAATTAAAATTAAGTTTCGTTTCCCTTCATTCTCAGTTCATGACTTACTGAACTTTCCAACACCCATCCCTCCTTCCACACAGATAACATTGTGAAACTGCTCGAAACGGAATCAGAAGACCATAAATCATGAATTTCTACGAAAATCTCGCAATAGATTTTTTCATGATTGCTATACTTTCTTATACTATATATAAGAAAGATTCACGTACTTATACTATGTATAAGAGAGCAATAAAATCGTATTTAAATTTTACATTTCGTGTCAATTAATCAAACAGTTTTTGAGATAGCCATTCGCCATTTTATTTTCAAGTAACCAGGCCAGGATATGTGTTCAATAAATAAAATATAAATAAATAAATATATTATCTCGCCTTTTACCTATTGTGGGGGTGGCACTCTGCTTACGCAGATCTCGGTAAGTGATATATTTTTGCGTGTGAAGTGCGGTTACCAGCCGTCAAATCATAGCCTACAATGATGTTAGTGGAGGGGGAACCACAGGGGTAAATTTAAATTGGCAACTGTCGGCTGTGGAATTCGAACTGGGGACCTCACGATCCACAGTCCGACGCGTTACCACGGAGCTATTTACCCTTGTGTTTAATAACGTCGTATTTTATCTAGCTTAAGTTTTCAGGTAATTGCAGACAATGCAATAAAAATTCAGGTGAAACTTAAAGTATCCCTCAATTTATGTCCTAGATCTAATAAAATAAGCTACTTTAATTCGTGTTATAATCGTATTTATTTCAAATCACTGTATCAAAAATATGAGCCTACTTCACAAAGTTATTCCATATTCTACGGCGCTTTCCAACACCAATTCTTCAATAAAACCGAATAGTCTTCACATTTGACATTTCTTTCCACAACGACTGATACTCATAGCTAACGCAGGAAGCGACGCAGGAATCATCTGCGACCGCGTAACAATATCACTTTCGCAGCCTGCTAGCACTTCACCCCTCGTCCTCTATCCTCATAACACGTGTCACACCACACGGTGGCACGGGCCATGACTGCTGCACGTGGCGCATGGTGTTGCTGATGTCATGTCCGCAAGTGTATGTTATGAGAAATTGTTGGTGATTTTGTGGTAATATCTTTGCAACACTTGTACTTGCAAAAATTAATTATTATTTATGGACTGGAATGGAGATGTGATTAACAATAAAGATTGATGAATCTTGACTGACCAATTGAATTTGAATAGGAAAAATTATAGGTACAACATTCTATGCCTATAACTTTAGGTACATATAAAATTACGGTGTACATGTGTTCGTAATTCTTCTCTTCCTAAACGGCTTGACCGATTTTGATGAAATATTTTTTTTGTATTTACGGGGTCTCCTGAATGATTCTTAGCTACAGCTAGATCCAATGTTTTTTAATTTTCCAGTTTTATGTTCATGACTTATGCATTTGACCATCCTGGGGGTATTCCGTAACTTAGCGTTTAATTTTTAACGACCATTTACAAATTATAATCAATAAAAATATATGTGTCAAATGAAATTTTCAATTTATATACAGTACCGACTGTTATCATTGGTTAAAATTTTTAACAAGCGGTTAAAAATTAACAGGTAAGTTACACAATACGCCTCCAGGTGACCCCATAAGTACAAAAAAAAAAATCATCAAAATCGGCCAAACCGGCTAGGAGGAGAAGAATTACGAACGCCGTAATTTTATATATAAAGAGGAGAAAAAATGCGGATAGTCCGGACTGTGACTCGAACCCAGAACTCTTCAATTACATGTCAAGAGCTCTTACCACTTGAGCTATCCGAGCCTGTGGCAGGACAACAGCTGCCAATTGGGTCCGCTAGTTTTTTTTTTTTCATAAAGGTTGACTTTTCGGCCAAAATTGAGACCAATTAAAATCACATATGGTTACAGTTTATTTTTTGAATATGGATGGATTCATTATTTCTGTTTTTAAAAAAGAACCTAGTGTAATAAATAATTACTGATAATAAAACTCCTGGTGGAATAATTTATTGCATTTTGTTAAATTATTTTTAATTAATTCCATGAGAAAATCACAATGTAAAAGAACACTTTAATATAATATAATAATATAAATACATTAACAGATCACACTGAAAAATTCTATCTACGTCTGTTACTTTCGAAAAGGAATTATCAGATTTACAGCGTTGTTTCTATTATTGGAGAAGTAAGTTTCGTTCTAGGTACACAGCGAGCGACATTCTGTGAGCATTCTAGTAAAGTTATACCTTATATTTCTGGTGAATTTATTTGCCGCATAGCTGTCAAAAATCCAATACTACTCTTGCAAATTTTGATTTATTATTCTTTCTCATTCTCAAATGGAGTATAATTGGTTTTCAGGAACGAAGACGATTGCACTAATTACATAACATAATTACCATTCTCTAACGTCACCTTTACTTTCTATAACGGCTTTTATACGTCCTGGTATAGAATTTATAAGATTTTGGCATTGTTCTGGAGCAATTGTCTGATTTAAAAAAATATAAACTAAAGAAACTTTGCGCAAGGATTCTTTTATAATTTTACACTTGCAATGATAGAAAAATAAATAAACCAGTAAAGAATGGTATTAATACTGTGGCTACATCATAATCACTGTGAAAGTTTCAAGATTTTAAGCAAATTAAACAACTATAATGAACTAATGTAGGACGGGGATCGTATAAGATATTTTGGAATACTAATGTAAATATTTTGAATTTTCATTTAGCGCAATAATATTGGATTATTGGATAAATACATTAATACAATATTACTTTCCAAAATTTACCTACTGTTGGATTTATCTTATATTTATTTATTAATTTGTTGTTTTGTTATAACACTGACAGTATCTTTCCATCGAAAAAGTGATATTGTATGGATTTTTGTTCAAAGTTTCAAAATCTATTAAGAGACGAACAAATATTGAATTGAAAATTGTTTTTTACCGATTGACAATAAAGATGACTGCTAACAGTCTGTAAATTGTCTCTTTTATGCCTAGGCTGTAAAATTTTTTTACATAACAACCGCTCAATAAATGCATAGCAACCGGCAATAAATACATAGTAACCATTCAACACAAGCATGGCAATGTAATTTGATAGCAATAACCTTCAAAATGTCTATATAAAATAATCACTAAATTAATATTAATTCCAAATCGGCAAAAAAATTATGTGTTCAACTCTGCATCAAACAGCAGCATTCATTGCTCGGCTTCTCCTCGTCTATGAAACGGCAGCCTCTGCTGTAAATCTGATATTTTGATGCCGAGTTAAACAAATAACTATTATCCTCACCTCTCAATAAATGCTCCATAACTATGGCGATTTTAAACAAGGAAAGTAACAGATTACCCACTAGTGGGTATAATTTTGAGAAAAGTCACTAGTGAGTAATTTTTTATTTATAACAATAATAATAACACACAACACCTTGGTAACTACTTCGATTGACATTTAATTTAGAAAATTTAAAGCATATGTCACTGTCAAACAATATTTCTTTAATAAATTTTGCATTTATTAAGAGATGTGGGATAATACGTTATATTTCACACGTGAGCAAAGTGTAATTACCCACTTGTAAAGTAAATAACTATTATGAGTAGCACCCTTTAGAAAATAGTAGAATCAACATTTCAAGAAATCAGCAATGATAGTTGAACAAACGAATCTAATTTTGTCTTGAACCACATCTTGCATAACCTAAATGTCATTAAACCTAGCTCATCGTCTGATAAGTCTTAATTACGATAAAAAGCAGCGAGTTAATTTAATTTCATGGGAAGTTCACAATAACAATTCGTGAAAACCGGAGGCGAAGTCCGGTAGCTGGCGAAGTTACACAATTTGCAAATCCATCATCGTTGGTATAACTTCATTAAAAACTGAACACCGTGGAATTAAAAAAAGTTTGCTAATTTTACTCACTAATGAACTTGAATATTCTCAGCCATTTTAAATTTCACTGGTTTGTAATTTAAATTTAGTTGGGAAGAGAATTCAGTTTAATCTGCTTTTACTAGCTGAAAATAGTTTTTCAATTATTTTTAAAAGTTTATTACTGCCACAATACCACTTGCTCTCTTGCTGAAATAAAAGAATAATATATTGGTTAATGTTTTGTTACATAGATTGTCCCAAATAAGAGATTTTAGAAATCACAAAGCATATGTAATCGGTTGAATTTGACAAAATTTGCTTTATTATTTTAACTATTTTTGTTTCTCCGAAATATGTATATCTCGCAAGATGCTACCATTTTATAAATTTAAGTTTTTGAATTAACTTTGCTACAACTATATTTGTGAACATCACATGACTTTTTTATACAGAGCAGTATATATATATATATATATATATATATATATATATATATATATATATATATATATATATATATATATTATATTTTTAAATGGAACATTCTATATATTTTTGCAAAATTTGAAAGACCTTTTTTCTATTTTAAATAGGTCTTATTCATTATAGTCCTAAAATGATCATGTTTGAATAAACTAAACTAATATAGCAACAAAATAATTGATAAATTAACCAAAAAGTAGTAAATAATAATTATTAAAGATCTGACAGCAACTAATTTGATTGTTTTAATTTTAACAATTTTTTGGCATATTTTCTATGTGATTATTGATATAAGAAATTTGCAACAAATATTAGCTTTTATAATTTCTTATACAAAGTCTAAGGAAGTATTGGAATCATGAAAAAAATCGATGTCGAGATTTTTGCTGAAATACATATTTTGACGTCCACTGAATCCGAAGACTAATTTCTCAATGATGTTAGTGTGTGAGGATGGATGGATGTCCCTGTACACAATATCTCATAAACGAAACAAGATATGTAAACGAAACTTGGAATTTACAAGTTTCATGGATATATGAAGAGCTGGGTTGATTTTGAATGAAATTGAATAACCGGAAGAGGAAGTTTACTGGACACAAAACAATAAATTCCATTTTTTTAAAATAGAATCAGTTGTTAAAAAATAATATAAAAACAATGTTTATCCAACAATTATCAATAAATGCTCTATAACTATGGCAATTTTAAACAAGGAAAGTAACAGATTACCCACTAGTGGGTATAATTTTGAGGAAAGTCACTAGTGAGTATTTTTTTATTTATAATAATAATAATAATAACACACAGCACCTTGGTAACTACTTCGATTGACATTTTAATTTAAAAATTTAAAGCATATTTCATTGTCAAATAATATTTCTTTAATAAATTTTTAATTAATAACAGGTGTTGGATAAAACGTTATACTTCACACGTGGGCAAAGTGGAATTACCCACGAGAGAAATTTTAGCACACGAAGCCGAAGGCTGAGTCTGATAATTTTATCGAGTGTAAAGTAAATAACTATTGTATTATAAGTTAGAAAATTTTAATGACTAGATATTAATTAATAGCTACTTTAAAATAACATCATAGTTACAATAAAACAAAAACTAAAACATTTTTAACATCTATGTGTCAAAATAAAGTCATACGTGTTCAGTTGGTTTTATATGTATAAGAAAGTAGTGTGATGCCCACACCAGATGGAAAGCTGACTAAGTACTTCGGTAATATGTCGCCTCATGAGTGGATGAATGAATTATATCAATAACACGAACGACCATGCTATTCGGTGGTATTCGAACCCACGACCTCTGGCATGCCAGGCCAGTAACATATCCAGCACATCTCTGAGATTGGCTATAATATTTATTATTTTAAATATTATTGTCAATAAAAGAAAACTTTTGGTTTTAGATTTGTATTTTTTATTTAAAAATTCGACGTTTCGACGAACTAGACGTACATCTAATCATGAAAATTATATTTATGAAATTTCAATATTCTATATTTTCTCTTTAGCTAACGAACATACGGACACATTTATCCATCCACTCACCTATCCAAACAGACGAATTCAGTTGAGATCAAAATATGTATTTCCGCGAAAATCTCGTAATTGATTTTTTCATGACCAATATAGGTGATATAAGAAAGTAAAAAACAATAAACAAAATTTGAAATACACCAAATTTTTATGACTATTTGAATATGTCCTTTCGGGATTGTGAAACCTTACGGTTTATATCCTTAGGATAAACCACACCAAACGACATCTAATTTTTCCTTGAAATTGCTACTTACTTTACACTTATGTCCTGTGTGTTATCCACCCAGTGCTAGCCCTTTTTACAACTACTAGCCGGTGCCCGATAGCTTTGTAGTTTGCCAAGTTACCCAACTTGAAATGGTACCGGGTGTGAGTACCGACCCAAATCAGATTATTTTAATTTTTTCTGGTCTAACCCGGATGCGAACCTCTGTTTCTAGAGCCAAGCACTCTTTACTGCGCTTTTCCGCTGTTTATTTATGACTATATCTGGCATCCTAAGTATTTTTTCGGAAAATTAAGTACATAGTTGAAATGACCAACTACTTTTGTCAAATATATGAATTTAAATAGCTCCGTGGTTAACTCATCGGATTGTTTGAATCATGAGATCTTTATAGTTCCTCTGCTAACTAACTGCTTTGGGCGCGTGATTTAACGGCTGGTAATAAAAAAAAAATGTCACTTACCGAGATTTGTAGCAGTGAGCTGCATCAAAATGAGTAACTGGCGTGATGCTATATTTAGTTTATTAATTTATTTCTGAAATTTAAATGAGTGTTTCAAAAGATCACATTCGCAATCAGATTTCCAGTTCGTTATCTGCTCGCATCTCTGATCAAATGTCCGTCCAGATAATTTGATGATTGGCTATGTATTAGTCCAATATTTGATCAGATCTATACATAGAGATTCAATCCTACTTCTAATTGGTACATACAATAGGCACTGAATTTAAAAACATACGATTCCATTTCTCTGATCAGAGATTTATTAAAAAAATTGATAAAAGACGTGAACAAACACTTAACCCTAAATCTGATCATCGTGAATAACACCCTTTGTGGTTCAGAGATCCTTATGAAAGTTCATCGTACTCGGTTCATTCTGTATACCGAGAAACCTACATGCGTTTTGTATTTGACAGTTTCATTTAAACACAACTGACAGTTCTCTATTCCTGGTATTCCACATATGTATATTCTTATTATGTATAACGGTCACTGATAAGAAAGCAAAATAGTATTGTAGCAAGTCGACAGCTCGGCTGCATGATAGCGTAGACATTGACGGTAGAATTCCATATGATATCTACAGTATTACACTATTGCTGCGTTGTTCTCTGTTTCTATGTTGATGAGATGCAATGTTCAGTTGTGTGAGTGTGTGACTCACCCTTCTCTAGTGTTAGGCGCTTGATGCCACCAGGAACGGCTTCAGAAAATTCTCGGGATTGATGACTCAACATTATTATTGTTCGAGAAAAGTATGAAAATTAATGTTTAAATAATTATTCTTTCCAATGGTTGAAGAAGATTTCAGAACTGTAAAAACTAATAAAATTGAAATAAAAAAAATATATAATAAAAAATATGTCATCACGCCTTTTTCCCTAAGTGGGTGTGGCACTCTGGTTACGCAGATCTCGGTAAGTGATATATTTTTGTTTATGAAGTGCGGTTACCAGCCGTCAAAACATAACCCCCAAATATGTTTGTGGAGGGGGAACCACAGGGGTAAATTTAAATTGGCAACTGTCAGCTGTGGGATTCGAACTGAGGATCTCACGATCCGACTCGTTACCACGGAGCTATTTACCCCATTAAAATTGAACGTTTTGAATAACATCCAGTTTCTTCATATTCAACAAGCCAACTTGATGGTGTAGCTATGGATGTATTCGCCAATTTCTCCATCCATAGCTAATTTCTCTACGTGGAATATTTTGAAGAAAACGCCCTAAAATCTTCTCCAATGAATCCATCTCTTTGGCTATGTTATGCGGACGATATCTTCACTGTTTGATCTCATGGACAAGATACGAGTAGCTTAAAAACTTTTTACACCATTTCATTGGTGAACATCGTAATGTCATACTATGGAGATAACATAGAATGGCACTACCCCCATTCTAGATGTATTTTTGGAAACAAACAAAACAGTTTATAGAAGAACTTACATATACCAACACCAACCAATATATTCAATCTATTTCACATCATCATCCTTCTCAAAAATTTGGTACCATGAAATATTTGTTGAACAGAGCTACCGATATTCTGAGAAAGATATAATTCGTTTATTACATCATTTCCGGGCATCCAGTTTCTTCTTCTTCAACAATAAGTTTTACAAACAAGTGGGTGTTGTAGCTATATATTTGCCAATTTCTCCATCTATAGCTAATTACTACAATGGAATATTTTGAAAAAATAGCTCTGGAATCTTCTCCAGTTAATCCATCTCTTTGGCTACGGTATTTAAAATTTATCCCTGTGGTTCCCCCTCCTCTAACATCTTTCGGGGATTTGACGCACTTCATACGCAAAAATATATCACTTACCGAGATCTGCGTAAACAGAGTGCCATATCTGTAATGGGTAAAAGGCGTGATATTTTTTTTTATGTGGACGATGTCTTAACTATTTTGTATCAGCTTGTAGCCTTTTTTGAACCATCTCAATATCAAGTTTACTCAGGGAAGAGAAGAAAATTGCACTATCCTTGTTTTGACATACTTTTGTAAAGAAAAACTAACGGAACCATTCATTACTCAATTTATAGAAAACAAACACTTACCAACCAATATATTAAGGAAGACTACGTGTAGCAATTCGATACGTTGAATTTTAATCAAAATTTTACAGAACTTAAACAAATAATTTTTGTTATTCTAGTGAAAATATTTCTCTCACAAGGGATGATAGTGATTACTTGCGAGAAAAGTTGTTTATTAATGATTTATTAAATATTTTATGGAATTTTAATATTTATTGCTAAAAAAATTCTAAGCGATAAAAGACCATTGTTAATTTGTACTACAGAAGTACTTTCGTTTTCGTTGTTCAGTGAAGCCTGTACCGCACTTGTGCAGTATACTATTTTAGTTAAGGTTTCTATTCATATAGGCCACAGTGTCTGTAAGAGAAAAGATTAACAATCCAGTTATAGTAGTGAGCCCTTTATTTTAAATAAAATATTCTAATGTATATTTCTCATTTTAAATGCAGTACTTGTATGCATACTATGAATAACTTGATTAAAAAAGGCGTAAAATAATTTAAACGTCAATAACATTCATGCCCTTGTTGAACTGTAATTATCTACGGAAAGTTTTAAGAGATTATTAAATGGAAGATAGGTTTTCTTGATTTGAAATATTGTGTTTTGTTTACAATTAGAACATGAAGGTTTAAAAATAATACAGTTTTCTTCATGGAGTCGATAGAAAAAATTAAAAGAAAAAATGTTTCGTACAAATTGGTTAAGAAATTTCTCAGATAGCTTGCTGTTATTTTGTTTCATGATAGCAGACTAAACACTGATTAATAAAAATTTTTGTTTTGTTCCTTTTAATTGTCATATTATTTAGAAATTTTTTGCTAATTTAACTAACTTCGTATCTCTTATACTTCTCGAAATTATCTGCACAAACATTGTTAATTTATTAAATTGTTAATTGCATTAATTTGTGTTCTAAAATAAATTAATTAAATTACTTTGAACCTATATGGAAAATTTAAATATTATAATCGTTTCAGTAGTTTTTAAAATAATTAGGTACAAATAAACATACAGGAATATTAGAATTACATTCTATTTTAAAGTTGTTTAGCAGATAGTTTGTTAATCATCCATAGTTGACGCCTATAACAGTTAATATTCTTAGCTGCTTCCTCAATTATTTAATGCACAATTTATGCCTACCAATTAATTTGTTAACTTGTGCTTGTGTGAAATAAATATGTTAAATAATGTTGAAGACCTTTTCTGTTAATCCGGGCCTGGCGGCCCTTCTGAAGTTTTTTATATGGTGGGAGTTTAGGGCTGTTGCTGGAGGAGAGCAGGGGTGGCTGCTTGGCGCGATTCCATTTTTGTCTTGTGCAATTTTCATATTTTATTTTTAGATGCGTTCACGTAATCTTCACTCCTATTTATCTCAAAAAACCTTCTGTTTTATTCGCAGCGGCTGATTTTTGTTGGAGCTTTATCGTCGACTGAATTATTTAGACATATTTACAGACTTCCATTTACATTTCACGTATCGCGATTTCAAAATAATATACAGATATTTTATAAACATGATGCGTATAATAACTAATAATTATAGGATTAATTTAGAACAAAAATTAATGTATTTAATAGTTTAATAAATTAATAATGTTTTGTGCAAAAAATTTTGTACATATATCTCAAAATCTACATATGTATATAGTCTGGAAATGAGCAGGAATAATAAATCAATCAGTAAAGCTAAAGAGATTCCAGTGGTACCTCAATTCTTTGCTAAGAAGAGCTAGAAAAAACTGAATACCATAGAGATCGAACTTTTATATGCAGATATTATAAATACATAAACAGATCTTTCTAATAACTTCTACGTCTGTAGATCAAGGAATTTTCTAGACGTTAATTGCGGCATTTCTATTGTTAGCAAAATAAATATTGTACGACCACTATTGTTAAGTTTTACCTTCTATTCTGATGGATTTATTTGCCGCAGCCCTGACAAAAATCCCATACTGTTCTTGCAAATTATTATTTATTACTACAGCTCATTTCCGAACGGACTATAGATTTAGTTGGTTGTTAGTTGTTAACCGTTACACTACACTAGATATTTTGGCTTTGATTTAACTTTATGTGGGCATCCATCACATATTTTTGGGAAAAAACTTGGGTAGAAATTAAATTACTGAAGTGCTTTATACTTTTTCAAATAATTCTTAAATAGAATTATATTGTTTAACACGTCGCTTTAACGAATTTTACATGTAGTCCAGTAAAAATCTGCATTGAAATCCAGAAAAATTGATAAAGTATATTTTATGGCTGAATTTTATTGCTTGTTGCTCGTTCATTTTAAAAATCCAACATCTAGAACGCTACCCCTATGGCTTCATACCCTAATTTAGATTTTAATGGTTGAAAAATGCTTTTATTTCGAATAATTGCGTTTTATACGTTTTCTTTTAGTTTTAGACGAAAATGCCAAGAGGACAAAATTGTAGAGCGGAAAATTTCCGATGAAGTTCTTGAAAATAAAAATTCTGCGAATTTTCGCCGCTAGAGTGATAAAAAATATTACATAGTTATCGTACGTGTTTTAGTACAGAGCTACAATAACCCATGGAAATCTGAATACACTGTACGAATATACTTGTATTTCTTTATAATGCCATAAAATCTGTGTAAATAAACACAAAATTGCTTTTAACTTTTTATCAACGTATAATAAGTACATTAGTTACAATATAAGGTAGAAAAAGAATTCCAAATACGAGTAGGTAATTTAAACTTTTGTTGCAGAAGAAATGCGATTCTTACAATTTACAATCTGTATGTTAAGTAAAGATGCGATCTTGGGTCTTCGTTGCCAACTTTATTTAACTTTAAAAACCTAATTTTCTGTGTATACATTTGCTTGAATGGAATATATTTTTTGTTTGTTTTGAATTGAGAAGTTGGCTGCTGGACGAAGAATCAATCTGATAACATTCTTATCTTAAAAGGATCATTTCAAAGGAAACATTTTCATAGCACACCTAATTGTGTTTGAATAATAATGAATAAACAGCTTCTTTTGATTTATTTACGATAGCTTTGAGAAATTTGAGTAATAATTTACTTTGATAATTATTAAATATATTTTGTAATATGCTTTCCAACTTTCGATGCAAATTTGACTTCCGAAGTAATACTTTATGAAAAAATCTGATGTCACCACGCGACTTTTTTATACATTCTGAATTTGATTGCTTAATAATTATACAGGATGTCCCTTAACTTCAGGTACATATTAGAAGGGCATATAATTCTTAATGTCCTGATTACGGAACAAAAATAATTTTTTCAAAATTGCTATGATTAAGTTCACTTAAGAAGAACATTTTTTGTACCCCTGATTTATTTGTAACAATAATCAGAAATATCAAAACTGGTATAAGAAACACTACTAGAAACCTAATGAAATTATTGTATTATGCAAACATTACTTATTAATTAGATATAATACAACGTAATATTTAATATTACAACTACGTATTCAACCAGTGTCCCAAAACTGTTTCCGTCAAAAACCTCAAAAACTAATTTTTAAATTTTGAAAAAATTCTTTTTGTTCCGTAATCAGGACATTAAGAACTATATGCCCTTCTAATATGTACCTGAAGTTATGGGACACTCTGTATTTATCACATGTTTAAAAAGTGTATTACACGATGAAGTAACTATTTTCAAATGACTTAAAGATCTTATCAGTCTATTTACATAATCATATTTTAAGTGAATAAAATATACAAGTGTCAAAAGTTCAGTTACACCAAAGGCGATTTCGACTGGCACTGGTTACTTGCCGGTTACGTGTTTGGTTGGTTTCAAACGACGTCACACTAACCGAACGGTTACTGAAATCGCGCGGTAGATTTTGACATGAATCAAATTTGGCAGAAAACATGAAAAATATGATAGCGTTCTAGTTTGACATGAATAAAATTTGACAGAAAACATGAAAAATATAACAGCGTACTAGTTTGAAATCATAACAAATGAAATTCAACCAATTAGAATACTAACTGTTGGACAAACCGAGCTCTCGAGCATGTTGCTGATTTGACACACCAAAACTGTCACTGGTTACATATGACGCCAGTCGAAATCAATTGGTTAATCTATTTACTAACCATTCCTGTAACCAAGTACTAACCGGTGCCAGTCGAAATCGCCTCAACATAAATTGTATTAGAATTTTTTTAGGTTTTGTTCTCTTCCTGTACATTTAAATTTTAATATAATCCCATGTTTAATTGTTTTGTCAGTTCTTCATAACATATGCAGTTCACTTCAAATACCGATTATGGTAATCAGCCAATTTAACTGCATACAAAGATGATCAAGTCTTTTTAATCAGATCTGCACCATGTTATATAATTATATAATCTCTATAATTATTGCAAAGTTTCGATGCTCTCGTTCGTGAAATTTTAAAAATACATGGGTCAAAACGTGGTCATGGAATTGTTCAAGTTGTTCTACATCCAAATTAGTGAAATAACCTCGTTGTTAATGTAACAATGTGATTAACCTATCAAAGATAAATCCATTTCCTTGATTACAGGAAAAATATGAATGTTTGATACATGAACAACGGAGTTAACAACGCTGTATGCAACCGGGCCTTTATGTGCTTATTTGTTGTAAATTTACTATCGTCACTTTTAACTTGTTACGATGCCTCCCTTACATGTACTTGTATGTGTGGAGGACGTTCTTTTAAATGTTATTCTTATCTTTGACATGTAAATTATCTTACTAATATATTTCTTACGTTGCAGACAAAATGGCTCAATTCCTGCGATTCCGGCGCTCAAGCCAGACCTCCACGTCGAGTGTCTACATGCAGGTGAGTGCCACCCCTCAACCTCCTACTGGGGGTGAGTTAAATGTATATTCAGATCACGTAACCGTCTTAATATTCAGTTCTATCAATCATGACGAATATTCGATCCGTTGTAATTTTGAACGTAACGAGATTCGTGAAATGAAATATCGTGTGTCTGAGAGTTTGAATCATGAAGTCATTTAGATTCTAGAAAAGTAGGTAGCCAGTTTGATGAAGAACTCTAATCTTGATTCTAGATGTTCTTCTAGACATAGTTTAATGTTATTATTATTTTTATTTTTTTCATTTCGAATTTACTGCTTTGGTTATATGCCGCCTTATGGTTTATGATTGCTAATTTTTTAACATAAACAACGGGATTCGAACCCACGACCTCTGGTGTGGTATGCTAGTAACATAGCCACTACTCCATCGAGATCGGCTTAATGTTATTACTTATTAGGATGGTATTTGTTGTTTCATTGTTATAACTGACTACTTTAATGTTACCCTTTTACAATTATAAACATGGGAATATCTGAAACAAATTATATGGATTAATGGGTCGATTCTGTTCAGAGTCCTGTAAATTTGTAAAATCGGAAACTTGTTGCTTACGATTGGTCTGTAAGTACCAGTTTACAAATTTACAAATATGGCAATTCTGTTCGTATGTCTGTAACGAACTGATTTACAGATACTAAATATGTTGTAAATAATATATATATATATATATATATATATATATATATATATATATATATATATATATATAATCTATTTCCCATTTACCTTACGGTGTAGGGTTTATCTTTTACATATTAATTATTACATTTCATTTCATTTGATTTGGTTATCTGTTAATTAATTAATTACGTTACATTTCAGTATTTACAAAATTTTTCCACATTTGTCTGTCCTTTGCGATCCTTTTTGCTTCATTTATTGTTTTCCCTTTTCCTTTAATTATTTTGGTTATTACAGTTTCCCATGTTTCATTTGGTCTTCCTCTATTTCTTCTCATTTGTATTCTTGCTTCCCATATCTTTTTTGCGGGTCGTTCCTCCTCCATTCTTTGTATGTGTCCCCACCATTCGAGTTGCCTTTGTTCCACATATTCTAGAAGTGGTTTTACTCCTAGTTCTTCCCTGATGTCCACATTTCTTATTCTATGTAGTCTTGTTATACCTTTAACCTTTCTTAGGTACTTCATTTCTAAGGCTTGTAGCTTGCTCTTCATTTTGTTTGTTAGAACCCAAGTTTCGCATCCATAGGTCAGAATGCTTCTATAAACTACTTTGTATACTGTCATTTTTGTCTTCTGGGAGATTTCTTTTTTGCCTATAATATTATTTGTCATTGCATGTAGTGCTCTGGTTGTTTTCTCCAATCGTTTTGCTATATCTACTTCTTGCCCTCCATCGTTTTGTATTATTACTCCTAGGTACTCGAATTGGTTTACTTGCTCCAGTAGTTTTCCATCTATTCGAATATTCATGTCATCATGTTCTCTGCATGTCGCTAATACTTTTGTTTTATTGACATTTATTTTCATTCCGTATTTTGTTAATACTTCATTCCAGATATTTAAATTCATTTGTAGGTTTACTTCATTATTAGTTCTATTTCTTCTCTTGCTATTAGTTCTTTAATTTTCTCCTCATACTTTTTAGCTGTTTCTGTATCCCTAAGTTTATATGTCTTTATCGTCTCATATTTTTTCTTCATTTTACTAGTTTCAGTTTTTGTCTGTTTGTTCATTTCCTGTTTGATTTTTGCTTCAAGTAAGTAATGGTCACTGTGTATTTCTGGCCCTCTTTTGACTCGAATATCCATAATTATTTGTCTGTTTTTCCTCTCTACTAGTATGTAATCTATTATTGATTTTTCTTCTTCCTTTGGTCCTTGTCTCGTGTATTTGTGTATATCTTTATGCATGTAGAAAGTATTTGCTATTATCATGTCGTTTAGTATACAGTAATCTATTAATCTCTTACCATTATTATTTATTTTATTCTCTCCGTATTTCCCAACTACTTCCGTATTGTTTGCGTAACTTCTTCCCACTCTGCCATTGAAATCGCCAGCTATGTATATATTTCCTTTGCTATTTTCTGTTGTTATCGTCAGATCCTCCCAGAATTTGTCCTTTGCTTCAGCCTTCTCATTTTCATCTGGTCCATATGCAACTATAATCGTTATCTTTTCTTCTACATTTACATTATTGAATTCTATTTGTAATATTCTTTCTGACACTCCTTCCCATTTTTGTATGTTTTGCGCTAATCGTTTGTTTATTATGCATCCCACGCCAGCTGCCGCTCTCTCATCTTGTGTCACCCCACTATATATCAGGATGTGTTCATCATCAAGTGCTATTTCTCCTTGGCCTTTTTTCTTGGTTTCCGTGATTGCCAATATATCAATTTTTGATTTACTGAATTCATTGCATATTTCCCATTCCTTGTCTTTTATGCTCCTGATGTTCCATGTTCCCAGTTTCCAGATTTTTCGTGTTTTATTTGCATCATTTATTTTATTTACTGCTTTATCTATTTCCATGTAATCCGTCCGTTTTTCTTTATTTTTAATTACTTTTTCTCGTTTTTTGGGTTTTCGTTTTTTGGGGCTTCTTCCAGTATATTTTTGTTGTTGTTCCATATCCACAGTTTTCCATCTATAACTAGTTTTTGGTACCTTATTTTCACTTTTTTGTTGTCTTTTCTTAATTCTTCTGCAGTTTCTGTAAGCTTTTTCTGTATTTCTCTTTCTTTTACTGTCAGGTCGTTATTTATATACACCTTTTTGTATATAGTATTCCGCAGCATCGCTTTGTTCTTCAATATATATAATTTCTTCTCAAAATTTTCAATTTCTGCTATTATAACGTTTTCCTTTATTTTATAGGACATTTTAACTTGCGTTTTGATTTTTAGGTATTGCTCCAGGAAATGTTCTATTTTTTCAGACAGTGTCTCTTCTGCATTGTCTTGTATTTGGATTCCGCTTATAACAATGTTATTTTTTCTTTTGTGTTTCTCCATTTTTTCCAGTCTGTTCTCTAATCCTTCTAGTTTTTCTATTTGTTTTTTAATCTGCTTCAAATCTTGTTTGATTTGAGTGTTTTCTTCTCTCACCTGGTCTATTTCCTTTCTGTATTCTTGGTTTTCTCTTCGTATTTCTTTTATTTCACTCATCATATCAGTCATTAAGTTTCTTAGCTCATCCATCTCTCTACTTTTGTTTTTAACTGGTGTTCTTTTAGTTAATTTGCTCTTTTTCCTTGTGACTTCTTCGAGATCACTATCTCGTCTACGTTTATTTTCGTCGTGTTGTAAATAAATATTATGTTAATTATGATTATTTTGAAAACATAACCTATTTCAAATATCAAAGTTTTAATTGTAATTAATGCGCATGATATGATGACTAGCCACAACCGCATATCTTGGTTGGAATTTGAAATTATGACCAAAATACTACACCTAGTAATAAGAAAATATCGTGGTGATATATTTATTTTACCTTTATTTAGATCTCAGGAAAAAAGGTAAGAGAAAGAGAAAACATACAAGAAACACCAATATGAAATGTTCATAAACATTCTTGAAAATGATGACAACTATATAAAAAATGTCAGAATCAAACAGAACTATTAAACTCTAGTCCTGGACTCCTTTATTAAATTTAAACAGTTAAAATAAAAAACAATCTGGAACTCCAAAGATTTGTGTAGTCTCAAGTTTCTACGAGTTAACCTCCTTTAAATTCCTTTAATAAACAAACATTATTTTGACAAAAAAATAATATATCGATTATTTATTATATAAACTAACCTATTCTTCTCTCCTAGTAAAATGCCAATACATATTAATCGTTGTTGTTTCATTTTTATTAAAATTAAAATCTGTAAGCTTATGGCCAGGGTTTCTGACACCGGAAGAAATTACGATAACTGTAAGCGTTTACAGGACATCTGTAAGCTACAGATGTGATCAGAATTGCAATCTTGATCGTAAGCTGTTGTAGTTCTAACAGATTTGCTTACAGATCTTACAGATGCGAACAGAATCGACCCATATGATCTGTAAAACATTTTATTTCAATACAACGTTTAGAATTATTATATATAATTCTTCATTTGTTTTATTAATGAAAAATTGGAAACGTATTTAAATAAAATGTTTTACAGATCTGAATCCAAATTTTTTATAATTTACTCTTAAAGTTTTTCAAGTTATTGAAATGTTTCTCTAACTATACGTAGTATATGAACCAAAATCGTGTATTAAAAATAATTTTTGATTGACACAGCATTAAATTTCTTTTAGAACAAAAGACATAATTAAGTAATATTTTGACACCAACAACTTACCATTTTGACTTGAGGATATTGGTTATTTATCTTTCAGTTCTGAAAGCATTCTTATCATTAATAGAGAATAAAAAGCGCGACACACAGTGCGCTAATAGAGCTTTTTAACGACGTTTGATTTGTGAAAAAAGTGTAGTATATCAACTATTTCCCTATTTGCATAGCTTATGTTCGTTTTTCTTAATTAAATAAGAACTACTGCACCTTTGTCACAGGTATACTATTTTCTTTTATCTATGCCAGATATTATTATCCCTAATAGAAAATAAAAAGCGTCACAAACAGTGCGCTAATAGAGCTTTTTAACGACGTGTTTGCAGTGCGTAGCTTTATAAGAGTACCGAAAATAAAATATTTAAAAACGATGACTAAGTTTTCGCGAAATTTCATGTTTTGGAATCACCTGAATTCGTTATGACCATAATTCTTGTGTGTACATCTGCAATAAATCAATTACAAAAAATTTATTGTGGGCACCACAATACCTCCCGCCATAGATTTCTTATCAAACAATGCAGGAACACGGACTACCACTATCAAGAAACGCTCATTCCTTCAAAAAATTATGGCACATGTCAAAAAATGACATTTTTCAACCATTGTTTTGTTTTTTCAAAAAACAGGTTAGCAGATTTAAACGAAAATATCAAAATATAATTTTTTTAACGTGTAGTAATTCATAAATGGTGACAATAAGAGGAAAATATTTGAAACAATAATTGTAGAAAATAATATTTGAAACATTGTTCTAATAACAAAATTTTCATTAAACAATAATTTACTGAAATATTATAAAATAACTTGATAGGGCTTCAAGTAGACTACCATTTCCGGTTATTGAATAAAACTGATCAGCTTTTCCAAATGGTATAAAATTAATATATACAAAATATCACAAATTTCAGTTTAATAGTTTTTGAGAAACTCCAGAGATCCACACAGACTGACAAACTAACAGACAGACAGACAGACACATGCACAGACATCATCGCGAAAATATTAAAATCGTATTCTAGGAGCCCTAAAACGTGCTCATCCACAATTTTTAGCATGATTCCTTTACCTCCCTTTCAGTATGTGGCGGGAGGTAAAAAGAATAATGAAGTCTGATGATAATGTTCAAATATGTTTAATAATTACACTTGACATATGTTTGCTAAATGATGATATAGTTCAAAGTAACTCAATTATCATATAGAATTTAGTAATCAGTTGTACCATCTGAGAACTACGAATATAAAATACGAATTATACTTTTCTAAATACCGCTTGCTTGGCCCCTAAACGTTCTTTTTTATAAAACCCTAAAATATGTATTTGTTACATTAATATCTATTTTATTTTAGTTATATGCATTGTCATTAAACCTGTAATTTTAGAGCATCGTAACTCTCTTTTTGTATTCGTAAATTATTGAACATTATAGACACAAATCCACATATACACGTAGATTTCATTGGGATAATAGTCAATACTGTTTCAATGGAGCTCAAAACACATATTTCCGCGACTACTTTGTCCTCGATTTTATTCCTGATATTTGTTTTGGACTTTAAACAAATACATAAACCAACAAAATAATACGTTTAAGATTCCTCTCGGAAAATCCACTTGCAAAGTCGATTACAGCCAGCAGCAACGATACTTATTAAAAAATAAATATGTTGCGTGAAATTTTTCACGACTGTCAAATCTTAGAAGCAATTTTTTGATGTCGTGTCTTGATGGTGTCGCGTTTTAGTGCATGTCACCACAATAAAATGTCGTTGGGAGCAGTTTCAACGCCGTATCTTATTTCTTCTTGGAACCGCTTGATGCAGATGGTGATTCGGAACGCTGGTGCCAGATGTTCAATGAAAATTCGCGCTTTTTATTTTTAATACAGACATCTGCTGTGATTTATGACTCAAACCGGCTTATTTAAAAAAGAAAATGCTGTTTTTATTTATATTTTTTAGGAGATGTTTTTACAGATTAAGATTATTTTTGTTGTGTTGCTGAGATTTTTGATAAATCGTACGAAATGAGAATATATTTTATAATTTCTGAATTTAATAGGGATAAATAGCTCCGTTGGTTACGCATAGGTCTGTGGATCATGACATCCTCTTATCATGTATGTTTATTTATTTATCTTTGAATTTAATAATATTGAAGGATTATAGAAAAGGAACAGTTCACGGTACACAATATATTTTTGTGCGAGAAGTGCGATTACCAGACGTCAAAACACGCCCTCCCCCCATAGATCTAATTGGAGAAGAAGACACAAAGGTAATTTTTGAGGGGTATTTGTAGTTTATGTGATAAGCATTGCAATGTGATGTGATCATAAGATGCTTAGTTCGAATCCCAGATTACCTCACCATTGACATCTTTAGAAGTCGTAATTTGACATCAGGAAACCGTATTTCCTGCTTATAAATATATTATTTAGGTTCCAAAATCTGTGAAAGCAGATTGTTATGCCACAAATGGGTAAATAACACATACAAGATTTTTCATTATCCATCTTGTATCTACTGAAATATTAGAAATACAAAAAGTTCTGTAAGATTTTTTAACTTTGCTACTAATTTTAGATAACAACGTTTAACTTTGGTTTTTTAAATGGTGTACAACAAATATAGGGTTTGCCTTTATTAATATTTAATGGGGTAAATATTGGATTAGAATATGAATCATAGAATCCTCACAGCTGACAAACTTTCGAAATTAAATTTCGAAAATTTTTGTACGTAAAATTTTCCCTGTAGCTCCCCCACAACTACAATCCTTCGAGTCCGTGATTTGACGGCCGGTAACCGCACTTTTCGCACAAAAATATATCATAATACCGAAATATGTCTTGAGCAGAATGCCACACTCAGAAATGGGTAAATAGCGTGGTGATATATTTATTTATTTTATATATTTATTTATTTAATTATTATTATTCTTGCCCTGGAGCTTAGAATCTACAAATAAAATATTTTTTTCGGAATGACATTAAATCTGCGATTTATTTTGACAGCTAACAGTTTGTAAAATGTCACTTTTACTGCTTAGGCCGTAAATATGTTGCTATGTTGAAACAATTTCATCAAATTAAAATTATAACAGTCGGCTGTGATATTCTATTATGTATACTTTTATTACTCTTTGATTTGTGAAAAAAGTGTAACATATTAACTATTTCTCTATTTGTATAACCAATGTTCCTTTTAAATAAGAACTACAACACCTTTGTCACAGGTATACACTTTTCTCTTATCTATGTTAGATGTTTAAAGCTATAATCAATAGAATGTAATCACTCAGATACAGTTGAATTTTTGTTTATCATTTGCAGTGAGCAAGTTTTAAACCTGCAGATTTTGGCTAGTGAATTAAGCGTTCTATCCACATTACCACAATAGCCTTTGGTTTATATATACTTGATTCAATTGTTTGTCTTTAATGTTGGCCATTAATTTTCTACTTTAAACGTTTAAATCGTCCACTTTTTATCACACTATTCACTATCAAGCACAATAAACCTTCCATCATTTATATCCATTCGCTCCATAAACGCAGTGACTTTATCTCCATCTGTGATGGGTTTTTGTAGTCTTCTTTACCATTAAGCGCTTTCGATAATGAAGTGCCGGTTGAATGACCATATCCGGCGCTAATTGGATGATAAGCTGCGTCCGGGTCGAGGCATACTCCGGACTTCAGGCTCCGGATACGGTTTCCAGTACGCTGCCTGCTGATCACCGGAGTGTTACTGGTTGCCTGATTACCACGCGGAAATGTGAAGTTTCACATTGTGGTGTTAGGCGGGTGGCGGTAAACGATTGAGGTATTTTTAGAGGATTTGAGCGAAGTTTATAGGCGAGCTATTTTTGTGGTGACATGTTGAAGTAGAGTGATGATTTTAAAATAATTTAATGCCTACGCAGAGGTTTGATAAAATTGTATTTAGTAGTAGTCTACACAGAATCGTTCAGATATGATTATATTAACATCAATATCAATAAATGTATTATCTACTAATTATTGTTGCAGTGTAATGATAATTATAAACAGTGAATTAACTTTTAGAATAGTGTATTAGAACTGTACAGTAAGATTTTGATTGTGTAATTATTTGTAATTAATTGTTATAAAAAATAACAATAACATTAATGTAAGTTCTGAACAAAAGTGTTCAAGTGCCGAGTTTTCTTCAACCTTCGATAGCTCAGTTGGTAGAGCGGTGGACTGTAGTTGTATCTCAAATTGAAATCCATAGGTCGCTGGTTCAAATCCGGCTCGAAGGAAATTTTTTATTTTTTATTTTAGTATCATTAAAATGTGTGCAATTTTACAGATTATTTTGCTATAATTTTTTTTGTCTAGGTTCAAAATTACCTAAGAATTATAATTTAAAATGATCGATAATTTTTGAAGTTGCAGATATTAAATAATTGTTTTATTAGTTATAGATATTTAAGAGTACTTTAGTTGTTTCAAATATTTATAGACTGATCAGAAATAATGATTGTATAATAACAAAAGAAATAATTAATGTATTACGCCAGAGGTCGTGGGTTAGAAGCCCACTAAAAAACATGGTCGTTTGTGTTCACATAAATTTAAAATTATCGTTTCATGAGGCGGCATATGACCGTAGTAGTTAGTCCGCTTCCCATCTTCGTAATAAAAATTATAAATCTATAATAGTAAATTAAGTTGCGTTACTTAAAATGTTTAATGAGAAGATGCACGCCTGGAACCTGAAAAAAAAAAAAACTTTATAAAACGAACAATAACTTGTAGAATCGATTGGGGTATGCTAATGTTTAAATAAAAACGACGAAAAAATACTGGTATTAAGAAAAGTAAAAGCATCTTTCAATTGAAACTTTTTTCACAGCTGATTCTATTTTTTTTTTAATGGAATTTATTGTTTTATGTGTCCAATAAACATCTTATTCCGGTTTTCAATTTCATTCATTACGTACACGGACATCTAGCCATCCATCTATCTATCTATCCATCCTTCCATCCTCACACACAGACATCATGGAGAAATTGGTCTTAACGGATTCAGTGGACGTCAAAATATGTATTTCCGCAAAAATCTCGTTAGCGATTTTTTTCGTGATTTCAATACTTCCTTATACTTTGCATAAGAAAGTAAAAATTCACACAATATATTTTGTAAAATAATTGATATGTTTATGTGAGCTTTTCATGCTTCAAAATTTATTTGATATTGCCGAATCTCATTTTTAGTATTATTCTATTATACAATAATCCACTATTATTATAATATTATCATTGTTTTAGGCACTTGATGTATACTGTATGTAAATTCGCGGGAACCTACTTCGCCTAGGCTGTTGGTTCTCCTTAACAAATAAAATAAAATAATAATATAACTGTTTTATGAAATGTCAAATATTTTTCATTTTTGTTTAATTTTACATGACAGTAGTGTACTGTATTTATATTATTTAAACACGTAATAGTTTGCTTTGTTTATAAATCAGTAAATTATGATTTTATTGCATCCTATGTTGCATTTTATCTGGAACTGTATGGTGATATTAAGTGGTAACTTTAGTAATACATTAAAGGAAGTTTAGTAAATATTGCAGCTTAGCTGAATCTCACGGAATAATTCAAAATTGAAATCGGTATTTTTAAAACGCTCACACTAATTGGTAATTATAAATAATTGGTAATTGATCCCTCTGAACGCAGCTTTAAACCTCATCAAACAATAATATTTACTCAAAAACAAAAATGTACAAACACCTGGTAGTGCAGGCGTCAAAAGTACATTCATTAATAACAAAAATCCGTAAAAAGCCCTACAAAAACTTCCGGATTACTCGTGAATATTTAATAAATTATCCACTCTACTCTAACAAAAACTACAATCATTACAGTAGGCTACACTAAAGCTCGCCGATGCTATTTTGACAACAGCTGTTTATAGTCCCCCATCACAATACTTCCATCCGCCTCACATGTTTCTCATCCTCTACTTCTCTGGGAGACTCTCCTCGTTGTAGTAAGTGCTCGCGTGCTGCCCTGTCGCGTGGCGCAGGTGGCGGGGCCCGCATGAACAAAAAAATGAAAGAAAATACTGAAATACTCTACTTATTTCGGTTTACCGGTGGTAGTTAAGTTCAGTCGGTGCAGTGAAGTTCGGAAAGTGTGGTTGTGTGCGACGTGGATGGTTTTGTGGTTGTCGATGGAAGTGGAATGGTTGAATGCTGGAGGGAGTTGCAGCGGTGGATGTGCTGGTGAAGTTTCTAGGCTATGTTTGCTTTTGTTTGACAGAAGTGCAAAACTTGTTTCTCATACGAATATTGAAACTTTTATAAAGTTATGACAACAGAATACGGCATTGACATTTAATTTTTTGTATTATTATTATAGTTAATTTTGAACAATGAATAGATCATGCAACTTTCCGTATTACAGAAATTAACAAACATATTAATTAATCATATTATATTTAAAGAAATCAATAATATTAATGGAAGTATTGTACAAAAGTGCTTTGGGTATACTAAAAGAATTGTTGTAAATATGTCAAAATTGTCTATATTATTTTGCTTGAACTTAAACATGTTTCAAATAAAATTTGCAGAGTACATATTTCGCTGTATCTGGTATTTGAAGAATTTTGTTATAATATAATGATAGAAAGTTGGACAGCGCTAAAACAAAGTCTTTAGTTAAAACAATTCAAAAACAGGGGTACAATGATTTTAGTTTTAACTTAGTTTCTATTTTATATGTTTTGAGGTCTCCTGAAACCTTGTTGACTATTTTCCCAATAACGTGACATGAAATGTGCGGAACTGAATTAATTTTGGTCATAATTGCAAAACCGGAAGTGGAAGTTTGCTGAATTCGCGAAACTATAAATTCAGTTTTATATCAACTATATTTCAATTACCTAGGAAAATTAGTTCATGTGGTAAATATTAGCAATAAAAATAACAGAAGCATCTGTTGTGTAGCAATCAAATTTTTCGTTTTAATGTTTTACAAAAGTTGAGAAATAAGTACAATGGAGTGTATTTTATCTTTACTAAATTGTACAATTAATTTCCAATATCTTCATGTATATTTAACATTAAATAAAACTTAAATAATAAACTGTACAGCTGGCAAACTTTTTTTTGTGTTCAAAATGTTCCGGGACGGTGAAATATCTCGAGAAATATACATCAAATAAAAAAACAAAAATCACGTATTTAATGTTTTTCAAAAACCTATCTTATCTCATCAAGCACAATGACCCACCGACATCCTCTGAGGTTGGGGGGTGGGCGGGAGGCCACTTTGAAATCTTAAATATGGTACCCCATTTTTTAAATTGTACTTTCGGATAGTACGGCTAAAACTAAGTAGGTTTTGTATGAAACTTTTTTCCTATCCGCAATAGATGCGCTGTAATCAGAATAGTAATTTACGGAACAAGACCTAAAAGTGATACTTTACTGAAGACACTTTCAGGTCGTGTTGAGTACAATATTTTTTTCGCGATCCTGAAAAACAACAAATAATCATTCTTATACCTTATTGCAATATTTGATACATTAATGAAAAATAAATAAATAAAAACTGATCACTATATAAACATTGCTCTCCGATTCCTCATAGTCAATTTTCCGGTCGAAAAAGCGATCAGAAACAGTTCACTTTCTGGGCGATCGCGAAAAAAAAATTATTGTTTATGGTTCTCATTTAAGATTTCAAAGTGGAACCAGGAACTGGTATTCATAGTGATTAGTGATACATTAATGACGGAAAAGTAAATATAGTGTCAAGTTAAAATTTTAATTTATATATTTTGCATAAAATTCATTTGATGGCCATCTTAGGCATTATATACAATAGCTGAAATCCTATAATATCAATCCATAATAGAAGTTTAGTTTAAATTTAAACTGCCAGTAAACATCTTCGTCAATGTCATAATGGTTGATTTTTAATTTGTTTTATTTCGTGAATAAAAACCTAGTGTAAATAAGAGTAGTACACCTATTATTATAGGCAGATGCCATGAGGAGTATTTTAATTTTATCCTTGAAAAATGTATTTAAAAATAATTATTGTAACAGTGCGTAACAAATTATAAACATAAAAGCATTTCCAGTCATATAAAAGTTTATTATAAAATATTTGATTGTTGTTTAGTAACATCAGTGCTGCGGTGTGCTAAAAATAAAGATTAATAAATTTTCACTTGTCCAGTTATTCTTCTGTTGGTCGTGTTCAAAACAAAGGCAAACACTAGCATGAAATAAGCATTACAAGAACATTTAATACCATCAACAACAGTAATACTTCAGTGTGCAGCACTTGCAAGTAGTGTCATTATTGGGAAGAATGTCGCGTTTTAGAAGACCATTACAATAGTTGCGGAGAAGTGTATCACCACAAAATGGCGTATTACGGGGTAAGAAATGTTAATGTCGCACTAATGTTTGCAAGTTGGTCAGCTGGGCATGGGTACACAACCGCTGCGAAGGGGGGCACGGTTTCTTGCCGTTGATGAAGTATTTGTGTGTAAGAGAATGGCGAAGTGGTCCTAATGCAGTATTGATTGCTTGGAGAGTATGTTTTGTATGTTGGGTTTGACTGTATGCGAGTAGTCAGACTTGGAGACAGAGCAAGGGCCTATAAAACAAGCATTGCGAGTGCATCACTTGCCCGGGAAGCGCATTTATGAATCGTATATACGCACAGAACAATATCATTTTTGTATTCATTTATATTGAAATGTGTTGTTTCGCGTTGTCTAAGTAACGCCCGAAATGTCGAATTTCCAGATTTCCACCAGATAGGCGACCGGAAAATTTCTACGATTATACAATTCATAACTAATTCAGCCAATGGCACTTGAGAATTTTATTAGTTACCATGTATTGATAAGCGAATATACCCTTGCCGACGTGGTATATCCGCAGGTTATATAACAAGTGACATGATTATTATCGATGATATTTCCGAGTGGAACCGAGCTACAGATTTCACGAGTCCGTAGGATGAGTGAAACGTGCAGCTTCGGTTTCTCGAGCAATATCTTTTTTTAGAATATTTTCAAAAATTTTCTTAATTTCTTTTAATCGCGAAATTTTGACTTCATTGCAAAAACAAAAATTTTTTTAAAAATAATCTCTAGTGGTATTACCCCTGATAATTTTCGACATGTCTGTTAACTAATATTAATTAATAAAGAATACTAAGAAAATGTAATTCTTTCTAGGTGGCCCTGCCAATAGCCTTGAATTACTTTATTTCCCTAGGGAGTACTTGTCATTTTTATTTCCCTCTGTAAATAATGAAGCAAATTAAGTAATGATTTTGATAAGAATAAAGTTAACTTGATTGATCAGTTGTATATAAATGAAAGGTTTCCTTCCATATGAAGTCCATGTCAAACTAACAAAATTGACGTTTTTAATTTAGTTTTATACATGAGGCGAATTATCGGGACTACACAAACACAACTGCTCAATTAAACTGTTATTTGTTATTTTATTGTTATTTACGAGTATTTGTATTTATTACTAATGCTTAATAATTCTATTATACAGTTTATATCTCTGATATAAACTCATTCAATAATAATACAATCTTATTTAATTATAAACAAAACGACATAAAATCTATTAACTAACCATATCATAACAATGTTTAAAATAAATAAAATGTTTAATTGCATTCGTGTATTCATTCATGCCACTGCAGCCGTTTCACCAATTCAAAACAGGTTATATTGCTTGAAGCAATTTATGAATGAACTAGATTCACTTTTAATTTTAATTCACCATGAAACTCTTCAAGCTGTCTTAAGCATATACCTTCGATAGCTCAGTTGGTAGAGCGGTGGACTGTAGTTGAACAAGTTGAAATCCATAGGTCGCTGGTTCAAATCCGGCTCGAAGGATACTTTTGTTTTTACTGCCTGGTTTAATCTTAATTTTATTTGTGAAAGTACATCCAGTGTATCGTTTTACATATACCTTCGATAGCTCAGTTGGTAGAGCGGTGGACTGTAGTTGTATAAGAATTGAAATCCATAGGTCGCTGGTTCAAATCCGGCTCGAAGGAAATTTTTTATTTTATACTTAAATAAATATTTTATTACTCCACATATTGTTATGTTATTTAAATATTCTGTGATTTAACTGGTACCTATTATTAATTGTTTAATCTTCTTTTATAAGTTCAAATAGTTGATTGATTGTATTATGCAGTTATGAATGTTGCGGGAGCTTCTCTATAATTGAATGTTGTTGAATTTATAATACATATGTATGAGGCTGCGATTAATGAGGGTCAAGGTCTATGAAGGCTATGAGATAACATTGAACTTGTACTCCATGGTCATGCGCCATATTTCACAAATGCAGGCTAATCGTGCAATGCATTCAAGGCTGTAACACATTTCGCGTTTAGGGCTATCAAAATTTGACGCTCTTAATGGGGTCTTTCACCATTTTTTTTTTTATTTTTTTTTAGGAAATTTTATCTAACTTGAAGACTATCTGCACTTTTAAAAATTCTTAATTGTTATTCATTACACCACAATGATTTTTTAAAAATTTTGTGACGTCATTATAGAGGTGTTGTTGAATCTGAAACAGTAGAGATTAAAATATATGACTACAATTATTTACAATCTGCATTGTTTAAGATCCAGCACACATCTACAATGACGTCACAATATTAAAAAAAAAAACATTGTTGCGTAATGAATAACAAATAAGTTTTTTTAAATGTGTAGATAGTCTTCAAGTTAGATAAAGTTTCATAAAAAAAATTTTTTTAAATGGTGAAAGACCCCATTGTAGATTCTGCTAACTGAATCAATTAAATTAGTGAAGGAGCGTTTTACAAACTCTAGGAATTTATTCCTATTCCATTTGAAATTAGGACAGGAGATTTTTATTTTCATTAGATTCATATGATTTTTTTATTATGAAATTTGTAAGTATTTCTAAAAGGGGTCGTTACTAGTTATAGTTACTAGTTCGAAATTTGTTTAAAGTGAATTTGACTTGAAATACACTCATGCATATCCAATTGCACTAACGTTTCTTAAATTTTATCTGATTTTTACTTTCTTATACAAAGTATAAGGAAGTATTGGAATCACGAAAATAATCGCTTGACGAGATTTTTGCGGAAATACATATTTTGACGTCCACTGAATCCATTATGATCAATTTCTCAATGATGTCTGTGTGTGAGGATGGATGAATGGATGTCCGTGTGCGCAATATCTCATGAACGAGACAAGATATGTTATCGAAACTTGGAATTTATAAGTTTCATGAAAAAATGAATAGCCTGGGTCGATTTTGAATGAAATTGAAAAGCCGGAAGAGGAAGTTTACTGGACACGCATAACAATAAATTCCATTATTTTCAAAAATAGAATCAACTGTAAAAAAAAAGCTTCAAATAAAAAAATGATTGGAATATGAAGTGTTATTTGCACTTTTCTTGTACATGTTTTTAATTTTGAGAAAAACTAAATTATATACTTAAGAATATAATTCAATAATCTTAGTTACAATGGCAACAAAAACAAACATTTTTAATATTTATGTGTGAAACGTGTCAAATAATTGTGAAGTGTCAAATATATGTGTCTTGTGAAATATTATAAAAGTAATATTTGTATTATTAGTTAGAAAGTTTTGCAAACTAGATTTTAATTGATTTCTATTTTAAAATAAATTCATAGTTACAATGAGAACAAAAAATAAACAGGTAACATCTATATATCAAATAATTTTCAAAATAAAGTCATACACAAGGATCAAGTCATACGTGTTCAATGGAGGATTCTTATGACAAAATGGCGGTGGCGCTGAGAACTATCAGCCCAATCTCAACCGTTGTTTCCATTTTAAAATCTGTGTAAATTTCACATCTGATTTTATTTTGAAATCACCTACAAATACAAACAAGAGAGTTTTACTTCGAAACAGTTCGAATACAACTGAAAACTATTTCTATTCGTATTTATACCGTCTATCTCCTTTGTACTTTGTAACGAAGTGATTCGTCACAAGCAGCTAAATGTGATCTGATTTGGTAAAATCAGACCTTTTCGTCCTTAAACCGCGAATAACTCACGCATAGAGCAACGCACGCGCGTAAAATCTTTTATCCTACGGTTAAACACCGCGAGCCACCGTATTTTGTTATTTGGAGCAAGATTCGCGCACCCGTGATCCCGATTCCATTTTGTACCAGTGCTCCATATACTTTAGCATAGGAAAGACGATTTTATTCCTAACCAAACAGGATCAATTAGTAAAACGCTATATAAACCGACGATTTTGGCGACAAAATCATCATTGTTCCGAGAGTTCTTCCGTGAGCAATATATCAGTGAGAGCTATCCTCTGATCTTCCGAGAACCACCGTACCGTTCTGCAATCAGCACCAGGTGAGCAAGTCGTTCCGTTTAACCGCTAGTAACTCCGTGAGCTTCTCCGAGAGTTCTTCAATCAGTGTGAGTTATCCTCTGATCCGCTTGCTACCGTACCGTCACCGTAGACTATACCGGGTGCTCCGTTAAACGAGGTTGTCGCTGACTGCTTCCGTGGCTTCTTGGTGGAGCGAATTCTTGTGGCACTGCGAGTTTCACGACGCTGTAGGAGTACCGTTGCTGAAAGTTCTCTCGTAACGTAACAAATACAGTCGGCGGTGAGTTTTCCTGGGCCACGAGGTGCGCGACACGGAGAAGTCATCCGTGAAACGAATTGGGGTGTGTAGACCGCGAGTTTTCCGGTTACCTACACCAATCCGGACGTCCCACTCTATCGACGCGTTGCCGAACCTAGCTTGTGAGTTCTCCATAGCTATTTACGGCCACAACGCCCGTAGGCTGGGACCCCCACGTCACCGACGCCGCGACGCCCGGCGTCGATTTTGCGATAACTACCCCAAACCGTTCTCTGTCATCTACCCGTCAATTCCCAATACCCCGCGCACCACCCTGACGTCACCGACGCCGTGACGCCCAACATCAAGTTGTCAAAACGCTGCCGCACCGTTCTCCGTCGTCTGTATGTCAACCACGCACCTCTACATCACCGTTGCAACCTAATTAGCGTCACGACGCCAGGCGTCGTTTTTCCGAATATCACCGATTTAAGATCCCACCGTCCCACTGCTCCCTCCTACGTGCTATTACGATTTGTAACAACCTTCTGTCCATCTATTTCAACAACATTAATAAATTCATTCGTTGATCTCATCTCTACTGTTATTATTAATCATCAGCCCTGCCCCCTTCTCCGAAACCAGCTATCCGACCGTTGGCGCCCGAGCACCGATACGCCAGCGTTCTACGACTTACCACCAAAAGTACGTCGCAACTTATAGTTCATAGCGTGGCGCTTGTGTCGCGTGACGTCATTATAAGAATCCGCCATTGATTTTATTTGTATAAGAAAGTAGTGTGGTGTCCACACCAGATTTTTTAAATAAATTAAAGCAAATCGACTTTAAATGTCATATGAAGTAATTACATTGCCTATGTTAAATATTCGTTTCGATAGTATGATTATGTCAAACATATAGATTCTTAAGTAACCTAAGTATCAATAGGTGAATTCTGTCATGCCAACTGTAATAAATAAAGGTAAGATATACTTTTATATGAATATATCTTGTTTTAAATAAGTAAAAATTGGCAAGAAAATAGTTATTTGTTTATAAAAAAAAAGAAAAAACACTTTTCTTATTTTTATTAACAAAGATGTTTCAACGAGCGCCAATACACGCTTCTATTAACCTTAGTTATTTGTTTAACTAGATATCGCAATGAATGGCTGTGAAAAACGAAAATTTCATATCTGTGAAAAAAGCAAAAAAAAAAAAAATGAAATATTAAGTTTGTATAACTAAATAATATCAGTTACCTACACCCATTTCCTTAATTTTTGAGAGGATGCTAGCCTACCTTGCTTCCCTTAACAAGCCGCCACTAGTAAACGCATATTACGACTTACTAAGATATACGAAAAAATCGGATGTGGGCAGCACATAACCTCCCGCCCAATACTACTCTTAAACGATACAAAATAGTATTTGATGATACAGAAACATACCTTCTTATTTGCTTATTTTCCATTTATATTTTAGAAATTTTATTTTATATCGTATTTTTATTTAATTTTTTGACATATATTTCAATAAGAAAACAGCTTCACAATCAAAATGACATGTGTCACATTACGTAAAAAATTGCCACAGACTACACACACATACATACAGACATCATGGCGAAAATAGTAAAATCGTATTGTAAGGACCCTAAAACGTGCTTATTCATTGAAAACTCACTACCCAATTTTTTTGACTAAAAACAATACCTCCCTAAAGGTAGGTGGGAGATAAAGAGTGCCACATCTAAAATTTCGAATCAGAATTACTAAATTAACTGGTGGCGCTCTACAACCCACCCATAGTCTACACCAACATACCCCTTGATAACACACACTCCGTCCAATGCCACCCCACTCCCGATCCGCAGCCGCGCTTCACATCCCAGCAGTCGGCAGCGGCTGGTCGATGAGTCATACCCTGCACCCTGCTGTACCCTCCCCACCCCGCACCAGCCCCGCTAATGACGGCATTGTCTCTTATCACGCGCCCACCACCCAGATGCGTGGTTGGCGGAGGTTTCCCGTGGCGGGCATGGACAATGCGGAGGCTGCATCAGTGCATCACCAAGCGATATCATTGTGGAGATATTTGATCATTGTGATTATCGCTGGGCAATTGAAGAGTGGGGAGGAGGAGTTAGTGTTGTCTGGAGATGTAACCTAGGGTTTAATTGGCGAAGGGTTGAGTAACGTGGTGATGATTGAAAGAAAGTGATTTGATGTGCGATGCTCGTTATTTAATTATAGCGCATGTTTTTTTGTATCATTTTTGATTGTATATTGGATTGGGGTCTCGAATATTTTTTAAATTATTAAGGCGTGAATCTATAGGTACAGGGACGTTTTCATAATTAAACGGCGGAATGAATTTTTTTAATGCCAGTTAAATATACCTACACGATAAAAGACAGTACCGTAAAATTTACTTGTTTCACATGTCTTTTGGAATTCTTTAAAACTATGACTGTGTAAAATACTAAATTTGGTTGTAGTTTACAAGTTGATAGTTATTACTTTTCAGATATAATTATTATTTATGAATTGTTTTTTCACGACATGCCAGGAAACCCCACCGTTCTTCCCCCGAAATAGTGAGGAAAATGTATTTTTCCTTTCTAGAGAGGAAAATATAGAAGTTATTTATTAAAAATATATTGTAAAAATTATAAATCATTCCCAAATTTTATTGAAAACCTTATTTTAGTGATATAAATACGTTAAATTGTCTTACAATTATGTCTTATATTATTCTTTTTCTAGATTAAATCACAATTTGAAAACTTTAATTTAGATTCAAGATTGACTCATAGGTAAAACTGCTACACCGCCTTGCGTCTGATAACCTAACTTTTAACATGTCAGTTGTGTCGTTAAAGCGTATTTAAAGTCCGAGCAAATCGTTTTTAGAAACATGTCGTGGAAAAAATGTTGTATCTAACACGAGAGGAAACCGCTTCTTCCACTCTAGTTTGACAAATAACTATTGGTGTATTTCTTATGTAATGTATGATAATACCTATATGGACATTTTAAATTAAAGATGAAAGAGATCAAATTTTATAAGAGTTGTAATAAAATTGTAAGATATCCATATTATCAAACGATGTTGAATTTTATGATGTACTTTATTTCTGAAATATTATTTCAATGTTGCACCACATTTCTCATTTCTCGGTAAGTGATATATTTTTACCAGTCGTCAAATCACAATCCCAAAAGAAGTACATGGATTTCCTCCTCAGGAGCAATGTTAACAGTGGCAATATTATCGATTGTAAAAATCAAACTGAGGATTTAAATATTCACAGTCCGTTGTAATATCACGGAACTATTTACGAGGCTATGTTCAAATAAAGGTAACAAAGGTACTTTTGTGTAAGATTTAAAACCAACATGTTTTTGACGCCACGATTTTATATGTTTTATGGTTTGAATGGTTCAGCATATAGATATTTGTTGCTATTGTTTTACTTATTATAATTTAAAAATTTCATAACCGTTGAAGGAAATTTCGTTATTTGATAAAATTTCATCTTCAGTTATATTGGTATTACAAATGCCGCAAGTATAACGTGTTTGTATACAGGATGTTTCAGGACTAGTGTAACAAACTTTAACAGCTTATTCCTGAGGTCATTTTGAGCCAAAAATTTCATATGAACATATGTCCTATTCCTTCTAGTTACCAAAACAACACAGGTTGAAGTTCTACAAATAACACGAAATTTTCTAATTTTTGTAATCAAGGTACTTTCGGAAAACAAGAGTTTTATTGAAAATTCATACCATATTTGTCTTAATTAATTTTATTTATTAATATTAACGAATACAATTTAGAGAACAAAACACACAATGACAGAATGAAATAGACAAATAAATAAATTCTAAACACAGAACAACATAACAACAACATGGGAAGGTTGGCGTCTGTTTGGGTATCTGTCTTGGTATTCTCTAGACGCGTACCGGGTATTACCATTACATAATCCATAAATAAAAATCATATCTGCATATTAAACAATACTGTAAACATTCATTATGAAACAAAAATACAATCAAAAGTACAACAATTTTTCATTAAGACAAATAAGGTATGACTTTTCAATAAAACTCTTGTTTTCCGAAAGTACCTTGATTACAAAAATTAGAAAATTTCGTGTTATTTGTAGAACTTCAACCTCTTGTATTTTGGTAACTAGAAGGAATAGGACCTATTTTCATATTACATTTTTGGCTCAAAATGACCTCAAGAATAAGCTGTTAAAGTTTGTTACACTAGTCCTGAAACGCCCTGTATTTAATAGATATAAAGTTCTTACAATAATTTAATTTATTTTAAACGGTTATTTTATATTTGATGCAACATCTGCACTGCTTCAGATTGACCTAAAACAATGGGCACATAAACCATAAACAAAATATGATAAATTTATATCAAAATCGTATAACACACGGAATAATTAGTAGTAATTTTTGAATGAGCGAAAGAACCTGTCATAGGAATGAGTTAAGTCCGCAAAACAAAAGGTTTCGAGCTCTGTACCCAAGTAAGAAACAAAAAGTTACAATAGCAGGATTGAACAAAATATTATTTTTACATTAAAAATATATAATATCTACTCTCATGAAAAATCGTGGTTTTAGTGCCACTGGAAGGAGCACGCGTGATGTCTGTAATTTTCACATCGGATTTTCACTAATCGTCATATATATTCTAATAAAGTTTCATAAAAATAAAAGAAAATTAGTTTATGGGCCCATTTTAATTCTACCACTTGAACACCTAATTGAATTTGAAGCACATACCACATACTGCTATACTTAATAAGCTTCCAGCAATATCTACAGTCTACTTATATGCTCCAACATGCTTGTGGTTGCAGATGTACATGTATGCTGATTGATTTATTTTGCATATTGTTTGACAGTTGCTGAGCACTTTGGCGAGTGACCTTGACCTGATGCTGAGTGAACTGTGTACGACCCCGCCGCCACCCTATGCCGATCTGCCAGATGATGCCGACTCTCACAGGTTAGAATATTCAGCTATTTATATTGTATATTCCGTATTCAGAGATAATTAGATATACAGTAACATTGCTTTATTGTCGGATGTCGGTAATGTAGAAAGCATATGTCATATATCGAATGCTTGAGATTGGGGTTAATTGGAGTTAATTATTCGCGTCTTTTGAACTCATTAGGCTAATTGTATGTTGGGAGTTTAATTACTACAGAATGTATTACATGAATGAAATTGTAACATCTGTTTTTGCACAAAGACAGCAGATGTAGGAACTTCTCTCAACACTAAAGGTGAATCATGCGCTATGCTGATACGTGCACTTCACCTTTCAACCACAATTTGTTTGAAACAGAATATAATTGTTATGCCTGTTTCTTTCCTCAAGTTTTCCTGTCAATTTATTCTTATGTGTAATATGCGTAATTTTTTCTTAACTAATACATTGGTCGATTTATTGACGAATTTGAATAAATTCTTTTTATCGAAAATATCATCAAACTTGTTTATCTTCTGGGTTAGTTTATGTTTTGGAGGAAAGAAGATAAAGGAGAGAGCATAGGCTTATATTAGTGGCAAGGGGAATGTAACCTGGTGAGGGCAAACGCATGCAAGCCTAGGTTCTGATTGGAGTGGGAATTTGCGCGGTTCATACATTTAGAAAAAATCTGATGTGGCCAGCACATAACCTCCCGCCCAATACTACTCTTAAACGGTCCAAAATAGTATTTGATGATACAGAAACATACCTTCTTATTTATTTTGCATTTATATTTGAGAATTTTAATTTTCTTTCGTATATTTATTTAATTTTTTGACATATATTTCACTAAGAAAACAGCCTCACAATCACAATGACATATGTCACATTTTGTAAAAAAATTGAAAATTTTTAAATGTTTCCATGGTGTACTAGGAATGAAAGATTTGTGAAATCTAATTTCTTTATATTTTATTATCTCTAAATCTAATGAAAATTAATAAAATTAGTGTAATCAAAACACATGTAGAATTAAATATTCTTCAACTTTCAAAATAACATAAATTGTTGAAAAAGGAAATTTAACCGTGTTTTTCACGAAAAACTGTTAAGGGCTTCAAGTAAACTGCTACTTCCGGTTGACCAATTTTATCCAAAACCTAATCAGCTCTTTATTTAAATATAAGAAGCAATATTTCACAAAATTGTATTTTTTGGTATTATAGTATTTGAGTTATGCGAGACGAAAAAATTGCCACAGACTACACACACACACACACACACACATATATACATACATACATACATACATACAGACATCATCCCGAAAATAGTAAAATCGTATTGTAGGGACCCTAAAACGTGCTTATTCATTGAAAACTCACTACCCAATTTTTTGACCAAAAACAATACCTCCCTTACCTAGAGGTAGGCGGGAGGTAAAAACCGTATGGTTGCCGTAATAACGCGATAACAGCGGTTCTGGTTGCAGTGGGGGAAGCGCCTTCACTGTCATTTTCTCCTAGATATTATTTCCTGCAAGGTTTATGTCATTGGCTGGTTCTATTTTTTTTATTTTTAATAATGTATTAACTTGACTGTCACAGAAATAAATTTCTTTTCTTTTAGTCCAGAAAACTAGGGGTAAGATAAAAGATTAATAATTAAAAGTAATATTTCGACACCATCAACTTACCCATTTTGAAGTTATGTCATTTATCTGTGAAGTTTTGAAATCATTTAAACCACTACTAGAAAATAGAAAGCTCCATAAACAATGCGTTCATAGATTTTATTAACGACGTGATTGCAGTTTTAACCTTATATTTTTAACCTTATAATAACACCCAAATAGAAAAATAGTTATTTTTGTATTAAGTGCGCGAAATTGATGTTTTTAGTGCGTAAGATTGTCATTTAATCGAACGCACTAAAAACATTTCGAGCACAAAATACAATCGATTGTATTTTATCCGACTGAAATTTTTATTGAATTTATTGAAAAATTAGTAAACCATAACTTGTCATATTTTGGTAACTAAGTAAGAGTGACAGTTGTTGTTGACAATGTTGTTTTCCGAACAAAACATATTTCCTAACCGTGAAAAAACTGAATACCATGGTAACATAACAAAAAAAAAAAATGATGCTGCTAAGAATGTTACATTTCACGCATTGAAATTCATCAAAAATTCCCGATTTTTTAACAATCGTAGAAGAAAAAATATTTTGGGCACATCAGTTACAGTTATTTTACAATTCATTTAAATATTCTCCTTCCGTGTTAAATAAAAAATCTAACAGATATTGCATGAACCGTTTTTAGAAAATTGGCAAATATGGTTTTCATATTTTTCATTATTATTAATCAGTAATATTAGCGGCCAACAAGCTACAAATAAATTTGATTTCCCGCAGCGATAATATTCTGGTATTTCGTGTTTATAATCAGTTATTTATAATTATCCATATAGAACGAAATTAATGGGACGATACAATTTTATAACCCATAAAATTAAACTATATTTCCGATAATACAAATTACACTTTGTAGTGTTTATGTTCCACACAAATCACATTTAAATACCTGTAAATGCCATTGATTTCCATCCCAGTTGTTACATTCAAATTGTTTGTCCTTGCTTTGTACAGTCCGTGACATATTTCACACGTAAGACTATAAGACAGTAAATAGGTAAAATTTCCATTGGGAATGTATTTCACGTGGCGATAACGGCAACCAATACGTCAGTGTCGTTGTGCATATTGCCGTGTATCAGGGGCGTGACTAGGAATACGAAATACGAAACATGAAATTGCAGTTTGTTGCGAAATATTTCCGTAATATTTCTTACATGTTATAAAGTGTCTTTATAAGCGTAACGGGTTTTTGATGTAGACTAACTGAATGCTATTTGAGTGTAAAGGTAGAAATGGATGAATTGTAAAGAGGGGCGAAATAAACGGGGATTATCGATATTTTGAATAAATCCAAAATATTTTAGTACCTACATAATAGTATGAGAATTTTATGAGTTTTAATGCACTCATCAATAAGAATAAATTGAAATTTATACAAGTTAATGATGAAAGAGCATTGAAATATTTATTTACATACCAAGTACGGGAAGATAGCAACCGCCCAAAAAACACATAGCAACATAATTTTATGGCGACAACTTTCAAAATAGAATTGCGAAAAAATGTGTTAAATATGGGAGTAAACACTGATTTACACCTTCGACTGCTTTCATGCAATGAAGCATCTTCTCTGTGATAAATTTGGCATTTTAGTGCCTAGTTAAACAATTCTACAACCACAATGGAATATTGCACTTTTCATGTACTATACAAAGCTAAAAAAATGCTAGATTTGCATTCTCGTTGCGATATGACATACGATTTTATTACCTACTTTTAGAATATAAATAGAGAATAATTTATTTCACGAGAGGTTTCAACATTTTGTACTTGTTGTGTAGTACTCGTATAGTACTTAATAACTTGTTTCTGAAATCGATACTAAAGTACAAGATATTACTTCGCGACGTTAGCCAAAGTAGTACATAAAGTTAAACTTTACAGACTATTATGTCAAAATTTTACTTTACGGACTCTTATGTTAAACTTGAATTACAAACCTACAAAAACAAACAAATTCTTATAAAATACTATTGGTGAATTTATTTATTATTTACCTTTGACATTAATTTATCGGATTTAATGCAGAATACGTCTAAGAACATAATAAAAATTATAACCAAATATGACACTTTGACAGTACTTTTCTTATCACATCCATCCCCGTCTCAACAGCTAGCTGACGTTTTACGAATAATGCTATTTTGTTTTTTTTTTATGTAAAGCTGACTCAACTACTGAGGTTATATGCCGCCTCGGTTTCACATTTTCAGTGGTGTGACAACGACACGCAGTGTTCGCTGGTATGGGTTTTCGCAAAGCGGTCACCCATCTAACTACTAACCGCGGGCAGCCTTGCTTAACTTGCGTTATCGAGTGAACTGGAATAAACTCTCGCAGCCATGTCGTTGCCATAATGCTATTTAATTATGTTTTTAATTAATAATTCAACGATTTCGGAAAAATATAATATATACTTCTACTAAAGTATTTTTATTACTCATATGGTTTATTAAAATTCCATATTCGTAATAAAAAATTATACTTTAGTGTCTTGACATAAAAATTACTATTATACAGTTAAATAAGTTTTATTTGATTTTTTTATCAATATGAAAATATTCATAGAGAACTGTATCGTCGGAGATGGATAATTTAGGATTGCAATAAATTTTTTTCATATTTCAAGAGTTTAATTTAATCTTATTGATTGATAAATTCTTTCACAGCGTTTCAACTATATTTTTTTAAGATCATTAAAAATCGTGGACTTGAATTAAGTCACAAATTCAGTGTAAATTAATATTTCTATATTTTGGTACCTTTATTGTAGATTATAATTAGCGTGAAACTTTATTTTTAGTGTAAGTTTTAGTAAGCTGGAGACAAGGAGACAATTGTATATTTAAGAGTAAATTTTCGAGAAATGAAACTAACAAAAACAATGAAGAAATCGATTTATTGAACGATCTAGGACAGGTAGATAATTGGATGGAACGGGTTTGATAGGTAAGAATTAAAGGATAGTAGAAACCTGATTATTACATTAATGTCCGATATTATAAAGAAATTTAACTGTTACCGGTTGTATTTAATATACGTAAGTAAATTTAATAGATTTTAAATTTCTTTATAATACCGAGCATAAATGTATCAATGAATATGTACTTAAAGTCTACAAACTATGGATAATAATACAATATAGTTTTGGGCACATAAGGAAACATACAAAACATATACTGAGAATCAGGCACTAAAATTACCTTCCTTTCATATTCACATGGCTTTGATACATAGAGAATTAAGAGAATTTTAACGAACGTCTAGCACATCTACCCTATTAATATCAATTAGTAACCCTCTACATTTTTTATCAAATCCCTCATAGATCTTGGTCCGTATATGCATTATACTCGTACATACTTAATACATTACCCGAGTGCTGGTGGTTCGGCTGGCTACTGTACTATACGAATATTCTTTGAAATGCTGAAATTACAAAAGAGTACATACACTTAACGTTTTATGGTCTATGCTTTATGTCATATACTTCGTCATTAGTCACATCAATGCCTCTTCTGGAGAATAGTAGCCTAGGGCAGTATGCATGTGCATGTGACATGAGTGTATTGGTTTATAGCTGAACACGTGTGCACGTACAACATAAAGTCTATGAATATTCACGTGCGTATGGTAGATATAGACGCACGTCAGCCCAGGCAGTGGTTAGCAAAATGTTGTCGCTTTCACTTGGAATATTATAAAATTAATAAAATGAAAAACTTGCAGAACTCATAATAAATTCAAAATACTTTTGGATAAAGTTATGTATTATATTTATTAAATACAACGTAATCAACGTAATTTTCTTCAGGCAAACAAGCGAAAAACACAAACAAGTAAAAATCATTTTTACATTATTCGAAAGTCTTTTGTAGTATATATTATATGAGGGATTATGATAGTCATTATAATGATTATAATCCCGATACTTTTTCTACTCCTGTAAATTCGGAAATCACGTTCGAAAATGATCGAAATTCGTTGAAAACACACGTTGAAAAACGTCAACATAAAAATACACAATAACAACTGACTACATGTCAGACGGTCGTTGCTTGGTGATGCACATCACGGCTTTAAAAGAACCGTGAATTATAGATTTCTGACTCTGTAATTGGTCGAGATGAGTGCATTATAGGTACTATAATTCATCGAAATATTGAAATAATGGTGACATATTTATACAGGAGTAGAAAAAATTTATTATATTATTATTTGGTTGAAATTAAACTACTTACAAATTAAAAGTATTTCATAATTTTTTTATATTGAAATACTTTGTACCTTTTCAAACTGCTATCCTAGCTATCCGCTCTAGCATGTGCTACTATTTCTAGTCTTTTGTATTTTATTACTTTCAACGGAATTGTTATCATTAATTTTATTTCACAAATTGAAATATTGAAATAACGGAGAACAGTACGACAAGCGAAAACTTTTAATCTTTAATATAGATTTGATTAATGATCAGTTCAAAATTTATTAATATTATTGTATTAAATCAATCATTTACCCTAGCACACAAGGTTTGATATTAAAAAAAAAATACATATAAAATCCAGGCAAATGGCTCATATTTCAAATGATTGAATTTTTATTTTTTCTCAAAATCTTGTTTAATTGTCGATATTTTTTTCCTTATAATTTTTAAATTACAAAATATATAGATAAGTTTCAAATACAAATTGTAGGAAGTATAATAATAACCTCTTTTTGTTATATACTACCAAAAACACACTGTCGAAATTCTTGGCTCGTTAAAATTAACTCCCTGACATGTGTGTAAGGCAGATAAATAATAATCTATTATTAACTGTTTTGGTATTATGAAGCCAGCGGCAGTAAAAAATAAATAATTTATGACTCCAAAACAGGTCAATTATGGCATGTTGGTAGGCTAGTAGCGAAAAATTAAATTTGTTTAATCCTTCTATGGAAACTTGTTGTTTCTTACTTGGTACAGTGGGCGAAAGTTCACTTTTACTCACTACTTTTGCCCACTCACCTGTCATTACCAAATTTAAATTAAGTATGTCGACCACAAGGATAAGGGCGCGTACTTACAATAGCAGGATTGAACCAAACACTATATAACACTCCAGCCAGACGCCTCGTGTTCAAAACTGACACATGCGTGAGCGAAATTCTTAGCTTCTTCACTCGTATTGTAATATATTATTATTTTATTTATGCTTGATTTTATACCGTGAGTTTCTGCTAAGATGCAATATTTAATTTTCAGTCATGAATGTATTACTATGGATATCAATTATACTGTTCTGGATAAAATGGAACATATGATATCAATGTTAAATAAACTTAGCATCATACTTTAAAGATGATTACAAATGAAGAAGAAATTCGAAGGCTATTTGATTATAACTCTTTTTTCTGTGGTGCTCTTTGATGCAGAATCTTTAATAATATTTTGACAGGTGTTTCTAACAGAATTAATACTTTATGTCCAAATGTATTTAAAATTAAATATCTGAATTCCATTAATGAAAATAATTGGGGCGAATCTGGCTACGAATAATATTACAAAAGGAGTAACTATTAACAGTTTGAAAATTTCTGCTTACCGAAACTCAGTAAAGAACTCAGCAATTTACTTACACCCCTACGCATCTCGTAGTGCAGCTTCCCTGTCTGCACCAAATAGTAATCCGTACATCAACGTCAATTAGCACGAACTCCACGTGGTTGCACGGTTGCACGCTGCATGTGACGTATCCGTATTAGTCGTGCGTATGCGTACACACGTGCTGGTGACGTCACGCATTGACATGTCCTATGTGTTTGTGAATTGTGGTTCTCAATGGTAACATTCCGTTCACACCAATTCGCTTTTAATTTGATCTACTCCTAAATTACAGATAGAAGTGCTCTTACATCTCAGGTACCTACCTTCTTTTGTAGTAATTGGAATAGACTAATAGAATGAAGTCCAATTAAAGTTGATGAAGATTATCAAAATTTGTTCAACTTTTGGAATAAGTATGATACGGATACCGTATACCGTCCACCTGGTTTATGACTTGTCCATATTTCCATTCGTCTTGAATTTAGTATTGACATAGAACGTCGAACACTTATCATAGGGTTACCATCAAAATGTTGTAATATCATTTCAGTTCTTTCTTCATTTTGTAAAGGCACAAATTTTGTATTGAAATTAAGTAATAACCATAGCATTTAAAATTTAATTTAATAATTATTATGTCACACCTCAATATGATCTTAATATATTTCTCGTTGTGAAGTTGATTTTTTAAAGTAGCGCTGCTCCAAAAAGAAAAACACGAATAGCTCTGGAATGAAGCATTTACGGACATTTTCTCAAATGTACTTGTCACCTTATTTTTAGGTGTATAACCTGTAAATTTTAATTATGAGACTGTACAAATTTAGAAATTAGTTTCAAATATATTATTCTTCATCTTTTTCAATATAAGAAAATTGACTTTTATTTATTTATTTACTAAGATTGCCCAAAAAACCTTATGAGCCTTCAAGTAAACTACCATTTTCAGTTAATATATTGCTACCAAAATGTAATCCGCGCGTAACTTGAACATGCATGTAATTAAAAAATTTACACCACATAAAAATTACTCCTGCAATGGGATATGTTATCATAGTGGAATTTAAAAAAAAATTATGATAGCAAGAAGATATGGTTTTATACTGGTAAAATAAAAATGTTTAATGTTATTTTATTTGTTTTTTCACATTTGAAAGTTCACATATTTGAAGTGCCGCGATTTGATGACGTGAGCACAGATTCCTAATAATAGCTGCTAGTAAATGATAGCTGCCATGTGAAAATAGCATCAAAGGAGTATTGTTTTACTTACATCTGGTTTTATAATTAAAATAAGTTCAAGTTTTAGAATAAGATCGTAATAACTATTTGTTCAATCCTGCTGTTGAAACTTCTTATTTCTGACTTGGATACAAATCTCAAATTCTTCTGTTTTGTCCACTCAAAACATTCCTATGGCAACGGGATAGGTAATGACAGGTGAGTGGGCGAAAGTTCTTTCGCTCACTACTTTCACCCACTCATCTATCATTACTAAATTGAACCTAACCTAACATTGAGTATGTGGACCATAAGGATTGGGGCGCGTACTTAAGGCTTGTGTTCACGGTGATAGAAATCGGTCCGAGATCTCGGATATAGTTCTATATCATAAATAGGGAACTTGTATGACAACAGATGTCAGGTTAGACGAATTTATGAAGTTAGCTTCAGTCAATTCTACCAATACTAAAAACTAATAAGTAAATTAAATTTGTTTATACGAGAAATAAATAAAAAATATATTTAATGTTTCACAAACTGTTTGAAAAACTAAGCTTTGATTGAAAATTTTTCAGCTTTTCAAACATTAAACGTCAAAATTTTAATTTGGTAACATCTATATGAAGTTAGCAACTAGTATGAAAAAATCGGATAGAACGCGTTTTTTCATCATAGTTTTCTATTCGTTTTTTTTCCAAGTTGGTAGTGTCCAACTATATCCGAGATCTCGGACCGATTTCTATCACCGTGGACACAGGCCATTACAAGAGCAGGACTGAACAAAACGCTGTACAACACTCGCGAAGAAACGAATTCGCTCACTTCACTTATGTGTCTTTGCCCATTCGCCTGACGCATCGTGTTCAAAACTGACACATGCGTGAGCGAAATTCTTAGTTTCGTCACTCGTATTGTAATGTACTATTTTTACATTCATATAAAACAGTAAAAATATACAAAACAATTATAAAAATCATGGTTTTGACAAACAGTCATTTATTGTGTATCGAGGGATGTCTATATCATGAAATAGTTGTTGCTTTTCTTCTTCTGTCCTTCTATCAGGATGTTGTTTTCTTTTTATACTGTAACCCGAGATGACGTCATATATCTCAATTACAAATAATAAATAATAAATTTCTTCGAAACAAATAAGAATTGAGGCAAATAAAAACATGCATATAATTTATTTTTGAATCAAGATTCACACAAGAAACTTTGAAAATTTCGTCATATAGGTACCATTATAAATCGCGCGCAGTTCGTTCGAGCGTATCACAGAGTGCCCCATTGAACAATAAACAAATGGCGTGATGATATATTTATTTAAATTAAATTGTGTTGCATTCCCGTATGCAGTTTAACGCATTTCTTTTGATCTTGTTTAACTTGCAGCTTAGTTCCATGCAAGCACAATGCCTCATAAAATTGATTATGCAAATGTAGGTCATTTGCGCACCTCACTGATTTCAAATTTAGGTAAACGGAATATTATTCCAAGTCTTCTTGATCATGGCTAAAAGTGCAGTAATGAGTTTCTGCGTGGAAGAAGAAATGTGCATAAAATTGATTTTGTCAATGTGGGTCAGTTAATACGCCTCAGTGATTTTCAATTTAGTTGAAAGGTGGGTGAGAGTAAACGAAAAATTGACAAAGAGACCCTAACGTGATTATGCTTAAAAATGCATAAAATTGCAGCAACGAGAAATGTGCACAAGAACATAAAATCGATTATGAAAAGTGGGTCATTTCATTTACCTTGTCGGTTTTGAACCTAACAAAGGCTTTATAAATAATATAAATAAATATATCAGTATGCTATTTACTCGTTTTAAGTGCTTTTGCAGGTCTCAGTAAGTGATACATATTTATCCGTGTGAAACAGTTACCAGCATTCAAGTTATGGCCCTCAAAAATGTTAGTGAAGCGGAGTTAAGTTAAAAGTGACCACATTGAGAAATTCGAACTAAGAATTTCATGATTCATAGTCCGTTTATTTTCGAATCCTGAATCCGTTTGACTATTTTCTCAAGTATATTTATGTGGATAGATGGATGTTTGTCAATTTGTTCTCATGAACGAGAAAAGATACAGTAATGAAATATTATAATAATGTTTAAAATAATTTGAAGATCTTAGTTGATTTTAGTTGTATTTGCAAAACCGAAAATGGAAGTTTACTTGTTTACTTGATCCACAAAACAATAAATTTATTTTTTAATAAGGAAAAGACAATAAATCTCTATGTTGTCAATACAACGACGTTTCGGTCATGATTACGGATTGCAGACATATTCAGGTTCTAATTTTAAATTTCAAAATTAAATTTAAGTCATAGTAAATCGTATTCGATATTTAGAAGTGTACATATACTTCTAATAAATTTTTTATTACAAAATGTAATATGTTTTAATCAATTTTTTTTTATAAACTTAACGTAATTCACTTTGAGTTAAAAATAACTTTTGTAATTTCAAATTGGAACCTGAAGATGGCTGTAATCATGGCCGAAATGCCGTTGTGTTGACAAATATATTTTTTTTCAAATACATAATTCAAACCTAGATATCCCATAATATTGGGCTTCCAATATTAAAATACGCTAACTAGCGGCAGAATTCTGAACTACGTCTCGCGGTACATTGTGTTTTTGACGTTTATTCTGAGTTTTAATTTATTTAAAGAATTTGAACTTATTTGTAATTTTTTCTAAATTTATATCAACAGTAGTGACTATAGAAGAATTTCAATGGAAGTATTACATTTATCTATGACGTATTATTTAAATAAGTACTACATTTAATTTGTAGATTAGAGGTTAAGATGGAGTTTTCTCCAAAAAAACCTGTTAAAAATAGAAAAATTTGCATTGTTTATGACTGCAGTTCTTCTGCTAATAAAAGTCGAACAGTTCGATTTCATTCATTCTCAAAAAAAGGTGAAAGACTAGTTTGTGTGAAGAATAAATAGGGTGTCACAATGATGTGTGACAGTGTGACAAATTAAAGGCATGGAAAAGAGCATTGAAAATTGCGATGATATTGTTGATGTACTTCCACATATTATTATGTGGCCACTATTTATTATTTGGTGGCCTTCTACCATGCTTCTAGAAGATAAAGAGCAACGTGCGAACTTACATATACTATCTAAATCTAAGCAAATAAATGAATCCATACTACTATTTAAACTAAAAGTAAAATAAAACTACTGAAAACAACAACAAATAACTACAAAAATTTTAATATTAAATACTACTAGAAAATATATACAACTACAAACTAATATCAACAAAGAAAAATGATAACCTATCTTAAACAAAATAATGCTACAGTTAATAACTACTTACCTACAATAAAAAACTACAAAACAACTAATGGCTAATGTAAATATAATTATAGTCAATAATTCATAATAATAAAATCTAAACAAATCTACCAAATACACTAATAAAACACAAATTACCACAACTAGAGCACGCATTCGCCATAGAAGACCATACAAAATGAATGTGACATGTACCGCTAGAGATTTGTGATCAGCGCCATCTCTTGATAGTTTGGAAGCCCAATAGAGATTTATTTTCTGTTCCTCAACAATTTTCGGCTTAATAACCTTTCCAAATTTTAATAAAATACTTGTATCTCCTTTTAATTTGTAGGAAACTTAATTATTCATTTATGTAGATTATATTTAATAAGAATAGATTAAACCCTTTCGAGTGAGGTATCAAATTAAAGGTGACAAAGAGCAAACTTGAACTGAAATATCACTAAATAATCATTATCAAAGTATCCTTAATTTTTTCTTACAATAATTAATTGAAGTCGGTCAATTTTGTCGTCAAATTAAAGATCTCACAGAGGAGAATAGAACTAAGATTTAAAAAAACTTACCTACCAGAACAGCTGTAATACTAAAAATTTTATAAAATTAGTTTTTATTATAGTGCGTAGAACTGAGGTGATTTTGTTTATAATTGTAAAACCTAAAGTGGCAGTTCACTGGACATAATAAGAAAACAAATTCTATTTATTTTAAATATAAAAACAGCTATAACATAATGTTTTAAATGAAATATATATACTATCAGATTTGTATGTCAAACATATGCCAACAGTAATTAATATAAAATTATATTAAGTTGTATATGTGAAAGAAAGTCGTGTAGTAAGGAAACTTGGTTTCTATGATACCAAAATCATGACTTACGGGAGATTTGTGCACTTTCTCTCCCGTCCTAAGTTAAAGTGCTCATATAATGTGAAAAATGAACAAAATTAAACAAATCAAAGGTAACTATCATAAATTATATTACAATTTAAATAATTTTGGAATTCATAAGAACCCTAATAAATATTGGGCTCGTGAAAATATAGTATATACACTACAGAAGAGAAGTGTATTGTTTTCTTTGTTGTATCACGGTGTCTACGGGAAAAAAATCATACACTGCTCTCCCTTAATGTAAAATATATTATTGCCAGTCACAATTTGGTGTGCCAAACGAATTGTCATTATGGTGAATACAAACGCCCTTGACCTTTGTCGACATTGACCGTGAAATTAACATATTCCTTTTGTGTTAATTAATTATAGAAAATTACATATTGTTGTATGTTGCGTGGAGTATGAATCAAGGTTGAAGAATCTGCAGCGAAGTTCATTAATTAAGGACAAGAAAAATGTCGATGTATGTGCTATGTGATTATCTGCACGCCTTTTCCTCAATTATAAAGGTGCGGTGCTACATTTCGCATATTAGCATGGATAGGAATATTACCTACCTTTACGTTAAAAAATCTGGTTTGAGTACCACACGACATATAAATCTAAATTTGGCGTTTCAATAATTATTCTCGTTTGTCATAGAGTATAGATGTTTTAATTATATGTTTAACAACTGTGATACACTGTGCTACAAATTTAAAGTTTTGTCATCACACATGAGTAAGACTAGTCCGAAAAACTAGATGTTTTTCCCTTTCGGTTCATTCAAATCGCTTGCTTGTATCACATCAGTATATTTAAGTTTAAAAAATAGTTATTTGTTTAACTAGGCATCAAAATACCAGATTTACAGCAGAGGCTGCCGTTTCATTCACGAGGCGAAGTCGAGGCAATTAATGCTGCCGAAGCTATAAATCTGTTTGATGCCGAGTTGAACACATAATTTTTTTGCCGATTTGGAATTATTGTTAAATTAGTGATTATTTTACATAGATATTTTGAAGGTTATTGCTTTCAAATTATGTTGTCATGCTTATGTTGAACGGTTGCTATGTATTTATTGATGGTTGCTATGCATTTATATTGAGTGGTTGTTATGTAAAATAATTTTACAGCCTAGGCATAAAAGTGACACTTTACAGACTGTTAGCAGTCCGTGAAGTGTAATCTTTAATGTCAATCGACAAAAAATGTATTTTTAGCTATAATGGGATATTTAAAAAAATCTAATTAAAAAAACACTATCGAAAATTTTGACTCGTCCCAATACCTGTCTTACAGGGTATTATTTTCAAATTGAACCAACAAATATCTCTTTGATTTATCGACTTAGTAATTTATTTCACATAATATGATTAATACAACAACATATAATCTAATTGACATTTATAATGTGCTTAGATAATCCCTTGGGAGCCTTCTTTGTTTACGAATTTGGAATTATTTTAGCAACTGTTGTATTTGTTTGTGAATATGCTTATCGTCACATAAAACAGCAACACTAAAATTGAGAATTCAAATGAGTTTGTACCCTTAAACCGAACTTTCTTGGTATTTGTACATTTGTATAATTAATTTAGTTGTTCATATTTATTGTAATATATGACTATATTTATTTTCGATAAAAAATGAATAAATCGTAGAATTTGAAAACTTTAAAATTAATTTACTGAGCCAAATTACTTCTAAATCGTAATGAATATTACATCGTTTGATTCAGAAAAATGATATCTTTCGATTGATACCACAATCTTTATTGCCCGGTAGAACACCGAGTAACAGCACGCAAAAAGCCGATTTCCCATGTTAATCTACTATGTACACCTTTGACAGACACACGGTATATTAAAAGGATGAAACATTGTTATTTATATCCCTATTATTATTTAAGCAAAATATAAATTATTAAATAAATTATAAAATTCTAATTCTAAGAACAATCTAAAACGTTAAATTTATCCCCTACGCCTTAAAGAAGTACGTATATATTTAGTTTCTTAATTACTTTAAGGTTTAGGGGATAAATTAAATTTTTTTGATATAAATTATTGTTTTGTGAAATATAATGCATAATTAATAATTTGATACATTTTAAAATGTAAAATATATGTTATTTTAAACCCATTAGTATAACCAATAAAATATTTAAATAATTCTTGTGTATCTATGTTATTTATTGTTTATATATGAATAAAGTGTTTTTTAAATTTTTTGCACAACCATTAAAATTTACTCATGTACCTATATTTCTCATTTTTTTCTTAAAAAATATGTAGATATATATTAAATTATTTTTCCTTTGTTACAGTAATTGCTTATACAGCAGCCATCATTTTATTCAAAACAGTCATAAAATTTTATTCATACAGGTTGCTATTATTGAATATTTCAATATATCAAATTTATAATATTAAACAATGTTATATTCAGCTAAATAAAGTGTTATAAGTCATATTTAAATATGTCATACAAAATATTTGTCTTAAATTGTTTAATAATTTCATGTCATTCAAACCTGTTACTTATTAATAACTTTGAGAATGGTCTAGAACTAGATTGTTTAGAGAGAATATTATGTCCACTACAGGAAACTCGAATAGTTTTAATTACAAACAATAACAACTTAAATAATTTTAATTTTTGTAAATTTATTAACAAAACTATTATTAGTTCTGAATACGAAAATATAATTAATATAAAAAATACTTTAAAACCAGAGGTGTATGTCATATTTATTGCAGGACATGAATTCCTTGAGAATATTTTCAAAACTTTAAAGGGAACATCAGCCTGGAATTCAAGAGCAAAATTTTTGCTATTCGATAATCAAACTACAAATTTTCAAAAAATATTTCAAGTTTCATGGAAGTATTTTGTAACAAATTTAATCATCATTTCTTCAGACAAGTCCAGTAATATATTCACTTATTTCCCTTACAACAGAACCAATAACGAAGAGACATTACCAATAGCCCATCTGGGATCTTGTGATAATAGCACTTCTTTAGATGTGTTTCCAGATAAGGTACCTTTAAATTTGAACGGATACAAAATAAATATAATGGCATACCCGCTCCCACCTTACGTTATAGACGCTAACGCTTCACGCGATTACCCAAGTTTAGCAGGAATAGAAGTTACAGTATTCCACACTGTAGCCCAAAAGATGAACTTGACTGAACGATACGTCCACAACCCTCATTCCCATTCTTTGGAATGGGGACATCGCTTGCCAGATGGTAATTATACATTCATGTACAAGGAGCTTTTTGCGCGCGAGGTTGATTTTATATATGGCTTTACGTTCTTACATTCATCACTTTCTGAAGACTTTGAAGGCTCGCTGCATTATTTGTCAGATTTTTCTTACTGGTATGTTCCTACAGCATTACGAAGACCTCAATGGCAAAGCATTGCACTTATTTTTGAACCTATTTTGTGGACATCTATTCTAGTTATGGTTGTAATTAATGGAATAATTTGGTGGATCACTGGACTGTTGAAGAAAGAAAATAGAAATTATCAAGACCCTGAATTCTGTTTGTTGAATTCTTTATATTGTCTTATTGGAGGTGGATGTGCTCCTCCTACCTCTGGCATCCTTAAAATTTTGTTCATAATTTGGGTGATAGCTTCATTGTTACTAGTCACTGCTTATCAAAGTCAGCTGGTTAGTATATTAACTACACCATTGTTTGAACCTCAAATGACGACTCTTGAAGAAGTAATTAAATCACCTTTGAAGATAGCATACCATCCAATTGTTGCTTATTCGCTTTATCCAGATAGAGCGGTGCATAAATATATGTTAGAACATTTCATTACATGTACCTTTGATAATGTTTGTATAACACGTGCTGCACTTCAAAGGGACGTGTGTACAATGAGTTTAGAACGTGTTGTTCAATATCTAACGCCACGGATGTTTACTTTCCCGGACGGTCGACCAATGTTGTACCGACTTGATGGATATACCAGTGTTACTAATCTAAAAATTGTAACCTATATGGGAAACCCAATTATACTTAGATTCAGGCAGTTACTACTGGTCTTGACTGCAAGTGGGATTGTTCGGAAATGGGAAGATGATATTAATTTCTTTATTCCGAAGATTTCAAGTGAACCGGATCATATTCCACTAAGCTTAGAACATTTATTGGGTGCTTTAATTATTTATGCGTTTGGAATTATTTTAGCAACTGTTGTATTTGTTTGTGAATATGCTTATCACATAAAACACTAAAGTCGAGATTTCAAAATGGATTAGTTACCTTTACTCAAACTTTTTTATATTTGTTCATCTGTATAGTTAAATGTGTGGTTTATATTTATTGTAATATTCTACGGAAATGTTAACTGTTCAATAGTTGGTGAACGTATTATAAAAACGACACTAAAAGTTTATTCTATTTTTTTTTATTAATATAGTACAATGTCAAACTCTATCGAATGTATAAATAGATAATTATTTCATTATTATTAGTTACTAAATATTATTCAAAGCAAAAAATGAGTGCTTAAAAATAAAAATTTATCTGAGAAAATCAGAGAGGTCGCTAAAGCAAAATGTAACTTGAAATATTAATTAACTGTCATATCGACAGTTATTGACAGTATCAATTATTTATTTCTATAGTAGCGGGAAATTATCAGTAATAACCCGGGTAATGGGATTTTATCGGGGGTAATATCATAAGACCTTCTGATTTTATCGATAAATGTTTATTTTTGCACGAATTTTTTTGCTTGGCAACAATCACGAAAGTAAACTGCATAGTAAATCCCGACTCCGAAGGAGGAGGGGTTTTACCTAATGTCAGTTTGCTTGAGTGGTTTTGCTTAAAAGCAAAAAATTAGTGCTTAAAAATAAAAATTTATCTGAGAAAATCAGAGAGGTCGCGTGGTATTTGATGAAATAAATTCCAAAGACAAAGTAAAATGTAACTTAAAATATTAATTAACTGCCACACTGACAGTGATTGATAGTAACAATTATTTATTACCTTGGTAGCGGGAATTTTATCGGTGTAACCCGGGCAACGGGGTTTTATCAGTATAAAACTGTTCCTATTGGTTGAATTTTTAAGTGTTTTGCATTATGATTGGTTAAAAACTAGTCGTGGGAATTTATCAGTATAATATTGTTCCCTTTGGTTGAATTTTCATGTGTTTTGTATTATGATTGGTGAAAAAATAGTCGTGGAAAATTATCAACAGTAATTACACAAGAGCTTTTATTTTGCCGGATAAATTTCTGTTTGTCACGAAACCTTGTTACCTAGAAATTTCACAAGAAAACTGTTTTAATAAAATCACGACACCGTAGTTTTTTACGTAACATTAACCATTTAAAGATATTCGACGAACATAAAAAATGGACGTTTTATCAGCACATCGAACGCACAAGGGTTAGGAGGTCAAAAACATAGATTCTTAACCGAGGGACCGACCTATATAACATTTAAAAAATTTGAACTACTTAACCTTTTGCAAGCAATGTCTCTAGTACCTGGGCTAATATGGAAAATCAGATTCAATTTTTAAATTTAGAATTAATTTTTATTATTATCAATGGTGTCAGAAAAAAATTAATAGGTACATAACTTTCCAGTAAAATACCTGTACTTGACTCGGAGCCGTAAAATACTCGGCACAAAGTGCTTCGTATTTCAATATGGTTCCGCGACAGTAATGTACCATTTTCCTGACCCTTATGTAAATAACTATTTTTGACGTCCGTTGTCCGCTGATTGTGCCTTGTGTAATATTATTAAATAATCAAATTTAGATTTATACGAGGGTTGCCTTTTATATTTCGGGATTCGGCAATCCTAGTGCTGCTATCTGGCAACTAACATTCCTATATTAAAGTTTGGCATTTTTGACAATATATGTACTCAGAACGTTTTGACGTACGAACACTTTTTGTGTAGTTAACAGTAATTTGAAAAATTCATGTCGGCCAAAAAATGGATTTAAATCGTGAACATTTTCGTGCGATTATTTTTTACAACTTTAGACGTGGATTAAGTCAACAACAGTACATCGATGAACTTAATTCGATTTTTGTCGATGAAGCACCATGAGGGACCAGTGTTTATTGATGATTTACTGAATTCAATCGCGGCCGGTGTTCGCTCAACCTCGAGTTTCGTGAAGGTGGTCCAAAATTGATTGTTGATACGAAAAACATTGATTCTATGCGCGAACTGATATTGCAAGATCGTCATGTAACTTATCGTGATATTGAAGCAACCTTGGACATTAGTGGGACCAGCATACATACAATATTGCATAAACATTTGGCTGTAAAAAAAATTTTTTCACGTTGGATCCCACATAATTTGACAATCGCTCAAAAAAAGGCTCGTGTCAATGGGTCGCAAGAAAAGCCCAAAAATACGATCGCGGTGCTTCAAAACATGTGTTTGACATCGAGACAGGTGACGAATCGTGGATCTATGCGTATGAGCCCGAAAGTAAACAGCAGTCGACTGTAGGGGTCTTCTAAGGCGAGCCAAACCCAACAAAAGTCGTTCGGGCACGAAGCACTTCGAAGCAAATGGTCGCCTGTTTTTTCGGAAAAACTGGACCTGTCTCAATCGTACCATTGGGGTAACGTAGAACGGTCCATTCTGAATGGTACACAACCATTTGTTTGCCAGAAGTCTTCAGAAAATTAAGAAAAACCAACCGTTGAAAACGGATCATTCTCCACCACGACAATGCGAGCTCGCACACATCGGCTGAGACAAGGAAATTTTTGAGCACTCAAAACGTCGATGATGAGTCATCCGCCGTATAGTCCATACTTGGCACCCAATGACTTCTTTTTATTCCCGAATATTAAAAATAAATTGCGAGGTCAACATTTTTCGACACTTGATGAAGCGGTCGATGCGCTCAAAATGCATGTTTTGGAGGTACCTCAATCGGAATGGAAAAAGTGCTTCGAAAATTGGTTCACACGTTGCAAAAGTATATTGATCTACATGGTGAATATTTTGAAAAGCAATAAAGCCATTTTTGATGATAAATATTCATTTGTTTTCTCTAATCCCGAAATATAAAAGGCAACCCTCGTATGTAATGTAAGTAAATGTTATGAAACAGTTTTGGTAGATTGGACAGCGCTAAAATAGTTTTCTCTGTAGTACTAGTCAAGATTTATACTGTATAATGTATAATGTATAATAAATTTTGTTTAATTTAATGAAGTAAATTTAATCTTCTTCTTAAAGTGCCACGGCTCTAGCTCATAAGAAGCATACTTATTAACCATCTTAGTATCTCTTTCTCCATCCTCCATTTTACGTAGTCAAAGTAAATGTGGGTACTATTTCCCTTGCACTTTATAGATATAAATTTCATTTCGTTTTATTAACTTGTGAGTCCCGCATCTTGGCATCTTGGTGTCTCCCTTAGGCGAAGGCGCAATGTAATTTAAACTAGTTTACGACACGAGTCATACAGCGAAACGAACCGTAAAATTACTTATTCATAACTACTGAACATTTGGATATTCGTGTTACTAAAAGGATGAGTTTGTATACGCTCCATAAATAGCATCAAGGAATATTTACATTGTTGATGATACAGTTCTGTCTTTTGAAGACTAAATATCTCCTAACGATTATTACATTGGAATTAGAGAAGAAAACTACAAAATTATGACGGTAATCTAAAATACAACTACTATCGAGGGTTTCAGAATTACATATTTCACTCACTATCAGGTTTACATTTCGATATCTAACACCCCCTAAGAGGGTAGAAAAATAAAAGAGAGGGTCCTGTCGAGACTGGGAGTCAGCAACAATAAAACGACTGAATTTCGTCGCTTACTTACATATTCTTTATTAAACGATGAACGTACTCTACAACTGCTTTACTGTGTACTCTCTACTGAATACTGCCTACTCTATACTGAATACTGAATACTCTACTTACTTACATGCTAATATTTATATGTGTTACTACAAATTCTACATCAACAAAATAAGTGCTAACTAAATAATATTACTCAAACAATGTAACCTAATTACTCAATAATTAATAATTCTGTCAACGCTAAGTCAGCAAACATGAAATATATTACCAGTTTAAATTTAGACAATTACTTACACATGCATTTTTAATTATTACACTATCGAGTATTGAACTCTCTCTACATGCTGACATTATTTATTACGTTATTAAATTTTGGAATCTCTGTGTGGTGATATCTGTTTATTTCTCTAATCAAATCTCTGTTAAGATAATTTGACAAATGGCTATTCACGATCTGATATTTGATCGAATCTATGCATGATTTATGTGTTGCGAATTTATCTGATTTAAAACTAAATATTTCATACTGATATTATTACGGATGTGTTGACTTTAAATCTCACTTAGATATTTTATATTGGATTATTGTTCCTTTCGCTGTGTAGCGAAACTATCTGATTTAAACCTAAATATTTAATACTGATGTTATTACGGATGTGTTGACTTGAAATCTCCTGTAGATATTTTATAATTGTTTATTGTTTTTTTTCAATCCATACCATGCATTAGTTAGTGGTAAATTTGACGTTTAAATAAAAAATGGTGTACGATTTATCAAAATTATCTAGAAAAAAGTTTACATGGATTAAACAGAGCTTATATCTTACATCAGATTACTCGCATTATTGAAGATTTCGTATAAAACTTTATTCACACAATCCAATTTCTCAAATCATATTTTTGTGGGATGCTACTAGTGATTTGTTATCCAGTTCAAATCTCAGAACAAATCTGTGTACAGGAATTGGAACTTGTATGGATAAAATTTGAGAGGTAACCTCGATAAATTCCACCTCAACTTACACATTTTGGCGCCTTTTTGATGGAGAGCTGTGATAGCATCATAAATCATGCAGTAATTCTCATTTGAATGTCAACTATAGTGATGTTAATTAACAATTTTTTTTTTTTGAATGAATTCAAAGTAATATAAATCATATACTGAACATATTTACTTTCTTATACATGTATGTATGTATTTCGGGATTGAAATCCTTATTTTATATCTCCTTAATTTTTGCTTTACATTTGCCACCTACGTTACAATAACACACAAACACACAACACACTTGGCCCGTCCCTTCTTAAGCGTGCATTACACTATGAAGTTTTTCTTTTCAAGTGACATTAAAAGTTTTCTCTCTCGCACAATGACGTAAGTGTAAGAGAGATAGATGAATCGACAAAAGACAAAAAGAATATGCGGTACTTTTTCTTAAAATTTCCTTAAAAAATTTGCCGTGCATTTGCACATTGCTGCTTTACTGCATTACCATCTATCCGCATGTTTTACAGTAGTCGAATTTACTATCAAATGTCATTTTACAACCAATAGCTGGTGTCCGATAACTTTGTGGTTTCCATGTGAATTGTTTCTCCAACTTGGAATGGTAACGGAACTAAATACCGATCCAAATCAGATCATGAAGAATTTTCCGATCTGACCCGTATTCAAACCCATGACATCTGTATCCAGAAACAAGCACTTTTACTTTCTAATAAGCAAATATAGAAATCGTGAAAAAACTGGTGACGAGATTTTTGCGGAAATATATGTAGACCACTTACCTATGAATGATTAAATGTGTGATTAGCAGAGAGCGGATTAAACGCACGAAAAAACTGAATTACATGCGCATGTATTTGTACTGATATTTTTGGTAAATATGCACTCACTATGACAATATATGCAGCAAAATATGCAAAAAAATATGAAGGCATTATGAATTTTAGTCTTAGTCCTAATTCACAATTAACAAATATACTACTAATATACATATAAACTAAGCCTAGAAACTTAAACATAGTATTATGAGATTGTGACACATTTACATAATTACAATAACAAGTTTTTCAAAATTTTCTAAAAGAAAAGTGAGACATACGTAAAAGATCTATCCAGAATTCACGGCCTTATGTTCATTGTACCTACTTTTACCAGCATTCGTATATAAAATAAATACCTACCGTTACTATTACAGCGATTTCCCTTAAAAAATTACAGTTTATTTTCTTATTTTGTTTCTTCCGTTGTATTCTTATATTTAATGCAGTCTCCTTCAATATTTTGAAAATGTCAATATGCATTTCCAGAAATTTCATATTGTCTAACACCAAACAAATCTTAAAAATATTGAAATATGCAATTATACAGGTTGGTGAATTGATTTTTGCAATATAGGAAATACAATGTTAATTTTTTTCATATAGCGATATGTCGCTCCCTATTGATTTTAGAGCCAAATTCTTGAAACAAATCTTGTATATAATTAATTTCTGCATCTAAGTCATTACTCATATTTTATTTTATATCTTTGGTAACATGTAAAATCAACAAAAAATGGAAAATTGTCTATGAAACATATATATTAAAAAATATAAAGACAATAAAATTGTCAACTGTTTCATAAAAAACAGCTTCAGAATAATAACTATGTTATTAATTCATTGAGACCGGCCAAGCCAATCAATCGGGAACTACAGACGCGTTTCGCTCTTATTGGAGCTCATCAGTGTAGTGAACCCACCAGCTGCTGAGAGGCAGTGGTACCGATGACTGACTTGGCGAGATCTAAGATCCCATCAGATTGGTAAATGGATCTGAGAAGTAAATAAATACTCCCAGAGCCATCTACCGAAACTTCAACAGAAGTAAATTTTCAAAAAATTGAAAATTGTCTATGAAACATATATATTAAAAAATATAAAGACAATAAAATTGTCAACTGTTTCATAAAAAACAGCCTCAGAATAATAACTCCAATGAGCTCCAATAAGAGCGAAACGCGTCTGTAGTTCCCGATTGATTGGCTTGGCCGATCTCAATGAATTAATAACTTATGCCCATATTCATAGTCGGTGCTCACTTTGGTACTTCAGTATAACTTCGTCAAGCATTACTCCGGTCGTTCTCGACCTCAAGCACAAGACATGTTTCTTATGCCCATATTCATAGTCGATGCTTACTTTGGTACTTGAGTATTACTTCGCCAAGCATTACTCCGGTCGTTCTCGACCTCAAGCACATGACATGTTTCATAGTCGAAGCTTCGTGAATTCTCGGCTAAGTACTAACCTTAAGGTAGAGATTTGGAGAATTTTTTGTTGTTGCGTTGGGAATTTTCATAATTTGACAGTTTGACAGTAAACTTTATATTAAAAAATCTGTTTTGGGCACCACAATACCTCCTGTCATAGATTTCTTATCTAACAATGCAGGAACACGGACCACCACAATCAAGAAATGCTCATCCCTTCAAAAAATTATGACACATGTCAAAAAATGACATTTTTCAAGCGTTCTCTTTTTTCTCAAAAAGCATAGGTTTGCAGATTTAAACGAATATGTCAAAATATAATAACGTGCTGTAATTCGTAAATGGTGACAGTAAGACAAAAATATTTAAAGCAGTTGTAGATAATAATATTTGGAACATTATTCTAATAACATAAATTGTCATTAAACCATAATTTACTGAGATATTTCAAAATAACTTGGCACAATGACAGCTAATGTCAAAATGTCAGTATTTTAATAATCAAATCTATCAAAAATAAAAAAAAATAGCATCAAGCATTACTCAAGGTTGGTCAGAGCTTGATTTGAGCCTGAGCACGCGCGAAGTAATACTTGCACACCAAGTAGCGACTATGAAACAAAATTTGATACTCAAGACATACTCAAGTATGAGTCGAGGCGAAGTACTGACTATGAATACGGGCTTAGTCCAAGCTTCGTGAATTCTCGGCTAAGTTCTAACCTTAAGGTAGAGATTTGGAGAATTTTTTGTTGTTGCGTTGGGAATATTTGTAATTTGGCAGTTTGATAGTAAACTATATATTAAAAAATCTGTTGTGGGCACCATAATACCTCCCGCCATAAATTTCTTATCGAACAATGCAGGAACACAAACCACCACTACCAAGAAACGTGCAAGAAACGCTCATCCCTTCAAAAAATTATGACACATGTCAAAAAATGACATTTTTCAAGCGTTCCTTTTTTTCTCAAAAAGCATAGGTTTGCAGATTTAAACGAATATGTCAAAATATAATAACGTGTTGTTCGTAAATGGTGACAGTAAGAGAAAAATGTTTGAAACAGTTATAGATACTAATATTTTGAACATTATTATAACAAAAATATTTCAAAATAATTTGGCACAATGACAGCTAACGTCAATTTCCAATGATCAAATCTATCCAAAATTAAAAAAAAAGCATCAAGCATTACTCAAGGTTGGTCGGAACTTGACTTGAGTCTGAGCATGCGCGAAGTATTACTTGTACACCAAGTACCGACTATGAAACAAAATTTGATACTCAAGACATACTCAAGTATGAGTCGAGGCGAAGTACTGACTATGAATACGGGCATTAGTTATTATTCTGAGGCTGTTTTTTATGAAACAGTTGACAATTTTATTGTCTTTATATTTTTTAATGTAAAATCAAGTTAAAAGTTTTATAAAAAAGCTCATTTGTAGGCAATAACTACAGACATATGCACAATAATTTTTAATAGCTTAACAATTCGTGCTTGTGCTGTTTGTATTCTAGTTTAAATTTTTATAAAACTATTCTTTATGTAACAAAGAAAGTAAGATATTTAAGTAATTTAAATTTGATATAATAGTACAAAAAAGTGCTCCTCTTCACTGTATGATCGGTGAATAGCTACAACACATGACTATTTACACTAGTGGCATTGGGTTGAACAACATGTACAAACTTTTGTATCAAAATATCTGGCATCAGTTTTTAACGCTCAACAATGTAAATGCATATTTTGCTACCAGGTATAGCTAATGATACTATGATACATTTTCATTTTCATAACTCAGTTTTTCTATAGACACTTATCTTTCTAGTAGACTCAATTATAATATATACGAATATTAAAGCTTGAAAAGTATGAGCGCTTGTGTCCGCTGAATTTTTACTTAAAGTCGCAGCTATCATATTTCATCTGGATCCGTTAAGGCAAAATTATGAAAGTAAGCTGTGAAACCTCTCAAAATATTCCATATTTATTCGCAGTTATTTCCACCTGCTCCCCTTGGACAATTTCCCTCCCTTCTTGACAATCTCCCGCAATGTCCCAATATCTTCCGTCGTCTTCCGCCGTTGCCATTGCCCGATGATGGCCAAACGATTACAGTCCTCGTTCCAGCACCACCCTCGTTTCCAAAACGGCGAAATAAAACACAAAAGGAAAAACAAAACGGCGTCATGATCATCATCACCGCACTGCCACTGGACAGAAACAAAGAAAGAATGAGTCCGCGGGGGTGGGGTGGTGGCTTGTTGACGAGGCGACGACGGAAATTTACTGCGGTTTGTTTAGAAGACTTTAGACTTTAGTAGGGGAAGGGGATTTGGATGGGGTGGCAAGGAGAAGAAAGGAAATCGTTTAGTGTTGGGTGTAAATTGTTTAAACGGTTAAATGATGTTTAAGTTTTTTGTGGCAAAAGAATGGAGAATGTTTAACTCACGGGTTATCTCCTCAATGTTTGTAGGAAGAAGTGAATGTTCAAATTTAAAATAACTTGTTATGGCAACGATACACTGAATACTTTTTATGATTAAGATAACTTGGAACAAGATTTAAAAAGCTGTATTAATGCGTTAATCTGCAGTTAAAAGTAATTATTTGAATTCTTAAGTCCAATGTTTAGATTGTAGATAAATATAAGTTTTTTGATATATTGGAACACGGCAAAGTAGCGTCAACATTTGTTTTATTAGGGAGACCATAGCACCACGATTGTTCAAACGGCCAGTCATAATGAGTCAGGCGTATGAGAATAATGTATAATTTTTGTGTAGAAATAAATTAAAATAAAAGGGGGTTACATTTATATCGATCTACTTTCTTTGTTATACCAAAAGAAAAAGTGCATACCCAAAATAAAAACATCAGAAGTTGTATAACAATTTTTTTTTTAAATCTGATGTACCTACACATAACCTCCCACATAAACAACTTTTATCTAAGACAGTGTGTAAAATTGTCGTTTAGTTGTTAGTTTTATGTTTGTAAAACGGTTGTTTAGTAACAAGATTTCATTACCGATTGATTGGATTGGCCCATCTCTGTGACTAGTAACTTACTTATTATTCAGAGTCTGATTTTGACGAAACATTGACAATTTTATTGCATTTATATTTTTATAGATATAAATGGAACAGTTCCTCTAGCGATTGGTAGGAAACTTTACTATTCAGCTGTAAGTACAGTCATGCAGATGTAGTATTTAAAATATATTTTGACAATCAAGATTACCTATGTGATGGCAAGTGCTTAATGTATGGAATTTAGTATTTATTCATTGACGTTCTTAATTTTTAAAGTTGCATGACGAAAATTATATTTATTTCTTATATAAACTATTTATCATAATAATAACAATATTTATCAATTTATCAAATACAAATCCATTGAAATATCACTTCGAATACAAGAATTTTTTCGCATTAAAAACTAAAATAAAAGCAAAATTATAATACTGCGCATGTTTGTGCTTTAGTATATTCCGTGCCTAGGATCGAACATCGATATTTTCTGATTAATGTGAAAATCGAATCATCATACGAGTCGGATAATATGTTCAGTCCGTGGTGCAAACGATATTTTTTGCAATACCTTCGAGGAAAATTGTCTTTCTTTGATATCCATTTTGTTACTTTTTTCAAGTAACTTTACATGTGATGCATTCCCCCAAAGGGTGCTGAGGTATGTTGTCCAACAAGTTTGAATTTAGCTAGTGTCAAGTGATTCCGTGAGGATGTTAGGAAACTGTATTAACAGTTAAAAAAATAAAGGTTTCGATAGATATGTGTTTTTTTGCCCTCTACGTCATTCCATTTCTGTCGTAGGATGGATATGTATGAAAACATTCCTATCATTGGCTATAAATAAATCATTTTCGCTTCCTAAAATAGTAACGGGAAAGCGACTTTTTCGAGTAGATTTTGCAAAAATATAAGTTTTCATATGGAACACCATTTTATATGATGACAATAATTAATATTTGAAGTAAAAAAAAAAGGAATGCGAATATTATAGGTAAATTCATTTGTGAACAATATGCTTGCATGAATGATGAATGTATAATATATAAATAACGATTAAAACTAAATAATTTAAAATAGAAATACGCGTATACATAATACAATTTAATAGGTATGTGTATCTAATTAATTAGTAGACCATCACTCAATCCTGCCACACTAAACACCATACATTAAACTCCATTGACAAATGAGCAAACCTCAACAATAACCAATCGTAATAACATAATCAAGATTAATTTCACCATAATCGCAATTTCTAAATGCAATGGGCGATCACTATCGCTCTCTGGACTTTATCCACTAGGCGACTATCCACTCAATTAGCAATAACGAGACAGGCTGTCTGCGGCGCGTGCTCTACTGGGAATCAGCAGTTGTGACACAGACGGCAGGATGCAGGGTGGATGCTGGATGGTGTAGTTGCTGCGTCGCTTGCGGTCATGCAAGCCCTAATGGCGTCATTTTGACCAGAGGCCATATCTCAGCGGAGAATGCACGGGTGATCCGTTGTGTACATTGGCGTCGGGACGGAATTACTGGCAGAGGGAGGCACATGAATTTATATGTTTAACTGAGCTTGTGGTACCAGCCATTATTATTAGTACTTTTCAATATTCATACTTGCATAAATTAATAAATAAATTAAATTAATAATTATTTTAAGAAAACAACATTTGATTATTAGTTCTGCCTTTTTTGTATAACGGTTCGACATACCAGATGAGTAGTCCTTACATTTTTCGGAACTAAAACATACGTCTAGTACGTCGTGAGGTCGATTTTTTTTTTTAATAAAAAGGCAGGATTAAAAACAAAAAGTAGTTTTCTCAGGTTATTAGTTCTGAAAGTTTATTCAAATTATTAATAATTAATTGTTTGAAACATTATCACCCTACTTTCTACTGTTTACTTAAAAATGGATAACTTTAAATTGTTCTAGCTTCAAATATTCCCGCAGACAATGATCCAAAGGTGTTAAAATACAAGATCTTGGAGATCAATCCACAGGTTCATTGCGCGATATTATGCATTCAACGAATGTGTTCCTCAATAAATCGATTGAGCCGCACGCTATGTGACTGTTGCGTCGTCTTGTTGAAACAACTGCTCTTGCACATCTGTGCTATTCATTTGGGGAACGAAAAAGTCACTAAACGTGGTTATAGCGATCTCTATTGACTGTAACGTTCTGGCCGGTATCATTTTTGAAGAAATACGGACCAATAATTCCAACAGCATGTAAAGCACACCAAACAGTGACCTTTTGTTTATGTAACGCCGTCTCAATAATGGCTTGTGGATTTTCTTCACCCCAAAGGTGACAATTTCGCTTTAATAAAAAATGGGCTTTATAGCTGAATAAAATTTTCGAAATAAATTTGCACAATTTGCATGCGTAGTTCTGGCCAAGGTGCCCAGTATGTGATTTTTATCGAATTACAGTAATATGTTAAAAATGTGATATATTTAAAAATATTTTTAACCTTGAATTTACAGATGACGCTAGTTGCCTCCTAATGACGCCTATTAGTTTGTCGATCTATAGGGGTTTTTATACGAGCCCAAAATCATATTAGTTGGCCCAGTTAAGACTTTTAGAATAGCTATAAAAAATAGTTCTGATCAAACAAAGGGAGAATTTGTTGTACTAAATTTATTTATAACATAAATTCTGTTATTTTAAAGAATATTTTAAGCAATAATAACAACTGAAATAATATCAAATTTACAATTTGTCCCAAAGGTATTGACTGATACCACAAACACTGTTTTTAAATCTGATGACAACAAAATACATAAAAATGTTTCAAATAAAAATTGTAAGTAATATTATTCAACATCTTTTTGATTCCAATGAAATTTTCTCTATCTCATTTATTTATTAAGATAAGCCCAAAAACCCTGATAGGCCTTGAAATAATCAACCACTTACTGTTGATGAATTGTTCCCAAAATTTAATTAATTCGTAGCATAAACAATACCTCTATTACATATATGTATGTGCGGAATGTAAAAAATATAGAACTTAAGATGTAAATAAGGCGAATTGAACAAATTTCCTTTTTATGACTTTAACTGGGCCAAATAATATGATTCTGGGCTCGTAAATGTGTTTTTAGTGCTGCCACATGCAGAATGGTTAAAACAGTACGATAATCATTTTCTTTGATATTTCCTGACATGTTCTACGCCACTGCCTTTTTTCTCTTTCTTCTTTCGTTTATCCTTCGTGTCTGCATCACCTTTATCGCGCTTTATGGGTTTTTCATCTCTTCCTTTGAGACCGATGCAACGCTTCAATGTCCGTGAAGGGAGATATCACCATCACCGGAAACGCTTCCAACCAACTTGATTTCCTCTCTGCGTCTCACGTTTTGTTAATGACAATTTAAACATTGAAAAAATTGTTTTTCCTTAGCTTTAGCAAATGTAATGTCTTTATAATTGTGCTTTGAGACATTGTGGAGTGTGGGTGAATTCGGCGAAGGAATTCTGTAATTTTGAATTCTGAATTCGCTTCTGTTGGCGAGAATTATTGAAGTTAACCACATGGAACGTTTACATTGGGTAATGTGGTATTGCAATTAATATGAGTTAGGTACCGTTACAGTGATTGCAAGATTGTTGTGCTCATGTCTGCGGTTTGTGGTAAGAATTTGATTGTTTGGTAAGTTGAAGTGAAATTGTTATATTAGTTTCTTCCTTGATACATGCATTGTTTTGCAATACCCTTACATATAATCACACGTAGTTATATAAATCACATTACATCTGTTTTATTTACGTTAATTTTAATTTTAACAAAATCTAACCATCTAACGATACTTATTCGTTAGAAAGTATATTTCATTTAAACTAAATTTAACTCTACTATACATACCTTTATTATACAGGTTGTTATCTAAAGACACTGAAATATCTCGAGAACTATACATCGGATCAAACAAATTTAAATTAAAAATTTGTTCGTCTCTGAGGGGACATCCAATGATACTAAACTTGACCCCCCATCCTCCATTTTCTAGTGGATGGAGGTAGACGGATAAAAATCATCGATTAATTCTTTAAATAGCATGATAAACTCTCCTGCTATTTCTCTTTTTTTCCATGCCTCGTGATCCCATTTTCTTTTTTTCTTCTGGTGTTGTTCCTCTCTTCATCCAAAATTAATGCTATTATAGCCAATTCCTTCACCGAAAAATCCATCACAAAAATAGGTAACACTTGACAGAAAAAAATTACTGAATATAGTCAAGGAAAATCTGATAATATTTTATTTGTGACGTACGTATTTTTTCCTGGAGAATTCAAATCTGCACAAAAAATGGGGGTTCCTATTTAAGTTTTTTATCCCACCCCTAGGATATGGGCGGTAGCGGGTCAGCCTGCATAAGCTGTAGCCTTAATGTTCAATCACTTGATAATGGTTGGAGATTTCATGATTCGAAACGTTGTGTATTATTTAAAAATAAAACACAATTAACGCTCCAAATTTGTTTATAATTCAGTAACCAATAATTGTGAGGAATGTAAAGAAATGTTAACAAGACTTTTGGAAGGTAGTAAATGCGCGAGTGTGTAATATTGTAAAGTCAAAGAACGTATTTCAAAGTTATACAACTTTGTGATAATTGATAAGGCCCACAATGTTATATGGTTGCCAGACATAGGTTCTGAACAATTAAAATTTTTAAATAAAGAGAGAAAATTTAATATGTGGGCAATAGTACAGACGGACAAGTAAAAAGTTATGGATATGGCATTCTTTGTTGTGGTATTTTAAATGGAATGCTCATATTGTAATCGAGAGTTCACGGGTTAAAATTTCGCTCACTTCAATTTGTAATAATAGTTATTTACTTTACAAGTGGGCCAAGTAAGGAATTACCCACGAGAGAAATTTTAGCTCACGAATATTATTATTGTTATAAATAAAGAAATACTCACTAGTGGCTTTCCTCAAAATTATACCCACTAGTGGATAATCTGTTACTTTGCTTGTTTGATAAAAAATTTAACTGCATCCTAATGATCAGGATTGCACTATGAAGACCTTATAAGATTCTAATTCTGTACATAGAAATTATGTATGTTGTACAGAGTGAGTGTGAAATAAAAGCTTCGTATGAAGCTATTTAATAACTATCCGATTTATTGAAGAGTATCCACACCAAATCCAATATTGACTCCTTTCCTTCTCGGTCACTTTATTTGCGGCGTTCAAAAGACCATTCACAGCAATTTTATAAAGCATTAAATCAAAATGGCGCGTTTGAAGGCGGAAATTTCATTGACATTGTCAAACATTAAGGCCCACATCTCGCATCCCCATTCTCTGTAAATCCGTTCTCTTTCACCGATGTCTGGCGTTCGCCTGTTCGCCCTTTCGATTCGCGGCATCGGCTGGACCCGGAGCGCTTCCGGGTGTCTTTGTGACCGACGCCGCTGCTGCCCGGAGCGCTGGAGGGTGTAATAGCAAGGGTTCAACCCTGTCTGCGGTGAACGGAAGGTTCATGGCCATTTTCATTTGCATGTGGGGAAATCATTTGCAGCGGTGGAAATTGCGATAAATGTGACCGAATGCACAAGAAATCATTACATGGAACTGTATATTAAAAAAAAAATGTTATTGCCATAATTTTGTCGTTGTGATTATGTTTTAAAAATAAGTAGGTACTTTGAATTTAACCACTGATAAAACTCGTTGAGACCAACAATATTTTTGATAACTTTTTCTTCTAAATCTCGATTTTTTAAGCATTTTTACCACCCCATAAATTAACGAATCATTTAGATATTTTCATAATAATTTGATTCAGTAGCAATAGCATTAAATGATTATTTTTGATAAATTTCACTTCTTAAGTTTCTCAAATAAATTTGGACAATAACAAATAAATCTTTTACGAATAGTGAGTTCACAGACTGTGCTGACTGGTGAAGCTTAGCAAACCAGTCAAATTTATTTGGAGAGTTTTCCAATTTGTGCTTTTATGAATGTTCGCACATTTGTAACATATTGTTCAGAACAGAATATACTAACTATCTACAATATTTTTGACTCTCAGGTTAATTATTAGGAACGAGTTGAAAAGATAATTACATGTAATATATATGTTTGATAAAGTCCCACGTTACAAATATTGATTCACTTGTAGAAATCGGAGAGTCCATTGGACATTAAATGAAATCAATTCGTTAAATGTATTGTCCTGATGACTATATGGTACAATTGAGTATATCTCTAGTCAGTGACGTATCCTGAGCAATGTCCAGCTGTCAGCTTCACTCAGTAGATGGCTCGGATAGTTTTGAAATCGGTTGTTACTTTTCTGTAATTGTAATTAATATATGAATATAATTGTAGAATTATTCCTTAATTTATATTGCATTTGCATTCAGCTTTCCGAACTATTACCTACCTACCAATACAATTTATCGTAATAAACTACATCGTCCTCAACTCAATCTCAATATTATTTTAGAATAAATTTCCATTCTGATTCCTAATCCCCTCTAACATCCTATTTCAACCTCAAAAATCGATCTTTACAAGCAATTAATTCTCATTTCTCCAACCGTTCAATCCCGTTCCGGGTTTAAACCCCGTGGAGCCCGGAGCCCGGAGCGAGCTTTCCGCGCGTCTTAGAATCCTGTAAGCTCTTAACTCGAACACGGGAACCAAAACATGACGACGGCAAACTTCACAATTCGAACAATCCTAGTTTGCCCAGTACTATTTTAGTGTTGGTGTCCCCATTTGACATTACAAAGAACTTTATGGATGAATGATCAACAAACAATTTATTGTTGTATATGAGATTGGCAAGATTAGGTTGAGATATTATTTAAAATCTTAGAGTGATCAGTAGAGACGGTTTGCACATACTTTACGAGTGTTGAATGTAACCCTGATGAACAAATATACAATGCAGGACAAATTGTTGCACCACTTACATTTTCTCGATTTCTTTTTAAATATAATGATGTATCTTTGAATGGAATTGATAGTGTGAATGTATGGGATTTGCAAGGTGGGAGAATAAGAGGAGATGAGGTAGAGGAAGCTGTGCTACAAATTTTAAAATCTTATTTAATTAAAAAAAAAATGTATTATTTTTTATAAATAATGTAGTTATAAATATTACCTTAGGCAACGGCTTGGCAGGTAGCGTTAAAGCCGGATCACTCGATAACGCAAGTTAAGCAATGTTGCTCGCGGTCAGTAGTTGGATGGGTGACCCATACCAGCGAGACCCTGCAAACCGTTTTCACACCACCAGTAACGAGGTTCCGATGCGGCATATAACCTCAGCAGTTGAGGCCGCTTAAAACAGAAAAAAAAGTTGTTTATGCTATTTTCAACATATTTATTTTCTTCTACAAAGAAACTAATTATACAAATCATAACACTACACCGAAAATATGCCTATTTTATAAAATAATTGCAAAATTCGAATTGATGCAATAATTTTGTCCAATTGGCGAAGCAAGCTCGTCACTTCGTTCCTCGTTTAGATATCAGTACATTGGCGAAGCAAGCTCGTCACTTCGTTCTTCGTTCCATATCAGTATATTGGCGAAACAAGCTCATCACTTCGTTCTTCGCTTCCATATCAATATATTGACGAAGCAAACTCGTCACTTCGTTCATCGCTTCCATATCAGCACATAAAATAATTTTTTTTTTACAGAAAAATTCCTCACGATCCCTAGAACACATATACAAAATCGGTGCAGTAGTTCTTGAGTTTACCGCGTACGAACATAGCCTCCTCTTTTATATATAGAGTTAGTCAATGGTTTTAGCGGATTTGATAATATGAACATAGGTGTAAGTAACATTTATGAACAAATTTTTTTTTTATTTTGCTATTGGAAAGCCAGTATTTTTTCTATATTTAACCGCACAAGTGCACGAATTGAAGGTTCCTAGTTGACAATACCGTCCACTAAATGCTGTCTCCAAAGTTGTTAGTATAGAAAAGTATTATTTGCAATTTTCTCATACTTGCCTCCTAGTTTGAGAGAAATTAAATTGTATGTCACATTAAATTTTATATATATGAGAAATTGATGTAAGGGCCTTTTTATATTTTGTTGTGGTACAATTTGACAATAACTCAAAATAACAACTCTCTTGGTTTGTCTGTACAAATGTATGAATCTATGGTCTGAATGTAGCTGGTTGATTTGAGACAACACCTCTTCGATGTGAACCCTGGCCCTGTCGTATCCCTGGCAGCGCTTTACACCACTTGAATACGGAATACGAATACAAGGCCCAGATCTCTATAAATATGCATGCGTTTAGTGTCGATGTCGCAGGACTGTATGAAGGGGTTCTGTAATTATATTCTTCCTGATGTTTAGTCCCGAATGCCGCAGGGATTATTAGGGAGTCGAGATTGAAGAATTCGGGAAATGCTTTTAGTAATCATAGTGCTTTAGAGTTTCACGAAAAGTTTCATAAAATACACGAGGGTTCCCAGTTTTCTATATCTATTCGTAATACAAAGTAGACGAGTTTTCAGTTTCACTCTTCAAATAATTGTAAACCCTGAGAGATTTTGCTGTCAGGCTCACATATTGCTTGCACATTCTATATTAAAAACATACTTCTACATCTACAGGTATAAAAGATTTAAATGGCCTAAGTTAATTCATGAATTAAATACCTTAAAATAATGTAAATTATTGCAGTAGGCGCTACTTTAAAAATCAGCTTCGTGATGAGCTATCAAATATTGTTATTGATGTGTGACATTATAACTAATTAAGTAATTAAAATTATGCCGATCTCAGTGGTGTTTTGGCTATGTCACTAGCCTAGTACACCAGAGGTCGTGGGTTCGAACCCCAATGGAGAGCATGGTCTTTTGTAATGTTCACATAATTCATAATTCATTCATTTAAGAGGCAGCATATGACCAAAGTAGAGGTCCGCGTTCCATCTTCCTAAAAAAAATTAAAGTTAGGAATAACTACTCAGACATATGCAATACCATTGTCATACCACGGAAAACGAGGTTCCGAAACGATATATAACGTCAGTAGTTGAAACCGCCTAATAAAAATAATAATAAAAAACATAGGCAAATGAAAATATGCTTGTACCGAAATATTTATTTAGACACGAAAAAAAAAAAGTGCCGGAGAATTTAAAATAGAAGATGTATTTTCTTAAAATATCATAATAATTAAGAAATTAAACACGATTGTTATTTACTAAGCAATTAGAAGTATTTACAAAACTAGAAACAAAACAAACAGAAAATGCTTCCTATAGCCTCAGTTTACAGACTAGTTCTGTTATTTCTTCAGAACTTATTCCGTGACATATTAATGTAAATTTCTTATCTCCTTATAATAAATGAAGAATTATATAAACTTTGAAATAATTATTAATTATTGAACAACATTTGCAACTTTTTACCTCCCGCCACTTGTAATAGGAATCATACTAAAGATTTGTTAGTGAGTTTTCAGTGGATGAGCACGGTTTAGGGTCCCTAGAGTAAGATTTTAATAGTTTAGCGATGATGTCTGTGTGTTTGTTTGTCTGTCTGTGTGGATCTCTGGAGTTACAATATCTCAAAAAAATATCTACTGTATGCCCTTGGGAAGATCTGATTAGTAATAATAAATAAGCGGAAGTGGTAGTATACTTGAAGCCTTATCAAGTTATTTAAAAATATCTCACTAGTTAATGGTTTAATGACAATTTTTGTTATTAGAATAATGTTTCAAATATTATTGTGTACAATTGTTTGAAAAAATTTTTCTATTATTGACACCATTTACGAATTACAATACGGTAAAGAAAAATTATATTTTGACATTTTCATTTAAATCTACTAACTTTTACATTAAAAAAACAAAACAACGCTTGAAAAATGTCTTTTTTAACATGTGACATGTGTCATAATTGAAAACTAGATTTTATGAACGTTTCTTGATAGTTGTTGTCCGTGTTCTTGCATTGCTTGAAAATCTATGGCGGGAGGTATTGTGTTGCACACAACAGATTTAAAAAAAGTGTAATTGATATAAATGTGTATTAAGAATTTAGTTGTAGTTTGTAAGACCTATGGGCGAAATAAAATCCCACGTTATTTCACAATAATTGTATGAAATTATCAATTTTCCAGTCTTGTGTAGCATATGTAAAGTGCAATATTCATAAAAAAATATTGGCAATACCAGGAATGCACTGGCACTTGTATTTTATAATACTGAACTTCTATACATTACAGTAACTTATTATATTTGGTAAGCGTTATAATTGGCTTTTCTGTTATGAATGCATTTCGGTTTGTCAGCCTAAAGCACAATTTCCTGTGCAACAGTAACGACGTGAAATTCTGCTGCAAGTAAAGAACTCACTTCCGCAATAATTCCGATTTGTCGACTTGTGTTAATTATTACGCGATGGGATTAAAATAGATTTATGCAAAGTGCGTTGCGACGCGAATTGTGAATAATGTGCGCGTCAACATGAACAGTTAACCGGTAACGGTAACAGGGGTAACCGGAAAAGGGTGGACCATTGTGTATACGACACAAAGAATTCGCGCAATGTTTAATTGAGTTGTAATTGAAATGGAATTAGTGGACTTTAAGTTGAGATGAGAAATGTTCTGAAGGAAGTTTGGTACTTTATAATTAATAGTTTCAATATTTTTGCCTTGGTTGGTTTCGCCGATAGTAGAGTTTCAAAGCTGTATTAACTAGATGGAAAATAGTTTAGATCGCCTGTGGCATTTAAAGTACCACGGAATTTATGAAATGAAATGAAATCAAACAGTTTTTTACTTTCTTATTCATTGTATAAGGAAATATAGGAATCATGAATAAAATCGATGGTGCGATTTTCACGGAAATACATGTATTGAAGTCCCCCTGAAATATAGAGGAATGAAACTTTATAATTAAAACTGTCATGACAATATGAAGAATTGAGTTGATTTTGATTATAATTATAAAACTTAAAGTGGATGTTTACAAACAAAACAATAAATTAAATGTATTTCGAATATGGAATCGGCTGCGAAATAATATTTCAAAAGGATAGAAAGAATATTTAAAATAAAAAGTATTATTTGTAATTTTCTTGTGCCGGATTCAGATTTTGTTTAATAATTTAATTCAAGATCATAATTGAAAACAAACAAATAACGAACAACTTAGACATGTCTCAAGCGCAATTAGGTATGTGATGAAATTTCGATTTTTAAAAATATATCCAAAAAAGAAAATATAATGCCAGGAATTTTGAAATTGATGAATTATTTATAGTTTACGAGAAATTATATATTGAAAATTCGCAGACGAGATATGTAACGTAAATTTAGTAAATGGACTAGCTATTTATGTAACCAGTTAGGAAATGCATCATTTTGTGTAACGAGTGGGATGTTTGCGGGACGAGCGAAGCGAGTTCCCGCAAAATCACACGAATTACACAAAATCGCATTTCCTACCGTGTCTCATACAAGATTTTTTCTATTTTTGATTATAACAGTTTTTTTTAATTATTAAATTATTAATTTCATAACTTTTATTGACATCAAGTAGCTACGCATATTTCGCTTGTTTGTTTGAAATTTTGTTTATGCTTCATTCATTTCATCACCAGTTGTGAAATATTTTTCTTTTCATCACTAGTTACGAAAAATATGACGTTTCGTAACGTCAATCAATTTTGAAAAGTGACACTTTATATGTCAAAATTAGAAAAAAATTTTATTTTGAATTGTATTTATTTGTTTAGAGGTAGGTATCTTTATTTGCTTTTATGTTATTATAAAATTTTATTATTAATTCTGGAAGCTATAGTTTATCTGAAAAAAATGTACATAAATGTACCTGTTTTACAAGAGTTATATTACTCTCTGAAAAACGTAACAACGTAAGTTTCACAGCGCTACAACCTATCTCAATTTATACGAAAAATTTTAAAATTAATGTAGTTCTTAGAATTTTAATTGTTATGAGATAAAAAAATATTTTATAATTTATTTCTTCAAATTCGACTATGGCCACAGACCCAATTGTGCAAGATATGGGTAAGTAATATTTTTTCAATCACACTGTACCAAATAATACATAACAATGTTGTTTTATATTGACATTATTTAATGATATAAAACTGTAGAGGCTACGTAAGTTGTTCACTAAAACAAGTTTAAATAAAATATTTGTTAAATTTAGTTATACCTATATTACATTTTCGTAAAAATTGTTTGATATTGCAATTAAAAAAGCAGCTAGTTTAGTACTCACTATGCATAACGAAATAGAAAAATTCCCCTTGACCTTAACACCGCCGACAATGCGACCAATATAGCTTTTAATTTCTTTTATGTTCAAAATTAAATTAAAGGTATTAATCAAAATGGCTCGTACCACTAGCTCTGTTTTTGGGTATTTTAAGAGAAGTGAATAGCTTCGGTTTTAGAGCTAAACAATGTTCTAAAATTATTTTATTAAAAAATTATTCAAATAGGTCCCACTTTTATTTCAAGTACTTTTATATAATAGTTATTTATGTATCAAGGCACTGAAGTTTAATTTTTTATCACGAATATGGGATTTAGTTGCCGAGGCCCGTAGGGCCGAGGAAAATAAACCATATGAGTGATAAAAAGGATCTTTAGTGCCGAGGTGCATATTAAGTTTTATTTGAAATCTAAGATTTGAAAAAATTGTAAAAAATCTACAATATAGGATAAGTTTATACATCTGTCAGTTGTCAATTGAAACTGACAGTCATTGTTGTCAACCTCGAGAAGTGAAGTTATCGTAAATAACACTCAAAATTATGTGTTTTGTCCTCAATTTCTTCATCGGAATTAATTAGTTCTTGCAAATTTTGTTTCATGTTTCGTCCAAATTTCATCCAAATCGAAGGTGGGGCCCCTTATCGACAGTTTGACCAAATTTACTATTATAGTACATCAATATATATGCCAAAATTATCCTAATTCTACAATAATTATTTAAAGGTTGCCAACACTGGGTTGCTCAAAATCGTCGTATAATGGGTTATTTTAGTGACGATTTCTGAGCATTTAATGACGATTTCAAATAAAATAATTTTATAACATTGTACAGCGCTATAACCGAGGCTAAAATACTTCTCTTAAAACACCCAAAAAACAGAGTTCGTGGTACCAGTCAATGTGGAAAAAATATTATGTATATATATTTAAATATTTCTCGCTCATTTGTATTTATTTTGCAATTTAATTTGTACCAAATGCCTATCTGTAAATACTGTTTATAATTTATACTGATAAATCAAAAACTATACTAAACAAATCAAACAACAAATGTCCCTAAATACATCCACACTATGCCCATTTACATAGCAAATGCGTTGCACTTAAAATAAATCACGCACACATTCACACTTCACACGTATTTCAAACGGATCAGTTTCCGTAATCGAGCGGTACCGGATATTAGTAATATTTTTTCTATTTCACTGAGAGGAAATGAAACAGCAACTGTACTGACGAGGACAAGGAGGAGTGAGGGGTAGAATTGTGTATACACACACATATAAACACAGTCACACATGTACAGGGTGTAGCAGAACAGAACCCGGAACAAACACAAAGCAACAGCTGTTGCCATGCACGCATACATGCGCTCTTACCAATGGCGGAGATATGGGGGTGTTTAGAATACAAGCGATAGTAAAATTATCCTAAATTATTAAATCGTTTTCTGGCTGTAAGCTGTAATCAAAACATGAAATTTGTGGTTGTTAAAGCCTCAAAAAATATCCGTCTTGTGACGGGAGATTGTTCTCCCACTGTATTAAGTTATTATATGTGTGGGTAAAACAGTTTGCATTATTTAAAATTATAATTCCTGGTACCTTTTTTGTATTCTATTAATATCATAAGCAATGCCTTTTTTCTTCGTATAAGATTTCATGTTAACAAACAAATTGTCAAGTTAAAGAAAATATATCTGTCGCTTTTCTTCTTACACTTTATTGGTCGAAGCCGCTATTTACTAACCAAAAGTTTTGTTGAAATTTACTAGCTCTTTCGCTAACAGAAGATAGCACAAAATTAACGCTGAGCTATTTTCATTGTTAAGTACTCCACTTCTAACACTAACCATAAGCACTAAAGATAACTACTAATTTCGTGTTGTGAATGTAGATTAACTCTCAATGTGGCATAGTGTTAGAATAAATCTGTCAGCAAATTTCTGACCGTAGAAAATAATTGTGTGTAATGTGTGTCTGTAAAATTATCCAAACTAGCATCATAGTTCCCTTTCAGTTTCTTCTCGTTGATATTGTTGTAATTGTTCTTCGATTGTCCACGGTTTTGTTTTTCTTTGTTCATATTTGTTTTGCTGGTCTTGTTCCATTCATTCGAATCAAATAATTCCACCAGGCAAGTTGCCATGTTTCTATAAAGTCCAATATTGGTTTTTACTGCATTTGTTCTTCATTTAATTCATTTCTTATCCTACCAATTTTTGTTACTTCTTGTGTTCTCCACAGATACTTCATTTCAAAGGCTTATAATTTGCTTTTGAATCTTGTAGCTAGTACCCATGTTTCACATCTTTATATAATATTAATAAATCTGACATATCATTTATACAATTAACGTGTACTTATATGTACGTATTTTGAAATCGGATTCAGTGTCTATCTAAAGATCTGATTAAATATCGGATCATGTGTGTCGAAACTTAAATGATCTGAACAGAGATTTGTTCAAGATTTGCTTAGATATCTCATTACCTCAATGACGTCTGTGTGGATGGATGTATGTCTATTGTGCAATAACTCACAATAGGAATAGATAAAATATCTATACTTAATAATTATACGTTTCATGATAATGTAAAGAATTAATTAGATTTTTATTATAATTACAAAACTACAAGTGGAAGTTTTGTACACACAATTAAATCAAATACGGAATCAGTCACGAAAAACACTTGCCTATACGAGTATGTTTGCTATAAAGTTTGGAATTAAAAATGTGATTTATAATTTTCTTGTATATGCTTCCAATTCTGAGAAAAACTAAATTGTTTAATAATACATTGCAATAATTATAATGACTATGAGAATAAACAAATAATTGAAACATGAACTCTATATGTCAAACATGTGGCAAGTGTAATTATTAAATATTGAAATTAGATTTGTATCTATCTGTAGTGCCCACATCAGATTTATTTTAACAAGATTTTTAAATGTGCTCTCTATTTATTTATCTTACCAACTGCGCCACTGTATCGCACATAAACACGCACTTCCGCATGTGCGACAGTAGCGCCAATGCCAAGTCGTGGTCGCGGCAGTTAGACGAACTGGATGAAACGAAACCCCGCTGATGTGATTATTGCGTGTTGAAATGTTTGGCTAATGTATTTTTGATAGAGAGTTTATATATTGGTGGGCCTGCCGAAAAAATTGGGTGGCGAAATGAATTTTCTTCTTTCTTTGCACGTATTGTGGAAATTTGCGATAACTGGGGTTGATGATGAAAGAAAAATTGGTACAATAAGGGGAAGTAATGAGTACAATCGTAACAAAGAAAATTTCATTTACGAAAATAATATTATGTAATATAATTTTTATTAAATTTTTTCACTTATTCTCGAATTTCAACATAAGATTGAACTCATAGCGTAGAAAATTATTAGAAGTTCAATATTATAAGCATTTGTAATCTGATTGTGAGTTTGGAATGAAATTTGGTGGATGCGCTAAAATCATAAATAAATAACGCTTTAAATTTTAAATTCTACGATAGTTTCTATCTTGAATGCGTATAATACATTCTGATCACATAATTCGTGACCCATATCTTTGTTTCGTTTGTTGTGTTATGTTTTTTTGTTTAAACAATGGAAATAAGTAGCTATGAGATGAAGTTATAAGGATAAGAAAACGAAGAAAGGACAAAAAGAAATCACCTGTAAAATGTACTGAATATTCTGCTACGTAAACAGATTTTTTGTGTGGGACAGTTTATTGTCCACGATAACTCAAAATCTATGGAAATATTGTCTTAAAATTTCATATTTAGAATTTTAAATGATAAGATTTCGAAAGTTATCTATCAACCGAATGTAGTTGTTTACTTACAAATTACAAATACACGTCGTATATAATTTGCTATAGTTTTTTTTTTATTATTATTATTAAGCGGTCTCAACTGCTGAGGTTATATGCTGCCTCGGAACCTCGTTTTCGGTGGTGTGACAATGGCACACAGTGTTCGCTGGTATGGGTCACCCATTCAAATACTGATCGCGGGCCTCATTGCTTAACTTGCGTTATCGAGTGATCCGGCTTCCTGCCAAACCGTTGCTTATTTACGGTAGTATAAATTTTATTTAAAAATTGGCTAAAATTTGTATTTTAAACATTTTGCTCAATTTTATACTGTTTAAGGTTATATTTGCGGGTGGTTATCTTTTGGAACATCAGACTATTTTTCGTTATTATTTTTTTTTATTGATATGATTTTTTTGATTTTGTACCATAACTCAGTTAATTAACAATTTCTACAAATTTATATGTTTTATGCAAATGCTTTGCGTATAATTTTTAGAGAAACAACATAAGTCAGGGGAAAATATTCTTCCATTAGTCAGTTGCATATTCTCTAGATAATTTTTAACACGGTACCAACTTGCAAATTTGCAATAAATATTTCTTTTTTTTTAGTCCAGTAATTCCTTGATTACTTTTTGTTTCTTGAAGTATTTTCTTTTTTGACTTAAGTGGTTTCTTACATAGGTGATTCAAATGAAAAATAACATTGCACTTGTTTAATTGCATTTCAATTATGAGAGTTAATTGTTATTTCATACCTCCTGTTTAGTGATTCAAATAATGAACGATACTGAATTTTATTAATGCAGTTAAAATGAAACAAATCACAGGGAACAATAGCTGCAATGTGAGCCGGAAAGTGGCCAACAAAGACCGGATGAAGCTGCAAATGCACTGCAATCAAATAATTTGAAAGTGTATCTGTATAAATGTATGTGATGTGATGGCGACCAGCAATTTCGGTCGCTGTCATAACTGTCCGTCAGCCGCCCAGCCAAGCGAACCAAAAACAATCTCGCAAACGTACATTGGTACATTGATCACAGACAGCTCGGAAACTCCGAACCCGAACCGGGATGCTTTATTTGAAAGTAATTGTGGACATTTGCCGTTGAAAATTGCATGGGAAATTAGTTCTTTCAACACTTGTTACTTAATTGCTTTTAGTTGAAAGAAAATTGATCAAGCTGTTCCTGAGATAGCTTGTTGATATTAGTTTTAACTGTTTTAAGATAATAGGCCAGAATTTATATTCCATGCATATTTTGAATGAACAAAAATAGATATGAGGTGGCGCACGATGTACAGTTTCTACAACAGTATTTTCAAAAATCAATATGTTGACTACTTATAAGAAAGTATAGGAATTACGGGAAAAATCAATGGTGAGATTTTCACATGTAATACCATTTAGTGTTACAAGTTATGTCATGTTGACAATTTTTGTTGCTATATCACGAATGATTACATGATTACGCTTGATTTTAAATAACACGAGTGATATTTTCAAGCGTAATAACTATGAGTGATGCAGCCCAAAAATTGTCTACATAACTTGTAACATGAATGGTATTCGAAGGACAATTCAACGAGTCAAAATGTATTCTTTCTTTAAACTGACTTGCAAATAGATTCACTTCCACAGCAACAGTGTAACAATTAAATAGCTTAAAATTGTCGATAGGGTTCACTAGTGAAAATTGTTGAAAAAAATGTCGATGAGATCACTAGTAAAAAATATCAGTTTCTTTTCAATTGGTGGAAAATTTTAAATCCTCAAAATCTATTGGACCATTTTTAACACATTGCATATGAGTTGAATTGTCACGGAAATATATGTTTTGAGGTTATCTTAATTCATTTAGACCATTTTTCTCAATGACATTATTTGTAAATATCTTGTATTTGCATACAATTTGGGGAACAACTAAATTATGTTTAATAAAATAATTCAAAATAATAGTTTTTATGAGAAAAAACAAAGAACTGAAACATCTTCTATTGTATAAATATACAGGATGTTTTAGACCAACCGTATATCTTGCGAGAAACAAAACGGACTGAGAAACCAAAAAATACGTCCAAAATATTTTTGAAAGTTCTATTGAATGGCACCAAATGTAAGTTCCCCCGCACCCCTTGGGTTAAATTCGAAAATAATTCTTCTTTCCACCTACGAGTAAGGGGGAGGGAAGGGGGGTGGATGTGCTTTTAACCCTAAAATTACAAATTTACAAAATGTTAACACGCCTTAATTTTATTTTTCGAATCTGACCTGAATATGATCATCAATATCTGTCAATATCTTTTTCGCGATTACAGCACCATCTATTGCGAATCAGAAAATTTTTTTTAGACAAAACCTTAATATTTTTTATCACAGAATTCGAATTTGCAATAAAAAGTGGAGGTTACTATTTAAGATTATGAAGTGACTCCCTCCCCCGTCCTCAGCGGAGAGGGGGGAAACCTACATTTGGTACCATTCAATAGAACTTTCAAAAATATTTTGGACGTATTTTTTTATTTCTCAATCCGTTTGGTTTTTCATGATATATTTGGGGGTACGGGCGGTCTGAAACACCCTATATAGGCAAGTATAGAACATGGATCAAATGAGTAGTAAACATTCAAATGCAGATTATTATGTAAAAGAAAATCTTGTGTTAACCACACCAGATTCTTATTATTGTGTGCATGTTCCTCTCTAATTTCATCACATTGAAATATACAGGTTTAGGCTCTACATTTTATTTGAATAAGACTCGTATATCTTTTTTCTTTTTTTATTTAGTAAATAATTCACTTATGCCCGGTTGCACCAACGTTAGTTAAATTTTAAACTTGGTTTAAATAAATAAAAGCGTATCTAAATTTTGACATCAATGTCAATTATTCCATATGACATATAACTTCGATTTGCTTTTATTTATTTAAACCAAGTTTAAAATTTAACTAACGTTGAAGCAATGGGGCACTAAACATATAATCAAACATACATCTTTAACCTTGTGTCTGGTTCCTCTAGAGAAAGATGTGTAATTGAAAATATATTTCTTGTTTACAAAATAGCTAATGTATTAATAATTTAATAAATTTTATACGAGCACATGAAGCTATACATCAGCTATAATAGAAATTTACGGGTGTGTGAAACAGTGCCATCCAAGATCAAAGTGACTCCGGGAGCGTGATTGAAAACACTGCAAACAGATGTAAATTCCTCTCAACTGCATACTTCACCTCATCGTTTTCACTTCATCACCTTCCACCCCAAATGCACTCTAAATAAAATATTATCCTCATCTCGAACCCTGCAATCAAATTGTTACAAATCCAAACATATCTCACCTCTGCATTCGCTGCGTTCGGCGTTGCACTATGCTCTAACTTCTAACACAATTTCTTTTCACACCCCCGGTGTCGCGGTTGATTCGGGGGTGGATGTGGCGGCGGTGGCGGCGGGGATCTTTCCAACAGTGCGGAACAGCGATCAAGAGGGCGGAGTGCCAGGAATCAAATCAGAATCGTTTGACAGCCGAGATAATCTAACGTGATGTTCTTGAACACCTCGTGAGAAGGCAGAATGTGGAAGCATGATGGTGGATGGTTGATATGACACTATGGTTGCGGTGAAGCTTGCTATAAAAGCTGCAAAGGTAGGAAGTTTGTCCTGGACATTTGTACTATTATGTAAAATTTTTAAATGGAAAGCTGGAATTGTATAAGTTATTGCAGATCACTATATGAATATGCTGGATCTTTAGAAAAATATTTCACCCTTGTCTTTTTACTTTCCTATACATAGCATAAGTTCGTGTATATGAATTATAGGAAAAATCGATATTTTGAGGTCTCCATTTTGACTATTTTCTGCAATTATATTTGATTGCGTAGATGAATTTGTACCCGTAGGTGCAATGTCGAAACATTACCGCGCGTTCCAGTTACGATGTAATATCACTGATTTTATAACACTAGTTTGGACTTAATCCGCTAGGTGTGTTCCCAATTGAACGCCGCTATGATGGTCAAAATTGAGTTTCAATATGTAAAAATGTTATGATAAGTTTGACATAATGAGAGGTGATGGTGAATACGGTGTAGAGAGAGCGAGGAATGTTGGATGATAGGTATGATCTTAAGAGAGGTAGTAGCGAGCGCGGTGTAGAGAGAACAACGAATGTTAGATGATAGGTATGACCTGAAGAGAGGTGATGGCGAGCGCGGTGTAGAGAGAGCGACTTATGTTAAATGGCAGAATATATCCTATGCCCAATCTAGTGTTACATAGAAATTAGTGTGTAATATTTATTAATCCATCATAAATGATTTACTATGGATATAAATTATACCTACGTAGTATTGTTTCAGATGAATTACGACATATATTGTCCAATTATTTGGTCTAGGAAGTTCAGGAAGTAAATTAGCAAATTTACTTATTACAAATATTTTTCAACTATAACCAGAATTGTACTAAAGTGTGCATTACATTTTTAAAGTAGGTACTATGTATAACTAGTACCCATAACAATTCATTAATATTATATAGGTATTTGTTTCCTTCTGCTTGGTGAATACAAATTTATAACAACATACTTTTATGACGTTTGAAGAAAAAAATATTGTTCATAAAATGAATATTTTTTTTCTCTGGAATTAAGCGAATCGACTACTATGGTCATTAGCGCTGTAAAAATTAATTAAAGCCAACCAAAATTAAATAAATAAATAATGGTGGTAAAAAACAAAATAAAGAAATGAACTATAAAATGTAATTTATCAAACCGGTGGAATTAATAAACTTCAAAAGTTTCTCGACACTCATTGGAGAGAACTGACGGAAGAGAATCTGCAAAGCTGAGAAGATTTCTGACGTTGCGAATGAATAAATTTAATTATTGTTGTATCAAGAATTGCTCATTCCAGTGATATTAAAATATGTTTCTCTTGGAATACGTTAAAATTTAAGAATTTTTTAATAATTATCTTTATTTAGCGATTTTTATATCATATCATGTATATCCTTAAAACTTGATACCGCAATTATAGGTATATCATATATAAGAAAATTGTGTTGGCCACACCGGATATTTATATTAGATTGCAGCATCGATTGTATTTGACTGTGTCCTTTATAACCTCTGGGTTTCCTGTACTGTAATCGAGATGATTTTTTTATTATTGTTTAAATAATATTAAACTTTATCGAATAGTAAAACAGAATAGCACTGAAAAAATTCCAGAAAATAAATAAAACAATCCTCCACGTGTCTGAGTCGCGACAACGTAACACGTAACGAACAAATCTCCGCATCGCTTCAATTCCATTACCTCTGGAGAACAACGAGTGCAGGAAGCGAGAGCCCGAGCAGCCAAGTGCAGGATCATGGCGAGTGCAGGAACAGAGGAAGCAGTGCGAATTTCTCAGCGAGTGCACACGAAGAACGATGCGCGTCACAAACTGACACGCCATTGATTTCTTTGACAGCAGGAGGGATGCTGGTACTACGACGCACTGCCAACTTTCAAAACTCAATCTGGAATCGTATGCATTAGGGATAGATGCTATAGCATGATTCGTGCTCGTATAGTTTTATGACGTATTTGATTTAATAAGCATTGCTTTCCTGTCACTCATGTTTTAGAATATTCTGTTGTTTTCAATATTTACCATTGGTTATTCTAAATTAACTATGTACAAAAGTATAAGTAAAGAAATTATAAAAAAAGCGATGTCGAGATTTTCAGTAATAAAGTAACAAGAGAGTGGGAATAAATTGAAAATAATTTGAGAATGAAACGAGCATAATTTTCAAAATCAATCTCTCGAATTAAATTTAATTAGATTATTTTTTGATCCAAACATTCAAAACAAAATTAGGTAACACATTTTACATGTGTTATAAGCACAAATTATGCTAACTTTACCTAACCTAACTATGCAACATTTTTCAAGAAAAACAAAAGGTGTAGAGGTTATCGCTGGGAATAATCTTTAAAATGACAGGATTGGTTGATTGGTTAAAACCTATGCACTTGACATTAAGAAATGTTCAAACATAATCACGGAAATACATATTTTGATACGTGATATGACGACTGCGTGGATGGATGAATCAATGTGTGTCCGCATGTTCAATAAATCATGAACGAGGAAAGATAAGGTAATAAAATTTCATAATTTCAGGACAATGCAAACACGAAGATCTGATTTAATTTGGTCATAATTGCAAAACCGATAGTAAAAGTTTATTTGATACACAAAACAATGAATTCCATTTATATCAAGTATGGAATCAAGTGTGAAAAATGTTTTAAATAAAAGATATTAAATATAAAATGCAATTAAAGTTTATCTGTTTCCAATTAAACTTATTTTGGAGAATGACGTTTAATGTTTTGTTTACATCCTGCGTTGGGTGTCAAAATAAAGGTCTCTGAACTAAAATATTAATATTTAATTTGATTTAACAGTTACGTGAATGCAGTTAAGGCTTAAAGCGTGCATTACACGGTGAAATTTTTTTTTTAAGTGACTTTAAATTGTCTTTATAAGGGAACTTATCAGTCTATTTACATATTCAAGGTTTTTTATGAATTAAAATAATCAAGTTATACCAACATAATAGTATATATTGATTTCGCACCACTTGAAATTTTTAGAGGTATATCCACTAAGTTCTCAACTTCTACAATACCCTACAGTACCATTGTAAGTTTATTATTAATTAAACCCTTGTTACATCAAAAATATAATCACAAATGATATTTGACAGTCACTTGTCAATTCGCTTAGTTGGTAGTGCAGTAAAAGCAATAATCTTTTAGGAACTTTTAGGAGACAGTATCATACATAACAGTTTTTCGTTATAAGTTTTAAGTGACAAGTCGACTCATCTATCTCTCATAAACTTAGTTTTTTATTGCATGTGGTACATACGAATCGTGGGAGCAGTATTTGTTCATTTCTTGTGCCATAATTATTTCATTTATAGTCTATTCCACGAGACCTTTCATCAAAGGGACAAATATAGTTCTGTGATTGGTTAAAAAAATACAATGTACAAAAGCATTCGGCGGTATACACTTGGAATTTTGAACTAATTTATATGCACAACTGTAATTCCATCACCAGTTCGTATACAGCTATTAAGAAAGGAAAGAATAACTTGCTTGGCTGTTTTGGTTTATTGCACATCCTTATACAAATATATAGATTTAAAAAATATATAAATTTAAAGATATATATTTCTAATAAATACAATGTAGAAGCAACAAGGTAAAATAATAATGCAGTGGGCAATGCTACCTACATATAACTCAAACCAATAGAATGTATTATGACATTGTAACAGTGTTTACATGTTGGAATTTCATGTAGTTTAGCACATGTTCGAGGCCCAATAACAGTACAGGAAACCTCGTGGATTTGTGTCCCTTTAAAGAAAGGTCTCGTGGAATAGACTATAGAGGTGTTTTGTTTTATTTGCTTCATTTTACTTATGGTCGTATGTCAATTTTCTTTGGTTTTGGTTGCAATTTTCCTTTTAATTAGTGTTTTTTTCTTGTTTAAGTTTGTATACTAGTTATTATATTAATTTAACTGTTGGATTTGTCGCATTAGTGCTATAAATAAAGTGGAGTACATCATTTGAGTCTGTACCTACATATGATATGATTGTAGTTGTTGTTTTCGCTGCTGTTTTTCAGAAAGAAAACTTTTTGTGTTGGGAGCTTATTATTTCTGAGGCAAAAAACCTACGATGTTTCATAATAGTATACATACGTTATTTACCTTTGTTTGCTGACTTAAAATAAAACATGGGTGTAATTAATCTTCAAAGATACAACACAATTTGTTTACAAACCATTTACAAAGCCAACAGCTAGAACTACCCTTCATTAAATCTCCTTCAGTCTATTATTTAATCTGTATTCGCTTGTGCCTCGTATTTCAAATTATTAACCTCATCTCTGTATTCACAAAGCAAACATGTTCTACTCTAAGTAAATAAATAAAATTACACAAAATGGCGTGTGTATGTTGATGTTCGGGCTCTGCTAACACTGTCTGTCGTTTAATTAACCGTTTAAACAATAATTTCATTACTCGTAGTGTATACAATGCAGGAAACGCACGGCGCAAGCAGCTGCATTCATGCAGCCCGCCGTGGAGAGAGGTTGAGTAGGTTGCAGGCGGGTGGGCGCACGTTGATTCATAGCTTTGGACGCAAGCATACTCCAAACTTTGTGGTGGTAATAATAAACGTAGTGTTTTTTTATTGTTTGCTGATGAAATCGGAAAATTCTACTTGTTTAGGTTAGGTACAGAAATAAATTTTGGTTTGGATTGTTTTGGAAATTTATGAGTTGCTTGTGAACCAGGCTGAAGGGTTTCTGCGGTTTCGGAAGTTTTTCCATTTTAGTTGTAAATTAGTTTTACGGAATTGTGCTTTTAGTTTTTTTTTTTTTTTTGGGAAATTTAATCGTGCTTAATACACGCTATAAACCGTATTCGTATTGTATACAAGGTTTTAATTAGTGCTAGTGCTATCATAGGCCTAAGTTGTACGAGATGTGGAACTTACTCATATGCAACTAGATTAAACTTTTGTTTAATTTTTAAACTAGAGTGTATCGTGGGTTTAATTCTGATTCATGTGAAAACATAGTAATTTTGTAGAACTAAAGTAAAGAAATAACTGTTATAGGAGCATTATTTACAATGCATTTAATAAAATTAAGGCCCATTTGCAGAAAGGACAGTTAACTCCGTGATTAATTTCTATTTGCCAGTAGAAGTCATTGTTTGTGTATTCTGTGCCCAATAGCAACAACGGCAAATTTATAACGTCCGAGAGCGTTATATGGTATATAACAGCCCAGCTAAATAGCTAATGTAACGGTCGGACATTAAAAAAATTAACCAATAATAAAAGACGGCACTGATAAAAATTGGAAATATATATTTTGATTGGTTAAAATTTTTAACAGGCCGTTAAAAATTATCAGGTAAGTTACAAAATAGGCTCCTCTATGAGACATTTTTATGAATATTTGGAAACTAGTAAGATATCGTACACCTGTGGATAATACAGGCAGAATAAATATTTTCTGCCTTTATCTTGAAATGAAAGGAAGTTTGATTCTTCGCCAGACCGGCTTAAGAGTTTTTTCTGATAGATTTATAGAAAATATTAAATATTTACAATAATTATTAATTAAATAATTGACCAAATTCCTCATTCATCTTAAAAGAGTTTATTTATTTATTTACAAATAAACCCTTCTTGACAGGACAAATTTAGTTGGCATTTAATTGACGGCGGAAGACTTGAAAATTTAAAAGAAAAATGTCTACGTGGGATAATTTAGAATTGTTGAATGACACATATGATGAATGGGAGAAGACAAAAGAAGATTAGTTCGACTGAAAGGAAGGTAGAAGGTGAAAGGTAGCCTAGTAGACACAGAGGGAGTATGAAAATTAACTAAAGAAAGGGAAGGAGGGTCGCCAATTCTGTTATTTAATAAATTATATATGTGTATAATAGAAAAATTTTCACGGCGTTCATAAAGGCTTTTAACATTAAACATTCTGCACAGGTCAATGTATGGGAAGTGATGCGCGGGGTAATGATGATTTATTTTGAAGAATATGTATTTTAGGAATCTTTTTTGTACAAATTCTAAAAGATTTTGTTGGACCTCCAAATAATAACATTGCAGTATTCGAGTTTAGATCGTACATAGGCATAAATAAATAAAGGACGAAAATTGCTGGAATGTTACAAAACTCTTTGGTGTTTCTTATTACTAATCCAAGTAACCGAATTTATATGCGGGTATTCATTGTAATTGTAAATTTGCAATAGTTCGTCACACAGTATCGAATAGTATAAAATATAATTGCTCTTGGAGGAAATTTAAACGAAAGAAAAGTAATTTAAACTTGCTAAAATATTATATACGTAAAGAAAGTTGTAGAAAATTTTGTGACTACTTTACTACTAGTTTTCCCTGTTCCTATTATTTAAAACATTTTCGTCAACTATTTTAATTCCAATAGTAATCACATTAAGAAATCACGCTAGAAACCACTGTTGTAATATTGTTCATTAACCTTTTCTTGCAGAACAAAGAAAGTTTTAACTTTTCACTGGCAGTATTGTGAATTTATTTTACTACTTGTATTTTCTGCTTACCGGTTGTAAGTCCGAATTTAACTGAAAATTATTTGTTTTTCCCTTTTACTTTTAAACTTCAAATAGAGCATTAGCAGATATGAATGAACAAACTTTAATAATTAATTGTTTTAAAGAGTTTTATAGTCGCATTCGTAGTTTGTTATAATTCCAATAAAAAGTTTAATCAGCTTTAGATTGCTATCTTTTTCTTGTCAAAGAATAACGGTTTGTAGGTTTCATTTTGCTTGCTCACGTAATCGGTTGATGCGGTATGTTGTGTGTATTTTCCGTCTACGGTGTCAGATATGGATTTGCTATCGCTCGTCGCCCGCATCAATCACGACCTGAATCTGCGGCGGTGATTGAAAAAATACAAATTGCAGACGCAGCAAATCAGGCGCTGCTCACGCGCGACTCGAGGGCTGAGGGTTACAAATGGACACGTCATCCGTGTGTTTTAACGCAGGGGCGGCTCACCGGGAAGACGAAGGGGCTACTGTGTATTCTGTTTCGAACTACATCATTTTGTAGGAATGTAAGATTTGGGAATGTTTGCAGGCCCCCAATTAAGTACTTTGAATAGATTGGACAACTTATTCTGATTACATAATGTACTTGCTGAATAAAGGGTGCATCTCCAGTCCGCACTGTTAAAAAAAAAAAACTGGACTGGTTGTTAGTGTTTTCGAAACATTAGGACTGATGATTTAGCGCAGTTATATTATAGGTTATATAGTTTTATTTCGCTGAAGTATTTTGTCAAAATATCAAATTTAATATATTTTGGTATATGAATGGTATACCCTGTTATTTCATTTTAAGTGTAACTAACTTCTATGGTGATATGCCGCCTCTTGAGTGGATGATTATGAAAGTATGTCAACAACACAAACGACCATGCTCGTCAGTGGGATTAAAACCCACGACCCCTAGCGTGCTAGGCTAGTAACATAGCCAGTACTTTAACTCAATTTTAATAGGTCTGGTTAGTGTAGGTTAGTGCAGTGTACACAAGTTGACAATAATTTTACCTTTCCAAAGAACACATAGGTGCAACAGCAGACATTCATTAGTACAGTAGTAAAGGTATATTGATTAAAATAACATTAAAACTGACATTTATGTTACCCCTACTCCAGCTTGCACTAACTACACCACCTCGAGAGTCAGTTCAGAAAAGTGTGCACAGTGCACAAATACTGAAAATTTTCTCATCGACAAGTTGCACTAATTGTACTTTTGTCATCGAACACTTCAGTGTTAAAAAGTTAGCACTGCAACTACCGAGTGTAAATCATCGAACGGACCTAATATATAATATAAATATAATTTAAAAAGAAATAGGTATTTTTTTAAAAATATGAACAGAAACAAGGAGTGACGAGTGTCTCACAAAAATTCAGTGGTTGGTGAACTGAAATGAATTACCTAAGTTGGGGTGAAATAAATATATAATTGTGCCATCTACCCATTTTTAGGTATGAATAGGTTTATAAGGATTTTTTTTTAGAACGAGAATACTAATTTATTTTGTCGCATTTATTTTATACTTTTTATATTTATTCTCTGTTTAATAAATTTTATAAATGTTTTGGTTTTAAATAATTTTTTTATGATTTTCTCCCTTTCAAATAATGGGGAAACGTCTACGTAAATAAATATATTTTGGCCTAATAGTTAACAATGATCCCCGACTCCTGGTCGAACTATACATGTATCTAGCTGCAGGTTCAAACTAAGGAATTTAATATTAGAACGAACTACAAATAAATAACTATTGTCAATTATTGCTATATCAGTTTACTTTCGTAGATCTCGGTATGTAATATATTAACGCGCGAATTGCATGTATCATCCATCAAGTTAACTCTCCCCAATGATATCACGGTCACGGATAAAATGGCGTCATTGTCAACTTTATCTTCATATTTTTGAATGCTACTTTATCTTAACTCCGTTTAATATAATTTATAGTTACCACTAAATAATGAGTACAAGAAAAACCATATAAAGATAAAATGAAATGAAAGTAAAAATGAAAATGTACTATCTCCGTTTCTGAAGTAAACATCGTCTTGCTTCGACGGAACAAAACTTTAGAGTAATTCCGGTCGGATAGATTTCCGTCACCACGCTGTGCCGACTAAACGAACCGGATTCGTTACCCTGCGTGCCCTTCCTCTTTTGTCTACTGTCTACCATGTACCCAGCCGCCTCCGACGTTTCCTCACCGCTGAATTATGCAGCCCTTATTCTCTGTTTCGCGCACGAATACCACATAACTCATTGGGTTTGTTTTATACAAATACACACACACGCACACACTGACTTAGTGTAGACATATACATACATGTGTACGCATGGCGGAATATGTCGAGTGAGACAGGGTTTCTTAAACTCCACAAAGTGGGAATCCTACTTACAAAAGAGGGAATGCATATCTTAATATATCCAAAGGGAATGCTACTTGTAACTAGAATACGTATATATGGGCTTGCTGCAAAATCTTGACACATTAACATCCTGACGAAATATATTGAAGTGGTCACCAAATGACTGAAACATACATTCTCTAATAATAATTGAAATCGAAATACCCACGTTTTAAGAATTAAGTAACGCACATAGTCATAACTTATTTATTTTCGAAATGGCATGATCTAGTCGTAGATTAAACACATGATTTTAAGTATATTTAGGTTTAAATGTAAAAACCTTTGAAATCTCGATAAACTGATACTGAAGTGAATGTCATTGTATATTGGCTCTAACTGCATTTGCATTTACTTACAAAGCTAATATGAATACATCCTAAATAAGAAATATTATACAAAGTTCATTGACCAGTTCAGATGTGGAAATAAAAAAAGAGACATTAAGCTTTTGTTAACGGGAGATGGAAGAAGTGCATATCAGGCATAGGAGAAGAAGAAACAATAAAGGACTGGACGAATCCTATCATCGAAAGAAGGAAAATCACTGACTTGAAATCCATTTTCTCTAGATTCTAACTCTTAGGACAAGAATAATATTTTAGGTCCGTATGATTAAAATTATTTGATTTTTCAAAATCATACTCGTAATATATTTGGAACAGAAAGTACCTATATAGTATGTGATACACAATATGTTTTAAATTAAAATTAAAATGATAATTTAAATGATATATTGAATCCTGCGCTACAGGCTTAAGAAAGTTTGATTGGAGAAAAGTATTTGCTAAAATTTTACTTATTTTAATAATGTATTATCTAAGATTACATTTTAAATTAATGCATTAGACATACAAATCATTCCAGATGATTTAAAAATATATCATCTTTTGGATTTATAGATCTTTAGAAAGAAGTTTTTTTGATATATAGAAACGCTGATATGGAATACTTTTTTATTTAACTACGCGCTGTAAGAAAGTATAGGAATATTGAAAATTCGATAAAGATATTTTTGAGATCCCCTAATGAATCCAGTTTAACCATTTGGATAATGACGTCTATATGGAAAGATGTACAGACGGGTATTCGATATCAAATAACTCTCTCTTGTTATTAATTTCAGGCCAATACGCAAAACTGTCTTGATTTTTGCATATTGCAAAACCGAAAGTGTAACTTTACTTTACACACAAAACAATAAATTCAGTTTATTTCAAATAAGGACTAGAACAAAAAAGATTTAAAGGTGTTAACAAAAATATTTGAAATAAATAATGTAACATATTTGTTGAATTATTATATCTGCGACAATTTTGAGAAAATCTAAATTATATTATCCAAAATCCAAGCTATTCCTAGAAAATAAAATCATACTTTACAAAGCAACCTTTACCCCAATATGGGATATATGGTATCTAAAGTCCAATTCAACCCATTCAAATTACAGGAGAATCTTCTCAGTAATAATATAACAAGAGGGTGAGAATAAATTGAAAATAATGTGACAGATCTTTCGAAAACTTGTTGCCAGGCAATAGTCACGAAAGCCCGTAGGGCTTGAGTGGCTATTTCCAAATGGCGACAAGTTTGAGAAAGATACTGGAGAATTATTTTCTAATTTATCGAACTCTCGAGTTATATTTAATTAGATTATTTTTTGATTTCTTCATCAGGCACAGCACTAAATCTATCTTCTTTGCTCATTTTTACTTGTGTTGATAATAACTGTCTGACATCTGACATCTGTCAACAAAAACAAAAAAGCTACAGAGAAAATTGCCGGGAATAATCACAAGAGCATTATTCTCAGTATAATAATGACAGGATTGGTTAAAACGCAGACACGTGACTTACAATAAAGCATTTGATTGGTTTAAATAAACGTCAAAAAATAATCACGCAGAAATCTGCTCGCATACACCCCTCCCCCCTCCTTTCTCACAACATCAGAATTACTCGTTCATCAAAGTGTTTATTTTTTTGGGTTATAGTTAAAGGGTAACAACGAAAGTGTAAATACTCTCGAATTCTATTTTGAGAACCACTGTTCGGCTGGCAGAAGGCGAGCGAAGAGAAAGAGGGATGAAATTTACACCGTTGGGGGGTGCATACTGACGTAGTGTTATGTATTTGCTGCCTGTTTTTTTATAAACATTAGCCTAAAAAAATTAATGTTGGATTGCAGACATAAAATGCAGATACCAGTTAGTTACTTTTTTGCCTTCGGTACTTTATTGCAGTTAGGAGTTTTCCTGTACAACTTTAATACTTCTGCAAATAACAAATTAAGCTATTTTGTTAAGTACTGTTACTAATGGCCTCTTGCATGACAAAATTTAAATAAAAATATAACCTGGTACGAAATAGATAAAACTAAGGGCGCTTAACTTTGTCGCATTTTATTTATTTGTTATTATTTATTTCAACAATGGATGTTTATAATCAGAATAAAGAATCATTTTAATACAATTAACATATTGTAGAATACTGAAATATAAAGCCGGTTATCAAACTCAATTTTTTCTGTTTTTCACACTGTATTTTTTTGAGGTCCCCTGAAATTTCTCAATTATATTTGAGTAATCACAGTTGCTATAATAAATAAAGATATAACTGAAACATTTATTCCATATTTATTACAAATTTTTGTTTTTTATAGCCAGAAATAATTTATATTATATATCATATATAATAAAAATTTTTACCAATAAAATAAAGCACAAAAGAAAGGCTAAATAGATATTTATGTAGCAAATACATAATTTAGAGTTTTATGACCGAGACAATTTAGAGGCTAATTGAGCAAAGCTAAGCGAGACAAATAGAAGGGCGAGTCAATAAAACCCTATTATGTAGGTGTTACATACAACCTTTTATGTTTTACTGCAATACAGATTTTTTTCTCTTAACTAAAATTTGCTAATTTCGAAGTTTTTTGTTATTGTTTGGTCATCAAATTGTATATTGGTTTTACTTTATCTGGCTATTCCATAAAGAGCCACTTTATGACCGTTAAACAATATCATAAACAAGTGATTATAATACTGTCGAACATAAACTAATTTAAATATAAAGAAACCCCTAAATCTTAAAATATAAAACAAAAATTTAAATATGTACTGAAAGAGAAAATTCTCAGTTACTAAAAAACTGAAAGATATAAATCAGGACTTCACAACTTATTTACCAAATCAGTGATTAAATCAGTCATTTTTCATTAAATATTATTATTAGAAACTGTTGTTCTTTTCAATCTAAACCTACCTATATGTCTATCTAAACTATATATTTCACTTTAAACAGTAAATATATATTCTTACATAAACCACATCCTGTAAATCATGTAATAACTATCAATTAGATAAATATTTGCATGACAAATGTGTGTTAAGCATTGACATTTAAATTCCGTAATATGCATAAATAAAATACTCATAGCATACACAGTTACCACCATACACTACTGGAAAAAAAACTATTATTTCGTCTTCATTTATGTATGTCCTTAACCATGAATGAAAACCGATGTTCTATTACAATAAATTAAGGTTCTTGATTGTATCAATTCCGGTCCTGATCTCCGTTCATTAGTAATCGAGCCGGTCGACAAAATATGCTAGTTTAATTGGTAACAAGAGTTTTACAAATGAATCAAATTGAGTTTCGTTTCGTTTAACGATTCACATGTGTTGCCACTCATTACTGAGCAGACGAAAAATCCGGGGACATTAATTACCCACAACTTTGCAAGTGTTTTCAGTTAAACGTCCACCGAATAATTCATTCAACGTTAGTACGAACGTGCACAACGAATTCGGCGATTCATATGGACAGTTCAAAAGTTACGGGCTATTTTAAATTTATTACTTCTGGAAAGGCAATTTCACTTTGAATAATCACATTCTGGCGGATTTATAAAGTAGATTAACCACTACTACAATTTTATTTCTTATAATATTTCTCAAAACGTTAAAGCGTAAAATTTTAAACTAACAAAAATTCGAACTATACAACAAACAAGTGATAGTAATAACACAGTATAAGAATTCACACACTAGTGACACTTCCAATATTTTCATGTTCCCAGTATTTCAGTGGCGCGCAGCCGGGAAGATGGCCGCTTAGTGTTCGCTGATAGGCTTTAGTAACCATAGAAAAGAACATATAATATGTCAGTGCCATTTGTATCTGTCAAATATCAAGCTACAGTATTTCTGTCATGTTAAGTTCATAAAATGAGTGCAAAACCATGAAAAATTGTAGGAACTTTTATAGTACAGGTGAATTAATATTTTTAGATTTAATTCTCTTTGCAACTGACAGTTATTCAAATTTACCGCCGTATGCCGCAGCTGCCAATATGGCCGCTCGACTCAAGGTCATCGGTCGATGCGACATAAAGATCAAAGGGGCCGACAGCGAGTGTCGCTACTGTGTGAATTCTTATACTGTGGTAATAATTTCATTCTAGTATGAAAGTTTCTGCAATTCATTCGTGTGGAAAATGAACATTGTAATCCAGTTGTACGTTATACGAGTATAGATAACATCCTGTATGTATTGATAATATTATTTGTAGTCAGTTTTGCAAAGAATTGCTGCAAAGTGTTTTCAAAATTGTTTTATTTGACATATTACTTGTGATATACATATCATCACGTTATATCTCAAACAGTGGGGTAGCATGAACCCTGAAACATAGTCAATTAACAATCAATCTACTTTAACCTGGCACATCACTTCCGCATCGTCCACATTCATAGTTCGATTTATACATGCACCTCTATTTAAATTCACTTCCAATAACAAAATTAAATAACACTATAACCACTTCAATTTTCAGAGCGCATTTCCTATTGTTTGCCTTTCAGATGTCGCTCTTTATAAGTCCTCTATTTTAGGGATATCCTGATTTATACAATTTAGATATTAACCCATTAATGCGCAACATATGGGGTAAATAGCTCCGTGGTATCGTATCGGACTGTGGATCCTAAGATCCTCAGTTCGAATCCCACAGCCAACAGTTGCCAATTTAAATTTACCTCTGTGGTTCCCCCTCCACTGAAAACTTTGGGGGCTATGACTTGACGGCCGGTATCCGCATTTCATACACAAAAATATATGACCTACCGAGATCTGCATATGTAGAGTGCCACACTCATAATGGGTAAAAGGCGTGATGATATATTTATTTATTTATTTTATATGATAGATAATACATAAAGATGTCTCACTTTAAGATTATGTTTCTGCAGGCAATGGAATTTCAAACTGGATAAACTATTGCAGGTAATACATAATTCCACATTATTATATTTACAAGTTACCAACATACAGCAATATGAAATAAATATTTAAAGAAAAATAGTTCTGCGCATTAATGGGTTAAGATTCTCTCGATTAAACACATACACGTAGTTACACGTAACAACTTTATACATTCTGATTTTCGTAATATTTCCATGTCCAATTATAAATCAGTTAGCATCCCTTACAAAACAAATCATCGCGCGGTCATTCACCCTTAGTCCCCCTCTGTGTCTCCAGAGCCGGCTCCAATGTCCAGCCATCAACAACCCGCACAAGAGGGCCCCGTTTACAGCTCCCAATTTTGGCGCAACGAAACAATTCCCATTTTAAATATTTAATTTCTCTAGGGTAAAAACGACGTACGACAAAGAGAGACTTCTCCCTTCGCAGGGCTCTGCTTTCGCGAAATTAAGCCCTGCGCCTAAATAATTAATCTCATTTAATTCCCTTTCATGAATAGTGAGGGTTAAAGTGGTCACTGTGAAATGTGGATACGGAAATTTTAATATCGGATTAAATTAGTTTTATTTAAGCGCAAATCTTTTGCAAGACTTGATAAAAACTGACTACTCGCGTGCACAAAGCCAGATTTGTAGACTGGTTTTTGCGTGGATTTGAAGCTATTGTGGTTGAAGGATTATTTCATTTTTATGTGTTTGTGAACGCTTTCGGCTGTTTTTAATTGGGAGAAATACGTTTATAGCTAAATGGCAAGATTAAAGCTACGAGTACTTTGATTGGTTGGTTATGAACTGGCTTGTTGTCGGGCTTTGTTTCTCCAAAGGGTGCCACTTACAATCAGATTTACAGTTCAGCTGTATGATTAGCTACATATTGATTTCATAAATCCATACATGATATTTTTATTAATTATAAATCTTGATTTTCTTTATCTTTTTGCTTTTTAAGGGTCAATAGCTCCGTGATAACGCGTTAGACAGGGCTGCCAACAAATTCTTCGACACATTTCACCACATAAAATAACTCCTATTTCTCTCTAGCCACAAACATACCAGGGCCAGGGGATATGATTTGACGGCTGGTAACTGCATTTCACGTGTAAAAATATGTCATATTATTCAAATATGTGAATAGTGTGGTAATATTCAGGGTGTCCCATAACTTCAGGTACATATTACAAGGGCATATAGTTCTTAATGTCCTGATTACGGAACAAAAAGATTTTTTTCAAAATTCCTTTATTTAAGGGTAGTTCACTTAAGAAAAACATTTTTTGTACCCCTGGATATTTGTAACAATAATCAGAAGAGCAATATCAAAACTGTTATAAGAAACACAATTTATGTGGCCGGCTACTAGAAACCTCTCTATTCGTTGACTTTTTCAATTTTAAATAATTTCTAAACTGTAGCATATTGAGAAAAATGTGTCAAATACAAAATATGTATTTTTTTATTGGCCAGCCAGCGGCGAAGGAACATGTTTTTTTTCTGTGGCACATATAAGATATGACACAAACTAATATATTATTTTAAATAGAACTTTTAGTAAAAAATATACAGTAGAAAAGATTATTTCTTTTCGACTTTATAACTTTGTACAATTCTATTAACATCTTATGTGAAAATAATTACTTATTAATTTTTGTTCGTCTAACGAAGACTTTATGAATTTTATCCACTCCTTCCTATTAATATTGGTATTATTTAAATAACCTAGAAATTTTCGGAAAAATCCGGGAATCAATATGGAATTTTGTAGATCGATTTCGCTAGAAAGTCTGATTTCAAATAAATTTAATTTATTATTTTATGAGGCCAGTAAAAAAGTTGCGGAATTATCTGTACTAAGTTGTATTTGCTCCCCGTTCAAGTTGCAAAATGAATATTTTATATTTTATATGAATATGTACAAAAATCTACAATCTGAAAAAATACGACAAAAAACAGTATAATATCGTATACTAAAAGTGCAATCCTCATATTAATAAATTCACCCACCCTTCAAATTTACGTCAAGTCTACCTCCCTGCATCTCTCCGCCATAAAAAGTCTCATATCATCCCTCACGACAATTTAAAACTTTCATTACAGAGAGTAAAGTACACCACAACTCATCCACACATGCACATACCACAGTGCACATTTCCATTGCATCTACACATGCATTTCCTCTTGCATTCTTATTGCATCATTCACGCGCAACCGCGGTACACGTCACAAGGATAAATACATGCGCACGTGCAAGCGACAACGCTATCTTTCAGCTGTCAACACGTGGCGACGTGGCGCTGAGTAATAATACTTGTTTTTATAACAAAAGCGGTTACGCGAAATGTTGCTACTCGCTTTACGTGAAGGTATAATCCAAAGGAATAAGTCTAGGGGATGTTTAAGAGAAAAAGGTAAAAATATTAAAGTGCTTGACTATTCCTCAATGGAAAATTGTAGTAGGGGTGAGAAATGAGGCTAAAGCAAAAGAAAAGTTATGAAATATTACATTTTTACACTCAACCTTGAAAATAATATTTGATGCACGCTATTGACAATCAGCAACATTTGAACACTCATTCAATAAAATATACGAAAAACACTCACTTACCTCATTCATAAGCAAAATCATTTTTGTGATAAAAATATTTAGTTCATAAAATGTTACACCGATATTTGCTTATTTAAACCTGAAAAAAAACCAGCGATAACTGTCAATAATTTTTTCAACTGTTATATCATTAAATTTCAATTCGGTGATTGTTATGTTATGACTTTGCTGCTATAGAATTTGTGAATATTTTGATTAAATTTTAATCCGTAAGAAATCATTTTGTTCGTAACAAAAAGCATTGTGTCTCTTGTCGGAAGTACATAGTATGTAAATAAATATTTCCACATAATATACAAAGCTATAAAATCGCTGATTGTAACAATGTTTTGAGAAATTTTGTGTGATATTTAATTACGTATGCAAGTTTAACCAATGTACTGCAATTTTAATATTTATATCATTATCTTAGGTTCTAAATGTTCCTAAATAACATTAATATGGTAAATGGCGTGATAATGTATTTAAACTATTCCTATTATGTTTGTAAATAATAAACTATTAACTAATATATGTTTATTGTTTTAGGTATGTACTAAGGTTTTGCAGTTCGTACTTTAAAAAAGGTAAATTATTATTATTATCATACGACAATAGCTGGATTCAGAGCTACCTATTTGTCGTTTACGTTTAGCAAGTAGAACTCACAATTATTGCACTTTAACCTATACGAACCAACGCTATTGGTCACACCAATAAAAGGTCGTTAATTCCTAAGTACTAATCGAGAAGCTTACAAATTCCAAATTTTCTACTTACAATTAGTGAGATAAAGTAACATGATCTTTAATTTTTCCTGTAAGAAATGTCAAACACAATATAGTACCTACCTACCGTACTTTTATCAATATATAAAATAGCCCATAGTTTTTTTTTTTTTACTTAAACAATGTAGATTATTTCACTCATTACAAATTTGACCAATCAGAATGTCTCATTTTCCATTGTTTAGTATTTTAGATAAGTGATTAAACAGCACCATGCTGTTTAATCGCGATTAAATTGAAGCTAGCTTTTATATGCAAATTTTGAACAATTTGAAGGCATATTTATCCGAATAATTAGTTGCAACTTTTTAAGCAAAATTTTTTGCATAAAAGCTAGACATTTCAAATTTATTCGATTAAATTCTTTGCATTAGCGATATAACTATTGGTTATACAGCATATACTACTTTATTTTTCACTGTATTATTAAATTATTACAATAATTTCTGATTATTTCAATAGATGTTACGTCCACTACGTGGTAATTCTAAATATAATTCATACTTTAAATCGATAGTTTTAATATAACCGATTGCTAATTATGAGCGGTAATAATTAATAAATTGAGTTGTTCTGTACTTTATACTATTTATATTTACAAGCACAGGAGATATCGATCGCCATAGTTTAAGTTTGATATTTATTAAATCAGTGGTTAAATAATTTGTACATTTTTAAATTAATTTATGTTTCAACCATGTGCTTAAAAATACAGTCCATGTTTTATATATTTTTTGTTTAATTTAAAATATATTCAATTTCAGGTTTAATTTAATCAACTATGCTTTTCATATAGTTTTCGAAATATTTTAAAGAACCAATATAATTAACAATTCTATCATTAAAGTTAACGCAAATTTTACGTATAATTAACAAAATTTTGCTTTTATAAATTTCTGAAAATATATGAATGCAAGAATAAAATGTATACCAAGTTCGGAAACTCATTTGTGAAAATTGAACACAAGGAATGGGAAGTGTTAAGACAACGTAGAGTTTTTGCTGTTTCTGCTAAAAGCAAAGGATAAATAATAAATAAAGACTAATGTAGCTGGTTAATGTCTGCAAAACTTTACCGTCTAGATAATTTTTTGTCATTTTCTTAACTCAATTTTATGAACATACTGCAGGTATTTTTCGTATGAAGAAAATATGATTCAATTCCTTTTAACAAATAATTATTTGGGCTATTAAATATCATGAGGTTAGGTAAAAAATAAGAATCGAAATCACAGTCACATAGTGGGAAAACACAACCAAAAAAATCTGAATAAAAATACAGTTTTGAAAGAAAGATTTCCCAAATGTTTATTTATTCCTCTTCTCCATAGCTTAGAATCCCTTGCCTACATCACCTAGGCATTACCATTCTACGACTATCCAGCGTTCTGGCGATCTACAGGGAAAAGGACGTAATTTAGCGTCCACGGAGTTTGAGTTTCTCCGTCTGGACGGGGGTCAGCGCAGTGCTGAGCTCCTGAATAATTCAGCTTCTGGGTTGTACATACAGCAAGCGTCTCCATTACACGTGTTGTTCTCAATCTGCTGCACCTACACACATAAGACACCGGAAGTGGAAATATCGGGGACTTTAGTCTGTCCCTAGATATGCTAAAGGAAAAATAGAGGAGGGTTGGCGATGTTGGTCATTTTGAATTTGAATTGAGAGGAAAAGAATGGAGGATTTTGAGCGATTTAACATTGCAGTTAAATTGATATTTTAAATATAGTTTAGCGTATGTTTCAATGATGAATATAAAATATGAATTGGATATTTTAAAATTAAATAATTGAAATTGTTAGGCATGGTATACTACTAATACAATCGTAATTAAATTAATTATATTATAAAACGTAATAAAATATCGTCGACAATAAATTTTCTATCAGGCAACCGCTATGGCAGGTAGCGTTGAAACCGGTTTACTCGATAACGCAAGTAAAGCAACATTATCCGCGGTCAGTAATAGGATGGGTGATCGCTTTGCGAAAATCCATACCAGCGAATACTGCGCGCCGTTGTCACACTATCAAAAACTAAGTGCCGAAGCGGCATGTAACGTCAGCAGTTGAGACCGATTAAATAATAAAAAACAACACTACATATTATCTTGCTTCTACTTCTTCTTTCGGCCTTCTGCCACTACATACCATAGGCGTCATTTGCGCCCACATGCATAATTTAATTAGTAATTTACTTTTCATGTGCGGAAACTTTTGGTTTCTGGATGTTTGTGCTATACAGCGGATCCGCCAACTGAGGTCACGCAATATTTTTTTTTTACATAAAGTACAAAACTAATAATTAACACAATCCATATAAAAGAACAAAGTTGGAATTTCTATTTCAAGTTATTAAAGGTGCACTATAAACATAAACAATTATATTAATTTAAATAATGCAAACACGTTTAGTTTTTTATTTACGTTGTTGCAACTACTGCCGAGAATTGTCATTGCGGGCAGAAATTATTGCCAACATTGATAAATGATAACAAAATGCATTATTATTTTAAAATAATAAAAATAAAATAAATATATCATCACACCTTTTATCCATTATGGGTGTGGCACTCTGCTTACGCAGATCTCGGTGACATATTTTTTCGTATATGCTGGTTACCAGCCGTCAAGTCAGCCCCCAAAGATGTTAGTGAAGGAGGAACCACAGGGGTAAATTTAAATTGGCAACTGTTAGCTGTGGTATTCGAACTGAGGATCTCACGATCCACAGTCCGACACGTCACCACGGAGCTATTTACCTCAATAATAATAATTTAATTCAATATTCCACGCCTTTTTTTGTGATTATTATATTTGAAAAATTATACTTTTTTATTATAATAGGAGTGTCAACAAAGAAATTCCCTACCCGCTTATCTGGTGGAGATCTGAAAAATAGCCATTTCGGACGTTGCTATGAACCTAGGCAACGCGAATCAACACATGGGAACAAAATGTATATTTTTGCGTATGAAGTGTGGATACTAGCTATTAAGTTATTCCTTTGACTCGCTCTACCTCATCGATGTAAAGCATACTGTACCGTTTTTGATTCTTCGCTTATGATGTACTCGCGATTACTCCTTCATACTTCTTTTCATGCTTTTCGGTCGTTTGTTTTTTGTGTCGGTTTTTCCTATTTTGTAGCTCCTTTCCAAGTTTTACGAATCTACTTTTTTCCCTTGTGTGATGTAGTCTTGCGTTTGCAATTGTTTTACCGGTCTTTGATTGTTCATTCTATGCAGGTGTAAAGATGGATTTAAAGAATTAATGCCCGGTTTTTCAATCGTCTGTTAAAGTTTCTGTTAGTTACCAATAACATAACTATAATGTGGCTGTTAAACTGACTGTTACGTGTGACTGCGTTTTTCAAACAAAATGTATGCGTTAGTTAGTTATCAGTAGGTTAAAATTTTACATGCACATTTTGAGTATGCTTGTACATGTCAATTTGCCAAAAGAGCACTTATGATCAACAAAGGATAAGGTTGTGGGCAGCACAATACTTCCCGCCATAGATTTGTTAACGAACAATGCATGAACACGGACCACAACTATCAAGAAACGCTCATCCCTTCAAAACATTATGACACATGTCAAAAAATGACATTTTTCAACCGTTGTTTTGTTTTTTCAAAAAACACAGATTAGCAGATGGAAACGAATATATCAAAATATAATTTTCTTTAACATGTTGTAATTCGTAAATGGTGACAGTAAAAGGAAAATGTTTCAAACAATAATTGTAGATAATAATATTTAAAACATTATTCTAATAACAAAATTTTCATTAAACCATAATTTATTCATATATTTTAAAATAGCTTGATAGGGCTTCAAGTAAACTACCACTTCCGGTTATTGAATTATCACCAAAAACTAATCAGCTCTTCCAATGGGGATACAATTGGCAGACACAGAGACATCATCGCGGAACTATTCAAATCGTATTCTAGAGACTCTAAAACGTGCTCATCCACTGTAAACTCACTACCCAATTTTTAGCATGATTCCTATATCTCCCTTACAGGATGTGGTGGGAGGTAAAAATTGAACTAAAATATTTGAAATTGTACCTTTGAAATCTTTATCGTCCCAAAAGTTCATATGATCTGACCTTCGTTGTGCAGTATAATGACTATATTCCTGTATACCACATTTATAACATATATTATTTCTTTATCAGAATCATCAGAAAATACGTTAACATTTAAATTCGCCATTGTCAAAAAAAATATATTATTTATATTTAACCTGCTTGTTATTTTCTTAACGGGCGAAATTTCTACCTGTTAAGTTAAGCTGTTGTTTACTTAATATTTATGTGGTTGTCAACGTAACAATCTAATGATAAACAAAATTTTCACTTTAACAAGAGGATAAATGTAACAGTCACTATAACAGTCGATTGAAAAACTGGGCATAAGTGAATCAATACAATGTTTGTCATTGCTGAAATGCTTGTCTAAATGAATTTTGAAAAATATTACTGAAACGCATTAGCTGGTTATGGTAATTTATTATAATTTAACAGTTATTCCATTAACTTCATAAAAAAATGCGTTAACCCCATGCAGATCAGTTAGTCATATGTTGAACTTATGGCTGAGTAAAACTTTAATAAGATTGTTAAAAATAGTGGTTCTTGGAGAACCTAAAATTTTGGATGATAGGTAATCCACGTAGATTATCAAATTCATTTTCTATTTTATTATATACTAAGACGATTCCCCTTTTTGCCGAAAAAATTATTTTAAAAATACATATTTTTAAGATCGATTATAAAAGTGGAGTGTCCTCAGTGTATAATCCTTATTTTGTGTCTAATCATTCACGATGATGCCCGACAATCATAAGGTACAAATGTAAAACGTCTTTTTTAAAATGATATTTCTTAAACAAATCCTCGTCTTATATTTAAGTTAATACATACTACTTTGCTTAATATAGAATCAGTCGGAATAAAATTCCAAGTGGCAAACCTTAGCAATAATATATACAATTTGAGAATCTTAGTTGATTTTCTAAAAATTATAATTATCTTGTACCCGAAATGTTCCACCTACTTAACCCCATAACAGTTCCCATTTGTTCTACCTCCAACTATCCTGCCTTGGGGCAATATTACAATCAATTTAAACTACTGCACCCATGCATCACCTCCAAGAATCACTTTCCAAGCCAGTCAATTTAACTGAAACTCCAGCCCTCCTTAAATATTACCACTAAAAGTTATTTATATTCTCGGGAGTCAGGGGTAGGTTGCAGGATGCTAGGAAACCGTGAGATCACCGCGAGAAGAACTGAAGAACGGTATAAAAACTAAACGACCCATTAACCACTGCAAACAAGAGAGTGGCAGCGTGCATGAAATGGCGGATACCTAATCATAAACTGGAGAGGAGACATTGTTCCCAGTGACGTAATGATGGTTTAGGGGAGGGACGCATCAATATTCGCAGGGTGCAAGTGACGGGCGCGGAAAAAATTTACTAATACGTGAGGTTCTTGGCAAGAATGTAGAGAAGATAAACACGTGTCCTTGATTTCGCTAGCATTTTTAACTGGATATACGAGATAAGTGTAATTTACAATTTTGTAACGAAACAACTTAGAAGGTTACAAAAATTGTGAGCATCATTTGTAAGACCGAATTAAAATTGTACTGTTTAGTAATATAAAATACAATGTTCTCATTTCGTAAAAGAGAATAGAGAAAATTAGGGAAATAAGCACAATCCAAACCAACGGATTAAATTTTAAAGGACAACCTGGACACAACTTTGGTAGAAGAAGAACTCTATATGAAGCAATGAATGTTCTCATTTTATTGAAACTCTACGTAATTCGACGTTGTCCGGGTGCAATTCGAACATATAGTAATTCCCATTAACAATTGTAACTGTATAATGATAATGAAATCCATGAAATAAAGATTACGAGATTTTATATATGTTTATAATTTACATTAGGTATAAAAAAAATAATTCGACTTCTTTTTTAAATAAAAAATTTGGACAAATCGTATTACACATTGTGTTTTAATTTCAAGGCTTACCATTGGGACCTCGAAAACTTAAGAACTATGATTTCGGTTAAATTAGACAAAAGTTGCTAGTTTGGCAATTTAAGATGTTTTCCAGAATAAATGCATGTCACAAAATACCTATTTTCGTTGATTTTTTTCACGTGCCCTAATAGGAGTAATAAATTTTATTTAATTAAATTATTTATATAATTTATGGTACTAGGGTAAGACCGTTCATTTGATATAAATGTATGGTTCAATTTGCGATTGGATCAACATACCGTATTTAATTACTATTTCTACACCCGCTTCACTTTATTATCCTGATTTTTTCAGAGTTTTTACTCCTAGAGTGTAGAAAATACAGCAACTTGGGTGGTAATTTTCTTATGGTTTCAACGAATTGCTGTTCAAAATTTCATGTGTCGATTACAAACGGTGTAAATTTGTATAAATAATTCATCACATTGTTTCTCCATTCTGCGTGTGGCACTCTGCTTTTGCAGATCTCGATAAATACCTAATATTATTTACGCGTGGATTGCGATTAATAGTCATTACATTGGATTTGGATTTAACATTTTTGAGTGTTTTTTTACGATTGGTAGTTGATATTTATGCATAAAAATATTAGAGATACTGAGATATAATGTAAGTAAAGTTATTCTTACCCACTACAGAACAATACAATATATGTATTTGTACAAATACATAAATTTTTATTGATATAATAACTCCATAAATACTGAGGGTGGAACCTTGGTGGACCCTAGTGGATCCAGATTCGGGCATTAAATTATTTTGTCGGTAGTAAAGTAACGTGCAACCTCTCAAGGCGAAATGAAATCTGGTCAATATTTTATGAATGTCTGCTCTAATCTGGCTTAACGTTGCGTTCCTTCCAGTCACGTTCTTAATTATGCAAGAAGATTTATAATTATTTCAGACAATCCAGGATTACCGTACATCTTTATCGGATTTAACTTCAATTCCATGTAATTGAATATTAAGCGGAAAGACACGAATACGGAAATAGATTGAATTACGTAGAATTGACATTGAAACTTATAAAGGAAAATACGATAAGTAATTGCGTTTTTGTGCAGAGGAATATTCGGTGCACAATTTAAAATAAAATTTTGAATTTGCTTAACTATCGTAACTTATTCATACCTTCCGCTGCAGAGGTAAAATATTATAATTATTATTATTTTTTAATGAAACGGCTACAACTGATCTGGTTATTAGCCGATGGGTGATATGAAGATGAAAGTGTCTGCGCTATACTCAGCAGCAAACACTGTTTGGTGCCAACCAAGTTCGGGAATCGAACCCAGGACCTCTGGGTCCGTAACTAGTAGTCTAGACTACTGAGTCACAGAGGCGGGCATTATTAATTTTGTATTTCATTTAAATGGTTAGTGGATGTTGTTTTCTAAAAAGCCCTCCATCCTTTCTTCTTGGTTGTAAACCTTTCCCTACTTTATATATGCTTACAACCATTCTTCTCAATTGCTCCTCAGTTTCACCCAACATAACAACATCATCTGCATACGTTAACGCAGGCATTATTCGTCCACCAATACATACACCATCCGTTCCATTCAATGCCTTTTGTACCATCACATCCATATACAAATTAAACAAACAAAGCGACATTTCACAATTCTGTTTCACACCAATACGATACCAATCACTCAATCTACCATCAACTCTCACTTCAGCCTCACTTCTTTCATATAACGCTTGAATCGCTTCTAAAAAATTACCATTCACACCATACTCTGCAAGTACATCCCACATAGTCTCTCGAAGAACACTGTCATATGCTTTCTTTAAATCGAGAAAGCCACAGACCACCTTTTCATTCTTATCAAGGGACTACTTAACAATCATACGAAGAGAAAATAATCCACACAAACTTTATCAAGCAAAAATCTTCCTCTACTTAGAAATTATTAAGGCTCTCACCTTATGTATTAAGATTTTTCCGTATAACTTAAAATAATTTCATGTAGTGTAACAAGCGCGTTTTTCCAAATTGTTAATTCAGCATTTTGTAGTTTAATAACCGCACTTGTACGAATATTGCAAATATCAATTGTAATTAGTGTACAAGTAAGTTTCTATTGTGTGTGCAAAAAAATTTCTTTGATATTTGCAGACACAACTGTTGATAACACGGTCGACTTGATGACAATACTTTTTAGCTGTTTAAAAGGACAGTATTTGGCAAACCAGAGGGGAGTAATGTTTTGAAAGTCGAAAGAGTTCTGTTTCCAAACTCGCAGAAGCTCAGACGGGCTCTCACGTTCTACACCGCTACAAGATGTAGCTATAAAGTAATATCGTTTGTATGTAAATTTTGGTAACATAAACTAGGTAACATATTTATACGTTCGCATTTGTATTTGTTTAGTAATTTATTGTTTAGTTTAATCATTTCAATATTTTATTAAAGTAGCCTTTTTCCTCGCTATAAAATGTGTTTTAGTATTTTACACATTTATCTTCTCGGCCCAGCACTGTTACAGTAGCTTTTGTTACATCCTACTCTTACATTTGTATCATTCTTTTAATGAACTAGTAACCCTATTATAGGTTCCTAGCAAGTTTTCTGCCGAAAAATATTATTTCCACTTCAGAAGATAATCGCTATCATGTTGTTTCAATGCTGCAAATCGTGGTTAGAGCTCCATGGTGGATGGAGGGGGGTGTAGTCCTGAATGTCGCGGCTTTACGCGACGAATTACATCGAATTTGAAACTGTCGGATTACCCCAAGTGCGGGAGTCTGCCCGCTATTTATGATACCCGAGCTCCCAGCGCAAATTATGCGTTCTTCAGTCTTCACTCGGAATCGTCCCTCGGAAGTGGTGGGAGGGTGCAAGACTAGAAATGCAGATTCCTTAAAATCTAATTCGTTGTTGAAGTTTTTAAATTTGTTTGCTTATTTCGTGTCATGTTCTTCGCGATTTTTGTGACGCGAGGGGAGTCTGTCAGCGATATTCTTTGTTTGAAATGAGGGTTTGGTTTCGGAGAATTGTGGTTCTTGAAAGTGCTTTAATTTTTTGTATTTATTTCAATATTCGATTCACAATAAAAGTGCAATTGTAAAATGTTTTGTATAGCAACCGCTCAACAAATAAATGCAACCGTTCACCGAAGACATTAAAGTATTTTGATGGCGACAACTTTCAAAATACGTATTAAAATTAATTACTAATATAATATTAATTGTAAAATCAGCAAAAAATAATGTGGCTCTAAACACAGATTAACAACATGCATTGCCACGGTAATGAAACGGTAGCCTTTACTATAAATCTGGTATTTTGGTGTCTCTATTATATTATACGCGGCTCAATTTTTTTTTGCAAATATTCAAAATGACTATTGAAAACATGCTGTAGCTACACTGAGACCGGCAAAAGTTTTTTGCCGTACTCAGTGGTACAAAATAACATATTTATTGCACGCTAGGTGCAACTTGAACTTTTTGCAAGCGTATTTTAATGAATAAAAATATGCGAAATTATAACATTAATACATTTTTAAGTGCTAAATATCTTGGTTGCGAAGTCAAAAACAAAGTAAGTGTTTGCTTAATAACCAATCTATTTTTAAAGAATATTGTACCATGTTCAATAAATACCCTTTTCTTGCCTATTTAACAGCCTACTTTTTGCACGATCGTAGAAAATAGTTATGTCAAACTAGAGAGGAAAGCGCTTCTTTTTCCAACTCGAGCTCGAAGTTTGTAATTCGAGCGAGAGTGGAAGAAGCGCTGTCTTCTCGTGTTAGACTTTAGATAAAAAAATTTTCACGACATGTTTCTAAAACGATTTGCTCGTACCTTAAATACACTTTGACAACACAACACAAAACTGACATGTCAAAAGTTAGGTTATCAAACGCAGGCGGTGTAACAGTGTTGCCAATGAACCAATCTTAAATCTAAATTAAAGTTGTCAAATTGTGATTTATTGTAGAAATAGAAAAATATAAGACATAATTGTAAGATAATTGAAAGTATGCACATCACTAAAATAAGGATTTTCAATAAAATTAGGAATTTATTTATAATTTTTACAATATATTTTTTGTAAATAACATTCATATTAGTAACACTTCTATTGTTTCCTCTCTAGAGAGGAAAAACATTTTCTCACTATTTCGGGAGAAGAAAGGTGGCTTTTCCAGGCATCTCATGAAAAAATAGTTATTTGTTAAACTAGAGAGGAAAGCGCTTCTTTTTCCCCCTCGAGTTCGAAGTTTGCCTCATGAGCGTAGCGAGTGAGGCATTTCGAACGAGAGTGGAAGAAGAGTTTTCCTCTCGTGTTAGACACAACATTTTTTTCACGACATGTTTCTAAAAACGATTTGCTCGGACCTAAAATACACTTTGAGAACACAACTGACAGACTGACACGTTAAAAGTTAGGTTATCAGACACAAGGCGGTGTAGCAGTGTTGCCAATGCACCAATCTTAAATATTTTATAAGTTATCAAATTGTGATTTAATAAGAAAAAGAAAAATGTAAGACATGATTGTAAGATAATTTAAAGTATGTATAACAATAAATTAGGATTTTCAAGAAAATTAGAAATTTATTTATAATTTTTATAATATATTTTTTGTAAATAACATTCATATTGGTAACACTTCTATATTTTCCTCTCTAGAGAGGAACAACTCATTTTCCTCACTATTTCGAAAGAAGAACGGTGGGGTTTCCTACCATGTCGTGAAAAAATTATTTTTCTGTCATGTGCTGTACGTAAATACTTTCAATTCATGCGAAAATAGTTGCCAATTAAATAAAAGTAAAAAGGATAATGTACTAGACTCGTATTTTGTAGACTTTTTCTGAGTGTTATTGCTATACCGGACAATGGGGTCTTTCACCATTTTTTTTTTATATTATTTTATGAAACTTTATGTATATTGAAGACTATCTACACTTTTAAAAAGTCTTAATTGTTATTCATTAAGCCACAATGATTTTTTTAAAAATGTTGTGACGTCATAGTAGAGATGTTGCTGGATCTAAAACAGTACAGATTGTAAATAATTGTAGTCATATATTTTTTTACTTATTTTATTATTATTATTACAATAAAATAGAACATTTATGTAACAAAAATTATTTAAATTCTTCTGTTTTAGATGCAGCAACACCTCTACTATGACGTCACAACATTTTTTAAAAAATCATTGTGGCTTAATGAATAACAATTAAGACTTTTTAAAAGTGTAGATGGTCTTCAATATAGATAAAGTTTCATAAAAAAATATAAAAAAAAAAAATGGTGAAAGACCCCATTTAGCAATTTTGTTATGTAAAATGTTTTGTCAATACAAAATATTTAATATAAAATCACATTTTGTTTACATTTGCAAATATTTATAAGCGAATTTTAGATAAATTTGATATTTAATTTAGAGTATATTTATTTATTTTGTATGCATGCAGAATATAATATCTGACATATTGGAAATTTAACAAGTATTAATTACGAGCTAATTTTTCAAATTTAAAAAAATCATTGTAATTGGTATTTGCACATATTATTGCGAATAAAGAGTAATAGCTCTCATGTTTACCGACGTTAATATAACATTCTATGGAATTAAAATTTTAATCAAAGATCGTTTTCGATATTTATTCAATTTATTAATAAAATATTTATGTTAAAAATACCTTAATACTAGTATTTACTACACAGAATCAATGTCACCTAAAAATCAAAACTGCCTTTACCAGAATTGATAAGAAACAGCAACTGTTCATATTAGAAAAGCCCATATATCACACAACATATATATTCGTACGCACGAAATATGTAAGCAGGTATACAAGAAAAAAATGATATATTACTGTATCCCTTCCATTAATTCAAATTCTGACATGAGCCTTCGAGGACATCAAAAGTTTGGTAAGAAATATGATGGACGACAAGTATTCTTCATTTTATTACCCGCGGTAAAATATGAGTAATCTCATAAAAAATCATAAATATGAAATGACGTGTGCGATTTTGTGTTTGCCGTTATATTTAGTGATTAAATTTGTTTTATGAGAATATTTACATAATAAAATGGATTGTATGACGAACGTGAAATACGCGAAATGAAAGCGAACATAAAATTTAATCGTGACACTGGTAAACAATCAATAAATTGGCCCCAGAGGGATGCGGATGTCAGCGGATTCTGATTTTCCTGTGTGTTTAGAGTTAATGTTGGTACGGTAGAGCGCGCAGCGCAAAGCAGGGACAAGGGAGCCAACTTGACGAAGGATGAGTTTTGAACAGACATTTTAGTAAATAGAATTTAAATTAAATTTTTGATCGTTAGTTTGAAATGTTTTGTGATCGTGTAAATAGCTCTGTGGTAACGCATCCCTTCTTCTGTTTGATGTCCACAACCGACAAGAATTATCACCATATAAAAACTATGTACTTTGGAAACTGATTCAATTTTGATCCGTGGCTTGATTTAAAAGTTGTGTAGTCTTGATTGATCACTCTTAGTCATATTGAGGATGAGAACTTAGTTGTCGAAATACGTATGTAGGTTTTCTATCATAGGAGTTTATTGATGTTATTTAATTATTATCCGCCTTAGTTTTTTAAATTAGGTACATTAATATCATTGACCGCTTTTTACTCGAAAATATATCATTAACTCAATCTACGAAAGCAAAATGTCACACCCAATAATCTGTATGTGTGATAAAAATGTTAAGGGGAGCTTTCAGAACTCATCATGTCAGTAAAATAATATTTGAGTATAGTTCTGTAAAAAGTTTAATAAAGCGACCTACATATTAATTTATTATTTTGAATTTTAACTGATGAAGGTAGCACTTCGATGTCAAAACATCGTTTGTTAAAAATTGTTTACAGCACTTTGGGTATATGTTTATAACATTCTTTTTATTATTTTAAATTAAATTTTATATGTTTGTGAATGTTAAACTAACACTTGTTTATTGTTGCAGGTATGTACCATGATTTTGCCGTTCACTTTTTTGCAAAGGTAAATTATTATTATTTGAATATAATGTTCATATTTTATGTTACATAGGATATTCAATGCTATTTTTGCATTATAGCGACAGCTTGTTCTCTATGGATTTTAGACTAAAATTTTAAATACAAAACTATTTAGAATGAAAACAGAATTTAATAAGCCTGAATCATGTTAATCAAATCGGTAGCCTTCATGAAATAGAAGCAAAATCAAATTGTATTTCTCATCGTTCGTAAAATCTGGACTGGACTACTCAAAGAATTGTCAATTAGCGAAAATATGATAAACTAGGGTACCCGGTAGCCACAGACCTCGCTAGCAAAATATATTTCTTTATATATAAAATTCCGGTGTTTGTAATTCTTCTTCTCCTAAACGGATTGACCGATTTTGATGTACTTATGGTATCACCTAGATGGTTAAATACAAAAGTCGTGAAACTTAAAAAAAAAAATTCTTGATCTCGGCAACCGCGCCACCTACCTGATCAAATTGTAGACAATAACCATCCAGGTGACTCCATAAACACAACAAAAAAAATTCAGGAAAATCAGTCAAGCCGTTTAGGAGGAAAATAATTACGAATATACGCACACCGGAATTTTAAATGCAAAGATGAGGTATAGAACTGCGCTATTTGACTTTTCGTATATTCACTCATCTCTGTTAGATACTCCAATGAGCTATAGTATAGACAGCAGTCACAATTCAGAAATGTATATAACCAGTTGTTCAAAACGAAATTTAACTTACTCCAACCGCACCTAACTTTTTATTTATCCCTTCTCAACGTGCGAAGATTTCGCGTCGTATGAAAAATAGAAAAACAAGTGTGTTGTGTATGCAAACGTTCTGCATAAACCTTAACGGCTTCACCGTGCTTGCTACCCTACTATACAGGGTTACAGACCTAAGGGTAGGGGCCTTCTCACATCCTCAAGTTGAAGCGATGCAACCACTGGATCAAGAGGGTTGTGTGACTTGTTTGGGCGAAGGGGTGGCAGAAGCGTAAGGGGAAGGAAGAAGAGATTATCGCGACAGACGCCTCGTAATGTGAAGCTTTCATTCTGGAGGTTCGACTTGATTCGGATACGCGTCGGAGATTTGTATGCTCTAATTTTTAATTTTAAAAATTTATAGGGAAAATGTTGACGCATCGAACTATCGATCATATAATCTTTAGGTCGATCCCTGCAATCGACAAACTCTTGGACACATTATTTTGGAACATTAAAATTATTCCTCCTAAAATGTATAGGTGGGGGGATAGTTTTACAGCTGGTAACTGCAGTTTGTTTGTAAATATGCACTCATATTATTATAGATCAAAAACTGATCTAAGCAAAACTCCGCATAACTGTCATTTTAAATTCCTTTTGTTTAGTTAAATCGGGATGTAACAATGGCAGTGACTTCTTTTGACAATTACAGTCTTACAATGATAAATATAGCAAAAGATGGGAAATGCTAGTGTTGTTTAACTAATATCATTTGAATCTACTAAGTATAAATGTATGATTAAAATGATTTTTTATGGGCTAAGTAGTTTCGTGGCAACGCGTGAAACTGTGGATCATATGATCTCCCCGCACTTCACGCGCATAAATATATCACTTACCGAAATCTGCACCAGACCGTTAAGTGCTACAACAAAAATTTGTAAATGGCATGAAGATATATTTATTTCACATTATTTATTTAGGTAGTATATTTGCATTTTAGATTGGCATTGGTTTGCCGCATATTAATGTTAAAAATATTGTGAATATTTTGCTTTATTACCTACTTAACACTTATTTAGCCAACATTTCAATTCAAATTGTAAATAAATTAAATACATTTTTTCTTTTGATATTTTTAAATATAGTAAAATTAAAAAAGCTAAATAGTAATTTCAGTGAACGTTGATATTTTTAAAATAGCAATATCCATCTTTCTCAAAGCATTCAATAGAAGCTTTTGTTCCCTTATGAATTAATTGCTTTGTTTTATTGCTACACTATATTGATTTACACTCCACATAAATTAATGTCTCAGTAATAATATAACAAGAGGGTGAGAATAAATTGAAAATAATTTGACAGATCTTTCGAAAACTTGTTGCCAGGCAATAGCCACGAAAGCCCGTAGGGCTTGAGTGGCTATTGCCAAATGGCGACAAATTTGAGAAAGATACTGGAGAATTATTTTCTAATTTATCGAACTCTCGAGTTATATTTAATTAGATTATTTTTTGATTTCATCATCAGGCACGCCACTAAATTTATCTTTTTTGCTCATTTTTACTTGTGTTGATGATAACTATCTGATATTTGACATCTGTCAATAAAAACAAAAAAGCTACAGAGAAAATTGCCGGGAATATTCACAAGAGCATTATTCTCAGTATAATAATGACAGGATTGGTTAAAACGCAGACACGTGACATACAATAAAGCATTTGATTGGTTTAAAGAAATGTCAAAAAATAATCTATATAATTTTTACTTTCTTATATCTAATTAGTATAAGATGGATAGATGGATAAATGCGTATCCATAAGTTCTGTAACTCACAAACTAGAAAAGATAGTATATCGAAACTTCATGACAATGTGAAGAACTGAGTTTTTTTTCGGTAACAATTTCAAAACCAGATGTGGAAGTTTACATGACATACTAAACAATTAATTCTATTTATTTCGTATATGAAATAGATTTCGAAAAAGGTTTAAAATGAAAGATGTAATATTATTTAGAAAATAAAATGTTTTTGCAATTTTCACTATCTGCTTTCGGGTTTTAAAAAAACTTATTTTATATTTAATAATACATTTTCAAAAATGTAATGTAATAAATATAGATTAAACCTTATCGAATAAAGTACTAAATTCAATGTATCAGGAAGAAGACGAAATCGAATGTCAAAAATAAATTTCGGACGATCGTCAGTTGTTTCATTGGATCCTTCGGAGCATTGGGTATCATTTATAAGATGATTCATCATCATTTTCATTTGATTGCAAGGTTGCCAGCATTACACTGTCGTTTAGCTAAGCTAAATTTTTGATATAAGTGAATTAAATTTTGTCGAGCTTGGTATCAAATAAAAGGTCACACATGGAATTAAACTTGAACAGCTTATTCCTAAGGTCAGTTTGAACCAAAAAATGTCGTATGAAGACAGGTCCTATTCCTTCTAGTTACCAAAATATAAGAGGTTGAACTTTTATGACATGAAATTTTCTAATTTTTTAATCAAGATACTTTCGGAGACCAAAAGTTTAATAGAAAAGTCATATCTTATTTCTGCATATGAATTCAATGCGCGCACTTTAAGTACTTGCTGTTTTTTTTTTCTTATTTCATATTGTGTTTACCTATTCCATGTTTTGTTGTTATTCTGTGTTTTAAATTAATTTATTTGACAATTTAATTGTATCGTTTTATGTTTTGTTGTCCAAATCGTATTCGTTAATATTAATAAATAATATTAAGCATAGGCCGATCTTTCCATCTACAAATTAAATACTGAATAATTCTCGGAATAAGTGAAAAATATCGCATCGAAATCATAGCTCAAATGATAGTCATTGTTCTAGCTGTAATTTTTTCATGCGTAATTTTTTATTTATATCACGAATAACATTTGGAAATTTACTCGTAGATGAAACTCTTGTTTTCCGAAAGTATTTTGATTAAAAAATTTGAAAATTCCGTGTTATTTATAATAGTTGAACCTCTTGTATTTTGGTAACTAGAAGGCATAGGACCTGTCTTTATATGACAATTTTGGTTCAAAATGACCTAAGGAATAAGATATTTAAGTATGTTACATTAGTCCTGAATCACCATGTATATAAATTAATCATAATTGCTTTGGGAATAAGTATATATTTAAATCTGAAATATCTAATCTACACATATTTACTATATTTATATGTACAAGAAAGTCAAAATCTTTTTTTGGTGAGTTCCATACCAGTTAAGATTTTGTTGTAAGTTGTAGTAGGCGAGGTACTGTACTATCATACGAAATGCACGCATAGATTGGTGGCAAATCTCTTTACGGCATCCTCCAGCGCTGTACGAGATTTATACGCGAGATTTTTCTCTTCCTTTTCGCATTAAACTCCCCTTGTCCACGACTCCGACTCTTCCTCACAGCATCTTCGAGCGTTCGAGCCCTCAATGTTCTCTAGCCCCGCTATCCGCACTCTGTCAATGCTCCCCCTTGCCGCTCTGTCAAAGCACGGCTGTCATAAAATTAATTGTCATAATAATGTCGTCCGCTGGCCGTCTTTATAGCTTCGTGGTGGTCGCTGGCTGGATGTGCAGAGATGAGGAGGAGAGATGGTGGAACACTCACCACATAAATCGAATGTTATGGGAGCATCCGAGCGTCTGCTTTCGATTAGTTTTAATTGATGCCTCGGGATATTTATTGTTTTGGGTGAAGATTGCGGAAAGACTAGTAAAGTGTTTGGTTGCTGAGAGAGTTAGTTGATCAGGTTGTGGAGTGTTTTAAATTAAATTCAATTTGCAAAGATGTAATGAGCTATCAAATTTCCTTCATAACAAAGTTGTCTGTTGCACGAGTAGGGTATTTAGTTTTAAAAATAGTTCAAACAAATTTGATGTTTAAAACGCTTGAAGAAAATAAATTGTAATTGTACATACATACATACATAACGTCACGCTATGTCCCACTTAATGGGGTAGCACGAACCCAGAAACACAATCAACCAACAATCAATCTCCTCCAAACATTCCTATCCTGGCACACCACTTTCGCCTCGTCTACATTCATAGTGCGATTCATACATGCTCGTTTATTCTTCACACTCGGAATCATTCGTTCACGCAACAAACCATCAATCATACGCAACCAGTTATTCCTCGGACGCCCACGCAATCGTTCACTTTCAGTCTCATCCACATATATTAGTTTCACCAACCTTTCCGTATACTATCACGTCTCGTATACCCACATACTCCTCTCAAATATCTCATTTCTACAGCAGTTATACGTCGTTCATGCTTTTAAATAACTTTTTGTGGTATTGCCAGTACAAGTTATTCCCCTATTCCCTACCTACAAATATATAGATTCTTGTATATCCTCTTATTACGCTGTCATCTTTACTTTATTGGAGATTAATTTTAAATTCTCTTGTTTTAAAGATGTTTAATGCATTATTATTTTCAGAAAATATACCTATGTAAGGGAGGTAGGCATTGTGATTGGTCAACATTTTCGATAGTGAGTTAAAAACAGATAAACTCGTTCTGAAGTTCCTAGATAAAAATTTATATGTTCAAATTACATGCTGATTACATTTTGGTAGCAGTACTTGAAGGCCTAACATGTTTTTGGGCATCTAAGTAAATAATTGAATGTAAATATAATCACATTTCAAATTTCATATTTGGAACTGGGATGTTCAAATTACTAGCGGTTTAGAGTTTAGATTTTGATAGCAATCTATTAACCTAAGTGGTAGTTTACTTGAAGGTCTATCATGTTTTTCGGGAATAAATAATTGAATTATGGTATATTTTTAAAAAGATGCAATTTTTATTTAAAATTTTTTACTTGCTATTTTGTACCATTTAGCAGTTGATGAGGCGGGACAGCTACAATGAGAAAAAAATTAAACAATGCAACAGGCAATTTTGTAATATTTGGTAAACGTTTAGTCTGGAGTCTAGGCCTAGACATGATTTTTAAGTGGTTGTATTTGTGTAATTTTTGAAAGCGAGTTATTTACTTCTGACGGTGCTGTCAAAAAGAATGCATTGTTTAGTCATTTAAATACTTAACATTTGAATAAATTATTATAATTGGTACACTTATTTACCGAGAAGTAGAAGTTGAATATAATGTTAAAGATTTAACTTACTTTAAACAGTAATTTTAATATTTAAGTAGATAGGTGTGTTGTAATTCAAATTTCGACATACTGTTGAAATTTAAATTGTCTTTTCATTTTAATTATACAAGGTATCTCAATATTCCTAAAGAAACAATCAGATATTACATAATGTACTGAACATTCATCAAAAAGAAGTTAATTATTGTACTTTACATGAAGTACACATTTTATGTGCCACTGGTATCAATTTGACATGTTACTGTACGAGTATAGCATAATTACAAAATTCTTCATTAGGTATAATGCAATAGATGAATGAGTACTGGTTTTATTTATAAATTTATTTACTTTTTATCATATCAATAAGAGCTAATTAAACAGTAAAACTAAAATGTCTACTTCGTGTATTAGGTGTAAATAATTTTGAAATTTTTTTTTGTACCGGGTTCAGTACCTATATTAAGTAATATTTAGAAATTAGATATTTCATTACTCAAAGTATTTAATAGCTTGTATATCTACAAAATTTACTATTGAAATAAAGCCATGTTGCTAGACCATTTTAATATCATGTAAAAATTTTAAATGTATAGGTTTCAAACATATTTACAGTCAGTAAAATATCTATAAATACGCTTTTAAAAGAGGTAATATAGATAACATAGGTATTTAACCTGTACATACTTTAGGTTATATCGTGACAGTCTATATTTTATTATCTACATTTATTTTTATTTTTACCCATTTTTAAAGTGACCACATTTTTCAGATACACCATATACCTTTTGTGTCGTTATTTTTTTGTGTATCTTTATCTAAATGCTTGACATAAATCACAAAAAGTAAAAACATACTTTTTAAAACATCCCTTATAATAGATTAGTGTGAAGTAGTAAATGAAGTATAGAGATATATGAGATTGGTTAATTTTATAATAAAATGTATGCAATTTTTTTAAGTATTTTTTTTTCCTTATGTATAATGTATAACAGTACCTATAGGATTCATAAAAATATGAATGACGAGAAATTCACAGAAAAACATGTTTTGTGATCTTAATTGTTTCAATGGCGCCTGTGTGTTCAATAACTAACAAAACGAAAAAGGTAGTTATGAAACTTCATGATAATAAATTTAGTAAAATGCGTAGAATAATCGCAAAAACAAAAGTAGAAGTTAAATGGGCACATAAAACAATAGATCAATTTAAAGACATAAGTAAAAATATTTGAAATAATAGCTATTTTTTATACGAGACAATAACAATTTATTTGATCAACGTAATTAATAATTTACATTTTTCTTTGTGTATATACAGCAGATTTTAAACAAATTGTCATTTGTATCGTAAGCTTAGAAAATGCAATTTTGCGAATGCGAATATATTTTGACATGTAGAGTCGAAGGCGAGGCCTGCAAATTATGAGCACTCACAAAACAGTTTCTGGACGTGTAAAACACATTATTTTTCGTGACGATTTTGTCAAATTTATTAAATGAATTTTATGATTTATTTGTATAATATGAAATACCAGGAATGTTCTATATTGATAACATCAGATCATTCGTAAACAACGATACGAGGGATTTATAAATATAAAAAAAAATCATCTGTGATTCGGTGAGATTTATTTAGCTGATATTTATATATTGGTTGTGCCCTGCAACTGAAAATTCGATTATAAGTACATACATTTGAGTTTACAATTAATAATTTAGTTCCAAAGTTGATAGAAAACTCTAATCTCCAACCAAGCATACAAACACTAAACAAAGCCATCGCACAAAATTGAAAGCCATTGATGCCAACCCTATTCTTACAAAAGTCTCTAGTTTCTACCGACATAGGCCGGAAAGAAGCAGTTTCTATACGATTTTAAGATGTGCAAAACTAATGTTCTTGTACGGAAGTAGGAAAACCGATAATTATAAATGACGTGATTATTTAAACCTAATTTTAGATAAAAAGCGTGTGGGATGTTATGGAGTTTGTAAACTATTTTCATTTTAATTCAGTTTTCTTTTTTCACAAAGTGCATGGATGCAAAAACACGCGAAAGTGAATTTGAAGACAAAAATCTTTCATCAGATGTGGAAAAAATGCTTCAGAGGCAGCAGGTAAAAAATTATTACTTAAAAAATGGCGGATGATACACCAAAAAGAATTCAAGTGGTTTTGTTCTAAGAATAGATATATCTAATATCTTTAATTGCTGAGTTGAAGGTGTTATTAATACAAACCGTGAATGTTTTAATTTATATATTAAGTATTTAATATAAATAAAAATTAAAGAATTTTATCTACCCTTGCTATTAAAATATTTTATCTACCCATGCGGTTAAAGTGCTACCTTATCTACTATTCCGAGTTTAACAAAACACAATTTCGGTCCAATTCTCCAACGAAGTTATCGTCGCAACTTGCTGATGGTGACAAAATCGCATCGAAACTCTGTTTAAAGTAGAATATTTCATTAATTGAGAAATACCGATTCATTTTTGTCACAATTAGTAAGTTGTTACATAGCAATTTTTTCTGGGATAGGGTCGTTTAACATGTTATTGTTATTAATATTATTTTTATTATTAACATTATATGTTCAATAATATTTCAGTAATCATATTTACTACACGAAGAAACAAGCAACTAAAACATATATTCTACATATCAAACATATGTGAAGTGTAATTATTAAATAATTAAATTCAGATATATGTATATGTACAAGAAAGTTGTATCACCACAACAGATTTTTTTACGTTAATATGTATTATTCATCAACTTGACTGACGTTCGACTTTGAGTCTGCTAGTCTGCGCAATCCATTTCCTCCTCTCATTCTTCTTTGCGTTATTAAAAATAATAATTTTAAAAGTACTTGACCCTTGAACTATCACTCGTCACAAAAAACTTTACTCAACTAAAGTACTTTCATTATTTTAATAGAATCTTTAATCACATTTCCTCAGCCACTGGCGTGATTTAAAAATCTCGCTAAAAGAATACTTAAAGTAATTACGCATCTACGTGATAGTGCAAGATAAATGTAATTTAGAATCTCACAGCGTCTTAAATTATAAAGTGAGAAGGCGAAGCCCCGCTTTGAAGTCTGCAATTAACGCTTGCGAACGTTCGCTGTCATTCGAACGGAGCGAGATTGCTTTGACGACTGAGAGTTAAACCAATTTTTAAAGTCTGTTTGCTCTTGCACCTGCAGCCCTATCGGTATCTAATGAATTTACGAAGATAATAGCACAGATCTGTGATTATTATTCCTTTTAATTATTTCTAATAGGATCTGGTTGGGTAAGTTTCGCACAGTAATTGAACTAATGAAGGTGTTTGTTTCCTTTGTAGAATTTTGCAAGTTGTTTTATATTGGGAAATTAGTACCATGCGATTTTATAATTATTTGTAACACTAAACTTAGAGATTGAAGGATACTAATATAGTAGTGATATATTTAATTAATGAGTAAGTAATGCAAGTCGGTAATGGGTATTTTACTAATTCAAAAGACTTTGAATGGAATGGAATGAAACGTTTCATGTTTAGACTTGTTTTACTTTGTTACTTTTATAATTCCAATATACATATACAATTTCCTGCTTCCCTAATTATCTTAGGGCCGATATTTCCATCTACGAATAAAGTACTGAATAAATTATTCGTCGAATAAATGAAATTGTCGAATCGAAATTAGTTCAAATGATACTTATTTTTCTAGCTGTAATTTTTTAATGCGTATCTTTTTATTTATTCGACGAACAACGTATTCTGAAGTTTATTCGTAGATGGAAAGACCGGCCCTTAGACAAAAATATTTCAAATAAAAGTTAAAGATATTTAAAATCTGCACCTGGATCGATGAACAAATTTAATTTTTATTTTACAATTTTTGGTATCCTTCCAATTTAGAGAAAAACTAGATTTAATGTTTAATTATATATAGATGGAAAAAGACATTTAATATAGATTAAACATTATCAACTTTGGTATCAAATAAAAGGAAATATCCAAGTCTATTTCGAAAATAATAATAATTGCTTGAAATATAGATGACAGGTGACAGGTCAGAAGTATTGCACAATAAACTTATGTAAATTTTTGAAGTCATTCACAGCTTTTAAAAAAAGTGATATGACAGTTAAGTTTTGCTGATTTGACATTTGGACGCTAAAAATGCCAAAACAAACACATAAAAGATAATGAGAATATTCCAAATTATTGATAAATCGGTAGCTGATTTACATAATGTCAGTGTCAATACCTTTCAGATATTGTGTAACATGAAAATATTAATTAATGTAATAAACTACACGAAAGTCAACAAATCTATTGAGAAGCATGGCAAAGTCGCATTCTAGAATAAAGTCCACTCGAAAATTCAAATATGTCGGACAAATTAATTTTAAGTCACGATTTATTTAACTTAATTAGTTGCATTTTTTGATCAAGATCATTACTTTTTGTTATTGTTGAATTTTTGTGGAAAATGGATTTAGTTTCTTCGTACATTCTTATGTTCGAGGTTTGACGCTTGATACTTCTAATATCTAATTAAAATTAATACGATTTTCGTGTAAAATGTGTAATTTTAGTGATAAATAATAACAATTGTTTTCATTACTTTCTTCTTTTATTTGAAAAAAATGCATGTTTCAACATTAATTTTTTTCATTTTTAATTGATTCAGGTAAAGACGATAGTTAAAAATCACATCACAGGAACTCGAAAAAAAACCAAATAGATACTTTTAATGAATGCTGGTTGCCGAAGCTTAAAATCTGTGTTTGGTTGAACACATAATTTTTTTGCCGATTTGGAATTTATATTAATTTAGTGATTATTTGTACTCGTAATACATACTTTGAAGGATACCGCTGTCAAATTACGTTGTCATGTATTTCTTGAACGGTTGCTATGCATTTGTTAACGCTTACTATGCGTTTTTTGAGCGGTTGCTATGTAAATATTTTTACAGCCTAGACAGAAAAGTAACACTTAACAGACTGTTAGCAGTCAGTAAAGTACCACCTTTAATTAATGTCAATCGGCCAAAAATGTATTTATTTATTTAACAGAAAGAACTACGAAATTTTTACATAAAATAATTCAACACTATAATAAATAAATCTAAATCTGTTTTCTGAAATGTCGAATATTTTTCGGTTTTTGTTCAATTCTTCATGGCCGTGTTACAATTTTCCAAATAAATATTTATTTTAATTTGATTGATATATCGTGAAATACTTACAATTAGGTAACCAAATGGGCCTTAAATTCTGAAAACTTTAGTATTTACATTTTGCTGTAAAGAGAGTAGGTAAAAATTTACAGCAATATCAAAAAAATTGCATTTTTTTCAATTATTTTGTTATATTAGGAAATTACATGCTTATATCACTGTATTCAGCAAAAAGTATGGATCGAATGGTTTAAAAAAACATTAAAAATAATAATATAAAATACGGAAGTTCTATCCTTCATTTTAAGAATCACTGACGGAAATAATATTTTTTTATTCATTATAATTGTTTTGTAAAATTAAAAATTGTTTGCTAATTGAACCAACCTCGTAGCTCTTATAGTTCTCGAATTATAGTGTTGGGTCAATTAAATTAAACACCTGTGTATAAAATTAAACTATGTGTTAGAGTTTTTGCGCGTAAAGTGCCAATAATCACTTACAAAAACACTGTAGATAATAGAAGATATATGCAATTTTAGATATGGAACTATGGATGAAACTGTCACTTAATAATCAAAAATATAACTGCGTCCGATTGGTTCGGAATCCAGTGCTGTAGACCGCCTGTGCTATAATTGGAAGCTGTTTCCTGTTGCGCAAAATATCAAATAATATTATAATTGCTTTGTTAAATATTGAGTGTGTTGTTCGCTATGGAATTTATAATAGATTACTCATATTTATAATTACCGCAAATTTATCTTTTTAGACGCAATATGATGTTGAAGAACTGTGTCATATACATGTATTTGAATGAGTTCTAATCACAAATGCACGATTTTGTAACAACTTATCTATGGGGAAGTCGTATGATGTGTTATCAGCTTGAATGTATACAATATTACAGGAAAAATGATTTTTTAAGTAAGAATTTGCAATTACAAACAAAGATAAACTAAAAATAAACATATTTATGAGTGTGTTAATATTTATTTATATTATTCTATATAAATACTTAAATGTTCCCAGGAACGGAAAACATGTCCTAAACAAAAATAAACTGTATTTGGTACTTCTACTGGTCATAGCTTACTGGAAGTGAAAACAAAGATTATTTTTCAACCTCTTTATGTGATTTTATAAACAGAATTACATAGTTTAGAGGATATGTTTAATTGAAGTAAAATAACTAAGTTAAATTGCATGTGCTCTGTGAGTCACTCGTAAATTAGTTTGCAAATTGCATATGGCCGCCTATCTTTTGTTAACAAGAAATTTGTACTGTAGTGTAACTAGTTCGTTCCAGTAATTAAGCAAAACTTCCTGTATTAAATTCTATTTTGCAAGTGTAAAGCAATTCATTTCTGCGAGTAAACTGCGCTTGCGGTCACAGCAAAAACATCCTTCCAGGAAAAACATATAAACAATCAGATACACTATCTGTTTTGTGAAAACTAAACATAGAGATAGAGTTTCTTGGAAATTCACTATTTTAAATGTTAATATTTTCCTAGAAAACATTCTTGAATTACTGAGTTATAATCCTTTATAATTTTTTATTTTACAATTAAATACATCTACTGTTTTAATATGAGAAATTTAATTATGTATTTTATTTATATTATGCTATAAAAACATCATTAAATGCATATTATTATTTCAATTATAATCAGCTAAGAAATGTACATAATAAATAAAGAAGTCTTACAGGAGGCTGAATCATGAAATTTTTCTATTTCTGAATAGGGAAATTTATACCAAAATTCAATTTTTCGCTCGCCATCAAAAGGTAAGAAAAGAGTTAAGGTTACTGCTTATCTAACACTGGACATTCACCGTGTCAACCCTAGACATTATATTTCTTTCATATTCTTCTCGATATCTACTCTAGCGTGCTTCACGTGTTTTCCTGATTATTTCGAAGTTTATTTTTGGCTTTTAAAGCGGTTTACACATCGAGTAACATTTACACTGTTCGTTCTTCTTGATGAAACTCCCTACGTTTACGCCTGAAAGATTTTTTATAAAATTTCTCGAAAGGTATATATTTTTTAATATAGAGTATAGTAATTTTGAGAGATGGGATTATTCTGCGGTTATGTCCTTCGATGTTCAGGAACCCTGTGTAATAATTGATGACGTTATGAAAGGTTGTTAAATGTTATTAATAAATAGGCAGGAAATTTGCAGTTAACTGTAGAATTAAATAAATAAATACATCATCCAGCTATTTATCCATTCATGGGTGTGACACTCTGCTCAAAGTAAGTCTCGGTATTATGATATATTTTTGCGCGTGAAGTGCGGATACTAGCCGTCAAATTACGACCTCCAGGGATAGTAGTAGTTGAGAATGCACAGGGTTAATTTTATATGGTGAAAATTATCAGAATTTATTTTCTAAAATTTGTCGACTGTGGGATCAGATCGTGGATCATATGATCCACAGTCCGATGCGTTACAACGGATCTATTTACCCCGTCAAATACATACATACATAACATCACGCTGTGTCCCACTTAGTGGGGTAGCACGAACCCAGAAATACAGTCAACCAACATTCAATCTCCTCCAAACATTCCTATCCTGACACACCACTTTCGCCTCGTCCACATTCATAGTGCGATTCATACATGCTCGTTTATTCTTCACACTCGGAATCATTCGTTCACGCAACCAACCATCAATCATACCCAACCAGTTATTCCTCGGACGCCCACGCAATCGTTGACCTTCAATCTCACCCACATATATTAGTTTCACCAACCTTTCATTCGACATTCGCTCAACATGTCCAAACTACTTCAACTGACTCACTCCCACTTTCTTAACAACATTCAAATGTTAGTAAGTAAACAATTTCTTCTACTTAATAATAATATTCAAAACATTTTCATACTTTTAAAATATGTATGCCATCTTCTGAACTGAAAAATTATTCTGTTAAATCATAATGTTTTAACTGCAACAATAACTCAGTTAGCTTTAATACACATAACAAGATCATTCATGATATTAAATGATCTGATAATATCAATTCCAACTTCAAAAAGCTTCATTTTGCAACCGAATTATAAAATCAGGGTTCATTAAACAATTGAGAAGCTTAAAAAATTAATTTTTCATATTTCAGTTTAATTTTTCTCCATAAGACCTTTACTTTAGCACCAAATTCGAGAGGGATTCATCAATATTTATTAAAAATAATTTTTTAATGCATTGTTGAATGACATCCAATGACAACTATAGAGGGTCATGATTTGATCGCAGGTAACTTCATGCTAAAAAATATTATCATGTATTTTGATCAGCTCAAAGCCGAGAGTCGTAGTTAGAAGTGAGTGACAATATATTTGTTTATTTATCATTTAAATTAAAATAGATATTTTGAAATGTACATTAGTTATGTGATTCTATGAAAATAATATCTGCGCCGAAAAATTAGGTATATGCAATAAATTTCAGAAAATATAGGAATACTTTTTTACAATAAATATACAGGAATTCTTTATATTTTAGTTCCCAATTAAAATATTGAGAATTATAGCAATACAAAGTCAGTTAAACGATCAAAGTTGTGCTATTGATTTCGTATGAATAGCTGAAGAATGTACGGGGATAGAATAGTATGAATGCTTGAACTGACAATATTACCGTATCCACGTTGTAATGCATACAGATCGTTTCAAAATTCAGAAGCCATGGATGAACACAACACGAGAGGTTCTCTATGTACCAGTTGATGATATACAGGTGTCCAAGATAAAGTGAACGCATTGGAAATCTCAAGAAGTAGTACTGCCATTGCGGTTACTACATGCCCTCAAAAAAGTTAATTTTACGCGTATTTCGAATTGATTATACGATTTTGACTTGAACATTCTTTGGATTTTTTAATAGTTTCTTAGACGGTCGCTGTATTATAGTGATACCTATTCATATTTCTCTGCATCTGTTACACTTCAGAATTCTAAAGGAATAGTAGCGCTTCTGTCGACATCTCACGCACAAAACAATAAATAAAGCTAAATGTAAAAAAAGGTTTTTTCGTAGCAATTAAAGCTTATATAATGCAGAATTGCAAAATAATGTATGTAATTCCCTTAAGATAAAAGAACTCCCTTCATAAACTTAATTTTTGTCAGTTTGTTTGTAGAGAAGAGAACAATTTTCAAGTAGGTAATACTATATTATTCATTGAGCATGTAATGTATGCAATTACTCATGATAATGAAGTTTGCATCACGAGCGAATGATATTGATTCTAATGTAAGATGCCCAGGTTGATGAATCCAACCCTGGTGTAATTTGTTTGAGAACATATTCGTAGTAATACACTACCACTAAATACTCAAAATTAAAGTCAAAATGACCGAAGTAAACAAATTATTTATTTATTTTGTTACAATTTCGGTCGAAGCCTACGACTTAAATTAGCTGGTGCATCCATGAAATAGCGGAATATGCCTTAGGCATGGTGTTACTGTGATTATTTTTTGACGTTTCTTTGAAATGCTTTATTGTATATTACGTGTCTGCGTTTTAACCAATCCTGTCATTATTATACTGAGAATAATGCTCTTGTGATTATTCCCGGCAATATTCTCTGTAGCTTTTTTATTTTTGTTGACAGATGTCAGATGTCAGATAGTTATCATCAACACAAGTAAAAATGAGCAAAGAAGATAGATTTAGTGACGTGCCTGATGATGAAATCAAAAAATAATCTAATTAAATATAACTCGAGAGTTCGATAAATTAGAAAATAATTCTCCAGTATCTTTCTCAAACTTGTCGCCATTTGGCTATAGCCACTCAAGCCCTACGGGCTTTCGTGGCTATTGCCTGGCAACAAGTTTTCGAAAGATCTGTCAAATTATTTTCAATTTATTCTCACTCTCTTGTTATATTATTACTGATTATTTTAGAACGAAAGTATTTAAACAAGAATTGCAAATTATTAAATTGTGCATCTAAATCAGTCAATGCTTTGCATTTTGACTATTTAATTACGCTTCTAATTAACTTTATAATTTATTAATATCAGATAAAATGATGTACTACATTTCATTCATTTACGACCGACTACTTTAGGATCTTTCGTGGTACTTCAACAGTAGGTAAAAAAGTAAATAGTAATATGTTTATTGATTTGGATGCAGTACCAACTTAATTCTCTTCAGTTTCTATTTCAACATATTAAGTTTTTTCTTTTAATACAAAAAGGAAAGCACTGGAGCAAAATTCTCTGCAAACATCCTGTATAGTGTGTACCATACCAGCTGTTGGATCGACGTTGTAGGCTGCTCAGTGCTCGTTCGTTATTCTGCGCAATGAAATTCCCGGTGCAGGACCGTACTCTGGAGAATTTCAATAATGCGTAATTAATTTCAACATGCTGAAATGTCAGTTATGTGTAATTAGTTGTAAAGAAAAACACGACCGAAAAGCTGTTTTGTTGCATGTGTCCGCTTTAATAATATATTTACATTATGTTTGAATATAGCCTGGCTGCAAAACGTGCTTTTAATATTCGAGGATTATATGAATATAGGTATGAAGTTTCAAAGGGTATTATTGCGTTTTAACGTAAATATTTAATTTTAAAATTGGCTTTAGCTTTAATGCTACGAGTTGGAGTTAATGACTATCAATTTAAATGATTTTGAAATTAGCGTGAATTTAATGGAGGAATTAATATGTCTGCGGTTTGATAATCAAAATATAATTGCATGTAATATGAACATCCAGGTAATTTTGCTTTTACCATTCAAAATACTGCTTTAATTATTTTAAGGAGAAACTACTCCATTGACACCCACAAAAGTACACTTTAAACAGACATGAATATAATCATTGGAGTAATCTTGAGTTCCTACTTATTTTCTTAAAATTTTGTACTGCTTTATATTTTGTTTAATCCTCATAAACGAAAATAGTATAGAGCCGTAGATGAATGTAAAGTATTCCTAGCTGCCTTCCTATATATGAATCAAGCAATTGAACGAGTGTGACATACTAAACTATTAAATAATATAAAACGTAATCTCCCATATGAGTACCTATTATTTGAATTGTAATGAAATGAAAGATAATTTTTGTAAATGACGAATATATCGTCTATAAACTTCTACCATAATTTCGGAGGTCCCCTGAAGAAGTGTATCGAAGCACGTATTAACCAATTATATACCGAAAAAATTTCAAGCGAAGATAACACTCTAACAACAACATTCACTCACGGAACTGTATTTTTTGTCATTTCACGAAGTACCAAATGAAGAGTCAAAACGCTTGAAAATTTTACTTGACAATATGCAACCCTAGATATAAAATGGAATATATAAAGCAATAAATTTATATTTAACTCCAGACAATACTACTTTCCCATAATTCAACAAGAATAATCAAAATCTATCAGAAAAAAATTAGTGGAATCAATTTGACTTTGCATCTTGCCCTGGAATTTTTAATCATTCTTGTACTTCATTGTACCGGGTGTAAAATTGAAATGAGGCGTATAGGGATTTCGATGCCAGTTTTTTTATATTGCTGTAAATTTTTCCCCATTCAACAGCAAAAGTGTAAATACAAAAGATGTTCAAAATTTAAAAATGCATGCAACAAGGCCCATTTAGTTACCTAAATATTAGTGGTTCACAATATAGCAAATTAATATCTATTAGGAAAATGCCCATGGAAAATTAAATAAAAACGAAATATATTTTACTTTTCAAACAAGAGTTTTAGAAAGAATGAACTCTCAAATTCGCAATTATATAATTACAATCTTCTACGAAATTTCTACAGAAAATAATACACTGTAACAAATAAATCTAAATCTATTTATTTATACTTTTATTTTTGCTACCAAATAATCTGCATCAACATGTATGAAGAAGAAAGCATAATATTTCAAAAACTTTTATTCAATTAAGTATTTATATAGAATATCAGTTGCTATGAATGATTAATTTATTATTTACTGATAATAATAATACTAGAGTTATAGTAATAAAATAATTTTATCTACGCCACTGATATAATAGACATATTATTCCCATTAATTTAATGGAGTAATCTAACATATTACACCAAACAGTGAGGTTATATGATGCGTTTTGACTATTACCTCATTGAGTGAGGTAATATGATAGGTTTTTGTCTATTACCTCACTCGTTCGCTCTGCTTTACTCCATGGAAAAACTATGACAGGGTTGTTATCAAAATTGTCACCGAAACACACAAATACAATTTGTTCTGATGCTTTGATTTTGAGTAAATAAATTATTGTAAATAATTTACTTTTATTTTTTTTAACATGTGTGGCGTAGATAAAGTCTTGTATATCACACGTTAGTTACAGGCATAACCCATTCCTACATATTCATGGGGTAATGAGGCCTCTACCTCACTAGTAATATAAATAACTATTATAATATTTTTACATGCCAGTAATGTAGATGTTGATTAAATGCACTTTTGTCTATTCATAGGAAAATATGTAGTACTTGGATTTTTTTTGTGTATTCGATACTTCCAAATTATCAAGAATTATTAACATGTAACAATAAATCATATACAAGATACCATGTGACATGTCAAAATACAACTTCAATTATCCAAAAATTTGGAAATATTAAATTTCTTCTATGACAAAAAAAATCATGTGCCACTAGGATAAACCGGCCCATTGTTTTCGAGCCACTGGAAAATATCTGTAGTTATTTCGAAGCACTACATCACCATCTATTAGAAACTTGTCAAATTATACAGCCAGTAAACTAAAGTTTTGGCCTATGAACGCAAACTTACCTGAAAGTGCCAATAAACTAATAGTTCTTCGTGAATACGGCTCTGTTGGAATCCAGAAGTCATCGCGCGTGTATGAGGCACGTTCCTCATTCTCCAGCATCAGCTAATTGGAAACACAGGCTGCACACCTGTGCCGTGTTCTGTATACAAGTACATGCTATACGCACCAAGTCACCGTGCCAAGTCGAGCATCTCTGGCGCTGCGATACTTGTATAGATTTATAGCTACAGCTCGCGTGCCATCACTACGTGATTTGTTTTATAGTCGGGCTACCGTGAGATTGCAGAGGAATAACTAATGTATGCTGGAGGAGCGGAGAAATAAGACTTGTAAAGGTCATATTGTACTATGAAGAACGACAGGTCAGACATTCCTAACGCCAAAATACTACCTGCTTTGCGCATGATGTCATTTAGTTCTCACTGCACTGAAGAAATTCTTGTGTAACTCACATAATTTACGATTTGTTGTCGATATTTTTTTCATTTATTAAAATATTATTTTGAGAGAAACTAGAAATTATTTCTTCAAATAACAGTAATCATTTATAATCTTATAAGACGTGCCTTCGAATATTACTTGGATGTGTTGGTTAGTAGATGATATATTATTAAATATAATTAATTTTACAGGACATAGATTAGTTCAAATATTCATTTATTTGAATTTGTATTCCTTAAAAAGGATATAATTTTTAAACAAAAATGCTTCTGGATAAAGTTCTGTAAAATATTTTATCCAACACCTCTCAATAAATGCTCTATAACTATGGCGATTTTAAACAAGCAAAGTAACAGATTATCCACTAGTGGGTATAATTTTGAGGAAAGCCACTAGTGAGTATTTTTTTATTTATAACAATAATAATAACACACAACACCCTGGTAACTACTTCAATTGACATTTTAATTTAAAAATTTAAAGCATATGTCACTGTCAAATAATATTTCTTTAATAAATTTTTCATTTATTAAGAAGTTTTGGATAAAACGTTATACTTCACACGTGGGCAAAGTGGAATTACCCACTCGATAAAATTATCTCACTCAGCCTTCGGCTTCGTGAGCTAAAATTTCTCTCATGGGTAATTCCTTAATTTGCCCACTTGTAAAGTAAATAACTATAATAAATACAAGAATACACGATTCGATTTACTATACGAAAATCTTCGTCAGGTTATAAACAAATGAAAACACAAATAAGTTCTGAAAGCCTTTCAACTTATTGAGGTATAATTTTCTTGACAATATAGATATTCTAACTTAATACTAATCATTTAGGTTTTTATTTCTTATTATATTCATCACATTTTACTTATGACGGATATTAAACAATGATGTAAAAAAAATTGATCAGGTATTTAATGACTTTGAACATTTTTTTTTATAAAAGTAAGTACTCATAAAATAATATTTATTAGAAAAAATCTGTTTTGGGCACCACAATACCTTCCGCCATAGATTTCTTATCAAACAATGCAAGAACTCGGACCATTACTATCAAGAAACGCTCACCCCTTCAAAAAATTTAGTTTTCAATTACGACGTCAAAAAATAACATTTTTCAACTGTTGTTTTGTTTTTTTCAAAAAGCACAGGTTAGCATATTTAAACGAATAAATCAAAATATAAGTTTTTCGTAAATGGTAACAGTAGGAGAAACATGTTTCAAACAACAATTGTAGATAATAATATTTGAAACATTATTCTAATAATAAAAATTCTCAGTAAACCATAATTTACTGAGATGTTTCAAACTAACTTGATAGGTCTTCAAGTAAACTACCACTTCCGGTTATTGGATTATCACCAAAAACTAATCAGCTCTTTCCAAGAGATCCATAAAGAGCGATAAACAGACATACACACACAAACATACATCATCGCGAAATTAGTAAAATCTAGGGAATTCTTTCATTGACCTTTCACAGGACGCCAGGCGGGAGGTAAAAATAATCGTGGATCGTGAGATTCTCCGTTCGAATTCCACAGCCGACAGTTGCTATTTTAACTTTACTCTTGTTGTTCCCCTGTCCACTAAAACCTATGGGGATGGGGGCCATATCCACTGTGGTTTAACAACTTAGAACCTAATTTGTTGAAACATTGACGGTTTGTTGTCTTTATATTTTTTATATATTACTTGTTTCATAGGCTGTTTTCTCTTTTTGAATAATACTTTTGTTTATAATTTTATATTTCTTACTTGTTAATTTCCTTTGTTCTTAAATTGTAGGTACATCTTTCAGAAATTTAAAGCAGGTAAACAACTAATTGTTTGTAGGTATTTGTAAAGTATTTTGATAAATTTATTCATAAAACTGAACAATATATGGAAGATACTTCTAGTCGCAAATAGAGAACCAGATAACGTCGTAAACAATTTCTATAGATAGTTATATCTTACTATCATTAGGTCCATGCTATCATTACTGTCTCCTGACATGACGCTGTAATATTATGAAAGATTTATACATGTATCAAATGTTTTAATTTTGCTTTAAACTGTATTTTCAGCAAATAAATCATTTTATAATATCACCATAACAGCATAGGAAGTAAATAATCCATACATTGAAGACTATTATTTTAATCGTGGTTAGTTAATATTATCTTGTCTTAATATATTAGAATATAACATAAGTGAACTGTTTTCCATAAATTTGTTTCGTATGGATAATTAAAACTGTTGTTAAATTAAGTACCGTTTTCAAATTGCTTTAGGAGTTATGAAATTTAAAATAATTTCTTTATTGTTTACAGCATCGTATATTTACTTATTAAAATATATTACAGTACGAGTATGTTACCACTGAATAATATGAAATTGCATTGTGAACCATAAAGGAATATTATTGCTCCTTTCCATAACATAAATGTAGAACACTAAAATTTACATATTTCGAATATGCATACTTTATTGTTGTTTCGTCTTTTTAACCCATAACAGTTAAATAAAATTCTTAAAATGGGGACTAAAATACATAAAAATACTGTAAAGAATGCAGAATATAGGTTGGTAAAAACGTACATGGCTACTAAAATTGAAATATTTTAGAACCAGAAAATAGTTTTACGGTAGTCATATGAACATGTCATATTTTATAACGTATAGTTTAGTCGTCTATTTGTTCATAAAATTTCATCTAATATTTAAGTTAATCCTACAATGGGGGCACCGGGAAGTGTGGTAGCACGAACCCATAAACACATTTAACCAGCAAGTTAATCTCCTCCAAATGTCCCAATACTTTCACCTCGTCTATATTCTACAAATATGTCTAATCCTCGCACTCGGAACCATTCATTCAGGGAAGAAACCTTTAATTATGCCCATCTATTTATTCCTCAGACGCCCACAAAATCGCACACCTTTATTTTTAATTATTTTCTCTCATACATCTTTTTCAGTAACCATTTCCTTATATGCGATATATATAAATAAATAAATAAATATATCATCACGCCTTTTACCCATTGGGTGTGGCACTCTGCTTGCGCAGATCTCGGTAAGTGATATATTTTTTTTCGTATGAAGTGCGGTTACCAGCCGTCAAGTCATAGCCCCCAAAGATGTTAGTGGAGGAGGAACCACAGGGGTAAATTTAAATTGGCAACTGTCAGCTGGTGGGATTCGAACTGAGGATCTCATGATCCACAGTCCGAAACGTTACCACGGAGCTTTTAAAATAAATATATCATCACGCCTTTTACCCATTACGGGTGTGGCACTCTGCTTACGCAGATCTCGGTAAGTGATATATTTTTTCGTATGAAGTGCGGTTACCAGCCGTCAAATCATAGCCCCCAAGGATGTTAGTGGAGGAGGAACCACAGGGGTAAATTTAAATTTGTAACTGTCGGCAGTGGGATTCGAACTGAGGATCTCACGATCCACAGTCCGACACGTTAACATGTTCCAAGCACCCCACAAACTGCAACGCTTATACGTAACAACATTCTTCTCAATTTTACAATTATAAACCAACGTATTTCAGACAATTTTGTTTCGTCTATCTACAAATTTCTTTAAAATATCTTGTGCGTCATCTTAATATTACACCTTTGTTAACTATGTCACTTTGCTTTCGCAGATCTCAGTAAGTGAAAGGACATTACCAGCCGCAAAATCACAGCCTCCAAAGATATTTGTATAAGGGTGCTAAAGTATAAAAAAATTCGGCTGAGGAATTCGAATTTAGGATCTAATAAACCACAGTTCGATACGTTACAATGGAGATACTTATCCCATAATTAATTTTAATAATACTTATACTGACAATTTTGGCACTGTGAACAGAATGCTCGCCTCAGAAGTCAATTCTTGCTTACTTCAACTTATAACCAAAAATATAATTGCATTCAAGTGATTCGGATTGTACCAATATTATTAAGTCATTAACGTCACAATGTAAACATACCAAGCCGTAGTGTTACCACTACCTTTTCATCCCTAAAGCGGGATTTATAATGAAGTAACGCAAGAAGCAACGCGGTTGAAGTAAAGTAACGCAAAAGATAAATGTACAGGACTGCACTTACTGCTTTATAACAAAACGCAACGCAGAGACGCAGAAGCAACGCAACGCAAAAGTTGGCCAACTTCCAACTTCTTGCGTTACTTTTCTACCTCTGGCCAATCCGGGTACACTATTTCAAACTACAGTCCAGAAAGCTATATTACCGATATGTTTGTTTGTGTTCTCGGAACTGATTTCAAACCACAACTTGTATTCATTTTATTTTTTCTGATTTTTAGTTTGAGCTATTGACAATTTAGTTAATTTTCAAGTATTTGTAAAGGCGCTTAAAAGATTTCATTTCTGTATGATCGGTTTATTGCCTTTGTATGCATTTAGTGCTAGACAGACTCCCGCCTAAACTGTTAAAAGATGTCTGTGCGAACATCTGCAAATTCATAAATTCCCAGAAAGTTGGAATTGGAAATTTTTCATGCCTCTTTCGTGTCCTGTTCATCCCTACCATTTGAAGGGTACATTATTGTTACTATCCTCAACTTTAGCATTCCACTTAAAACCGATTCTGTTCTACATTTGACTAGCAAGTGCTCTCTCTATACAGTACAACGTCAAATTCAAACAGCTGGTGAAGCAACACGCACTAGCACTGTGATTGGTTGCAAGCAGCCACAGATCCTTCAAACCTACCGAAGTTTCTTGCTTTACTTCTGCGTCACCGCCAGCGTTGCATCTTGCGTTACTTCTTACTTTACTTTATTATAAATCCCGCTTTAGGGTGGACTAGGTCCGCGATGTCGTCGTTTGGGTTAAGCGTGATGGAATATCAAAGATTTCGTTTATTCTTAAAGTTTTAGTTTTTTGTATTGTTTTGTTTTCATCGATCTTATATCCCTTACTGCATTTCAAAAATCATTCACAACTACTTACCTCGCGAAATTCGACAATTAAATTTCATTTTTCAGTTTACGAATGACATACGTCAACATTTCGGGTTAAAATCCAGTTGCAGATACTCTGTCTCGTATATCAGTTAACACTTTGCACACAAACGGTCTTATAAAAAAAATAAGAAATATTATGCGGGAAATACTACATATTCATGGGGATGAGATGATGAAAATGATTTCAAGTACCACATTTGAACCTGGGTCTCTTGGTATGACAAACTGGATTGTTACCGTGACTATAACTGCTGTAATAATTGGAACATGCTTTCTGTTGTACAGTTTATACCAAATAAATAGTTTATGTTTACAGCAGTTCAACCCTTATTATCTCTTATTAATAGTTTCAAATTCAAATTTTACGAATTCATTAGCTGTACAAAAATCATTCTCAACCCTTTGAGAAATACTAAGTCTGTAAGGGCGTTGAAGCGAATCGTTTAGTCGTAGACGTCGTTCGTCACCGTAAGTAATCCTATTTCAATCTCATCTTCCTGATAATGCCCATCTCATTATCTTTGTTTAGTGTTGGCAGCAGTGTCTCGCCTGCAAGGAGGGCGCAAGGCAGGGACGCTGCAGGAGAGAGAATGCAGGAAAGCACTGTGTTCGGTTACAGTAAACAGCGGTTTCCAATTATATTACACGAGTGGGATTCTGTTTGCAGTGTAGTGTCATATTGCCGTTTTATTTGCAGTGATGCAGGGATTAAGGGCTGTTTCCCTTATTGTGGATGCTTTTATTAAAATCTTTGCTCTGTTATTAATTTTGGTATCCATTCTTGGCATAGAAAAATAAGAATGTTATAAAATTAAGTCGCGATGAAGAAGAGTAAAGGTCCGAAATTCGTATTTAAAGTGTTGCAGATTCAAATTTTCGCTAGGGACATATGTTAATAATTGTATTTATCCATTTCATTGTGTGTAATACAATGTAATTATATCAAATAATTAGATATTCATTGACAGAATAAAATAAGTTCTGCATTAGAAATCATTTAAATTTTTTCTTAAACAATTTAGAATCTGTCGTATTTCTTATATCTTCAGGTAACTTGTTAAACAAAATTATAGATATGTAGTGTGGATTAGATTCAAATTTGGCATGTTTGTGAGATGATGTTCGAATGATTGAGTTTTGTCTGGTATTGTAATCATGAATATCACCTTACGTTGTGATGTTTAAATTAAATTGTCTTATTAAGCTATAAGTATTGTATTCTTGTAATATTTCTTCAAAATAAACTATTAACTTTCTATAAATTTGTAAGTTTTGGCTATTATTCATAACAATTATCCAAATATTTTCATATTCAGAACAATTTAAACACTGAATATTTATATTAACAAAATTTATTTTGAGTTTGTTAAAAATTAAGCATTTATTAATAGTAAATAATAATATTTGTATTTAGGCCCGTGAGTTAAATGTCACTTATCCCACTCATTTTGCTTGAGTTAAGAGCTTCATTACCGCACTCGTTTTCATTAACGTAGTATTTATTATGAATGTTGAGAATACAGTCTTTACAATTTTTATATTCGACAAAATACTTTATAAATCACTTATTTTCACGAAATGCGTCAATAAAAAACAACTACATAATTGTTTAATGTCAAATTATGGTCATCATGGATTAAAAATAATTTTTTTAAAGCAACTACTTGGATTTATTTTCTACTTGTCAAAAAAGGGGTCTATTCTGTAACTTGCCAGTTAATTATTAACGGTCTTTTAAAACATAAGGCTATTTTTTGTGTTGAAATTTTGTAAGTTGACATCAACGAGATTTGGTCCCATTACAAAACGATAGCGCAATCACAGAGCTGCAATAGTCCATTTAGCATATTTAACATAAACATTAAAAATTCGCAAGTAAATTTTCATTCTTGCAAAAACCTTCGCTTGAATTAATACAAACAAGCAGGCAGCATCCCACCACAATTTCATTATGTTTCCAGTGCTGCAACATTTCGCCATCAACTTTAAAACTTTAATTATCTGCGTCGTTTGCTGGTTGCGAATTGTTCTTCTTGGCCACTCTGACAGTAATTCAGCGCAATGGTGACCGTGTTCGGCTGTGGTCACTCTACGTGACTGTCACATGTTTATTTCATGTCCACAGCCGCCTACCACCTACCACGTCGCCTCGCCGTTTCCTAAAGCAATTTGTACGCCATCAGAGCAGCCGTTGGAAATTCGACGTTCGGTTTTTTGCTTCGATTTTTGGGGAGGATGTGAATCGTTATGGACGTGAGTTTCAAATATAGATGAATATTTGGAAGTATGGATTTTTTGTGTTGTATAATTGGTACGTGACTTGTGAATGAATATGGTAGGATGTGTGATTTAGTTTTTGTGTGCGATTGATGTGTGTTTGATGAAGAATTTGAAGGTCTAGCCAGGTTTTTTTGTTTGGTTTGCGTCTATGAAATATTTTATTTATATGAATTTGTTCATCGTTTACATAAACATTATCAGGATGCAGGATGTTACCACTACTAGTATTAAAAGGTTATTAATTCATTAGTATTTTCCTTTTAGGCATTGATTAATTTGTTGGGTTATCTAACAGACTTAAAAATAAAATAATTAGGTTGTAGTAACCATGCTTGTTTGTCCGTATGTCTTCGTATATATCTTTATAACTGATGGATTGATTACGACCAAATCTATTTGCACTATTCAGCATCTTTTCTACAAGGCACGTACTACGAGCTCCGTCTCATTGAATTTTAATTTAGTGGACCGATCAAAATTTGTTCAAATCAATAAATAAGCTTTACCGGTTTCAGGAGATTAAACCTGTGATAACATGCACAAAAGTAGGCTGGTAAGTATGTAATACGTAAAATGAAAATAAGACAATAATAATATAATGCTATTTATTAATACAGACGGAATTAAGCTATTCAGAGCTTCATCTGCTGCGTTCCAAATATTTTCAGCCAATTCAACATCGCCAAAATCCATTTTTATCTAGCATCTAGCCGTTATGAACACTTTTGGCGTTTAAGTACAAAAATTATTTGTAAATTATGAATATGATACAAAACAACTGTAACCATAATGTTAATAAAAACTAACAGACTTATTTAAGAACCTTCTAAAATTATAACAGACGAATTTCAAAAAATTATATTTATTAATGACGTCAACGACTTCATATTCTGAAATCTGTAAAGATGTCTTGAAATCCTAGCTCATAGAGTGACATCTGCGGCTGTTATGATACTCATAATATCGCTAGGTATGTTAATAGCTGTAAATAAAAATACTAGTAATAAGTATTAAACTTATTTATTGCGGTAATTAATCAATATTTATATCACGATTGCTGAGAATTTAATCGATTAAATTTGACAAGTCTAGCTTATGCAAAAAAATTTTGCTTGAACAGTGTTCGAGTACATAATAATTTGAAAAAAATCCCGAAACCATAGGTCGAGGGATTTTATCTTAAATTATTATGTACGATAAAACTTTTTTTAAAACAAAATGTTTTAAATATGCTAGACATCTAATTTAATCGATTCAATTCTTTAGCACGAGGGATATATGTCATGATTATTTCATGAATTCATAGCATAAACTTTAATACTTGCCGATGAAATTATACTAAACGGTTGATTTTGACACATTTTGACAAAAGGCACCATAAAATTTTGTTGTTATATTGTAACTATAGCAAATTGTTTGCTTTTCTTTTTACTTGTCAAATATATGTCAAAAATTAATAAATAAAAATAGCTTGAATTGAATAATTCAGCATGTTTAAAGATATAGAATACCAGTAAAGGTAAAGAACATGTAAGTATCTTGCTTCTGCATCTAATTATCCGGCTAAATATGCCTTCAAAATGTTCAAAATTTGCATATAAAAGCTAGCTTCAATGTAATTGCGATTAAACAGTATGGTGCTGTTTAATCACTTATGTAAAATGTACAACAAAGAAAAATTTGTAATGAGTGAAATAATCACTTTTATAACAAGAAATTTTAGTTTTATTAGCTTGAAGTAGAAATATAATAAATATTGTTAATTTTAAAACATAGATATTAATTGAAACAGATGTTATGAGTGTATGAAGAATAGACAAGCATGTATGAATCCCACTGTGAATGTAGATGAAGCGAAAGTGGTGTACCAGGATAGATATGTTTGGAGCAGATATTTTATTGGTTGTGAAGTTATGTATGTATGTTTGTACATGCACTGGAAAGAGAAATATATGAATTTTATATGTAAACTTAGTACGATATTGTTATATCTAAACAATTAGAAATATCAAAATGTATCAATTTTGTATTTGGGTGTAATTGAATTTAACCAAAATAATAACTATTTTTGTATAATGTATATCATAATAAAATAGGAAACTAGAAATAAAACATACTTAAGGACAAGTTTTCATCAATTATAACGCGAAAAAGGAAACTGTTCAATATATCTTCTTGTTCTATCAATCTTAAATAGTGTTATGATAAACATTTAAGTATTTGAGAATTTAATAATAAATATTACAGTCAATTATTTTGTAAACACATATTTTGCAATGTAAAAATGATGCACACTCATGTAAAATTTTACAGGAAAAAGGTTAGATAGTTATTTCTCAATTTGAATTGCCTACTTAAAATTAAGCAATTTTAATTCAACAAACATACAATGAGCAGATATCTAAGTGGTCGTAGAAAAACATCTTTTAAATTTCATTGCATTGCCACGTTTTTCGTTACATGAAAGCTATATGTGTTGCCCACTCGGTGCAAGCCCTTGTTACAACCACAAATTGGTGCCCGATTGCTTAGCGCTCACCAAGTTAATTTTATCCCACCTTGGAATGGTGAGTATGGATCTACATCAGGTCCAGAAAATTTTCAGACCTGACCGGGGTTCGAACCCACGACCTCTGTATTCAGAGACAAGCACTCTTACCACTGCGATATCGAATCTATTTTTGAAGTAACTACTTGCTCTGAATTATAGGAATTCAAAATATAGAGACTATGGGATATGAACAAGAGGAAAACTTCTTTGACGAAAATCAACAAATTACCCCGGGGAAAGATATTTTCACTTATTTTAAATTCATCCCTTAAAATTTAGAAAACCAGACTATTTAAATTTTGAGCCGCACTTTAAAGCAAAGTGGCGGCGAATTGAACTGACAAGTTTAAAACTTTCTTTTTGTGGAAGCTGTTTAATTAAAAGAATAAATTAGATTGTCACGTATATATTTTGGAATAAGAACTATTGCACTTCCTTTTGCTTAACCGACTACAAGTCGCGGAATATCGTGCAAAAATGCCGGAACTACTAAACCAAGAAACCTAAAAAACCAAACCAATTTTAAACTACACATTTAAAAGTCCGGTACTTACATTAGACTGGTTGGAATGGTGAAATACACCGCTCATATTCCTCTCTTACCAGCGTTATTTCATAGCGAGTGCTGTTACCGGGTACCAGCGCACATAACTTGAATTATTTAGTGTCTTGCACGAGTTATAAAGACTCGCTGGTTGAACATCAAAAAGATTGACCGTGCAGACGTGCTCGTAAAAAAACCCGACTTACGACCGCGCCAGCGCAAATGGAAATATAGCGCGGGGTAGGTGATTGCGAGATCCTGAATTCGCCGGGCTTAAACTTTGAGGTTAGATTTGCGGTTTAAAATATAGTTTTTTCTACAATCGTTGCACAATATCGGCATTGTTATTCCATTTTTAGTTAGGAAATGTTCAAAATTGCCGCTCTAGGGCGACAAAGAGACATATTGTCGCACTAGTGCGACAAAAATAAAACAAAAATAAATTAGATAAAAGTAAATGATGCATTGGATTTTTCTGGTAATAACCTTGCTATTGCAAATACAGTTGGCATATACGTACATACACTTCAACTTAATCACCATAAACGTATTCACTCTGTAGACTTTATGTCAAATGTACTCCATATGTCAAATGTACTCCATGTGTCAAATTATGATTTCTTTGAAAATTTTTACTTTGTTCATAAACGTTGTCATGATTACGGTGACATGGGTTACTACAATTTTACTGAATTGTTATAGGCGGGACCAAAGATAATTTTGAAAATTAATTTTTTTCTACAGCTTGACATTGGTCAACGATTGTAGAAAAAATATTGTGTGTATCTCGTCGGTAGGGGTGTGCCAAATATCGATATATCGATAAGTATCGATATTTTTTTAAATTATCGAATAAATTTAATAAATTTTAATTTATCGATATATCGATAATCGATAAATATCGATATTTATCGATAAATAGCGATACTTATCGAATAATATCGATAATTATCGAATAATATCGATAAATATCGATAATTATCGAATAATATCGATAAATATCGATACTTATCGATAAACATCGATATTTATCGAATAATATCGATAAATATCGATAATTATCGATAAGTATCGATAAATATCGATAATTATCGATAATTTTCGATATATATCGATAAGTATCGATAAATATCGATAAGTATCGATAAATATCGATAAATTTCGATAATTATCGATAATCATCGATAAATATCGATAAATATCGATAATTATCGATAAATATCGATAAGTATAGATAAATATCGATATTAATCGATAACTATTGATATGTATCGATATATATCGATAAATATCGAAAAATAAAGATAAATATCGATATGTATTTGTAAATATTGATAAATATCGATAAATATTGATATATGTGGATAAATATCGAGAATTACCGATAAATATCGATATGAAAATTTATTTATCTAAAATAATTATAATTTTGTATCGATTCTACGAAAAAAGTATAAGTATCGATAATTTGATAAATAACTTAAAAAATAACAATATTTTGAGTAGTTGATAACAAATTATCAAATAAATCCCAACATGGTCAAATATGAACAAGCAAATATCGCGCTTATTTATAGATTTAGCAATTTCTGCCATATAACATGATTTATACTTTTGAAACCTGTAAATGGTAGCGGATTAGTGAATATAAATTTGTAATATAAAATAAATAAATAAAGTAAATATATCATTACGCCATTTACCCATTGTGGGTGTGTCACTCTGCTTACGCAGATCTTGGTAGGTAATATATTTTTGCGTATGAAATGCGGTTACCAGCCGTCAAGTCATAGCCCTCAAATCTGTTAGTGGAGGGGAACCACAGGGGTAAATTTAAATTGGCAACTGTCAGCTGTAATATCGTATTCGATTACCAAGTAACTAATAACAGAATTGAAATAAAAGATATTATAATTTTTAATATGTACAAAGTAGGTACGTAAATTTTGCTGTGTAGGTTTTTTTTTTCTATAATTTAATTAATGATTATTCCAATGATGTTTTATCTTTTTGTAACATTGCCAGTATCTTTCTGCTCCTGTCGCCCATGGTTAATATTGTTTGAACTTTGTTCAAATACAGTGAGCATCATTTCCTCAAATATAGCTGACAAAATATCACTATTTACCGCGTATCCACCGGTGGCTCACGACGGCAGACGGTTATATGTTAAAATTATTACTCATGACGCCCGGTGGGATACGGTAAAAAAAGCTCAAAAATAGGCAAAAATAAATCAAAATCCCTAAAAACAGTAATTATTATCTTTAAAAATGCATATAATCACTATTTCCAGTGAAAATAATATGTTATTTGGCAGAATTTTGTAAATTAGCTCACGTCATAAACCTGTTAATATCATTATTTTCAAATAACAATAATTTAATTTATCTGTATATGTACGAATATATCAACATTTAACGAATTAATAATACATTTTTGCAAGAATCGATATATATATATATATATATATATATATATATATATATATATATATATATATATCAGTATTTTTCGATAATTATCGATTTTATTCGATAAGTATCGATATTTATCTATACTTATCGATATTTATCGATAATTATCGATATTTATCGATACTTATCGATATTTATCGATACTGAACGATATTTATCGATACTTATCGATAATTATCGATATTTATCGATACTTATCGATATTTATCGATAATTATCGATGTTTATCGATAATTATCGATACTTATCGATAATTATCGATAATTATCGATAATTATCGATAATTATCGATAATTATCGATATTTATCGATACTTATCGATATTTATCGATACTTATCGATATTTATCGATAATTATCGATATTTATCGATATTTATCGATACTTATCGATAATTATCGATAATTATCGATACTTATCGATAGTTATCAAATATCATTCGATATATCGATAAATATCGATATATCGATATATCGAATATTATCGATACTTTTTCAATATCGAATATCGATATTAAATTTTTCATTTGGCACACCCCTACTCGTCGGATAGAGCTTGTTCGGTGCACTTGTCGAGTTGTTGATCTCGGCTTCGCCTCGATCAACAATTTCTCGCCGCGTGCAACAAACAATGCTCTATCCGCACTTGATACACAATAGTTATTTGTGTATCAAGTGCGGATAGAGCATTGTTTGTTGCACGCGGCGAGAAATTGTTGATCGAGGCGAAGCCGAGATCAACAACTCGACAAGTGCACCGAACAAGCTCTATCCGACGAGATACACACAATATTTTTTCTACAATCGTTGAACAATGTCAAGCTGTAGAAAAAAATTAATTTTCAAAATTATCTTTGGTCACGCCTATAACAATTCAGTAAAATTGTAGTTACCCATGTCACCGTAATCATGGCAACGTTTATGAACAAAATAAAAATTTTCAAAGAAATCATAATTCAAGGAGCACCTTGTGATAATTTGACACATGGAGTACATTTGACATATGGAGTACATTTGACATAAAGTCTACAGAGTGAATACGTTTATGGTGATTAAGTTGAAGTGTATGTACGTATATGCCAACTGTATTTGCAATAGCAAGGTTATTACCAGAAAAATCCAATGCATCATTTACTTCTTTTACCTAATTTATTTTTGTCGCGCTAGTGCGACAATATGTCACTTTGTCGCCCTAGAGCGACAATTTTGAACATTTCCTAACCAAAAATGGAATAACAATGTCGACATTGTGCAACGATTGTAGAAAAAGTCAATTTTGTGAAACTATTTTTCTCAAAAACAATGCTACAAAATTGAATTTTATATTTTTAAATGGAACATACTATATATTTTTGCAAAATTTTAAAGACCATTTGTTTCTCTTTAAAATATATCTGAATCATTACAGTTCTAAAATGATCAGTACAGAAACTATTCACGTTTTTATTAATGAAGAATCTCACACAGAAAGCATGCCATGAAATTAAAAACAATAAATAAATTTATAAAAAAATGTTCGAATTTAACATTAGTTCAACATACTAAACAATATATGACGAAAAAAATTGTTAAAGTATGTGAAAATAGTAAATAATAATTATTAAAGATCTGACAGCAACTGATCTGATTGTTTAAACATTCACACACAATTTTATAGCATATTTTTTGTGCAATTATTGAACAATAAGAACATGAATAGTTTCTGTACTGATCATTTTAGGACTATAGTGAATAAGAACTTATCTTTAAAATTTTGTAAAAATATATAGATGTTCCATTTAAAAATAGAAAGTTGCATACAATAGCGCGAAAATGGAGCACCTGGTAGAAATACTTATACTGCAGATACATGGGCAATTTGATGTAAAATAAACTTTGTATGAAAAAAATTTCAAGAATATTTATAACAATCGCATAAAATAAAAAATGCAGACCGATGGACCACGCTGTACATTTAACATTTTTACTATACATTGTAAATTAATTAGTCGCAAAGCAATAGGCATACCTAACCTTAGAGAAGTTTGCAAATATACTACAACTTTAATATGACTCACCCCGCATTTTAAAAATAATTTGTTTTATTTATATAATAAACATAAAGGAATTCAAGTACTATGACATCCTCAGAAGATATCATGAATATGTGTGTTTTTTTTTTACGGAGATGGTAAGCGGACTAACTCCTTTGGACATATGCTGCCTCATGATTGGATGATTGTGAATTTATGTAAACTAAACATTACAAGCAACTCTGCTCTTCAGTGATATTCGAACCCACGACCACTGGTGCGCTAAGCTAGATACATAGCCACTACGTCACCGATATCGGCATATAACGTATTTACATGTTTTGTATGTATATACATACATACATAACATCACGGCATGTCCCACTTAGTGGGGTAGCACGAACCCAGAAACACAGTCAACCAACAATCAATCTCCTCCAAACATTCTTCTCCTGACACACCACTTTCTCCTCGTCCACATTCATAGTGCGATTCATACATGCTCGTTTATTCTTCACACTCGGAATCATTCGTTCACGCAACAAACCATCAATCATACCCAACCAGTATAATAGCTATTTGTACATTTAGAATGCAAAGTTAAGCTTTTCGCTTTAAAACTTGTATGAGCGATATAAATACTTCGCGATCGAATTTTGCACAATATTTTTCCAACGAATGATTATAAAAGAAGCAAAACATTGATCTAATTTCATGAAAATAAATGCATGTATGTATGACGTTTCTGTCAGGTTGTTGTAGCTTTACTTTTACTTCGTATTCATAGAGATGAATAAGTATAAAAATAAAACAAACTTCTATTGAAGACGAGCGACAAAGTAAAATTTCTCGGAAAATATTAACCTTGCGTTGACAAATGCATGCGCCAAAGTTAGCTTTCTAAGCAGTCGTCAGGAAAGTAATTATTAATCTACCAACATTTGTAATTACAATTAATTTATTAAATATTTAAAATACTATTTATTCCAGCCAATGAATTCCACATGGTTGAATAGAGGAAGGTGTAACGCATATTTTAATGTAATGCTTATCCTTATTTTTTACGTAAAGAAGGAAAAACTTAGATTTATTAATATTGATATCTACCTCATACTGGAAAAACTAAATTACATTCAGTAAAGTATCCTCGATATTATCAATTCATATAATTTTCTAAGTACTTTTACCTTATTTAGTATAAGGCAGCAATATCAAAATGTATTTGTCTGTCTTCAATTTTTAATATGTATCTAATTTATTATAATGATTGTATCATTAAAAATACATTATTGTACTGTTGAACCCACTGGTAAACATCAAGCCATGCATTACTGTCCATCTATATTTTATTATCACATAAATCAACCATTCCTCAAATTGATTTTTTATGTTTAACGACTTCCGGTTTCTCCAATCTAAATTTGTATTATTAAAATAAATATTTACGTTTTGTAATAGTAATACGTATATACAATTACAAGAAAGTAATTAGAAATAAAAAGCAATGGCTGGTTTTTATCAATGATATTGCGTTTTTTGTTTTGTATATTACACACTTGATTTATGCACGTATATACTAATTTGCAATAAAATGTTTTATTGAGATTAATACATATTTTATGGTTAAAATCAAGGTTACTAGATGGTTATTGTGAATAACAATTATTTCTTTGATATCGAACTCCCGACATTATTCGATTTGTAAATATTTAGTATAATAAACAGGCATTCAATAAAATATTTTCCCACCTCATATGTAATATACTATTAAATAATATGGTCGGTCAAATGACTGCTAGTGAGTGTTTAATAGGTTACGCATATTTTGGGGTTCGTAGAACACCAAAAAAAGCATTTATAATAACAATCTTTTCGTAAGATTCGGATATAAAAGTTGGGCTCAAGTACTTAGTAACATTAATTGTAACATACGTTATCTTATTTTGTTTAGAAAATTTGATTAACATATGTTACAATTTTACTATGTACCTACTTGAGTCCAACTTTTAAATCAGACGCAGAAATTTATGAAACTATTGTTATTTTTGTACTTGGCCTGAACTTTTCAGTTTTACTGAATTGAGTTTATATCATTTACATTGTATGTTCAAATTACCAGAAATACTAGTTTACATGACTAAATAATTTTTTTTTTAATTTTTCAAAATTATTTATAGAAATTAAATGCAAAATAGTATTTGCAATAAATTTTGTATGATACATTTTTCTCTCTTTTATATTGTATATCGTTTAAATTGACTTGGTAAGTGAATATTATTATTTACATTTCCGTGACCTACTGAGAGTGAGAATACAAAATCATCCGCCATAATTAGTAAATAATTTGACACATGAATCATTTGGTGTTATGTACTAAAAACATCAGATTTAAAAAAAATATTGCATTTAATAAAAACACATGATATATTGCAAAGTTATACAAGAATCAAAAGAAGTATTGTGATCCGGCTCGAAGGACCAGTTTGTTCGATAGCTCAAGGATTTGAGAGCTGGGTATATTTCAAGTATGAGTATTGCAAATGTACACGTTTATTTACAAGATATATTTACAACGCTAACAGTCGAACAACCCCGTATTTGTAGCATAACATCCCTTAAATACTATTGGTGTGAGTGGGGATAATGGTATTGAGTAAAGATACTCAGCGGTTCTCAACCGCGGATGTAACATATTACATTTTGTATTGTTATCATTATCAAAGTTGAAAAAGTGAGTGAAACAAGAACTAATAATATAATAAAAATATCATCATGCATGTTTATAGCATCGGTGGTACTTCGAAATAAGAAAATAAAAGTAAGGATTAAATTCAAAATATAGTAATCTAAACATGGACATGTATGATTGGTGCATACACATAAATATACAGCGGATACGAACTTTGATTTATTTATCATGAAAAAAACCGATGACGAATATTTATCAATAATGTGTGTGTGCGTGTGTGGTATGTGAATGGATTTATGCCTGTATGTGCAATTATTCATAAAACAAGAAAAGGTAGAGTAACGAAACTTTCATGACAATGTGCAGAACTTAATTGGGGTTTATTGGACATACAAAACAATAATAGTTTTTATGTATCAAGGCACTGAAGTTTAACTTTTTATCACGAATATGGAATTTAGTTGCCGAGGCCCGTAGGGCAGAAGAAAATAAACCATGTGAGTGATAAAGAGGAACTTCAGTGCCGCGGTACATATTAAATTTTATTTGAAATTTAAATTAGAAAAAACTGTAAAAAAATTATTATTCTTATAGGTTAAGTTTATACATCTGTCAGTTGTCAATTAGCACTGACACTCAGTGTTGTCAACTTCGAACATTGAAGTTATCGTAAATAACATTCAAAATTATGTGTTTTGTCCTCAATAACTTCATCGGATTTAATTAGTTAATTTTCCTTGCACAAATTGTTTCATTTTACGTATAAATTTACTTCCATATGTCTTATATTTGTTAAAATTATCCTACTTTTACCATAATTAATTTACGGTTGCCAACACTGGGATGCTCAAAATCGTCGTATAATGGGTCACTTTAGTGATGATTTCTGAGCTTTTAATAACAATTTTTAAACACTAGATCTGCTTTCAAATAAACATATTTTTTCAATCACTGGTTCTAAAAATACGGGCTACACATTTGTCATTTATAGTAGGAACCTATTCAGAACAGCATGTTATATAATTAATAAATATTTTAATTGTGGTTTATATGCTAGGTATGTACAAGAAAGTTGTGTGATGCACATATAAGATTTTTTTTCAATTTGAACGTTTATTTATTTTGTTTGTATATCGTTACTCTATGATATTAGATTCTAAAGCTTGAATTATTCAAATCCTATATCGCAGTCCTAGTTGTGATGTAATTGTACTAATTAAACATTAAAGAAGAGATAATGATTTATATTTTTAATAACATATGAAGTAATACTTTTACTTTCATAATAGTACGAATAAAAATGTAACTTTCACTATTTACTTATAAATACAAAACATTTTATCATTGTTTGCTTGGTTTAATATTTTACGCTAAAAAAACACATCAACAAAAACATTTCTTTTGGAAACAAGGGTAAATTCAACTTCCGGTATTCCCGCCATACAATTAGATAATTTCCGCCGCATTGTCGTCTGCGTTCACCTGCTCCGCTAACTGCACCACAAAAAAGAGCGCATCAAAAGTAAAACTTTCTATCTTCGTCGCTCTTATTTCGCTGACCATCATCTCCTTGATAGCATTCGTCAGAAGCTGATAAGATAATCACTCAGGCTCAGACACAACATTTCATGCCACCTTCACTTGTTTGAAGTAGGGGCCAGTACGACTCAGTCACTCAAACAGTGTGGTTAGCTACGTTAGTTTGTTGTTCGCGCGTGTTTTGTTGTTGGTGCAGTGTGATGTGAAACGTGTGAGTTGTCAGCTGTTTAGCTAACAGCGATGTGATTTTGTTTTAAACCGGCATGTCGATTGCTATGGTTATGTTTGTGTTTGTGTTGCTACGATGAGTGTGGTGCCACCTGGATCAGTACGCGCGGCTGTCAGATTTTTCAACGAAATCAACAAACGAGGCTCTGGCGGTTCACTCAGGTAATTTGATTTGTGTGATGTTAATTTCGTTATTGTTGTAATTTGTAATCAAGGTTTCGTGGACAGCGATGACCCTGTGATTTTGCTTTTGTTATTTTTTGAATTTTTTATACTGTTGTATGTTCCTACATCCTACTTGGTATGTTGTGCTCGGTTTACTATGAATTAATAGAAACACTTTAGGACTTGTTTAATTAAATTGGAAGATTTATTTCATTGGATTTAACTCGATGCACGTGATCTATGTAGAGAGTAGATCATAACAAAACAATCTAATCTATGAATGAATGCAAATGAAAGTGTCACGTATGTAAAGTTTCATGAAGTCATTGTTTATGTACGTACAGGATGTCCACAAAAAAGCGAACCACAGGAAAAGAGTTCATGGGAAAAATTTATTTTTCCGTAATAATTTTTGGGAATAGTAAATCCCTTTTCGTCATTATGTCGATGACATATATGTGCATGGATGAATGGATGTGTGCCCGTATATAATAATTCTAATGTGGCTAGCACATTACCTCCCGCCGTAGACTTATTATTAAATTATACACCAATAAGCATATATAACCATAAAACTGCCCGAAAGGAGAATGCCGTATTGTACGTTTTGTAATGTTCTAGAAATGACAAATACCGATTTAGGATAAAAATTAGGACAAAAATACTATGATAAGAATATGAATAAAAATGTTTACTTTAATAAATACACTTTTCAATTATTACACGTGAAAGATGATATTTTTCATATGTTCTTTTATTTCTATTAAATAAATACATGTCAGCAAATTTAGGGCCGGTATTTTCAATCTCAGATAAACTACAGAATAAATTTATCAATGAAATAAACTAAAAATATCCTATCAAAATAATAACTTAAATGATGATTGTTATTCTGGCTGTCATCTTTTGATGCGATATTTTATGTTTATTACACTGAAAATTTTTTGGTTAAAGAAATATCCAATAGAATCTCTGTATTTCTGATCACGTGTGCAAAAGTAACCAATCAGGTCACAATTACACTGATAATTTCCCGGGGAAATTATCACCTGTTGCTAAGTAACGTCGTTGACAGCTGGATAACAGTTAATTCAATATTTAATTTGTTTATTTCAAAATGTTATTTTCACGGTTAGAAAATGAAAATAATAATAATCGCAAAAAATTTTCTCATCGAATATCCCTCGACCATTGATAAATACTTATAACGTTGCTTGAAGGTAACAGCCCTCCGCCTGCGACGTCGGGCGGTTACCAAGCAACGTTCTTTCGGTAACTGTGATAAAATTATTTCGAATTATCAATGGCCTAGGGATATTATAGCTGATAAATTTATTCTCTAGTTTATTGAATTTGTTATAATTTCTTTAACGTATTTTATTTCGTAAGTGTTGATGGTAAGAGAAAAATGCTTCTAATAGGAATTGTAAACAATAACATTTAAAATATTATGCTGATAATACAAATTGCCAAAACACCATAATTTACTGAGATATTTCAAAATAACTTGATAGGGTTTCAAGTGAACTACTATTTCTAGTCAATGGATTTTCAGATTATCGTAAGGACGTAAGGAGTACAAATGTAAAAAAAATGTTTCAAATTTAAAAATACACCATAAATTTTGGAGCAAACACATGACCTTTGAAATAAATATTACTGCGTATGTCATTGAGTTATATATTGCGTATTTGAAATAAATTTGAAATCAGTCATTTTTCTGTATGAACAACAAAGTGATTGTTAATACTGCTGATTTATATTCTGCGAACACCAGAATGATATTGAACGTGTACGTAATGATAAGAAATGGTTAGTATTTGCACTGCAGGTGTATAAAATATCTTCCTCAAGAAATCAATGTTATATTTAATAAATTTGTCATTCATGCTAATTAATTAAGGAATACATGTCGTTGAACACTTAAATTTGTTCTTTATATACAACTATCTAAAGATTTAGAAACTGTACGCGATGTGGTGACCGGTACGTCATTAGTTTCCGAACTAATAATTAACAGTTTTAGGTATAGTCTGTCCTTGTCACATACACGCTTGTTTAATGGTTGGTTAATTTTACGTGTGTCTAATATGTCCATCTCTTTTCCACTACTTGAAAAGAGAAAAGATAGATGATCACATCACGGACAGAAATGTCAAACTTCAATCTGTCATTTCGGTATTAATCTTAGGTTATATTCTGAAGAAAACTTGGAACTAACTCTCAAAACGCACCAAATCGTGCTATTGGTTGGACGGGGATAATTAGCAAGTTGAACTCACACAGCACAAAATTCTGCAGCGATTATATGGCAACTCGTCGTCTTTTGGAATATCTATAAATGTAATATATGTATATAAAATTATATATTTTATCTGCAAATATATTTCCTTTAATTTTGTTTTAGCTTTAAAAAGAAACTTTTTATATATTCTTGTATCATCAATTTTGTTGCACTTTTTTTTAATATATAAAATAGCGTTCATAGAAAATACATTTTAAGTTGTTTCAAGACAAGAAATTTTTTTTAAAGTAATTTTCCCACTGTATAACAAATTTGTAAAATGATCAGATTGAATCAGGCTTTTTTTGAATTAATTCCAAGTTGTACCGCTATTGCAAATAGGCAATACGGTCTCATATTAAACTTCAAAAATAAAATAAATACACAATGGTTACATTAACATAAAATATAGGAAGGATACAATTCTCGATACAATTAGATGTCAATTTGAAATTCATAAATTATTTCGAAGCATATCGATCTCCAAACATCAAAATAATGTGAACAGACCATTGTTTTAGAATCAATGGTCTTCGTTTGAAATTATTAAATAAATAAATTTTCATAAGTATTCAATGTTGAAGTAATTTATAATGATGCTTATGAAAAAATTACTATTTAATTTTCTTTTTTAATAAATAAAATAACTCTTAATTTGTTAGTATAAAAGTATGTTATTAACTTGTTCATCATGACGATTTGAGAACCTGTATGACGTCATGAAATGTCTTTCACCATTAAAATCTTAACACATAGAATATTTTTGATGACGTATCGATCACCACATCGCGGACAGAGTATATCTATATCGTGAGTTTATTCTTACGTCAAACATAGACAATAAATGTATCTGAATTATATTGAAGGGTTATAAAAAGTTATATATCAAAAAATAATAAATAAAATAACGACAAATAAGCAATAATTATACTCCTAATAAATTTTCAACCAGTTTGTTTATAAAACTATTGAAACACGTAAGATAATTCGGCAGCTGTTTTACTTCCAGAAACAATTTCATTGTGAACTTTTGCTTGTTCTAAATTTAGAACAATTAAAATCTTATGTTTTCGTTAAAATAAACTAATATTAGAATACACTAAATATAAGATAAATGTGGTTTTATGAAGTGTTTTTGTCTACATATTTTCATTGCCACGTATTTTTAACATTTCCTATATTTTTTGTCTTTTACACCAAACTCGACAAAGAATTATTTCTCTTTATACATACCATAAATTTTAATTACATCCTTTATATTTAAGAGCACAAACTTCCCATCATATTTCAAGAGACAACCCTAGTCGTGAAATGAATTTTTTGTCACAAAGTAGACAGGAGCTTTTCTTTATTTTTATAAACTTTGAAAACTACACTTAAACGTTCACTGCCGTGTATATGACAGCCTTTGTTAGCGTTTTATATACTAAAGTTTTTCAAACAGTAAAGTGCACTATAGATACAGCGAAAAAAACGGTGGGAAACTTCTTGTGGTATTATCGGCAAACAGTTTTGGAATTTTTTTAGGTAAACAAACAAATTTTTCTGGGTGGTTTACGCAGTATTTTAAGCGATAAACCAACCGACATTCCATGTAGCACAAAGCCAGGCAGTTATCCATTTTAATTTTGAGATATTAACTTTATTTTCAATAGATTACAAATGTAATAACTTAAAATGGTTATGGTATCTACATATTATCAATGTTCTAAGTGAACTATGACAGCAGAATAACGGAAAATATTATGTAATATAAAATGAGGTCTGTTATTGAAAGCTGATAAATTTTTATTTGATAGGAAAGTGTAAAATGTTTCTATTGTTAATAATGTTATCAGCGGAGAAAGTTTTTCTTATCGCTAAATTAATATTTTGATTAGAAATATTGGATTTATCATTTATTCAGTGTAATTCTACAAAGCGGTATTTTTGAACTATTTTTAAAATTTTCTATTTGATTAGTTACTTTGTTATAGGCATGAATACTTTTAAGAATGTGAAAAACTAAATATCACAATTTTAGCACACCGAATTTTCAAATATGAGGTCCTCAGTTCGATTCCTACAGTCGACAAAAATTGTCTCCACACAAAATTCCACTATTCCACTAATTCAAGTGTGGACCGTGATTTGACGGTTGTTGTTTCAGAAGAATAGTGTCCATAATCGGACTAACCTAGTTTATCGTTTTGTTTATAAATTTAAAACATGATAAACACAATAAAACTTAAACAAATCCAAACTATTTCAACCAAGCGACAATATTTTGGTCCGTTCTGTTTCTTGATAAGTGATATTTTTACTTTCTTATACGAAGTATAAGGAAGTATTGGAATCACGAAAAAAGTCGTTGACGAATTTTTTTCGGAACTACATGTTTTAACATCCACTGAATCCGTTAAGACCAATTTCTCAATGGTGTCTGTGTGTGAGGAAGGATGGATGTTCGTGTGCGCAATATCTCATGAACGAGACAAGATATGTAAACTAAAGTTCGAATTTAGCAGATTCATGAAAAAATGAAGAGCTGAGTTGATTTTGAATGAAATTGAAAAACCGGAAGAGGAAGTTTACTCGACACGCAAAACAATTTATTTCAAAAATAGAATCAACTGTAAGAAAAAGTTTCAAAAGAAAGATGTTAGCAAAAATATTTGGAATGTAAAATGTTATTTGCACTTTGCTTGTACATGCTTCTAATTTTGAGAAAAATTAAATTATATATTTAAGAATATATTTCTATAATCTTAGTTACAATGGGAACAAAAATATCTATGTGTCTATGTGTCAAACGTGTCAAATAATTGTGAAGTGTCAAAATATGTGTCGTGTGAAATATTAAAGAAATATTTGTATTATTAGTTATAAAATTTTGAAGACTAGATATTAATTAATTTCTATTTTAAAATAAATTCATAGATGCAATGAGAACAAAAAACAGATTTAACATCTATATATCAAATAATTATCAAAATAAAGTCATACACAAGGAAAAAGCCATACGTATTCAGTTGGTTTTATTTGTATAAGTAAGTAGTGTGGTGCCCACACCAAATTTTTTTTTGTATGAAATGCGATTACCAGCCGACAAATCATAGCCCCAAAGATGTTAGTGGAAAGGGAATCACAGGGCTAAATTTAAAGTGGTAACTGTCGGTAGTGGGATTCGAAATGAGGATCTTACGATCCACAGTCCGATGCGTTACTACGGAGCTATTTACATATGTTCAATAATTCACAAACCAGAAATGATCAAAAGATAGATTAACGAAACATCATAATTAAAAGTTTAAAATACAATTTTCTTGCATCTGCTTTCAATTGTGGGAAAAGCTAAATTATATTGTTATTTTAAGCGGTAAACTGCTGAGGTTATATTCCGCCTCGGTACCTTGTTTTTGGTGGTGTGAAAACGGCACACTGTATTCGTTGGTATGGGTTTTCGCAAAGCGGTCACCCATTCAACAACTGACTTGCTTTATCCAGTGAACCGGCTTCAACCGCTACCTGCCATGACAGTTGCCTACTAAATCATATGTATTTATAATAACATATATTTGGCAGATGCTAGCAGAACAATAGTATATTGTTGTACACTATACTTTTTCTACGACCACGATATTATTTCCTAATTAATTAAATTTTGATAATAAATTTGTCCAGCTTTTACTATTAGAATATTTAACAATTCGAAATATGTATCCTAGCAATGGCACCTGTACTTAAATGAGCTGACCTGTATCGATATACGCACAAAACAAATTCATTTCGCACGATGCTGGCAATGTACCTCATATCCCTAGCAACAACAAACATACAATGAGCAGATTTCTAAGTGGTCGTAGAAAAACAAATATCTGAAATATGTATTCTATATATCAATCGATTATCAAGTGTAATTATTAAATTTGTTTTGTATTTATAAGTATAAGATATTCGTGTAGTGTTGACACCATATTTTTAAATTTAGAAATAAGGGAAATACCGATTTTATTTGTTCAAATTGTTCCGTAATATTATCTTCGTTTAAACTTAAAAAGTAAATAACAGCTGGCCACATAAATCACGTACTAATCTTATTTAAATATTAAATATTATATCCAAATTAAAAATTCGCTTATCAGCCACAAAGTAGGTTCACAGTTTTCACACAATCCTGCTTAGGAATTAGTCAGCTCGAATGACACATATGCGAATCTTGGTTTAATTCACACAAGGCTTCATTCAAGTATTCGCAGCAGTGTGTGCATTACTGCGGCATTACTTTTCGTTGTGTTTACATTGTTAATAGCTTAACTATAGTAAATAAATAGCTTCGTGGTATAAGATTCTCAATTCAAACTTCACAGCCGACATTATTTTTAAAAAGATTTTTCCACTGGTTATTTTCTTAAACAAATTTTCAAAAAAAGAAATACAAAATCCATTGCGATTCTTAGTCCACTAATAAATTTGAAGGTCGTTATTTGACGCTGGTAACCGTACTTTAAATCTGTATTTCGCGGTATTTCGTGAGATTCAGCTATAATATTATTATAAGATGTAACATTTACTTTTCTGTCAATAATGTATTACTATGTATACCAGCTATGTACATTACCGTACTGTTCCAGATAAAGTGCATTATAGGTTGTCAATGTTAAATGAACTTATTATAATTTACTGATTTATAAACATATAAATATTTCCCACAATTATTGCACCAAGTAACCATTCGAATTTTTTAAAGTTAGAGAGTTGTAGGTCTCAGGATCAATAAAATAAAAAAAATGTACAATGTATAATTTTTTTATTTGAACTTTTCGACTTAAATGTACTTTAAACATTGCTATATATCATTCAAAAGAATGGCTTTATTGGTGGATACAAACACCGATAAAGACAGCTAGATTATTTCTAATTTTTCTATGCCTTTGAAATGAAGCATTTTATAAAAGGCACAATGTTTGTCATTGCGAAGTAAAGTTACATTTTTATTCCCGTTTTTACTTACCTTTAAACATTTTTAATTACATACCTACTACATCATCTGTTATTGTTTACAAATTTCATGTGTATAATAATTTAAGTTTTTGCGAAATCAGAGTAGCAGGAAACCATTTGACTCACTATTGAGTCATCTTGGTACTATTTATTATATCCGCTACCTCTTTGTTTAAAATATTCATTTCCGGTAAATGACTTGTCTTGTTACAGTGAGTAAACATGTTACTGATATTTATACCAGCTGTTCTAAGAAAAATGTACCAGATACCATTAAGATGAGAAATTGTTTTTCGAACAGCATTGCATCCTTATTTACTTAATTAATTAAAATTATTTGTACATAATTTTCTTAACCTTACCTTCAGTTAACAAGCAGGGCCTGCGAGACCTGGAAATAGTTATTTACATACCAAATGCGGGAACCGAGTTCACGCAAGAGGTTTGTACAATATTTTTTGTACGAAATGTATAAAACTAACAACAGTCCATACAAAGAAATGAAGTTCTTAAAGTAGTTATTGTGATAATTGTCAAAGTTGCACTATAAATATAAACACACAAATTAATTTATTTAATATATTAGAAAACAATTAAAATATTTATAATATTTACCGTATTCACTTGTAAATTTATTACATTTCTTATTTATATTGAGATAACTAACATTACATTTGTAGGTTATGTATTTTACAGCTGTCATATCAGGCAGATTTTATTGCCAACATTGGTAACCAATTGCACTAAATTTGTTATTTTTAAATTCAATTTCATTCTTATTCCATCATTGTTTAGATTAATATTATGTAAAGGAATGTTTGAAATACTATATTATTTTATTATAAATATAATTTATTAATAAACGCTTTAGAAATAGGAATGTTTTCGTCGAAATTTCCCGGTTGTCTATCTGGTGGAGACCTGGGAAATGAACATTTCGGACGTTGCTTAGGCAACGCTAAACAACACATTTCAATGTATGAGTACAAAATAGTATATTGTGTCATTAGGAGTAAATGTGATACTTTGGGTGCTGAGCATGTATGTTTGAACGACGAGCGAAGCGAGTCGAACAATTACATGCGAAGCACCCAAAGACACATTTACTCCGAATAACACATGCTATTTTTTCTTCAAACATAGAAAATAAAATTATAAATATTATAAAATGCTCAAAACTTCAAAAAATATTCAGTCTTATCTAGCATTTCAAGTTGCCGTAGAATATGCTGTTTTGTTATTTTTGTTTATTTGTTTCATTTTTAACTGTCAAATTATTGAATTACAACCTAACTATTTTTTGTAATATTTTACTTTGTCCGCCGCCGGCGTAAATGTGTTGCCAAGGATACACTTTTACGCCGGCGGCGACAATATTGAACTTCTGCTTGTTGAATACAAATACATAACAACGTACTTTTATGACGTTTGAAAAAAAAAAGTATTTTTTTGTTGTATTTTTAATAATTTATTTAGCTTCTTGCTCCCTTCCTATTTTTAAGAAAGACATGTCGTGTATTTTTTAATAAATTTTATACTTTGTCGTTTGGCTACTAGAAAAGCTTTGGTACTGTCAGACCCTGCCCATGTATTCGTGTAACATATTTCTTTAACTATTTTTATTTTTAAATTTATATTTTGTGCGTGATCGAATATCTATTTCTATTTACGTTCATTGAACATTTTATTTCACGTTTAGACATATTTTTTTGTTTTGCCTTTTTATATATAAGGTTTTTTTTTAAGAAATACGTTAAACATAATTTTTTTTATATATTCAATAGTACTAAATAGATCAGGTTAACAGTAGGATATAAAAAAATCAATATATTATCTTATATCTTTATATTGTTATTTTTTATATATGTTTGTTTATACACATGTACTCTTTTTCTATTACTTGTGTTATTTATTCCTGTCCAAATAATTGGGTTCGCCTGTTTGGACATGGTATTATAAATAAATAAATAAATAAATAAATAAATAAATAAATAAATAAATAAATAAATAAATATATTAATTTGTTATAAGGGCAGGGGTAAACGGAAAAGTTAGTCCGTTAAATAAACAGTTTGCCGAAAAAAGAAAACAAATGTCAAACCTTTACAATGACTATTTTGATTTCCGATAAAAAGTGTTTAGAAATACAATCATGAATATTTTAAACATGATTAGTAATAATTTAGAAAATTGTTCGAATAAAAGCCGTAGTCAGCAATTTACATATAATTTAATTAATATCTGAAAAAATATGTATCATCTTTCCCACAGTATAAAAGTGGTCTAATTTTACAATTAATGAATCTATCTCAGATTCATAAGTAATGCATAGCTAAATTTAATAGCCACATACCACTTGAGATGTAAGCTCCCTTGTTATACTATAACTCATGCAGTGGCGTGGGGAGCAGGTAGGTAGTGAGGGGGCAATTGTTCATGTGTTCGTGACTTGTCAAGTGACGGTTCACTACACTGTAGAATCGCTTCATGCTAACTACACTAGACGCGGGGGACAGACAGTCAATCAAGTGTACTGAGCTTTATGACAAGCGTAGTTGATGCAGTGGCGTTCGTAATGTGGGGGATAATTGGAGTAAGTAATAGTAGGAGACTTGTTTTTGTGGGAGTGCTATTCAAATTGCTTTATTAAATATATACAAGTATGTGAGTATTTTTTTTATTGGATTCGTATATTTCTGTGTACGTTACATATATTTGGGAAATTTATATTTCTAAAGATATCTACAGGTTTTAACATGAAATGCAGGGTTTAACAGTTTTTTCGTGCGCATATTTCCAAATTATTTTAGACGAAAATAGTCAATATTGTTGAGCTTAACATTCTGTATGTAAACCTGTACTCTAAATTCAATTGTTATAGGTCGTAACTCTAGAAATTAAATATAAAGAATTATAAAATTACTATGTAATAGCGTATAAAGTAAAATATAATAAACAAATGTGTAATATTTTCCTGTAATAGTTATTTACATTATAAGCAAGGTAAAATAGTTTTTACTGCTGAATGGAGGAAATGACCGGCGAGCCTATCACCTCCTTGAAGCAGTAAAACAGTTACCTTGCGTGTATTGTACAACATTTTACTTGTTACTCATTTGTAAATCAAATTAAAATTATAACCAAGTCATGTCAGTTACACACAAATGTTCTGTCAAAAATTATTTTAAATGATTTCGCATAAGCCTTGTAAGCATTACTGTGGGTACATGCATGTAAAAATTTTACAATGCAGCTGTCAAATAATAACTTGTAAAGATTCATTTTCAAAGGCAATAGAGAGCTTTGGTAAATGGTGTTTACAAGTGAGTATCAAGTAAAATATTTTAACATTATTTTAAAGAACAAAAAAACACATTTAAAAATGTAATAGTATATTATGTTACTAGGAGTTGAAACAGGAATTTTTGTGTTCAGCTTATACATTTGCGCCGAGGCTATGCAAATTGAGCGAAACTCAAAAACAGTCTTTAACTTCGAGTGACATATACCTACTATTTTTCCCAAGTAAACTTTACGTATATAAAGTACAAGTATGTCGTTTTTTTTTTGCTACTTTAAACAATAAAATATAACAGAACCAATTGCGTAACATAACTGTCACTCGTCACAGCTGGTCTAGGGTACATCTATATGGAAGGGTAAAGACATGGCGTGGTACGCTTTTTTTTTTTGCTTGCGTCCGCCATAAGTCTGCCAAGAATAGCGTGTATTGCATTGTTTCGTTCGTGTTGTGTTGTTTATCGCGTAAATTTTTATGTATTTGTGAGATTTATAGTTTGAAATAGTTTACGAATAAAGTTCAATAGTTTATTAACAGTGTAAGTCATATTATTATTTATAACCTAACTTTTGAAAATAACTAAATTTATATTATCTTTATAATTTATAGTGTAATAATTCCATATTTCTTTATAATACAACATTAATTTTGCTACAAATAAGTAGAGAAATGAAAAAACAACGTATTTATCCTATTATTAGTCAGTAAATTTGGCAGACTAATGGCTGCCACCCTAACCATGTCTACACCCTTGTATATAGTGATATGTGAAACAACTAAAATATTATTGTACGCTGTACAATTATATTTATATAATTGTATAAGTAACAAAATAATGTATGTCGTATATGTAGTAGTAAAATATGAATACGCTTGAAAGAAAAAATATTTGACAGGAAAACTGTGCATATTTGTTTTATTTCATGGTGAGTACTATTATATAATAATAATTTTGTAAATTTTCGTATTTATTTCTGTAGTTACAAACCATAACAAATTAATTTTGTTTACTAATTTACTTGCAGAATTTTAACACTGGGGCTTATAAGAGCCGCCGGCAGTTAGCGTGTTAAGTGCCACAGCATTTATTTGAAGCATTTTTGTCTTAAATAATTTGGGAAGCAATGCTCACGGAAAAACTGTTTTTCCGTGTTAAACGCCTATGGCTCTCATTTCGTGTTTCATCCTGTATATAAAATGGCAAATAGCTGATACATTGAATACAGATGTATATTTATAAATTCAGTTTAATTATGTCTCTTTATTCATATGAACGCTACTGGTTTCCAAAATTGGAACTTTTCTTGCCAATGTATCTATCATTTTGACTATTAATTAAATGTGTTTCAAAGAATAAAAATATATAGACAATTCAATTCATATGTCATCTGTCAAAAATGGTCCAATAGATTTTGAGGATTTTTCACATTTTTCACTAGTGATCTCATAGACATTTTTCTACAATCTTCAAACATGCTGAATTATTCAATTCATGCTATTTTTAATTATTAATTTTTGACATTTATTTGCCAGGTAAAAAAAAATACAAACAATATGCTACAGTTAAAATATAACAACAAAATTTCCTGGTAACTTTTATTTTTGTGTGTACCGATTTATTTATGTGAAAATGTTTTAGTACAATTTCTTTGTCAAGTATTAAAGTTTATGCTATGAATTCATGAAATAATCTTGACATATACCCCTCGTGCTAAAGAATTAGAAGGATTATACCTGATATCTAGCTCAGGGGTGGGCAACCTTTTGAATAACAGGGGCCAGAATAAGATTTACGTTTCGTATGCGGGCCGTAGTAGTTAATTGAGACATTTTTGTTAGTTATAATTTTTTTCTTAAAATATACTCATGGACATAATTATCGAATATATAATTATGATGAATGAAGGAAAAAGTAAAGATGGTTTTAGTTCACAAAATAAAATTTGCAGTCTTTCATGTTATTAATACGTAGTATTACTCACAGACTGGAAATTTTATTTTGTGAACTAAAACCACCCTTACTTTTTTCTTGATTCATCATAATTAAATATTCGATAATTATGTCCATAAGTATATAAAAAAACAATAATAAAACATAATTAACTAAGTACTACATTTATTTCTTAATTTAAACAAGACGAATTATATCGAAAAATAAACTGTAAATATCCCCTTTTTCTTTATGTTGGGTACTAACGTAATTTAAATTTTTTCTTTTTGAAAATATTTATTTATTATTTCTTCTAAATATCTCGCGGGCCGGATTGGAACTTGACGCGGGCCGGAGTTGGCCCGCGGGCCGTAGGTTGCCCACCCCTGATCTAGCTTATTTATAAAATTTTGCTTTTAAAAAAGTGTTATCGTACATAATCTGCACCTGAAGTCTCGGGATTTTATCAAATTATTATGTACTCAAACACTTTTTAAGCAAATTTTTTTGCATAAGCTGGACATGTCAAATTTAATCGATTAAATTCTTAGTACTCGTAATATAACTATTGGTTATAGAAAGTTCAAAAATTCCGGAACGGTGAAATATCTCAAGAAATACATATTGTAACACAAAACAAAAAACATGTTACAAAAATCAATTTTATGTTTTCGTATTTTTCTTCCGAAATCATTACAATAATTACAGTGCCATCTATCGCGAATTTGAAAAAAATTTAAGATTTCATAGTGGCCCCCCGCTCCGCCCCAAGGGGTGGTGGTGCGGGATCGTGCTTGGTGACATAAGATAGGTTTATGATAAATATTAACACGTGTTTTTTGTTTGTTTTTTAATTCCATGTGTATTTGTTGAGATATTTCACCGTCCCGGAACTTTTTAAACATTTTTATATGAAAAAAAAAAACATGTGAATAACTCAAATACCTTAAACTCACTGCCGACATTTACCAATTTAAATTTACCCCTGTGGTTCCCCTCCACTAACATCTTTGGGTGCTATGATTTGACGGCTGGTAATCGCACTTCATACGAAAAAATATATCACTTACACCCAAAATGGGTAAAAGGCGTGATGATATATTTATTTTAAAATATTTACATTTTTCTTCTTCATTTCTTTGTTAGCCGATAATACATCCTACCCCATGATTTTCGTAATTAGTGAGTTTAAAACAGGGAGATAACATGATAAATAAAAATTTTAGAAGTCTCTTATAGTTTTGGAGTTACGCCCATCAAAATTACAGTACATTTCAGTAAAATAATATTGTTAACAAGGACCCTATAAATTTCCGCCCTGAGTAGTGAATCCGTTTCTTTTTGCCGAAGACATTTTTATGTATTTTTGTAATTGTTCACCATTTCAATATTCATTTATCATCATTCATAAAAACGCATTTCGCCAGCAGAATTGTAGTTGATGAAAATACTTCTCAAGACAAAATAAAAATGATAAAACTCCGCAATTATTGATCGCATCCCAACGTCCAAACATCAGACTCGTGTGACAACTCGCATCACTACCCATAATGCAATTAAAAAGGCCATCAGAACGGCAATTAATAATTCACTGCGGGACCAGTAACCGCGTTAATGCTCTAGTAAACAGGTACTAATTACTGTGCAGCAGGAGCAGGACAACAGGACTTCGACAGGACAGTCCTGCCAATAGTCGAGCCAAGTGAATTTCCTGATCCTGGCAAAGTGCTGCGCATGCGCTGACGTCAAGTGATGGACACATAACCTTAGTTTATGAACCGCGAATGTTGTGTGATGGATCAGATGAGATTAATTAATGATTGAGGATGTTTGCGGAGAGAGGATATTGATTATTGGTATTCAGGATTGATGGGATGTGGAAAGATACTTAGTAATTGAATTGCTCCGTATGCGGAGTGTGGGAAACATTTTATACCAATCATGGTCGGGGTTAATACATACTTGCGTTTGCCATTTTTGTTTTCCCTACTTCACTTATTTAACCCAATCCGCATGTGGGTAATCCTGAATATTTTATTATTCCAAATTTTAAAAAATGCATTGAAATAAAATCACTATTTACAAAATATTTCATAATTCTCTGTGAACAAATATCTAAATTTCAACTCAAATTTTGGTTAATTTAGAATGGCAGATTTTTGAAATTGTATTTTATTAGAATTATAATTGTCCTAACAAGGAGGATGTCCTTTGGGGTCATAACTTCTATTTCAGGTTTTTTTAATTATAAATTACTTTAAATGACATTTAGTGAATGAAGTATTTTTTTTTATATGATGAATTTATTATAAGTATTTATGAAACAATGTAAAGATCAATGCCAACAATTAGAAGCAAATCAAATGTCATGTAAATGTATATATACCGGGAGTTTCAGCTAAGATTCAACATTTACTTTTTTGTCATTAATGTATTAATATGGATATCAATTATTATCGTTACGTTCCAGATAACATAAGCTGACAGTGTCAATTAAACTTGTCATCACAGTTTAATTTAAAGATGTTTACTAAAGAATAAAAAGTTCGAATGGTTACATGATACAATTCTGATTACAGTTTAATTTATTTCGCGAATATTTACAAAATTCAAAAGTGACGGATGTTTTGATAAGAATCATAATAAAAAGACAAGAATGAAAACTACGCGAAATAAAGAAAATTAAAATAATTTACTATAAGCAATATGAGAAAATAATCAACTGCCTACAAATGGTTTTAGCAAATCATTTGAATATTAGAAAAACTTCTGTAATAAACTATTAAATGACGAAAAATTTCATTCTTATCATTTTCAAAACCACCAAAAATTAAGAAACAATGATTATGAAGGAGAACTGCCTTTTGTAAGAAAATTAATATCGATCCGGGTTTCAAGAACAAAACTTTGTTTTTTCGCGATCGGCCAGAAAATCGGATCCCTTTTTAGACCGGAAATTCCTTCTTTACCGAGCTGAAGCTGAAGCTCGGAAAATTGACTATGAGGGATCGGAAAGCAATGTTTCTTTAGTGATCAGTTTTATTTATTTATTTTTCTTTCATATATATATATATATATATATATATATATATATATATATATATATATATATATATATATGATTTTTTATTAATACTTGTAATTATTCGACTTAAAGTTATTTAAGATGACAAGTTTATTTAACATTGAAGTCCTATGTTGCATTTTATCTGGACCTATTCGGTTAATATATATCTGGTATCCATAGTTATAAATTCATGACAGAAAAGTAAATGTTGCATCCAAGGAGCACCAGGAGATTTCACTTGCATGGTGAAATTAGGTTCGCGTTGCGCGAGCCATCTGCCGGATCTGGCCCATTTTTATTATTACTCGTAATTTTATTTTCCATTCTCAGAACAAAATTATTTTGACTGAGGTTGTAATCAAGATTGGTTAGCATAAAATTTTACACATTTTGATAATATAATTAATTTAGGAACGAAGTTACAGATGAAATAAATGGAGTTAACGCTAATCTCTTTTATGAATCTGCCTGTTAAATGTTAATATATGAATATTTTTTATGTATTTTAGGTACGTGCATTTGAAGAAAGGGTAACTTTTACCATCTCTGGTTAAAGAGTCTGGGAACTACCAGTTAAATAAAAAATATCGCAAAGTTAAATGACAGGACTATATATTACAAAACTGGTTTAATATTTTAACTAGTAGAACTATTTGTTAATGTTTTGTTCTGTTTGCTAGATGGTGCAATGGAGTATATCTTCAATCCACTTTGTGTCGTGAATTCAGTGTTTGTCTCAAACCTCTCTGACTGGGTAGGCAATGCGTTTACAGAAATCAGCTTCATTTCGGTAAACGTTCGATCAGAGAATAAACACAAGTCAAAATATTTTCATTTAACTTGTGAATAAGTTATTAGGCATTCTAATCATAGATGGTAAACAATGGACCGAAGTGTGTCTAAATTAAATTACTTTGGAATGTATACTTACGTACTTAAACATAAAATAGATTAATTTAATAATAACAAATGTTTTTTTAACAAAAAATGTCAAATTGATGTCGCCTCGTATGCCAGAATAGATTATTTTTCCTAGAATTGGAAATAATTTTCTGTTATGCTGGACATTAACTAAATAAATAATAAGAAATAAAAACTACTTAAAATTGAGCTCACAATTCCAGAACAATTAAAATTATAAAATATCGTGGTAAAATATCTTTTAAAACTACCTGCATATTCTTTCTCATTTGCATTTCTTTTCAATTTGAATATTTCCATTGCAACTGAACTGAATCATTTCGTTTCTTCGCTCGTGGTAAGAAAACAAAAAACAAGAATCGTCGTAGAAAAACGCATTAATTAAGTAGAGCCCGGTATTTATACTCTTTGCGGCGTTCTTTAAAATCTTTAGTTGCATTTTAATGCCCGAAGGTTTCTTCAATCCTTGCACCCTTTGAAACTGGAGGTAGTGCCGTCACTGCATCCGGCAGAACTGCAGAAAAACGTAATTTATTTCACTTTGGAACAAAACAAAGTGCGTTTATTAAAAACATCACCGCGGCACAAAGAGATTCCGCGCGAATAGAAAAATGACCACGCACGAGAAGAAACGTCCTGGGGTTGATTATTTCTTTAGAAAGCCGACCATCGAGGCGTGAATTAATTTCATAATGCTTTAACGACCGCCAGTAGAACAGCAGTACGTTTACATGAACCCGTAGAGCGGAATGAAATTTTAATATTTAATTTTGTTTACCATAACGAGTTTGTTAGGACGGTTAAAAACTGTAAACTTGTAATTGCTGGAATTAAACTTATTAATATTTTAGTTTGCAATTATTTTATTATAAAGGGTTGTGTGTTTCATTACGAGCAGAGCTGTATATGTTATTGTAAAAGCACGTATATTAGCTAATCTTTGGTTTTATCAGTAAATTTTAGGATTAACCGACATGAGTTGGTAAATGTAATGATTTACTGGTAAAAACCTCAAATTAACCAATTTATGAGCTTTGACAGGTTAGGTTAGGTTATTTACCGTGACTTTGAGGTAAATCTTAATATTTAACAAGGGAATGGTGGTAAAAATTTGAAATGAACGAAGATCACAGAACTGTTGCACTGTTACCATTAGGAGTTACTAGCGGTTCGACATGCTTCGCATGTCTAACCCCTAGGCTCCGCGACACATAACTTGAGTTAGTCTCTTCGTTCCTCGCTTCCATGTCAATACATTGGCGAAGAATGCTCGTCACTTCGTTCCTCGCATCCATGTCAGTACATTGGCGAAACAAGCTCGTCACTTCGTTCCTCGCTTCCATGTTAATACATTGGCGAAGCAAGCTCGTCACTTCGTTCCTCGCTTCCATGTTAGTACTTTTTGACCTTAAAGTGTAAATCTCCTCCATGAGACCTTTAATTTGATACCAAACAGGGTAGGATTTATATAGTATTTATGAAAAACAATAGACGATCGTCCAAAATAACTTTCTGACACTTTAGTTGAAATCTACTCTGTGAAACTTTTAATTTGATTTCAAACACGGTAGGATTTAATTAATATTTATAAAAAAACAATTGACACTCGTCCAAAATAATTTTTGATACTTTAGTTTAAATTTCCTCCGCGAGACCTTTAATTTGATACCAAACAAGGTAGGATTTAAATAACATTTATAAAAAACAATTGACAATAGTTAAAAAAAAACTTTTTGACACTTGAGATTAAATCGCTTCTGTGAAACCTTTTATTTGATACCAAACAGGGTAGGAGTTAAATAGTATTTATGAAAAACAATTGACGATTGTCCAAAATAACTTTCTGACACTTGAGTTGAAATATACTCCGTGAAGCTTTTAATTTGATACCGAACACGGTAGTATTTAAACAACATTTATAAAAAAAATTGACCATCGTCCAAAATAATTTTTTGACACTTAAGTTTAAATCTCCTCCGTGAAACCTTTAATTTGATACGAAACACGATAGGGTTTAAATAACATTTATAAAAAAACAATTGACGATCGTTCAAAATTACTTCTTTTTTAAATTTTAGATTTAAAAGAAAATTCTGATTATATTGATTGATTATAAATATTTAAAACTATCTTGCAAATAATTTTTCACCATTTTATATTAGATAAGTAATTAAATTATTTAAATTTTACCGCCTAAAATGCTTAAAAGCAACGAAGTTGTCGAACAAGGGTATCTGTTATTTTTTTTTTTTTTGAGATGGAAAAAGAAATCATGTATGATGTGAAATGCGAAATATAATAAATACGTATATAAAAAAAATCACATTTAAAAAATTTACAAAATACTAAACATGTTCGCTCAATTATTCTAAACACAAATAAATTTACCAAACTTATCTACCTTGTCTACAATTAAAGTAATGTATAATAAAAACTTCAAACTAAACTGTCAAAAATGACAAGTTGTTCAAAGTGAACTGTCAATTCAATTGAAATCAACAAAAATTTCACAGTGGTAACTACGGGTTTGATTCAACAAAAGCTACACACCCATACTAGATTTAAAAATGCCCGCCTTATTTATTTAATATCTCGCACATCATGTGTAATAAAAATGTAAATTCATAAAAAGCACGTGTTCCCAAAGGATCTTTAAGTGCCTTTGAAGGTTTCACTCGAATCCGTCAAACCGTGTAGGCTCTAGGTCTGTGTACAAAAGGTTCCTAAGCAGATGAATCTATAGATCCGGAATTAAGCCTTTTAGTATAAGGGATTAAATCTTAGATGTTACTGGAAAATCTTAGGAAATACCGTGACTCGGGCTTTTGCCGTAACATATACATATGATATTACAATGGGAATGATCAGGTTAAGCTAATTGCAGATGGCAGCACCAATGCAACTTTATGCTATTCGCACTGCGCACAAAAGAATCATTTGAAATTTAAAATGATTGCGAAGAATGCAAAGTGACAGTTAGGATACGAAGACAGTGTTGTTTATTAAAGGTAAAAAATGTATCATTTGTGAATATTAAAAAGTATGCAAAATGAATTGAAATTTTAATTCTTTAATCCACAAGTTTAGTTTTCATTTCATATTTTGGAAACTTGTGCAGGTTTATTTTATTTTTGCATATACAGCAGAACGGCATTTTTAATTAGATGAACCACACAGTACATACCAAATATATGATAACACAAACGATCAAATGTCAAAATTTGCCCCAGATTTTCTAAAGTATGCAATAGTTATTTGTCAAACTAGAGAGGAAAGCGCTTCTTTTTACCCCTCGAGTTCGAAGTTTGCCTCATGAGCGCAGCGAGTGAGGCATTTCGAACGAGAGTGGAAGAAGAGCTTTCCTCTCGAGTTAGACACAACATTTTTTTCACGACATGTTTCTAAAAACGAATTTCTCGGATCTAAAATACACTTTGAGAACTCAACTGACAGCCTGACACGTTAAAAGTTAGGTTATCAGACACAAGGCGGTGTAGCAGGGTTGCCAATGAACCAATCTTAAATATCTTTAATAAGTTGTCAAATTGTGATTTGATAAGAAAAAGAAAAATATAAGACATAATTGTATGATAATTTAAAGCACGTATATCACTTAAATAAGGATTTTCAATAAAATTAGGAATTTATTTTCAATTTTTGTAATATATTTTTTGTAAATAACATTCATATTGGCAACACTTCTGTATTTTCCTCTCTAGAGAGGAACAACACATTTTCCTCACTATTTCGGGAGAAGAACGGTGGGGTTTCCTACCATGTCGTGAAAAAAGATATTTTCATAATCGCGGCAAAAAGTTTACATGACCGCCGATCATTCCCATTCACTACAATAATAGTTCATGTAACATGTTTTTATATATATGTCACAACATTTTTAAAAAATCATTGTGGATTAATGAATAACAATTAAGACTTTTTAAAAGTGTAGATAGTCTTCAATATAGATAAAGTCTCATAAAAAAATATAAAAAAATGGTGAAAGACCCCATTATACGTTGAATTAATACTTTTTAAAATTGCATATTATAAATAGTGATCAAACATCAAACCATGAGGAGTTTGGTATAAAAATGTTTTGTTTGTTTTCAAAAATTAATTTTGGACGATTGTCAATTGTTTTTTTTTTTTTGCAACAGTGAATCGAGTCTTGTCGAATATCATAATAAAAGTCTCAGTGAAGAAAGTTCCACTGCAATAAAAAGAATTACTTTTGTGCGATCGACATTTGTTTTTATTATAGTTATTAGAATTCTTTCAAGTTTTGTATTAATTTGAAGCATTCTGAAGGGGGAATTTATATTATTCGGGCATATATCTGGAACATCTATTCTATATTTATTATGTTTATTTTAGAAAGTCGTCATATTTTGTTGTTGATTGAAACACAGTTTTAATACGATTCAAGCTTTTGACTAGTTTATGAATTCTTGGTCTTCGCTATACAGGGTGTCTACTTTTTTATAAACTTTATAACGGTAGAATAATAAACAATATCAACGGTCTGTCGTTAAGCCCTGTACAGAGTGCAATGGAAAATAAAATATAAAATTCAAATAATAATTCATTTATCCAATACCTCTCAATAAATGCTCTGTAACTATGGCGATTTTAAACAAGCAAAGTAACAGATTATCCACTAGTGGGTATAATTGTGAGGAAATCCACTAGTGAGTATTTTTTTTATTTATAACAATAATAATAACACACAACACCTTGGTAACTACTTCGATTGACATTTTAATTTAAAAATTTAAAGCATATGTCACTGTCAAATAATATTTCTTTTATAAATTTTTCATTTATTAAGAAGTGTTGGATAAAACGTTATACTTCACACGTTAGCAAAGTGGAATTACCCACTCGATAAAATTATCTCACTCAGCCTTCGGCTTCGTGTGCTAAAATTTCTCTCGTGGGTAATTTCTTACTTTGCCCACTTGTAAAGTAAATAACTATTATATTTCTTATGATCCATAAAAAAGTAAACACTTACTATATCACCATGTCTTTTTATTTGTACAAAACTCCCATTTTTCTGGTTATCTGATAATCTTAGGATGACTGAAACACGCTATGATAACTCAATATATTGTCAAGGGAATGAGCCTTAAAAAACCTAGAGAAAAGATTATGTGGAATAATATCAACCACTTGTAATCTTTTTAATAAATATCTTATATTTCATTAAAACAGTACAGCTGCTTGTTGCATACTTAAATATGTACAAGAAATCAATAGATAAGAGTTTTGAAACATTCTTAAAATAACTCAAATATAAAGGTCAATCAGTTGAGATTATTGAATATCTTTAGAACAATTTTATCGTTTTTTAGGAAAAAACCAAACTGAATGGAATATTGTAAATAGAAATAAGAATTCATTAGCTTTAATATAAATAAATATGGTTTTGTTATAAAGTACACTCAGACATCTTAAATTAATATTATTCAAAAAGTTCAATATGCAACTGAAACAAACATAAATGTTCATCGTATTTACTAGTCTTCACTGGTATATGACCAGTTTTATAATCTGTACGGGTTGCCTGTTAATAAGTTAACTACCAGTTAAATGAAAAAATATCACAAAAAAATCATGACACAAAGTGAAATGTGTACTAACTTTCATGAATGGGATAATTCTTATTTTACTGGTAGTTAGTTATCTTATCTTAAAACATTATAACCATGTATGATAAAACTGTTCCTTAACCATGTCTATAGGTACAGTCTGAAATAAGCCTTGTTTACATGTATCTAATATTTTATGAGAAATGACAGAATTACCGTCTTTAGTCTATTTAATAACTAGGAGGAGTAAAACCTGAAGCCACATACATACACTAAAATATTATATAATATTAAAACCAATGGGGTAAATAGCTCCGTGGTAACGTGTCGGACTGTGGATCGTGAGATCCTCAGTTCGAATCCCACTGCCGGCAGTTACAAATTTAAATTTACCCCTGTGGTTCCCCCTCCACTAACATCCTAGGGGACTATGATTTGACGGCTGGTAACCGCACTTCATACGTTAAAATATATCACTTACCGAGATCTGCGTAAGCAGAGTGCCACACCCGTAATGGGTAAAAGACGTGATGATATATTTTTTATTTATTTATTTATTAAAACCAAAAATACAGAATTAATAATATATATCAGTATTATTATAACATTACAGAAAATATAGAAAACGCCGTTAACATGTGAGTACAAAAATTTAAAAGATTAAAAACACTATCACAAAAATCGTGTTCTTTATCCGAACTTTCAGACGAACTGGAATCACTGTCAGCACCAAGGGAAATAATAAATGGTTATATCATATTGTCCATTATTCCATAAAAATTACACATTTTTTCTTCTTTGTAACAACGTGAGTGACATTGGGCAATTGCTTGTAGGAGAAGTTGTTTTACGTCTTTTAACTTAAAAGTGGTGTTTTTGGATGCAACTTCACTTTTCTAGTAATAAATGTAATAATTCGGAATATTGGATCTAAAAGAAAAACTGGTTTATATATTTGTAGAATGTCACAAACAGATAATTAAGCTAAAATAGTGAAATACCGAACACGCGAAAATATCAAATCGACTCAGTCACTGACAGATGACCAGTGCTTAATTAATATAATTAAGAACATGTATGGATTAACATATAAGTGTGAACTATTATTTTCCTTTTTCTGCCCGTTCTTAGAGATCACGTTTCAATTCTAGTAGAAAATAAATATATATTTATTATGTATTCAATAATGTCCGTATTCTCTCTGTATTATGAAAGTTCCCAATTTTTTAAAAATATATTAATCTATTGTGTTATATATTACTAGTAGCATTCAAATTTATAGGTTAAAACGGTCTGTAATAACTCATTAGTTTGTGGATCATGAGACCTTCAGTTCGAATCCCAGGAAAACTGTCAACAGTTATTACTTTATATATCCCCTATATTTTACCTCTTATATTTAGAGGAAGCGACGTGACGGCTGGTGCCGCACTTCTCACATTCAAATAATTATCATTTGCCGAGATCAGTAGAAGGGTGCTATTTCTAAAATAATATAAATTCATAAAACACATTTGATTTATTGATTTAAAGAAGGAATTGGTTTTTTTATTCTTTTATTTGTATATGTTTCGTGTAAATAAAAATAATCGGAACACAGGACAATATTTTTAATAGAATTTTTCAAATGGAACACTATTTTAGAATAACATGTATTTTGCTATTCACAATATTGGAAATATGCAAAATTCAATCCACTTTGCTCAACCAATATAAACGTAGTATTGCATAAGAAACTGAATGTCCTTCGTGGAAAGTTAGCGACTTTCAGCTATTGGCGTCTCTCGCCGCGTTCAGTGTCGACGTCTTGCAGGGGTCGTCCCGACGCGCTGTCTGCAAACGACAGTCTTGCCGCCCCCCTCGCCCGGGTGATATTTTATCTCCCAACCCAACATATTAATGCAGTAAATGAAATAACACCGAGCTCCTTACACAGCCGAAACTAAATTAATTGTCATTTTCATGCAAATTTATATACCTCTTAATTAACTTCGAGCAATTTAACGGGAAGGTCGAATTGGGTGATTACAGTGCCTGGTTAGGGATCGGACCTTTCGAACAACCTGTATATGTTGGAACAGAGCTTCCTCAGTACGCTCTCTCTCTGGTATTTAGTAGAATTATTTTATTTTATGGGTTAATTAATTATTTATTTTAGTCATGGTCCTTAAAGATATTGACAGAACAGGAGTTGCAAGATTAATTTTTATGTTGTTTTAATTATATTTAAATTGATTACAAATAATAGTTTATTATACATTAAAGGAGAGAAATGTGAGTTTTCCCGCGAAGTAAATTGAAGCACGAGCCGTAGGCGAGGATTACAATACGACAAGGAAAGATACATACTTCTCTCATGCTGTGTATATACTATTTTTTCACGACCCCAATATTTATGATGGATCATTTGAATTGTAATATAATTTATGATAGTTACCTTTCGATTTATTTAATGTTGTTCATTTTTCACATTATTTGAGCACTTTCTCTCACGACGGGAGAGAAAGTGTATCAATTTTCTGTAGACATGAAATTGGCTGTTTCTGTCATGATTTTGGTATCATAGAAACAGTTTCTCTCCCGGTCATGAAAAAAAAAGTGATACTTCACCTGAGGTATGTGTATGCACTCCCTATAGGTAATAACATTGCGTTTTGTCATTTTGATGTGAGAAGGAGAACTATTTGAAAGTTTCATTTATCTTGATTATCGTGACAATAATAAAAACAATAATAGATGATAATGAAAACTCGTGGATATCAGTCAGAAAGGTTTATTTTTAAAATACATCCTAGACTAGTTTCATCGTTTCTACGTCTTCATCAGGAGGTGAATTTTCTTAATAACAATTAGCAAACATATTAAAAACAATAAATATACAAACAAAACAAACACATATGATTCTCCTTGTCAAATGTTAATACAATAAATTAATAAATAAATACATAGGCAGATATGATAAAAATATAAAAAAAAATCCTTTTTTTTTTTCGTTTGGTGGAAAATTTATTATTTTAACGTTTGACAAAGAGATTCATATGTGTATATTTTGTGTGATCACCTGTATAATTGTTGTTTTTAATATTCAGTAATTGTTATAAAGAAAATTTACCTCCTGATGACGACATAGTGACGTTGAAACTAGTAGAGCATGCATTTTTTAAATAAACTTTTATTTTCGCTCTCCTGTCCTTGTTAAAATAATAGATATTTATGTAACAAGTAGGTATATAATTTAGCGAGGCACTGATCTCGATGGTGTAGTGGCTAAATCACGAACCAAGACTTCCAGAGGTCTAGGGTTCGAATCCCAGTGAGGAGCATGGTTGTTTCAAAAGTTCTACACATGATTCGGCATATGACCTCAGTAGTTAGTCCGCTTCTCATCTTCTTAAAAAAAATTAGCGAGCACATTACAGTACGTCTCACATACAATATTTTATTGCATTGCAGATTATATTTCTTAGCTTAGAATGACAATTATATTTAACACATAACGGTGACATGTAAAAAAAATTGTTTCTGTTGTTTATTTACCAAGTTTATTATTGTTTTTACTTTATCGAACTAGTCCATAAAGAGCCACTTTATGGACGCTAAACAATATCATAAGCAATTGATTTATAATACAGTCGAACATGAAATAGAATTTATTATTCCAAATAGCACTCGAATTTTGCTTATTATCAAGTTAACCTTTAATTTCCTTTAATCAAACTTTGTTCCTCTGTTTTTTCTGTTTTCGTAAATAAAAGTTACTCTGATAAAACCAAAACCTCGTTTGGAATTGCCCTTGATAATTATACATATACGAGAATTAATATTTGTTGTTTTAGTTTAATAATATGTATCTGTTTGTTTGTATTGAAACGGATGTTTCCTTTTTATTCCGAATATATTACTAACATTTAACATCTCCTTGCGTAACTGATTCCATATTCGAAATATCTATATTAATTTATTGTTTAATGTGTCAAGTAAACTTCCACTCAGTTCTTCTCATTGCTACGAAACTTATACTCGAGCTTATACTGTTATCTCTTGTTTGTGAGTTATAAAACATACGGATTCACATTCATCTATCCACACAGACGATCCGCGAAAATATCATTATTGATTTTTGTGATTCGTAAACTTACTTATATTATTTATAAGAAAATAAAAATTGTACTGCCAATTATCAGGATCTAATCATTGCATTTTGTAAGTGTAAATAACCTCACTTCACGCGCAAAAATATATACCAAGATCTGCATTGATTAGAGTGCACACTCAGAAGTGGGTAATTGGCGTGATATGTTTATTTATATTTATAAGTTATGGTCAGAAACCAATTCTCCGAACCCCTTAAGTACCACTGGTTTACAATTCCACACAAACTGAGCAGCTATAGCGTCATTTGTACGTACGGTTCATTCCTCCTGTATATATGTATAATGTTTCATTTACACAGTCTCGTGTTACGCACTAATGTTGAGTTTAATTAGAGATTTGAGCTCTCAGCTCGGTTCTACCTACATGCTCTGCTTTGAGCTAATTAAATGTTAGGTCAGATGTCGATATTAATATCGGATAATTAATTATAACTGCTTGTAATATTGAGGAGATTAATTAGTTGACAGGAATTAAGTTGTAATATTAATGTTTATTTTCGATTTTATCATTAATTTCAGTATGGAAATTAATTTTGCAAGAGAGTAGCTTAATTAATTATTATAGTATGTAAATTTAGACAGCAAGTCATGTTACTTGAACTCGGGTATCAAATTTTTCAATATCATAGTAATATTTTATAATGAAACATACATTTATGAATAGTTGTTATACTGTGGGTATCCTGCACTTTTAACCATAATTATTACTGGATTCCATTTTTCCATTTCACTATAAATTTTAGCTAATCTGTATTTTGAAACTATGGTATAAATATCGCATTAGTTGTACAATATCCTGAAATGATATCATTGAGATACTTAGTTCGAATTTCACAGTCAACATTAGACATTTTAACTTTATCCCTATGGTGTTTTTGTTTAATGTAACATTATCGTTTTACAGTTTATCTAATAAATATCAATTTTAATGTCATGAAATTCTAATATTTAGATAAACAAATGGGCCTTATTGCAAACAATTTTAAATTCTGAACAACATTTGTATTTATTTATTTATTTATTTATTTATTTATTTATTTATTACGCTGCCCAACAGGCAAAAGCCTAACAAAATGGACAGGAACAATACATGAAAGAATTCAAATAATAATATAAAAATTACATATACATATTAAAACAATAATAAATAACAATATTTAAAATAAACATGCATAAAATTACATATCAACAATACAAAAATGAAAACTTCTGGGTTTCAACTGAAAAACATCAACAGTAGAAAAACGGAGATTATAAATTAAACACATACGATAAATAGGGGACGCAGAAAATACATTCGTTCTAGCGGTAGGTAAATAAAAAGTTGAGGAATTGCGAGTTTGTATACAAGGAGCATGGAAAGAGAGGAGCGAGAGGCAGTTTGGATCATCTATTTCTCCATGGATTAGTTTGCAAAGGTGGAGGGCTGAATTTAGTTCACGACGTAAGTACAAACTTGGAATATTAAACATTTCAAGTAATGAAGTATAAGAAATGGTGATTTCTGGATAAGAATGATAAATTTTAAAATAAATATATTTGAGAAATTTTTTTTGAATGGACTCTATGTGGTTCTGATGTATTTCATAGAGAGGATTCCATATAAGAGAACAATATTCCAGCTTAGAGCGGACAAAGGAAAAATAGAGAGAGAAAATTGATGAAACATCTGAAAAGTGACGAGTATTACGAATGATGAAACCAAGAGTACGTATAGAAGCACTGTAAATATTATTAATATGAGAAGTAAATGTTAGTTTTGGATCGAAGGTAACACCGAGATCAGTAGTAGAGTTACAACGGGATAAAGGAGTCTGATTTAGTGAATATTGGAAGAGAACTGGAGAAGAATTCCGTGTAAAAGTCATTATATGACATTTATTTATATTAAGGCAGAGATTATTATTAAGGCACCAAAGATTAAGTCGGTTTAAATCATTTTGAAGAAGAAGACTGTCATCAGAGGTATATATAGGGTGAAATATTTTGAGATCATCGGCAAATAATAGGTTATCACATTGGAAATTTTCTGTCACGTCATTAATAAATAGTAAAAATAGAAGCGGGCCTAAATTAGATCCCTGAGGAACACCAGATGTAGCAATGAATGAATTAGAGTTATGTCCTAAATATTGAACAAAAAGAGTACGGTTTGAGAGGTATGAAGAGAGAAGAGAGATAAGCGAAGGAGAAATTGAGAAAGACTTGAGTTTATGAATCAAGATATTATGATCAATCCTGTCAAATGCTTTAGAAAAATCGGTGTATATGCAGTCAACTTGACCTCTAGCATCAAGAATGGAGGAAACAACATGAGAGAAATATGACAGATTAGTAACCGTTGATCTTTTTTCCATGAACCCATGCTGAGTAAAAGAAATCATATTTTTTATTTTTGGAAATATTGATGTATACACGATCTTTTCAAAAACCTTACTAAAGTTGGATAGTACAGCAATGGGCCTGTAGTTAAGAATATTGGACGAGTCGCCAGACTTATGTATTGGAGTGATGCGTGTATTGTTGTGTAGTGTCAAGTGTCAGTGGCCATGTGGCAAGAGTTTGTATCCCTGACTTTAAAAATTATTACAAAGTTGTCATTTTTAAGAATATTGGTTCGGTGTCAAGTCAAGTGCCGGTAATAAACAACCTTTCTGGACCGTTTAAAATCCTTAAGAGGGTTGACATTCGCATCCCTCTTGCATGTTAGCTATAAGCATGTGTGCATCGAATCTGGTGCACTACATACAACCATTTTTTTGTGTATAGTTCTAAGAAATTGCGTTCTTGGAATTTCACTCACGCACTCGAACAAACCACCCTCTGACGTCACTGAGGTGGGGATGATGCGTATTATTTTCATTTTTAAATTTTAACTTTTTGGAATCTTTAGCAGTCAGTTTTTAGTCGTTGTACCAATCAGTCAGTTTTTAGTCTTCGTACAATCAAGTCAATTACGTTCAAACTTCATAAGCAAGTTTACGTTCAAGTTTCAAGTCATTTCAATATTCAACTATTAATTTATCTAAATTCTTTTCAAAATTCACGAATCCAAGTTCGCTTTGTATTATTTTTGTATTATTTTGTTTAGTTTATTTGTTATATTTACTCTGCATTATTTATCATTTTATTTGGTGTGTTGTTAGAAATAAATTCATTTTTTACATCATTTGAATTGTTTCTTTTTGAGAAAGTGCGACCCACCATTACACGTAAAAAATACGACGTGTATAAACATAATGGTCCTTCGAGCCGGATATTAAAACAAGTGCAAGTGTTAATTAGTGTTGGACATAACTTGTGACGTTCTCATCAAGATACATCCAGCGTGTCAACAGCCTGAGCAGCCGTGGTCCAGGTCTAGATCTACAACTACCAGCCCCTGCAATAGGAGTTCGCGTTGGCGTCAAGTTCACACGAGGTTACAGGTTAGTGTTTCCAATCAAATCCTTTTTTATCAAATCACCCTAAAATATCCTTCAATCGTCAATACAATACATACTTCCCATTATTCATTTAACAATGGCGGAAGAATTAAAACAACTAAAAGCCAAACGAGGCAATGTCAAGCGACAAGTTACACGATTTGAAACCTATGTCAATTCATTAAATTCCGAAGACATAAATATTTTTACAATTCAAAATCGTAGAGCCAACTTCCAGACGCTACTTCAACAATTCAATGAAATTCAAGACAGCATAGATATCTTGAATGACACCGATAATTTTGAATTATCAATCAATGAGCGCGACGATTTTGAGAAAAGATATTATGATCTGGATGAGCAAGTTGAAAAATTAATCAAGAAATTCAATGACAAAACTTCACTGACTCCAACAGAAACTTCAGAAAGAAATGTATCACAATCGCATTCAAATTCTTTACGATTACCGGAAATAAACCTACCTAGATTCGCCGGAAATTACGAAGAATGGTATGATTTTTATAATACATTCAACTCTCTTATAATTTCGAACATCAATTTATCCAAAATTCAAAAATTACAATATTTAAAATCTGTCTTACGAGGAGAAGCCGCTGAGATACTTTCATCATTAGAAATATCTGAAGCTAATTTTGATTGTGCTTGGAAAATGCTCGTAGACAGGTACGACAACAAACGTCTCATAATAAACAAACACATTCGAGCAATTCATGATTTACCTTCAATGGGTAAAGAAAACTTCAAAATTTTACGACAAATTATAGACGGTGTAACAAAGCATATGCGTATTTTATTGTCACTCGGCCGGCCTACAGATACCTGGGATGATCTTATAATTTATGTTGTTTCTAACAAATTGGATTCATGCACAATTAAAGACTGGGAAACAACGTTAAGTAAGGATACTCTGCCCACTTTCAAAGAGTTAACAGATTTCTTAACTAAACGTTGCGAAACTTTAGAAGCCATCAATCGAAGACAACCATATCCATCCATTAATAAAATAGCGCATTCTGTACCACAAAAGCAAGGACATTCAGTAATTGCACATATTTCAACCGACAAGCTGCTTTGTTATTTCTGTAACAATAAATCTCATACTTTCTACAATTGTATGAAATTAAAAAATCTTTCTGTCGAAGAACGTATTAAACAAATAAAATATAAAAATTTATGCATGAACTGTCTACGCAAGGGACATTCATCAAACACTTGTAACTCTGGAACATGCAGAAAATGTTCAGAAAAACATAACACTCTTTTGCATGTTGATAGCAGTTCCTCCGATGCAAGTTCCGCACAAATGGAACAAATATCAATTTCGGCTTGTTCACATCAGTCATTGTTCAAGTCAGTTCAAGTTTTATTATCTACAGCCATCATACTAGTGCGAGATTCTACAGGCAATTATCAGCATTGTCGCGCACTTTTAGATTCTGGTTCACAATCATGTTTTATTACCAGTTATTGTGTTCAGCGTTTGAATTTAACATCAGTAAATGTTGACATTCCTGTTTTGGGAATAAATAAAACACAATCATCTGTTTGTTCGAAAACAAATGTCTCAATCAAGTCATGTTACAATGCATTTAAGGCTAACATTAATTGTTTGATATTAAAACAAATAACGGATCAACTTCCGCTTCATTCGATTGATGTTAATCAACTTCAAATTCCAAGCAATATCAAGCTCGCTGATCCATATTTCTACAAATCTGATTCCATAGATCTGTTAATCGGAGCTGAATTATTTTGGAATCTTTTATGCGTTGGACAAATCAATTCCGGGCGAAATCAACCAATATTTCAAAAAACGCAGCTCGGCTGGATCGTTTCAGGTAAAATACCTTCAACTTCCGGTCCTATAAAATCAACATCTTGCAATCTTGCGCTTAACAGTCAGTTAAACGAGAAGCTAACGAGATTCTGGAATTTAGAAGAATACTCAAATGCGCCGCCATATTCACCGCAGGAAAAACTGTGTGAAGAGCATTTTTTAAAAACGTATACACGAGACAGTACTGGCCGTTTCATGGTACAAATTCCATTTAAAGAAAACGGCATTTTCTCTCTAGGCGAATCCAAATTTCAAGCCGAAAATCGTTTACATTCACTTGAAAGAAAATTCCGGAAAGATCCAATTTTAAAAAATAATTATACGGAATTTATCGATGAGTACATCGCGCTTGGTCACATGAAACTCATTTCAATTAGAGATGATAACAGCGAGAAGTCATTTTATTTGCCGCATCACGCAGTTATAAAAAAATCAAGTTTAACGACCAAATTACGCGTAGTTTTTGACGGCTCTGCTAAAACTACGACCGGAGTATCATTAAACGACATACAAATGATTGGTCCAGTCGTTCAGCAAGATCTTTTATCGATCATCATGCGATTCAGAAGTCACAGATACGTCATCACCGCAGATATTGCCAAAATGTATCGGCAAGTTCTAGTTCATCCATCACAAACTTGCTTGCAAAGAATATTATGGCGCAAAAACGAAAATGACGAAATCAAAACGTACGAGCTATCCACAGTTACGTACGGTACGGCGTCAGCCTCTTTTCTCGCCGTTCGGTCGCTGCAACAATTAGCTCGCGACGAACAACACAATTTTCCCTTGGCTTCTGAAATCGCTCTACGAGACTTCTATGTTGATTATTTATTATCAGGAGCCAATTCGAAAGAACAAGTTTTGAACATTCAGCAAGAACTCTCGAAAATGCTGCTTAAAGGTGGTTTTGCGTTACGCAAATGGGCGTCCAATTGTCCAGAGCTAATAAACAATATTTCTAGAGATCTTGATCATGCTACGGTCAGCTTGGATAAAGATGATAATATTAGCACATTGGGTCTTCAGTGGAATGCAAACACCGATTGTTTTTCATTTTCAACATCCAATTTCAATCCTACGCCAAAAGCGACAAAAAGGGGAATTTTATCGGAAATAGCAAAAATATTTGATCCACTTGGATTAATTAGACCGGTCATTATTAATGCTAAATTAATAATGCAACAACTTTGGCAAATACAGCTTGATTGGGATGAATCAGTGCCATTATCGGTCCATACGCAGTGGACTAGTTTCAAAAATCAATTAAGTAACTTAACAACTTTACACATCCCCCGCTGCGTAATACACATAGAACTAGCAACAGATCTTTCTACGGAAACATTTCTAGCGGCAATGAAGAGATTCATGCCTCGCAGAGGAAAGCCTCAAGATATCTATTCAGATAATGGAACTAATTTCATTGGAGTGACTCATGAGTTGCACAAGCTGTACGTTTTATTCAATAATGATTATTCCAAAAACAAGATCATCTCTAATACGAGTATGTCAACGGACAATATTAATTGGCATTTCATACCGCCAAGAGCACCTCATTTTGGTGGTATCTGGGAAGCTGCAGTAAAATCCGTAAAACATCACATACGTCGCGTTATTGGTAATAGTTGTTTGACATATGAAGAAACCTACTCATTTCTAGTCCAAATTGAAGCAATACTTAACTCAAGACCTTTAATTCCATTATCCAATGATCCCAATGACTATTCTGCTTTAACACCTGGTCACTTCCTGATTGGAAACGCGTTAACCTCAAATGCTGAGCCTGACATATCCTCCGTTCCAACTAACCGATTATCAAGATGGCAGCATATTGAGCGCCTCCGCCAGCATTTCTGGTCCCGCTGGTCCAGAGAATACCTGTCTCATTTGCAAGTGCGGACCAAGTGGAAGCAGCACGACGGCAACGACCTTCAACCGGGCCAGCTCGTCGTAGTTCGCGAGGACAATCTACCTCCACTTCAGTGGCACCTCGGGCGCATCGAGGAAACCCATCCAGGCCAAGACGGAATCGTGCGTGCAGCAGCCGTGCGTACGGCAGCAGGTATTTTCAAGCGTCCCTCAACAAAGCTGTGCCCCCTACCCTTAGAATGACTATAAACTGTAAGTACGATTTCAATTGAAAGTGAAGCCTTTCAAGGCGGGCGGGATGTTGTGTAGTGTCAAGTGTCAGTGGCCATGTGGCAAGAGTTTGTATCCCTGACTTTAAAAATTATTACAAAGTTGTCATTTTTAAGAATATTGGTTCGGTGTCAAGTCAAGTGCCGGTAATAAACAACCTTTCTGGACCGTTTAAAATCCTTAAGAGGGTTGACATTCGCATCCCTCTTGCATGTTAGCTATAAGCATGTGTGCATCGAATCTGGTGCACTACATACAACCATTTTTTTGTGTATAGTTCTAAGAAATTGCGTTCTTGGAATTTCACTCACGCACTCGAACAAACCACCCTCTGACGTCACTGAGGTGGGGATGATGCGTATTATTTTCATTTTTAAATTTTAACTTTTTGGAATCTTTAGCAGTCAGTTTTTAGTCGTTGTACCAATCAGTCAGTTTTTAGTCTTCGTACAATCAAGTCAATTACGTTCAAACTTCATAAGCAAGTTTACGTTCAAGTTTCAAGTCATTTCAATATTCAACTATTAATTTATCTAAATTCTTTTCAAAATTCACGAATCCAAGTTCGCTTTGTATTATTTTTGTATTATTTTGTTTAGTTTATTTGTTATATTTACTCTGCATTATTTATCATTTTATTTGGTGTGTTGTTAGAAATAAATTCATTTTTTACATCATTTGAATTGTTTCTTTTTGAGAAAGTGCGACCCACCATTACACGTAAAAAATACGACGTGTATAAACATGTATTTTTCCATAAGTTAGGAAACGAGTTGGTACTAAGAGCAAGGTTGAAAATGTGAAGCAAGGCATTTGACAGGGGATAGGCACAATCCTTTATGAGTAGACTTGGGATGAGATCAGGACCACATGTGAGGTTAGATTTTAAATGCTTAATTGATGAAATTATATCCTCTCTGGTAATGTGATCAAGAGAAATAGAATTAGAATAAGTAGTGTTAACAGGAGGGGGTGGGAGGTTAGAAGGAAGGGTGTACACAGAATTAAAATAAGAAGCGAATGCATTTGATATATCAGTGGGCGAAGACATAAAAGAACTGTTATAAATCATACTACTCGGTACTGTTGATTTTTTTCTTTTATGATTTATAAATTCCCAAAATTTGTTGGGGTTATTCTTAAGAGACGATTCACATTTCGATACATAATAATATTTACACTTTTGCTATAATAAATAGATAAAATGACACATATATTTTAAAAATAGCATTGTGTATGCCACATGCAATACCACAACTGGTATTGGGATCTGACATGGGGGCGTGGCCTATCCAAGATGGCGTTAATTAGGGTGAAGATTCGAATGTGACATTAGTACTGTTCGTGTATAAAATATAAAAAATGAATCTCACAATTAATAATATTTGCGAATGCGCTACAACCGATCCTCCAAACTAAATTTTAAAAAAGCTGTACGCATTTTATATACTTGACAATTGATTAAATGCGGGAAAAAATAAAATGAAAGTGACAGTGGGTGTGGGTGTAGTGGCTTTCTGTATCGTCGAATTTACGAGGTGATCCCTATCAAAGTAATAGGAACATTGCAGGAGATGAGCTAGTGATGAGTGTTGTTTGTTCCTGCATGGCTAGTTTTGGGTGAAAAATGCAAAAACTGCATTGCTACGTTGTTGTACTGTTATAGGTTAGTTGTACGTTTCTTGATCTAAATCAACTAAATAAACAAATAACTAAAAATGAATAAATATAAGGAACATTAACTTTGAATACAGATTTACTTTAATTTATGAACTTAGTTAAATACAAAATGAAAAGATTTCGGAGTAAATTCGTATTATAACCTAAAATTTTACTTAGATGTACATAACCGTCTGGTACAAAATATTCAGAGCATATTATTCATTGTAAAAGCAATCATGTAGTTTACTTTTGTTAGTTTTTCCAAGGTTTTTTCGAACTCCAAATTGGTTTACTTTATAAATAAAAGGTTTTCCCAGCTTCGGAAAATATTGGAATGTAACGTCCAGATTTTTACGGGACTTATTATTACACCCTTTTACTGCACAATACACTTTATTTTTCGATTTTTCGCGATGTATCACTACAATTTCGGTCATTTTTATCTCAAAAATCGTTATTCCCATTTCACGTAATGTATTTCTAACGGAATCTTCACCCTACTTTGTGTTCGAAAATAATCCGTTAGATAGCATATCGCTACATGTCAGATCCCAATATACCAAATACTTAGAGTATTTCGTAATGTAACTACGGCGACCAAGGTTAAGTATTGGAGAATTACAAAATTTTGTTATTGTCAGATTTCTTATAATCGATCGATAAATCCGGATTCGCTTTTTTATATTTAGCTTAAACTTGCTGCAGAATGCAGTATTTTGTTCTTTAAATAAAACCTGTAAAATTTTATTAATAATAAATAGTTTCATTTATCCGCTTCTCTTCTCTAATCATTACAATGATTTATGACCAATTGCAGCTAATATTTTGCGTTGAAGACACCCAAAAATTATTTTATTGAGTCATTTCGAAAATCCAGGCCCGTCGAAAATCCAGATGGGGTCCGGTCAGAATTAATTCGGATTATTGACGCTCTACTGTAAAATGAAATTATATTTGTATATTATTTACTTTAAAAAAATCTTTTAGATAATTGAATTTGCATCTAAGTCACTAATCATATTTTATGTCACACCTTGTGTAACATGTGAAATCATATTTATAATTTTATAAAAATGCTCATTTGTAGTGACAGCCATGGAATTTAAATAAAATGAGCATATTTATAAATTTTGAAACTAGATTTTACATGTTACAAAAGGTGTGAAATAAAATATGATTAGTGACTTAGATGCATAATTCACTTATTTACAAGATTTGTTTGAAGTGTTTTGCTTTAAAATCAATAGGGAACGACATTGTAAAAATCATTTCATCACCCGGTATAAATAAATGACGCTAAAATTCATGCTTTACCGACAATAATTAACCAGTTTGCACCGAATCACAACCACACTTTTAATAACCGCAAATTGACCACACGTACAGAAAAACCGCAACCATGATCGTGATTAAGGTTAAACGAATTCAAGAATTATATTTACATTTTTAATCTGCATTGAAATTCGAAATCATTGAAAACTGCATGCAACGATTACAAAACAATTTTTTATGTTAAATTGTTTAATAAGTATATTCAGTATGATATGACACACTTCCTGTATCTTATATTATTCATAATATATTTTCTTTCATAAAATGTTAATGCACAATGCCATTGAATAAATTTCTTCTGTTACAGGTAAGAAAAAATCCACCTTTCTCTAATCGACGTATTGGCGCGTATTGTCCGCCTAACAGTAAGTACATTTTAATTTCTTATATTAATATATTTAACGGTAATTTTCCGTATATTACAACACTTGTGAATGCGGTGCAATTTATATGTAAATTAAGATAAAAATTATTGTTGTTAAATACATCATGTGAGCTTTGTCTTCAATATATCGGTGTTTATTGTGCTTCGCATATGAGAAATTTAATGTAGCCTATAATTTAATCTGGTTTAATTACGGCTCTAATTGTATTTAATCTGAATCCTGCTCTTCGTATTAATTTAAACTCACTGGTACGAGTAGTACGTAATTAAATTTAAATACTGATTTAATTCTAGGTAAGTAATGTAATTATAGGTTATTTACAGTGTTAATTTAGTTTTCAAGTTAATTGATATTTACATCTAATGAAAATTCTAACAGATCAATTACAGCATTTTAAATATAATATCACTTATTTAAAGAGACTCAAACAATAAAATAATCTGGTGTGGTCATCACACGATTTTTTTATATATAAAAATAACAAATATAAAATAGAAGTGTTAATTATATGTTATTTGTTTATTCTCATAACAATAGATACATACAGACGTCATTGAATTAATTCAGGAGACCTCAAAAATATATGTATAATTCTCATATATATTTGTTCTTCAACTTCCGGTTTTGTAATTCGAACCATGATCAACTCAGTTCTTTGTTCTTTACATTGTCATAGTACTTATAATTAAAACATACATTCATCCATACATTCGCCCATGCATTCGCCCATCCAACGATGCATCTATACATCTATCCATCAGACGTCATTGAGAAAATGGTCAAAACGTAATCAAAACACGTATTTCCTTCAAAATCTCGCCATTGAATTTTTTTCATGATATGCTTCCTTATATTTGTAATATTGGAGGTGGAACAACTACAGTGTGTGAATTAAAAAGTGGGTCATAGGCTAAAACGCCTAGGGAAATTAGTTATTCCTTGCGCAAAAGATCCCATATTATTTTAGGCAAAAATAGTTCAATCAAATGATAGATAATTAGATTCTGCATCTAAGATAACAGATTTTATTTTTCACATTTCATAACACAGCAATGTAATATTAATTTTTTATATTAATAATTCCGTGGTTGATGATCCAGTGTGTCGTTCTTTGATAAATTTTCACGTTCCTCCAGTTCAAACTCGATCTTCTTCCACATTCTATTTGCCGTCACCTAGAACATCTGTTGTCTCTATAACAATAATTTTTTTAGTGTTGAATTGTTTAAACACGTAATAATGCTTCATAGTTTTATTTTTATTATTGTTATTCTTTCTTCCTTTTTTTTAAGCTAATAATGTCATTATTTATTTTTGGTATTTATTATAACAATTCGTTATACATTATAATGTATACAATTGCTTGTTTATAACGATAGTATGGAATTCAAAGAAAATTACGAATTTGTCACTGTGTCCAAATAGTACCTACTAATAAATCACGAATTTTCCTTACGCTTTATCCGATCAAAACCATTTTATAATTTGTAGCTCTTCTTCATAGACAATATTAAGCTAAGTTAAGCTGTCATACAGTTGTTAGTAATTTTGTTAGCGTTCCATGGCTATCGCTAATAAATAAATAAACAATTTTCAAAAAATTTTAACATATATTTGCTCGGTTATGCAATGGCAAAAATAAAATCTGTTATCTCAGATGAAGAATTTAATTATCAGCAATATTTATTTCAAACATTTTTGCCTACAATAATATGGGGACTAGTGCGCAAGAAGAAACTGATTATACACGTTAAACGCCTATATAATACACTGTATATTTCTTCATACGCAACTTTACTACGAGAAGAGTTTGTATCTAGAAGTCCAATGCGCTGCTTGATTATATATCTAATATGACATTTATACGAATATATATTTCCTACTATATCAATATTATTTACAAAACCTTTCAACACAAAATATATATAAATACACTTTCCATTGTATGCTTCATAAAAAAAGTACGAGGAGAAACTAATAAAATAATTAATAGATTTGTTAAACTTATATAGGTTTGAATTTAGAAAAGTTAAAAATTGTATACTTTATTACAACCATTGTTTTCAACCTGATTACTTGACAATGCTTTATGCAACCGACCACAAAATTATACTGCCAGAAATAACTTAATGGAAACAAGACTAGTCCGTTTGGTTCTGTAAAAAGTAAAAGTATTTGTCGTTACGTCCCTCTTTTTAAGGACGGTTTCAAGTTCAGTTTCAACGTAGTGATGTATCAAGTGGAACAGTCTATAGTAAAATTCAACGGCGAAAATTAAAAACCCCGTAAAATTAAAGTTCACTTGAAAAATTTCTGGTTCAGTGAAAGTTTTGAATAAATACTTTTTGCTTTCATGGGGTTCATTAAGCACGGGTTGTTCTTCTAGCCCGAGTTTATGAATCATGAATCAAGCTTTGTAATTCACTGAAGAACTTTAAAACTCTTGAAACTGTTTTAAAATGAACAGGTCGTGTTTATGAATGCCAGTCGCGTTCAAAGGTCAATCAATATTCGTTTCTCTGTCATTTCGTTAGGGAGAATTTTAGTATTTACGGGATGCTGTTTGACAATGCTACATCGAATATTAATTTGATAGAAATTTTTTTAAGAATTGCAGAAGTTGGTAATATTTATATTATTTGCAAAAGTATAATAGTTATTTGTTCAACTAGGCACCAAAATACCAAATTTATAGCAGAGGTTGAATTTTCGAGGTAATGAACATTGCCTAAGTTGTAAATTTGTATTTGGTTCCATCTGTATTTGGTGTCGCATTGAATATACAAATTTTTTCCCCAAAAATGAATGAATATTCTGATTGATTTGCGTGGTCCTCTATTATTACCATATCGATTTTTTCGTCATTAGAGCACATTGTTATATTAATAAAGTATTTGTTGCTGGAATAAGTCACCTAGTAGTTATTTATTATTAAATATTTTTAATTTTAAACGTAACAAGATACAAAAAAATTGTCTAGGTATATAATACGCTGAGATTTCGAAATATGTCATTTTACTGCATTCATATGGCTCTAACATTAGTTATTTGTTTAACTAGGCATAAAAATACCAGATTTACAGCAGAGGCTACCGCCTCGTCAATAAATGCTGCCGAAGCTATAAATCTGTGTTTGATGCCGAGTTGAACATTTAATGATTATTTTATATAGATATTTTGAAGGTTATCGCTGTCAAATTACCTTGCCATGCGTGTGTTAAACGGTTGCTATGTATTTATTAACGGTTGCTATGCGTTTGTTGAGCGGTTTTTATGTAAAATATTTTTACAGGCTAGGCATAAAAGTGACACTTTACAGACTGTTAGCAGTCCGTGAAGTATCATCTTTAATGTCAATCGGCGAAAAAGATATTTATATACAAACTAGCGGACCCCAGCACTAAACCTCCAGTTTGAAATCTTTTTTTGCAACCAAAGCAGAACAATAGATCGAGATTTTTAGGTTAATTTGCCTTTTTAGCAAATGGCCGCTGAGGCTTCACTTTTACTCATCGAGTTGGGTATCTAGATTATCTATTAACATCTATGGGTTTTAAGCACATTACTCAAACAGTAACAATCGTTCAGTAAAGCTTCAGTTATAAATGCATATAACACGATTATAGGGAAAATTATATTTCGTGACTCCCAATATTTATGTTCTTTTGCAAGTAGTGAGTATAAATCTATTCTGGAAAGCATAGTATTTTTTCTTATTTTTCGAGCTTAGAGTCCTTCAAAAATGGGGTTATGTCATGATAGTTTCACGGTTCATATACGAACAGATTCTGAATGTTAAAACTACTTAAAACTTAATCGCACAACGTTCGTTAAATTGACTATTGTATATTATATTTTCTATAAAATAGGGGGGATATGATACAATAATACATAAATGGACTTATATTTATGGATTCAACTACATTTTTTTTTCTTGATTTTACATCTAAAAAAACATGTACTATTTACCAATTATTTTAATTTTGATTCATTCGAAATATTGTTTTGGAAATTTCCTAATATCTGTAAGTTCTTGCCATTGATTTCTATATAACACTAGATTGGACATAAGCCGCTATGCTGCGTTCCCAATTGAACGCTGCCATGATGGTCAAAATAGGAGATTTGTGACACTTCAATATTTAAAAATGTTAGATGATTGGTATGACCTGAAGGGAGGTGGTGGCGAGCGCGGTACAGAAATTGCGAAGAATGTTAGAAGATAGGTATGACCTGCAGAAAGGTGGTGGCGTGGTGTTCGTTGATGGGTGTGACTGAAGAGAGGTGGTGGCGTGCGTGGTGTGCGCAAAAACTCAATTTCACCCATTCAATTGGGAACGCTCTCAGATGGCCGAAAATTGCCTATGCCCAACCTAGTGTTATATAGAAATCAGTGATTTTTGCACATTATGAAAAGGTAATTTTTATAATATAATTGTTTTAGTTTTCAGATATAAATAATGGAACGTTTAGCATTATACCGGAACGGATTATAACAAAACCAAATCCACAATATATTGCACCAAATTGTACCATTGAAATATTCCCCAGTATTTCTAAAGAAATTTTAGTGAACTCTACTTGCACTGTAGTAAAACAATTTCCTCTTGATTTAACTGTTAGTATTTCAATATTTGTAAAAAAAGCCGAAAAATTAAATCAGTTTGGCAGAACGTTGGAAAGCAATCTTTGTGCCTTCTTTACAAATGACAAAATGTTTTACCCTGAGATGACAAGATGTGGCAATTATGCGAAGCGATGTCCTGTACATCCAGGACAATATTATATGTATAATTATAAGGTTCTTACGGATACTATGCCTCCTATTTTGTCAGCTGTTTCAGGGAAAGTGATTATTTTATTAAAGACAACAAGTGAAGCGATTGTGGAAGTTTTTGCATACGGACGAATTGAGAAACAGTAAAGAAATTTATTTACTAATCCAAATTACTCGTAGTTTATCTTATAAGATTAGTAAACAAACACTGTGACTAGGGTTATATTATGTTAGAAGCGCTTTGGCACATTGCATTTCTTTGTACAACATTATGTTCAGAATTTTTTCATAATCCTGTTTCAGAAGACTGTAAATTTTTCTGCTCAGAATTCTGTAACTGTGTCTGCTATTGCTGCAGATTTTTTCTGAACGTTTTCTGAAGGTTATGGTACTATATGCCACGATAGAGTTTTTTGTTCATAATTCCGTTACAGAAAAATGTGCACAATTGTGAACAGAATAATGCAACGTGTCAAACGGTCTTTATATACAAATATGTAAAATTATGTAATATAAATGTACCGGGTACTAAAGACCTTAGTTATTGATGTATCATAATTTTGTAAATAAAAAAATATATAAATTATCATTGTTCGTTGTTGACAAGAAATATTTTTAGAGAAAAATATGCCGGACTTCGTTCGAAATTGTATATATTGTGCGACACCTGCAAAATGTTACCAATTTCACACAAGTTGTGAAATTTTCAACACAAGCGAAGTCGATTTTTAGAATCACCGGGTAGTAATACATGGAATACTTTTATGGCAACTCATTTTTTCCAGTTTTGTTATTAAACCAATATATTGTAACGTAGAAAAAAAATTAAGGAAATATTAATCTTAATTTCGATACTTTGATGATTGTTTTTCGCTATCCATCTTCGTTTATATTAATTTAAAACACGAACAAATCTAACCAACACCAACATTTAGTGCGGTTAAGAATTGCTCTTGACAAACGAGAAATGACGTCTCAAGCTGTCTTTCCAGGACAAATAACTTTACTGGAGACACCTATCAAAATCAATTTTCAATTATAAATTTAACCGATTTTATCAACGCTTTGTGATTTATCATTAGTATACTACAAAATCTATAATCTATATGTTTCACAAATAAATAAAATGTGTTCTTCCGACTGCTGACTTATGAGGGACTTCTGGATTGATTAATTTGATATTTATTTTAACACTGCTCAAACGCAAAACATAAAATTAATTTGAATTTCTCGACTGTGAGATTGATTGAATGTAACAACTATTTTATTATCAATCATGGAAAGAAGCAAATTATAAACTTATGTTTTATTTGAAGCATACGTTTCGGTTGTACAACAGCCATTATCAGTACAAAAAAAACATACAATGTACAACAAAAATAACATGTGGTAAAATCTCGTAGAGCTCTCACCTGTTAGTAAAACCTGGATTTAGAATTTCATTCAAATTTTTAGTAAGTGTATTCCAGTATTAATGTCCCTTTGTACTTAGTAAAAATTAATCTAGTTCTAGAATGTATTGTATTTCTTCGTATTTGTTGAATTTAAAATCCTTCATAAATGTGGTTATGTCATAATAGTTTCACGGTTCATATACGACCAAATCTAACTTCAGCGCTTTGTAATTTTAGTGACCTTTGTTTAAATATTGGATATGTCTCGATATATTGTTCAAACTGCGTAAAACTTAATGGCATCACGTTTGTTACATTTACAAAATAGAGGGGATATGATATAATATATAAGGGCACCTAAATTTATATATTTCAATATATTGTTTTTTGACGTTTACTTGTAATATAAACATGTACTATTTCTCGATTCTTTTAGTTTTGTTTCATTCGAAATATTGTTTCGGAAATTTCGTAATCTCTGTAAGTTTAAGTAAATTATGGAAATATAATTTTTGTAATACAATTGTTTTAGTCTGCAGATACGCACAGTGGCACGTTTACCATTATTCCCGAACGAATTATGAGAAACATAAATCCACAATATTTTGCACCAAATTTAACGATTGACGTATTTCGCAGTATATCTAATGAAATTTTATTAAACTATACTGCTACTCTTCTGAAACCATATCCTCCTGATGTAACTGTTAGTATTACATTATTTTTTAAGCATGCAGAAAAATATAACCAATTTGGCAGAACGTTGGAGAGTAATGTTTGTACCTTCTTAGCAAATGATAAAATGTTTTATCCTGAGATTTTAAAACATAGCAATCTTATGAAGCGATGTCCTGTGAATCCAGGACAATATTATTTATATAATTATAAGGTTCTTACGAATACTATGCCTCCAATTTTTTCAGTTGTTTCGATGAAAACAATTATTTTACTTAAGACACCGAGTGAATCGATTCTGGAAGTTATTGTATATGGACGAATTGAGAAAGGGTAAAGGAATTCATTTACTAATCCAAATTATTCGTAGTTTAACGTTAAAAATTAGTAACCAATCACAGTGACTAGGGTTATATTATTTTACAAGCAATCAAAATTAATGTTGATATTTTATATTATTTAATACATAAAACCAAAACAAAATCGGGAGATTTTAAACTCTGATATAAAAATGCAAATACTAAATAACAATTTCTGAATTGTGTATTTCGACTCGTAAACCTAAATTTTAAAATGTATAAGTATATTTAATGACTACTAAGTAAAATGATTTTCCTCCAATTGTGTGAACCACAAAACTGTTAAACTTCAAGTGATAAAATTAAAATAATAAAATTTGGACTCTCAAACACAGTGTCTGCCAATACTGCTGAAACATATAGCATCATAAGAGCATTCAATGAAATATGTATAAATCAGATAATATCAACATGTTGCATGATAACTACAGACTGCCTGGGTACAATAAATAATATCGTCACACTACAACAAAGACCCGATCATTTAAAAAATATGACACAATCCACGATTCAATGTCAACTAAAAACATAAATATAATGCTGGCTTGAATATCATCGCAAAATAGCATTAAGGGAAATGAAAAAAGTTAACACAGCAGCTTAAGAAATAACACATGAGGAAATACATAAATATCATCCCTAATGTCTGATATCGTAGAAATAGTAAAGAGATAAAGAAGGAAACTGTGGAATGAGCAATAACCAAACACCCTTCACAACCACCTAAAGAACATCAAGAAAGACACAAGAAGATAGAATAATTTATTCAACAGAAAAACCAATTGAAAATTGCTGGACGTACGGAATTTATATTTCAAAGAAAGATCCCACTAATCTTCGAAACATGCAATACCCAACTAACTGTTGCATTTCTCCTACAGTTCCAATACAGCATTCATACAATCTGAATCAGTATTCCTCCAACAATTTAAGAAGTACTTGGCAATGACATGAAAATCTTACAAAATGTTATAAGCTATGTAAGAAATACAGATTTATTAAAATGTATTTAAATTTTATTATATACAAATATGTAAAATAATGTGACATATAGACTGTAACGGGTTCTAATGATCTTACTTATAGATGTACCATAATTTGGCAAATAAAAACTGACAATTTTTCTTTTTTTTTTTGTTGACAACAATAAATAACTTTTGAGGAAAATATACCAGACTTTGGTCGAAATGGTATATTGTACAACGATTACAGAATATTATCATATTCGCACGATGTGTAAAATTTACAACATGATTCGAATTCGATTTCTGGAATCACACGAATGTAAAATATAGTACAGTTTTCTTGTGGTGCGGTTCACTATCTTCTTTCTCACTTTCTCCCACTATTGCTGCTTTGAATTAAATCAGCAATAGTGGGAGAAAGTGAGAAAGAAGATAGTGACGTGAACCGCACCACATGAAAGCTGTACTGTATGTTATTTTGTACGAGATAAACAATATAGGTAGGTACTTTTTATGACAATTTATTTTGATCAGTTTTGTGAGTAAATTAATATATTATAACATAGATGTATTGGCCGCCATTTCGATGATGTGATGACTTTCTTTTCGCTATCTACCTTCGTTTATATTAAAAAACACGCAAAAATACAGGGTGGTTTATAATTTACTGAAAAAAATTGTAAATGTGGGTAGAGGGCACAAAATAATGATTTTTATTTAATAATCTTTTGATAACAACTCAATAACCAAAAAGTTACAGCAAATTCAAGTTCTTTTAAATTAATGACCACCTATTGAATACTGCTGAAAGTAATCTTTATTTTTTCGTTTCCATATGTTTCGTTCAAATCTGCCATTTTTGTTATTTTAATTTTAAATTATGCATCCATCAAAAAATAATGGCAAAAGCAATGAATTGTTGAAATATAATCATGTCTACATATTCCTCAAAACTGAAAGTGTCAACAATTTTTCACTTAACTGTATTGTAGTTGTACTTTGACGACACAAAGCGTTGTCGCGTCAGGAGACCGCTAAAGAGGTATTTTCATTATTGTTGCTGATAGGTGAGGAAAGACGCCTTTAACAGTAGTGTCTATTTTACGAATTTTTCAGAGTAAATTAATGAAGACTGAATACTAAACGATCTGATATTGTTGTTTTTTCTAACATACCTACGTTGCCTAGACAGAGTTCTAGTATTAAAATTTCATGTACTTTATCATTAGCCAAGCTTCTTATTTTATTTTAATTTTATTTACTTAGAGATCCCCGACACGACAACGCTTGCATCAAAATATTACAAGATACTTATAATAAAGTAAAAGGGCCAAAAACACATTTTATTTCTTTACTTTTTAATATTTATTATTTTATTTCGGGTGTTATTTAAATTTTTAATTTAATTTTTAATTCAATAAATTTACTTTAATAGAAATTTAAGTGACAGTTAAATTTCTTTATAATACCGGGCATTAGTATAATTATTATTTTTTCAGATTCTACTCCAGTATTTTTTATTTTATAATTTTTACAGAAACAAATTTTAATGTTACTTTTACGCATGTAATAATTGTAATCCTTACAATCTAAGATAAAAAATAAATACGTCTTTTCGAATTTTTACAATTGTTTAACATGCCTAATTTTTGATAATAACTGGGTATATTCACGGGTTTTTTTAAGTGGGCTTTTGCCGAAAACATTTTTCTGAAGGTTATGGTACTATATGCCACGACAGAGTTTTTTGTTCATAATTCCGTTACAGAAAAATGTGCACAATTGTGAACAAAATAATGCAACATGTCAAACGCTCTATACACAATTATGTAAAATATGTAATATAAGTGTACCGGGTACTAAAGACCATAATTTTGCAAATAAAAAAAATTTAGAAATTTTCACTGTTCGTTGTTGACAAGAAATATTTTTAGAGAAAAATATGCCGGACTTTGTTCGAAATAGTATATATTGTGCAACATCTGCAATATGTTACCAATTTCACACGAACTGTGAAATTTTCAACACAAGTTGAAGTCGATTTCTGGAATTACAGGTTAGTAATACATGTAATTCTATATGAGATAAACTCTCTATACTTTTATGACAACTCAATTTGTCCAGTTTTGTGATTAAACTAATATATTATAAAGTAGAAAAAAATTAAGGAAATATTAATCTCCATTTCGGTACTGTGCAGATTATTTTTCGCTATCCGTCTTCGTTTATATTAATTTAAAACACACTCAAATCTAACAACACCAACATTTAGTGCGGTAAAGAATGGCTCTTGGCAAACGAGAAATGACGTCACAAGCTGTCTTTCCAGGTCAAATAACTTTGCTGGAGACACCTATCAAAATCAATTTTCATTAATTAATTTAACTGATTTGATCAACGATTTGAGATTGATCATTAGTAAACTACATAATCTATAATCTATATGTTTTACAAATAGATGAAATGTGTTCTTTCGACTGCAGACTTATGAGGAAAATGCTGGATTGTACAATTTGATATTTATTCTAACCAAATTATAAACTTATGTTTTATTTAAATCATACGTTTCGGTTGTACAACAGCCATTATCAGTGCAAAAAAAACTTATAATGTACAACAAAAATAAAATGTGGTAAAATCTCGAAGAGCTCTCACACCTCTAAACACCTGTTAGTAAAAACTATGTTTTGAATTTCACTCAAATTTTGAGTAAGTTTATTCCAGTATTACTAAGTCCCTTTGTAAGTAGTGAGAATTAATCTAGTTCTAGAATGCATTGTATTTCTTCGTATTTGTTGAATTTAAAATCCTTCATAAATGTGGTTAGGTCATAATAGTTTCACGGTTCATATACGAACAAAATCTAACTTCAGCGCTTTGTAATTTTAGTGACCTTTGTTTAAATATGGAATATGTCTGGATATATTGTTCAAACTGCTTAAAACTTAATGGCACCACGTTTGTTACATTTACAAAATAGAGGGGATATGATATTATATATAAGTGCGCCTAAATTTATATATTTCAATACATTGTTTTTTGACGTTTACTTGTAATATAAACATGTACTACTTCTCGATTCTTTTAGTTCTGTTTCATTCGAAATATTGTTTCGGAAATTTCGTAATCTCTGTAAGTTTTAGTAAATTATGGAAATGTAATTTTTATAATATAATTGTTTTAGTCTGCAGATACGCACAGTGGCACGTTTACCATTATTCCAGAACGAATTATGAGAAACATAAATCCACAATATTTTGCACCGAATTTAACGATTGACGTATTTCGCAGTATATCTAATGAAATTTTATTAAACTATACTGTCACTCTTCTAAAACCATATCCTCCTGATGTAACTGTTAGTATTTCAGTATTTTTTAAGCAAGCAGAAAAATATAACCAATTTGGCAGAACGTTGGAAAGCAATCTTCTTAATAAATGATAAAATGTTTTATCCTGAGATTTTAAGGCATAGCAATCTTATGAAGCGATGTCCTGTGAATCCAGGACAATATTATATTTATAATTATAAGATTCTTACGACTACTATGCCTCCAGTTTTTTCAGTTGTTTCGATGAAAACAATTATTTTACTTAAGACACCGAGTGAATCGATTCTGGAATTTATTGTATACGGACGAATTGAGAAAGGGTAAAGGAATTCATTTACTAATCCAAATTATTCGTAGTTTAACGTTAAAAATTAGTAACCAATCACAGTGACTAGGGTAATATTATTTTACAAGCAATCAAAATTAATGTTGATATTTTATATTATCTAATACAATCATAAATCCAAAACAAAATCGGGAGATTTTAAACTCTGATATAAAAATGAAAAATACTAAATAACAATTTCTAAATTGTGTATTTCGACTCGTAAAACTAAATTTTAAAATGTATAAGTATATTTAATGACTACTAAGTAAAATGATTTTCCGCCAATTGTGTGAACCGCAAAACTGTTAAACTTCAAGTGATAAAATTATAATCATAAAATTTGGACTCTCAAACACAGTGTCTGCCAATACTTCTGAAACATATAGCATCATAAGAACATTCAATGAAATATGTAAAGATCAGATAATATCAATATGTTACATGATAACTACAGACTGCCTGGGCACAATAAATAATATCGACACACTACAACAAAGACTCGATCATTTAAAAAATATGACACAATCCACGATTCAATGTCAACTAAAAACATAAATATAATGCTGGCTTGAATACCATCGCAAAATGGCATTAAGGGAAATGAAAAAAGTTAACACAGCAGCTTAAGAAATAACACATGAGGAAATACATAAATATCATCCCTAATGTCTAATATCGCAGAAATAGTATAGAGACAAGGAAGGAAACTGTGGAATGAGCAATAACCAAACACCCTTCACAACCACCTAAAGAACATCAAGAAAGACAAAAGAAGATAGAATAATTTATTCAACAGAAAAACCAATTGTAAATTGCTGGACGTACGGAATTTATATTTCAAAGAAAGATCCCACTAATCTTCGAAAATGCAATACCCAATGAACTGTTGCTTTTCTCCTGCAGGTCCTATAATACAGCATTCATACATTCTGAACCAGTATTCCTCCAACAATTTAAGAAGTACTTGGCAATGACATGAAAATCTTACATTATTTTATAAACTATATAAGAAATACAGATTTATTAAAATGAATTTAAATTTTATTATATACAAATATGTAAAATAATGTGACATATAGACTGTAACGGGTTCTAATAATCTTAGTTATAGATGTACCATAATTTGGCTAATAAAAACTGACAATTTTTCATTGTTTTTTGTTGACAACTATAAATATCTTTTGAGGAAAATATACCGGACTTTGGTTGAAATGGTATATTGTGCAACAAATACAGAATGTTGCCAATTTCGCACGAGGTGTAAAATTTTCAACATGAGTCGAATTCGATTTCTGGAATCACAGTAAAATATGTAATTTTGTACGAGATAAACAATGTAGGTAGATACTTGTTATGAAAGTTAATTATGTCCAATTTTGTGAGTAAACAGTAAACTAATATATTATATGTTTCGTTCAAATCTGTCATTTTTGTTATTTTAATTTTAAATTATGCATCCAACAAAAAAAAATGGCAAAAACAATGAATTGTTGAAATCTAATATGCCACAACAGAGTTTTTTGTTCATAATTCCGTTACAGAAAAATGTGCACAATTATGAACAGAATAATGCAACGTGTCAAACGGTCTTTATATACAAATATGTAAAATTATGTAATATAAATGTACCGGGTACTAAAGACCTTAGTTATTGATGTACAATAATTTTGCAAATTAAAAAAAATATATAAATTGTCATTGTTCATTGTTGAAATAATAATAATTTCACACGAGCTGTGAATTTTCAACTCAAGTCGAAGTCGATTTCTGGAATCACCGGGTAGTAAATACATGTAATTCTGTACGAGATTAACTCTATACTTTTATGACAATTCATTTTGTCCAGTTTTGTGATTAAACTAATATATTGTAACGTAGAAAAAAAAATTAAGGAAATATTAATCGCCAATTCGGTACTATGATGATTGTTTTTCGCTATCCATCTTCGTTTATATTAATTCAAAACACGCACAAATCTAATAACACTAACACTTAGTGCGGTTAAGAATTGCTCTTGGCAAACAAGAAATGACGTCGCAAGCTATCTTTCCAGGAAAAATAACTTTACTGGAGACACCTATCAAAATCAATTTTCAATCATAAATTTAAGCGATTTGATCAACGATTTGTGATTGATTATTAGTAAACAACAAAATCTATAATCTATATGTTTTACAAATAGATTAAATGTGCTCTTCTGACTGCTGACATATGAGGAACTTCTGGATTGATCAATTTGATATTTATCTTAACCCTGCGCACCGCAGAACATATAATTAATTTGAATTTCTCGACTGTGAGATTGATTGAATGTAACAACTACTTTGACATCAATCATGGAAAGAAACAAATTATAAACTTATGTGTTATTTAAAGCAATCGTTTCGGTTGTACAACAGCCATTATCAGTGCAAAAACCTCACAATTTACAACAAAAAGAACATGTAGTAAAATATCGATGAGCTCTCACACCTCTAAACACCTGTTAGTAAAAACTATGTTTTGAATTTCACTCAAATTTTGAGTAAGTTTATTCCAATTTTACTAAGTCCCTTTGTAAGTAGTAAGAATTAATCTATTTCTAGAATGTATTGTATTTCTTCGTATTTGTTGAATTTTAAATCCTTCATAAATGTGGTTATGTCATAATAGGTTCACGGTTCATATACGAGTAAAATCTAACTTCAGCGCTTTGTTATTTTAGTGACCTTTGTTTAGATATTGGATTTGTCTGGATAAATTGTTAAAACTGCTTAAAACTTAATGGCATAATTTTTGTTACATTGTCTATTATTATATGTTCTATGAAATAGATGGGATATGATACAATAATACATATATAAATACACCTAGAATTGTGGATTTAAATATATTGTGTTTTGACGTTTACTTGTAATATAAACATGTACTACTTTTCGATTCTTATAGTTTTGTTTCATTCGAAATATTGTTTCGGAAATTTCGTAATCTCTGTAAGTTTAAGTAAATTATGGAAATGTATTTTTTGTAATATAATTGTTTTAGTCTGCAGATACGCATAGTGACTCGTTTACCATTATTCCCGAACGAGTTATGAGAAACATAAATCCACAATATATTGCACCGAATTTCACGATTGACATATTTCGCAGTATATCTAAAGAAATTTTATTAAATGTTACTATCACTGTTCTAAAACCATATCCTCCTGATGTAACTGTTAGTATTTCAATATTTACTAAGCAAGCAGACAAATATAACCAATTTGGCAAAACGTTGGAAAGCAATGCTTGTACCTTCTTAGCAAATGATAAAATGTTTTATCCTGAGATTTTAAGACATAGCAATCTTATGAAGCGATGTCCTGTGAATCCAGGACAATATTATATTTATAATTATAAGATTCTTACGACTACTTTGCCTCCAGTTTTGTCAGTTGTTTCGGGTAAAGTAATTATTTTACTTAAGACAACGAGAGAAACGATTCTGGAAGTTTTTGCATACGGACGAATTAAGAAAGGGTAAAGAAATTCATTTACTAATCCAAATTATACATAGTTTAACGTTTAAAATTAGTAACCAGTCACAGTGACTAGGGTTATATTATTTTAAAAACACTCAAAATTATTGTTGATATTTTATATTATCTTAATACAAACATAAATCTAATACAAAATCTGGAGATTTTAAACTTAAAAAAGCAAATACTATATAACAATTTCTGAATTGTGTATTTCGACTCATAAAACAAAATTTAAAAATGAATAAGTACCTATATTTCATGACTACTAAGCCAAGCGAATTTCCTCCACCCATGTGAACCACAAAACTGTCAAACTTAAAATGATAAATTTAAAATCGTAAAATTTGGACTCTCAAACACAGTATCTGCCAATACTGATGCTGAAACATAGCATCATAAGAGCATTCAATGAAATATGTAAAGATCAGATAATATCAATGTGTTACATGATAACCACAGACTGCCTGGAGACAATAAATAATATCGACACACTACAACAGAGACCCGATCATTTAAATAATGACACAATCCGTTTCAGTGTCAACTATAAACATAAATATAATGCTGGCTTGAATACCATTGCAAAATGGCATTAAGGGAAATGAAAAAGTTAACACAGCATCTAAAGAAACAACACATGAGGAAAAACATAAATATCATCCCCAAAATCTGTTATTGTAGAAATAGTAAAGAGACAAAGAAGGAAACTGTGGAATGAGCAATAAACAATCACCCTTTACAACCTCCTAAAGTACATCAAGAAAGACATAAGAAGATAGAATAATTTATTCAACAGAAAAACCAATTGAAAATTACTGGACGTACGGAATTTATATTTCAAAGAAAGAACCCATTAATTTTTGATACATTCAATACCCAACGAACGGTATAATTTCTCCTAGAGTTCTAATAATACAGCATTCAAACAATCTGAACCAGTATTCCCCCAACAATTGAACAAGTGCTTGGCAGTGACATGAAAGTCTGACAAAATTTTATAAACTATAAATACAGATTTACTAAAATTTATTTAAATTTTATTATATATAAATATGTAAAATAGTTTACTGTAACTGGTACTAATGATCTTAGTTATAGGTGTAACCTAATTTAGCAAATAAAAAAATTAAAATTTTTCGTTGTTTTTTATTGACAACAAGAAATTTCCTTTGAGGAAAATATACCGGACATTGGTCGAAATAGTATATTGTGCAACAACTACACAATGTTACCAATTTCACACCTCGTGCGAAGTTTTCAACAGGAGTCGAATTCAATTTCTGGAATCATACGAATGTGAAATATGTAATTTTGTACGAGATAAACAATATAGGTAGAAACTTTTTATGACAATTTATTTTGTCCAATTTTGTGAGTAAACAGTAAACTAATATATTATAACATAGATGTATTGACCGCCATTTCGATGATGTGATGACTTTCTTTTCGCTATCGACGCTATCTTCGTTTATTTAAAAAACACGCAAAAATACAGGATGGTTCATTACTTACGGAAAAGATTGAAAATGTGGATAGGGGGCCCAAATAATGCTTTTTTTAAATAATCTTTTGACAACAACTCAATAACAAAAAAGTTACAGCAAATTAAAGTTCTTTTAAATTAACGCCAACCTATTGAATACTACTGAAATTAATCTTTATTTTTCCGTTTCCAAATGTTTCGTTCAAATCTGACATTTTTGTTATTTTAATTTTAAATTATGCATCCAACAAAAAATAATGGCAAATGGATTGTTGAAATATAATCATGTCTACATATTCTTCGTAACTGAAAGTGTCAACAATTTTACACTTAACTATATTTTATCCAACATCTCTCAATAAATACTATATTACTATGGCGATTTTAAACAAGCAAAGTAACAGATTATCCACTAGTGGGTTTAATTTTGAGGAAAGCCACTAGTGAGTATTTTTTTATTTATAACAATAGTAATAACACACAACACCTTGGTAACTACTTCGATTGACATTTTAATTTTAAAATTTAAAGCATATGTCACTGTCAAATAATATTTCTTTAATAAATTTTTCATTTATTAAGAAGTGTTGGATAATATATTTTAGTTGTACTTTGACGACACATAACAATAATGTGTATGCTCCCATTTAAAATAAAAATAATTAAGAAATAAAGAAATAAAATGTGTTTTTCTTCAAACGTCATAAAAGTACGTTGTTATGTATTTGTATTCAACAAGCAGAAGTTCAATATTGTCGCCGCCGGCGTAAAAGTGTATCCTTGGCAACACATTTACGCCGGCGGCGGACAAAGTAAAATATTATGAAAAATAGTTAGGTTGTAATTCAATAATTTGACAGTTAAAAATGAAACAAATAAACAAAAATAACAAAACAGCATATTCTACGGCAACTTGAAATGCTAGATAAGACAGAATATTTTTTGAAGTTTTGAGCATTTTATAATATGTATAATTTTATTTTCTATGTTTAAAGAAAAAATTGCATGTGTTATTCGGAGTAAATGTGTCTTTGGGTGCTTCGCATGTAATTGTTCGACTCGCTTCGCTCGTCGTTCAAACTTACATGCTCAGCACGCAAAGTATCACATTTACTCCTAATGACACAATATACTATTGTTGGTCCTTTTACTTTTTTAGAAGTACCAAGCAATATTTGGATCCAAGCGTTATCGCGTCAGGGGACCGTTAAAGAGGTATTTTCATTATTGTTGCTGATAGGTGAGGAAAGATGCCTTTAACAGTAGTGTCTATTTTACGAATTTTTCAGAGTAAATTAATGATGACTGAAGACTAAGCGATCTGATATTCTTGTTTTTTTTTTACTTTACCTACGTTGCCTAGATAGAGTACTTGAATTAAAATTTAATGTACTTTATCATTACCAAGCTTCTTATTTTATTTACTTAGAGATCCCCGACATGACGACGCTTGGATCCAAATATAACAGGGTACTTATAATAAAGTAAAAGGGCCAAAAATACATTTTATTTTCTTACTTTTTAAAATTTATTATTTTGTTTCGGGCATTATATAAATTTTTTATTTAATTTTTAATTCAATTTTTAAAAGTTATTAGTAGACAGTCTACGAACAACGCTCTATCTCCACATTCATGTAAATACATCGGGTTATCCAAATGGCAATCAAATTTTTGACAGCCACAAAATAATTTGTAATGATGCCACATATTAAAAACAAATAAATTTAATTTAATAGTAAATTTAAGTGACACTTAAATTTCTTCATAATACCGGGCATTAGTGTAATTATTATTATTTTCCGATTCTACTCCAGTATTTTTTATTTTATTCTTTTTACAGAACCAAATTTTAATTTTTCTTTTATGCATGTAATAATTGTAATCCTTACAAGATAAAAAATAAATACGTGTTTTTGAATTTATACAATTCTTTAACATGGCCAAATTTTTATAATAAATAAATGGGGTAAATAGCTCCGTGGTAACGTGTCGGACTGTGGATCGTGAGATCCTCAGTTCGAATCCCACTGCCGACAGTTACAAATTTAAAATTTACCCCTGTGGTTCCCCCTCCACTAACATCCTTGGGGGCTATGATTTGACGGCTGGTAACCGCACTTCATACGAAAAAATATATCACTTACCGAGATCTGCGCAAGCAGAGTGCCACACCCGTAATGGGTAAAAGGCGTGATGATATATTTATTTATTTATTTATTTATTTATTTATTCTCGGTTTTTTTATGCGGGCTTTTGCTGAAAAAAAGTTTTCTGTTCATAATTCCGTTAGAGAAAAATGTGCACAATTGTGAACAGAATAATGCAACGTGTCAAACGGTCTTTATATACAAATATGTAAAATTATGTAATATAAATGTACCTGATACTAAAGACCTTAGTTATTGATGTACCATAATTTTGCAAATATAAAAATTATATAAATTGTCATTGTTCGTTGTTGACAAGAAATATTTTTAGAGTAAAATATGACGGACTTGGTTCGAAATAGTATATATTGTGCGACATCTGCAAAATGTTACCAATTTCACACGAGCTGTGAAATTTTCAACGCAAGCGAAGTCGATTTCTAGAATCACCGGGTAGTAATACATGGAATACTTTTATGACAACTCATTTTATCCAGTTTTGTGATTAAACTAATATATTATAACGTAGAAAAAAAATTAAGGAAATATTAATCTCCATTTCGGTACTGTGATGATTGTTTTTCGCTATCCATCTTCGTTTATATTAATTTCAAACACACACAAATCTAATAACACCAACACTTAGTGCTGCTAAGAATTGCTCTTGGCAAACGAGAAATGACTTTGCTGGAGACACCTATCAAAATCAATTGTCAATCATAAATTTAACCGACTTGATCAACGATTTGTGATTTATTATTAGTATACTGCATTATCTACACGTTTTACAAATAAATTAAATGTGTTCTTCCGACAACTAATAACATTTATTTTGAAAATACACATATAAAAGATTATAATCTTGAGGGACTTCTGGATTGATCAATTTGATATTTATTCTAACACTGCGCAAACGCACAACATATAATTAATTTGAATTTCTCCACTGTGAGGTTGATTGGATGTAACATCTTTTGGCTTCAATCCTGGAAAGAAGCAAATTATAAACTTATGTTTTAATTAAAGCATACGTTTCGGTTGTACAACAGCCATTATCAGTGCAAAAAAACTTACAATGTACAACAAAAATTAGATGTGGTAAAACCTCGAAGAGCTCTCACACCTCTAAACACCTGTTAGTAAAACTATGTTTTGAATTTCACTCAAATTTTGAGTAAGTTTATTCCAGTATTACTAAGTCCGTTTGTAAGTAGTGAGAATTAATCTAGTTCTAGAATGTATTGTATTTCTTCGTATTTGTTGAATTTTAAATCCTTCATAAATGTGGTTATGTCATAATAGTTTCACGGTTCATATACGAGCAAAATCTAACTTCAGCGCTTTGTTATTTTAGTAACCTTTGTTTAAATATTGGATATGTCTGAATATATTGTTAAAACTGCTTAAAACTTAATGGCACCACGTTTGTTACATTTACTAAATAGAGGGGATATTATATAATATATAAATGCATCTAAATTTATATATTTCAATACATTGTTTTTTGACGTTTACTTGTAATATAAACATGTACTACTTGTCGATTATTTTTGTTTTGTTTCATTCGAAATATTGTTTTGGAAATTTCGTAATCTCTGTAAGTTTTAGTAAATTATGGAAATGTAATTGTTGTAATATAATTGTTTTAGTCTGCAGATACGCACAGTGACTCGTTTACCATTATTCCCGAACGAGTTATGAGAAACACAAATCCACAATATATTGCACCGAATTTCACGATTGACATATTTCGCAGTATTACTAAAGAAATTTTATTAAATTCTACTATCACTGTTCTAAAACCATATCCTCCTGATGTAACTGTTAGTATTTCATTATTTTCTAAGCAAGGAGAAAAATATAACCAATTTGGAAGAACGTTGGAAAGTAATGTTTGTACCTTCTTAGCAACTGATAAAATGTTTTATCCTGAGATTTTAAGACATAGCAATCTAATTAAGCGATGTCCTGTGAATCCAAGACAATATTATTTGTATAATTATAAGATTCTTACGAATACTATGCCTCCAGTTTGGTCAGTTGTTTCGGGGAAAGTAATTATTTTACTTAAGACAAAGAGTGAATCGATTCTGGAAGTTTTTGCATACGGACGAATTGAGAAAGGGTAAAGAAATTTATTTATTAAACCAAATTATTCGTAGTTTAACGTTTAAAATTAGTAACCAATCACAGTGGCTAGGGTTATATTAATTTAAAAGCACTCAAAATTATTGTTGATATTTTATATTATCTTAATACAAACATAAATCTAAAACAAAATCGGGAGATTTTAATTTTTGATATAAAAAAGCAAATACTAAATAAAAATTTCTGAGTTGTGTATTTCGACTCGTAAAACAAAATTTTAAAATGTATAAGTATATTTTATGAATACTAAGTAAAGTGATTTTCCTCCAACCATGTGAACCGCAAAACTGTCAAACTTCAAATGATAAATTTAAAATCGTAAAATCTGGACTCTCAATCACAGTGTCTGTCAATACTGCTGAAACATCTAGCATCATAAGAGCATTCAATGAAATATATAAAGATCAGATTAGCAACATGTTACATGATAACCACAGACTGCCTGAGCACAATAAATAATATCGACACTACAACAAAGACCCGATCATTAAAAAAATATGGCACAATCCACTATTCAATGTCAACTAAAAACATAAATGTAATGCTGGGTTGAATACCATCGCAAAATGACATTAAGCGAAATGAAAAATTTAACACAGCAACTAAAGAAATAACACATGAGGAAATACATAAATATCATCCCTAATGTCTGATATTGTAGAAATATTAAAAAGTACATCAAGAAAGACACAAGACGATAGAATAATTTATTCAACAGAAAAACCAATTGAAAATTACTGGACATACGGAATTTAAATTTCAAAGATAGAACCCACTAACCTTTGAAACATGCAATACCCAAACGAACGGTTTAATTTCTCCTACAGTTCCAATAACACAGCATTCATACAATCTGAACCAGTATTCCCCCAACTATTGAAGAAGTACTTGGCAATGACATGAATATCTGACAAAATTTTATAAACTATAAAAAATACAGACTTACTAAAATGTATTTAAAGTTTATTATATACAAATACATATGTAAAATAGTTTACTGTAACGGGTTCTAATGATCTTAGTTATAGATGTACCATAATTTGGCAAATAAAAAACTGACAATTTTTCGTTGTTTTTTGTTGACAACAATAAATATCTTTTGAGGAAAATATACTGGACTTTGGTCGAAATTGTATATTGTGCAACAACTACAGAATGTTATCAATTTCGCACGTGGTGTAATATTTACAACAATAGTAGAATTCGATATCTGGAATCAAACAAATGTAAAATATGTAATTTTGTACGAGATAAACAATATAGGTAAATACTTTTTATCCAATACCTCTCAATAAATGTTCTATAACTATGGCGATTTTAAACAAGCAAAGTAACAGATTATCCACTAGTGGGTATAATTTTGAGGAAAGCCACTAGTGAGTATTTTTTTATTTATAACAATAATAATAACACACAACACCTTGGTAACTACTTTGATTGACATTTTAATTTAAAAATTTAAAGCATATGTCACTGTCAAATAATATTTCTTTAATAAATTTTTCAGTTATTAAGAAGTGTTGGATAAAACGTTATACTTCACACGTGGACATAGTGGAATTACCCACTCGATAAAATTATCTCACTCAGCCTTCGGCTTCGTGAGCTAAAATTTCTCTCGTGGGTAATTCCTTACTTTGCCCACTTGTAAAGTAAATAACTATTATGACAATTTATTTTGTCCAGTTTTGTGAGTAGTGTAAGTAGTGAGTAATAATTAATCTAGTTCTAGAATATATTGTATTTCTTCTTATTTGTTGACTATTAAATCCTTCATAAATGTGGTTATGTCATAATAGTTTCACGGTTCATATACGAACAAAATCTGACTTCAGTGCTTTGTAATTTTAGTGTCCTTTGTTTAGATATTGGATTTGTGTGGATATATTGTTAAAACTGCTTAAAACTTAATGACCTAATTTTTGTTACATTTACTATTATTATATGTTCTATGAAATAGATGGGATATGATACAATAATACATATATAAATACACCTAGATTTGTGGATTTAAATATATTGGTTTTTGACGTTTACTTGTAATATAAACATGTACTATTTGTCGATTCTTTTAGTTTTGTTTCATTCGAAATATTGTTTTGGAAATTTCGTAATGTCGGTAAGTTTGAGTAAATTATGGAAATATAATTTTTGTAATATATATGTTTTAGTTTGCAGATATGCATGATGACACGTTTACCATTATACCCGAACGAATTATGAGAAACCTAAATCCACAATATATTGCACCGAATTTTACGACTAAAATATTCCGCAGTATATCTAATGAAATTTTAGTAAATCTTAGTTACACTGTGTTCGAATCATTTCCTCCTGATTTAACTGTTAGTATTTCAATATTTTTTAAACATGCAGAAAAATATAACCAATTTGGCAGAGCGTTGGAAAGCAATCTTTGTGCTTTCTTAGCAAATGATAAAATGTTTTATCCTGAGGTAAAAAGACATAGCAATTTTGTGGAGCGCTGTCCTGTGCATCCAGGACAATATTATTTATATAATTATAAGGTTCTTACGGATACTATGCCACCTATTTGGTCAGTTATTTCGGGGAAAGTAATTATTTTATTTAAGACAATGAGCGAATCGATTATGGAAATAATTGGATACGGACGAGTTGAGAAAGGGTAAAGAGATGCATCTACTAATCCAAGTTATTCGTAGTTTATTGTTAAATATTAGTAATCAATCACAGTAGCTAGCATTATTTTAAAAGCACTCAAAATTATTATCGGTATTTTATATTATCTTAATACAAACATAAATCTAAAACAAAATTGGGAGATTTCAAACTTTGGCGCTGGAATAAGGCAAATATTAAATAACAATTTCTGAATAGTGTGTTATTTTTTAAATTAAATTATACAGTGAAGCAGTATATAGTATGACTACTAAGCAAAGTGATTTTTTCTACATCAAATGATTGCAAAACTGACAAACAAAAATGATAAAATTTAGTCAGTATCTGTTAAAACTGTTGAAACATATAGCATCCTAAGAGCACTCAAAGAAATATGTAAATATGTTATATGATTAACACAGACTGCATGGGCACAATAAATATGCGGTTTTGAGGAAAAATCAGCTAAGTCACTTTTTTGGGAAAATTGAGTAAAGTGCGGATACATATTTGTGTATATTTTCATTTGGTGAACTCAAAATTATGTTATTTGGACAAAACGTAATTAGTTAAGTATTATTTTTGGAAAATTCCATTTAGATACATGTAAAATATATAGATAAATTTGCCGAATTCGGCATATTTCTATACTTTTCTTTAAATAAAGTGATATTATTCGGTACCATTTTAAGGAAATTATGAAGGTCACTTTTGAAACTTTAAACGCTAATAACTCGAAATCATGAAATAGTGACTTAAGTTAACTTAACAGAAATAATAGGTTCTTACGACCTCCTATTTGCTCAGTTGTTTCGGGGAAACTAATTATTTTACTTAAGACAACGAGTGAATCGATTCTGGAAGTTTTTGCAAACGGGCGAATTGAGAAATGGTAAAGAAATTCATTTACTAATCCAAATTATACGTAGTTTAACGTTTAAATTAGTAACCAATCACAGTGGCTAGGGTTATATTATTTTACAAGCACTCAAAATTATTGTTGATATTTTATATTATCTTAATACAAACATAAATCTAAAACAAAATCGGAAGATTTAAAACTCTGTTATAAAAAAGCAAATACTAAATAACAATTTCTGAATTGTGTATTTTAAAATGAATAAGAAACTATATTTTATGACTACTAAGAAAGCGAATTTCCTCCAATCATGTGAACCGCAAAACTGTCAAACTTCAAATGATAAATTTAAAATCATAAAATATGGAATCTCAAACACAGTACCTGCCAATACTGCTGAAACATATAGTATCATAAAAGCATTCAATGAAATATATAAAGAGCAGATTATCAACATGTTACATGATAACCATAGACTGCCTGAGCACAATAAATAATATCGACACACAACAACAAAGACCCGATCATTTAAAAAATATGACAGAATCCATGATTCAATGTCAACTATAAACATAAATATAATGCTGGCTTGAATACCATCGCAAAATGGCATTAAGGGAAATGAAAAAGTTAACACAGCAGCTAAAGAAATAACACATGGGGAAATACATAACTATCATCCCTAATATCTGATATTATAGAAATAGTAAAGAGACAAAGAAGGAAACTGTGGAATAAGCAATAATTAAACACCCTTCACAACCACCTACAGTACATCAAGAAAGACAGAAGAAGATAGAATAATTTATTCAACAGGAAAACCAATTAAAAATTACTGGACATACGGAATTTAAATTTCAAAGAAAGAACCCACTAATCTTCGAAACATGCAATATTCAATGAACGGTTTAATTTCTCCTACAGTTCCATTAACACAGCATTCAAACAATCTGAACCAGTATTCCCCAACAATTGAAGAAGTACTTGGCAATGACATGAAAATCTGACAAAATGTTTTAAACTATGTAAAAAATACAGATTTATTAAAATGTATTTAAATTTTATTATGTACAAATATGTAAAATAGTTTATTGTAACGGGTACTAATGATCTTAGTTATAGCTGTACCTTAATTTGGCAAATAAAAAAATGACAATTAAATCTCTCATAAAATTTCCTTTGAGGAAAATATTCCGGACTTTGGTCGAAATAGTATATTGTGCATCAACAACACAATGTTACCAATTTCACACCTTGTGCGAAATTTTCAACACGAGTCGAATTTGTACGAGATAAACAATATAGGTAGGTACTTTTTATGACAATTTATTTTGTCCAGTTTTGTGAGTAAACTAATACCTACATTATAACATAGATGTATTGACCGCCATTTCGATGATGTGATCACTATCTTTTCGCTATCCATCTTCGTTTATATAAAAAAAAAACACGCAAAAATGTAGGATGGTTTATAACTTACGGAAAAGATTGAAAATGTGGGAAGGGGAGTCCAAAATAATGCTTTTTTTTAAATAATCTTTTGACAACAACTCAATAACCAAAAAGTTACAGTAAATTAAAGTTCTTTTAAATTATCGCTCACCTATTGAATTCCGCTGAAATTAATTCTTATTTTTTTCGTTTCCATATGTTTCGTTTAAATCTGACATTTTTGTTATTTTAATTTTAAATTATGCATCCAACAAAAAAAAAATGAATTGTTGAAATCTTTTTAATTAATGAACTTATTGCATAAACCATAATCATATCTACATATTCCTTGTTGCTAAAAGTGTTAATTTTGCACTTAGCTGTATTTTATTTATACTTTGACGACACATCATAATAATGTGTACGCTCTCATTTAAAATAAAAATAAAATTAAAAATTTATAAGACCCCCCCGACACTCAGAAAAAAAAATAAAAGTGAAGAAATAAAATTTGTTTGTTGTTCCTTTTATATTATAAGTACCTAGTAATATTTATTTGTATTTTCATTGGTGTTGCTGATAGGTGAGGGCAGAATTTTTTAGAGTAATTTAATGAAGACTAAATACTAAACGATCTGATATTGTTGTTTTTTTACTTACCTAAATTACGCAGAGTACTTGTACTAACATTTCATGTACTTTATCATTACCAAACTACTTATTTTATTGTTATTTTATTTTTATTTTATTAACTTAGAGGTCCCCCGACACGACTACGCTTGGATCAAAATATTACAAGGTACTTATAATAAAGTAAAAGGGCCAACAAACACATTTAATTTTTTTACTTTGTTTCGGGGGTTATTTAAATTTTTTATTTAGTTTTTAATTCAAACTTTTTAATTTACTAGTAGCATACACATGTTATAGTAATTAACGTATTATAAGGACAATAATGCGTGAGGTCAACCGTGTACAGCCGAGGGCCTCTGGCCCGAGGTGTGTACATTGATCGAAGGCATTATTGTCCAGTTATCGCCCGTGGTGCGTTCAACGTTTAATTTCCGACCGATACATTATTTTATAAAAGATTTTTTATCGTGCCATTGCATTATTGCATTTTGTTAAAGAGATTAATCGATTTGCTTGCAATCACTGTAGCTAGGTAACGCAATATTCTTATTTCTAATTCTATCTGCCAATATAAGTCAGTGTTTGTTTCTATCTGCCAATAGAAGTCAGTGTTTGTGTATTCTGTGTCCAATAGCAACAACGTCAAATTTACAACGCCCGAGAGGGTTATATGGTATATAACTGCCCAGTTAGCTGGTCAGTTATGATAACAATAACGTAACGGTCGGACATTAAGCTTGTAACACCCCTCTTTTGCGTCGGGAGTTAATAGTGGAACAGATATTCCTATAACAAGTGTTAGCACATATTAACATGCAACGTGTTGGTAATGTGTTTTAAGTTTAAGTCTTTTGTAAGTAGTGAGTATTAATCTAGTTCTAGATTGTATTGTATTTCATCTTACTTGTTGACCATTAAATCCTTCATAAATGTGGTTATGTCATAATAGTTTCACGGTTCATATACGAGCAAAATCTGACTTCAGCGCTTTGTAATTTTAGTGACCTTTGTTTAGATATCGAATTTGTCTGGATATATTGTTAAAACTGCTTAAAACTTAATGGCATAATTTTTGTTACATTGACTATTATTATATGTTCTATGAAATAGATGGGATATGATACAATATACATATGTATATAAATACATCTAGATTTGTGGATTTAAATATATTGTTTTTGACGTTTACTTGTAATATAAACATGTACTATTTGTTGATTCTTTTAGTTTTGTTTCATTCGAAATATTGTTTCGGGAATTTCGTAATGTCGGTAAGTTTGAGTAAATTATGGAAATATAATTTTTGTAATATATATGTTTTAGTTTGCAGATATGCATGATGACACGTTTAGCCTTATACCCGAACAAATTATGGGAAACCTAAATCCACAATATAATGTACCGAATTTTACGACTAAAATATTCCGCAGTATATCTAATGAAATTTTAATAAATGCTAGTTTCACTGTGATAAAATTATATCCTCCAGATGTAACTGTTAGTATTTCAATATTTTTTAAACAAGCAGAAAAATATAACCAATTTGGCAGGACGTTGCAAAGCAATCTTTGTGCCTTCTTCGCAAATGATAAAATGTTTTATCCTGAGGTAAAAAGACATAGCAATTTTGTGGAGCGCTGTCCTGTGTATCCAGGACAATATTATTTGTATAATTATAAGGTTCTTATGGATACTATGCCTCCTATTTGGTCAGTTGTTTCTGCAAAAACAATTATTTTATTTAAGACAAAGAGTGAATCGATTATGGAAGTTATTGCATACGGACGAATTGAGAAAGGGTAAAGAGATTCATCTATTATTCCAAATTATTCGTAGTTTAATGTTTAACATTAGTAATCAATCACAGTAGCTAGGATTATATTATTTTAAAAGCACTCAAAATTATTGTTGGTTTTTTATATTATCTTAAAACAAACATAAATCTAAAACAAAATTGGCAGATTTCAAACTCTGGCGCCGAAATAAAGCAAATATTAAATAACAATTTCTGATTAGTGTGTTATTTTTAAAACTAAATTATACCTGAAGTAGTATATTGTATAACTACTAAGCAAAGCGATTTTTTCTCCATCAAATGAACTGCAAAGCTGTCAAACTAAAATGGGAAATTGAGTTAAATGCGAACTTTGATACATATTTATGTATATTTTCATTTGGTAATCTCAAAACTATGTTATCTGATATATGTATCTGATATATGTATATTGGACAAAACGTAATCAGTTAAATATTATTTTTGGGGAAAATTACATTTAGATACATGTAAAATATATACATTAATTTGTCGAATTCGGCATTTATACTTTTCTTTAAAATAAAAATGATATTCGGTACCATTTTAATGTAGGTATTTATGAAAGTAACTTTTGAAACTTTAAACGCAAATAACTCGAAATCATGAAATAGAGACTTATCTGGTTTTTCTTTAAAACCACAGAAATACCTATAATATCGACACACTGTACAATAAAAACCCGATCATACAAAAAATACAATAAACAATTCACGATTTAATGACATCTACAAAAATAAATATAATACTTGCATGAATTGGCACTAAGGGAAACGAAAGGGTGGACACCGCAGCTGAAGAAACAACAATTGATGAAATAATGAATAACATCCCAATATCTAACATAGTGGAAGCAGCAAAGAGACAAGCAAGAAAACTGTGGAGTCGCCAATGGTCAAACACCCTCCACATCCACCTAAATTACTTCAAAGATGACCCGAGAAAAAGAATAAGCAATAGGACATACGAATATACGATCAGCACACATGAATATATATTTCATAGAAAGAATCTAATCTACCAATGTGCGAAAAATTCAATACCCATCGAACGGTTGAACATCTCCTACAGTACCAAAAATACAGCATTCAGATAATCTAAACTAGTATTCCACCAACAATGAAGAATCATGGTCAATGACATGAAAGTTTTACAAAATGTTAAAAACTATGTTAAAAATACTAATTTACTAAAATATATATTTATGTTAATTAGTTTAACCTTGTATTTTTTTGTTCAAAGACAACTATCCAGGGCGGTGCATTATTTTATTTTAACTTTGTTTTGTCTTATATTGTCTATGTTATGACTTTAAATCTTTGACCACTCTCGTAAGTGTAATTTCAATTTGTCTTATGTACAGTTTAAAATTTTTTATTGCTATTTGTAATTTTCTGTGTAAACTAGTTCCTGAGGTTGACCCAGATGGGGCTCGAAGCCGGTAGAGGTTGAGTTAAATATATATTTTTGACTGAACCCCCGCAGTTTTCTACTTTTACCATAAATGACGACTATAACCGAATATAATCGAATCGTTACATAAGCATTTACACACACCCTAACGGAATATTATACAATCAGTATAAAATAGTTTTGTAAGACCTGACTGCAACAACTACATAGCTTATTATATTTCAGTTTTAGAACTGCTACAAAGCTTTTATATATTTTTATAACAGTTGTTTAGTTATTTACAATAATGCATTTTTGTAAAGTACAACAATAATAAAATTACCTTCGGAAAGTAATTAGTTCCGTTAGTTTTCTTAAGAGTTATTTAACAGTTGTATGTGAGAGTAAAATATTTCTGTATAATAAAGATTATGTACATATATTGCGGAAGAAAAATATGAGTCCTGAACTGTCTTAAGATGTGATTTTCTAGTTACTGGGGTTGATTTTTACTACAGCTCAAATACAGTGAAATGTATGTATGTATGTAAATATATCATGGGCCACCTAATTTGTCAATATTTTTAATAATGTCAAAAAATAAAACAACTAAAAATTTTATTTTTATACCATGTTTGTAGTAAAAATACTTTATGTAGTACGTTTTAATGTTAGAGAGTAAATTGCATTTATGGAAATTTTAAAGTACCTGGTAAAAACAACTAAAAAATACATTAAACATTGAATCATCCTTATTTATTATTACTGTATCAAGGCAATGAAGTTTAACTTTTATGAAATGAATTTGCTGAGGCCAGTAGGAAGGAAAATAAACCAAAAGGAACTTCAGTGCCGCGGTACATGTTAAGCTTTAGTTGAAATCTAAAATTCGGAAAAACTGAAAATAATATTATATAGGTTAAGTTTACACATCTGTCAGTTGTCAATTTGAACTTCACTCAGTGTTGCCAACCTCAAAATCGTCGTATAATGCGTTACTTTAGTGACGATTTCTGAGCTTTTAAGACGATTTTTGAGCACTTTAGTGCCGATTTCAAATAAAATAAATTTAAGACACTACTATGCGCTACTATTGTTTTTAGATTTGTGTTTGTTTCGTTTTTATGAATACCTACATACGTGTAAATATGTTATTACAAATTTAGCAAATGGAAATAGTAGCTAAAACAATGGAAAAAGTTAAAAATTTGTCTGTTGACACAAAAAAAAAATCAAGTGATAGTAATTTATTACTTCATCGTCAAGAGTCGTGGTCTGTGCAAAATGACACTGACGCTGCAAAATGTACTTCTACTACTATATTTAAGAAGTAGTAAATGAGTCGCATGATGACGAAATTCGGAGAGACGAATGGCTTGTAGTATTAGATCTCGATGAAAAAGATTATTATGTTATATATTAGCTGCAAAAAAATGCAGATATTCGAAAACATATTACATTATTCAACATTTGGCATTAAAAGCATTATTTAAATTAACGTGTTTCACATCCTTTGTCTCAAGACTCCAGAACTCTTTTAAAAACTTATCAGTTATTCTTACCAAAGTTGGAAATGCTACTTACTGGCATACGATTTAGAATTTAGTTTAAAACAAATTTTGAGTCAAATGCGTAAAATTCGTTTAATAATTTATATTAATGTGAATATGGGCGGTTTACCCTTATTAAAAAGTTGTAAATTTTTTTATCTATATACTGCCTATAGTATACGAGTACTGTCCAAAATTATATACAAAATTGTCGAACAAATAGGCTTAACAATAATTAAACGGTAATTTGTGTAACTCAATGACTAAGACAAAGTCTGACAAATAAAAAAATATGCGATTTATAATTTTTAAATACGCCTCTGTAAAAATTAATAACTTCATATTTCGTGAATATTATATAGAAATCCCTCACAAAATTGAGTTGTCGTGTAATTGTTGTTCGCTTGATAAAAATGTTCTATAAAAAGCAGCCATGTTAAACAGCATTGTACTAACAGCCATTTTGAGAAAACAAAATCAAAAATTTTTTAAATACCGAAATATTTTTAAATTACTAATTTAAGCCCAAAATTTACAACTTTAAATGTCTGTTAAGATAACAATTTGGTACAAAAATAAAATCTTTAATTATAGTTTTATTTTGTGGCATTATTAAAAATATTAACAAATTAGGTGGCCCATAAAATATTTATGTCATATTATCTTACATTTCACTGTAAAATTTGAGCCATAGTAAAAATCGACCAGAGTTACAGGGAAATCCAACTTGGTTCATGTGAAACGTGTTAAACGTGTACTGGTGCAGCTGCAGTATTTTTGCAAAATTATATTGTTATATACTAAATTAATTCTTGTTCAGGTTTGCATTATAGTGACGAAGTGTGCTTTAATCTAGAGTGATTACTTTTTCGGGACATTAGTAAGTAAAAACATTATTTAAGACACTTTTTCAATTTTTTAACTGGAACTGTCATAGTGCTCAATTCGGTGTTGTGCGCACCTGTCTTAAGTCGTTTACTTTACACGATTCTGAGAATACGAAACTGCTTTACGCTTGTCGCACCGCAACCAGTCTTACCTACTGGAACTCGCAATGCCTATTATAGGTTGCAAAAATTGTAAACAAGAACTAAGCATAGAAAATTGTATCCGGTGTGACTATTGCAGAGATCCCTATCACCCTACCTGCACAGAACTTTCTCGTACTGAAGTGAATAACTATAAAACGAAGAAACTAATTTATTATTGTCTAAAATGTTCTACCAAAGACAAACATGATGATGATCTTAAAGTGCTCGTACAAGATATTAAAAATGAGATTAATTTGATAAAAAACAGAATAAATTTGCGTGAAAATTCTTCTATTATTAACTACGATTTTGAAGATATAATAGCGGAAATCAATGACAGGGACAATAGGAGAAACAATTTAATCATTTACGGCCTTCAAGAACCTACGGATAAAAATAGTAGCATGCGTATCGAAACTGATAAAAATATAGTTATTGAAATAATTAATAAGGCAAGCCCTACTATAGACACTACACAAATCAAACCTATACGCCTAGGAAAATTCGATAATAATAAAAATCGTCCAATTAAAATTAGGCTACGGGAATCTAATAATGTGCATGATATTATTCATAATCTAAAAAAATCAAAGTCGATGATAAGTTCAAAGACATCAAAATATCGCTAGATAGGACCCCGCAACAAATTGCTTATTACAAGAAAATAAGAGCTGAACTTGAGACCAGAAAGCTCAATGGTGAAAAGGACCTTATCATCAAATATGATCAAGGAAAACCGAAAATAATATCTTTAAACAACTAAGGCCCAACAGTCATACAACAAATAACCATAGCAGTTTCAATATGTTTTATCAAAATGTGCGCGGACTTAATAGTAAATGTGAACTGTTTTATTCTTCATCCTCCTCCTGCTTATTTGATATAGTTTGTATTACCGAGACATGGTTAAGTGACTCTATTGGTAGTGAGGAACTTTTTCCTGATAATTATAGTGTTCTTCGAAGCGACAGACAATTCGACAAAGTAGGACTCAGTAAGGGCGGTGGAGTATTACTTGCGGTTAAAAACATCTTCTCAATTACTGAAATTAATCTAAGTACTATGAGAAACACATTTACCTCAATTGATGTAGTTGGATGTCGACTTCAAGCTGCGAACTCCAAAATTCTTATTTTTGTAATTTATATTCCGCCTAACACATCTGTGCTTGAAATTGAAGCATTCTTTGATACTTTTATTACAATGGAGCACTTACTTAACAATGAAATTATTATTATTGGTGATTTTAATATCACCAATTTGATTCACGGTAATATGAGTGATAGGAAGACAAATATTTTCCATCAATTTTGTGAATTTCTAAACATAAAACAAATAAATACCATATCAAATACACATGAAAGAATCTTAGATATAGTCGCAACTAACATTAACTGCACCGTTATGAAACCTGATTTCCAATTCGTCCACGAAGATTTGCACCATCCATCCTTGGAAATCATTGCCAATCTTAGACTAACTAAACATAGCAACTTTAGCACTAATGATAACTACAAGAATTATAATTTCAAAAAAGCTAATTTTCCAGCATTGTATAATGAGTTATTGAATGTGAACTGGGCAACTCTCTATGAAACCACAACTGTTGATTGTGCTTGTGCTGAACTATATAAAACACTAAAAACTATTTTCGACACTCACGTTCCATTTCATAAACAAAACAAAAATCATAATAATTTTCCATCTTGGTATACAAAAGAAATTATTACTAATATAAAGAGGAAGCACAAACTGCATGAAAAATATAAAAGAACTAATAACGATAGTCACCTACAAGAGTTTAGGGCCCTACGGAAATTAATTAAAAACCAAGTAGCAGATGCTTACAAAAGCTTTCTTCGTAAAATTGAAACTTCTATGAAGGAAGACTCTAATATGTTTTGGTCGTTCATTCAAACAAAGAAAAAATCGTCACGTATTCCCGGTAATATGTATCAGGAGCACACACAGTTTAATGATTCGCAGTCTATAGTAAATGCCTTTGCATGCTACTTTTCTAGTGTTTACCAACAGTACTCATCAACCGACATCTCAGAAACAAACTGTAATTCTGACATCATATCTTTACCGGCAGTCACTCCTGATGAAGTATTCAAAACCATGTGCAAAATGAAGAACAAGGCGACTTCGGGAATAGATCAGGTTCCTGCTTTCATTGTTAAAGACTGTGCGTATCCGCTATCCGAACCACTTTGTCATATATACAACTTAATTCTCACCAACAGTGAGTTTCCAGATATGTGGAAAATTTCTAAAGTGTGTCCTATTTTTAAGGCAGGTGATGTGGCCAATATTACTAATTATAGACCCATATCCATTCTGTGCAACTTCGCCAAAGTTTTTGAAATGTTGTTATATTCATGTATATATAAAAGTGTTAAACATAAACTTTCAGATTCTCAGCACGCCTTCCGAGAGCAAAGGTCTACGACAACTAATCTTGTGGTGCTTACGCAATATTTATGTGAAGTTGTGGACAAAGGTGGCCAAGCAGATGTTATTTATATGGATATCCAAAAAGCTTTTGATCAAATTGATCACAGTATTTTATTGCAAAAATTAAATAACTTTGGTGTAAATAATTCATTGCTGTCACTATTTAAATCATACCTAAATCAGAGACAACAGTATGTTCAGTACAATGGATATAAATCACATATGTTCATTGCGTCCTCTGGCGTGCCACAAGGCTCCAATTTAGGTCCTTTGCTCTTTAATATATATATTAATGACATATGTGAAGAACTGGAATGTATGAACTTATTATTTGCAGATGATCTGAAATTGTATTCTGCTATCGCTAATTTAAATGATTGTACTACATTACAATTATCTATCAATACAATTATCAACTGGTGTACAAATAATAACTTGAAATTAAATCCTTCCAAATGTAGTGTAGTTTCATACTATCGTAATAAACATCCAATTTTGTTTGAATACAGCATCAATAACAATATTATCGAACGCACTTCTACAATAAAAGATCTAGGCATCTATTTTGAATCAAGTTTGTCCTTTAATTTTCACACTGAGTATGTTATAAAATCTTGTAACAAACTTTTAGGTTTTATAATCAGAAATACAAAATGTTTCAATGACGTCACCCTATTAAAAATTTTGTATTGCAGTTTTGTATTATCTAAACTTGAGTATTGTGCCTTAATTTGGTACCCGATATATAACTGTCACGTTAAAGATTTAGAATCAATACAGAGACGATTTTTGAAATATATGTGTTACAGACAAGAGAACCAATATCCACCCAGAGGAATAGACCATGATACTCTGTTACAACGATTTAACTTTCTATCCCTGCTGCATCGTCGAATAAATATATCCATCTTATTTTTGTATAAAATACTAAACAATATTATAGACTGTCCTAGTATTTTGAGTCTCATCAATATTTTTGTGCCGAGATTATCAACCCGTACATGTATACTTTTCTTAACAAATTTTGCAAGAACCAACCTACTTACTAGATCTCCAATAAATATTATGTGCACTAATGCAAATGAAGTCTGTAATATTGTTGACTTATTCAATGTAACGTATAATAGTTTAAGACATTTGTTAAATGTAAGAGGTAGCTAATATTTTTATATATGTTAATTTTTCTATTTAATTTTTATATTTTGTTATTTATTTTTTATGTTTCAATTTATGAGTTATTTAATATTCTGTGAATAGACGAACACGTTAATAGTTTTCTTTATATTGTCCTGTTAATGGTGTAAAACTGTTGGGCAAATAAACCATTATTATTATTATTATTATTAACCCTCTATTGCATGAATTATTATTTTTTTTAAATAAGGGCTCAAAAACATTATTTCTTACAAAAGAAATATTCATATATTTAAAATAAGTGTGTTACATAATTTTTTTTCCAAAAATAAAAAATTTTTTTTATTTTGTTCAGTATTGGGAACATTATGAACAAATTCAACTTACAATAGAACTTTGGTCTATTGGGTCGTCTTCGCGTACTATACAAAATTGTTTGATAAACAACCTCTTCTAGGAAAACATCAGATAAAAAATTTTTTTGGAAATTTTGTAAAGGTGTATTTAGCTGTAATATATCAGCAGGTAATAAGCTGCTTCCTTCAAATTTTACATTTGTAACTCAGTTTCTGTAATTATCCTTTTTCCAGTTAAAATTTTTTTTTATGTTGGTGAAATTGGGAGGAATGACCTAATTGGCAATTGACAAAGTGTATATAATGTTCCCAAATGTTACAAGATGATAGCCATGAATGTAAACTGCATAAGAAAACAAAAAAAAATTTTTTTCATTTTATGTTCCCGTTCGGGAACAGTATGCAATAGAAGGTTAAGACAGTTCATTATTCATAGTATTCCTCCGCAATATGTGTACATAATCTTTATTATACAGATATATTTTACTCTTACATACAACTGTTAAATAACTCTTAAGAAAATTAACGGAACCGATTATTTTATTAATGTTGTTGTACTCTACAAAAATGCTATATTGTAAATAATTAAACAACGAATATAAAAATATCATACGAAAGCTTAGCTTATGCAGTTGTTGCAGTCAGGTCTTATAAAACTAGTTTATACTTATTGTTTAATATTATGTAAATATTTATGTAACTATTGGGTTACAGTCGTCACAGGCGTAATAAAATTTCCCATAAAACGCAATTGTTTTATAAAACTGTCCCCATTTTGTGTTTATAAGTGCTATTTGAACGTTGCCGAAATGTTTTTGACAAATATAATGATTTATAAAATTAGCTTTATAAACATTCTTTTAACCTATAAAATACATCAATTTGTTGGTTGAGATATTATTGTACCAATGTTGAAAAATATGTTTTATGATTATAATTTAGCATAAAGCTTATAATGTTCCAATATTTCCGTTGTTTTGTTGTTTATTATTTAATACATACTTATGATCTAGATATAATGACAATTATTAAAAATCCTAGGTATAAATTCATATTTTGACTGTTGTTTCTCTCAATCTCATTTTGATGTTTTAAATATAATTTTGTTATATTTTTGAATATGAAACTTCTGTTTGTTTTCGTATTATTTGTTGTTTTTGCAAAATGTGATTTTATAAAAAGGGTGAGTTCAATATAATGCAATTAAATTAGATATTTATTAGCACAAAAATAAATTCTAATTTTGTATGTTTTAGTTGTCATACTCGGTCATCCCAGAACGCTTCGAGTCGAATTATGATACGAAATATATTTCTAATTTAAGTATGGAAACATTTCATGATAGTATGAATAGGACTTTATTTAATGCTTCATATACACTTTTAAAAATGCTTCCTACAAATTGTGACTTTAGCATTGAAATATTTAAGAAAGAAAGCTATGGTAATTACACCCCTTTCGGCAAGAAACTTTCTTATAGATATTGTGAATTTGTAAGAAGCGATATATTTTTTTACCCGTCTTTGTTGCAACATGGAAATTTACCGAAAAGTTGTCCTGTTAACAAAAATACTTACTATATAACTAATTATATAGTACCAGTGGATAAGTTACCTCCTGTTTTACCTGTAGAATCGGGAAAAGTGCAGATATTGTATACAATAAATGGCGAAATAATAGCTGATATCATTTTCTATGGCCGGATTGAAAAGAATTATTAATAATAAATTTAATGACAATTATATAAATTAGTTTTTTTTTTTAATTATCTTCCTTTCCTAAATAGAAATACATATTTTTATCCAACATCTATCAATAAATGCTCTATAACTATGGCGATTTTAAACAAGGAAAGTAACAGATTGTCCACTAGTGGGTATAATTTTGAGAAAAGTCACTAGTGATTAATTTTCTATTTATAACAATAATAATAACTCACAACACCTTGGTAACTTCTTCGATTGACATTATAATTTAGAAAATTTAAAGCATATGACACTCTCTAATAAATAAATAAAATAAATATATCATCACGCCTTTTACCCATTACGGGTGTGGCACTCTGCTTACGCAGATCTCAGTAAGTGATATATTTTTTTCGTATGAAGTGCGGTTACCAGCCGTCAAATCATAGCCCCCAAGGATGTTAGTGGAGGGGGAACCACAGGGGTAAATTTAAATTTGTAACTGTCGGCAGTGGGATTCGAACTGAGGATCTCACGATCCACAGTCCGACACGTTACCTCGGAGCTATTTACCCCACTCTCTAATAATATAATATAATAAGTAATTAAGTATAAACGTTATACTTCACACGTGGACAAAGTGGAATTACCCACTTGTAAAGTAAATAACTATTATATCTATTATGCACTTTCAAAAATTTATTATTTTAAAAAAGATTTTTCGACATAACATTAATTTTCCTCGTGAAAGTTTTTTTGTTTGTTTTTAGTTTTGTAAAATGTGAGTAAAAACAAGGAAACGGCATAAACAACTTGTATATGTTTACTTGTTTTCCCTGACGTAGATTAACGTGTAGTATTTCGAAACGTCGAATTTTAATTTAAAAAATTACAGAACTTAAAACAATAGTGTATTACACATTAAGGGAGAGAAATATTTAGGCGTGGGCTATAATACGACGAGGGAAGAAAGGCACTTATCTCCTGTGATGTGTATACTTTTTTCACGATCCCAATTTTTATAATGGTTATTTAAAAAATATTTAAACTGTAATATAATTTATGATGGTTACCTTTGAATGGTTTTAGTTTGTTCATTTTTCACAAAAAATACCATTTTTAGCACCTTTCCTCCAGACGGGAGAGAAAGTACACTGTTTTTGTCACGATTTTCGTATCACAGAAACGGGTTATCTCTCCACGTCCTCATTTATTACTATGAGTTCGTAGAATATTTTCAATTTATTTTGCTCTGTTTTCTTCTCTATTATTATAATATTTAGAAATAGTAATAAAACGGCTAAGATAAAGAACTAATAAAGCCAGGTTTATACCGTTCACTCTTAGAACTAAATTATCACTTAATTAACATTAGCATTATTGCGAATACCAAGAAAAAAATTAAGGAGTTTATGCAGAAAATTAACATTAAGTATAAGACTTATGCATTTACTGTTTTTTAGCATAACTAATATCATCTGATCAAGTGTCATCACTAGCTACCTTATTTAATAGCTCGCAATACATTCAAATGTAATTCGTTACATTATTCAAGAAATTAAAAGCAAGAAGATATATAACCTATAAGGTCTTAATACAACAATTCATTAATCCTTAAAATTAAATTAAGAAGATGCAAGTTGGTTATCTTCTTAATTTCGTTCTTAGTTTTCCAGTTACACTTGCTTTTATATTTATACATAATAATCTTCTCAATGTAAATTGGTAATACATTTCTTAGGTTAATTTCTGCGGTATAAACTCGACATTTAATATGTAAGTATTTTTTAACTCTGCAAACTAATAGAAAAAATTATTAGTTTATAATTTTTATAAATATTACTGGTTATTTATTGAATTTACAGCTAGTATGTTTCAATGATCAGAGCTACTACAAAATAAATATTTCGTGTTGAAAGATGAAAAAAAAAAAACTAAAGAATAATTCCACCATAATGAAAGAATAGGCGAATAATTGTGTAGTTTAGGGTTTAAATGTATTTGATATAAACATTATAGCTTCTATATAGGGGATGAAATATTTTGTAGTGGTCGTAAAATATTTATTAATTATTTATTATTAATTTTTAGTAAATTGAATTCTATTGAATAAATAATTGTTACGTTATATATATATATATATGCAGGGTGTTCAATTTAAATGTGCCACCATTGCTATCTCGAGAACTATAAGAGCTACAAGTTTGGTTAAATTAGCAAACAATTTCTATTTTACAAGACTATTTTAATGATCTTAAAAAATATTTTTTAACCAGTAGTTCTCAAAATATGGGGTGCAACTTTCTTATTTTAAATGGCAACCTATATTTTTTATTTGCTTATTCGATTGAGTATTTTTTTCTGAATTCAATGATATTCACATGTAATGACCAAATAATACAAAATATTTGAGAAAAATGCTAAATTAGAAATGTATCATTTTTATTTAATTATGCCCATACAAAGCTTGCCATGGAAGAAAACCAATAAATTTTGAGAACCAATGGTCTAAAAAAATTCTTGTTTCTCTCATTTTAATTGTCTTATAATATAGAAATTGTTTACCAATTTGACCGACCTCGTAGCTCTTATAGTTCTCGAGATAGCAATGGTGGCACACTTAAATTGAACCCCCTGTATATAATTACTACGCTCCAAACTTGAATACGCCTCCGTAGTATGGAATCCAATGTACATATAAGCAAACTAGAAAGATTCAATATGAGCAGTTTAGAAGACAGACGAACTTATTTTGACATAATTATCTTATATAAAATTTTCGATAATTTGCTTTACTGTAATAATATTATTTTATGGTTTAATTTTCATGTTCCACCAAAAATTACTAGATCTTGCAATTTTTTTAAGTTACCAAAAAGTAACACAAATAATTACAAATACTCCTATGTTAACCGTATTATGTTTACTTACAACAATAAGTTAATACATTTAGATCTGTTCAATATGTCTTTAAACTCTTTCAAGAAATGTTTAAAATCGTATGTACTATAGGTAATTATTGTATTATGTAATCTTGGTGTCTGTTTGCTGTATTTAATGTATGCTACTGATTGTAATTAGTGAGAACCTTTATTTGGCCTTTATTGTGCTGTTGGTTCTCCCATTTCCTTAAATAAATAAATAAATGATTACTAATGTTATAGCGCCTAAAAATAATAATGGTAATTACTTTTACCATTGCAACACAATGACACATATTTTCATTATAGAAAATATATATCACATATTTTTGTATCTATTCAAATCTAAAATGCACAATTTTATATCTATGCGGATATCACAAAGTTTTTTATTTTTATTTTGTTCCTATTTAATCGATGAATTTTATAGCAATGAAATTTACTGTTATATTATTAAAGATTTTCACCTTGACAGTATGTACCGCAGACTGTATGAAAAGTATATAAAAAAATATTCAAACTTTATCTATAACAATACAAGTTTTATAGCATTGAATCATCTGAGCAGCTTAATCCAAAAGAACAGAATAAAATCAACAACAAATATGGACCGGAAATTTAAAAAATCAAAATGCTTAATGATTTCATTAATATATTTTTATATTATCCAAGTGTTCCTTTAATATAATCCATTATAATATAATACACAATGGTCAACCTTGCGATGTAGGTACTAGATCATCTCTAAAATGATTGATTCCTTCTGATCTGTATCCTATTTTGCACCCAATTAAAAGCTAAAATAGTATTAAGTGGCGGTCGGTCTTGAATGACCTTGAAAAAGCAATTTAAAGGGTTACTTTATTCGTTCACGTGGAACGTAGAAGTGAGTTTATTTTCAGATAAGCTCCATTAAAAATTATTTATGAGTACGGTTATTCGAGATTGTTGAGCGTGAGTTGTGTAGGCTTGGGGTATGTTTGCTAAAAGTGCAAGCAAAACGAGCTTACTAATACAACTACAGGTAAATTCCACATAATCAAAATTTGTACATCATTGTCTTAGGTTCACTGATAAAACATTCTCGTAGAAATTCTTCCAGATGTTATTAAATCAAAAGTTTAATGATCACTGTTCCATCATATAATTAAATAGCTGATATTTTAATCTTTGTGAATACTGTCTCAGGACTGTATGAAATTATTTCTTTACATGCTCATAATACAAATATATGTGAATTTAATAATAATTACTTCTTCTATCTTTGGCCTATACCAAAACATAATAGTCTATTGTTGTTGTTGGTTATATTGCTATTAAATTTATTGGTAATGTGGTCATTAGTTATAATAATAATATTCCCTGTATTTTATTTTGCATTTATGCAAACCAGTATGATATGTAATAATGGAAATATTTTTTTATTGTACCTATCATGCACTACCTGTATTAGACATCTGAAAGTTTTCAACACATAGAGATGAAAAATTTGTTGTTGCTATTAACTATTTTATTTATAAATTGCAATGGAGATTACATTAAAGACGTACGTAATCTGTAAATAATTTCATTTGTATTCAATTAATTTTTTAATTAAATATTTATTGCAGCTATCATATTCTATAATCCCAGAAAAATCCGAATGTGATTACAACTCTAAATATTTTACGAATCCAACTATAAATATTTTTGAAAATAGCAATGGTACAGTACTAATGAATATGACAGTTAGTTGCATAACTAGATTACCACCCGACACTCTAGTTACTATACAATTGATGGCAAAACAAAAAAATGGTCCAATCATACCTTACGGCCAAAAACTTACAAACAATATTTGTGATTTTATTAGACGAGATAAATTATTTTATCCTGGCCTATTGCAATGTAGTAATTTGCGAAAAGAGTGTCCAATTGAACCAGATGCTTATTATATTAGAAATTTTAAGGTTTTTACTGACTCTTTACCGCCAGTGTTGCCAACAGGATCAGGTCTTGCGATAATTTTGCTTTCTTCAAAGAATCAGGTTCTTATTAAGATAACGATGTATGGACGAATCGACAAAAAAAATTAAATTTTATGTAACTATGAACACATGTAATGTAATTTAGTTGTGCAGTAATCAATATTAAATTACAATAAAGATATGTTTTTCCAATAAAATTTTTTATTTTTTAGTACTTTCAAGTTAGTTTTTTAAAAAATTTGCATACTCAAGCATTCCATTTTTCAATCCTATATCATCATCATTCTTTTTATCCGTTTCGAATGTGGCAATCTGCTTTAACTGATCTCGGTATGTGATATTTTTTAACACATGAAGTGCGGTTACCAGCCTTCAAGTCACGTCCCCCAGAGATTTTAGAAGAGGAGGAACTACAGGGGTAAAGATTAAATGGCAACTATTGGTTGTGGGATTCGAAATGAGGATTTCATGATCAGTCACACTACTTTCACAGTTACACAAATGTTACACTATGGTCTGGGAAACCCCAAGAAACGAAAAACAATTTACCTATGGAATATTTGTTTAGGTTTATAAATATATTATTAAACAGTTAAAACCTTTCTGAACCATAATTTTATTAAAAACACAGCATTTTGCCAAAACTTAAATTTTTTATTTTTTTGGGATTATAGAAAATGAATTTACAATGAGGTAGCATCGAAGTTATGCGAATGCTGCGCATGTGCAAAAATATGTGAGAGCTTTCTTAGACCCCAGTGTAATGTTCCAGGGAAAATATGTAATGCTGAATATTATTATCTCAGTATTTTGTGAAATTCTATAGTGCGTCTCATTATAAAAAAATACATAAAAATAAATATAAATTTAATTATAATTACTTGACCTGTATTTATCTATGCTCCATACACAAAAAATTCATTATTGTTGTTGGTTGCATTGGTATTAAATTAATAATAACGTTATCATTAGTTATAATAATGTTCTATACAATTTATTTTACATTAATGCTACATATAATAATGTATATAACATATTTATTGATTCTAATATCAAATTCCTACATTAGTTGATCAAAAATCTTCAACGAATTAAAATGAATTCTTTCTTGTTGTCGTTAACATTTTTATTTGTAAATTGCTATGGAAATTTCCTTAAAGACGTACGTATTCTTTTAATCTTTTCATTTTTATTCAAATATTATTTGTTTTGTTTATCATCCTTTATTTTATTTTACTTTGTCAGTTTTTAATATCTGCTGCTTTTAAATCTTCTACTTCCTTTAGCTAAGTTGATATGGGTCTGCCTCGGCTTTTTCTTCCTCCTGGTTTCCATTCTACTACTGATTTAATTGCATGCTTTTCTTTTGTTCTTCATATATAGTCAAGCTATCTGACTCTCTGTTGCCTGATCTTTTTCGTTATGTAGTCTCCTTCCAACTCTATCCTATTTCATAGATCATTGTGATTCTATATCCGTTTCCTGATATCTTATTGATCCTAATATTGTTCTTATTATATTTTAGTCCATTTTCAAAAAATCTTCTTAATCCTTTTTATCATTGTCATATTCTTTACGGCATACTTATTAGTCTTATAATTGATATTTTTATCTTTAATTAAAATCTTACTTTTAGTATTTTTGTTTTTTGTTTTTTGGAAAGTTGTATTTGTTGCCATTATTTTTTGTTTGATTTTGTTTTAGTATATAGAAATTAAATATATCATTACGCCATTTACTTAATTTTGGAGTGGCACTCTGCTTCCGCAGATCTCGGTGATATATTTTTGCACGTGAAATATGGAAGGGTAAATTTAAATAGGGGGTGACAGTTTTTGTGGAATTTGAACTTATGATCTCATGCGTTAATCATGAACTGTTTATTCAAATAGTATTTGTCTTGGAATCCACCTAAAATATTGATTACTTAAGTACTAAATATCATATAATGAACTTGTTATGTGTATCAAAGATAGTCGAGATTTTAATTACAAGGTAATATATTTAACAAAATAAATGTTTTGTTTATTTTTAGGGAAGTATAGATAACTATTTAATTAAATATTTATTTATTTCAGCTACCATATTCTATAATCCCAGAAAAATTTGAATATGATTACGATGTAAAATATATTACAAATCCATCGGCAACAATTTTTGAAAACAGCAATAGTGAAGTTCTACTAAATATGACATTTACTTGTGTATCTAGATTACCACTCGACTCTCTTGTTATTATACAAATATTGTCGAAACAACAATTTGGTCCAACTATACCTTACGGCCAAAAACTTATATATAATTGTTGTGATTTTATAAAAAAGGACAAATTATTTTATCCTGGTCTATTAAGATATAGCAATTTACCAAACAAATGTCCAATTGAACCAGCGGACTATGATATTAGAAATTATAAAGTTTCTACAGATTCTTTACCACCAGTGTTGCCAACTGGATCAGGTGTTGCAATAATTAGTTTTACTTCAAAAAATCAGGTAATTGGTAAGATTATGGCACATGGACGGATTGAACAAAAATCTTAAATTTTACAATGATGAAAACGTAAAATAATTGATTTTTGAAAAAAAAATGTATGTTCAGAGCACGAAATATAGACATTATTTCTCATATAAAATATACCTATATGTTATATTCCTGTCACTTATTGCTGTAGACATTTATTTACTTTGTATAGCGGTGAATTAGGTATGTCACTTACATACGTCATTATTCACTAAAGGCATTTTTTAGTGTTTTTTTGACTGACAAACGACAGTAATTGTTTCACCACGCTAAAGGATTTTGTGAACTTAATAATAACAAAAAAAACTACATATTGTATTATAATTTGATGGCATTACCGAAGTGGAAAGTGTTTCATTGGAACCGATTACAAAGATAGTTAAATAAAGGCACAAAGCACCGAGGTTAGCTAAAGCCTATACTATTTTATTCACAATAAAAAATTAATGCATGAAACATATCAAATCGTTCGGTAGAACGACGCCGGCAAGAGTCGAGCAAGAGTGTGCAGAAAGTTACGGTTATTATTAGGAAAACCTAAACTCAAAATTATTCAAATTTGTTTAATACAAATAATATGCCATTATAATTTCCATTAAAACTGGCATCGGAGACGATATAATACATACTTTAAACTTATTCATTTTAGTTTCTTTTCGATTTATATGCATACGAGTATAACTCTTTATTTAGGATTATATATTTTAGCCGGCGGCAGAAATGGGAAATCTCACATTCTCACGCGAGAAGTTAGCTATTTAGCTATTTCCTTTTCTAATTTTTGCCACAAGATTGCAGTACATTGTCTGTAGATTTGAGACGTTCTAACGCACAACCATGAGTACAAAAGCCTCATTCACAGATCGAAACCAGTGTTAGTTTCTGTTCTATCTTTTATTGCATTTGCAAGTATCATTCACAAATTATGTTTTAGTTGTTGAGTAGCGACATATAGTGACAAATATAATAAATAAATTCAACTAGATAGGTATCGCAGTTATGAATAGGACATATTAAACTGAACTGTCATAATATTACATATGTATAAACTTGACAATCCGTATATTGGCATCCATACAAATATGCTATAAATAAATAATAAATACAGTCAGATCGGCAAGTTTTTTTTTATTTTCTCTTAAACTAACAAAACTATCAAAACTAACAGCTAATATAGTTTTTCGATTTTTCATGTTAGATTTTGATTTTTTAAAGTGAATTTCCAACTTGCCTTATTAAAATGGAATCACTTTTTTTGTTGCCTTCTGAAAAATAATTGATTAATATATTGTGAATTCATTGTAATGCATCAAATATTAAATAACAAAAAAAAAAATGGTATTTTGTTGTTATGTTCCTGTGCCTAAGTAAATTAATTGTAATGTATCAAATATTGAATATAAAAAAAAAAGGTATTTTTTTTATGTTCCTGTGCCTAACATAAATACTGTTTAACTAATTTGAAAACTAATTTAATTTTGAAACACAAAATTCTATAAATCATAAAAATAATTCAAGTTACACCTGTGCAGGCAACCACAATAACTTATTAGCGCTGCAGGTTGCATCGATACGTACCAGAGGGGAGCATAAATCTTTCAATTTATAGTATCCTTAATTCGCTGTGGCTGCATAAAACTAGATGTTTTGAAAATTTATTTCACACAATACGTAAATTTCTCAAAGGGGAGATTTATAGCTAATTGAAAATTGTAGAGGTTTGGATAACATATCTATCACCTTATATTGCACAGTCGATTTCACCATGCCTTATAAGCACACTTATAGTATATTCCGTAATTGAACCACGATTGTGGTTTTGTTGTAGAACGTATGGTCAAACTGTAATTTTTGAAAGTGTGGTTGTGATTCGAAACACTATGCTTAATTTTTGTCCGTAAATCAGGAATATCGCAATTTTAGCTTTATTTATTTAATACATAGACTGGTACCACGAACTCTGTTTTTGGGTGTTTTAAGAGCAGTGTTTTAAGCTCGGTTTAAGCGCTGTACAATGTTCTAAAATTATTTTACGAAAAAATGCTTCAAATAGAAGTTACAGAGAAATGTATTATCTACCACTTTTATTTGAAGTATTTTTTTATAAAATAACATTGTACAGCGCTAAAACCGAGCTTAAAACACCCAAAAACAAAGCTCGTGGTACTAGCCAATAAGTTTAGAAAACTTTCAGAACTAATAGTAAAATTGTAAAAGACTTTTGGATTAAGTTCTTTATATTATTTTTTATATTTTGCGCCTTTATGATCTTTTTTTAATAAACAATCCAAGTGTCAAAATTCAGGGAATTTTGTGTTGAACTGATGCGACGTTTGAAAAATCAACACCTAACATTTACTTTGTAAGCAAGCTTTGTTACATTTCTCTCTTTCCTATCTCTTCTTCTTACTATTCTTAACTTCTAGTTTTAAATTCAAAATTATAAAAAAAATCCATTCTTACAATAAATTTGTATTTATTGTTTAGTGAAGTGTGATATTTTATATTTTTTGACATATGACATTTTATTAGAGTTACCAACCTTGAAAATATAAATTGTACTTGCTCTATTATAACACTCCATTGAACTGTTACGGAACTCCGCTGGGTGGGGTGACAGCTTTGTTATAGAAGCAAAATATAAAATAATATTTATAGAACTTAATCCAATAATCTTTTGTTAAAAAGAAATAATTTAATTCTTAAACACTTCTTAAAAGTATCCATTGATTTCGTTTCTTTATATATACAATTTTATATACTATATTTAAGAAAAATTGGAAATTAAAATGAAAAAATAATTATATTCTGGTTTCATATACTATTAGTTCTTTAAACAACAAAATATGTACGATAAAAAAAATAAACATGAATAGAACCATTGTCTATTCGGGAAAAATCTGAATATATTCGTAAAGGAACACCAAATTTTCGCTGTACGATATGTATACAGTACAGCTTTCTTGTGGTGCGGTTCACGTCTTTATCTTCTTTCTCACTTTCTCCCACTATTGCTGATTTGAATCAAATCAGCAATAGTGGGAGAAAGTGAGAAAGAAGATAGTGACGTGAACCGCACCACAAGAAAGCTTACTGTAGGTTGTTCCAAGAAACAACTTTAAGTTATGCTTATGATGCAATATTATTTTTGTTGTCGAATTTTTTAGTTCAAATTTTAAACCATTTATGAATAAAGTTTTCTTTTCGTGTTGGTTGCGAGTACAGAATTGACGAGCTCATGATCCACATTTCAATGCGTTGCCACTGAGCTATTTACAATACCTGACATCCGTTTCATCATGTAATATGAAATATCTAAAACTCGTTTCTCGCTTTAAAATTCCTCCTCATCTTGCAAGACAAGAACATAAATAAAACTGCACAAAAACAAACAATAAAGGAAACCTTTCACGTTACAAGAAAAAAGAAAATTCCCCGTTTCTCCCACTTAAAACCTGATGAAAAGTCATATCGGTTTCGGCGGCCGTGTAGCGTTCACCAGCAGAGGGGATAAATTCCCCATCCTGGCGGTCGCATTCCAGGAATGTCGGGCGGTCGGGCCCTTTGTAACCGGCTGTTTTATCGCCCGTAACCGATACAACGCAACCGCCCGGGGAATATCAGCTTTTACGGTCATTTTTACAAAATTCACCGCGAATATATACAGCACTTGCGGATCGAAAAATTCGCCGGAGAAACTTCGACCCCTGTTTATGATAGGACATAGGTGATGACAGGAAAGCAGGATGTATAAAAAATGACAAAAGTAAAGCCAATGATTTTTTTTTTATTATGAAGTTATTTAAATGCTAATGTATACAAGTATTCATTGTAATATAATTGAAGAATTGTATTTGTTGTTTTGTTTATAATTTGAAACTGGAAATATGGGGTCTCTGCCAAAAGTGTTTTCAATTTTTATATGTACTTGTGTAATCAGTTGATAAGACCTTAGTAATTGGATTATGTGCGGAAAAGATTCGCAATTCTTCTTTTCACTAGAGAGCAGGACAAAACATAAATTCTTATTTTTACCTCCCGCCTACCTCTAGGTAAGGGAGGTATTGTTTTTGGTCAAAAAATTGGGTAGCGAGTTTTCAATGAATAAGCACGTTTTAGGGTCCCTACAATACGATTTTACTATTTTCGCGATGATGTCTGTATGTATGTATGTATGTGTGTGCGTGTGTGTGTGTGTGTTTAGTCTGTGGCAATTTTTTCGTCTCGCATATCTCAAATACTACAACACCAAAAAATACAATTTTGTGAATTTTTGCTTCCTATATTTAAATGAAGAGCTGATTAGATTTTGGATAAAATTCGTCAACCGGAAGTAGCAGTTTACTTGAAGCCCTTAACAGTTTTTCGTGAAAAACACGGTTAATATTCCTTTTTCATCAATTTATGTTATTTTGAAAGTTGAAGAATATTTAATTTTACATGTTTTTTAATTAAACTAATTTTATAAATTTTCTTTAGATTTAGAGATAATAAAATATAAAGAAATTAGATTTCACAAATCTTGCATTCCTAGTACACCATGAAAACATTTAAATTTTTTTTATGAAATGTGACACATGTCATTGTGATTGTGAAGCTATTTTCTTAGTGAAATATATGTCAGAAAATTAAATAAATATACGAAAGAAAATTAAAATTCTCAAATATAAATAGAAAATTTACAAATAAGAAGGTATGTTTCTGTATCATAAAATACTATTGCATCGTTTGAGTCGTATTGGGCGGGAGGTTATGTGCTGGCCACATCAGATTTTTTTTTAATCTGGTGGCGATTCCACCAAGGAACTTGTATCGTGATTTGTATTTAAATGTATGCGTATTTGAAATTTAAAGAGAGAAAACATTTACACAGAAATTTCTTTATGAAATAATATATTTCCAACTAGCACTACCTTAAAATTTTGCTCACAATAGTGAGGTGTAAATACGAGTATTTCTCATTTGTCAGTCAATTTTGATAAGTAATTTGATGATTTATTTTGCAACTTTGCGTAAAATACATGTATCAGGAATAGTTAAATTTGGCAGATGTATCAGTATTTATGTGTGATATGTATTTTATAACAGCTTATGTCAAATTTGTTTTACATGTTCAAATATTTTTCTTTTTTTTATTAAATTATTAGATTATTAAAAATATCTGATATAGTCACCACACGATATTCTTATAAATGTAAATTTGAATTATATTGCTTCATAATTATACTTGACACATTACTGAAATATGTTATTATGCATATAATTTAATATTAAAAATATAATAGTCGGAATTTGGACAGGAAATAATCAAAATTTATGTGATCATTTGCCGTAGTTTCGGAAAGTTATACTTCCATTATCAAGACTGAATATAAAAAATATTTTTGTTACATAATGATAATATGTAAATTACAAAATTAAACAAAAAGTTAGTGGTACTATCGAAAAATCACATAATTTACTTTCAAACCGTTGCTTTTTACAGAAATACATATGTTAATTAATTAGATGTTAATTATGAACAAAAGTGTGAAATCAAAATCAAACAGGACATATTTTTACAGGTGTTAATCGTTGCTTAGGTATATCTTTTTTTTGCGTATTTTCTATATTTGGTATGTACAAAGCAGTAACAATATCGAAAATTGTATAAAATATCAGAGAAAAAGTACCAAAAATGTCCTGTTCGAATATTATGCCGTTTTGAAATCAGATTGAACCTCTAGGCATAGATATGATATCGATATACTGATATACAGTAAATATCGGATAGCACTTGTCCACTCGTCAAATTATCTGAATGAAGAATTGGCCAGATTTTTGAAATGATATAAATCTGTAAATCTAATCTTTGATAGTAGCTTCGAATCCTCTTTATTGTAAAGCCGGGTTTTCACCTATTAACAAAGTCACTGCTTTTAAACTTTGTCATTGTATTTAGATTTTTGTATTTGTCAAAAAATTGCAACTATTTCCTGCTCTTAACATAAGCATAGTTTCAATAATTGTTTTTGTACATGGTTCACTTACGTGGAAAATGTAATTTGTAAAAGTGTTTTATAAAATTATATAATATTATAATACAGAATTCTAATTATTTATTTAATTCTTATACTTCTAAAATAATGTAATATGAAAGTTTGAAATTTTTCTGTTGACCGAACCAGTATAATTCAAATAACTTTTGATTAATTGGATGTATAATGTATACCAATAATAAACTTAATTCGGTATTTTAATAATAATGCAATTCTTTTTTAACAGTTGAACTTATACTATTTTTGTTTTGTTGTGCATAGTTATCGTATTTTGTTTTACAAAAGTGACAGATAACAAAAAAACAAATAATTAACAATATAAGGCAGCAGAAAAAAATAGCGTCACAACAGTTATGTCTCTCACACAGTGTGACAACAACAAAAACTATGTCAAAAGACAAGGACTAAAGATTAGATTAGAATTCTCAGCCGTACTTACATGACAAATTTTCAAAATTATGTCGAAACACAATAAATATTTATATTAACATGTGGAAACACTACTTAATTATAATTAATTGTATTCTTGTAAATAAATGTATAATAATTTGAGTCGATGATATTGCGCTCTAAAAAGAAAATAATTAACAATTCTAAACCACAAGATTTAAGTGGCGTAAAAAGCACATCCCCCATCAGAAAAACTCCACAAAGGCGAGATCAAACCCATTTCACAAAACCACCATACTTCAACTAACCATAGCGAGCCAGTCATTTTAATACACTCAACACTTCCCACCCTCTCTCACAAAGAAGAAAATCCAAATCCTCCCCGTGGAACAGCGAGGGTGACTTTAAAATCCGTACACATGCATCGTCTCTGCACTCCTCCACGCTGCGCTTACAATCAATTTGTTAATGCATGGGGTGGCAGAGGGTGTTTTTACAAAAGGGGATGAAAGCAACGACCACGAGATGAGGATTACCTGCCACCCTGCCACTAGGGCTGCGAACGAAATGAATTGTGGGACAAATATGTATGCGATCTTGGGAATGTTGAGTCTAGTTTTGGACCCAACTGTAGCGTGTGGACGGTTTAAATTAATTATGAAGATAATTGGTTTCCTATTTGGTATTGTGCAGGAATTATCTCTAAGTAATGATATGTGTGGAATGTTAGTTATTAATTTACAAAGAACAGTCAGGACAAACAAATGGCCGTTTCAGTTCAGAAACTAACAATTAAATGATTTTAATTAAAGGAAAAGGGATGATATGTAAATATGGTTTCTAATTTTATTTACTCTTAATACTTTTACTCCTTTGATATATTAATATTCTGCAGCACTACATTTACTTTAATGTACGACGGTTACGTTATTGTTATCATAATTGCTGCCGGCAAGCCAAGCAATTATATACCAAGTAACGCCCTAGGGCGTTAAAAATTTGATGTTACTGCTATTGGGTACAGAATATACAATTTCACAAATACCGACTTCTATTTGCACATAGAAATATTGACATAAACAAATCAGTATTGTAAACAAATAATCGCGTTACCTAGTTACAGTGTTTGCAAGTAAATAGATTAATCTTTCTAACAAAACACAATGATAGAATAAAAATCGATAAAAATCTTTTAGAACATAAAATATTTGTTGGACATTGAACGTTGAATGCACCACGGGCGTTAACGGGACAATAATGCCTTCGGTTAATGTACTCACCTCTGACAAGAGACCCTTGGCAGCACACTGTTGACCTCACGTATTATTGTCCTTATAACGCTCTTGATATGTTAATTATTATATCATATCAGCTGAAAAGGGTAGTTCATACATAATTTCTTCTTTAATGTCCCAAATGTCAAATAAATGAAAATGGGTTGGTACTTTTATACATAGTTCTGTACAAAATATTAATACATACTTGTAATTTTTTTAATCGATGACTTATTTATTGTAGCAGAAGAAATAGATTTATAATTAATCGAAGGGATACATAACATAAGAATTACTGAGAGAATTAAACTCATATTTATACGAAATACAATGACTATCATTTGTACCTTCCGCTACATGTTATAAGGCAGGCATAGAAATCATGCTAAAAATTCGGTAGTGAGTTTTCAGTATGGATGAGCACGTTTTAGATTAGGATCCCTAGAATACGATTTTAATAGCTTAACGATGGTGTCTGTATGTCTGTCTGTCGGTCTGTGAGGATCTCTGGAGTAACGTTTTCTTAAAAACTACTAAACAGTAAATTTTGATATTTTGTATATATCAACTGCACTTTTGGGAAGAGCTGATTAGTTTTTGGTGGAAATGGTAATTTACTTGAAGCCCTATCAAGTTATTTTGAAATATCTGAGTAAATTATGGCTTAATGACAATTTTTGTTATAAGAATAATGTTTTTAATATTATTATCTACAATTGTTGTTTGAAACATTTACTGTCACCATTTACGAATTAAAACACGTTAAAAATAGTTCTTTACATAAGAGTCAGAAAAGTAGTGCATTACTGTCGAGGAGCCATATTGAAGTACGAGGCACATTGTGCCGAGAATTTTACGGCTTCGAGTCAAGTACAGACATTTTACTGACGAGTTAGTTAATTTAAAAATGAAATCTGATTTTCTATACGTATCTAGAAGTTCGTTTCTCTGGATTCTAAGGTAACTTTTAAACGTTTTCCCTCGCGTTTTCCTGACTAGTCAGGGAAATAATACTTTCGCTCCGCATTTTAGGCGCAAAATAGTTTTTCGCTCCGGTTACGGAAAAAAATTATATTTTGATATTATCGTTTAAATGTGCTAACCTGTACTTTTTAAAAACACAAAATAACTGTTGAAAAATGTAATTTCTTGACATGTGTCATAACTGGAAACAAAATTTTATAAATGTTAATCGTTTCTTGATAGTGGTGGTCCGTGTTCTTGCATTGTTTGATAAGAAATCTATGGCGGGAGGTATTGTGGTGCCCACAACTAATTTTTATATTAACTTATAAAACAACTTTTATATGAAACATCTGATGATAGCCAAACAATTATTGAATCGAATGCAACATATGTTGTCAATGTTAAATGAACTTGCCATCATAATTTACTGATTTATAAACATATTATGAACAATTCTCAAACTATAACCATAATTTTAGGTACTAAATAACCATTCGAATTATTTTTTTGTTAGTAAGTATCGTTAAATTTTTAACAGACAGTCTATGTTGCATCTTATCTGGAACAGTATTGTGATAATATCAACTAGTATTCCATAATAATTCATTAATGATAGAACAGTAAATGTTGCACCTTAGCAGAAACTCACAGTATAGAAAACCATATAAAAAAGTACCGCAATTTCTATTCGAAGGTGTAAATTCTAACACAATATTAGGGAAAGGTATGCTTCATATTTGTAAAGTCAATTTCCAAACATTGTTGGCATTCTGTACACCGTATTTATTGAATATTTAGCAAATATCCCCTGTGAAAAGTTTTACTTCCGAAGCTCATAACATTATTCCGCATTCAATCAAACCCTTGTTCGTGTAGTGTCGAATAGTTGTGTAGAAGAAAGAGAAGTTTGGAATATTTTCGTGTATAAATCTAACACGCTACATGGTTTTCGGAAAGGGCGAACACAAAACACTGAACAGTGAGCAGAGTTTTGTGAAGGGGAACCCTGGTGTTGGTGTACAGCGGTCGCTACAGGTATTTAAGCAGGCCGTTCAATCGTTACCGCTGCCACCACAAGACTCCTAAACCGTGACCAGAGAGCAAACTGCGCGGCTGCGAATCTACAAACTGGGGACAGGGATTTTCCCTGTTAAATTTTCTAACTCTATGTTGGGTGACGAAATATAAATCAATTTGTTTGTTTCTTAATTAATGTAAATATGCTTCAATGTATCTGTCTTAAAATGAATTAACTAGTATGATGTTGTGATTGTTAAAGATAGAGGATTGCAAGAAAAAGAGCTCTGAATGGATCTAGATAACAGATCATGATTAATTCGAGTACATTTTTAGCATACATTAAAAATGACAATAATGGAATTTATTACGCAGTAAAGGGGCCTATATTGTGGCTTACCTGTTAATTTTTAACGGCATGTTATAAATCTTAACCTAAAAAAACATGTGTCAAATGAAATTTTTAATATTTATTCAGTGACGTCAGTTATCATTGGTTAAAAAAACCTGTAATTATTAAATAAAAAATGTAAATGAAGACATTTTGAATTTTTATTACACAATACAGCCTTAATCTTGAATCATATTTAACAAATATACTACTAATATACATAGAAACAATCTATGTTTTCAAAATTTTCTAAAAAATTCGTGGTCTTATATTCATTGTACCTACTTTTACCAGCATTCGTATATACAATAAATACCTACCGTTGGTTTGTTGGTTTGGTTTGTGTATTTGCTTATTTTATTGTTTATTGCTTCTTCTGTTGTATCATATATTTATTGCGGTCTTCTCCAATATTTGGTTAATGCCAATGTGCATTAACAAAAATTTCATATTGTTTACCACCAGAAAACTCTTCAAAATATTGAAATATGCAATTATATGCAACTTTTGTAAAAATATGCACAAGAATGCCAATAAATGCAATTAGTAATTAACGTTAATTAACTCTAATCAATGTAATTCGTCCAGATAATTGATTTTATTTAAAGATATGTAAAAATTAAAATATATGCACTTTGCATGTAATCCGCTCTCCATAATTATACCTATAAACATAAATGAGATCAAAGTGTTTATTAGTGACAAATGGGTTGTGGTTCTTATTTATTTAAGAAAATTGAACACAACCTATAAGAAATTTGTGTTGCATTTTCCGTAGAATTATTTAATACAACTCGAACGTTTGTTTGTTATACGTTCTATATTCATTCTTTATTCTATTTTGACAGGCAGTACATCATCCCTCATTAACCTAAATTCTCAGTCCTCAATTAATTAACCCTTGCTTCACAAATCCCCAAATTACAAAGCTCAAAAACCCAAATTATCTCTAGTAAAGTAAGATTCGTAACATCGCTATCGGGGAATAGGTTCCGGTGCCATGGTATCACCTTGAGGCACGCCACACACGTCACGTGGATACTTCACATTCAGCTCACAGTGGCGCCACCTGTGCCATGAGGACGTGATGCGGGGGAGGCGTGCGTGCATGCGTGTGCGTGTGGACACTTCCCAAGAGGGACTTTCCCGATTTGAAGAAAAATGTAATATAATATTAGAAGATAATATTAAACAGAAAACTATTGCCGGAACTATGAAAATCGACAGAGATTTTTTTGCCAAACTGTCCTAATATTTTTTAAACAAATTTTTAATAGGAGCTATTCTTAATAACAATAAAGATATTCTGCAGATTATATAATTCCTCGAAATTATGTGTCAAGCAATAAATTTTTTTTTCAAAGTAATATTTTAAGGGCACTTTATTTTGCCGAATAAAAATTGTATTTCGAAAGATTGTTCCTTGGTAACATTTAGCGATAAATTATATGCTTCTTGAATTATACGATCAAAATGAAATGTTACGTTAAAGCAATAATCTTGAGTAGAAATTTTACTAGCACAAATAAGCTAGCACAAAAATTAATAGCAATATTTGACAAATTGTCAGTAATAATATAACAAGAGAGTGAGAATAAATTGGAAATAATTGCCAGATCTTTCGAAAATTTGTTGCCAGGCGAAAGCCATGAAAGCCCGTAGGGCTGAGTGGCTATTTCCAAATGGCAACAAATCTGAGAAATATACTGGAAAATTATTTTTTAAATTCAAAACTCTCGAGTTATATTTAATTAGATTATTTTTTGACTTTACCATCAGCCACGCCACTAAGTATATCTTTTATATTTCTGTTGATAACTATCTGACATCTGACATTTGTCAACAAAAACAAAAAAGCTAGAGAGATTATTACCGGGAATAATCACTAGAGCTTTATAGTTTATACTCAGTATAATAATGATAGGATTTTTTAAACGCAAACGCGTCACATACAATTAAGTATTTCATTGGTTTTAAGAAACGTCAAAAAAAAAATCACTTAAAAAAATACTATGGCGTTTTAAATTTTTTTATTTTCATGAAAATAAATGATTCGTTTATTTTACATATAGGAAACAGTCATGTACTTCGTCTCGAATAATTGTCACTTTTACAGATTTCTGTATGTACAAGTATCATTAGACCATTTGTATATTTCTAGACGTTGCACTCTGTATTGAGCAAATTTCATTACATAATGTAGGTTTTGCGTAAAGTGCGATTACCTGTTGTGAGGATCTCATAATTCGCAGTCTGATCAGTTACCACGAAGCTATACTTATTGCAGTTTCATTGTATTATTTTATAACAGGAAAATGAAATGCGACATGAAAATAGAACGAAATATTCGCTTATAGGAATTTCATTTTAGCAAGAAATGTACTCTCAATGTTATAGTTTTATTTCTAAATAACCTGCCCAACAATGAAAATATTAAATTACTTACATCTAACATTCACTTCCATAAATTTCAAGTTCAGAGGAAATGAAATTCATAAAAATTTATTGGATTCACAGGTTACAAACATTTCTCCTTTCAGTAAATATATTTTACAGATATTCACTGCTTTTCAATATGAACATTGTTCGAATTAGGAAAGGACGAACTATTTCGCCTCCACTTCCATGACCTTTAGGGTCACGGCATTCACGGCAAGATTACCGTTTGAATTCAGCGGTTACAGGACGGTTGGGTCCGGGGTTACACAAGGGATCGCGCTGGGACCAGGGCACAGATGCTGCCCTGATGGAGCTTAGTTCAAACGGTAATGAATTGTAGTGGTCCGACAGACGAACGAGTGAAGGAGTTTGTTTTATGGACCAAGTTGATGGGTGTCTTTTAGGATGCGGATGAAAGGATAAATAGGATGGTTAATCCTGGAAGAGTTCAAAGTGTTTTGGAAGGAGACTTACATTGATTTTTTGCACCAGTGATATGCTGTATTGTGTTTGAATTATTTACATTTCTGTTTTCTGAAGAATTTTTATTCGATCGTACAATGTGTACGTACAATATGTATCAGACATCATTTGTAACCCAAGTATCAGATCTTAGTAAAGTCCAGCCGTCAAGTCGCGACCTCATAAATTTAAGGGTAGGGGTAAGGTTGAAAGTAGTGACAGTTTTCTGCGGTGGAATTGAATCGAATCCACAGCTCAAACACGATTATTTATTTAAAGGAGGGATGACTTGAATTCATGAACTCTCGATTACTAAAAGAGCTTGCCATCTACATTCGCACAATTGCCAATAGCTATTAGTTATCCTAAATGGGATAAGGGAAATAAAATAGTTCAACTTTAATCAAATCAGGCTTGGGTTAACAAGTTTTGTAGTCTTGATTGATCCCTCTTAGTTTTATTGTTGATAAGAACTTAGTTCTCTAAATACGTACGTACAGGCTGTAACATAAATAAATACATTAAATTTAACCACTGATACATGTCGCCGATGACAATAACGTTTCTTAATAATTTTTGTGTAGCACATGCACGATTATTGATCTTTTGTTTAGTATTTTTTTATTATTATTTAATCCAGTGGCAATAGTAATGAAATATTTAATTTAGATAAATGTTACTTGTTAACTTTTCCAAATAAATTTTAACAATAACAAATAAAACGAAGAATAACTATTATTACAAGATTTATAATCTGTGAATAAATGCTTGATTTTACGAATAGTAAGTTCACTAGCACTGTGCTGGCTTATGGTGAAACTCAGGGAAACTCTGCCTAAGCCAGTCAAATTATTTGGAGTGTTATCTAGCATCTACGAGATCATCAAACAAGCAGTTCGATCAAAGTAAGAAATCTTTAAAGAACTTTAACTCAAAAACTAAAAGATTTACAAATATGGTTATTTTTGTGCAACCAGACGCGAAATAAGCATTTTGCAGCCGCAATATAGACCGCGAAATTGAATATCGCGCTTGTTGTTATGGTAACGGCCACGAAATCCTAAATGATTGTTTTTTTTTTAAACTTATTGTTTTGTTTATCAAATGTCAATCCTATAGCCACTTTCTATTTACAATAAAACTGTTTAAAATTTGTAATTAATATTTTTTACGGTTGCACAAAAAATAGTGTGTACATCTTGTCGGCGAAATCCTTTATCGCCCTCGAGATTGTCCTGCCTCGGCCGCAAGCGGCCTCTTCGACAATTTTTCTCTTAGTACGGTAAAGAGTGATTTCGTGACCTTGGTAAACAAATAACTATTGTATACCAAGGCCACGAAATTAGTTTTTAACGTACCGAGAGAAAAATTTCACGAACAATGTGTACAAACTATTTTTTGTGCAACTGTAAAAATATATAATTACAAATTTTATTAATTTTAAACAGTTTTATTGTAAACACAAAGTGGCTATGAGATTGACATTTGATAAAGAAAACAAATAGTTTTGAAATAGTTATTTGTATCACAAGGTTGGAAACTGCTATTTTGAGAGTGCGAGTTTATTTTGATAGGACGAGCCGTAGGCGAGTACTACAAATACGAGCACTCGCAAAATAGTTTCCAACCGAGGGATACACAAGATTTTTCGCGCCAACATTTATGTAAATTTAATAAATACATTTAATTTATTACTCATTTTCTTAATGACAGGGATTTTTTTATGTTGCTAACATCACAATATTTGAATGTCAATTATGTTTATTTTCCAATATCATAACCAAAAATATCTACATATTTTTATTTGGATTTTACACTGCAAATTCAATTATAATTACTTACAAATATGTTTAAAATCCATAAATATTCTGTTTTCTTGTTTTGCAAATACTCAGTTGTAGATATATTGCCATAATATTTTTATGTCAATGTAATACTTTGACATTTCTAGCGTCAGAAGTTACCTAAAATTAGTGAAGTGATGCCAACATATAACCATAAAAAGTTAGCAATTTTTGTCGAACTAGTACGACAAAAACATGATTTCCGACCGCTTTAGAGATATGTAATTGTATTAATGTCGGACGGCGGCGCGAAAAAATAATATCTATTCTCAAGTTTCAAATTGGTTGTTTTTTTACCTTGTTTAGTGGCCATTGTTAATAGTAACGGCCGCGAAATAGGGTAAAAAAAAACAATAATTTATAATTTGGAGACCGATTATTACTCTCGTCAAGTTCTATTATTAGTTAAATTTAATGTACTTGCTTCCTTTTTTTAATCGCAAGAACTATTTTTCCTTTTTAACCAATATAACATAAAATCACTTTGTCAAATATGTAGGAGATTTAAGATTTAAAGGGTAGTATATAAGAGTATAAGAGCCACTGTCCACTTTATAGGAAATTTACGACCATCGTTAAATTTTAAGTCCTGGAGAGGAGCCATCAATAAGAAATAAATCCATTATTATTCAACAAGTGTGGCTGATGAATTTTTAAAAAGAAAACCACGCGAAAAACGCTGAAATAGCTTGAAGTTCTCCGACTTTAAAATATTAACAGTTATGATCCGCTTTTCACTTAAATATTAAGTTGATGGTAGCTAATACCCGAGCATAAAATTACGTCCAAACAACTACGAAAGCTTTTTATTATTTTTTTCGTAATTAAAATTCAAGTACGTGGTCGATTTTTCATCTTGTAGCCCGGAGTTTTTCCCAAGTGTAAGAATACAACCACGATATTAAATATTTTATACGGTGCTGGCTTCTTCTTTATGTTTGTTTTCCTGTAAAATTTACCTACATCCAAGTTTTTATTTGCACATAAAAGAGTGGTTTAAGTGAATTGTTAATCACTTACTAGCAAGTGCAATAGTGTGCAAAAAGTCACTTAGGAAAATCACTGTTTAAATATTTATACTATGCATGTACAGGCGGTTGTGGAAAATTGGATACGCTTGGCAGGTAGGAGTTTTCGGATTCAGTGCTCGACCATTTCAGCGTAAAATCATAAATATGAGTGTTCGAATGGGATAAAGAAGTCCGTGGTAAGACATCGGATTGAAGATTGTCATGTATTTACAACTTATTGAAACAGACAAAATTCAATCTTAAAACTACATCTCTTTAAACTACCTACGATTTATAAATTATTACGAAATTAAAACATCGCAAGGAACGAATTTTTAGTGCACATCGCGACACCACGAGGAAGGGCTGTTATTATTCTACGTAAATTCCATTATGTACTATACATGTTCAGAAAAGTACTGATAAGCTTCAGGTAGAACGATTCTTTGGTTAATTCTGAGTCGATCCGAATGCAAAAAATTTGTGCGGCAACACGAAACCATCAAACTTGTAAATATACGAATAGAATTAACCAATTTTTTTTATGAAATATCATTTAAGGTTACATTCAAGATAAATTGTGTAAATTTGCGTTGATGTAACTAATCGTTTAATACCAAAACTTAAAGTTTTTAATTCCCCTTCAGACGAATTTTTAAAAGTTTATTACACGTGGCAACCATTCACAAAATAGCTTTTTTCTTCAAACGTCATAAAAGTACGTTGTTATGTATTTGTATTCAACAAGCAGAAGTTCAATATTGTCGCCGCCGACGTAAAAGTGTATCCTTGGCAACACATTTACGCCGGCGGCGGACAAAGTAAAATATTATGAAAAATAGTTAGGTTGTAATTCAATAATTTGACAATTAAAAATGAAACAAATAAACAAAAATAACAAAACAGCATATTCTACGGCAACTAGAAATGCTAGATAAGACAGAATATTTGTTGAAGTTTTGAGCATTTTATAATATTTATAATTTTATCTTCTATGTTTGAAGAAAAAATAGCATGTGTTATTCGGAGTAAATGTGACATTGTATGCTTCGCATGTAATCGTTCGACTCGCTTCGCTCGTCGTTCAAACTTACATGCTCAGCACACAAAGTATCACATTTACTCCTAATGACACAATATACTATTGTTTGAAAAATAATTTGTCAAATTTTGCATGTTTTTAAAATTTTGTGATTTGTCAAATTGATTTAATTTTTCATGTGTGAATCATAGTGACATTTTCAAGTTGCGACTACACCAGAAAGCTACACAACGAAATTGAAATATTTGGAATCCATTCTCACAACGGATAGTCGAATAAACCAGGAAATCATTAATGAGAGCAGAAAAAGAAATACCGATTCAAAAATACAAGTTTTTACAAAATTATCTGTACCAGTGCTCACATGGATCAGACGCATGGACTTCAGCTGAAAATACTTGAAGCAGAAAAAGAAAAATGGACATAATAGAAGATGTTGAGGGTATTGAAGAACTTTAGAACAAGTGGTAGGATAAGGATATTTCAAAAAGTATATACCCCTACAACGGACGAAAAAAAGTCGGAGAAACAAAGGTGATGGAGAATCACAAAGAAATCAGAGTAGGTTAAAAAAACGCTGCGGAAAACCGCGGGAAGAATGTATAGTCGAAATTAAAAATACCTAAGAGAAGAGATGTAGTTTGGAATGAAAGGGTTTGAAGAAAACAAGTTATTATAAATAATTCAAGCTTACAAAAGCTGGACATTAAAAATTGCAAAAGGCTTCAACGATTAAGTCTAAGGAAGTAAGAAAATTTATCTAAAAATGTCAGTTGCAGGAATTGAACATATTTACCCATGCAGAAAATCAAATAAATATTACCGCCCTTTGTGCCAGAGAGGCAATTTTCCTGAATCATATGGAAAGGGTTCTGGACTTAAATCTCTGCTAGAATATTTCTATTTGTATTCGTATATATTATCTCACCGGATACAACAGCCTTAGTTGTTTCGTATGTGTACAACAATGAAAAACAAAATAAAACCTTTCATTTTGGTGGCAGTTGCAAGATTCTTACTTTGTTATCTTTGTACTTCTACTTACTATTTAATAGCACCATTAATATTGTCATATTCTATACCTTCACGCCATTTCACCACCTAAGTAATCCTCATTTAATTCCCTGTTTAAGTACATTTCTCCCTCAAATCTTCGAATCTCTCCCTCCTTCAAGAATTCCCTGCTCTCTCAAGAAAGGAATACAGCATCAACGCATACATCACCTCTGCTTAACCACACGCATTCACAGCTTTAGGCGAAGATAAACATTAACTAATAATCTCCGTGAATAAAATACAGCTGTAAATACCGCAACGGCACCCGCGTACCTGTGTATCATTGTGAGATTTATACGCTCATATAAAATAAAGGGCCACGCGACGTACCATGCGTCATGTTGGAATTTACACCAAGGAAGAATAAACGCAAAGGATGAAATATTCAGAGGAGCGACGAAGAAGTAGGCTGTTAAAATGCTGAAGGACGCGGTGAAAGTGTTAATAATACAGGAAGGAAGGTGACTGTTGAGGTAAAAGATGCTGTTTTGTGTTTTGAATTGAATTGTTTATTTATTTGGTAAGGGATGAATTTTTGAGACGATGGTTCGCTGTTTGGTCTATGAAGGAAACTTTGCAGATAGTTGTGGGTCTGGTTCAATTCAACTTATACCTATAAATATAATAAACATGCTTCATCGTTAAATTTAGGGCCAGTCTTTCCATCTACCGAATAAACTTCCGAATAAGTTATTCGTCGAATAAATAAAAAAAATACGCATTAAAAAATGACAGCTAGAAGAATAAGTATCATTTGAGCTATGATTCTGATGCGACATTTTTCATTTATTCGACGAATAATTTATTCGGTACTTTATTCGTAGATGGAAATATCGGCCCTTAACGAATTTTAGTTCGTAGTATTACATACCCTAAATTAAATTGAATTTAGTGATTTGTGTGTTAGGTATACTTCCACTTCTAGTTGTTGTACTATAATTACCTATTATTCAAAATCAATTTAATTTTTCGTGTTCTAATAAAACTTATAATTATGAAGTCTTTCTAATCTCGTTTGCGAATTATTGAACATACGTACATACATCTTAACTTATTGTATGTTTATAATATTTTGGAACATGTTATTAAATATTCATTTTTCACACGTAGCAAAATGGGAAGAAAAGAGATGATTACAAAAGAAATGGAAATATATCACAAGAAGTAGAAAAATAAGTTAAGATGGAAATAATGTAGACACAGAATTGATTTACTAGAAACGGAGATAATGAAAAAGAAACTCTAAACTGGAATATTATATTTAGCATATAACCCGGTATATAAGAAATTGCAAACTCAAATTCATACTCGAAGCGAAAATGAAGAGAATTCGAATAAATGCTGAATGACACAGGAAAATAAAATATATAGAATAATTTTTTTATTGTATTTTGTTTTGTGGGAAGACTACAGTCATAGACCAAGACGAAAGAAGATAAATCAATGTGATATGAATAAGAAAGAATAAAATAAAGAGAAGAATAACGACATCATTGGTGAAGCTGGCATAGGAAAAGAATGGATGCGGTATATTTTAAACAAAAGAAAAAGACATGTAGATTAGAATAATAATAACCATAAAATATTTATTAAATCTAATCGAGTCTAGTACAAAATTAAAGGTCTCAGAACAGAGTTGATCTATTATATCAAAAATCACTTTTGAGCGATTGTCGATGGTTTTATAATAATTACTAGAGTTTTATCAAGTTTATTACTAAAATGAAACTTCCTGGAAGAAGAAAATATATTGTGAAAAACTAAATTATATATTTAATAACCGCATTTCATACGCAAAAATATATCACTTATCGAGATCTGCACAAGCAGAGTACCACACCAATAATGGGTAAAAGGCGTGATGATATATTTATATTACCTATTTGAATTATTATAGTTATAGCAAGAAAGAAATAAGTAACATATCTATTCTTAATTTTAAACATGTGTCAACCGTAATTATTAAGGAGAAAAATTCTGATTTATATTCACAAGCACGATTACTATAAAACCCTGTCTGAAACGATTTTATTCCATGGAGCTTGCTTTAGAATTTCTAGATAAATGTAAAATCTCCAAGGCAAAAACGTTGAAACCACTTTAAACTCATTGGAAGTCCAGGAGAAGCTCCTCCTACCTGCCGATGAATATTTATGAACGGCACTATATTTGGTTAAACCTTAAACGTAATTGCAAATCGTGGTTAAGGATTCAACACCTCCAAATTCATTCATTTCTGATGAATCCCAATTATCCGAGGCCTCAAACATTTACATGAAAACAACATAAACGAGATATATGTTATTGTATGCACGGAGCGGGCGTCAGTTTCAGATTTACATGCTATGGCCACTCAGCCGGCATTCATCTAATTTCGTTCCGCTCTAGTTAAAGTTTTCGCAGACGAGATTGAATTTACATAGTGAAATTCAACGACGTAGAGAAGTAATACTGTTGTTGCTGAGTTTGTTGTGGTTTGCGTCTGCTTGGAACACTATCGTTTTCTTTCTCGCCAAGAAACTTGCTAACCTCAAAATTTATTTCACGTTTTGCAATTCTCCCGCGGTTTGCGGTTTGGCGTAGTTTTGTTGTGCGTTTCTTGTTAGGTTTTGGGCTATTGGGAAATAAAAGACGTTTTATACAAAATTTAAGCCAACATAGGTAGATGTATAAATAGTGTTTAAGTGTTGAACTAGTTGTATTCTACGGAATTAATTACACATTAATTTATATTTATTCAAAACCCAATAGCATGAGATTTCTATTTCAATTCCCACAATCGCCAACAAAGCTTACTACATAATTTTTATCCTTATGTCTTTTTCTTCTCTAATGCCTGTTTTACACGACGCAATTTATTGGTCAATAAATTGTTCAAATTATATTTTTGTCTTTATTTTTCTTTTCAATAAATTGGTCCACGAATTAGAACAAGTTTTATTTTCGATAATTTTTTTATGTAATTCTAGGGTATTTTAGTCATTTCGAATCAGTCAAACTTGTTTACGTCTTGGGTTTATGTCATTGTATTAAGCGAATATGGTGTACAATTTTACTACAGAAACCGTAAAGATTTAAAAATTTCAATACGAACAAAGCAATAAACATACATATTAGTAGCATTGATGACAGCTAATATCGTGTTGGTATAACTGAAATTGTCACAACAAATTGATGCGCCTAAAATAAACGATAATATTTATGTTCTTGACAAAAAAACCTGACCAATAAATTGCGCCTTGTAAAACAGTCATAACATATTTGGGGAGCAAAATTTGTCGACCGGTAATCCCACTTAATTTACCCAAAAATGGGTAAATATCGTGGTGAAATAATTATTTATTTGTACCATTATTAAGAAGTATTTTTAAAATTTGTTTTGTCCCCGATTCGAATCCCACAATCAAGAGTTGCCATTTTTAATTTACTTCGATAGGGCATAATAAAATAGTTATTTGTTTAACTAGATACTAGAATATCACATTGTAAATGTAAATGTAAAGTCCTAAAATTTTTAGCTTATAAGAAAATAACAAGTTATCTAAATAGGTACCTACGTATTTCGATAACTAACAGTATCAGTAGAAGCAAAAGGGATAAAATCAAGATTACTTTGTTTGTAAACTGACAGTAAGTCAGTGGCCAAGATTGAATCCTGTTGAATTATCATTGTGCCAATCTATTACTCATAACAAATGTCGAACGAATGTTACATTGTCTAGAGTTCAGACTGTAGCGTATTAGAATTTAGGAGTGGTACCTAGTGTTAGGAAATAGATCTAGTTTTCACAGTAGGTATCAAGTAACTAGAATTGTTTTATAGAACATATAAATGAGACTTATATGTTCGTTTGTAGTTCGAATTTGAAACGTTATTCATTTTACAGTGAAGTATATTTCAAATTGTTAACTTCTTTTAACTAGGGCCTCAAGTACCATGATATCCTACTGCGGTTTGAATCTCAATCTGTGCGACGGCATTGGTTACTAGTTTAACAACAAATGACATCAGATAGGTTTTTGAGAGTCTAGAACTATATTTAAATTATAGTGATGGATGGATGATAGATGGATGGTTATGGTAATGGTCAAAATTGATGTGATTAAATTTAATCATCACAATCGTTATGAACATCACCATCATCATGAACATTAGTATATCATCATGTCCTTTAAATTTTGTTTAAGGTTTGCGATAATCAAACTCAAATAAATTTATAAAATGCATTGAAAGTTACGTATTTTGTCTGGAATCCTATTTAAGATTTCAAAGTTGTCCCCATTCCCACTCCCAGAGGGCGAGAGTCGTATGGTTCTAATTTAGTATCATGAAATACAGTTTGAAAATAATTTGATATATTTTTTTGTTTCTCAATCTGATGTATATTTCGAGAGATATTTTAGGGTTGCGGGTGATCTGAAACATTCTGTTTACAGTACACATTTTAATGCAAATATAATATGTTTCCAAATAATTGTAATAAAATAAAAGATGTAAGTATATTATTTAGTGTATTAATTATAATTCGTAAATTGAACTGGCGACTTTAAAACGATTTGAAAATAGTAAAATCACAGTATAAGAATAATTCAAACAGTAGAGACCTTCGCTGTCGGCACCTTTGATCTTCAGGTCGCATCGAGCGATGTCCTTGAGCCGAGCGGCCATATTGGCAGCTGCGGTAAATTTGAATAAAATAGAATAGTATAAAATCGAAAATTATTATTTCACCTGCACTATAAAAGTTCCTGCAATTTTTCATGCTACAAATAAGTTTTCGCGCCGCCGTCCGACATTAATACAATTACATATCTCTAAAAGCGGTCGGAAATCATGGTTTTGTGTATTAGTTCGACAAAAATTGCTAACTTTTTATGGTTATATGTTGGCATCACTTCACTAATTTTAGCTAACTTGAAACGCTAGAAATGTCAAAGTATTACATTGACATAAAAATATTATGGCAATATATCTGCAACTGAGTATTTGCAGTACAAGAAAACAGAATATTTATGAATTTTAAACATATTTGTAAGTAATTATAATTGAATTTGCAGTGTAAAATCCAAATAAAAATATGTAGATATTTTTGGTTATGATATTGGAAAATAAACATAATTGACATTCAAATATTGTGAAGTTAGAAACATAAAAAAATCCCTGTCATTAAGAAAATGAGTAATAAATTAAATTTATTTATTAAATTTACATAAATGTTGGCGCGAAAAATCTTGTGTATCCCTCGGTTGGAAACTATTTTGCGAGTGCTCGTATTTGTAAGACTCGCCTACGGCTCGTCCTATCAAAATAAACTCGCACTCTCAAAATAGCAGTTTCCAACCTTCTGATCAAATAACTATTACCTCGCTATTTTGCACTCGTTTAATGAATTTAACATGACAGAAATACTGTGGCTTGATATGTGATAGATACAACTGACATTGACACTGACGTACTATATTCTCTTTTCTATGGTTACTAAGATATCAGCCTATCAGCGAACACTAAGCGGCCAAATTCCCGGCTGCGCACAATTGAAATATTGGAATCATGAAATATTTGAAGTGTCGCTACTATGTGAATTCTTATACTGTGGTAAAATATTCTCTATAAATAACAAACTGATATATAAAATTTATACTTCGAGCAACAAAACGATGAGCTTTTGTCTTGTGGTTGAAAACGGTTATTAAATGTATTGCAAACTAACTAAAAATAATGAACTCCAGTTTTATTTTAAAACTTATGATTCGAGAAAATAATTCAAGTTTATCTCTCTTATTCCGTTTGTGCTATAAATTTCAGTTGATTACAAATATACAATAGGTAGAAGAATGTTCATCTTCGTGTTCAGCAAGCATAGTGCTATAATCTACACCTCCGAACATCATATAAACTATAATAACAAATTCTTTCACTAAGCCCTAGACGAGGTAGATAATGTACTTTGCAGTAATGGATTTTTTATATTATCAATCTTCAGAAACAATTTTCTTTATTGCTTCGTAAACTTGAGTTTATCATCAATTTTAGCCACTTCATGGAGAATTTATTTACACCAAAAAATACTGTAACGGCGAAATAACGAACACATTAAATTTTGTTTTACGGGCACTGAAATCGCGGGTGCTTTACGACGCCGCACGCCACACGCCGTCGAGGCGCAGGTGCGCCTAAGCGCCGGCAAGTGTGAGCAAACTGGGTAATAGCAGGTAGAGTGCGTTCACTAAGCAACTAATATTTTAATGTGTATTTTAAACCAAGCAGCAGTAAGAAAACTTAGGCAGCACTCACAATAAGATTTTTGTACTCATACATTGAAATGTGTTGTTTAGCGTTGCCTAAGCAACGTCCGAAATGTACATTTCCCAGGTCTCCACCAGATAGACAACCGGGAAATTTCGACGAAAACATTTCTATTTCTAAAGCATTTATTAATAAATTATATTTATAATAAAAAAATATAGTATTTCAAACATCCCACTGCCGACAGTTACAAATTTAAATTTACCCCTGTGGTTCCCCCTCCACTAACATCTTTGGGGGCTATGACTTGATGGCTGGTAACCGCACTTCATACGCAAAAATATATCACTTACCGAGATCTGCGTAAGCAGAGTGCCACACCCGCAATGGGTAAAAGGTGTGATGATATATTTATTTTATTTATTTATTTATTTATTTATAAACATCCCTTTACATAATATTATTATAAATAATGATGAAATAAGAATGAAATTGAATTTAAAAATAACAAATTCAGTGCATTTGGTTACCAATGTTGGCAATAAAATCTTCCCGATAGTAGCTGTAAAATACATAACCTACAAATGTAATGTTAGTTATTTATTTATTTATTTATTTATTTATTTATTTATTTATTTAATGAGGAGAACCAACAGCCAACAATGACCAATGATAGGTTCTCACGAATTCCAATACAAAGTATTGTACAAATTGTGTATAGAAAGTGCATACAATTATACAATATATTAACAATTAGATATATAAGATATAAATGAAAACATACGAATTAACTAATTTATAATACTAACAAAATATTGTGTAATATGAAAGGATATACTTATAAATACTTGTACAGGTAAAACAAAAGTTAAATTTACGTTATATTTAGTGCATTTTTTAAAGCCTGTTTGAATTGTGTCAATGACAAATGAAAAATATCAATATTTTGAAATTTTAAATTGTATATGGTCATAATTCTGTTAATTGGAGAATTTTTATAATTATTTGTTTTACAAGAAGGAAGCTGAAATAAATTATTGGATCTTGTATTCTTCTCAGAAGCATATAAGTTAAAATAATGAATTATGTTGTTTGAATGTATTAAATTGTTGAAAAGCTTATAGAGAAAAATCATATCCATTAATATTCTCCTATTTTCTAAAGATGACAAATGAAAGTAATGTAATCTGTTTGCATATTCAGATATCTCAAGATCAAATTTAAAACAGATTACGTTTAATAATTTTTTCTGAAGTCTTTCAATTAAATTTATATTTTTATTATACATTGGGTTCCAAATTGTTGCGCCATACTCCAATTTTGAACGAACTAATGAATTGAATAAACATATTACAGTTTCTGGTTTATGAAAATATTTACAATTACGTAGAATAAAGCCTAAAGTTCTATAAGACTGCTTTACAACTAGGTCAATGTGCAAGTTAAATAATAGTTTGGAATCAAAAATGATACCTAAATCCTTAATTATTGATTTGTTGTCAATATAAATAAGAAATATAATAAATCTACAAGTGAATACGGTAAATATTATAAATATTTTAATTGTTTTCTAATATATTAGACAAATTAATTTGTGTGTTTATATTTATAGTGCAACTTTGACAATTATGAAAATAACTCCTTGAAGAACTTCATTTCTTTGTATGGACTGTTATTAGTTTTATACTTTTCGTACAAAAAATATTGTACAAACCTCTTGCGTGAACTCGGTTCCCGGATTCGTTCTAAACACTCATCCGGGAACCAAGCGTTCCCGCATTTGGTATGTAAATAACTATTACAGTTACATATCTGTGTTCACATCTCTGATTAGAGATATTGGATCATAGTATCATAATCTCTATCTTCGGTGTTGGGTACCGGGCGGAATGTGATGTAGGGAAGCATATTTTACTTCGTCAATCACAACGCTGTCACGTTAACAACATACCCACACTGTCGATTGACATTAGATTACTTGTTTGAAAATTAGATTGAAAACTTTAAAAACAAAACAATAACAAGATAACTGTATAATAATTCTGTCTTAAACGTCAAATTTAGCCGCGAATCTTATCAAATGAATTTTACGAAAGGTAAATTAATAAATAAACTATTTCTAGTACAAAACTGTGTCTATTGTGTCTTTCGGGAATTTGAACAGATATTTGGTCCGGCTGTGAACAGCTCGTTTATGATTATTTAAATTGATTTAAGTGTAAACTGATATAGACGGAAAGTTGTAGACAGTCGAAACAATTATTTTGAGTACCTACTATATGCGGTGGTGTTTAAAATAATTATATCTATGAATCTTAAAGATGCTATAAAGAATTTCTAAGATATCCGCCATTTCGTAATGTAACCCTTAAAGGGTTTGAAGTACTTAAAATTAATGTCTCATTTATCTTTAAATTATTTATTACAATTAATTATAATTGTAGAGTAATGGTTATTGGTTAATAAACACTTTAATGCAATGATTTTCAGGAAATTTACGATATTGTTATAATTACGACGGCGACGTTACCATTAATTTTGATGTTGTAAACAGGCAATAGAAAACCTATTTACTTACTAATTTATTGTGTTATCCTATGACTCATCATATTATTATTAGTAGGTATTTATTTTTTTTGTCGTTGTTATATAGTTATTGAGATGTCAAATTATAATAAAAATATATAGATCGCAGGAAATACAGCAAGAGTGTTATTGGGTATTGATAATGAAAAAAAATAACTGTGAAATGAATGACAATCGAACTACTCTCAAAAGAAAGTGTTCATTTATATAACGCTAAAAATTGTTCTTTGATAAATTCTTGTAGCTTTCTGAAACTTGATTGTATACAACATTTTATTGGCAGAGTGCAGAATATGTGGTGGGGGTAATTGAATCGACTGTAGCGTGAGCAGCGGACAAAATATGCATTTAATTAGGCTCATGCTGTTCACATTACTTTGAAAAATTATTTAAAAATGGTTCATGGTAGTTGTTGCGGAGGTAATTGCAAAAATACAGGTAGAAATAGTAAGTGCAAATTTTACAGTTTTCCAAAGTGGGTAAGTGGCAAAAAGAAAAAAATTGATAAAAGCCGTTAAAAGAAAAAAATAAGTATGAATAATCTTACTTTATGTGTCAAATTGTAATAAAATAGTCTTGATGGATCACCGAGTATCCCAAAACCAATTGATTTTATTTGTAATGATCATTTTATTGAAGCTAAAAAAATCAGAAGATGATTAACAACTAAGAATTACATATAACGAAGTTTCGTAAGGTGTTAAATGTTACTGATGTTTGTCTTATCACTTTCGCTGTTATCAAATAACTTTGTCCCGATTTTGGAAATTCTTTTACATCTTTGACGTTATCAGCCATCACCAGTTGCCTTCCTTTGAGTATTGTTTGAGGTTGAAAGATTATATTCTGAGCTATTGCTTCAAATCCAGTTTGAATAATTATTTTCATATTTTTATTGATAAATACTAGTACACTTTTATATTAATTGTTATCCTAATCTTTGTAGAATAGTTGATGATTTATACATTTAAAATAATGCTAATCATTTAAATTGTCCAATAAACACTGATAAATTTTGGTTAACCTTATTTCATGAGCATAAAAAAGCGGTCGATAGATGTCTCTGTCATCACGCACCCACCCAGTGAATAGAAGTAATTTTTATAATAATTCTACTTTATTTATCTAACCTAATGTTTATCGACACAAAACATATCACCAGATCTGTCAATTGTAGATTCTACCACTAAAAATAGGTAAACTTACGTTTTATGAAACCAAGGAAGATAGTATTTTCCTTGTATGGAACCTTCTTCGAAAGGAATTAATTACATCGTATTCTAAATAGAGAACCAAATATTTTTGAACAAACTATACCTTCTAGAAATTAACTCATCTCTAAAAGCACTCAAGTTACCTAAACTCCTCATTCATATTTCACATGTTCTTGAACATTTCACGTTCCCCATTCCACCGTAACGTACCTAAAGCACGCTATTTTGTTTCGCACATAAATTGCTGGAGAAAAATGTCCGATGTTCGTTACACACCATTTTGTCGGCGACTGGAAACACTCTAGAGGCGGCAGATGAGCACGCTATCCTCGCTGACGTATCATGAGATAATTTTTCTGTGTTGAAAGCTGGGTGGATGTAAATCTTGCACCGTAGAACGTCTTCATAATTTTGTGGTGCGTGTGAAGTTTTCATGAATTGCAGCAGTTTTTGTTGGGGTTTGAAGAATTATTTAAGGTACCTGGTAAAGTTTTTGTTTCTTCATTGTTCTGCCGGTTTCAAGGGTTTAAATGAATTGACAACTGTTTTGAAATAAAAATGTATTGTTTTATACATTTTACAAATACAATATAATTGTATAATAATAGTGATATTCTAAAAAATATATTTAAATCAGATTTATTCATTATTTTAATACCTACTCATATATATTTTGTAACAAAATAAATATACATGCCAAATATCTGCTGACAAGTACTAATTTATTTAATTTAAAATTATAAATTAATAATTTGTTTAATACATTTTGTGCCTTCATATAAATATTTATTCAATTTTATTGTACACCATAAAATAATATTTATTTGAAATCGGCACTGAAGTGCTCAAAAATCGTCATTAAAAGCTCAAAAAGCGTCACTAAAGTAACCCATTATACGACGATTTTGAGCAACTCAGTGTTTGCAACCGTTAAATAATTATTGTACAATAAGGATAATTTTGGCAGATATATTGACGTACTATAGTAAATTTGGACGTAACATGAAACAAAATTTGCAAGAAGAATTAACTAATTAATTCCGATGACGAAATTGAGGACAAAACACATATTTTTGAGTGTTATTTACGATAACTTTACTTTTCGAGGTTGGCAACACTGACTTTCAGTTTCAATTGACAACTGACAGGTGTATAAACTTAACCTATATTAAAATTGAACTTCAGTGCCTTGATAAATAAATAACTATTATATGATTATATGAGTAACAAAATGATTAATTTCTGTAACGTTATACAATAACAAAATATGAATATTATAATACGCTTGAAGAAAATAGTATTATTATACATTAAGAGCGAGAAGTGTATAATTTTTTCCTGCATAGTAAATTGAAGCACGAACCGTAGGCGAGGGCTGCATTATGACAAGGGAAAATATACACTTCTTTCCTGCCAACAATATTTATGACGGTTTTTATGTATTTCAAAAATATTTGAATTGTAATATAATATATGATAGTTAGGTACCTTTGATTTGTTTAATTTTGTTTATTTTTCACATTATTTGAACACTTTCCTTCACGACGGGAGAGAAAGTGTACATATCTCCCATAAATATGAAATTGGATGTTTCTGTCATGATTTTGGTATCATAGAAACCGAAAACTGAATTATGTGTTTATTTTAATAATCATATTTGCTAATAGACAGAATGAATAAATAAGTGAAACATCTATTTTATATCTCAAATATGTGTCAAATTAAATGATTAAAATGTAGGATTCTAACGTTTTCTGTTTAATTTTTGTTTCATCAGTTTGAGTCACTAGTAATGCAAATATGAAATTTTAAATGAAAAAAATTCTTATTAAGTGAGATATGATTTAAAAAAAATATTTAATCAAATTTTAAAGAATCAAACTGTGACGTCACAACTCATGGTTATAATGTTTTCAAGAAAACACATACCCGGAAACAGAGTATCAAAATGTTCATAAATAATACTTGAATTTACAAAAATATGCGCAAAAATATAGCATGAAGTGAGCGGTAGGAGTTGTGACGTCACAATTTTCAGAAGAGTTTAGCATAGCATAAAAATTGCATTTTTCTAACATAGAATTATGAATGAAAACTTGTTTTTAAGCATGTTTTATTGTATTATTCCATTATATTGGGATATAAACTATACAAAAAAGTGATTACTTATATATTATACCCCATTGGACGGGTGGTCCCGACATAAGATATTTATAAAATTGCGAATATAATTTGCGAGAAAGTAAAGAACAAAGGTTCTATTTGCTTGCTTAATATTTATCCCCCTTTCTGAAGCTTATCATAATATTTTATACATTAATATATACTTCCAAAAAATAAATCTTTGAATTCACACCCTCATTCTAAACTTTCCGTCGGCCACGCTTTTATTTACTTCCAAAGCAGAAGACTTACAAAACGTTGACAACAAAAAGCTACAGCGTAACATGACACCATGTTTTGTTTTTATTATCTCCAAAATACCAACTTCAACATTCAACTGCTCTCCGAGTAGACAAGCAAAAAGAGTGGTTCTCGTCTATCCTATCATGTTACGAATCCGTCGAGACTGAACCCACTCTTGCAGGAGGGAACGAGGTAATGCATAGCAAAGTATTGGCTGAATCTAATTATCCTCTTTTGTTTTCACTGCTGTGTCATTGATACTCTGTTTGTACTTTAATGAGATATAATGCTTGTAATGCACAGTACACTGGAATTTAGTTAGCTATGGAAATTTCGTTCGGTAATGTTTTGTTTGTTATGACAAGGAAAATTGAGGTTGTTTGTTTATTTGTTGTAGCCAAGGTGATAAAATTTTATTTGATTCGTTCTGGTATTGTTTTGAATGTTTACTGAGTATTGTTAGGAAATGCTCTCGGTTTTATGTTCCTTTGAAGATAACTGCTTGTTTTATGTAATATTTTATTGTGTTATTTCTATTGTTATGATGTGAATTTAGTTTTCAAATATAGTCACTCCATTTTACCTTTTCTGGATGAGGCAGCTTTCATATAGCACCTCAGCAAATGATGTCTCAATTTGATGACTTATACTACTGGAAACTGTATGTGTGATTTGAAAAGGAGTTAGTATAGTTCGATAATAGTATATTGTGCAACAAGTGCAGAAAGTTATCTATTTCACGCGAGTTGCTAGAATTTTATCACGAAACGAAGTCTTGTGCTTAAAATACACGAGCGTGAAATAGGTAATTCTGCACGAGTTGCATACTATACTTTTTCTATGATCACACTTTTGTCAAGATTTAATAATAATTCTTACTTTTGAACAACAAGAAATGACATCTCAAACTCAAACTATTTGACGTTTATGATTATAGCATGAAGGCGGCGCAAGCGCAGATGTGTGCAGTGTTACGAACTGTAAATCTATAGATTGTAATATAAAAACGAAAGACATACTTGATTTAAAAAATGATATTGTATTTTCTTTGTAATCTCGATATTAAAAACGGAGATTTATATAAACTCTGAAATAATTATGAAATATTTTGTGATTTATAAATGTAATTATACTTGACTATTAATATCACACAGTATTATATTATTAGTAAGTTGGTCACACTTGAAATAGCGTGTGCAATTATTACACGACTCTGCGAAATATACAATTTTCAGGTTTTGTTTAGTGTAGAGAAAGTATAATTTTCAGTAGCGATCGTAGAAAAAATACATAAATACTGTATCAGTACTAGTATTTACCCATTTCGGATGTGGCACATTGTCGAATGGGACTCGAACTGCGGTTTTCTTTATAGAGCTATATTTCTACAAAACGATATGATACCACTTCAGAAATATATGTTAACTTTGTCAGTGAAATGTACAGTTTAGAAAAGAAATATTTAGTTAAGTTCGATAATATGGTAAAAGGAGCATGTCATGTGAGATAAATGTTTTATGTAATAATTTAGTTACTTATGTGTGAATTAAAAGTTGTGTTTCATTAATTAAATGCATGTAGTAGTTTGCAAAGAGTTGAGTTGATTTCTTTGACACACAGAACAATAATAGTTATGTGTTTAACTAGGCATCAAAATACCATATTTACAGCAGAGGCTGCCGTTTCATTGACGAGGCAAAGCCGAGGCAATGATTGCTGCCGAAGCTATAAATCTATGTTTAATGCCGAGTTGGACACATAATTTTTTTGCCGATTTGGAATTAATATTAATTTATTGATTATTTTATATAGATAGTTTGAAGGTTATCGCTGTCAAATTTCGTTGCCATGCATGTGCTGAACGGTTGCTATGTATTTATTGGCGATTGCTATGCGTTTGCGGAGCGGTTGTTATGCAAAATATTTTTACAGCCTAGACATAAAAGTGACATTTTACAGACTGTTAGCAGTTCGTGAAGTGTCATCTTTAATGTCAATCGGCAAAAAATTAATTTGTTTCCAATATGCAATCAGGTGTGAAGATAATTTTTTAATATCTGCTTCCGGTTTTGAGATAAACTAAATTGTATGTTTAGTAATACATTCTTGAAAATGACAATAAATATTGATTAAACCTCATCGAGTTTGATATTTAAATTACAGATTTCACAGAGAACTCTTGAACTCAAATATGAAAAATTTCTTTTGAACGGTCGTCAGTTATTTTTATAATAGTCATTCGAGTTCAAATTGGAGCTTTCTGAAGAGAGAATACTTATATTACATATTTTGGACTTGGCACGCTGATTAGACAAGACTTCGTTACGTGATATATTTTTTGAGATATGTACCTACATAAAGTGTTTGAGCTTAAGTTTTCCTGAATTTCCTCAGTGTCGTTTGTATATCTATTTATATTTCAATAATTGAATTCCCATGAGAATAAACATGTAACTGAAACATTTATTCTATATTTATTAATAAGAAAGGATTATTAATTAAATTTTTTTTTTCAAAGAAATAAGTAGAATATTTCTCATACCTGTTTATATGAATTATTATTGTTTTGAAATGTACTACCCACCCTTAATTTACTAATCTCTATTTCTTAATATGTTGTATTCGTATATATAAAATTAAGCGAAATTGAAAGAATTCGTAGTATTCTAATTCATGTAGGGTTTTATTTCTACTAACTTAACCCTTTCCTCAGTTTATCAGTAAACTTCAAACATCCCCTAGTTTCCCCAACTATTTCCCACCTGTCGTCAACATTCAAGGCCACCAACTAGCTAAAATGAATTTTCCTATTAATTACTAGCTAACAATACCTCTTTCACTCCTGTTCCACGCGAACAAGTCGCCAGACAGGCCTATAACTCATCAGCTGCGCCTCGCCGTCGGCACAACATCTTCATTCCCATCTTCATCAGATCTGCAGCAGTGTCTTGAGATGCCTCGCTGCCTCCGGCTTGGGAGTGGTGGTAGCGGAGGAATGTTAGGCACGTGCCAGGAGCAGATAGTCATCATTAATTATAGAGTGTCCCATGAATCCGGCTTGTTCGATGCTGGAAGTTTAGAAGTTGGAGTTTCCTTGGTGTTGCTGGAGCTGGTCTTGGTTGTTTGTCTTGGGCTGTTGTGAAGGATATTTGGTTGAGATTAGGTGTTGAATAGTGCTAGATTGAATGGATGGTGGGAATTGTCTGTGGTAGTAAGTAATTGATTGCAGAATTCTATTTTGCTGCACATGTAAATGCTCTACTGAATTTTAAGTAAAATAAAAAGTATCATTATGTCATTTACTTATTTTGAGTGTTAGATTTTTGCTCGTGAAGTGTGGTTATCAGCCATCTAGTCCATGCATCCCTAAAGATATTAATAATAATAATAATAAGTAAACTTTAATGATATGTAAATCAACGACAAGATTCAGATTTAAGTTACTTCTCCACCTAACCGAATAAGTATCAACAGGTTAATAGGGGTAAAGTTAAAAATGATAACTGTAGGCTGTGGGATTACCCCGTCTATAATTTTTATATAAGACGGTATTAAAATTGGGTGCTACTGGCTTACCACTTGTTCACCTTAATTGTAGTTCAGGCCGCATAATAACCTCTCTAATGACGTTTTATCCACACTATAATCCATTCAATTGAAATACTGCAATAAACGTTAGATAATATACATACCTTCTAAAGGGTAACATATTCGTAGACAGGAGTTTTCAAAGGGATCTGCTTAAGTATTTAAATAATCTACATAAAAGTTTGGTCTCTATCGAATTCACTCTTTTCGAGTACTCCTTGGCAAAAAATTATTGACGCGCCACTGGAATCTCTTTGCCAGGTTTTTCTTTTAATAATTTCAGCTCTTTTTAGAATGGGCTATAGTAACTGATTAAAATTCTGACTGCACCAGGACGAATTGGTCGCGAATCAAGTTCTATGGTACTTTGTGCCGTGGTCCTCCTACGACTGTCATACCATAGAAGAAAAGGACGTTATTAGGATTAAAAATTTATATTTAACACATTCGTTATTAAACATTATTAAAAATGAAATGTACAGTACATATATTTTAAAACACATGACAGTCTGGACAGTAGAATAAGTTGTTCGAAATATGCCAGAGACTAGATATTTTGTTATGCATCGAATTGTGAACACGCTTGCATTCTTTTTCGCATTCTATCAACGCCAGCTCTTCTCTGACAAAATTGTTGTGAATGATTCATGCAGTGTTGAATAGAGGAATAGGAAACGTGCAGTTCGTTTTTGATTCTTGTAAATTCACTTTGCTTTTAATTTGTTGGATACTTCTCCAGTTCTTATGTGAACAAATTAAATAAGAATGGTTCATTTAAAATTTGCAAAATATTACTTTTTTAAATTTTATCATGTGTATATCGCAAACATGTGATTTCTTCGTAAATCAAGAGTTTATTTGAAAACTGTGTTGTTTCACAGCAATGAAAATATGTATTTTTAATAAGCTTAAAATTAACCTTTCTTTAAATTATTAACCTGCTGAGATTCTCCCCCGCAAATGAATGTACTAGTAAGGCAAACAGGCTATATACTCTTATGTTGATGTATAATATATGTCTCCAAAGCTCTTACATCAACTCAGTCTTGATATTTTGCTGCTAGATCTTCTATTATTTATAATATGCATTTCAAAAACATGTAAATTATTTATACTTTTTAACCAGTTTCTTTAGAAGAAAATAACATTTGTTTTATTTTGTTTCAGGTATGTTCAACAATATCTTACCATCTCCATATTTTACAAACATTGTAAGTAAAACTATTTAATATAAATATATATAATTTGGTGATCCACGTCACGTCTTTAAAATAACCGTGAATTATGGATTTCTCAGGCTCTGTGATTGGACGAGAAGAGCTAATTATGAATCATAATTCACTATCGTGAGATATGGATACTGTAATTCATCTAAAAATTGAAATACTAGGGATATATTTATACAGGAGTAGAAAAAAAGGTGTTATTTTTGTTGTTGATAGTCCTGCCAACAATGGCTTTCCTTCGGCATGAATTAACAAATAAACATTATTTTAATGTTGCTGTTTTGTATGAGGAGTGTAGAATGAATAGAATAACTTTTGGACAGCGTACTTTTGAATATCAATAATTGTATCTACTTGGGAAGATTTGGTTAGTTTTGGGTGCTTACCTATGTTTTTCAGAAAAACAAAACAATATTTAATTTATGTTTCAAAATATTTCTTTATATTATGTATGTGTTGAATTTCAATATTGTAATATGGCTTAATGTATCAGTTAGGTGGAAGATAAACCTATGGCTGAACCTCGCCGTTAACATGAGTCAATATTAAATATTATTAGTATTATTATTATTTGAAAAATCTGGTGTGGGCACCACACTACTTTCGTATACAAATAAAGCCAACTGAACACGTATGACTTGATCCTTGCTTGCTATATGCCTTTATTTTGACAATTATTTGATACTTAGATGTTGAACCAGTGAATTTATTTTAAAATAGAAATCAATTAATATCTAGTCTTCAAAACTTTATAACTAATAATACAAATATTACATTTATAATATTTCACAAGACACATATTTCTTACACTTTACAATTATTTGACACGTTTGACATAAAGATATTAAAAATGTTTTAATGTCCCCATTGTAATTAAGATTGAAATATATTTTTAAATATATAATTTATTTTTCTTAGGGTTGTAAAAAAATCCGTTTTTTAATGAAATTAAAAAAAACGAAAAATAAAAAAATCGATTTATTTGATTTAATTCGGATTTTTTTTATTTAAATCAAAAAAAATCCATTTTTAAAAATTTAGTTGATACGAATTTTATTTTATTGAATTTTATTATTTTGTTTATTATTACAATTACAATAATTGGTATACAATATTGAATCACCTGTAAACAATAAAAATCATATCATCTTTTTATTTCTAAGTAAAAAAAACAGTTCTAAAACCCATTACTGAAGGATAGATAACTTTTCTATTTAAAAGGCTGAAAGATGAAAGAAATATTAATAAACACAAAGACTTGAACAACGAGCTTTGTTTTTGGGTGTTTGAAGAGAAGTATTTTGACGTCGGGTTTAGCGCTGTAAGATGTTCTAAAAATATTTTATAAAAAAAATATTTCAAATAAAATGGTAGATAATAGTTGTATATTTTTGTTATTTCCATTCGAAGCATTCATTTATAAAATAATTTTAGAACATTCTCAAACTGAGGCTAAAATATTTTTTAACGCCCAAAAACGGAGCTCGTGGTACCACCCAATGAGTTTATTTTATTTTATATTGATTTGTAATTTGATGCAATTTACTTGTATGTGAATGTGATTGGAAAACAGTTAGTTAAAAAAAATATTTTATTTAAATCGTGGTTTTTTTTTCGTGATTTAAATCATGATTTAATTCAATTGATTTAAATCGTAACAACTTAGTTTCTCAAAATTAGAAACATGTACAAGAAAAATGCAAATAAAATAACTTTTGGACAGGTTAGTTAAAATTTTATTCCCATATTAAAGATGTTAGTTCATGATTATTTTAACTTTGTGAGCTTATTATTACTTTTATGTATAGGAACATGTTACATCGATTAAAATGGGAACATTCGGGGCTATCCATTTCAATAAACAAAAGTACTCCGTTTCCACAAGACAATATAACTTTAATTACCCCACATTTTACCAACCATACAATTATTTCTCCTTGCTGTATGAACCTGTGTATATATTTTTCTATAATGTTATTTGTTGCCAGCAAAACTGATTCAATTGCTTTAAAAAACTCATCTTGTACAAACTGGTATCTATAGCAATACCCGAATAACAGAAAAGTAAATAATGCATTTTAGCTAAAACTAATGATATAATATAAATGGAGACTTTAGATTAGTTATTATAACATCTTCATTTGTCTCCTACATCGCACGTCATCCATCTTAAAAGACGACTCACAAGTCTCCGTCTCGTGCTCGTGGTAACTAAGACCGCTCAGCGCACATTGTCCTTGCTTGCGGAGCGTAGAGCAGCCGCTTTGCCGTTGCGCAGCCATCCAGGACTCGCTGGTATTTAGCGGTGTAATTTATGATATTAATATCCTGCAGTGCAGTTCTGCAGCTGGATCGTGGTCGCTGCTCGCGGATAACCGATGTAGGTGCAGCAATTAGTGCTGGCATGAATCAACTCGGCTGCGCTGAGCGCTGGACACAATAAGCGATATGGTACTCGCGTTTTGCGATTTTGTGGAGCGTAGATACGAACGGTAATTTGAATACGATGATGTGGGAGTTGGAGCTGCTGATTGTAATTGTTTATTGCTGTATTTAATCGAATGATTGGCATAATTGAAAAGGCCTATTTGTAAATAGTACAGTGGAAAAATTATTTGGCATTAATTACTCTATTTCGGGCCGGTATTTCAATTTCCTTAACACAATACCTCCCACCATAGATTTCTTATCAAATAATGCAGGAGCACGGACCAACACTATTGAAACCATAGATTTAATAATATATATGGATGGAGTGTTGACTATGCTTTTAATACAGTAATCTGTAACCAACATAAGAGAAAGATAGTCATATCTAAAATTACGCAGTGGGAGAAGAACAGCACATTTTCATGCCACCTAGCATGTGGTACGAATGTGCTGTTCTTCTTCCACTGCGTAATTGTAGATATTGCTACCTCTTATATTGGCATTAAACTGCTGTATGAAAAAATCAAGAAAATGTTTCCCACAAATTCACGTAGTTTTATTAGGTTGAAAATTTCTCGTTTTATAGTTAATATTCATTTATTGCTTAAATCCACATTTTTCGGAAAACTGTAATATATATGTATATATACAACGTTCTAACCTAAAGTGACATATTTACCTGTCAAATGGAACACCGTCTTTTGTAGCCTGTGTTTTTTACAATTATATGCACAACAGGATTTTACCATATTTGATATATTTAAATGACATAAATAATTGACCAAATCATAAATTAGGCACAAGAGCTCGCACAAAAGTCTATTAAAATAGTATTCTACTCTCACGTCAAACGTCAAACCAAGTTTTTGTCATCTTGAGATGAAAGTCACGTGACGGATCGATTTTCATCTCTCTATCCTCTCACGCTGTGCTGGTTACAGACTTTGTCTATACTCCTTTCATACATTTTATTAGTTCTATGATTGATACTAAAAAGTGCAAATATTATATTTTAATTTTTTTAGAACTTTTTTTATCTTTCTCACATATGCAGATTTAATCAGTTGAATTTAAAGCATGGATTAAAAATGTAAACATGAGGTAACAAGTTGAATTGAGCACATATATGTGAATGCTTTATTCTAGAGAAAATTTGAGAAATACATAGTAAAATTATTCAGTAGAATAACTAAGCAACACATCGCCCAGCCACAAAGAGTAGCAAGGCTAGGGTTAGGATTAAGCAAATAAGTATTTACTATTTTCTTGTATGGATCCTGAAGACACGGTGATGACCGATTCTGTTAATATCTAGCCTATTCCATCAATATATATCCTTGAAAATTGAAGAACTAAATCATATATTTAATAAACATAGTTAATACGAAAACAGAAGACACAGCTGAAACAAAAAATTTTTGCTATAAGATTCATTTGAAAAAAATCATAAGATAGCCTGACTTACTGATTGTTAATTTAAAACAGAAATACATTAAGAAAGGAAAAATTATTATCTCTGCTAAATTGTTACTGATTAAGTGAACTGCAAGAGTTTAATATTCATTGTGTGGGTAGCGTACCGTGAAATTGCAATTTACTGAAAAAAACAAAATTGTTTGGAACTGAGCTCATTTCGCTGTTTCTATTTGTAATTAGCAATATTTCACTCGAACTGGAAATACAGATATGTTCTCATATTTCATGTGCCATAAAACTTTAAATGACTGGAATTTTAGAATTGAAACATTCCTTAACTTAATGAACTGATAAGGTACCTACCTACAAGTAAAGTTACGAAATTTCATTTGAAATACCTATCGTAAGGAAACAACATTCCTTTTGTTTTCGTAAACATATTTCAAGATTATTTAAACGATTTTTCCGTTTTTTATAAACAAGAGTTCGTTGTTTCAAATGTCGCTCACTTCAACGTAGAGTACATCTGCATATTACTACATAGATTCACCTGCATTGTAGTTGGGCTTAGTTTTCTATTATACATACCTATAAAACATACATTCATCCATCCCTACATAAAGACTTCATTGAGATAATTATAAAATGGATTCAGGAGACCTCAAAACATATATTGCAATTAAAATATCATGTTGTTATTCTTCTAAATGTACAAAGTTATTAAGCAAATCACTTTCTGGGTCCTTAAAAGTTGATGAGTATTTCTCATTGTTACAACCAATAATAATTGAATTTTATACAAATACACTCGGCAACAAAAAAAAATCGCGCCACTTGAAAATGCACGAATAAACGCGAATTTTCAAACCGCTGTAACTTTGTTCTGTTTCGACGAAAATAGATGAAACTTTGACTCCGAGAAAGTTTGAAATGTTTTCTTAAAGGCCATGTGAAGGGATGAGTCGTAAGTTGGAATCTAACCCCCATAAAACCCCTGTGAAAAAAAAAATGTTCAGAATGACAAAAAATGTCAAAGTTTGACAACTTGTAACACACGTGAAAAAAATCGTGGCTTAGTGCGACATACAAGGTGATAAAGTACACTCAATTTCCGTTAGATTTCACAAACATTCAAGCCGCTACAATGAAATGGCGGGAAGTTATGAATTTTTTTAAAAATTGTATTTTTGGGCATTACTCTGGCAGTTTCTGTTGGAAATGGATGATTCTTTGGGATCTTGCTGCGTATAAATGTTCTCTTTCAGGTGACATGCCTAAGTTTTATAAAAAATTACAGTTCACCCTTTTGCACCGCAGCGCAGACAATAACGTGGCTTCATGTGACACGATTAACGATACAATTCAAGCATTTTACAATAGATGAGCAAAAAATCAAGTAGATTCAATGACTTTTTGCAAAGTTATGAATTTTTGAAAAAAACATGTTATCAGACCAAAATTTCGGTTAATTTTGGTCTGAAATTGATGATTTTTTCAGATCTGAAATGGAAAAATGTTGTAGAGTAAATTTCATGTGGTTTGCCAACCCATCCCTTATAACAAAAAATCTGATGTGTCCAGCACATAACCTCCCGCCCAATACTACTCTTAAACGATACAAAATAGCACTTGATGATACAGAAACATACCTTCTTATTTGTTTATTTTCTATTTATATTTGAGAATTTTAATTTTCTTTCGTATATTTATTTAATTTTTTGACATATAATTCACTAAGAAAACAGCATCACAATCACAATGACATGTGTCACATTTCGTAAAAAATTGAAAATTTTTAAATGTTTCCATGGTGTACTAAGAATGCAAAATTTGTAAAATCTAATTTCTTTATATTTTATTATCTCTAAATCTAATGAAAATTAATAAAATTTGTGTAATCAAAACACATGTAAAATTAAATATTCTTCAATTTTCAAAATAACATAAATTGTTGAAAAATGAAATTTAACCCTGTTTTTCACGAAAAACTGTCAAGGGCTTCAAGTAAACTGCTACTTCCGGTTGAACAATTTCATCCAAAATCTAATCAGCTCTTCATTTAAATATATGAAGCAATAATTCACAAAATTGTATTTTTTGGTATTATGGTATTTGAGTTATGCGAGACGAAAAAATTGCCACAGACTACACACACACACACATACATACATACATACATACATACATACATACATACATACATACAGACATCATCGCGAAAATAGTAAAATCGTATTGTAGGGACCCTGAAACGTGCTTATTCATTAAAAACTCACTACCCAATTTTTTGACCAAAAACAATACCTCCCTTACCTAGAGGTAGGCGGGAGGTAAAAAAGGTTTTCGACTTGGCTACAGTATTTGTTTATGTGTATTCAAATTGAAAAAATTCATAACTTCCCGCCATTTTATTGTAGCGGCTTGAATGTTTGTGAAATCTAACGGAAATTTAGTGAACTTTATCACATTGTATGTCACACTAAGCCACGATTTTTTTCACGTGTGTTACAAGTTGTCAAACTTTGACATTTTTTGTCATTCTGAACATTTTTTTTCACAGGGGTTTTATGGGGGTTAGATTCCAACTTACGACTCATCCCTTCACATGGCCTTAAAGAAAACATTTCAAACTTTCTCGGAGTCAAAATTTCATCCATTTTCGTGGAAACAGAACAAAGTTACAGCGGTTTGAAAATTCGCGTTTTTTCGTGTATTTTTAAGTGGCGCGTTTTTTTTGTTGTCGAGTGTATATTAGGGTTTCTTGTGACTAGAGGTTATACATTTACGTAATGTTTTTAAAACCATATGTGGTAAAGAGCTCTGTGGTAACGCATCGGACTGTGGATCGTGAGATCCTCAGTTCGAATCCCACAGACTACAGTTGCCAATTTAAATTTACCCCTGTGGTTCTCCCTCTACTAATATCTTCATACGCATGTATCATTTAGCGAGATCTGCGTAAGCAGAGTACAATGTCCATAAAGGGTAATAGCGTGAATATATATTTATTTATTTTATTTTTTCTACGACCACTACTGTAAATGAGCATTTATGTACAATACATATACTTGTAAGCTTCTTCTTACTCACATTCGTAAAATCGTCAATCGCACGGTTACTTATCGATATTATGTTAACAACGTACAAGAGAGAAAATAATTAGTATTAAATTAATGACAGTGCAACCATAAAGAAATACGCATGAAATATTATATGAAGTAAGTTTTCGTTTGGTTGAAAATTAATTTTTGTCGTTTTTGTTTTTATCTAGTTTTACTTCCATTATTTTAGTGACTAGTTGTTTGTTACTGTTGGCAACGCTGCAGCTAATGGCGATGACGCAACTGACAGTTCAGTGAACATCATTTTGTATTTTTCAGTGAATTCTGCGTGATCGTAGAAAAAGTATAGTACATAACTCGAGTAGTAAAGCAATAAGCTATTCCACCATAATAAAAATTAGTAAATGTTTATTGAAAATATGAAAGATAAGAGTCGGATGCGGAAAATGCCATAGTTTTAATAAATACGGGATGTTTTGTTTTTGATGACGTAGGATATGTGCGCGTCTGTTTGAGCAAATGGGATACGCGGCTCGTACGTAAGTTTTTCCACTTCGTGCGTAATTTGCTTCTTACAGCTGTCGTAACGTAATATACTATTAATATCAATTCAATAATAATTATTATTGTGTAGTAGTTCGCATATATATTTAAAACTATAATATATTATTAAAGTATTGTTAATGACTTTATCAATAAAAATTTATATTTTTTATTATGAAATATCTTAAAAATAACAAAACTTATTTATTATACACATTTACAACTAAATTTTTACAATTTGAAACATGAATTTTGACATAATGAGAAACATTGAAATGAAAAATGTATTTCAAGATCAATTTAAATTGTCGTATAGATAAAATATTGAAGAATACACGTTTGATATAGCCTGATAATGAAACTTGCGTGATTAAAACACTCGGCTCACCGCCTCGTGATTTAACATCACACGCGTTTCATTATGAACGTTATATCAAACTTGTATCCTTAATATCTATAATTTATTTCCAATTGTAACTTGATAAATTTAATTTACCTAACCGATGCATTTTTACCTAGATGCTGCTCTGCGCTGCATACTGCATAATTATTAAAAATATAATTTGCATTGAAACCCTGTCGCGTGCATTTAGCCGAATCATCCGCCATTATCACTCATAATGATCCCATTTGTGTTTACCTAGTGTATCCTCCTCCCGAATCGTTTCCGGCTTGATATGACCGGCGCCGCGACGCTGATACCACGTGGCTGGGCGACAGACGCCGGTTGCAGCAGCGTCCTGCCCGCCGCGCGCCTGCCAGCCTCCGCGTTATAATTTTATCGCGTGCCGGCCCTGATTTATGGCCCTTTAGCTGTTCCAACGATCACGTTAATGAATTATTACTGTTGTATATTAAGGGGGATATAACTATTTCGTTATGCCGGTGAGAAGTGAGTTATTGTTGTTGTAGATTAGAAAATGTTGAGGGTTTTGGTTTGCTGCGACTTCTTAAGTTTTGGGAGGTTTTCCGTATAAATTACTGGATTATTCTGCTTAAATCAATATGGGGTGAATAGGTTTGTGGTAACGTGGATCATGAGATTTTCAGTTCGACACCCAGAGTCAACAATGTCCCCACTTTTAACTGATCCTTTGTGGTTCCTCCTTCACTCACATCTTTGAGGAGGAATTAATCGACTGCTAGTAACCGCATTCACAGCTAGAAATGTATCATTTACCAGTGAAAGCTGAATGTCACATTGTCGTTTCCTTTGGAATTTACTTTATTTTCTTTGTAAGAATTAAAAATTAATAACAATTGATATGGGCAACACATAACCTCACGGAAATGTGATAAAAATAGTGAAAAAGTTTCTAAAAAATTGGGGTCAAAATTTTTCTGAATACTTTGAAATTTAATCTAAATCAATTATCTACTAAGATATGCCCAAAAAACGTGTTGTTGAATTGCTATCAAAAACTAAATAGTTTTTAACTTGAACATAGAAATTCGAAATATGTAAACACAGTAATAAATAGTAATAATAGTGAAATCGAATCCTAAGGAGTCCAAACCTGGTTATCTGTTGGCCCATGTTTTCTTCTGTCAATTCGTATGTCATTCTCTGCAATTTATAAAACCCTCAAATGAAGTTCTATGTTAAATTATTTCTGTGATCTATAAATCCGGCTTACCTCCCTTACATGTTTGTACAGGAGATAATTGGCATTGGCAAATAACGTATAGGTTTTATTTACTAATTCATAATGATGAATTTGAAGTAGAAAAATGTAATATGCACGTTTATATGAATTTGTCTTTCGGTTCTGATCATTTGTTAGATAAAATATTTTGTAATTTCAAGTGCGAAGTATTTCAGTTTCCCGCACATAATTACACTATATTGTACTGTTCTGTCATAATAACATTATAAACCTCAACTTGAATACTGTACTACAAGGAATACATCCTGGTACTCAGTACCATAATAATAGCTGGTTACTAAGAAACCTTAAAGAATATCTCAATTATTTTTTTAATTTTTGTTATGTCTGCACGAAATAATCTATAATCTAGCATAAAAATTTTGTAGATGACACGGATTTTAACCAATCGGTATGGTACACATCCTGATATCATGGTAGTCTTAACGACTACTACCGTAACGATTGACATTACGATCCTTGTAACAGTAACTGCTATGATTTATGTAGGTAATGTGTCCTAGAAATTATAATACATATACATTCTGTTTGTGCTGACATACCGATATACAAACTGAAATTGAACAATTCCTGTGTTTAATAGCAGTATAAACTATTTCGCTACATTTACACAATCACAAATTTAAATCTCGTTTCTAGACCCATTTGAACGCTACTATCTCCCGTTTGTGAAAGTTATTGTTACAGTTTAGTTTAAAATAGTTTACTGGAACACACCATTTAACTTTAAATGGGGAGAACAAAATACCTAAATTTCTGAATGAATCTCTGCATTACTTTAACTTTGTAACCAAAATTATAACTAATCTCGAGTGAGTCGAATTTCACTATAGTTGTAGGTTCTGTGGTTCTTTAATTTAATAACATAAAATAAAATTTTGAGACTATGACTGGGAATATTCGTTTTTAAAGCGAGAGCCAATTTTTTAATTTAACTTATTAACAAAAATCATTTTTGTGTTAGTCATTTTATTTTATTCACATTCGGTTAGTAATATACCAATTTCGAACTTAAAAAATTACTAACGGATTGTGAATATATAGGCTTTTTTGTGAAAATAACATTTCTGTTGCTTTTCTGCCACTTACCGTAGTTCCAGTGGAGTATGATTTATTAATTCACTTTCGGTCAGTCATTTAGTCTTCCCTAATTTTCACTTTTAAAATTTATTGACAAATATAAATGTCACTCGGAAAATGTTTAAAAATCTAAAGTAAAATTCACTACCTACAAAAAACGTGACAAATTAATATATAATTTTTGTGTACGCTGTTTCATTTTTTAATTTTTGACTATGAATAAAATAGTATACAATAGTATATTACAGTATTCATCTTGTTCTTTGAATTTTACTAGTGTACAAAAATTATATACCTTTTACTGAACTATAGTTCCATTGTAAAATGTATGTATACCGGGTGTAGAATTGAAATGTGAAATACAGGGATTTCAATGTTATTTTTTTGATATTGCTCTATGTTTTTACTTATTCACTATGCAGCAAAAGTGTAAATACGAAAGTTGTTTAGAATGTAAAAATATATACAATAAGACTCATTTGCTTACCCATTTATTAGTATGTTACGATATATCAATCAAATTAAAATCAACATTAGAAAAATTGTAAAACGGCCACAACAAAGATAAGAATATTTTAGATTTCATAAATAGTTTTAGGGTTATATACTTATTTAACAGAAAGAAATGAAAAGAAGTTAACTCTCAAATTTGCCATCGTATTTATTACAATGTTCTTCTACGATATTTCTTCAGAAAATAGTAAAATAAATCTAAATCTCTTTTTTTGAAACGTCATATATTTTTCGTTTTTATTAAAGTTTCCGTTGCCATATTACAATTCTTCTAATAAATATTAATTTTAATTTGATTTATATATTATGAAATACTAATATTTACTAAATGGGTCTTATTGCATGCATTTTTAAATTCTGGACAACTTTTGTATTTACACCTTTACTGCAATAATGTAACCTTACAGCAATTTCCAAAAAATAGCATTGAAATCCCTATATTCCACATTTCAATTGTATAGGCCCATTACATATACTTTTTTTACCTCCCGCCTACCTCTAGGTAAGGGAGGTATTGTTTTTGGTCAGAAAATTGTGTAGTGAGTTTTCAATGAATAAGCACGTTTTAGGGTCCCTACAATACGATTTTACTATTTTCGCGATGATGTCTGTATGTATGTATGTATGTATGTATGTGTGTGTGTGTAGTCTGTGGCAATTTTTTCGTCTCGCATAACTCAAATACTATAATACCAAAAAATACAATTTTTTGAATTATTGCTTCTTATATTTAAATGAAGAGCTGATTAGATTTTGGACAAAATTGGTCGACCGGAAGTAGCAGTTTACTTGAAGCCCTTAACAATTTTTCGTGAAAAACACGGTTAAATTTTTTTTTTCAACAATTTATGTTATTTTGAAAGTTGAAGAATATTTAATTCTACATTTGTTTTGATTACACTAATTTTAATAATTTTCATTAGATTTAGAGATAATAAAATATAAAGAAATTAGATTTCACAAATCTTGCATTCCTAGTACACCATGGAAAATTTTCAATTTTTTACGAAATGTGACACATGTCATTGTGATTGTGAAGCTGTTTTCTTAGTGAAATATATGTCAAAAAATTAAATAAATATACGAAAGAAAATTAAAATTCTCAAATATAAATAGAAAATAAACAAATAAGAAGGTATGTTTCTGTATCATCAAATACTATTTTGTACCGTTTAAGAGTAGTATTGGGCGGGAGGTTATGTGGTGGCCACATCAGATTTTTTCTTTTAATGGAAATCGGTAGTTTACTTTTAATATTCTGTTGACACCTAGTGTTGAAAGTTCTATTTTGTCGTTTCATTAATATTTCCCCATAAAGAACAACAGTAAAATGCGTGTCAAACGTTCAGTGAATTGCAATAAACCAGTAATTAATTGTTAGAGATATTATTATGCTATTATTGTTTACTTAAAGATAGGTCATAAATCACAGAATTTTATAGTAACAAAAGTTGTTAAATATTGCGTCAGCTATCTTCTCCTTTGTTAACTTTCAACACGTTAGTTAACAATTTATTTAACAAGGCTTTATGCAACTTACTCCTAGACTGTTACGGAATATTTTGGTCATAATACTCTGCGCAATATCATGTATTATTAAACAATATTAGTCCATTCTCCTTACACATTTTGCCTCACTCAGCCTAACCATCCTCTGTACTCTAATCCTCCTAAAACATCACCTTAATCCCCACCTGTCCCTATCCCTGCTAGGGCCAATGAGGGCCCCATCATTAGTCTGAGAACATGGCAGGTGGCCGCAGCAGCCGCCGGAGCGCCATCAACAGTTAAGAGCCGTTCACTGTCGAACAACAAAACACAACAAACTCGCGAGAAGCGAGAATATGCCCTTTTCCTCGTTTGCAGGAGGAGGAGGGTGTTTTTGTCGCTCGTGTGTGACTTTTTGCTACCGAATCGTCAAGCTTTACGCTCGCTTTGCGCCTGATGGCGAATTCGACGGTTGGTTGTTGGTTGATGATCGTTTGATCGTTCGATACTCGTTAGATGTGTATATGGTGCGTTTTATTTACTGAGATAAGGGTTTATTGCGGTTGTAAAGGTTTAATGAACGGGATTAATTTAGTAGCTGTGTTGTCAGCAGTTTTTGAAATATTCGCCTGAATTTTATTCAATGGAGGGTAATATTTTAGCTCAAAGAATTTAATGAAAAGCATTAGGTAATTAAATTTTAACGATTTTGTTTCAAAAACCAGAATTCATTTCATTTTATATACTTTTCATTTTATAATCTGTAATGTTTCTTTATGGGAAATTTAAATTTGATTTAAATTCCATTTCATTTTTACACCTCCAAGTATTCTATATATTACAAATTTGAAATATGTATATACTGTGTGTCTGTCTTAAAGGTGTACATAGGAGATTAACATGGGAAATAAATTTTTGGCGTGGTGTTGCTCGGTGTTCTACTGGACAATAAAGATTGTATCAATCGAAAAATATCATTTTTCTGAATGAAACAATGTAATAGTATATTTCATAATGAGAGATGTAAGAAGCAAATTACGCACGAGTGAAAAAATTGACACACGAGCCGCGTAGCGGAGATGCAGTTGCAGATGGGAGACTATAAAATATGACCAGTATACATATATTATACACATTACCTAAATGTTAAACAAGCTTTGTTTTTGTTTATAAAAATAAACGACAATTATTGAGCGTAGAGATACATGACGAAACTTAGTCCCCTCTATATATTTTATTGAAATATCTATTGGTGTCACTGTCATAATTTATAATAAACCTAGCAAAATATGAATTTTGTTATAAAATTTTATTAGTTAGCCATATTTGAATCCATAATATTTAAATCTAAAATTTGATACATTCGTTTTAGAAAAAATACTTTACAATTTAGTTGTAATTTGGTTCCGTAAATTAATTTTTAAACGTCAAATAAATAGCTTGAAAGAAATCAAACCTAACTGTCATGGGTGACTCTATTTATTTTCGATAGAAATTGAATAAATCGGAGAATTTTCAAAACTTTAAAATCAATTTACTGAGCCATATTACAACTAAATTGTAATGAATGTTACATCGTTTGATTCTGAAAAATGATATCTTTCGATTGCATGCAAAAAACTGATTTCCCTTGTTAATCTCCTATGTACAACTTTAGGAATATGGAAAAGTGTATTTTTTGAGATCAGAAAACTTACATACCATAGTAAAATCTCAGAGTTAAAACGTTCTCTTATTCCGTCTTTTTATGTCTAACTTTCCTGGACTGAATCGTGGATTACACGATGAAGTATTTCTTTTAAAGTGATTATAAAATGACATTTGATAGCTAATTCGTCTACTAAAAACAAGCGGTTAGATGATAATGCGGTAAAGCAACAATATGCAATTGTACGGCCAATTTTTTTTTTTTTAGAAAATTTCAAGATAAAGTACCGCATATTCTATTTTTCGATTCATCTGTCTCTCTTACACTTGCGTAATTGTGCGAGAAAGAAAAAATTGTAAAACCAATAAAAAAACTTCATCGTGTATCGCACGTTTTAGTGAAAGAAATTATAGGAATTATATGGAAAATCGTTAATGTGATTCTCAAGGAAATACTCGTGCCTACATGTTTTGAGGTCCCTTGAATGCTTTAAATTTTGATAATGGATCCCTGTGTGTATGGATGGATGAATGCCTATTATATATAATATAACAAATCGAAAAAAAGAAAAATAGAGTAACGATAAAAATAAATACAAAACAATTACATGAAATAAGATATTAATTTAACTTGGATTTTCATTATATTGCAAATTCAACAACTTTTGTCTATTTATAAATTTTCTACAGTTTCCGAAATCGCTATACTGTGTACGCTGTTTTGTACATTTTGTGTGGAGAGATGAAATACGCTGTTATTAAATGAGAATATGAAGGAAATGTGCTGACGAAACTCCTTAAAAAATCACTACAGTATTTCTTTTCACGTCAATCACCTCAAAGACAAAATTATAAAACTTAATAGAATTTTCCTCCTTCCTTAATCCATCCTAAATCCTTCGTAGCGTCACCACCCCTATAAATATATTTCATCAAGAGTACAATCTCCCTGGAAGGAAAAAATCCTTAGAAGCAATGAACTATCAAAGCCCTCAACGAGGCGTACTAGCAATTTAGAGCATTCGCTTTGAATGCCGTAATGGCGTTATTAGAGGGTGAAACATACACCTGCGGATATTGAAGGTAGGGATGATTATTAAATTTACCGGTACGCATAAATGTCTGAACCGCTAGTGGTATTAAGTGTTGGTGTGGTCGAGTAACGCCAGATGGTGCTGCTATCGTGCGGATAGTCGTAAATGCTAAAGATTAGCCTTGTTGAGGACAACAATCTCTAGGGGTGGGAGTGGGGAAGTAAGGGTGGTGTATGCTGGAATATTTGATGGCTCCTTAAATATTAAAGTGTATTGGAAATTTTATGACTGAAGATGGGAACATATGGGTCGGTATTTTGGTAAATTTGCATGTTGTGCAAAATTGGAAGATGATGGAATAAAGCTAAACTATATTGTTACATTCCGACACATTTACTGATTCAAGAATATATAAGGGCAACAGCTTGACAGGATGCGTTGATGCCGGTTTACTCGATAACGCAAGTTAAATATTACTGCCCGCGGTTAGTAGTTGGATGGGTGATCGCTTAGCGAAAACCCATACCAATGAACACTTCGCGCCGTTGTCTCACCATCGAAAATGAGGAACCGAGGCAGAATATACGAGTAACCTTAGCAGTTGAGACCGCTTTAATTATAAAATACATAAAATTTAAAATTAACGTTGTTTCTATTACAGGCTAGGATTATCAAATACTGATACAGAGAAAAAGTTCAATTTAATTGAAAGATAAAGTAAAAATGACTTTAAAAATGCTCATTACAATTTAGAAGATTAACATTGTAAGGTATAGTTCAACAATTGTATAAAAGTTGACATTTAAATTATTGTATATCTCATTGTTTTAATTCCAGGTATTTATCGAAATATATCATTTTATAGGTACATGGAAATATAAACATGTGTTGATTAAAATAAATGGTTCATCTGAATGATAATAAATAGAGAGTGGAAGTACTGTAGTGAGACATTTATTTTAATCCTAGGTTGAAGTCCAAAACACTATATTTTAGTTAGAGTATTCTTCAAAAACCTTTTTCTTCGTTAGTTTTCATAGAATTTTTTAGTTTTAAAAAAGATTGTTATAAATTCATAATTACTGGTAGGATTTTATTTTTTAGTAATTCCAACAATAAAGCCGTATTATATAAGTGGATTACATAAAATATTGACTCAGCTTTAGTATTATAAGTTTTATGCATGCTGGCTGAGAATATTTTTATTGCTGTATAACGTCCTAAAATTATTTTTCAGCAAATGCTTCGAATATTATAGAAATTTTTGATAAAATTAAATTAATTTATTATCTTAGTGCACTTATAGAAATGACTTAGTACCAACCATTAACCCAGTAGACCTAGAGTTAAACAAGTCATGCTGTTTTTTTTTTTCTGGTACCTTTCAATCCAGTATTTAGGTGAGAGAAACCTCAAATAATTTAAATGTGAACTTACGTAGGTACTCTTGTCATACGAAAATGAGTAAATATAAACTTAAAACAGTACGCTTGCTCAATCTATTCTAAATACAAACGAATCCCAAATAGAATAATATATTATAGGTAAATTTAGCTTCATCATAATTCTTTGAAGTTCATAGATTATTTTTTATTTACTATAACAAAGTGTAAACCAATTATTTTTCTACAATGCGAAACAAATTTTTTTGTACTCATTCATTAGAACCTTAATATTTATTCATTAGTGAGATATAGATTTGCAACTTATTAAAATGTATTGTTTCGCGATACCTAAGCAACGTTCGATTTATACATTTCTCAGTTCTCCACCAGATAAGCGTGCGAGAAATATCGGCAAACACATTCCTATTTCTAAAGTATTTGATGAAAAATACTAAAAATTGTTATTTGTTTAAATAAGCAGCAAAATAATAATTCGGCTGCATTCATTGCCGAGGCGGCAGCCTCTGCTGTAAATCTGGTATTTTGATGCCTAATTAAACAAATAACTATTTGTGATTTCTTTTTTATTTGTGGTTGCTATGTAAAATATTTTTACAGCTGATACAGTAAAAGTAAATTTTTATAGACTGTTAGCAGTCAAAGATGTAAGTAGAGTAGGAGCCATAACGGTAAATTTGTGTACTATTTTCAATTTTTTCAAAGAATTTATGTATAAAAATTACCAAAATTAAATATTCCTTTTAAACTGTTCTAAATCATCTCTTTTTAAATAAAGAGGGGACTTTTAAGTCATTCGGAATTATCTAGTGTTTGCAGACAGGTTTCAAGTAATCCGATGAAATGAAAAATTATCGGTCGTCTTCTCCCCTTAACAATTTAAAACTACCCGCCGAACCTGCAAGTTGATAAGGTTTGTGAGTACCGAAGCCTCACCACTCCTAAGCTTAAGGCTTAAGTATAATATAATTATTTAACAAAGTTAACGCCTTTAATAAAAAGTAAAACGGCCAGCGATTATAGTGTTTACCGAAGTAGTGAGAAATATCTTCTGCAATTTTTCAAATATTTTCCAGTGGTACATAACATAAACTTGTAAGTTATGAGTCGTAATACTAAATAACAAGCAGTTCGTAGTTGGTAGCAATTTTTGCGGAATGCAAATACTGGTAGTGTTTGGAAATAAAATAGATACAATAAAGTGCGATGCTTCTGTTGCGGGTAAGAACGTATAAGTAAGATAATAAAATTCAGCGACAAAATTCAAGAAGCTTGTAAATGTGTGAGTGTGGGCGACCATATAAAATACAAGAAAAATAAATTTGAATATTTATTGCCTTGCATTTGTTACGCGTATATAGTAAGATATAAATAGGAATATGTTACAGTATAGAATGTTATGGATATTAAATTTATTTTACACTCTACACAGGAAAACGGGAAGATCAATTTTAGAACTTTTATTGTATTTTTTTTTCGAATACGACTTTGACAAATAAATGTGTCATTTACCCATTATAGATATAGCATTCTACTTACACATATCTCGCTAAATAAAGTGAAGTGTGGTTACTAACCGATTAGTACGGCTTCCAAAGATGTTGGTGAAGGTAGAACCACAGAAATAGCGTTAAAGGTGGCCACAATTTCAAAGGGTGTCGAATTGAGATTTATAAATTAAATTAAAAATAAAACTGCAGATGATAGATATATTTATCGCTGTTCTCAGAGAACTATCATTTGATTAAATTATGTTTTTGCTTCTAAAAATTCTTAATTATTTAAAGGAAAAACTGCTTTAAATTATAAAGAACATTTAATTGTCTATATTTTCTTCAAAATAATTTAGGGATCGTTGCTTATATTTTTTTTAATGTATTGTCGATCACTCATTCAAGTAAAGGCGTCTTGTCAAAAGGCATGATTTTTCCAAAAACCTATCTTATGTCATCAAGTAGTTTTAGCCGTATTATCCGAATGTTCAATAAAAAAATAGGGTTTCCCATTTAAAATTTTAAAGTGCCCCCCCTGCCCCACCCCCAGGGAGGGGGTACGTGTTTGGTGATATAAGAAAGGTTTTTGAAAAATATTAAATGCATGTGTTTTTGCTTTTTGCTCGATGTATATTTTTCAAGATATTTTACCGTCCCGGAACTTTTTGAACATCTATATTCCATAAATAATTTAGGGAACTTATAATTTTGATGTAATAAGTTTTTTTTAATATCTTATAAGATTGTTAAATAGATAGGTATATGACGGATTTAACGAAACTCATTCAATGAACGAGGTGACTATACTGTAATTAATTTAGTATTTATTAAATAAATAAATAATTATATCACGCCTTTTACCCATTTCGGGGATGGAATTCTAATTTCGCAGACCTCGATATATTTTTGCGGTTACCAGTCGCCAAATTACGTCCTTCAAAGGTGTTCGTGGAAGAGAAACCACAGGGGTAAAGTTAAAATGGTAACTGTTGACTATTTGAGCTAGTTACTCTATTATTATTAATATTTAATTATTAACTATATTGGAACTGTAGAGCTTATACACTATACTTTTAGTCTATATTTTAGTTTTTCATTATTTTTTCTTTGAAACTGGATTTGATCATTTTAATCCGTTTCAAGCATCTGTTCAAAATGACATGAACAGGAAAATTGTAAAAAATTATAACAAACAACCTAACATTTTATGTTTTTAGTACAGTAGACAAGAAGATGAACAAACCCTTTGTTTTATTTTATTCTAGTTATCATTAATTGCATAATTATATTCATTGAGTTATTTAAATATGAATCATTTTGAAGATTTCTAATAGTGTTTACGGATCAAATTATATATTCTTCATTACGATTACCCCCCAAAATACATCTTTAAACAAGAATCTACATATTTTATTATTCAGAAATTCTTGTATACAAACATATACGTAAATTAGAAGCAAAATTAATTTTTAATGAATACCGATGTATGAGCATGCATGATTGCGTCTTATTTTCATAACCTAGTCCCACGATCGTATTTCACAAACATTTTGTTGGCCATATCTGTCGCAGTTACGTGTCTCCCACGTGTTTGTTGCTCGCACATGACACATGTAGAATGTAGGAGTACAAACTAACCATTGACATGAAAACACAATAACAAATATGTATTGTATATTGAACCTGTACCTGGAGAAAACTAGCACGACATTCTTCACCTTGAATCTTTGTTTTTCTTGCGGCTAGAGAAGGACATTTTTATTGATTACATACGTTGCTATTTCATTAAATGTTTTCTTTAAACATCATTTCTCTTATAAAGTTTTATATTTATAATTTATAATGGCTTGTATCCGATTGAAATTCTATTCGTTCATCTCCATCTACTCATTTTACGAAACCAACATACAGGCTGGTCTATCGGTATATGTTTTTTTTTTGTTTTATGCGATTATTTTAAATATTACCGAAAATAGTTATTTACTTTACAAGTGGGCAAAGTAAGGAATTACTCACGAGAGAAATTTTAGCTCACGAAGCCGAAGGCTGAGTGTGATAATTTTATCGAGTGGGTAATTCCACTTTGCCCACGTGTGAAGTATAACGTTTTATCCAACACCTCTTGATAAATGAAAATTTTATTAAAGAAATATTTTTTGACAGTGACATATGCTTTAAATTTTAATATTAAAATGTCAATCAAAGTAGTTACCAAGGTGCTGTGTGTTATTATTATTGTTATAAATAAAAAAATACCCACTAGTGGCTTTCCTCAAAATTATACCCACTAGTGGATAATCTGTTACTTTGCTTGTTTAAAATCGCCATAGTTATAGAGCATTTATTGAGAGGTGTTGGATAAAATATTTTCAATAGTTATATCACGAGTGCTAAGAATTTAATTGATTAAATTTGACATGTCCAGCTTATGCAAAAAATTTTGCTTAAAAAGTGTTTAAGTACATAATAATTTGAAAAAATCCCGAGACCGCAGGTTCTTCTTCTTTAAATAAGCTAGACATCAATTTTAATCGATTCAATTTTTTAGCACGAGGGGTATATGTCAAGATTATTTCATGAATTCATAGCATAAACTTCAATATTTGCCGAAGAAATTGAACTTAAACGTTGATTTTGACACATTTTCACATAAATAAATCGGTACACTCATAAACCAAAAGCAGCATAAAATTATGTTGTTGTAGTGTAACTATAGCAAATTGATTGTTTTTCTTTTTATTTGTCAAATAAATGTCACAAATTTGTAAATAAAAATAGCTTGAATTGAATAATTCAGCATGTTTAAAGAAAAAGAATACCAGTAAAGGTAAAAAACATGTAAGTATCTTGCTTCTGCAACTAATTATCCGGCTAAATATTCCTTCAAAATGTCCAAAATTTGCATTTAAAAGCTAGGTTCAATTTAATTGCGAATAAACAGCATGGTGCTGTTTATTCACTTATCTAAAATGCACAACAATGGAAAATGAGACATTCTGATTGGTCAAATTTGTAATGAGTGAAATAATCAGTAATAATATAACAAGAGAGTGAGAATAAATTGAAAATAATTTGACAGATCTTTCGAAAACTTGTTGCCAGGCAATAGCCACGAAAGCCCGTTGGGCTTGAGTTTCTATTGCCAAATGGCGTCAAGTTTTCGAAAGATCTGTCAAATTATTTTCTAATTTATCGAACTCTCGAGTTATATTTATTTAGATTATTTTTTGATTTTATTATCAGGCACGTCACTAAATCTATCTTTTTTTGCTCATTTTTACTTGTGTTGATGATAACTATCTGACATTTGACATCTGTTAACAAAAACAAAAAAACTACAGAGAATATTGCCTGGAATAATCACAAGAGCATTATTCTCAGTATAATAATGACAGGATTGGTTAAAACGCAGACACGTGACATACAATAAAGCATTTCATTGGTTTAGAGAAACGTCAAAAAAATCTCATTAAAATGCCAACATATCTGCAGCATAAGGTTTTCTACTGGATGTTCCCTTTTCGCGCAAAGATATGCAACTTTATATTTTTAAGTGGAACATTCTATATAAATTTGCAAAATTTAAAAGCATTTTTACTTTTCTTTAAAATAGTTCTTATTCATTATTATCCTGAAATGATTAGTACAAAAACTATTCCCGTTCTTATTATTAAAGAATCGTTCACAGAAAGAATGCCATATGAATGTGTTTAAACAATCATATTAGTGATTTCACTAAGTTTATCAGCTTTTATGTTATTATTTATTTATTGTTTTTAATTTCATCTGTCACACTTTCCGTGTGTGATTGTTCATTAATAAAAACATGAATTGTTCCTGTACTGATGATTTTAGGACTATAATGAATAAGAAATGTTTTAAAAAGAAACAAATGAGCTTTGAAATTTACAAAATATACAGATTATTTAAAAACATTAAGTTGCATATCATTGCGCGAAAATGGAACACCCGGTAGAAAAACTTATGCTGCAGTTATGTTGGCGTTTTAATGTAAAATAAACTTTGTTCCAAATTTTTTTCGTTAATATTTAATATAATAGCATAAAATAAAAAATTAGTACCGATAGACCACCCGGTATTTGACTAATAATTGATTCAAATTCCGTATTGATGAATGACTCCAATGAAATGGTATAATTTAGCGATGCGCATCCGAACAAAACGCAATTAAATAATTTTTTCAGCAGTAACAAACTATTTATATAGAGAATTGATTCATTTTATACTCAAGCCCGAACAATAGGCTCTTCAACCACATTCAAATTTAGCATATTGGGAACAAATTTTCAATAATACGCTTGAAAACAATGTCAAAAAAATATAACAATTTATTTTAAAAATAAATATTACGTCTGTAATCAATTATTAAAAGTCCGTCCAATTCAAATGTGACGTCTTAACGACGAATGACAGATAGAGATTGCGCGCGCATAATCTTGGCGTTGAGTGTTGTGATCTGTCAGTCAGCTGTCAGTTGTGTTACTGAGGTTATCTGTTGAAATCTTTAAATTATGGTTATAAAGTATTGCTTTGTGCCAAGTTGTGAAAACAACAGCAACAAGGATTCAAAATTATTAATCAAATTCCAAACAATTCACAGCGTACAGCTGTCATGTATCAACTTGTTCAAAAGTTAAATTGAATAGTTCTGCAATTCTACACGGGAGGCGCGGACGGCGCTGTTCTGTCATTCGACACTGTCGTCACACGGTTCAATATTGAATCTTTAGTAATTAATTACTGGCTTAATTATATTACAATATTGATGAAAATACGAAAAATATTCATATATTAATTTGATTTAAGTCCCTAACCGTTGTTTGGCCAGTTGTCAAATTATCTTTACTTTAGAGTTGTTCAAAAACCTGAACAGTAAGATGTGATATAAATCCGGAACGTATTAGTAGACAATCTTTGTAGAGACATCTATTGTTTCCTTTGTTCCTTGCGTCATTTGAATATTCCTTCGTTATAGTGGTTCACATATTTTTCATCACACTGCACATTTTTCCAAACATTTCTCGTCGCCTCTTCTTATTTACAGAATGGCTTTATTAGCATTTACTGCTGGTTCCGAGAGCAATCCCGTTTATTAGGCCCACTCGCCAGCTAGTCCTCCTCTTCCTGTTCTGATTTACGACTTGAATGCGTTTTACGATTGTTACACTTACGTCTGCGTCGGAGTTATTATTCGATAAGTTTTCAGCGAGTGGAAGTTCGCGCTAAGCAAATAGCGAGCGCTGTTTACACTCTGAGGTACAGTCAACAAAGCTGTGATCCTATAGTTTGCAGTTTGCGGAGACTGAAATTATACAGGGTCCATGAAATGTAAACTCGTTGCTTATGTAAACAGTTTCTAGTTATGTTCAGGAGAGTGTATCGTGATTCGTTTTATACGTTTTGTTGTTTGCTGGGGTTTTAACTGTTTTAAGAAGGGGGAAATTAATTTTGCCTTTTTGTTCCTACGGTAGTTTTTAAGGTTTATCTTATGTACTTTAAGATTATGAAGATATTAATTTTCAATGAGTCCATTACTTAAGTGTTATATTGTTCTAAGATCCATTTCAGCAGGAGACGTGCTTTAATTAAAATAACAAATGAATTTGTCCCATTTGGCTTGATGTGCTTGTGATGCCCGTTTCAAAATCTTCATATAAATATAACAAATAAGTTTTTGTACTCACTACCTTGATAACAACATTTGATACACACTATTAACAATCAGAAATTTTCAATTCGTACACTAGTGCGGTAAAATATACAAATAAAACACTGCTCATAAGTAAATACACATATCATCACGCTATATGCCTATTTCTGAATGTGGCGCTCTACTAATAACAGATTTTGATACATAATGTATTTTTGCATTCGATGTGCGATTACCAACCGTCAAAGGTGTTTGTGCTGGAGCAACTATAGGGGTAATTTTTGGGTGATGAAAATTTGTCTTGCTGGTATTGAAATCAACTGAGAATAATACGATTGTAATCCAATATTTTTTGATTATAGGTACGTATTACTTTTTATTATGCATAGTGTGAAGAAATATAAGAATAATAAAAACGAATACTAAAGCAATTATTTATTTTTAATTATACAGCTATTCTGAAAAACAATTAATAGTAAAATATTTTTGTTTGGTTAATCTTTTTTTACAAATTGTAAGGAGTTACGAAAAATGATAATGAATATATGGATAAATGTTTTGGTTTGGTCTTACAAAGGAAAAATTGTTTTAGGTACTCAACTTGTAATTTGTAACTTAAATTTTCTTATTTTTAGGAATATTTTAAGCAAAAATAACAATTGAAATAATACAAATTAACAAGAATCACTAACATAAAGATTTCATTTGGCCCAAACGTATTTTCTGGTACCACGACTATTGTCTATTGTCTTTGAATCTGATGACAATTAATATAGAAAAATGTTTCTATAACACTGTTTTGGAAACTAGACATTCCACTACTAAAAATTGTTATGGAATCACTAACATTCCATACGCGGCGTATGGAATATTTTCGACGAATCAGAACCGCTTATTAGCGCGACATATGAAGTATCTTGATTCAGTTACTATGGTTACATATGTTTGTTTTAATTTGATTTATTTGAGTTTGACGTTTTCAACATTTTTATATTTGTATTTTTGTATAATTTCCAAAACCTTTTTATAGAAAGTATAGTCTACAACATGTAACGGAATGGCCTATCCCACGCTCGCAAACCGTAGCCCTCGCCTTTGGCTCGGGCTACAAACTTTTTGCTCGCGTGGAATATGTGCCATTCCATTACTTGTTGTAGAATATACTATTCAAATAAAGATTGTAGGTAATATTATTGTATAACTTTTTGATTCTAATGAAATTTACTCTATCTCGTTTATTTACTAAGATACGCTCAAAATCCCTGATAGGCATTCAAATAATTTACCACTTATATTTGATGAATATTTAGCAAAATCTTATCAATTTGTTACATAAACATAATACCTCCCTTACATATATGTATATGCGGGTGGTAAAGCTGATAGAATATATGATATAATGATGGTGAATTAAACAATTTTCCTTTGTATAATATTATCTAGGCCAAATGATATGATTCTGAGTTCGTATAAGGCAAGAAAACTTCATAATTATAAGTTTCACGACGATATTAATTTTGTCATAACACACAAAACTAAATATTTACAATTTATTTCAAATTAAAAGTAGCCATGGAAAGGTTTCAACTAAATTATATTTAGTTTACAAATCTTTTTATGGTAAAAAATATTAAAATTCACAATTATTGTACCTAGTAATAATAATGTAGTAGATACTTATTGTATTTGTTTCTTTTTATTATAAATCCAAGATTAAATTAATAAAGGATTATTATTGTCAGTATATGACTTATTATTATTATTTGCTTATTTCCTGCATTTGCTTCTAGTTTTAAGAAAAGATAAATTATTTAATAATATAACTTTTATAATTCAATAATCACAGTTAGTAAATGAATTATAATATTCAAACTAATGTTTATATGCTGTGTAAAGTTAATTCTGCGTAGCCAATACCAGATTTTTTTAAATACGGACACGTTCTTCAAGGAAATTAAAAACTGTTTTTCTAAATAAAAATATGAAATAACAGCTGTAAAGCACGCTTAATAAATGATAACTATCTTGTAAATGTATATGTTATATAACATAACATGTTATCAACTAGAATCTTGATAGCTGTTTTATTCAGGACGATAATGGCGTGATAAGTACGATTAAGTTTCGGTTGCACTAAAAAGTTCATTTTTTTAAAGCTACTTATTAAGCAACGTTAAAATATTATAAAAAATCAAGGTCGAGCATACGAGTTTTAAAATATAATTGCATATTTTTATTTCATTCCCAGAACGTTAATTATTCGCACAGGCAAAATACTATTTGAAAGAACAATTAAACCGGTCTTGGAGTGTAAAATTTAAATATTTTTGTAGCGCTCGTACACAACACAACGTAATTAGGCTAATTAAAATGAACAGTGAAAACCCGGCGTCCGTCGGCGAGCAGCGAGAGCCATCCCAAGTCTCTTTGCCCTAATTCGAGGATGTAATTCGCTTCTCGCGTTCGTTTGTGTGCTGTTAACTGGAAACGAGCCTTCCAAATGAAAACTGAAGCAAAAAATGTACGACGCGTTTTCGTTTTGCTAATCTCGTTAAAAGTTGCAGTTGGTTCTTACTTTGAAACGTTTTTCTGCGCCGTATCATCGTACCCGCGTCATATCGTAACTTACTTTTCACGGAACATTTGTTACTTGTTGACGGCTCAGATGTGAAATGAGAAATGGTTTGTTTCAAACTGAACAAAAATGAAATTGTGACCTAGTTAGCAGGACTCGTTTACTCAATATTACTTTTTGATAGCGTAGTTATATGAGATCTGTAATTAAAACTTCCTCCAGATTATAGAAAGATGAAAGCTGAAGTGCTGGCATTTGATTTAAGCTTTCTATAATAGAAATATATAAATCAACATGTATTTTACTTACCCATTGTGGATGTGACCTTTGCTTACGCAGCTCTTGATAAGTGATATAATTTGCTTATGAAGCCCGGATACAAATAGAATTCTTCTTTAATGTATGACAAATGAATGTACAAATTTATAGATTTGAAACTGAAATCTGTTGGATCTATTTCCCACTATTTAAATGTAATATTTTGCGTGAATGAGGACAACATGCTACATAAATTTTACAAGCGTACAAAATATACATAACATCACGGCTATATTTCACAGTGCGATAGCAAGAGCAAAGAGCAAAGAGTCCTAAAATACAGTCAACTAACAACCAAATATATTCGTTCATCCAACAAACCATCAATCATTCATACTCAACCACTTATTCCTTGGATGCCCGCACATTCGTTCACCCTCAATCTCGCCCGCATATATAAGTTTCAACAATATTATTTCATTTAACGTCTGCTCGAGGTAAAAAAAACCACCTTAACTGACTTACTCCCACTTTCCTAACATTCTTCTCAATCTCACACTCACCGTACAACGTACACCACGATCAAGCGTCATATACCTACACACTCTTCTCAAATACCTAATTTTCACAGAGATACATTCACGTTTCCAGCAAAGGTACCCAATGAACCCAATTTCTGTCTCCCTGCAGACATTCGCCTTTCAATAAAAACAATTTCTTTTTTGATTTGGTGCTCCTTATTATTATATTATATAACGTAAGTGGAAGGGAAATCACAGGGTTCAAATTTTCGCCAGATTTTGTCTTTTGTCATCCATGGAAATGAATCTCAAGATCCCTAATACCATATAGTTCAATGCATTACAACGTAGCTGTTTACCCCATTATACTTTTTATTATAATTTTTTACTTAGTTTCATTAAAAAAATTATAGGTTTTTATGATAACTCGAAAATGTGCCACCAGAAATAGTATATTCTACAACAAGTAATGGAATGGCATATATTCCATGCGAGCAAAAAGTTTGTAGTCCGATCCGAAGGCGAGGGCTACGGTTTTGCGAGTGTGGGATATGCCATTCCGTTACATGTTGTAGACTATACTTTCTATAACAAAATTTTGGAAATTATACAAAAAATACAAATACAAAACTGTGGAAAACGTCAAACTCAAATAAATCAAATTAAAACAAACAGACGTAAGACGTAACCATAGCAACTGAATCAAGATACTTCATATATAGCGGCTCTGATTCGTCGAAAATATTCCATACGTGGCGTATGGAATGTTAGTGATTCCATAACAATTTTTAGTTGAAGAATGAGTAGTTTCCAAAACAGTGTTATAGAAAATATATTTTTCTTAGCCACTAAAGAGAAAATAGAAATATCTACTAATTAAACATTTACCCAATGAGTGTATTCCTGGGGATAACAAGAACATGATTAAATTAGCCTACATGTCACTAGCCTAGCACGCCAGAGGTCGTGGGTTCGAATCCCACTGAAGAGCATGGTCGTTTGTGATGTTTACAAAAATTCACAATCATCCACTCATGAGGCGGCATATGAGTATAGTAGTTAGTCGGCTTCCAATCTTCATAAAAAAAATAATTTTCGTGCAGTTGTGACAATTTAGGACCAATATCGAAGGTTGAAGCTCTTACATTTAATGAGGTCTCAATTGTGTCCCTCGAAATTTGAAACAAACCGAAAATATTATTATAATTTCTTGGAATTTTAGCGGTTGAAATTTATTCTACTAGGAAGTTTGCTTGGGGAATTTGTCGGATATCCATTCGACTGTATCTACTCAAAAGGCGTCTGCACTAAACTATGACTTCCGTTTTTATTTGTAGTTTTAAGACTGCTTGAGTTTTACGACGCTATAAAACTGTCAATTGTGGATTCTGAAACTTGGGCAACTTTACTGATTATAAAGTTAACCTTTTACTGCAAATTTTAAGACCGTAAATGAAATTTAACTGCAATACAACTTTTATTATAATTTTTATATAATTATGCGAGTACTTTTACGACTATCCTTGTAAAATATCTGCTACTGCATTACATAAGTTTTCAAGTTTAAAAATTATATCACTTTTACGTATCGACCAGATCATGAAATCCTCATTTCGATTTCTGCAGTCAACATTGTCACTCTAACGATACCATTGTGATTTTCCTTCACTAACATAAAAGATGTGATTTGACGGCTAGTACTCGTTTTTGTTTGTAAAAAATTGCGACCATATCTGCAAAAGCAGAGTGGAGAATATGTTTTTGTTTGTTTTGGTTTAATACGTATAAGTAGTTCATTGAAGATGTTATTAAAATTTATAATATTCCCACAGTTCTTGTACTTGTTCAAGGCATTCACATGTATGATGTATCTATATACATATTTATTTATTTTTGTTTTCCTCAAAATTATTGGTCTGTTGATGAAAACATGGCTAGTTACCTTTTTTTGATGTCTTAATTTTTAAAGGTACAAAAATTGTAGCTATTATTAGTATTATTCTTTTTTTTATTAAAAAATTTACACCAAATCAAATAAAATTGTTGTTGTGATTAAATTTGAAGTAAACTACACGCCCTGAATTTAGACCAGTTATTTGTATTTTTTTTTTTAAGAACATTTATATCTTTAACTCTGTTATATTTAACAATATTTAAAGGAAAAATTATAACTTTAAATAATAACAAATTGACAAGATTCACTAACATAAAGATTTAGTTAGCGTTTCACTTCATTTGGTTCAAAGGTAATGATATCAATTTCAAATGCGTAACATCGCTTTTCCTTTTTAAAATTAACTAAATTTGTATGACTCTGTCTCTTAATTCATGTATTCTACTATTCACCGTAGAAAATAGCAGATGGCACTACGAACTTAATCCATTTTACAAGGTAATGATATCAATTTCAAATGCGTAACATCGCTTTTCCTTTTTAAAATTAACTAAATTTGTATGACTCTGTCTCTTAATTCAAGCACTGTTTTAGCTGGATTAGCTTGATAAGCTCCATTATATGCCAGGCTGTTTCAATAGAATCTGGGTTATTGGAAATACAACTTAATAATTTAATATCATGTTGACACAATCATGTCTTGATTTTTTCACAGTGTGACATGCAGCGCCATCTAGCTAAAAACTGTACTGGTTTTCAGCAGTTTTCAAGATTCATTAGATGGAAATAAAATATAGATCATAAATATTTATGTACTCAGAAACATTAATAATTCTATTTATAAAATGTGAAATTTTCCAACACAGTAGATTTTCATCACAAAATCATCAACGAAACAGGAAATTTTATTTTTTGATATAAAAAGATTAAATTAATAAATTTTGTAATTTGTTGTTATCAGTTATTATTTTCTTTAATATATGGTTGAAAATAATAGAATTTATGTTATAAATATTGTGAGTAAAACTATTATTTTTAAGGGAAGGTTGTTTTAAAAGTCCTAACTTAATCAAATGATATGATTCTGGGCTCGAATCAATGCTCGTCTTTGATGAATTCATATTTAGAAAATAAAATTTACGTTACGGAAATACATACACAACATAAGTAAACAACTACAATATATCATATTTAAAAGTGAAATTGTACTTTAGAAACCTTTAGGTATCTGTTGGAAACTTATTATTTTTTTGTCTCTTCACAATACCTCCCTTGCATATATGTGTTGCGTTTGAAAAGACATTTTAGCTACTTCTACAATTCAATTTAATAGCTGCTCTAGTTGTCAAAGTGTTATATGTATTCTTATAACTTTGCATTGTTCCAATACTCGTAATTCATATCGAATATAATCCTGAGGCTTGAAAAATAATCATGAGGCACTTTTCCCTATTGCAGGTTCCTGTTTCCCGCTGTAGTTTCAATCCCAATTGATTAAAAAAAATCCATTCTTCAAGTCGCGCAATATCCCTCCAAGTCAGGGGTCCTCAGCACTCCGATCCTGAAGCTCCCCTGTGCTTGTGCCAGCCCCAGGATCCGCAGGATTCATCGGTAGTGCATGGTGGTCGGACGCGTACCGCTACTAGCAGTACCTCATGCGGTTGTATTTAATATAAAGTGATTTACAATGTTCTGGTCCATGCTCCTGGGCTTGCTGTAAACTGTAGGTTGTAGGGTACATACTGTACTTTCGTAGAAAGCTGGGTATGACATTGCGCAAGCAAATTTCTGTACATTTTATTATAGTGGATCGTGGATCTAAAGGTAATTGTGTATTTGGTCAGTAGTTGAATTAATCGAGTGAAGTTCTATCTACAGTACCAACATTTCCCATATAATTTGATACTGTTATACTGTTAAATACTTATTTATAGGGTGCTTTTGATAAGAGGGTAATAAATATCTCTGTGGAACTGCGTCGAAGTGTAGAACATAAGATTCTTATTTCGACCGCCATAGTCGACAAAAATGCAACCACAAATATATTATCCTTGTGGAACCTTCTCTTGGTATCTATACACGTTAATCTCCGAAGGCCTTAGTTGCGTCTATTATAGTTACAACTAAGAATTAGAAAACTACCGAATTAAAATATGAATTATATCTATTATTTAGTAAAAGGATCATTTATTGACAACCATTATTGAAGTAATTAGAAGTCAATTTAATAATTTAATTGTATAGTTACAAATAATGTGCATTTGTTGTTTATTTTATGTGATTTTTTAATGCAATATTTCTATTCAGGTAATTTTATAATTGTTAGATTTTCGAAATTAAAATGTAACATGGTATTTTTTATAATTTGTGCTGAAAATACTTCACAGATAAAAATTCATTTTTGTCTGAAACAGCAATGAATTTGCTTTCTTTTTTGCTCCATTACCTAGGGAAAGGATAAAAGATTCATAATTCAAAGTAATATATCGACGCCACAACTTACCACTTTGAGGTTATGATATTTATTTTTAAAAATATTAATACCACCTTCCGAAAATGGAAAACGCCAAAGTGCGCTTATGGATTTTCTTAACAACGTGGTTGTACTGCGCTTATAACCCTAATAAGAATGCAGAAATAGAAAAACTATGTTCTTTATTTGTCAAACTTAGGTAAACAAATTCATTTTATGGGAATTTCTTTTTTGATGGTTGATATGGTTATGTGAAGAAAAAAATAGAGAACATGATATATATAATCATTAATTGTTAGTGGTAAATTTGGAGTTTGCAGGCTTCTCAATCAGTACTTCGCAATTAATGTATGAATTTTGTAGGCGTAAAAACTAGCATTGGTTACCATATGTCAAAACGCAACAGCTAATTATAAATGCTAATCGTAATTATAGATAAAGTGGTAGCTGTGGTCGTAGTTTTATATCGATTCACTCTTACTCCTATAAGTTTTGTACTAAATCTTCCATCTTGTATTATTTATGGTATACATTATTAAAATATGCAAATTATGTATACTTGACCAATTAAGAAAAAATAATATCTTTGTTTTCCTTTGTTTCAGGTATGTTCAACAATATTTTACCATTTCTACATCTTAGTGAAATTGTAAGTTAAACTATTCATACTAATGGTAAACTTTTAAGTATATGTTTTATGCAGTATTACGAACTGCGAAAAATTTCTATTATATATTCTAGGTCGAAATATATGTGTAACTTATATATTTACAATAAAATTCCGGCGACCCTATCTTCCGTCAATTTACCGTAAATTAAAATTTGTAAACATCAAAATTCCAAATATACTCATACCTATAATCATCGAAATATAATTTAACAATTGACTTACTTAAATGGGATAAACAGCTCCTTGGCTTTATCGCGTGTAGTGTAGTTCATAGTCATCAAATCATTGCCCCAAAAGATGATGATTGCGAGAAAATCTGTTGCTTATGAGATCACATAATTTTCAGCCCAATGCACTGTCGTCTAGTAATATAAGCTACGTTCAGAGCTACTCAATTATCTAATTACAATTACCACTTATAAATACCAATCGGTTGAGGCATCTTAAATGTACTAGTTTTAAGAATGAATTATACTTAAAATTGATATATTGTAGTAGAAATCAGAAACTATTTCAATGATTTAATTATATAGTGGTAAATAAAGTAGTATTTGTTGTATAAATTATATAATTTGTGTGAAATTAATTAAAACATTTCATATCATGCAATTTTCTACTTTGATAAATATACTGTTTGTGTTGTAAGCTGTTTGACTTTTAAAGACCAAAAAACGAGAGAAGATATCACTAATATCGCTAAAGGGAAGTGGAATGTATGGAGTTTGCAAGCTTCTCAATCAATACTTATAATTATCTCTTTAATGCAGATTTACTTAGGAAATATTTAAAATTAAACATTTGAAATCTGTAGAGTATAAAATTACATAGTAAAACAACACAGTATGGGAAAGTATTCTACTATTCACCGTAGAAAATAGCAGATGGCACTACGAACTTAATCCATTTTACACGCATCAATAAATAGATACTCAGAAGAATATTAAATATCACATAAAATTTATATTAAAATCGTGTAACACTTACGGAACAATTAGTAGTAAAGAATTTTTTTATATTAAATATTCTGCAGAAAGCAATATAACGAATTGAACATATTTTGATGTCACGGGTACTCGCATTGATTCTATTGGCAAGAAATATGAAAAGTGCAAATCGCACGTCTGCCGTTGCGCCCAACGCCTATTGTGGGCTAAAAAAGAACTACGAAATATCATTTCATTTGTTTTGTTTGTTGGTATTTAAGATTATATTTGTTGGGCTTTTATTACTAGTTTCATAATTTCACTGCTTTATTGTGCTGTGTTGAAAATCTATTTAATAAAATTGTGTGTTGAGGTTAGGGTACATAACTACTAGTGCCACTGTTCTCAAACTTTCGTATGATGTTTACTCGAACATAAAGTAAAATACTCTAAAGTTGCCAGAGAAATTTTATCTTTATTTATCTTAAGTTTAATTGTTGTAAATTAATAATTATAATTATAATATCTACTATCATGAAAAATCGTTGTTTTAGTGCCACTGGAGGAGTACCAGTGACGTCACACAAACTTTAAAAAATCATATCTCGGGTAATATATGGAATTTTCTCATCGGGTTTTCACTGATCTTCATATATTTTAACAAATTTTCTTAAAAAAAACTAAATAAAAAAAATGGTTTATGGGCCCATTAGAGAAATGCTATATAAATTGCAAGATCAAAATCTTACATAGGTATGTGATTGTACTTTATATGTAGGCAGTAGACTTCTGGAACCTGTCAAGAATTACGTCTATAATTTTCTTTAATGTAAATTTATCTCGTCTTACCCTGTCTTACTTAATGCAACTTGACTATTTTATATGAAAATAGAAACCCATATTAAAGAGTAACAGATAACATGTTATCACAGATTACAGTAATGAAATTAGACGCAACCTTATATCTGTGAAAGCAGCGAAGTTACGTGCCTCTAGAGTCCGGGGCAGGCCGTCGCGTACGCGTGAACGCCGCGGGCACGTAATGAGAAGCGCGTGAGTTATGGGCGCGCACCCCCGAGTACCTACCCTTGATTTAAGGGCTGCTGATTGGCCATTATGGGTCTGGAGCTGAAAGGATTTCACATACCGCCACATAGTGTGTTGACGTAAATTGTGATATTATGTATGGGATATTGCAGGTCCGCGGCTCCAGAACAAATATGAGCGGTTTGCTGGAATTTCTCATGATGATTCAATTAGTAATAATTCTTCCTGGGGAGGGGTGTGGGCAAGAAATGAATTTTTAAAAATGTTCAAGGATAAAATAATGAAAAGGAAACAATATAAATACTTTCGTGATATTAAACTGGAACGTGAGTTCTGTAATTTCATTCCATACATTCTACTTTTGTTCCAGGGCAATTTTGACGAATCATTGTTATTGTTGCTGATATTTACTTTCATCTACATCAGGTCCCTGAATCCGATTTCAGCATTATCGCAATGACGGTTATACAGGGTGTTCATTTTTAAGTGGCTACCATTGCGATCTCGAGAACTAGAAGAGATACGAAGTTGGTTAAATTAGCAAAGAATCTCTATTTCACATAGGTATTTCAATGATAAACTGAAAAAAGAAATTCAACCAGTGGTTCTCAAAATATGGATACCAACTTTTCTATTTTAAATAGAAACATATATTTTTTATTTGCTCAATCAATAGAGCTCGTTATTCTGAATCCAACGATATAAAATTTTCATACCCTTACATAACAAAATTTTCGAAAAAAAAATTAATATTTTGAATTAATTTTTCCTAAATATGATATTAATTAGAGTGCCATGAATGAAAAAAGTGAATATTTTGTTTATTGCTACTTCTGTTAAATGAGAAATTGTTCTTCATATCATTTTTAATACCTAAAAATGGATTAATTCACTTTTTTCATTCATGGCACTCTAATTAATATCATATTTAAGAAAAATTAGTTCCAAATTTTATTAATTATTTTTCGAAAATTTTGTTATGTAAGGGTATGAAAATTTTATATCGTTGGATTCAGAATAAAGAGCTCTATTGAATGCACAAATAAAAAATATATGTTTCTATTTAAAATAGAAAAGTTGGTATCCATATTTTAAGAACCACTGGTTGAATTTCTTTTTTCAGTTTATCATTGAAATACCTATGTGAAATAGAGATTCTTTGCTAATTTAACCAACTTCGTATCTCTTCTAGTTCTCGAGATCGCAATGGTAGCCACTTAAAAATGAACACCCTGTATATGAATGGATGTGTAATCCAATTTTAATAACAATAATCAATAACAAAATATAGAGTAAGGAGAGTTCATAATAATGCGTAGTTAATTTGGATCAAAATTGGAAATAGAAGTTTACTGGATACAAGAAAAATTAATTTAATTGATATATAATTTTGAATCAGTTGCAAAAAATGTTTCAAGAAAAAGATTTTAACATAATATTCGGAAAAATAATAAAAAAAAAAATAAATAATTTATTTCACAAAATGTTACACCGATTTTCGTGTATCAAAACCCGCTACATGCCATGGACGTTGCCTAAATTCTAATTATTACGAGCATTATTCTCGAAAATAATGTCTGTATCTTTCTTAAAACCAATGAAATGTACATTGTTTGTCACGTGTATGCGTTTTAACCATTTATCATGAGATTGAATTAAGCTAGTTAATTATAACAGTTTGACAGTAGATAGCGTTAATAGCACGACAATTACTATAGGTATGTTACCAAATTCAGTTTTGAATTTATGGATCAAAAAGTAATGTAACAAAATATAATTCGAGAATTAGATAAATTAGAAAATAGTTTTGCAATTTCTCAAACATGTTTCTATTTGGAAATAGCAACTGGAAACAAATTTTAACGAAAAATCTATAAAATTATTTTCAAATTTTTTTTTCCTTCTCTTATTATATTCTTTCTGACGACAATATTTTCAAATTTCGTATTTAAAATTTGGATTACGAACTGCTTAGATTTTGATAGCAATCCATCAAACGGAAGTGGTAGTCGCAGTTCTCTTGAAGGCCTATCAGGTGCTCCTTAAAATATCTGATTAAATAATTGATTTAAAATTTAAATTGTGTCATATTTATAACGATGGATATGTGCAACAATTTGTATTTGATACTTTAGTCTGTATTTTGTGTCGAAAAAAAAAATTGAAATTTATGGTATGTTATATGTTGAACATATATTTTTTTTATACATATTTTAATAAAAAATGAATAGTTAATTTAAAATATATGTATTGATAATAAATAATCACTTAATTTTATCAATTTGATTCCAATTAAAGAATAAAGTAAATACGTCCATCAAAATAAACATTGGCGATTATAGTTCATTTACAACTACATATAATGTCATGTTCCCATGCGAGTGATACGAGAAGTTAAACATTTTATCTCTCACAAGTTTGCGTGACGAAGTATATTTTCCAAAATTCACTTTCACGGAACCGCCAACTTCGATCAAACTTCGTGTAATGTTCCATTTAGCCCAAATCGAATAATGGCGTCATTAGATACTTATTCGTTGGTATTTTACTTCTTGGGAACTCGTTATCTTTTATTTCTTAAAAAAATAAAAGGAAACATCATATCACATAATCAGGTATTAGAAGTCAGTCATTAAATTTAATGAGAATGCTCGCTGGGTATCTTTTATTTTATTTTTAAATTCAGTATTCTAAGTCAAACGAACGGATTATTATTAAAATCAATAATTTAATGGATCATTTACTGCCACAAATATATATTTTTCTGCTTATTTACGGAATTAAGAGTTCTGTTTAATTTTTAAATATATTTTTCATTATGTTCACATTCGTATTTGTTACCTACGGATATAGTTGAATTGTAATTGAAAACAACGCATGCAACAAATCTCAAAATTTTGTATTCCCGGGAAGACGTGTATGTTATAATAGACGCGTACAGAATGTTTCCCTGTTTTTATTTAACAAAAATCACTAAATACAAAATAGCTATTTGTGTAATCAGAGCGCGAAGTTATATTTTGTCGTTTGAATACGAATATTAAAATGAAAATGCAATCGCATGAGTACGACATAAATACTTTGGGCTTAAATTACGAGTATACACAATATAAGAAAAAAACATTGATTTAATTTCGTTAAAATATACGTATATATTATATTCCTGTAATAGATTGTTGTAGCTGTTCTTTTACTTCGAATCCATGGTGATGAATTAGTAAAAAAAGAAAAAAAAACTCTTTTCCACACTCGTTTTTTGTTGTTGTTTGCTCACTCAAAAGAGTGGAAAAAATAAGCAATTTAATGACTAGTGAGAAAAAATGTTCTAATCAGAAATGAGAAAAAAAGGTTTTTGCTCACTCTTAATAAAAATAAATAAATTTATCATCACGCCTTTTACCCATTATGGGTGTGGCACTCTGCTTACGCAGATCTCGATAAGTGATATATTTTTACATATGAAGTGCGGTTACCAGCCGTCAAATCATAGCCCCCAAAGATGTTAGTGGAGGGGGAACCACAGGGGTAAATTTAAATTTGTAACTGTCGGCAGTGGGATTCGAACTGAGGATCTCACGATTCACAGTCCGACACGTTACCACGGAGCTATTTACCCCATTCACTCTTGTTTTAAAAATTGTCAATAGATGGCACCACAATGTTTGTTCCGTAATTTGATTTTAAACTACTTTTTCCACACTCGTTTATTTTTTATGTTGTTTGCTCCCTCAAAAGGGTGGGCAAAGTAAGCGATTTAATTACTAGTGAGAAAAAATATTTTAATCATAAATGAGAAAAAGATTTTTGCTCACTCTTGTTTTAAGAATTGTCAATAGATGGCACCACAATGTTTGTTCCGTAATTTGATTTTAAACTACTTTTCAATATTAAAATAATTGCGTTGTTGAATTTACGACTAGATAAAATGTATAACTTGTAATGTTACATTTTATTCACAAAAAATTTAAAATCACTTTAACACTTATATCATAAATAACTATTAATATTCGTTGCTATTTTAGACGAACGACAAAATTTTTACCTCGTGTTATTCAGGACAACGAGTGACAAAGTAAAATCCTTAGAAAACATCAACTTTGCGTTGATAAATGCAAGCGCAAGTTTTATAGCAGTCATCGGAAAATAAAGTTCTTGATTTGGAAATTATACCTTAACTCTTTTCTCGTCGTTTTAGCCAATATATTATATATCAGTTCTTTCTTTGTCTTAATGTTTTTTTTTTAACTTCAGCTACTATCTGTTCTATGATTACCGAAGTTAATAATAACAACATTTTCGAAGTAAATTTTTCATAGCACTTATTTTGACAATTATCAATTAACAGCTGATTTGTGGAAGTAGTATGTGATCATTCGCATCCGTAGAATAATGAACAAATTTCTGTAGCAATAGACACAGTTACAGAATTAAAAAAAGTGCATCAATTTCTACAAGAAAATGCAATTTATCAGACGACCTTTACTAGTAATAAATATTTGAACTACAAGAATTTATTTTATTAAATTGTTTATAAATCGTCATCATTATGATCTTGAAATACATTATTAATTGTTTATTGGTTAACACGCTAATACATCAATCTTGACAAGGTTATTCACATTTTCTGAATATAAATATCTATTTATTTATTTATATTTCAATGTAGGAAATATCTTACTATTCCACGACAACATAAAATTAATTGACATTGTTTATTTTGATCAAACATTTTGATAAAACCCGTCCAAAATTTAGTTCAATACTTGTCCTTGAAACGAATTAATCATCAATTCTAAATTTGGTAGCGGACATCAAATGCAAATTAGAAGTGTCCTATAAACATAATTATATCTCACGTATATTTGTTTTAGAGTAGAGTATACACCTTGGAATATTGTTCACCTATATTCCGTTTAACTCTCGCATTTACTAGAAGATATTTGGCTCACTGCCATGTTGCTATTTCTGTATGTACTTTGTATTTTTATTTTGTTCAAAGAAAACATTGGCGTGATATTTGCAATTTTGAAACTGGAAATATGGAACATGTTACCGTTCTTTATAGAATTTAAAAGTTTATCGATTGTCTTCTTATTATTCTGCAAGAATATTGTTCGCTTTATTCGCGGTAGAATCCAAAAAATAGAATTCATAAAAGTTTTGCTTTTGTATTTGAAACCAGAAGCTTATTTGTGTAGTTTTGAAATATTGATATTTCTGCTTCTACAGCACAAATAAATAGTTCTGTTTTCTCTCTACTTTTAGATGACGAGATTTGCGTAGTACTAGGAAATACTTATGAATTGCAAAATCTAATGCAAATTAAGCGGTGAGACATCTTTCTGGTATGGACGCCTACATAATCTGTTTAATTCATTTATTATCATACAATTTTGTATTTGTTAGACTAACGTGTTAACATATGTTTACACACAGAACAATTCTTCTATATTTTGTTATTATATCACGTTTTCCATTGAAAAATGATAAAAGTATAATTGGAACAACAAATATTGTTTCAGTGTTTATCTAAAAGTATTTTCGTTAAATTAAAAGAATTTGTATTGTAGAATTTTACGAGCTAAACTTAGAAAATGCCGTGCATATTAAATGAAATTGTAGACGCAGATTTGAACTGTTGCCCAGTAAAAAAAGAACTTTTGATTAATGAATAGAAGGGAAAATTTATAATAAGAGCGTAGAATGAAAGTGCAATGTTTTTCCTATTTAATATTTCTACTGAAAGAAAATTCTTGTATTATAGATTATAAATTTTAATATTGCTTAAAAATTAAACAGTACCTGTGAAATATTTTTTATTCAAAAATAAGTATATGGCATTAAATTTCTAATGCCAGGTTGCACCACGGTTGGTGCAATAATTTTATTATTTATTAGTTTAGGATATAAAATTTAAAAAGCCATGTTTAATTTAAATGAAATAATTTTGTACTATTTATAATAAAAAACGAAAAGTCAAATGGTTATAATAATTGAATTTAGTGTATATTTGAAAATTAAAGATAATAAAATCTGTATTTTTAAGTGAGTCCAAATCACTCGTCTTTCTTCTGCGACATTTTAAAGATTTGCTCGCATATTATGGGCGAAGCAATCAGGCTTGCAAAACAATAACAATTTCAACACAAATATCTGCAAAATTTATATCACTTGCATATTCGTTTTGTATATAATACTAGTTATATGTTTTTATAACAAAACAAAGCAAAAATTTATCAATAAGCTACAGACTACAAAACCAAGTGAGTACAGACTCAGGACAGAAAAAAAAACGTATTTTTAAAATCGTTTATAATTGTTGCTAATAATCGGCGATTACGATTAACCGTTTAAATGCTCATAATCGGCCATTACGATAATTTTTTTTATCATTTATAAATCTTAGAGCCGGTCTTTCCATATAAAGAGAAACTTCCCAATCGTCTAATAAATAAAAAAATGCATATCAAAAAATGACAGCTAGAACAATTTCTATCATTTGACTTATGAGTTCGATCCGACATTTTTATTTAGGTGGTGAATAATTTATTTATTTATTTATTCGTAGATGAAAAAATTTGCCCTTAATATTCCACTGATTTCAAACAAGTAATAAATAAAATAAATATAAATAAATAAATATATCATCACGCCTTTTACCCATTATGGGTGTGGCACTCTGCTTACGCAGATCTCGGTAGGTGATATATTTTTTGTATGAAGTGCGGTTACCAGCCGTCAAATCATAGCCCCCAAGGATGTTAGTGGAGGGGGAACCACAGGGGTAAATTTAAATTTGTAACTGTCGGCAGTGGGATTCGAACTGAGGATCTCACGATCCACAGTCCGACACGTTACCACGGAGCTATTTACCCCATCAAACAAGTAATGACTTACATTTTTGCATTAGTGCGGTTTTTTAATATTACCGTACTGTTTGGTTGCCGTTATTATTTTTAAAAATTTGTCGCTATTTTGATTTAAAATTAATTAAATTTTTATTTAAGAGGAATCCTTGTCTAGCCGTTCCGCGGCTCTCGTATATACCATCCGATTCAAAAACAGACATACGTTACGCCTTATGGGTAATAGTAGAAGATAGTAGCATTCGCCATTTTTCAGGCAACAAAACAACGAAAACAGACGTTCACAATTTCTCAAAATAAATGGTATCAAAATAATATTAAATTATTTAAAATTTCATTAGATAAAAGATGTATCTCATCACGTAAATGGTTTTTCATCTATTTTACGAATAATCAGTTGATTAATTGAGAACAATTTTAACGTTTTTTTAAGCAAAGTATATAATAAAAGAATGAAATATATTATAATTTAAATATCAACGTGAGTAGATTACAAATTTTTCTAACTACTACTGAAAAGATTTTATTAAAACTTAAATATATTTTTCTTAGAAATGTAAAATACTAATAGCGTATTTTAATGCTCTGCGAAGTGGCCAGAGATTCGTCTTAAAAAACAACATAACAATTTAACTATTTTAAAAAATTCCGAACGATCATAGAAACAATTTTGTACAGAATACGTGAAATACTACCTGATTATCGCACTTATATTATAAACAACATAAATTGATGTAATGTAGATATAGCGCAATATCGTATTGTACATATAGGGAGTCCAATAATCTAGAAAGTGAAGAATCCCTTAAACTATTAAATAATAAATCTTGATTAGAAAATGCTACACTTTTTGAACAGTTAAGAAAATAAATTTTCTACCAGCTCAGTAAAATTAATTGAATCTTAATGCATTAACAATATAATAACATATAATTATAAGCTAGTTAATTATCATACTGATCATATTGCGCACGTATAATTGTTTTAAATTAAATATAATTACAATTATTAATAGAAAATTGCCACAGTTTACTTAATTTATACGAAATATTGAAAACAAATAAATAAATCATATCTAATATGTCGTCAAATCAAATCGTCCTTGCAACAACTATTTCCAAACAAAAAAATATTTCACAATCTGATATTCCCACCATAATTGCAAATTACCTTCAGGCTTGAGACCACGACAAATGATAAAAAAATCGCAACCTACGTTACGTTCACGGCCGGATAGGTGGCTGAGCCCAGCTAAACAAAACACGGCTAAGCCAAGCGCAGTGCAGTGTCTACTTCATTTGCGCATGTGTGGCTCAGTGCAGTAGTGAGTTAGGTTAGTTGTCGTTGAAGTTGAAAGCAAGTAGTGTTACAATTCTCCAATTCTCGCAACTTCTTATCTAGTGGACGCAGTGCTTTGTGACAAAATAGTTTTTACTTGTGTTTCGAATCAGTGAGTGGGAAAATAATGATGTGATTAAAATTGTTGCAAGTGAAATAAAATTGTAGTTTTTTGTTCGGTTTAATTAACAAAGCAGTTTAATTAAATATTGTTTTGGTTTGGTTCTAACTTTGTATCCATCAAAATTAAATATTTTATTTATACAATATCTATTTACATATTTTAATTAAATTGCCATTACCTTACATTATTTGCATTTTCGTTGTTTATTCCAGTATTTTAATTATAATGAATTGCAATTCAGAACAATATAAAATCGTTAAACCAACAATAATAGCACTGATAAGTTGTAGTATTCAATTTAATTTCATATCAAATTTCATTTAATAAACTTTTACCTAATTTTAATATGATTTGTGACAATATGCAAAATTTAATTAATTCAACAATCTCTAAAACGTGCTAGCTCCATAATACAGTCAAACAATTAAAAATTAATCACTTTTATGTTGCTTTAAATAATATTGTTTATAGTCAAAGTATAAATTAAAATTGGCTATAAAATTATATTTATAATACTTCAAATCGTGCTCGTCCTGGAATAATATACAAAATACAATTTAATTCAACAATCAATGACTAAAATTTGTGAGTGAAACCATTTCAAACAAAACAAAACAAAAATAACCTCAACAACAATGTTGATCTCCAAGTACACCACCCTGCTTATGCAGACCTCCAGGGCCGGTTCCAGGACTGGTTCGTGGGACCGGAACGGCAACGGGTTCCGGGAACCGACGCTAACACCATCGCCACCCCTGATCCGGTGAGTGTAAACTTGCAGACAGTTCCTTATCACTAAACAGCGGGATGCGAATTACGGTGGTGTGCGGGATATGGAGCGGACCACTGATAACAGTAGCGGGGAGAAAGTAGGAGAGGGGTGGTCAATGAACAGGAGTGGCTTGTGGAGAAATACACTTTTCTTAAGTGAAAGTAATATAAAAATACGACAACCTTTTTAAATGTTTTTCTTATTCGATAGTTTAGTTTTTTACATCAAAATTACAGGGATGTTGAAGTTTACTCAATTAAATCCTAGAACTCAACTTGTGAGGAAAGTACTTTATTTATTTTTTTTTTTTTATTACGAAGATGAGAGGCGGACTAACTACTATGGTCATATGCCGCCTCATGATTGGATGATTGTGAATTTATGTAAACATCACAAACGACCATGCTCTTCAGTGGGATTCGAACCCACGACCTCTGGCGTGCTAGGCTAGTGACATAGCCACTACGCCACCGAGATCGGCAAGTACTTTATTTATAGTACTACATGCTATTTTACAAGTACAAGTATTAACTTACTGCACCTATACCTAAGCAGGGAATTTATTTTTTTTAGAAGAAAATTAAATCGTAGATATTAAAAGTATATTGATAATGATAGATCAAATATTATTTGTTCATGTAGGTACGAAAATGCCAGATTTACAGCAGAGGCTGGCGCCGAAGCTGTAAAACTTTGTTTCTTGCCACGGGGAACAAATTTATTTTTTTCCCTTTTCGGAATTAATATTAATTTAATGAATATTTTTATACCTATTTTGAAAATTTTGACATTAAATGTAAGATAGACGATACATATGTATATTTGGAACATGCAAAACGCGGTTCTGTTGATGCAATATAGAAAAGATGAATTTCGTGTTTCATCATAACAACAATAAACAATAAAAGTGATATTTTACAGTTCGCTAGCTGTGAAAAATTCGCAGTTTTAATTTTATTCGGTCAAAAAAGCAATTTTCACAAATTCGCAGATGCAATTACGCATTTTTACTTATGTTCTCTTTAATTATGACATCACTTTACGGCATGTCTTGATTTCTATTAACTACACTTCATGCGTAAAAATACAACACTTACAAAGATTTGCAAAGGCATTGTTACACTCAAAATGGGTAAACGGCTCATTTAAAGGTTTGATATATATTTATATTTTGATTTAATATGATAATCACTTGTTATATGTAATAAATATCTTCATACATCTACTTACTCCGTAGATATTAGTGGAGAGAGAATTTCAGAAGTAAAAGAATATCAACTGGCGGCTATGGGATTCGAACTAATGATCTCATGATCCACAATCAAATACGCTATTCCGGAGCTATTTACCTTTGTATATTTTAAGTAGCTATGGAACATATACAATGGCTCTGTATTAATATTTGTACCTTTATTTATTTTATAGAGATAAACTCTAATATGTTTTAAATTATAGCAAGTTAATTTTAGCTGCTACTCGGAACCCTTAGTCTTGAAAACCATCTGCCACTATAATTTTTTTCGTTGCGTAATCAGTTGTCATTATCAACCCCATGATATGAACAACACTGTCGAACTAATTTGATATGTCTGATATGTTATGGACCAGGTGAGGTGCTCAAAATGTTATTTACTACATTATTAGCTTATAACATGTCAAAAGTTAAAAATGACTGACAGCATATTTTATTATTTTAATCCTGTACTTCATGCGCAAAAATAATGGGTAAAGAGCGTGATGATATATTTATTTAATTTTACAATTTATGACTTACAGTTTAAAATTTCCATTTTGTCCGGGCAAATGAGTATAATTATAATACATTTTTAAAACCTGATGTGGTACCACATAAATTGAGCTAAATGATTTATTTTGTAAATTCTACAGTTAAATATATTTTCTGTTTTTCTCGAAAAAAAAAAAATCTATTGATCTAAACTTGATTATTATTTTTTTATATACACGAGTGACAAAAATATGTGAATAAAATTTGTATCAAATATTTCTTTTTATGTAACATAATTTACCTAAATTTATTTTATTATCAGATAAGAAAATCCTGGTAGGTGTCTCCAATTTAGGGATTACATCCATAATATAATTAGATGGTAATTTTAAATATGCAATTAAAGTTTTCATTACTTTCATTAGTTATCGGTGACAAATAAAATTGTCACATACATGCGTATAGGTAATGGAAAAAATAAATAGTATTGTAGGAACCCTAATTCGGTTTGTATTTTTCGACCTGTCAAAACATGTTCTTTTGATGATGGTTGCTGGAGTAAAAATGTACACGTTTTTGTATGACAAATGTACTTATACTTACTTAAATTAATAAGCTACTACTCTAGTTAGTGTAAATTATAGAGAGGTACCTAATAATTTGTGGTTTATGTATCTTGGGTATAAGTATATTGTGCGTGTTATACGCTACTAGTTAGTTCATAGAAATTTTCATTAAGTGCAACGACATAAGGTACCTAGTTATTTTCCAGAACTTAGAAAGCGCGTTATTACAAGTAGTACCTCGGTATAATATGACATAATGACGGAATTATAGTTCTTCAAACAAAAGTGACGAAAATTACGGATTTCCAGTGTGGCGCAAGAAAATAATATTATGTTTGACAACCCTCAAGCAATAAGTGCAATCAAAAAAAGTTACTTAGACGAGGTAAAAATAAATTACTCCGCAAATAGAACTTATAAATAACAAAGGAGAAACACATTGGTATAATCAGTTATTCTTAACAACTGTTATTTACTCTAGGAAGTTTTGTGAAATAATTAAATTAGGAGGTAACTAACTCCCGTTTTTTTGTATTGTTGGTGCCAATCAAAAAACACAAAAAGGTTCTAAATAAATTTGGATTTACTACTAGTTCTTTAAAACACCTATAATTACAATAGTCACGTCACGGTGCTCATTCAATGAAGTTATATATTTTCAATCGTCTTCAACTTTTATGACCTATTTGTTATAATAAGATCCACAGTTCGAATCCCATAGCCGACAGTTGCCATTTTAACTTTACATTTGTGATTCCCCTTCCACTAACATCTTCGGGGTTTGTGACTTGAGGGTTGGTAACCACACTTCACGCGCAAATATAGGTATATTATTTACTGAAATCTGTGCAAGTAGAGTGCTACAACCAAATTGGGTAAACGGCTAGACCAGGTACAGTGTGCTTCAATTTAGGGAGCTCGACATTGGGGATGTCGAGAATTTTAAGAGCTAAGAATTTTAGACAGTTGTCACAATAGTAGGCAAATTTAATGATGATTTTGTTTTCACTAGATACGGACAAAAATCATATTTTCGTTGATTTTTTCAGTAGTTATATCACGAGTGCTAAGAATTTAATCGATTAAATTTGACATGTCTAGCTTATGCAAAAAATTTTGCTTAAAAAGTGTTTGAGTACATAATAATTTGAAAAAATCCCGAGACCGCAGGTCGAGGGATTTTATCTTAAATTATTATGTACGATAACACTTTTTTAAAAGCAAAATTTTTTAAATAAGCTAGACATCAAATTTAATCGATTCAATTCTTTAGCACGAGGGGTATATGTCAAGATTATTTCATGAATTCATAGCATAAACTTCAATATTTGCCGAAGAAATTGAATTAAAACATTGATTTTGACACATTTTCACATAAATAAATCGGTACACTCATAAACAAAAAGCACCATAAAATTATGTTGTTATAGTGTAACTATAGCAAATTGATTGTTTTTCTTTTTATTTGTCAAATAAATGTCAAAAATTTATAAATAAAAATAGCTTGAATTGAATAATTCAGCATGTTTAAAGATATAGAATTGCTCATAAAGCTAAAAAACATGTATGTATCTTGCTTCTGCAACTAATTATCCGGCTAAATATGCCTTCAAAATGCTAAAAATTTGCATATAAAAGCTAGCTTCAATTTACTCGCGAATAAACAGCATGGTGCTGTTTATTCACTTATCTAAAATGCGCAACAATGGAAAATGAGACATTCTGATTGGTCAAATTTGTAATGAGTGAAATAATCATTTATAAATAGTTTGTAAACTATCGCATATTTAGAAAAATGTTTCAAATTAAAAAAAAAAATTTCATTTGTTGTACGCATATTAATGAGTTATAAAAAAAATGTTTACTGTAACTGAATTACCTAATGCCTGTCACCTTTTTTCTGTAAACAGAATATGTAAAATTTAAATTTAAATGTATATTTTGTCAAGTATCATTTAAAATATGTGAATATTAATCTGAACAGACAAATATAGAATAATTTTAATTGGTACATAAATAAACAGTAACAAACAGTAAACAAATTAAATATATAGTTTTTAACAACAGTAATTATTGAAAATTTGGAATAAATATGTATACGAGATAAATAGCTCCGTGGTAACTCATCGGAATGTAGAAAATGAGATCTTTAGTTCTAAACTTACAGGTGTTGAAAACCGCCACCATTTCTAAGTTTACCCCTGTGATTTCCTTTTCACTAATTACTTTAGGGGGCGTTATTTGACAATTGGTAACCGCAATTTAAAATCATATAGCGATATAATAATAACAGAACATCGAAAACACCAGAAAAGAAATAATAAGAAAATACTTGCCGCAATAGGAGAAATACCTACCTTAACTTCCTTTTTGATTCACAAGACAAGTTGAACCTACCAAAGAACACCTACCGTACTATGCAGAAAATTACTCTTCTGGAAACATGCAGAACATAATCGCCAAGTACTCAACACCGATGCTCTCGGATAACTTATAAAAAAAAAAAAATATTAAGTTACATACAATAATTTATAAGAAATGAATCTTACTTTTACTATACAAAATTGTATATACTTACCCTGTCTGGGTCGTTATACATTATAAAAACCTAAAAATTAAGAACAATAATAATATAATATTTCTTTATAGACTTAAGTCAACTGCGAGGTTCAGTCATAGGCTGCTCTTCCACCTAACCGATACATTATTACATATTAAACTATTGAAAGTTAACATTTATACGTAATATAAAGAAATATTTTGAAACACAAATTAAAAATAATTATAAATGTCAGGAACAAAGAAATTATTTACTTAATGTGAATACAATTATGAACAACAATTATTACGCTATATAGTTAAAATAATTTTTTAAAGAATTAACAGACAGAGAGGGTTGAGAAAGAACATTTGAATTTAGATTTTTAAAGGTTGGCACGTCATACAAGTCTTTTCACGTAATGAATAATGATAACTTTTAACAAGTTTCTCATGCAGGTAGGGAGGAATGCCGGTAAGTTTTATTTTAGGAGTGAAGCAATTATATTAGTTTTTTTACATGGTCATCAATGATATCCATGTTAGCTAGTGAGCGGTAGTGGGATATATGATCATATTGTAACGGACGCGGTACCGACAAGTTGAATATTGCCGGCTTACGCCGCCGTTTAAAAATAGACGCAGCGGCGACTTGTTTGAACTAGTCCGCTAACGTCACAATAGGGAATATTCCCGAAGCTACTCGAAACAAAAAAAGCAATATAAAAGAGCGAATCACCGACAGCAGTCAGTCAGTCAGTTAGTTGACTCAGACTCAGTTGACTCCGAAACTACTACGAAGATCTTGTGAACATAAATATATCGCTCGGCCTAAATATAAATATATCGTCTTAAATAAATATCGCTTGGCTAGTTTATATAAAAAATAGTATTTATTTACAGTAGTGATAATTGTTAGTGTATAAGTTTTTGTATTCGTTTTTTTAATATATTTCCTGTTAATTAACTTTTATTAGAATAATTATTTATTATTTGTTATTGATAATATTTCTTTTTCGTTTAAATAAAAACGTTTTAAATCCACGAACGTTACAATATTTATAAATATCATAAACATAACGGAGACATGAATTTTGAAATAGGGTAATTCTATGTTTATCTGATTGTGTTAGATTTGGTATATACGCACAGACACAATAATAAATTAATGGCAAATTTAGAGTATTGACTAATCGGAATTTAACTTACGAGGATAAAAGATGTCGTAGTTTCAGTTTATCTATATCACATGGTGTGATGATATATTTAATTAAGATATATTGACTTTTAATTTAAACCGTCATTATATGTTTACTATTACCAAATTAAAATATTTTAGTGTTGAATTACTATATTTTCCAATGTATCTCTTTGAAGAACGATGCGATATACCCGTATATTTACTTTAATTTCATTTACTGTGAGAAAATACTGCTACATTTATTTGCCCTGAGGAAGTTTAATTACATCCCTTGTGTCTACGTGTTAACCCAGTTTCTAGTTTCATCTAACAGTTCCATTACCACCATTCCAACATTAAACTTCCTAGCAGTACAGAACACAACTAAAAAATCCTAACAAGGAAAATTAATTTGTTCACTCATCACTGTTACCTCAACGAGGACATGTGCGCGACACAAAATAAACTAAATCCACTTCTGTCTTCTCCCACATTACCTCTGCATGAGTAGCCGCGTTTTCGCGCGGGCCTAGGCGAAGTAATAATCATAAATCCTTAAACTTCTAAGGGAAACTTTGGCGGTTGCGGTCCTGCTGAACTTTGACCCTAGCGCCTTCTTCAAGGTTGAAAGGGTTCCAGGCGACGCAGTGGCGTACTAAGTATAACAAAAATGTATTATTGTATTGTTTTATCACTGACTTGTAGTACAAAGTCGAGATTTTAATCCGGGTGCCTTTATGATCTCCGTCATTCGAATTTCATTGCCTTTTTCCCCATCACTACTATCCTTGGCGGTCGCAAAAATATATCATAATAGCGAGATCAGTTTTGAGCAGAATACCACACCTAGAAATTGGTAAATTATAATTTATTATACATAGTATTGGATGTATATGTTTAAGATCCCCTGAATTCGTGTTTCCCAAAGAATGTGTTTTCGTACCTATGTATGTACAATAACTCGTAAACAAGAAAAGATAAAGTAACCAAACTCCATAATTAAAAGTATCATAACAATACTCAGAATTGAGTAAATTTTAGTCCTAAAAACCAAAAGATTACTGGACAAAATAAACAATAAATGTATTATATTTTAAATATAGAATAAGCTACAAAATATGGTTTCAAATTAAAGATATATTTGAAACCAAAGATATTTGCAATTTTCTTGTATCTGCTGTTAATTTTAAAAAAACTGTATTATGTTTAATAATACAATTTTGCTATGTAATCAAACAATTAAAACATCTATTTTATGTCAAACGAGATGTCAAACACATGTCAACATTAAATCAACATGCAAGAAAGTTGTGTGGTAACCTCGCCAGATTTTATATATTCTGCGATCAGAGCTACCCAGTTATACATTACAGTTAGCAATTAAAATTAATAGTTGCGCTTTGATTTATGGAAACCAAAGTCCAGCGATCACATATACAAAATAGTATATAGTATAGCAACGAGACGAGACAAATTACGTGGCTCGTCTCGTTACGATAGATTTTTGTCTCGATTCTCAAGATGAGACGAGACGAGATAAAAATTGTCGAGAATGGGTCGAAACGAGACGAGACGTGACGGTTGAAGCAAGACGTCTCGATATATAAATTCGAATGTGTTTTTTCTATTTCAAATGGGTATTAATATTTAGATACCACATACAAAATTAATGATTTATCAACACATATAAATACATGAAATAAAGCATACTATACCTACATAAAAAAAGAAAATAAATTGGTACCTATATCATAAAATAGGGAAAAAAATAATATATTTATTCAAGTGTGTCCTTTAGGGACACATGTGTCATTTTAATGTAACGATTGATACGTGAGCACCGAGCAGTTCAAAGAAACTAAAATGAATGACAGCGAGTTCGTTTCGTTCGCGTATCTCAGTCAAATTCACATGTCGGGGAAGCACAAACATCCAGTGTCTAGTGTTGCCAACGAAGAAAGATAAACTATTACGAATTTGAATTTATAATTAATATTAAATACTTTATAACTAATAATGAATAATATAACATTTAATTAAGAATTTAGTTTAAAAAAAGATTGTAATAGAAATAGATAGGCAAATTAAACATGGACTTTTAATTCTTAATCAAAATGTAACTTTTTTACGGCTAAAAGTACAAAATCTTATTATATGTGCGCAAAAATTAAGATCTCGTCTCGGTTCGAACCTTGTCTCGTCTCGTCTCGACAAATTTTTGTCTTAGTATTCGAGACAAGACAAGTGGTTATCTAGTTTCGTCTCGTCAAAATTAAGGCTTCATTGAAAAGCCTGCAAACTTTCCGCTTACAGTTAGTGGGATTGATATATCATCTCCTTCTTTCGATCTTTAAACAGCATAGAACGTGGCCATACATTTATCAAAATAGAAAATAGTATGACATGAAAATTTTAAATAAGTTTTACATATAATAAATTACACAGTTATGCATCAGCAAATACTACTTTATGAAATTGTTTCCGATAACTTCAACAATATATCAATAGATGTCACTTCCACTAAGTAGTAATTCAAAGTATAATTTATATTTTAAACCGGTAATTTTATGATGCTTCCACCGATTGTTAATTCTAAGTGGTAATTGTAATTGATAATTGTGTGACTCTGAACATGGCCATATCTGTAAATAACGTCGTTTGAAATTTTGTTGCTAAATCAATTGAAACGAATTTACTTCTTACATTGCTATTAATTTAACATATTGGACTTCAAGAGCGCATTCATTGGCTCTGAAATATGTACTTTTACTTTCTCCCCAATTAACGCCAGTTGTTCTCTGTTAATTCAAATATTTTATAATCTAATTTATTTACCTCTCATTCCTCTTTGAGTTGCTATTTTGACTTTACCCTTGTGATTCCTTTTCAATTAACACCGTGGTGTGCAGTACTCGACGGCAGGTAACCGCACTTTACGAGCAATAATATATCATTTAGTAAGATCTGTAAATACAGAATATTACACCCAAAAGGGATAAATGGTGTGATGATACTTTTTTCTGTCAATCTCGGGTGGTGTAGTTGCTATGTCACTAGCCTAGCACGCTAGAGGTCGTGGGTTCGAATTCCACTGAAGAGCATGTTTGTCTGTGCTGTTCACATATATTCATAATCATCTATACTTGAGGCGACATACAGGGTGTTTCAGACCACCCGTACCGCCCAATTATTTCGCGAACAACAAAACGAATTGAGAAACAAAAATATACGTCCAAAATATTTTTAAATGTTGTATTGAATGACACCAAATGAGAGTCCCCCCCACACCCCCTGGGGGGAAGGGGGGTCACTTCGAAATTTTAAATGGGCACCCCCAGTTTTTATTGCAGATTCGGATTCAGTGATGTACCGAAAAAAAATTGTTGGATAAAACAACACTAACTCCGAATCTGCAATAAAAACTGGGGGTTCCCATTTAAAATTTCGAAGTGGTGGGGGGAAACTCTCATTTGCTGTCATTCAATAGAACATTTAAAAATATTTTGGACGTATTTTTATGTTTCTCAATCCGTTTTGTTGTTCGCGAAATAATCGGGGGGTACGGGTGGTCCAAAATACCCTATATAACCGAAGTAGTTAGTCCGCTTCTCATCTTCGTATTAAAGAAAATATATTTTTTTCTTTTTACCTCCCGCCTACCTCTAGGTAAGGGAGGTATTGTTTTTGGTCAAAAAATTGGGTAGTGAGTTTTCAATGAATAAGCACGATTTAGGGTCCCTACAATACGATTTTACTATTTTCGCGATGATGTCTGTATGTATGTATGTATGTATGTATGTATGTATGTATGTATGTATGTATGTATGTATGTATGTATGTATGTGTGTGTGTGTGTAGTCTGTGGCAATTTTTTCGTCTCGCATAACTCAAATACCATAATACCAAAAAATACAATTTTGTGAATTATTGCTTCTTATATTTAAATGAAGAGCTGATTAGATTTTGGATGAAATTGGTCAACCGGAAGTAGCAGTTTACTTGAAGCCCTTAACAGTTTTTCGTGAAAAACACGGTTAAATTTCATTTTTCAACTATTTATGTTATTTTGAAAGTTGAAGAATATTTAATTTTACATGTATTTTGATTACACTAATTTTATTAATTTTCATTAGATTTAGAGATAATAAAATATAAAGAAATTAGATTTTACAAATCTTGCATTCCTAGTACACCATGGAAACATTTATAAATTTTCAATTTTTTACGAAATGTGACACATGTCATTGTGATTGTGAAGCTGTTTTCTTAGTGAATTATATGTCAAAAAATTAAATAAATATACGAAAGAAAATTAAAGTTCTCAAATATAAATAGAAAATTAACAAATAAGAAGGTATGTTTCTGTATCAAGTACTATTTTGTATCGTTTAAGATTAGTATTGGGCGGGAGGTTATGTGCTGGCCACATCAGATTTTTTTAAATTTTGAATTTTAATCGCAGAATTTTTCTTTATTAGCCAATAAACCACATCGAGTCTTATTAACCGATCATTGGGCTCTGTAATTACAGATCTTTCTGCTTTACTATTAAAAAGGATTTTGAGAATTGCACATGAATTTTCTTGAGTCATACCTATCCTTGAAATTCAACCAATTACGTATTGCTGAATTGTTTGTACTATCAAATAAATACTTTCGTGAACTATACTTGCATATCTCAATATATTTACCTTCATTTTATAAATAAACAGTGCATGTTCTAGGATTTGACTAATTGCTTCCCATTTTCAGGCTTCTCGGTATATTATAACTATAAAAATATAAATGTTGAAACAGGCTTTCAGAACTCACCACATAAATGAAACAATATTTGGGTATAGTTCCATAAAGTTGTCGAAACGTCGTTTCATTCAAATATTTTACAGAAATATAAGATTGTGAATAATGATTTTCAATCCCATTACAAAAAAATTAAATCATGTTTTTCGCCCTCGAAGCGTAAAGTGACTAGCAGGCTCTACAATAGTAATAGGGTCCAAATGTTGAAATTGTTGGGTGCGGTCCTGAGGCAACTCTAGCGGTTGCGGTCCTGGTGATCCCAAGAGCATTCTTCAAGGTTGGAAGGGTTCGAGCCTTGGTGTGTTTTGGTCAGTTATGTTTCGTCGGAGTACTTGATGTACTATCCACTTTCCGTTTGTTGTTGATCAAGAAACAATTGATTTTTCTTTTCGCTTTGTTTGATTTGGTTCTGTCTGACAATTGTGGAAATTAAAGGGGAACGTGTCTGCCCTCACAACTTAAGAGATGGTGTATTGATTTTTTTGGGTTAGTTGAACTTCGAAGATGCTTTGCTTCCGCATATGCGCGGATGAAACATGGGCATTATTTCATTTTATGCTAAGATTTATTTGTGTCTGTTTTATGAATAATTTTCTTTACTCGAGAACTTTCATTCTATACAAGGATGTGATGATTTTCCAGTAACTTTTGAAGGAATAATTTGCTTTTCATAACTTTGGACAAGGATGGTTCGTCACTATTTTTCTTATCCCGGACTTTAATCAACCTTCTGAAAAAAGTACTCTAAATTATATTTAGGACCTAAATGTGTAATAAATCAATATGTAGTTACACCTTTTACACAATTTTGTACAATTCAAGTAAATAAGAATTTTCTAGAAATACATATATTGAAGAGTTCTGAATCCGTTTTGACCATTTTTGCAATGATGTCTGTGTGGATGGATGGATCTGTTTCCCTATATTCTCGAGGATAATTAAAGGTAAATAAAATATCAAAAATGACTTTTGAACAATCGTTTTTATAATAGAATTTTTTCAAGTTTGGTATCAAATTTAAGCATTCTACGGGGGGAATTTATATTATCAGATCATTTTCTTATTTTGAATGTGGTATGATGATTACAGCAAATCATGATATATTTTTTGAGACATGCACATAAATTTTTTAGGTAATAATCATTGTTGCTATGGGAATAAATACATATATAACTGAAACATCTATTCTATACTGGGTGGTCCATCGGTCGGTATTTTTTATTTTATGCAATTATTATAAATATTACCGAAATTTTTTTTCAGACAAAGTTTATTTTATATTAAAATGCCCAAGTATCTGCAGTATTAGTTTTTCTATCGGGTTTTCCATTTTCGCGCAATGGTATGCAACTTAGTATTTTTAAACAGATCAGCCTATATATTTTTAAAAAATTTTCAAGATATGTATGTCTTTAAATAAGTTCTTATTCACTATAGTCCTAAAATGGTCAGTATAGAAACTATTCACGTTTTTATGATTTAATAATCACACAGAAAATATGCCATAAAATTGTGTGTGAATATTAAAACAATAATCAGATTAGTTACTGTCAGATTTTTAATAATTATTATTTACTATTTTCACTTAGTTTAACAACTTTTTAAATATAACAAATATTTTGTTTAGTTTGTTGAACTAATGTGCTATTCGCTCATTTTTTATAAATTTATTTATTGTTTTTAATTTCATGGCATACTTTCTGTGTGTGATTCTTCATTAATAAAAACGTGAATATTTTTTGTACCAGTCATTTTAGGACTATAATGAATAAGAACTATTTTAAAGAAAAACAAAAGGTTTTTCAAATTTTTCTATAATATATAGGATGTTCCATTTAAAAATATAAAGTTGCATATGATTGCGAGAAAATGGAACACCCTGTAGAAAAACTTATACTGCAGATACGTGGGCATTTTAATGTAAAATAAATTCCGTCTGAAAAAATTTTCGGTAATATTTATAATAATCGCATAAAATAAAAAATACAGACCGATAGACCACTCTGTATATAAAGTCTTATGATGACCACAACAGATTTTTCGTAATGTAATGTAATGACTACTTGTATAAAATTTTGGCAAAATGTCTTATTAAGGTTCCATTGAAAACAAATATTGCCTTTATCAATACTATCATATTTTTTTAAATGTTTCTATTAAATATAATTAATAAGTATATGGATGTTTATTTAACTGTGTTTAATTGTAAGCATTCATTCTTTTTAGATAACCAACGTTTCGGTTAATACTTAAACACTTATATCTTTTTATGGGTTAGTAAGATCTTACAGCAAACTATCATGTAAAAAATACATTCGTAAAGAATCATTCAGTTTGTTAAAAACTTCGAACATACACACTGAATGATTGTTTACGAATTTATTTGTTACATGATAGTTTGTTGTAAGATCTTACTAACCCTGAAGAAGGTTGAAGTGTAAGCCAAAACGTCGGTTATGTAAGAAGAATAAATGCTGTATGACTGAGATTTCGAGTATTATTTACACTTTATAATTAATAAGTTTTGTAATTACTATAATGTTCGAAACTTTTATTACCTACATTCGTTACTCAGAAATAATTATCGCGTTTATCCCTGTTGTCTACTATTAATTCCATAAAAAAGTCATATATTTATCACTGTGGCTGTATCATATGCTATTGAAATATTTTGCAGTAAATTGGACACAGATTATCTGTTCCACATGAGTAAATTCACTCCCTATCTTTCACATGATTGAACTGAATACAATCTCTCAATTCAGATCAGACTGTATAGGGATGCATTGTCTCCTGCATGCATCAATGTGATGTGACATTCATAGAGGGTGGATACGTATAGAGATGTCTCCAAATATCAACACAAACACATTTTGAATTTTTTTTAAATATTTCTATTGTATATCATCGTAGAAAAATAATAATAAAGACTACAAATATATTTTTAAATATAATACACGAGTTATTATATCATCATTTGAATTATCGTGGAGAATAATTTAAAAATAAGATTCATTTTAAATTGTTATGTTGTATAAATAAATAGCTCCGTGGTAACGTATCGGACTATGGATCGTGAGATTCCACTGCCAATAGTTACCAATTTAAATTTACCCCTGTGGTTCCCCCTCCACTAACATCTTTTGGTGCTATGATTTGACGGCTGATAACCTCACTTCAAACGAAAAAATATATCACTTACTGAGATCTGCGTAAGCAGAGTGCCCACACCCATAATGAGTAAAAGGCGTGATGATGTCGCCACTGAAATAAATTTATACTGGAAATAGTGGAATGCTAACTTGTTGGCTTTTATGAAAGCGAAAAATGGATTTGAGACAGGTAGATGTCGTGTGCTACCTTTCTTTATCTAATCCTAGTTTTTAACAAGTTATTAAAAATTATTGAATGTTACTTGCTTTATATTTTCTCATAAACTTGCTAAGCGAACATACGACAAAGATAGGTACCACATATCGCCTATAATATCTTTCGGCTCGCATTTTCAACGTCAGTGACCGTTTCAGTATTACTATCTACAGGCTGTATCTGGGAAAACGGATCCCCCTTAACTTTTTTATTATAAGGAATAGAAAAATGTTCTTCATTTTATTATATTAAATATTTTATTTGATGATTTTTTTGTGAAGTCAAGTTTACATGATACAACTATCAACTTTTATTTTTCAAATTTTTCATAGATTTCTTATCAAATAATGCAAGAACACAGACCGCCACAATCAAGAAACGCTCATCCCTTCAAAAAATGATATTTTTCAACCGTTGTTTTATTTTTTCAAAAAACAGGTTAGCAGATTTAAACGAAAATATCAAAATATAATTTTCCTTTAACGTGTTGTAATTCGTAAATGGTGACAGTAAGAGGAAAATATTTCAGACAATAATTGTAGATAATAATTGTAACATTATTCTATTAACAAAATTTTAATTAAACCATAATTTACTGAGATAGTGTAAAATAGCTTGATAGGGCTTCAAGTAAACTACCACTTCCGGTTATTGTATTATCACCAGAAAATAATCAGCTCTTCCAAAGGGGATACAAATGATATATGTATACAAAATATCAAAATTTTTTGTTTAGTAGTTTTTGAGAAACCGTAACTCCAGAGATCCACACAGACTGATAGACTGACAGACAGACACTCACACAGACATCATCGCAAAACTATTAAAATCGTATTCTAGGGACCCTAAAATATGCTCATCCACTAAAAACTCACTATCCAATTTTTAGCATGATTCCTTTACCTTCCTTACAGGATTGTGGCGGGAGGTAAAAACCGCAATATTTTTCTCTTTTCAACGATGTAATATTTGTCATAAATTAATATGAAAAAAATCGAGATAAATAAGATAAGAGGCCAGAGATCGTTCCAACCAGAGATCGTTCCAGTGGGTCCAAGTTAATTAAACCAAAAATTAATTATCATTCATTGGCGCAATTCGTCGCAGTCAAACCCAAATAACTGTGAACAACCTCAACCTCCACTCATAACAAAATTTCACCTCAAAGACGCTACCTCGAGAAGCCGTGTCAAGTTTCGTCATCAATGACGGTCTTTAAATAGCAGCAAGGTGTAGTTCCACTAAGAAATCTCAAGAATGCGGCAACAGCAACCAAGTTAGCGCCAACGATACAGAAAACGAACTCGCCGAGCAAACTATTTAAATTTGCCAAAGAAATAAACGTCAGCGTAGTTTATTGACAGCGTGATGAAGAGGGCGATTTTGTCAGAAGACAAACATGGACACTAGGACAGTTAACTCGGTAGTTTGTAGTTTGGAGGGAAATTTATGCCCACTATTTACTTAAGAAAATTATAATTGGCAAATATCCAGACAAGAAGCTGCATACAAATCACGTGTTTAAAGACGTAAAGAGATGTGAAACGGTACTAACACAGTTTGTTTCCTCTACGTATCAACGTGAGTCACTCGAGAAAAGCTGTGATTTTGGTTAAATTAGACAAAATATTCACATTATAGTAATGTTTTTCAGAAATTTAGCATAATGTCCCTAACCATTACATTAGACCAGGGGTTTTGAACCAAGAATCCATGGGACCAAAGCAATATATGACACCTCTAGAGGAGACAGGAGCTTCTAAAATTATTTTTCATAAAATTCGTGCAATGTAAAGTATTAAAGTTAATTTAAATTAAATTACGGATAATTTGTTCTTGTTCATCGCCATCCGTAACGTTCCTCTCCTTCAGAGTCTTATTGATGGTGGTATACCAGATGTATTTTTTCTTAAACGATTCCTCTTTTCCTTCACATTTGTCATCCAAATTTGCCGCACCGGTCTGGATTCAATCACTCGTATCATATGGCCCTAGCATGCTGGTTGTCTGTCAATGTCCTGTTTACCATTATTTTCTATTATCGTTTCAAGATACTAAACTTTATTGAATTGTTCTATTTTTTCACTATTATGTAAATTACCTATTATTTATTCGTTTCCCACTACCATAACTTTTGTCTTTTTAGCATTAATTCTCATATTATATTTCTCAATAGCTTCATTCCATATATTTAAATTCTGTTCCATTTTTTCGTCATTCCCTACTATTTCCTAAATTCCCTAAATAAGTCAGTAAATGAACATATTGTATCCTGCATGTAACTTGTTGAGCTTTGAATTACATTCTTGCATAATTTCATCCATAAAGATTGTGACGAGAACTTGAATCATCACAACCTTCTTACATATATACATACATAACATCACGCTATATCCCACTTAGTGGGGTAGCACGAACCCGGAAGCACAGTCAACCAACAATCAATCTGCTCCAAACATTCCTATCCTGACACAAAGTTTCGCCTCGTTCACATTCATACATGCTCGTTTACTCTTCACACTCGGAATCATTCGTTCACGCAACAAACCATCAATCATACCCAACCACTTATTCCTCGGGCGCCCACGCAATCGTTCACCTTCAATCTCAACTGCATATATTAGTTTCACCAACCTTTCATTCGACATTCGCTCAACATGTCCAAAACACCTCCACTGAATCACTCCTACTTTCTTAACACCATTCTTCTCAATTTTACACTTACTATACACCAATGTATTCCGGATACGATTGCGTCTCGTATATCCACACACTCCTCTCAAATATCTCATTTCTACAGCAGTTATACGTCGTTCATGCTTCTTCATCCACACTCAACATTCAGAACCATATATCAATGTAGACACTAACACACTATTATAAACACTCAATCGGGCATCTCAAAGATACATTCACGTTTCGAGCAAATATACCCAGAGCACCCAATACCTTGCACCCTGCAGACACCCGCCTTTCATATTACCCAAATATACAAATTCATTCACTTATTCCAGTCTCACACAGTCACCAAATCATTTTTCTCAAACACCAACACTTTACATTTATCGACATTCAACAACATATTTAAACTTTTCCCTACTTCTTGTCTTAGGATTTAAATTTCGTCATTAGATTTTGAGTTATCGCGTACGAAAGAATCGTCATCTACTGGTAAATATACAGATGTCATCGTGAAAATAGCAAAATTGTATACCTTACTTACATAGGTATGTTTAGTAGGAAAAATAAATAAATATAATACCACGCTACATTACTCATTAAACTCTTGGGTGTGACACGTTGCTTTCACAGATCTCGGTAAGTAATGTATTTGTTCATGTTACCGGCTATAACTCGCGGCTCCCAAAGATGTTAGGATGGGGTAAAATTAAAATGGCAACTTTCCTGTCGATAGTACCTACTTCTACAAATCTATGCGTTACCATGAAGCTATTTATCTAAATAAAAATAAACATTATATTAATTTCAATTCAGTTCGTAATAGTCCCTTTTTAGCTTTTGAGACATACTTAAGTACGTAATGTAACGGAAGAAATGAAAAGTTAATTACGTAGTACAAAATAACGATTGAAGTACGCAGTGAAAGCAGTACTTGAAATCCATCAAATACAAAAACCCCACAGTGCATTCACATTTCCATGTCAGTGTCGATGCATCTTCCATCTTCCCTTGATGCTCGCTTTTGCTTCTGCGATGGTCGACCATTCAGAGTTCGACATTCGGCAACCGGATCATTACAGAGCACTCGACGTTCATCGAGAGCGCGCTCCGGGGCGCTCCGGGCGACGGAGCGAAACCGGAATCGTATTATTTCCAGATAGGTAGTCGCGGACTCGTCTAAAGCATTTTATAGAAATTTTTAAAATAAAATCAAGAATCTCCTTTAGCACAGGTGAATGGCTGCATGGATGCCCTCTCAATCCTAATTTTCCTTTCAATTTCATTTGTTCGCGCCCCTTCTATCTTTTCATCCCCACTCTTCTCTAGCAACCCCTGTAAGGTTTTCACGTTGTACACGCTCCTTTATAAGACTGGGCTGTTATTGAATTTGCTGCTGGTCTTCGGGGCTTTTTTTCAACTGGGAAAGAATTTATTTGTCCGATAGATCGAAAGAAGAGGAATAGCATCCCTCCCTCTTATTATAGCCTCTAATTGGATTCCGACTATGTTCCGTACGATGCTCAAATTAAATTCGAATTTGGAAAACGTCTGTCGTTAAGTTTGTTCGATGGTCGTTGTCGTTACTAAATGAGCGAGATTTGATTTTATTACTTTTCTTTAAATTCTTTGAGTTTCTCATATCACAGCAAATAACTGGGAACTTAAAATTGGTAGGGTAATTCCGTTATTCGCTAAAAACACAGCTAATAATGCGCAGTTCGGCTTGTTTTTAGATATATGTATATGCAAAAATTTAACAACGAATATTATAAATATGGAGCTACCATTTTATACTGGAGGTGGTACAGTCCTGCAACCTTTGTGGATGAACCACTAATGAATGATAGGTAAATGGCCTGATGATATATTTAGCAAGATTTCAACAAATGAATAGGAAGGCACTAATTGTAAACAGTAAAGAAAAAAGAAACAATTCCATTTAGGAAGCAAAATTTTATCATTAACATTAATATAAAAAATCTGATGTTGTCACCTCCCGACTTTCTTATACGCATATACTGTATTATAATGTTTAATAATTCAAAATGATATAATTTTTTATATAGAATAGTTTTTCTTATTTTGTTTTCTCATAATAACTAATATTTTGAAATATTTTATTGCATCCATAATTTATAATAATAAATAAATTTCAGTAACTTGAAACGATTGTAGAAAATAATGGTAAACAGGACATAGACATAAATGAAAGAATAGAAAAGCGGCAAGAATCTTTCATGCAATGAAACACACAACTTCATAGGAAAAAAGAAATCAGTACGAAAACAAAAGTGACAGTATATAATACTATATACAGATATATATTGATAAACGGTTGCGAGTCATGATGTGTACTGTATCAATGAATGAAAAGCAATATTCAGGCGATGAATATGAAATATCTAGGGAAAGTATTAGGAGTAACAATGCTGGACAGAATAAGAAATGAAATAATAAGAGAACAACTGCAATGCAAACCAATATTATAGACTGCATAGAAACAAGACAATTAGCATGGTAGGGCTATATGATAAGAATGAATGAATCGAGACCGGTGCGGCAAATTTTGATGTCAAACCTAGGATACCATCATCAATAAGATTCTGAAGAAACGAAACGTTACACTACAGGAGACACGATGGATGGCGATGAATAAGAAACAATGGGCGAAATATTATTGCTAACATCTTAATTTTAAACATTTTTCGCAATTGATGCTATAGTCGATATAAATTAAATTTATTATTTTGTGTGTCAAGTAATTCCACTTGCTAATTAGCAAAATCAACTAAGTTGTCAACAATCTTATAATTTTGTTCTTGTTCATGAGTTATTTAAAATTTAGGCACATGCCCATTCATCCATCCATACACACACGCATTGCGATGAGAGTCAATCGGATTCAGACTACCCCCATACAGTGAAAATCTCTTCGATTCTTATACTTCCTTATACTACCCGAAAAAGGAAGTACCTTAGAATTTACCGAACTATTCGGTAAAGTGAAGATATAATATGTATTTTATGAAAATTTACTTGTTAAGTCAAAACAATTAATAAAATAAACACGAGTATTTATTAAGTAATGTTTAGAAAATTCACCTTATATACTCGATTTACCGAATAGCTCGCTAATTTTAAGATACTTTTTTCCGTGTACGGATAAGAAATTAAAAATATAGTTACTATGTTTATCATTGGAATTGGTATAATTAAACTATTTTTAAATGCACAAAGGAATGACTGTTTATATTCATGTTACATTCTATGGTAATATCTCTAGGAATAAAGTCCTTGTAATAATAATTGGATGTAGTATGCCACGCATATATTTATAATTCAAATTAGATTCTCTATAGGAGTCTCAGGTGTACAGACATTGAATTTGACGTAATATGTGTCAGCACTGAATGGAGATTAACGCATTTTACTTAACTCATTTATGTATGAGAGACGAATCGCTGTAGATTTGTCATATAAAGACATTTCAGGTGATTATAAGTGATAAGTACGTGGTAGAAAGATATAAGCATAAGCAATACTATCACGTTCAGAAGGGGTTCAGGCAATTGGTATATGAGGAAGTAGTTGAATCACTAGAATAGATTAAACTTATTCGTCCAGAACAAAGTGGATCTGCAGCTTTATTTTTCTTAGAGCCAGTATTTGCAACCTAAGATTAACTAGAAAATAAATGTATCAGTGGAATAAACAAAAAATATCGCATCAAAAGATAACAGCTAGAATAATAATCATCATTTAAAGAATTATTTTGTTGCGATGTTTTTTGTTTATTCCACTGTTAAATTTATTCTTTAGTTTATCTAAGGTTACAAATATTTATATAAGAAGTATACGAGATATTCATTTATGTATGTCTTCACTTTGATTTCAAATATATTTTCCAAAATGTGGAGAGTACAATTTAAAATTACCAAATGAAAGTTGCTCATTTTTAATTGATGTTCATATTAATGATTCTAAGTAAAATCTTTGTGACAATCTTTAATCTCTCAGAACTCATTCTAAAAATGTTCCTCTTCCCATAATCCTAGATTGGTCCAGTTCAGGGTACTTCGTTTTAGTAGTCATCCATTTGCTGGAGTCCATAGTTTCATTTCATCCAAACACAACAGACGACACAGTGGGATATGTGGTGCGGTGGCACGGATCGCGACACTTTTATCAGATGAGAGGCGAACCGACAGACACCAAACCCAAACGTGCGTTGCCTCTATATCAGTCAAGACGATATCATTCTCTCTCTTAGTATTAGCTTTTCTTCGTAGATGTAGCTGGAGCGGTGTCTTTGTAAGTAGTGTCGTCAGGTTTCGTGCTAAGAGATGAATTTCCCTTGAGGAGAGGTGTATATAACATAAAACACAAAGATTGAGAGAAGGTACATTACTTTAAAAAATTGGAGTAGCTATTTATTTGGTACAATTGCTAAAATTCGGTTAAGAAGATAATTGGAATTTTAAAATTATTAAATATTTCTTGCTTTTTTTTACTTCCTTAATCATAATGTCTTATTTAAAATAGAAATTGCCGATCTCGGTGGTGTAGTGGCTATGTCGCTAGCCTAGCACGCCAGAGGTCGTGGGTTCGAATCCCACTGAAGAGCATGGTCGTTTGTGTTGTTCATATAAATTCATAATCATCTATTCATGAGGCGGCATATGACCATAGTAGTTAGTCCGCCTCTCATCTTCATAATAAAAAAAAAAAAATAGAAAACGAAAAATTAGACAAAGTTAAATAAAAAACGAATTACATAAAGAAAATCTTAACATAAAACCCCTATAACATATAATACAACTAGAATGGTTAGAACACATTAACAGCATGCAAGATACAAAAATATCTAAGGTGGTTTATGAAACAAGACTATTGGAGAAGAAAAGAAGAGTCAGGCCCATCAAATCGCGGAATGACCAAGTAATTCAAACAGCTAAAGCAAGATGATTAGATTGGCATAAAATAAGAAACAAAACAAGTGATAGGAAAGCGTGGAGGAAAATATGGAACAGAACACCCAAACAACGACAATGACCCTAGTATTAACATCAAGACCAGCGTTTCACCGAAATGCAGAACCGCTTCAGGGCTTAGTATGTTAATTTACATTACAGGAAGTAATACCTTATTCATAATGCAGCTGTATTTTTAGTTATAAAGTATAAGAGTTTCCACTTTGCAAATTAAGTTTAAACTACTATACAGATTCAATTTGTTTCTTAGTTTTTTACAATGGTACAATTGTCTCGAAATAAATTACCTATTATTTAATCAAAGTTCAAACAAATCCAGGAAGAAATAAATAAGGGAAAACCCGTCTTGATCTTCACTGTTTTATTGCATTTATTCACATGAAATAATTGCTATGGGTTTCGACAATTTAAATTATCATCATCAGGCATGAAGAAATAATTACAGGAGACTACAATGTTAAAAGAGTCTTTACGCAAATATTTAAATATAAATGAAAACATACTTTCTACTTTTCCCTGTTCGATATTAAATTTAAATCTGTAAAAATATTGACAATAAATTCCCATGACTAATTTTTAAGTAATCATAATGCAATATACTTGAAAATTCAACCAATAGGAACAGTATGCAAATTTTTTTGTTAAAGAATTATCCAATCGAATCCCAGTATTTCTGATCACGTGTGCAAAAGTAACCAATCGGGTCAAAATTATCACCTGTTGCTAAGTAACAATTGTAGACAGCCGGTTGACAGTTAATTCAATATTTAATTTGTTTATTTCAAAATGTTATTTTCACGGTGTGAAAATGAAAATAATAATAATCGCAAAAAAATTTCTCACCGAATATCCCTCGACCATTGATAAATACTTATAATTTGATCACAACTACCTCAAGAACGTTGCTTGGAGGTAACGTTCTTTCGGTAACTGTGATAAAATTATTTCGAATTATCAATGGCCTAGGGATATTATAGCTGATAAAATCCAATTACCCGGGTACGAGTAATGACAATTGTTTTAAACCATTGCTAATAGAAATTATTAGAATTACGTTATATATGTAAAATTTAATCGGATATAGTAAGTGGCATTTAGGTTTTATGACGAAACCGCACGACACGAACGCTCATATATCCTTCATCCTTCTGTTGTCTAAGATCTGTAAGCATACGCCATACGGCAGACGTTCCAGTATTAGGAACGTGATCCCATAGCACGTCCTCGTGATTGTCTATCTTCCCCTCGGCGGGGTGGAGGGAGGTAAACGAGCGGCGGTGTCGTTTCATTAGGACGAATTGTTTTTGCAGTGCCCTCTTGATTGGAAAGAAATTGAGGCGGGGTCACAGCAGCAACAGCGCTGACAGTGCAGGTGTCTCCAGCCAAGCTAAGTAATGAGGCGGGCAGGATGTGCGTGAGATGTTAGATGTAATCCTTGGGGACGAATTAAAGTGTAATGTTTCTGGATTAAAACATTTTTCTTATAGGGTTTTAGGTGATTGGGTTTGGAGGGTAAAACGGTTTTGGCAAAGCTGGAAAGGAATTCAACAGAATTTGCGGATTGGATTTTTTGTACTGTAGAAGTCTTCTTTTTGTTTTTAACTTGATTTGTCCTAGTATTTGAACATCTTTTCTATTTCGAAATTCATTCGTAGTTTCTTCATGGGTAGTGTTACCAAATTTTTATTCTTGTACATACATCCAAAAAGTTCCGGGATGGTGAAATATCTCGAGAAATACAAATCGAATCAAAACACAAAAAACACGTGTTTAATATTTTTCAAAAACCTATCTAAATGGGAACTATGACAATAATTATTTTTCTGATTACAGCGCCAGCTATTGCGAATCGGAAAAAGGATTCATACAAAATCTACTTAGTTTTCGCAGTACAATCCGAATGTACAATAAAAAATGGGGTTCCCTTTTAAGATTTCAAAGTGGTCCCCCCAGCGCCATCCCCTGGGGGGGGGGGGGGTGGCGGTGGGAGATTGTGCTTGGTGACATAAGATAGGTGTATTTCTAGAGATATTTAATTGTCCCGGAACATTTTGTACATCCTATATTTGATTTTAAACAAGAAAATAAAATACCCGTTTTTTTGTATCAGTGAATTATTTATATTTTACGAGAAATTTATTTAAAAAAATAGAATAAGGAATAAGAGACGTACTTTTGGTAGAAGAAAAATGGACATATTTGAAGAGATAGAGAAAAATATAAATAACATATATTGTACTTTTATAGGGACTTGCCTCTCAAAAAATTTAAATCTGTAATCACTGGTTATTGTTAAACAAAGCTTACTACTCCGTAGAAGAATACTTGAACGATCAAATTTCATTCCAATCTATTACTGTAATTACTGTAATTTTTTGTGGCTTGAGTTATTATACTACATGTGTTGAATGCTCTGAATAAACATTATTATTTTTATCATTATATGTGGTATATTTAGTGATTTTATATCAGGATATAAGCAATTATTAATCCCCTAGTTTTATTTGAAGTTTTTATGTTTTATCAATTGTACGTAAATATACTTGTAAATATAGGTGATATTACCCGACGTCAGATTCAGAGCGTTATGATCTACCTCAATTTATGATCTACCTTTTTTACGTCATGTAAATTACAGAAAGAAAGTTACTACTTACTCATTTCCAGTGCGTAAAGAGTCTGTAAAATAATCGTTATTTGTTAGGTAAGTTATTTTACCGAAACAAATAGCATATCTGCCATTTGTAATTTATTTGCCAAAAGGAGCTTTCATATTAGTTATCTCATACCAGAATCTGTGAAAGTAGAGTGCCATATCCAAAATGGATAAATGTCGTGATGAATTTAATTCTATTTTATTTTTTTACTAGTACACTTGTATCAGTAGTTAGGTATTAGGTACCTAAATAACTTATGAGTCTTGTAGCCTTTTACTTTCGTACGCAAATTAATATTAATGGTTTACTCCTCTATCCATTTTCTTTCCACGAGTTAGTGCAATCGTTTTGAGCTTTTTCTTAAATAGTATATGATGTCAATCATACGTTCCTAAAATACTAAGTTAGTTACATAGTTCGAGAAGAATAACAATCAACTTCCGTGTGTTGTTTCATAATAAATGAAATTAAATACAATATGCAGCAGTCCAACAATACTCGTATATGAAACATAATAGAATTTTAACAAGTTTCCAAGTTGTTAAAAGTCACCATACACCACGCAAACTAATAAAATCGTAAATTTCTTTGAAACCCTCCGATTTCAAAACCAGAAGAAAGTAAGAACGAATTCATAACTGCTAAACAACTTTCAATTCCACACCTCTTACAAACTACACTCAATAGAGCCGTAGAGCCACTATGAATGTAAATTCTCATGGACCATAAACTTATTTTTTAATAGTCTTCTGAGTTTGACAGGCCTATTACACACTATTGTGAACTTACAAATTAGTGTTCCTTCAAAGCTATAAGGTCAGGACATTTCTGCTCCTTGGTAACGCATCGGATTTTGGAATGTGAACCTGAGATCGGAACCCACAAACGACAGTTGAAGTTTTCACCACATTAGTGTTACGTCTGTGGCCTGTGGTCACGTTTAAGCAGTCTGTAATTTTACGACTAGTAACTGCAGATCATGCATAAAAATATAACTATTGGGCTTCCAAATTATCAAGAGATGGCGTTGATCACAATTCGCATAAGGTACACGTCAAATTAATTTTGTATGATATCTTATGATAGCGAATGCGTGCTTTAGTATTGGTAGTATGTTTTTATTGACAGCGGAACTGTTGCCATACACACTGCAAATTTTTCTATTTTTATAGGTTTCTTTGGAGAAAATTCAATCTTAACCTAAAATCTCAAATACAATGTACCTTTCATTTTTACATCTTATATAAATAATACGGTTTAAGCAAATGTAATACTTACATTGGAGTACTCTTAAAATTACTACTATTGTTATTAATTTTAAAAAAATAACAACTGATTTGAAAATACAATGAAATGTATGTACTGTATGGTTAGGTTAGCTTTCTACCACTAGTCAGCGTATTTTAATTTTGGATGCCCAATACTGAGATATACTACAGTTGGAAAACGGTTAAAGTGCTGTAATAATTATTCTTCTTTTGATTGCGTGATTATATAAAAATAGTACAACAATTACACCATTTTTTTTTTTTTGCAGAATGTGGATTATACTCAAAATATATTTGAGAAACAATACACCCTCGATTATCAAATTATCAAGAAAAAATATAAATTTTTTTTTGTAAATCTCGCCGGCTTCAAGTATTAAATAAATAATTTAATTTTAAGAAAACTGAGTAAATGACAGAAACGTTTTATAAAAAAAAATTTATTTGGTAAAAAAAATTTTTCTTGAAAATGCAAAATATTATAAAGTTTATTATAAGCCTGACTTGATGAAGTTTAACGTTAACAATAATTTATTTCACGAAAACTATTTATTTAACACTACAAAAAATAAATATTTCATCTTACCTTTTCCCGAATTTACACACACTCTGCATTCCCAAATCTCGGTAAGTGATATATTTTTGAACAACAGGGGTAAAGTTAAAATGATAACTGTTGATTGTGGGATGCAAACTAAGGATCTCATGATCCACAGCAGCTCGATGCGTTATTTACGAAGCTATTTACCTTTATAAATACCAATTAAAATATGATTTTCATATATTTTTTTAATTACGTTACAAACATCTTACACAATACTTACATACATAGCATCTCGCTATATCCATACAGTGAAATATATTAAACAATCAGTCTTTTACAAACATTTTTATCGTGGCATACTACTTTCGCCTGCTCCACATTCATAGTGAGTTTTATATATGCTCGTCTACTCTTCACATTTGGTATCATTCGTTAACGCAACAAACTATCAATCATATCTAACCACTTATTCCTCATATTCCCATGCAATCGTTCATTCTCAATCTTTTCCACATATGTTAGTTTCATCAACCTTTCATTCGACAACTTCTTGAGATGCCTAAACCACCTCAACTGACTCATTCCCACTTTCTTTAACACATTCTTCTCATTTTCACATTCACCGTAGAGCATACACCAACGTATTCTGGACACAAAAAACGTCTCGTATACCCACACACTCCTGTCAAATACCTCATATCCACAGCAGTATACGTCGCTCATGATTCTTCATCTACACCGAACATTCACAAAAATACATCAATACAGGCACTAACACACCATTATATAAACTCAATCGAGCATCTCTAAATTTACGTTTCAAGCAAATGTACTCAGAGCACCGAATACCTTGCACCTTGCAGACACTCGACTTTTAATCTTCCGATCAATACGTCTATCATTCGAATACATACTACCGAAATATACAGACTCATTCTCTGGTTCTAATCTCACACCATTCCCTGAAATATTATAATCTAGTCAACAAATCATTCTTCTCAACCACCAACACCTTGCATTTATCGACATTCAATAACGCATTTAAACTTTTCCCTATTTTATTTATGCTCACAAGCAATCGCTTCAATGGGGTCTTTCACCATTTTTTTTTTTATAAATCTTTATCTAAATTGAAGACTATATTCACTTTTAAAAATTCTTAATTGTTATTCATTAAGTCACAATGATTTTTTTTTAAATGTTGAGACGTCATTATAGACGTGTTGGTGGATCTCAAACAGTAGAGATTTAAGTAATTTTTGTCACATAAATGTTCTATTTTATTGTAATAATAATAATAAAATAAGTAAAAAAATATATTACTACAATTATTTACAATGTGCAATGTTTTAGATCCAGCAACACCTCTACAATCATGTCACAATATTTTTAAAAAATCATTGTGGCTTAAGGAATAACAATTAAGAATTTTTAAAAGTGTAGATCGTATTCAATTTAAATAAAGCTTCATAAAATTTTTTTTATATAAATGGTGAAAGACCCCATTGCTCCGAATTTTAACCCAACACATCATTCTCATAAGCTATCGCAGGCATATACGTCCACCAATACGTGCACCATCCGTTCTTCTCAATGCCTATCGAAACAACACATACATATACAAACAAAATAATCACGGAGACATTTCACTCAATCTACCATCAACTCTCACCGCAGTCTCACTTCCTTCATGCAACTCTTAAATCGTTTCCCAGCAAACTACCATCCCTACTCTACAAGTACATCCCACATACTGTTTCGAACAACACTGTCATACGCTTTCTTAAAATCAAGAAAGCCACAGACCACCTTTTTGAAGTAGGAACAACTATTGGTGCACAATTAAAGCGTAATAGTTATTTTAAAAATATTTCTTCGGATTAGTACGATTTCCTAGTTCCATCGGGAAATTCCTGAAATTCCATCCTTATCTAATTTATTCATCAAAACACAGTAAATACGTTCATAAAATCCCGAGTCTCATGGGTGTCCGTGCGCAGAATCCCGCATCACGCAGCTTAATCACCAGCGTCTGTTTGTAATTACTCCGCAGATTTATTCTATAAATTTAATCGTTTCATCCGAACTCTCATTATCGTATTTTACCCGCTCCGTAGAACCACGCAGCTACACCACATCACGCCAAGCTGAACGGGTGATCTTATCTCTGTGTTTATTTGTAATTTCATACTGATTTTATATCCGATAGACAGGAAAGTAAATTCAACAATTTTCTTTTTTAGATTTTAAAAGATTATTAAGTAAAAGTAGGTAGTAAGTATGTAAGTATATAAGCTTATAAAGAAAAGACTTTATGTGCGTAATGATTTATGCGAAGACGTGGGCTCGGATTTTTGTCGTCTGCAAGCAATTACAGTCATTTTTGTGATAGGCGATAGGAATGACGGGGAATATGAAAACTATTTATGCTAATTTTGATATCATTTATAAATGAGTGGGTTTCATGTTGCATGTTAAAAAATAAATCAAATATGCAGTTTTAATTGCGCTGTTATAATTGTGCAACTTGTAAATGTGCAGCAAGTAAATGGTTCTTTCATCATCATCGTAACATGAAACTTTTAATACGAAGAACTTTGTAAATATTTGGGTAATTATGCGTAACAAATGTGTATTTCATTACTAAATATAAGCAGCTATTATAAACGTCGATTAAAAGTGAAAATTAGTGTTGATTCACCGTTTCCAATTAGGAAAAGAATCGATGACAAAATTTTCACGCAAATACTATTTTGACATCTGGAACTTTTTTAACAATTTTCTAAAGGACATCTGTGTACGTGGATGAATGAAAGAAAGTTTATGATCTAAATGAATACTAACAATGTTATATGTGTCTGAATGTAATACTGTTTTGACGCTTCCTATAAAATGATATACATTTTAAAAATGAATAAATACGTTATTATTATAATTAAATATAGAATCAGCTGCGAAAATAATTTACATGAAATAGGTTCAGAAAAACAAAATTAGACTTTCATATTTCACCATTCATAGTGGCTATGAAAATAAATTAAATGGCACCTATTCTATGTAACATAATAGATTTATTTGCTTGGAAAAAGTAATTCCATACAAATTGGTTGGTACAGTTATTTTATATTGCTATAAATATTATTCTTTATAAATTAAAAAAAAATCCTGTAATTAATTCACTGGATTTCGCTGTCGGTTCTCGTTGAAATATTACCAAAATTTTTTTAAAGAAACATCTCTCGGTAAGTTTAAACAATATATTATTTTTTTGCTATACGTATTTGTACTCGTATACCTGAAAATGGTCTAATGTACATATAGTAAATAAAAATATTGTTCGAAAAGTACCGAGTGTTATAAATATCAAGTATGTCATCAAATAAAATTCATTTTGGAGTTTCTGGATCATTTCTTGGACTGTTTTAATAAAAAGAAAAATAATATGTATGTAGAACAGTTCAAACAGAGTATTTTCCTTAATTGATTTTAGCACCACTACAAAACAGACTTTACGGTAGTTACATTTAAAGTAAATACACTTTGATTTTAATGCGCAGTGACAGTGTATAACTACTTCATTTCCTCTGAATACTCTAAAACTATAACACTCGCTTATTATTAGATGTGTAGGGCTGTACACATAAATGAAACCAATTCTTGGTTCTGAAATAGAATAAATCCATTGTGTTTAATGTTGAGCACAAATGTCATACAACAAAAGATTTCCTAGGAATGAAAATAGAATCCGTACTGTCATTAAACATTATCTACTTTACTACACTACGGAAATTAATAATTCAAATCAGAGTAATAATTTAAGTAAAAATGTGTAAAAATTTTTGTTTTAAGTAACTCGTCGATTGGTCAATTTGAATTCAAAATGGTAAACTAAGTTATATCAGATTTTTTACCTCCCACATTTATATGTAAGGGTGGTATTGTGACAGGTCAAAATTTTCGATAGTGAGTTTTCAATAGATAAGCACGTTTTAGAGTTTATAGAATACGATTTCACTATGACGGGCGCGCGCATGTGTATGTGTGTGTGCGTGAAATTGAGAGAAACAGATTTTTTTCGTTCACGATAACTCAGTCTAATGTTATTTTCAAATTATGTATTTGCGAATTTGAATGTTTAAATTACAATCTGATTTGATTCTTGTAGTGGAAGTTTACTTGAAGACTTATAAGCCCTACAAGTTTTTATTTTAAACATGTCTTAGTAAATTATTGATATACGATTTGTTAAATTTTTCTAATGGCAAAGATGTAAGATAAAAGATTAGCTACAATTTTTATTTGAAACTTTTGTAACTAGTTTGTACCATTTAAAAGTTGTTTGGAAGAGAGGATATGTAATGTCACATCAGATTTAAAAAAAAATTTCATTCGTTTTAAACTCATATCATGCACCTACCACAATTATTCGATAATCTGTAACAATATAATCAGATAGAATGTACGTTTTGCTAAGGTTAGCGCAAAGTCAAATTTCCTCCACACGCGATCCAATTTATTCAAGTGATCAAAGATATCAATCTGAAAATTTAATCGGGAGTGGTATCGTTTACAAATCAAAGTGGAAGCTGAACTCTTGAACACAGTTACAATAAGTTGCAGTGAAAGAGATTCGAACCGGCGAACTGTATGTGAAACGAAAGCGCTATCCACGTGATAGCGGCCGGTAACCGCACCTCATTCGCAAAAGTGTACCACTACCGAGATCTGCAAAAGCAGAATGCCATACTTAGAATGGGTGAAAGACGTGGTGATTGATTTCTATATTTATGTTCCAATCTTAGAATGGGAAAAGAAACAAATATGTATGTTTCGCCAAATTCGCAAACTTAGCAAATAATTTTTTTATTATTTATGGAATATTTGTATAATAAGTACGTCGTATTACTGCGTATTGAACAATTCTTTAGCAGTTTTACTATTAAACATAATTAACGACGATTTTGATTCAGGAAAGCGTCACGAATGAACTCCAGACCATACTCTAAAAAATATGGTGTAGGCACCACATTACTTTCTTATACATATAAAACTAACTGAACACGAATGACTTGTTCCTTGCGTATGATTTTATTTTGACAATTATTTGACAAATAAATGTTAAACCAGTTTAATTTTTTGTTCTCATTTTAATTGATTTTATACAGACAACGTATAAATTAATATCGCGCCTTTAAAACAAATATTGCTTTTATAATATTTCAAACGACACATATTTTTGACACTTCATAATTCTTAAAAATGTTGTAGTTTTTGTTCCCATTGTAACTAAGATTAAGATTACTGAAAATATTATTAAATATATAATTTAGTTTTACTTAAAATTAGAAGCATGTACAAGAAAAGTGCAAATAACATTTTATATTCCAAATATTTTTCTAACATCTTTCATTTGAAACTATTTTCACAGCTGATTCTATTTTTGAAAAAAAATAGAATTTATTGTTTTGTGGCCAGTAAACTTCCACTTCCGGTTTGTCAATTTCATTCAAAAGAACTCAGCTCTTCATATTTTCATGAAACTTATAAATTCCAAGTTTCGTTTACATATTTTGTCTCGTTCATGAGATATTACGCATACGAACATCCATACACACAGACATAATTGAGAAATTGGTCTAACGAATTCAGTGGACGTCAAAATATGTATTTCCGCAAAAATCTCGTCAGCGATCTTTTTCATGATTCCAATACTTCCTTATACTTCGTAAAAGTATGAACTAGGCAAATAAAGAGCCAGGAAAGTAGTTTTTTGATAATGCACGGGCAGTTTCAATAGTAGAATATCTCAAAAACTTCCCATTGTCATTATCCACAATTTACGTTCTGAATGATGAGCGAGTAGATTGAGAAAACAAACGTTGCATGTTTCAAGAGCATTTGCCAACGTTTGTCGACGTTTGAAAGCGCTGCTGTGTCGAGAGCCATCGGTAGGTGTACTTTGATGTTTTACTTGTTGCGCCTGGCGTCGAACAAGGCGTCGCCGTCGCGTGTACCTGAGCGCTAGCATCGAGCGTCGGAAAGCGACATTCAAGTGCTACAGCAACAGCAAAACATGAACTGTTTGTGATAAACTGTAATGGATATGTAACATGGAACGGTGCATGGGAAATGGTTTTTTGTGGAGTTAGGGTTAATAAGTAATGAATTGGACTCTAAATTGGAGATAAGTGTATGTAAAGAGTAATCGTTTATCATTAAATATTATACACAATACAAATTAATTCCCAGTTATTATCTAGATAGAAGGTCAGTGCATTTTTTTATAAAGGATTTCAAATTATCTGAACGCAATTTGCTTTAATTTATCATTATTAGTTGAAGTGAACTAAGTCTGAATTTGTTTATAAACCGAATGCTCTAAACAGAAATCTTTAACTTTTGCGTAAATAAAAACAAGCTACGTATATATTTTATTTATTTTTACCTGACACGTTAAAGTCAGGTTATCAGACACAAGCAGTGTTGCCAATAAACTAAACTTAAATAAAAATTAAAGATAAAGACAAAATATGTATATCATTAAAATAAGGATTTTCAATAAAATTTGACATTTATTTATAATTTTTATTTGAAATCGGCACTAAAGGGCTCAAAAGTCGTCACAAAAGTAACCATCAAGGTGCCCCTTGGTAACCATTATACGACGATTTTGAGCAACCCAGTGTTGGCTATCGTCAAATAATTATTGTAAAAGTAGGATAATTTTGGCAGATATATTGACGTACTATAGTAACTTTGGACGTAACATGTAACAAAATTTGCAAGAAGAATTAACTAATTCATTTCGATGATGAAATTGAGGAAAAAACACATAATTTTGAGTGTTATTTACGATAATTTCACTGTTTGAGATTGGCAACACTGACTGTCAGTTTCAATTGACAACTGACAGATGTATAAACTTAACCTATATAGTATTTTTTTTACAATTTTTTCGAATTTTTGATTTCAAATATAACTTAATATGTACCTCGGCACTGAAGTTTTTTTATCACTCATACGGTTTACTTTTCCTCGGCCCTAGGGGCCTTGGCAACTAAATTCCATATTCGTGATAAAAATTAAACTTCAGTGCCTTGATACATAAATGACTATTTCTGTAAATAGCTTTAATATTTTCCTCTCTAGAGAGGAAAAACACATTTTCCTCACTATTTCGGGAGAAGAACGGTGGGGTTTCCTGGCATGCTGTGAAAAAATATATAAAATAGATACTAACTGACAAAACTATGTGGAACTGTTTAAAAATATTATTCAACCTGTCAATTTTGTAGGCTCTGTTTTTAAATATGAGATTTGTGTATTTCGTACAAACATAAATGATAAAATGTCAGGCTTTTTGTGATTTACAGTCAAATTATCTAAACTGAAGTTTGAATAGATATTAATGTGTATGTTTAATCTCGATTGAAATTTTTAGAATTGAATTAACACATTTGCTGTTTTATACTCCACCAGTTTAGAATCCTTTCTTTGTAACAGGTGCAGCAAGCAACTTTCAATCCATTCTGCACAATTCTCATTTCCACATCCCGATAACAGTTCGCTTTCCAGCATCCATTCAACCATCACGTTCGCGTTCACGTTCACGTTTACCGTTACCATTCCACTTCCGGTTCCGTTTCGTTCCACGTTCCACCTGGCCACCCTTTGTGCACCGATTCATCAAGCACTCTATGGCGCTGCTCGCGTGTTTATCTGTCGCCAGCCGCTGTCATTTCCGTAGTGGTTGTCGCTGTGTGCCGCGTTGGCCGTTTCACGCCGTTGGTGTTGGCTGATGTTTGATCTGTGAGAACGAAGCGACAGTTGCTGGTGTTTGCTATCGGAAAGCTTGGGAGTTGGTAATTAAAACGGTGTGGTGAATGCTATCGCTTTTAGAGTTTTAGCGAGAAGTTGTGTTGTGTGAAGTAAATGTTTTATCTTTTGTAATATTTCGCAGATTAATAGATTTTATGTTTTCATGTGGTTATTAGAAATATTGTATTTTAGTTCTTAAAAGTATTCTTTTCAAAATGAAACATGATCTCACTACAATTAATAATTGAGGCGTTAAGTTGTTGTGAGATGAGATAGATGCAATAAGAACAAATATTTATTTATACACACCAAATTTTTCTTTATCATAATTTAAAAGCATGGGCCTAATAACTACTGATGAAAGTAATTGACATGAAAAAATTACGACATTGCATGTAGAGTGATTTTTATTAATGTCAAACTGCTTTATCGTTTTAAGGTAACAGAAAATAATTATCAAACCATATTTACGTACGAGACCAAATTCACATGAAATCGTCCATTACAATGTTTTTTTTTTAATTTTCTCAAAAGTCGAAAGACAAATATAATGCAATGTATTACTTTACAAAATTATACAACTAATACTTTTACGCATAAAAGTATTTGACAGTCTTCTCTGAAGAAAGAATCCCAAATTTCCTCCAGTCTGTGTCACAATTCTTTGATTTGTACTTAAATCGGGGCTGTAAGAAGGTATTTGCATCAACGGAATATTATTATTATTATTATTTTAATGCAGTTTTAAGAAACGTAAGATTCTACTCGTGTTTCGATTTTGATTTAAATTTTTAAAAATATTAAACGAAAATTTAATACCGCTTTCGCAGATCTCAGTAAGTAATATATTTTCGAATTTACCTTAATATCAAATTATTTTTACGTTATATATATTATTTATTTATTTAATGTACATTGCCCGAAAGGCGAAGGCGTAATAAGAGAGCAGGAAAATATACAAAAACATTCACATAGTATATATAAAATTAAAAATGCACATTTTAATGAATTAATTATTTTTTAACAGCAAAATAAAATTGCTTATGTTTTAAGTGAAAAACAAGCACAAGAGGAACTGCAATTGTAAAAAAGACACATAAATAGATGATGTAGTTGCTGGGAGTTGGTAAGTACAAAGTGTTGGAACTACGTTTAGTAACAGAAGGAGCATGGAAGGAAAGAGAAGTTAGCACTTAGGATCATCTATCTTTCTATGAATCAGTTTACTGAGGTGATAAATAGAATTAATATCGCGCCTTTCCAATAGGCTTATTAAATTATACATATCTAGTAGTTGTTTATAGCTAATGAATGATCGAGATAGTGGCCATATATTTTAAAAAACAAATATTTTTAAAAAAATTCTCTGCATTTACTCAGTGTTGTGACAAAAGAACAACAAGTATATCTTAATGAAATAATTTTTCATAGGGTTTATAGATTTCCTGATTATTAAAAAAAAAGACAATTAAAGTAAACGTTTCATATAATTTGCAGTATTATACTGAAATAATTGTATAGTTCTCACAGTTTTCAAATAATTATCGTCGAGTAGCATTCATACTATCTGTAAATATTTTGATTGTATCGTTGAAATTCATTCCGTATCATATTTTGTTAATATTCTAATAATAAAATTAAATAAAGTTGTTTTCTGTTTCCAATTTTAGAGGAACCATATATTTAGTAAGCTACGCATATTCACATGGAATCCTGCAACAATTAAATCAAGTAGTCTAGATTTACACCCACAATAAAACTAACAATCCTTCATTTTCATTTAACTAGGCCAACAAACACATATATTCTGATTCCACCGACATGCAACACAGCGCCTAGTACTATATCATTCAATTTATACTTTTAAAAAGTTTATAGTTTTTGTAATTTATAAATGAAAGTTTCCATATGGAATAATGGAAGTAATTGAGAATTACAGCCAACTTGCAAAATTCAGACGAAATGAAGATTTATTTTTTTTTTGGTACGTAGTTCCAAGGTACCGCGCTGGGCTTTATGTAATAAATTCCTCTGTTCGAATTTCACAATCGACAATGTCACCTTTGTTTATTTAATCCTGCGGGTTTTCCTCCACTAATATCTTAGGAAATACGACTTGACGGCCGGTAACCAAATTTCACGTTGAAAAATAAAACACGTAAATATGCCACAAAAAATTGTTAAAGGACAAAATGATATATTTATTTAAAATCGGCACTAAAGTGCTCAAAAATCGTCATTAAAAGCTCAGAAATCGTCACTAAAGTAACCCATTATACGACGATTTTGAGCAACCCAGTGTTGGTAACCGTTAAATAATTATTGTACAATTAGGATAATTTTGGCAGATATATTAACGTACTATACTAAATTTGGACGTAACATGAAACAAAATTTGCAAGAAGAATTAACTAATTAATTCCGATGACGAACACTGACTGTCAGTTTCAATTGACAACTGAGAGATGCATAAACTTAACCTATATTGTAATTTTTTTAACAGTTTTTTCGAATTTTAGATATCTAATAAAACTTAATATGTATCTCGGCACTGAAGTTCCTTTTTATCACTCACATGGTTTATTTTCCTCGGCTCTACGGGCCTCGTCAACTAAATTCCATATTCGTGATAAAAAATTGAACTTCAGTGCCTTGATACATAAATAACTATTATTTTATTTATTATTGGTATTAAAAATGTAATATTTTTTCAGGCCGGTAAAAAAATTATGTCATCAAAAGCAGGAAAGAAATCGCATATTATCTCCTGGTGGAATATAATGTGCAGAAGATTGTAATGATTGAACGGCGAATTTGAGAATTCATTTCTTTTTTATGAAAAGTCAAATATTTTTTGTTTATGTTTAATTTACCATGGTCATTTTATAATTTTCCTAATAAATGTTGATATTGATTTGATTGATATATCATGAAATACTAATACTTAGGTAACCACATGGGTTTCATTGCATGTAATATAACTTTGTTGTAATAAAAAGATGTAAAATAATATTAGCTATAATTTTCATTTTTATAAAGTTGTATAGACCTGTGGTTATATGCTGGCTGCTGGGCACATCAGATTTATACAATACGTTTTCAATTATAAAATCTTATCTGTTTCAAAACAGTTCTTCTCTTGTCAATTTCCGGTTTTCTTTACTTTACTTTATGAATAAATAAATAAATTTAATTATTTCAGTCAATATATGAGGAACTAATTTATTTATAAATCTTATTTAAATATTTTCCTTTAAATTAAGGTCGGAAGCAATGATACTTTCCTTCATCTGGCACTGCATACTAAACGTTCCGAGATCCGTGACAAACAATGAGTAAAGTCATTCGCGCTTTCTCGCAGAAATTCGTTAATTTAACTGCCTGGTGTCTGGCTTCATTGTGAGTCTCACATCGTTCTTATTAATTTTGCTCATTAAGTTTCTTCAAGATGAGAGCTTTGTTTATTCTGTGAATAATTGTTTCAATTAGCCTCTGCGAATGAGAACTGTAATTGTGTCTTACGCCGTCGTTGTATCTTACTTGGATTAGAATTCTTTTGTTGATGGAAAATATGTAGTTAAGATTTAGGAGCGTGGTTAGAAAAAGCGTAATAGATTTTTTTTTTTCATACAACCATAAACTCATATGAAGATAATACAACACATAATTTTATATCTAAACTATTGATAAACAAAATTAAAATAAAATTTATTAAACAAAATCACCTCCTGAAGAAGACAAATATGTTGCCGAAATCAATGGAGACAAATTTTTATAAATATTGATTGACTGCAATCCATGACTTTGATTATTACCCAAACATCCATCCAGTCTCGAAGCTTCAAATTCATTATGCTTTTTGTTGACGTTGAGCAATAAAAGGTTGTAAAATTACTAGTTTTTCTTTTCAAGTGACTTTAAAAGTTTTCACTCTCGCACAATAACGTATGTGTAAGAGAGATAGATGAATCAAAAATCGGAATATGCGGTGTTTTTTTTTTAATTTCTTAAAATATTTGGCCGTATACTTGCACATTGCTGCTTTGCCGCATTACCATTTAACCGCTTGTTTTACAATAGGCGAATTAGCTATCAAATGTCATTTTAAAATCACTTGAAAAGAAAAACTTCAACGTGTAATGTTCGCCTAAGTAAAAGTATATTTTTGATAAAACTCATCATAGGAGTAGTGGACCAAACTACACAATATCACTGAAATATAATAATACTGGAACGCGCACTGCACACTCTCCCTGTATGGAAAAAGCGAGCCGAGAGAGATAGTTTACGTAACTATGGTTACATCACGTACAGAAAAAAGTTAGTCGCTGTGTTTTAATCACTGATTTCTATATACACTCGATTGGGCATAGGTTACATTCTGCCATCTGAGAGCGTTCCCAATTGAACGGGTGAAATTGATGTTTTGTGACACTTTTGTAAAATAAAGTGCGCAATCTAACTCTGCCTTCATTCTCTCTACACTGCGCTCGCCACCACCTCTCTTTAGGTCATATCACGAAGTATGGTCATACCCATAGACAAGAGAGATAGATTTTTAAATATTGAAGTATCACAAAACCTCAATTTTGACCATCACGGCCGGCGTTCAATTGGAACGCACCGTAGCGGCTCATGCCCAATCTAGTGTTATATAGAAATCAGTGGTTTTAATATACTGTGCTGTTGACATTCCTTATAAATGATAAAATTAAAATAAATGTTTTTTTTTAATAAAAAAAATTATGCAACATTGTAGCGCAAAGCTTTGTAAAGCCATGTAGCAACCATATACGAAATTATATTTTTTTAGGTACGTAATAAATACTTTAACCTAAAACTTTTGACATTTGTTGAATCATTTCATTTACCTAATGTAAAATTGTAGTGTACCTATTTCACATTATAATCATTAATGTGTATATAAATTCACCAGTTTGACAGGAAGCAATGCCATTATTTCTTTCTCTCATTTGAATTTCAGTTTTCCTGTAAATAATGAGTAACTTTTTGAACGTACTGAACGACAAGGATAGATACCCGAGGGTCGCTTTCTCTCTCGGCTCGTAATTACACCGCTAGTGCGCGTTCCAGTATTACTACATTTCAGTGCAAAATACCTGATAGGAGTACCACCTGCGGTTGGTGAATTACTACCAATATCTAATTAGCTCGTAATTCAAACAACCTAGTTCTAAATATGAAACTGAAAATTGAATTGTCACTGTATCCACCAAAAAATACATTTTAAACGCTTCAAAATATAGAAAGAAGTATGAATATGACAAAATTTACTCTATTTCATTTATTTATTGTGATTTGCCCAAAAACCCTGATATGCCTTGAAATAAACTAGCACTTCCGGTTCATGGATTGCTTTTAAAATCTAGCCAGCTTGTATTATGAGCATCTAAAATCTATATTTACCTCCCGCCTACCTCTAGGTAAGGGAGGTATTGTTTTTGGTCAGAAAATTGTGTAGTGAGTTTTCAATGAATAAGCACGTTTTAGGGTCCCTACAATACGATTTTACTATTTTCGCGATGATGTCTGTATGTATGTATGTATGTATGTATGTATGTGTGTGTGTGTGTAGTCTGTGGCAATTTTTTCGTCTCGCATAACTCAAATTCTATAATACCAAAAAATACAATTTTTTGAATTATTGCTTCTTATATTTAAATGAAGGGCTGATTAGATTTTGGATAAAATTGGTCGACCGGAAGTAGCAGTTTACTTGAAGCCCTTAACAGTTTTTCGTGAAAAACACGGTTAAATTGTCTTTTTCAACAATTTATGTTATTTTGAAAGTTGAAGAATATTTAATTCTACATTTGTTTTGATTACACTAATTTTAATAATTTTCATTAGATTTAGAGATAATAAAATATAAAGAAATTAGATTTCACAAATCTTACATTCCTAGTACACCATGGAAAATTTTCAATTTTTTACGAAATGTGACACATGTCATTGTGATTGTGAAGCTGTTTTCTTAGTGAAATATATGTCAAAAAATTAAATAAATATACGAAAGAAAATTAAAATTCTCAAATATAAATAGAAAATAAACAAATAAGAAGGTATGTTTCTGTATCATCAAATACTATTTTGTACCGTTTAAGAGTAGTATTGGGCGGGAGGTTATGTGCTGGCCACATCAGATTTTTTTAATATGGCATTAGTAACTTCCTAGCTTCATTAAATTTTAAGACATATCCTACAAATACAGAAGGACGTTATTGTGAAAATAGTAAAATTGTATGTATCCCTATCAAAATGTTTGGCTCCTTTACATATACCGTGTGTTCCACGTAAAGGTTGGCATAGGCAAATAACATGTAAAATCAGTTTTTTGAAAATAAAAAGTGTCCGGCAAAAAATTATGCATCCAAATTTTATATCACAATACTGCCAATATCCCTACATCTTATTCAATACAGATTACTTTATTTTGATACCGCAATTTAATGAAATTAATAATAATAATTCCTAATGTTCCGCCTACTCTTTTTATTGGTACTGACGTGTAGTGTTTGCAATTTGTTTTAAATATTTGAATCTGTCACTGTCATCAAGAATACATTAAATGTCGAGAACCGTGCAAATATTATTAGAATGTATAATGGGGGCGCAGTACAAGACAAATATCTGAATACACCACAGGAATGAACGCCGAATGGTTTCCATCTCCAGAAATTGACAGTGACAGATTAAAATATTTAAAACAAATTGCAGGCACTATACGTCAGTAGCAATAAAAAGAGTAGGCGAAAATTAGGAATTATTATTATTAATTTCATTAAATTGCGGTATCAGAGTAAAGTAATCTGTATTAAATAAGATGTAGGGATATTGGCAGTATTATGATATAAAATTTGGATGCATAATTTTTTGCCGGACACTTTTTATTTTCAAAAAACTGATTTTACATGTTAACTGCCTATGCCAACATTTACGTGGGACACACGGTATGTGCGGGAAGTGAAAAGTTGTACTTTTACCGACAAAAAGAATAATTTAACAGCGTTAATTAAATGCATTGTAAACGACATTAAAGGCTTTAATTAAATCAGTAACTAATAACCATACCCTCTAGCGATAACTATTAATTTCGTGTTGTGAATACAGCTTTCATTTCGTAGCAATACAAACAGATTCGTCCTAAAGTTTTTCTACTTTACTACAAATTTAAATTTTTTTTGCTTACGAACGTGATATTTAACGTTTTCGTTCCCCTTCAATCAGTGTTAAGGTTAACGTTAAGTATATTTCCCTATTGCCTAATCCTAGTGTTTACGTACTCCACCTCTCACGTAAGTTTCGCGTGATGGTAAGTGGCTTCATTTTAATTTGTCGCTCATATTCTGTTGTCTCCCTTGCACTTCGCGTGACGCTTCGCCGAGTGCATTCTCGGAGCTTCTGCCCTTGAGACTTGCGCTAATTCTAAAAGACAATATTCGAGACCAGTTGTAGATGCCATTAGAAGAAATGTTCTCTCATTGGAGTTGAGAAGTTGTTAGTGCCATGACAGCGATTTCAGCGACGAAGTACAGTTGTGACAAATGATACAAAGAGACTTGTCTATAGTTTTCTTGTGCGAAACAAACAAGCAATTTTATTTTGATTGTGCAAGTTTTCCCAAACTTGTTAATCTTAAATCAATGTATTATTTGAATTCGCATCTCACAAGTTTCATGCAGATACAATATTTAGAATAGATGTTTCAGTTTTATTTATTAAATATAATTACAACTAGGATTATTAAAAACGACATTGAAATGCATGTATCATGATTTACACTTTACACTACACTAGTAATCAAAGCAAAGACTGTCGCACAAATTGCGATTCCGACTGCATCAGTTCGAGTTAGCCGCGCGGCATCTACAACGGTATTTAAGGCCCTGGTCTTTCTAGAACTGTCGTGCCATAGATGATAATGACTAACATCTTTTATTTCAAACTATTTTCCCAACTGATTTCATACTCGTATTCAAAATCAACTAAGTTTTTCGGATTGTCGTGAAACTTATAATTATGAAGTTCGTTACTCTATTTTTTCTCGTTTGCGAGTTATAGAATTTAACACACATCCATCCCTCCATTCATCCAACCATCCACATTGACAAAATGGTCAAAACGGAAAGAGGTGACCTTCAAACAAGTATTTCCGTGAATATTTCGTCATCGATATTTTTCATGATTGCTGTATGTACTTCCTTATATATATTATATCATAAAATGGGGGATTCCGTCATAATGAATTTATGTTTTTTATTAATTTGGGTCTCTCTTTTAAATGAAAAAAAAAAATTTATTAGGTGATATATGATTTTAGTTAAATTTCATTAAATTTTTAAAAATCAGGCGATGATGTCACTACGCCTACAACTAACTTTAGCATAAACTAGCCCATGCTCATGGTTGTCATGTTGTCAATGTCAACCTGTCAACATTTTTACAATAATTATTTAATAATTATCAAGTATTTGAAATTTGAAAACCTGGAATCAGAATATAAAAATATGGTTCGGGCACCACATTATTTTCTTATACAAATAAAACCAACTGAACACGTATGAGTTGTTCCTTGCGTGTGACTTTATTTTGAAAATTATTTTATATCTAAATGTTAAACCTGTTTAATTTTTTGTTCTCATTGTAACTATGAATTTATTTTAAAATAGAAATTAATTAATATCTAGTCGTCAAAACTTTCTAACTAATAATACAAATATTACTTTTATAATATTTCACCAGACACATATTTTTGACACTTCACAATTATTTGACACGTTTAACACATAAATATTAAAAATGTAGTTTTTGTTCCCATTGTAACTAAGATTATTGAAATATAGCACCCATGGGTGCTATTTACACCTCTATACTAAGGGCTACTAACGAGGGCATTTTAAGATTTAACACTGTTGCTATGAAAAAATTGTTGATCTCCAAGGTAATCAACAACTTTTGCAAAGTAACAGTGTCAAATTTTAAAATGCCCTAGTTAGTAGCAGGGCCCTGTCAGCTATATGCACGACTTGTGATAGAAATGTCAAATTAGTTCCATGGTCTTCACGCTACGTGGCAGCACACTCGTATTATTTTGAAGTTTCCAAGTGACATTTGAAATTTGAAACATTCACTTCTCTCTGATTTCGTTTCGTTTGGATCGATAATACTCTGATTTAGTTGATTTTGTGTGTGATTATTCTGACTAGTGCATCTTATTTGAAAGGTAAGCCGATTTCACATATTTTCATTAATTGAAACTGTATTTGAATCTTAAAGGAGTTTGCAACTCATTTTACATCTTTATTTCTTCTAATTTGTTTTTATACATGATTATAAATGTCATTAAATTATTTTTATTTCATGCGTGGCTTCAAATGTATTGTTTCTGGCTGCAGGAGTTTCAATGAGGAGGATCTAACATTTGACGTTTTGTCGTCTACCAAATATTCCGTCTGTATGAAGAATGGACGCAGAACATGTATCTTACATATGTATTATGTATATATTTTCTGTTATTTGATGTGTATTTCATTAATTTGAAATATAACATTTTTCTTAATACATAATTATTGTTTTCAATTAATTTTTATTCCTGTTTAAATTTGAAATTTCATACTTTTCCGCCTATATACGCTATTAGTTTGTGGTCCCGACGGTAGAGGCGCAGAACTTCTATCCTTTTCAATTTTGCTGTAGCTGACACGTCTCCTTTGTCTTGTCTCTGGTTAGTAGCCCTTAGTATAGACCTGTGAATAGCACCTATAAAGTGGAACTTTTATTGCACAACTGGTTTTCATGGTTATATCATTTACTTACCGTTTACGGTGGATGGTAAGTGAAACTTACCGTTCATGGTGGATGGTAAGTAAATATATATCATTCAAATTTTATTTTTAACCTCAATCTGACAGCTGTTAATTATGATACCTATTTTTCCTTTTCTTATATTTACGCAGGTATTGCAAAAAATATCTTACTAACCTCGAACTGTAAGTGATTTTTTAGGTATCGAATGTTTAGGAAATCTCGACCCTACGGGTCTCGACATCCCAAACTACTTTCTCGACCTAAAAACTATCACTTACAGTTCACGGTACGTAATATACTATTTACTCAAAATTAGAAGCTTGTGCAAGAAAAGTGCAAATAACATTTTTGCTATCATCTTTCATATGAAACTTTTTCTCACAGCTAATTCTACTTTTGAAACAAATGGAATTTATTGGTTTGTGTGTTCAGTAAACTTCCTCTTTCGGGTTTTCAATTTCATTCAAAATTAACTCAGCTTTTCATTTTTTCATGAAACTTATAAATTCCACGTTTCATTTACATATCTTGTTTCGTTCATGAGATATTGCGCACACGGACATCCAGCCATTCATTCCATCCTCACACACAAACATTATTGAGAAATTAGTCTTAACGGATTCAGTGGACGTCAAAATATGTATTTCCTCAAAAATCTCGTAAGCGATTTTTTTCGTGATCCCTATACTTCCTTTTTTTGTATAAGAAAGTAAAAATGTTCAAAAATAATATTTGAATTAACAAAAATACGTTTTTTTTAATGAAACACATAGGTATGACGTGAGCGGTAGGCGTTGTGACGTCAAGCTTTTCTAGAAAATTTACATTAGCATAGAAATTACAATTTTCCAATGTAAAATTCTGAATGAAAATTAGTTTTTAGGCATGTTTCATTATAATTTCTCATTGTATGATACAAAGCATACAAAAAAGTAATTATTTTGGATAAATTCAATTACCTCGGAATAACCCATTTTGAAGACCATACGATTTTAACCGTATTTACCTGAAATATTGGACATATACCAGCGTAGTAAGTAAATGTAAATGCAGTTAGCGACATCCAGTGGATCATATGCAACCTAATGTAAGATGAATACAGTATTTTCCAGAATTAATATCACTTAAATTTAATGACAATACTGTTAAAATAAAATTATCTAGTATTCGGGATTTAGAATAACAAAATAATAAAAAATGAATGTAGTTATGTTTTAATTGAGCTGTCATAAAAATATATACAATTGTCAATAAAAATAGAATAAATACAAGCATTCAGTTCTGCATTATTGAGTATATTTATTTATAGTTATTCTAAACTATAAAAGAAGAAATTCAACAGGTTATGGGCCCAGATCACACTTCCACTGCGTGCTAAAATATTTGAGTAATTCCTCTTTAGTTAAAAAATAAGAAATATGGCAACTACAAAGTACGAACTTGCTCAGATAACAAAATTTGATGGTACAAACTTTCAAATTTGGAAATTTAGCGTATCAATTATTCTGAAGGCTGAAAAATTGATAGAAATTGTGAATGGATATCTGCCCGAACCAGAAAATAAAAAATCCGCTGAATGGAAGAATTGGGACGAGAAAAATTCACGAGCGCAAGTAATTTTTCTCACTACAATAATGCAAGAACAAATTCAGAGCCTTGTCAATTGTGATACAGCAGCAGCTATGTGGAGAAAGCTTATCTCCATTCATGAGCAAAAGACAGAAGTTTCAAGAGAACTTATCTGGCAACGATTTTATGAATATCGTATGAATACTGATGATAAAATTGCGACTCATATTTCAAAAGTTGAATCACTAGTAAAACAGTTAAAAGATATGGATGAAAAAGTCAGTAATAGTGCTATTTGCTCAAAAGTTATTAGTAGTCTACCATCTAAATATAATGCGTTTCGTACTGCTTGGGATTCTGTACCTTCTGCACAGCAATCACTAGAAAATTTAACAGCGCGACTGTTAAAAGAAGAAGTTAGAATGACTACAAGTGAAGATGAAGTAACACAATTGGCGCTACAAGTTCAAGCCTTGCAAACCAAGCTTCACCAATCCGTCAATAACAGGGACTGTCAATCAAAGTATATCAAGAAGAAGGAAACAATAGCTGAGAAGAAAAAGACAACAAATTGCAATTACTGCAAAAAGAAGGGTCATTGGGCACGTGAATGTAGAAAGCGCATTGCTGATGAAGCCAAAAGTAGCATTGGTAGTTCGTCGGGCAACTGTCAAAGTTCATATATCTGTGATATCTCAGCACTCTATTCTTCAACCTCTGGCAGTGATCAGCAGGATTGGATTTGTGATTCGGGTGCAAGTGTGCACATGACCAATCAGCGCAACTGGTTTATTAAAATTGAGGCTTTAAAGAAACCAGTGTCAGTTAAAGTTGCAAATAATAGAATTATTTCAGCTGAGAATATAGGAACAATTAAATTACAAGCCCTTGTGGATGGCAAGTGGCACAATCGCATCATGGAAAATGTACTGTACATTCCAGAATTAAACCGCAGTTTATTTTCAGTGGGAGTTATGACTGACAAGAAATTTACACATCATGCTTATCAAGAACGATGTGAATTTAGAGATCAAAACGGAGAAGTATCATGCGTAGGTGTACGAAGAAACGGTCTCTGGAAAATGTTGTTTCGGATCAACAGTACTTATGAATGCAACATTGCAAAAAGCGAATCATTAAAACTATGGCATGATCGTTTAGGCCACATCAACTTTAAAACGATACAACAAGCCTGTAAAAGCAATGCTGTAGATGGTCTACAAATTGACAATGAAGAAGAAGTATTCTGCCAGGCCTGTCAATTTGGCAAACAGACACGTAAACCACATCATATTTCTACACGAGAAATGAAAAACCCGGAGAAATGATTCATTCTGATGTGTGTGGACCAATGAATATTGAAACACCACGTGGCTCAAGATATTTTGTACTCTTTAAAGATGACTGTACTGGTTACAGAAAAATTTTCTTTATACACCATAAATCAGAAGTTCTGAACAAATTTAAAGAATATGAAGTACTTGTTAAAACTCAGACCGGTAATGCCATTAAAACATTACGGAGTGACAATGGTAAAGAGTACATAAATTTGAAATTTAAAGAATTTTTAAAATCAAAAGGTATAATTCATCAAACTTCAGCTCCGTACACACCACAACAAAATGGTCGCTCTGAGCGTGAAATGCGAACTATTATAGAAAGCGCTCGATCTATGATTTTTCACAAAAACGTGCCAACAGAATTATGGTCAGAAGCAGTTAATACAGCCGTCTATGTATTAAACCGAATCTTGTCAACTCAAAACAATGGTAAAAGTGCTTTCGAAAAGTGGTTTAACAAAAAGCCTGAAGTTAAACATATGCGAGTATTTGGAAGCACAGCCTACATGTCCATACCTCAACAGTTACGCAAAAAATGGGATCCAAAATGCAAAGAATTGTTGTTTGTTGGATATGACGAACATTCAGAAAATTATCGTTTGTGGGATTCAACTCAGCGAAAAATTCATATTAGTCACGATGTGAACTTCAATGAAAATGAGATGAAACAAGAAAAACGAGAAAATATTGCTGAAATAAAACTTAAGTTTGGAAATTATGATGCATCACAACCAATGATTGAAAATGAAAATCAACTAGACATTGATGTAGACGAACCAGAGTATCATCAAGAACGACAGTTACGTGATAGGACAACTTTGCAACGTCCAGATTACTATGACGCAGCAGCGCTGATGTCTGTACTGGAAGCACCTACCACGTATGAAAATGCAATGAAGAGTAGCGAGAAAGAAAAATGGGAAACTGCAATGCAAGAAGAAATAGATGCACTTGAAAGAAATAAAACTTGGAGATTAGTACCTTCACCTAAAAGTGGTCGAGTAATTCAAAATAAGTGGGTTTACCGCGTCAAAACAGATTTGAACGGATATATAAAGCAAGGCTAGTAGCGAAAGGGTTCTCTCAGCGACAAGGTGTCGACTACAAAGATACCTTTGCTCCTGTGGTCAGATATGACTCAATTCGCTTGTTACTTGCTTTAGCAGCAGCAAAAGATTTTGAACTTGTGCACTTCAACGTCACAACTGCATTTCTTTACGGCGAACTTCAAGAGAAAATATATATGAAACAACCGCAGGGTTTTAAAGATAAAGAACAGCCTGAAATTGTTTGTGAATTAAACAAAAGTCTTTATGGTTTAAAACAAGCACCGCGATGTTGGAATCGCAAGTTTACAAAATTCTTAAATATTTATAAATTTAAACAACTCTATGGTGATCAATGCGTCTTTGTTGGAAAGTTTGAAAATGCACCAGTATATTTAACATTGTATGTGGATGATGTATTAGTTATGTCTTCATCTCAAGATGCAATTAATCACTTATTAACAAATCTGAAGACAGATTTTAAAATAACTGTTGACAAAGCAAAACAGTATGTTGGAATTGAAATAGTACGCGATCGTAAAAAGAAGACAATAATGATCAAACAAGAAGCATATATCAAGAAAATACTTGAAACTTTTAAAATGACAGAAGCGAAACCACTGAATATACCTGCTGAACCAGGAATACATCTTAAAACATTAAATGATCAAGCACTTAATTGTATTAGAAAAGAACCTTACCGTGAAATTGTAGGTTCGTTAATATTTCTGGCAACAGTTAGTCGTCCTGACATTGCATATGCCGTGAGTCAGGCAAGTAAATTTTTAAATAATTGGGGTGTTGAACACTGGCAAGCTGTTAAGCGAATAGTACGTTACTTAAAACAAACCATGAATTACGGAATCATGTATGGTTCAACAATTGAAACAAAAATAATTGGTTATACAGACGCAGATTACGCTGGTTGTTGTGAAACACGAAAATCTACAAGTGGATATATTTTCTTGCTGAACGGTGGACCTGTTACGTGGACCAGTCAACGACAAAGTGTTGTTGCCCAGTCAACAACTGAAGCTGAGTATATTGCTTTAGCACTTGGTACAAAAGAAGCCTTGTGGCTTCAATCTATGATGACTGAACTTGGATTTCATCAGCCAGCAATTACCATCAACGTTGATAATCAATCGGCGATTAAACTTGCAAGAAATCCAGAATTTCATAAACGAACGAAGCATATCGATGTTCGTTTCCACTTCATTCGAGATGTATGTGAACGAGGTGATGTTGAACTCTCCTATGTCGAGTCAAAATATCAACTTGCAGATATTTTAACTAAACCTTTAACTAAAGATTTGTTTCACAGGTTAATTAAGTTGCTTAATATTGTTAATATAAACTATTTCGAATAAGTGGGAGTGTTAAAATAAAATTATCTAGTATTCGGGATTTAGAATAACAAAATAATAAAAAATGAATGTAGTTATGTTTTAATTGAGCTGTCATAAAAATATATACAATTGTCAATAAAAATAGAATAAATACAAGCATTCAGTTCTGCATTATTGAGTATATTTATTTATAGTTATTCTAAACTATAAAAGAAGAAATTCAACAAATACAAATAATATATTGACTCGTATATATAGGCTTAAGATACTTTATTAAGCTAAGTTGTTTCGTGAGCAAATAAAAACCATGTTAATCTGTATCTAGCAACTTCCACTCGTAGCCGTTATCAATTCGGGCGTCTTACGAGTATAAGATGATAAGAAACTACCTTCTAACTCAACAGTCTGACAGATGAGATTCTCCTTCTTACTGTCACTACGCCTCGCTGCTGTTGACTTTCGGAAGTTGTTTAAAGCTAGCTGCTTCTCGGTGGTTTAGAAACGCACAAACACGACAAATTACCATCAGGGTGAGATCCTATTTGCTTTTTAACGGAGCGACTTCGAGGTAGTCATGATCCTTATCTTACACGTACTTGTTTACATTTAAGCAGAGAACTTATCGAAGTGAATGCTGCAGCTGCATCTGTTCAGTGATAATATGAATTTTTTTACTGAAATATGTTTAAAGAGTATCATTCAGGATCAAGTTTCCAATTCGATATCTGATCACATCTTTGTCATATTTTAGATAATCAGCATATTTAGTTTAATTTTATTGAATTAAATATTGTAATATGACTGAAAAACAGAGAGGTAAACTTATTTGTTCCATGAAAAATTGTAGGAACTTTTATAGAGCAGGTGAAATAATTCTTCTTATATTTTAAACCCATTTCTAATTTAAGGCTACTTAAATTTACCGCCGTATGCTACTGCCAAAATGGCCGCTCGGCTCAAAGTCAACGGTCGATGCAACAAAATGATGTGCAGATAGCGAGTGTCTTTATTGTTTTAATTCTTTATGGTAATATCCTAAAAATGCTTTCAGAAATGTGGCTTACTTATTATTCTTAACGCAAAATTACCTGTGGTATTTCGAAACGTTGAATTTGAATATAGATTTTAGTGGATGAGGAACCATAGGGGTAAAGTTAAAGTGGCAATTGTTGGCTGTGGGATTCGAACTGAGGATCTCACGATTCACAGTCCGATGCGACACCACGAAGCTATTTACCACGTTTTTTTTTTTTTCACTGATTCATTTCAATATTTTTTTTTTTCACAACATGGTAGGAAACCCCACCGTTCTTCTCCCGAAATAGTGAGGAAAATGTGTTGTTCCTCTCTAGAGAGGAAGTGTTACCAATATGAATTTTATTTACAAAAAATATTTTATAAAAATTACTTATAAATAAATTCCTAATTTTATTGAAAATCCTTATTTTAGTGATATACTTTAAATTATCTTACAATTATGTCTTATATTTTTCTTTTTTTTTATTAAATCACAATTTAACTGCTACACCGCCTTGTGTCTGATAACCTAACTTTTATCGTGTCAGTCTGTTGTGTTCTCAAAGTGTATTTTAGGTCTCAGCAAATCGTTTTTAGAAACATGTCGTGAAAAAAATGTTGTGTCTAACACGAGAAGACAGCTCGTCTTCCAGTCTCGTTCGAAATGCATCATTCGCTACGCTCATCAGGCAAACTTCGAACTCGAGGGGGAAAAAGAAGCGCTTTCCTCTCTAGTTTGAGAAATAACTATTTCTTAATACAAGGATATAGATATATCCTAATATAACAAAATATAAAAATAATAGTTATTTACTTTACAAGTGGGCAAAGTAAGGAATTACCCACGAGAGAAATCTTAGCTCACGAAGCCGAAGGCTGAGTGAGATAATTTTATCGAGTGGGTAATTCCACTTTGCCCACGTGTGAAGTATAACGTTTTATCCAACACTTCTTAATAAATGAAAAATTTATTAAAGAAATATTATTTGACAGTGACATATGCTTTAAATTTTTAAATTAAAATGTCAATCGAAGTAGTTACCATGGTGTTGTGCGTTATTACTATTGTTATAAATAAAAAATTACTCACTAGTGGCTTTCCTCAAAATTATACCCACTAGTGGATAATCTGTTACTTTGCTTGTTTAAAATCGCCATAGTAATATAGCATTTATTGAGAGGTGTTGGATAAAAAAATATATCATCACGCCTTGCACCCATTAAGGGTGTGGTACTCTGCTAACGCAGATCTCGGTAGGTGATATATTTTTGCGTATGAAATGCGGTTACCAGCCGTCAAGTCATAGCCCCCAAGGTTGTTAGTGGACGGGAAACCACAGGGGTAAATTTAAATTGTCGGTATAGTGGGATTCGAACTGAGGATCTCACGATCCACAGTCCAATGCATTACCACTGAGCTATTTACCCCATAGAAAATGCAAGTTTAAATATTTATATCTTGAATCTGGCTCAAAAAAAAAATTATTTGGATAGAAAATGATTGATCGTATTATTCAGGGTAATAATGTTTCACAGTTTGTTGTTAATTGTTAATGTTTGTCTAAAGCACTCTTATTTTACCCATATTCAGTTCAAAAAATAGAGTTCACGGATTTAAGGGTGGATACGATATATCCGGAAATCCCTAGTTTCAGAGCTATAGCGATTTTAATATTTTGTTTCTGTCATATGCAACTCATACTTTTAAGATTACAATAAAATCATAGTGACAGTTTACAATGGAAACAGTTGAATATAGTCTTTTGTTGTTCCTTATTTGTCGTTAATTATTGTTATTTTGAACATTTTTTTATAATTTATAATTGACTATTTTCCATTGTAAACGACTATTGAGTATATTGTAATGTTAAAAGTAAGAGTTTTGTATGACAGGAATAAAATATTTAAATCGCTATAGCTCTGAATTATTATTTTTTTTTTTGATATGTATTATCCATCCTTAAATCGGTGACCTCTAATTTTTTTAACAGCCTGTATAAATAAAGTACAAACAAATTCAACTTGCATTTCTTTTAGTTATTTTGTTATTTTAGGATATGATATATGTATTTGTATCGTTGTATTAAATAAATACTAGGTTGAATAATTGAATAAAAAAATTACCCTTTTACAATAAAAATACTCCATTGTAATTAATAGTTTTGTAAAATAGAAATTGTTTGCTAATTTAATTAATCTTGTAGCTCTTATACGAGTAGTTCTTGAAAAAGCAATGGCGGTACACTGAAAATGAAGACCTTAAAAGGAACAATATCCACTTAAATATGAATTTGAATTCGTGAACTCTCACTGTGGCTTTCAATCCCTAGTACAACAACTGCTTGTTACTTAACTATCCTACACCCTAGCTAATTCCAAAATCATAATTATTATTCCTAATTCGCTAATAAATACCTGTTCCGATAACGCCCCACACAACTTTATTATGCATTATAACATATCGCCCTGACGTTCACCTCTGACCCCTCCATCCTGCGCGTATTGTCGGCGAGGCGAATGGGGATGCATCAGGTCCCGAAGGACCTCAGATAACACTCCCCTACCCCCGCTAGGGTCACGACCCCGTATAGGACCCGTCGCTTGATTTAACGTCAAGACATTTCTCACAATGTTATGTTTGCGATCTATATTTATTTTGTCGGAGATAAAAGAATATAAATTGTTGTGGTGGTAACCAAAAATATGGACTACGATTTTTCAAATATGCGTATTGATGTTCTGTTTGTTTGCTGATCGTTGAAGGGAAGGAATTTGTCGGCGTGTGGTAATATATTTGTAGGTATACACCACGATTCTTGATATACGATGAAATTATCTTTAAATATTTTACTTCTAACCTATACAACATATTACAAAACGAACATGAAAGTCACTTTGAGATGAGCGCAGGAAAATACTTTAAACGGATGAAAATGCAAAAGTGAACAGAGAAAAATTTTCATTGGTTTGCAATTATTCCTTTCTCACATAATTTTGATATAGGTACTCTATCATTATGTATATCATTTCTAGATATGACATTGTACTTAGATTAGATCTCGGAATCTAAGTTATTTTTACGGGTGAAGCGCGATTACTAGCCGTAAAATCACGGTCACCATGTTGTTTTAGGAAAAAAATTGTATCATTGCGGATAAATTCAAATTATAGTATTAAAATACATTTATTGTGCTTAAAAATCATCATTAAAAGCTCAGAAATCGTCACGAAAGTAACCCATTATACGACGATTTTGAGAAACGCAGTGTTGGCAACCGTAAAATAATTATTGTACAAGTAGGACAATTTTGACAGATATATATGACGTATTGTAGTAAATTTATACGTAAAATGAAACAATATGTGCAAGAAGAATTAACTAATTAATTCCTATGAAGAAAATGAAGACAAAACACATAATTTTGAATGTTATTTACGATAACTTCAATGTTCGAAGTTCTTTTTTATCACTCACATGGTTTATTTTTCCCAGCCCTACGGGCCTCGACAAATAAATTCCACATTCATGAAACAAAAGTTAAACTTCAATGCCTTGATACATAAATATAACTATTTTACTAAATCAACATTAAAACAAATTCTGATATTATTTGTTCAAAGAATAGCCATTTGGACCATCATTTTGTGTACGAGGACGTAAAATATAAAAAGAAATTGAAAATAAATGTAATATGAAGCAGTTTATATTGCTGTAAAATATTCGATTCAATATTTTCATTTTATTTCAAACTTTTAATTTAAGAGTCATTACATTACATTAATTGGTCAAACCGTCGATGATGGTCTTCATGTCAAAAAGACTCAAAAATATGTGGAACTGTTGTAGTTTGGCACCGATTGAACGGAAAAAATACTCATTAAGTACGCTTGCTTTTATCTTAATATAATATATTTGGCGAATTTCGTTTTTGGGACGTTTGTTTGTAAACATTTTGGTTTAGGGTTTATTTGTTAAAAGTGCGAACGAAGCGAACTTACCTGCAGATAATTTCCACATCATTGTTTTAGTTTAGTGCAGCTGAAAAACATTCATTTTTCCAATAAAGCACCACAACGCCATGTGTTTGATACTTCTCAATTATATACGGTCTACATACCGGGTGTTGACCGCGACCCCGGAACATAGGACTTTAACATGTAAAATCATAATTTCGTAATTTCCTGCTTAACAAATTATATTAGACAAAAAAGGTTCAAATAAAGATGAGAGATCATAAAATTCTACATCAGAATCAATAAACAGAATTAAATTTACATGCCCCATAACGCCAGAAATTAAATATGAAAATATTAAAAATTAGCTCAAAAATCGGGTTAGCCTTTAAAAGTTATCAATGACAAAATAATTGACACAATATTTTAGATATTTTGATATTTAAATTCTATAATTTATAATTTATTCCTTAAATTTGCCTATACTAGTTAATGGATAAACATAGGAGATTTAAATATTGAATAGTAAAAATATTGTTATTTATTGCATGCATTGTTTTTCATTCCGCTTCAACAACCAAGCACATATCTCGTTGCCACAAACGGAAATAAGAATATTCTTAAATAACTAGTCCGTTGTTAATAACGGCTTATTCCAATAAATAATGATAAAATATATGACACATAAACTTTTTTATAATTTTTTTAAGGCTTTCTGTAATTTATTCTGAAGGTATTTTCATTCAAATATTGTAATTTTTTTAAGACAATAAAAATAATTTTATTTTTATACTATTTGTAACACTGTTTGTGTTTTTTGTCGCTTCAGAAATTAATTTGTCTAATTATACCAGTCTGTGCGCTCAGCTCTCAGTGCAGGTGAGGGCAGCAGTTCCAACCATTTTGAACAAGTGTTTACAATAAAACAGTATATTTGTCGTTAGTTTTGTGCATCAGTCCATTCAGTCTGTATTTAAAATGACTACGCTCAGTAAATCGCAAATATAATTTTAGAATGTGTAGATGTGTAGTGTATATGTTTAAATAGTGAATGGATGTTTTTAATGTGATTACGATCTATCGTTTGGGGCAAACTATATGCAGAAGTATCCAGAAAAACATTGCAAGCCTCTATAAGATGACTTCCAAGGCTTTTTAGGAACTACTAAATGATAAGGTTAGTTTTACAAGATACTTGAATCTTTTTAAGCATTTTGGTATTTGTGGGCAATGCCCGATTTAGATTTTTGAGACTTATAAGCAGTAAAATTTTAGGGCCTCCCTACCAAATTATTATTCCTTTGATAATTCCAATGCCACATTCTAAATAAGAAAAATATAATACTGTCATATATAAATCGAAATCTGTTTTATGGAATGATAAATATTTTTGTTTGAATTTCCATGGCGGTGTTTTTCTAATACATATTAATTTTATTTTGATATATCGTGAAATAATAACAATTAGGTAACCAAATGAACTTTATTGCATGTATTTTTAAATTATGAACAACTTTTATGTTTACACTTTGGTTAAACCATTAATGCCCAGCGTACAATAAACCATACGATAACATGTCTCACTTTAAGATTATATTTCTGCCAGGCTATAGCATTTCATACTGGATAAACTATTCTAGGTTATTCGTTTGAGATTGCTCTGCATATTTAAATGTAAAATGTTTTATTCATAATTATACTTATACAAGCTACCAATATACAGAAATATGCAATCAATATTTTAATAGTCCTAGGCATTAATGGGTTATAGTGAATAGGTAAAGAGGCAATATAAAAAAAAATTACAATGAATCCCCTATATTCCTCATTTGAACTATATACCCTTTATATTATTTTATTACTATAATGTTGGGTTGCAGAAAGATAGTTAACTCCGTTGTAAATGTGACAACGTGATTAATATATTAAAAATCAACATTTTTTTACTTGTAACCGAGAAAATGGATTTATAATATTAATTTTGATTGTTTAAGTACGTTGTTACATTAACAACGTGGTTAACTATATCTTTTCCGCAATTTGGCCTAAAAATCATGATGCCAATTTTATAATTTGCTGTTATATATCTACAGCCGGACAGCCGTGTAATCATAGATCGTAACGATTAATTTTTGATTTAAAAAGCAATTGCTAATTTTGCTTATACGTAAATCGACACTGGTTATATGGCTGATGTGGATAAGAACGCTCTAAACCACATCATCTTATAACCAAAATTACAACTATGTCCGAATGGATTCTACGTTACGATAAGCTATAAATTATCTGTTCAAATATCTCCAAATAAAGAAGAAATTACCTTTTTGATAACGATACTTCACGCCTTTGTAAGCAGAATGCCACATATAATAATAGACAAATGTAGGGGTACCAGATGCACTCGTTTTAGAGTACATGTACTCTTTTTAAGGCCTAATACTTTTGTACTATTTACTTTTTCATAGTTGTGCACATTTGTACTTTTTTTATGTTACTCATAAATTATCTATTTTGGGAAATCCTCGTGAATGAAGTGTACTTAACCTACGAAGCAGAAGAGGAGCAATACACAATAAATAAATGCTTTATTTTCTATAAGTAAATTTGGAAAGGAAATACAACATTAATATAATATATTAATTCAGTCTTTATTATTAACGCGTTCTTAATCTAGTGAATAAGCAGATTGACTTTTCTCAAATCCGTAAAATATTATTCATGTTACAATTTAATATGAAAAACTTATGTTAGGTATGAAAAATTATATTACTATAATAAATTGAAAAAACTGTCAGAAATCATAAAGATTTGTCGATAAAGTTCTGTAATAAATATTTACGATATTAGTGAGATAAGAGCATTATTAAGATACGGAAGTGAAATTTGTACAACGAGGCTATAGCCGAGTTATGTAATCACATAAGTTCATTAATAATGTATTTCCATTATCACACGGGTATTGTACAATATTTTATGCCCGCCCAAAGTTAAAAATTTAAATAATTTGAAATAATTGTTTTGACAAGATGAAAATTAATCCAAGTAGTTGCTGTAAAAATGTTTTTAATCCATGACATTCAACAATTATGTAGTTGTTTTTCATAGATTTTTCAATAATTTCGTGAAAATGAGTGACAGAAAGTATTTCGTCGGATATAGAAGAACAAGCTTAAAAAATTATTAATTAAATAAATATTAATTACTTTAAAGAAATGTAAAGATTGTATTATCAATATTTATAATAAATAGTACGTTAATGAAAACTAGTGCAGTATTGAAACTCTTAACTCACGCAAAATGAGTGGATAAGTGACATTTAACTCCCGTGTTTAGATAAAATATATTACTATAGTTTTTTTTAACATTAAAAATCAGCATAATTCTATATAAATTATAAATGTGTATGTAGAAAGGTAGTATTCAAAAAAAAAAAAATAAATATTTTTTTGAGTAGCTAATTACTTGTATTTTTAATAAAAGTACTCTTTTTATATCACATCATCTTGTAACCCTAGACAAATGAGATGATGACAGTCATGTATTTTGTTACCCTATCCGAACTAGTGATCAATGTGTCGGCCCAGTTACATGCCTAAAACAATATTATTCGTTCACGCATATTTTCAGAAAAATGTCAGCCTTCGCTCTTGAATTACAAAATGTCCCAAGTGCGCCTTACAAATAGCAGCAACACCAACCAGCATACTAAAACATATATTTAACAAAGTAGCCTACTACTTCTCTTCAGCAGAAGTTACATGGCTACTCCATTCTCGTATCAGTTGACCAAACTGACAAAACTTTTGTTGTAAATACACACGGCCTCAGATACTGAAAGTCGGCGCAAAACTAACAACTACGTAAATATCAGATTTAATAGAAAAACACTGGGTGTCTGGAACTGTTATTGTCGCCAGGCGTGTCTGCTGTTTCTAGCCTTTTATTTTACTACGTGACGCGAGCCGTGAAAGCGAAAGTTATGTTGAGATAAATAAAAGAATTCGTTAATTGTACATACACTATCAGAAATTCTTTAGGGAGAGTGATTAAACTTTTTAAAAAATTCATTGCATGAAGGTTCATTCCCAGTCATAGTTTGTCGTAGTTGTCATAGTTTTATACCGTTGCTTGTTTTTGTCGTAATTTTTGGTGTAATCATAAATACAATCACACAAGTTCTTAAACTCATGCCATGATCATAGTCCTTAATTTATGAGATAGAAATATGTTATATGTACCTATCTGTTTTTAATTCTGTTGTTAAACAAGTTATTTTATAATTCTTCTTATATAAAATAAATGTATTGTAGAAAAAAAATAGTAAAGTAAATGTAAATAAAAATGTTTTTTTATTACTTACTACACTAAAATTTAATTCTTCCATGGATCGCTCATATTTATCGACATTTTGAATAAGTGTCAACTATCATAATTTTATAGTAACTGGAAATCTGTGTATGAGTGGAAAAAACTCTCAGAATTCAAAATAATGTTTCTTGACGACGAATTATGTTTTTCATATGTTTCACAAGAATCAAGATATACTCTTGATCTTGTCTTGAAATCAAGACAATACAAAGACAAGACAAGAAAGTATCATCAAGAATCAAGATTTCTTGTTATGAAATCTAGATATGTTGATAATAAATTTTTCAAATCCGCATTTATGATTAAAATTTTAAATTTGTCAGTAAAGTGACTTTGAAGTTCAATCCACGTTTGTACATAAGTTCTAACACCATCTGGCGGCCTTATTCTGACGTTAAAATTTTATAAATATGTAGCGAATATATAAGTTGATACTTATAAAATGTGTAATTTCTTATGTATAAATTGAAACTATTTATATATAATTTTCCTTTTTGCGTGTCTTACGCCGCAATTAACATTTAAATAAGAAACATGGGAAAATACCAAGAATTAAGATATATCAGGAATTCTTGAAACAAGACAAGACCAAGAAATTACCAAGACAATAAATTATTTATTTCTTGTCTTGAAAATTAGCCCAAGCCAAGAAATGATCATCAATTCAAGGTTTCTTGTCTTGATGAAACATTAACAGAACTATATTCAAAAGTCTTTTTATTTGATCTGTGTATGTTAATAATTAAGACAGAAATTTATGACAAAACCTATGACTATGGTAATAAGCTTTAAATAGTTATTTGTAAAACTAGATACTAAGATATCAGGTGCTGCCGAATTAGAATTAATAATTAGTTGAAGCATCTTAAAGTTAAATTTCCGATTTAAAATATGAATTAAACCTAGAATTACCCCTTACAGGAACTGATATCTACTGAAATATTGTTGAAGTAATCAGAAATAATTTCTATAATTAAGTTATTCAGTGGTAAATAAAGTAATAAAACAACTTATTAAAGAATATGAAACTCAACTCCCTCTAAATATACAATATATTAAATTAGAGCAGAAATTATTTGTATTTATCTTTTTCTCTCCAAAATGTCCATCTTTCTCCTAAAAAAATTATTTCACATACCTCTCCTCCTATTTTGGAAATATTATTTCTGGTAAAATATTAATAATTCCTCGATAAAAAATAAATACTAGTATTACAAAAAATAAAACTCAAAATTAGCTCAGAGACTCCATATTTTATATTTATTGTATAGTAAATTTAACCATGATCAGGTTTCTAACCTTAATAAATTGAGGGAATATAAGTTAAAATATTAATATATCTGTAACAATTCGTGTATTGGGCAAAAGGGTGAAAATATTATGAAGTTATTATGTAATTCATATTTTTCTCAATTAGTAAGGTAAACTTTGTTTTTACATGAAAAAAGAACGAACAATAAAAATGTTTGCCGGTAGAACAGATGTGAAAACATAAAAATTTGTCGTACTAATTAGATACAACAAAATTATACATCCTCATGTACATACATATTTAAATACATGAAATAATTTAAATGCTTTAAATTCTGTTATGTCTGTCTCCATAGTAAACAATACTATAAAATCTTCTCTTTCATGGAGTGTAGAAATTCTAGTTTCTAAATATATTTCCTAATTGATTATCGCTATAAATAATCGATAAGACTGGTGCACTGTTGCCAAATTATGCACCTGTCAACCCGCTAACAGATGTGAGTGCATGTGTGCCAAGTATTCCATGTTGATCCTCTACATTTAACGCGGAAGTTGCAAATGTGACATTTGTAGCTCTGTGTTACACTGATACTTACTTTATGTTCATTAAAGATGCAGACGTCGAAATACGATATGTTTGACATGGAAGAAAAAATGGGTGATGAGGAAATGAGTCAGTCTATTCATGACGACAGTTGATGTTTACAATTATAGTTTACTTTGCTTTATTGGGTATAATATTTTTAAACTTTGATTTACTCGAACAAATAATTATTTTCTGTGAAAATCTAAATATGTATTTCTTATTTCAATTAAACTAGAGTATGTTTTGCAAACAATATTTCTCGGATTTTGGCAAGTAATCTTATAATACAACATAATATTTCCATTTAGATTATAATATTTGACTTTTTATTACAGGTGAGTTTATTTACTACTACCTTTCTTCTCAACTGGATTGGCATTAGTTTGTAAGTATGTACCTAGTATATTGTATTTACTTATTCGTTAAAATTTGAGAGCATATCTAAAATATAAAGAACACTACTCGTGATTTGATTAATATCATATGTACTCGTATTACGTGTCATATGATTGACAGTCACGGTAGCATACGAAATATAGTGGCATTTCTATTCTAACCTTTTTTACAACAAACCACCCAACGAGCATTTTTTATTCATAAAATATTGTTTTCTAACGCTCGCTTCATAAGCTAGAATTTGTTACCTTTAACGTTGCTTATTTCAACTTACTAGTTGAAAATATCTCTCTGGTATTCAAGTAGTTTAGATTCTACTCCAAAATTATAATTGGCTTGGCAGGTAGTGTTAAAGCCGAATCACTCGATATCGCTTAAGCAATGCTGCCCGCGGTCAGTAGTTGGATGGGTAACCGCTTTGCGAAAACTCATACCAGCGAATACTGCGTGCCGTTGTCACACCACCGAAAACGAGGTATATAAATTCAGCAGTTGAGACCGCTTAACAATCATAAAAAACTTATTGACTGGCATGTACCTGGGCCAAAACCAGGAGGTGAAAAATCAAAAACAATTTAAAATCCGTGACGTTGCATCAGTTTGTATTATTTTATCTTGTTGTTAATTTTGATTTCTTTCATATCAAAATTTTAACGCCATTTTATATTGTTATTAACTTTGTAAAGTTAACTTTTATTTTTTGTTCTATGATACGTGTGATTTATTTATTTTTTTATATATTGAATTACGAAACTAACATTAATATTATTTAATTTATTTTAATATTGTTTTAATGCGTTATTAACTTTTTTATTCATTTGCCCTGAAGAAGCCAAGTGTGTTGGCAAAACGTCAGCTTTTGATTAATAAATTCATCTTGACTGCAGTCCTGAGTATTTTGTACCTCTCACATATTCAAACCAGTCGTTAAATTCTTCATTTTAATTGTACAGGATCTCTATACTCTATTTACAAGTTTGCCTATCTGAAACTTTCTATAAAATTAGGCCGATCCTGCTTCCTTGTCCTTTTGTCTATTTCCTTAAAGCACCGCATTAATATCAAGAACTTCACACATTCCACAAACCAGCCCAATTAGAGCCATCTTACAAAACAACCACATCTTCTCATTACGTTGCTCATCCTGCGCTCCTCTCCTAATCCTCTCGTCATTGTCCTAGACTGTACCTGCACATAACTCTTCTCCACACTTCTATATCATCACCCCAGCACAATAAATTCCCCAGCGCTGTGAAAGACTGAAAGACACGAATGAATATATGCCGGTAATATTTCAGCCACATCATAATGCACGCACCTGTGTTTTGTATATTTTACCTCGGCGGGAACATCATCCCCCTGTGAGGCTGTGTCGCTGTCCTCGCGTGAAACTTTACCTATAAAACAACGCGTTACTCCGCTGGAAATAGAGATAAAGTGTAGGGTACCACACAGTGTTATTATTTTAGGGGACGGTGTAAAATGGAATATAAAATTAAGTATTGTCACTTTCTTTTTGTGTGGGGGTGCAGTAATTGTTTTGCTCGTAAAAGAGGGTAGGAAAGGTGATCAGGCGGGATGGTTTTTGTGAAATTTTTTGTCATGCAAAAAATATAAACTGAAGTCATAACGTGTTGGAATAAATATTTGGTTTCTGCAGTGATTCAAATTTCATTTTAATTATTTACAACGTACATTATATATCATGAGATCCCCAGTTCGAATACTATTGCCGATAGTTTACTCTCACCCTCCATTAACACGTATTTAGGCATTGTGACTTGACGACTGTTAACCGAACTTACTCACTAAAATATAACACTTACTGATATCTGTGAAATTAGTGTGCCACCTCGAAAATGGGAAAATGGCGTCATAATGTATTGTTATTATCGTACGTTTGATAACAAAATTAGTTTTCTAATGTATGGAATATGCTTTTCAATTTTTGTGAATAAAATTTATAGATTTTAATATACAGGATGTTTCAGGTCTAGTATTTCAAATTCTAACAGCTTATTCCTGAGGTCATTTTGAGCCAATCATATGTCACAATTTTGAATGATTTGATAAATAGCGTTTTGTTTTTCAAATGTTTTCGTGTTATTTATAAAATTTTAACCTCTTCCGTTTTGATTACTAAAAGGGACAGGACCTATGTTCATAAGACATTTTTTGCTCATATTGACCTCTGAAATAATCTGATAATATTTGTTACACCCTGTAGAACTCAACATTATTTTATTTGATAAATAATCATATAAAATTAGACGAATTTATATCACGCTATTTTATATTCTTGCGTTACCTAACAGTTGTCAGGTCACGGCCCTCACTGATATTAGTTTACAGTTTACTACAGGGTAAAGATTTTATGTACGCTCAATCCGATATGTGACAATGGAGCTATTTCCCCAACTAAATCAGATCTTAGTGTTTTGCATTGTTTTGCCTAGATATAACGTATAAACAAGAAATGAATGGCAACGGACATGGCAGGTAGCATTTAAGCCGGTTCACTCGATAACGCAAGTTAAGCAGCAGTGCCTGCGGTCAGTACTTGGATGGGTACCCGCTTTTCGAGAACCCATGCCAGCAAACACAGCGTGCCGTTGTAACACCACCGAAAACGAGGTACCGAGCGACATATAACTTCAGAAGTTCACACCGCTTAAATAAAAAAAAGATAGAAAAAAGAGAAGTTTATTCATTTTATATATACGAGTATATAAATTTTAAATGCAATTAATCATTACATCTTCACTGATTATGAAATTAAAATATGTCATCAATATTTACTTAAATTTTTAATATAAAATATAATATAAAATTCTACGTTTGCAGAATATGTTAAATTTTACCAATTATAATTAGTAATCCCTACATATTGTATTACATTTGAATTTATAATGAACAAAAAAAGAAATGCTGTATTCAATTCGGTATGTTTTATTAATAGTTGTACCACATATTTCACAAAATATACTAACAAAAGGGCATTTTGTTGGAAACACTTGTGATAGCTAACCTGTATTTTCGCATGAGACATTAAAATTTAGTGATATTAAATGAGCTAAACGTTTAACTTAACTGATTTAAATTATTTTTTATTCTTCGCAACTGAGTGTTCGTTAGTAAATTCAAAATACCAAACCACGTACATATGTCCGTGACATAAATAACTAGATACCTCTGCCTACTCATTTCAATACTAGTAAAATATAAAAATAGAACGCCTTCTATTATTTTATGGTTTATTCAGTGTGGACATACGCATAACTACCTACCTAATGAATAATACACGCATTTGAATCCTATATTGCTACTAGTCATACCTACATGTTACTTATATATTTGTATTTGCAATCGTAAAACAAATAACAAATTAACATATTACATATTAATATCCCCTATTCATTTTAAGTGCCTGTAACATCATTTGTATTTTCTCATAAGTAATATTAGAAATATAGAGATCATGAAAAACAAGATGACAAGATTTTCATAATAAATAAATAAAATAAATATATCATCACGCCTTTTACCCATTACGGGTGTGGCACTCTGCTTACGCAGATCTCGGTAAGTGATATATTTTTTCGTATGAAATGCGGTTACCAGCCGTCAAGTCATAGCCCCCAAGGATGTTAGTGGAAGGGGAACCACAGGGGTAAATTTAAATTTGTAACTGTCGGCAGTGGGATTCGATATAATACCATTAGTGCTGCAAGTTATGTAGACAATTTTTGTTGCTGTATCATGAATGGGTATTACGCTTGATTTCAAATATCACGATTGCGCAGCACGAGTGATATTTTCAAGCGTAATAACCATGAGTGATGCAGCTCCAAACAATGTTTACATAACTTGTAACACGAATAGTATTCAGAGGACAAGTCAACGAGTAGAAATATATTCTTTCTTTACACTGACTTGTAAATAGATTCACTTCCACAACAACAATGTAACAATTCAATTATTTTACTTGTTACTCACTTGTAAACACCATTTACCCAAACCCTCTATTGCCTTTGAAAATGAATCTTTACAAGTTACTAATTGACAGCTACATTGTAAAAATTTTACAAGTTAGTAAACAAGGTAAACGCACGTTGCCACAGTAATGCTTACAAGGCTTAAGCAAAATCCTTTAAAATAATTTTTGACAGAACAGTTGTGTGAAACTGACAGGACTTAGTTATAATTTTAATTTGATTTACAAATGAATAACAAGTAAAATGTTGTACAATACACGCAAGATAACTCTGTTTTACTGCTTCAAGGAGGTGACAGGCTCGCCTGATCGGCTCGCCGGTCATTTCCTCCATTCAGCAATAAAAACTGTTTTACCTTGCTTGTAATGTAAATAACTATAAAGTAGTCGGCAGGATCACTAGTGAAAATTGTCGAAAAAATGTCAGTATAATTCTTTTCAATTGGTGAAAATTTGTAAATCCTCATAATCTATTGGACCATTTTTAACAGATGACATATGAGTTGAATTGTCGCGAAAATACATGAGTTCAGGTCTTCTAGAACTTTTTTGTCCATTTCCATAATGTTATCTGTGTATGATAAAATAATTTCAGAACAAGAAAATATGGAGTAACGATACTGCATAGCAATGTGCAATGCTGAATAGATTTTGGTCGAAATTGTTGAAATTGAAAAGTTTACTTGGCACAGTACAACAAAATTAATTTATTTCGAATATGGAACCAGCAGCGAAAAAAGTTTTGCCTTTGTTAACTTTCAACCCGTTATCTAACAATGTAGATAGCGTTTTATAAAATATGTTGCTGAAATTTTTAATGAAAAATATCTATTGTGTTATTTTTCGTTTTTATGAAAATATAATCGTGTTACAATTTTAAGTCATAATCTGACCTATTAAATCTCATTTGGTAAAAAGCCGCATAAACCAAACGAAAACGAAATCAACAACCAAATTATTTCATAAAGAAAACTTCAAACAAATTTTAATTTCAAAATTTCCCTAGGTAGCAAGCTTTTTGTCGCATATTTACAAGGTATTCCCATACGGAATTTGTTTGTACACATTTTTCAATTAAAATGAAAAAGTGTCAAAAGGGAAAACGCAAATATCAGGACTGGTAATCGACATACGTTACCCTTACAGAGGGGTCAACACACGAGGAGATTACACACGAATAATATGAACAAGTAAACAGTCATTAATTTACATGAATATGTCACCCTAAATGGGAAATAAAATATAAAGAATTGTGAAATATGTTCCGCGATAGGCAAATGACCGGGGGTTAAAGATGAAAAATGCTGCGGTCCTGAATTCTACGTATTAATTTGGGATTTTTGGTCTTTGTAATTTGGTGAAAAATCGAATAACGTGGATTATTTGTGCCTATAGACTAATTCTGAAGTATAAGCTGGATTATGAGGGCGCGATTTGATCTGTGTGTATAAAAATTTATGGAATCTATGACACTTAAAACAATTATGGTACTAATGTTCAGAATACAGGACGTTCAAGTAGCGCACCATTGCTATTTCAACAAGTGTAAAGGCCAGTAGCATAACGCGTTGTTAGCTATCAACATGTTAAAAGCTGAAAATGTTTTTTCCTGGATTGTGATAATAGGAAATAGTATATTATGATACAAGTGTATAAGTAAGCTTTTATAGCACGTACGACGAGTTTAAGAGCACGACGCGGAGCGGAGTGCTTTTAACGTCGCTAGTGCTTTAAAAGCACTTATACACGTGTCATACGCTATTTTTTATTATATCTGCATCATACTCTGAAAAAACTGAAAAGCAACATTTTGATTTTGATAATTTTACGCGTGTGACATTTGACGTATATCGTTTACATGGAGTTTGGTTATAATTTATTGTTTATTGTGTAATAAAAAATATTTTTCTGGGTATCAATCCTTATTTAAAAAAAATTATTAAACTATCTACGTTTCGGCCACATAAGAATTGTCGATATGTAAATTCATGGTACTTGAGGTTCTGGTGAATTCTAAATTGCCAATTTTTAGTTAAACAGTAATAGTGTATCAGTGTTTCTGACAATATTAGTTCAACGCATTTTATTAAACTGAAATAAAGGACCCCGCACATTCCTTATGGAAAAGTGAATTCCGTCAAATTGGCTGAATTTTAAATATAAACGCACATCGCGAAAATTAGAATTACGTAACTTATAAGCGTTTTTATATAGCAAAATGTAATAGTAAAATAGAAATGTGGTATCACATTTGAGAAATATAACATCAAGTTTTGGATAAGTAAATTTTCACAAAAACATGCATGCATCATGGCACGAGTATGTAAGTGTGTGAATGCGTGAGTGTATGAGCGCGTGAGTGCATGAGTGCTCAAACACATGAATTTGCGAATTTGACTAAATCTTATAGAAACGTATGTATATAGAGTGTACGTGTGTTACGTAACACACACATACACATACACTTACGCACTAATGCAAGCACAATTTTATAAAATTTAGCTATCCAAAATTTGCACACTCGCACACTTACGCATTCATGCAATCACGCACTCATGCATTCACGTACTCATATACTCGCACAGTCATACATGCACATTTTTGTGAGAATTACTTATCCAAAACTCGATATTATATTGCTCAGATGTGATAGCACATTTCTATTTCACTATCACATTTTGCAATATAAAAACGCTTGTAACTTACGTAATACTGATTTTCGCAATGTGCGACTATTGAGACTTTTGTTCAGAAATTCTTCATGCGATCTGTAACAGCACCCCTCCCTAGCTCTCTGCGTAGCCCCTACTACAATACTTTATTACACATATTATGATTATCTCAGTAGAAGTATGTGTTTTATTTTTATTATTTTATTTCAGGTAAAAATTACTAAATGAAATAACCAAAATTTCCACTTTTCTCAACATTTTAAACTATTCGGTATTCGGCCGAATAATGTTTTACTATTAGGTATTCGGCCGGATAGTAAAAATGTTGCCGAATAGACCGAATACTGAATAGTTGCCGAATATTCGTTGCAAGCCTATTCTATGGATTTTTTTTATTCCAATTCAATATTTTTCCATAGTTAACAAACTTGAATTAGATTAACGAACAATATATATTTTTAATGTACGAAGCAAGATATTTTTTCATCAAGTTGTTCAAAAAAATTCTTCATTTTTAAATTTGAATCTACTTTTATTCTTTTATTTGATTGAGTATGTATTTCTGAAATCAACGATATAATATTTTCATACTCCTGCATGACAAAAATAAAAAATATAAAAGGAAATTAACCTGAAAATTATAGTGATTTAATTGAATATGAATGTAACAAGATTGTTTACTAATTTAACCATTTTCTGTTTACTAATTTAACCATTTTCGTAGCTTCTATAGTTTTCGAAATAGCCTTGTTACGCCACTTAAATTGAACACCGTGTGTTTAAAAGTAGCGATTCAAGTTTTAAAAATGTTTTCAATGTAAACTATTGCAATATAATTTCATATTAAGTATTTTATTTTATTCTTTTACAGTATTAGTGACATTTTTGAGGGGAACTATCAAATGCAGTTATTATTTTGGTTATAAAATACAGTGAAAAGAATCCAATCCGGCAAACTATTAGTGAAACGACTGCTCTACCGAGCATAACGTAAAAACTTCCCGTCAACAGCGATTCAATCTTGGCGGCTGATAAACGCACCTAATGCGCAAAAGTGTACCATCTACCAAAGTTTACGACAACGTAGTGCTACACCTTAAATGGGTAAATGGAGAGACGATATATTTATTTATTTTACTCATTTCAGTTATTAAAAGGACAACGATTGTATTTATTTATTTATAAAACGAATTTCAAGTAATAAATTGAATAAAAAAGCGCAAAAACCATCTAGACAGTCACGTCATTTCTCAGTCATAAATCATCTAATTAGCAACAATAATTTATAACATCCTCACGCCGTAACAAAATAACTTCTTCCTGCAACGCCTGTATTCCCTCCTCCCGCGCGGCGGCCCGTGATGCTGGCTGCATACGTTACCGGCGCGATGAGATGAATGGTCGGCGGAAATGAAACGAATGCGCACCGGAAATGGACGGCAGTTTAATATGGCGCCCTGGGACAACGCGAGCGACGCCCGTGTCGCCGGCGTGAGCGTCCAAGGCAGCCGGAATGCAAATGACACGTTGTGGTATGGCGGGTTGCATGTGAGCCCCAGCGGAGGAGAGCTACGCCAAGACCGATTTGGAATTTATTTTGTTTTGGTCCAGGCGATGGTTATTTGTTTGTGATGTCACTAGGGTGATATTTTCTAGAGAGGAGTTTTACAATTTTAGAGACTTTGAAATAGTGGAAGGTGGATTAAATTGACGGGAATAAAGTTTCTGTCTTGCTGCATTTCTTTATTTATAAACTTTGATATAAAATTCACTCACTAAAATATGTTTTGAATCAAACTACATATCATATAATAGTATAGATGATATAGAGTAAACAACTTCCAATGACAAAATTTCTTCAAAGGCTTGGTTGACATACATCTCCTCCATTTTAATGCTATTTTTATATTGCTGTAGTTTTTTAAACTATTTTCTTTACAACAAAAGTATATAGAATTTAGAATGCATTGAATAAGACTCATTTGCTTACCTAAATATTAATATTTCTTGATATATCATTTAAATTAAATGTAATATTAGAAAAATTGAAACACAGTTATGGAAAGTTCAACAAAATAGGAAAATACTAACTGGTACTTACTTTTTTGTACTAACCTATTATGTAGTAAAAAAAACTACGTGTTTTGTTTGATAATATAAAGACAACAAAAAAAAATTGTTTTTGGAACTGTTATCGACACAACTATATCCCTATGTAATTTGAATGAATGAATCCGAAACTGAGGTCAAAAAATATCGTATACCCTCAAAATCAACCCCTAGCGCTAAGAAACAGCCCCTCAATAAGGTAAAAATGACTTAACGCTCCACGAATAGTCTCAAAGGTACTGCAATTATTTTTTGAATTTCGTGTTATGTGAGGAATAATTTTCACCCTATCATGGGTATATCACTGAATGACTTTGGTGCAATGCAAGTATTCACCTCAAAACTGCAGTGCTGCATATCTTATACCAATTTTAGCATCGATTAAAGTAGAAATCACGGTGATAACATTTTTTCACCAGTATTCGGTCAAATTTAAACTTAGGGGTGGTTTTCATTAATCTATGAGAGACTCAGTTGCACAAGAAACTGAGACTTTGTAAGCGTTTATGACATTCACTGCAGTTTTTCCAAGGTGCACCACGTACGAGGGGTAGTTTTTATCCTTCCTTGTGAGGGTGTCACTGAATAAATTTGGAGCTACGGGAGTATTTTTAACCAATTTGAACTCATATTAAAATAGAAAACACGTTGACATGATATGGTTGCAGATTTTGAACATTGTAACGAGTTTAATGCAGTTAGTCACTCTTTGCAAAAAAAAACTGAGCATTCTAATCTTTTATTGCAATAATCTATTGCGATGTAAGACTGTTCGTAGGGAGTCATTTTTACCCTGTTGAGGTTTTTTAGCGATAGGGGTTGATTTTGGGGTTGTGCGATTTTTTTTTACCTCGAATTCGGATGCAGCGTCGAAAACTACATATGAATAAAGTTGACTCGGTAGGATTTAAAAAAAAAAATTTTTTTTTGTGGGGCTGTGAAATATGTAAAAATAAATTTTTTCCTCATATTACTCTGGAGAACGCTACATAGCATATTTTCCAATATTTTTACCTCCCGCTACATACCTGTTAGGGAGGTATAGGAATCATGGTAAACATTCGGTAGATAGTGAGTTTTCAGTGGATGACCACGTTTTAGGGTCCCTAGAATACGGATTTTAATAGTAACGCGATGATGTCTGTGTGGATCTCTCGAGTTACGGTTTCTCCAAAACTACTGAACTGATAATTTTGATATTTTGTATATATCAATCTTAGAAAGAACTGATTAGTTTTTGGTGATAATCCAATAACCGGATATTTTAGTTTACTTGAAGCCCTATCAAGTTATTTTGAAATATCTCAGTAAATTATGGTTTAATGCAAATTGTTGTTGTAAGAGTAATGTTTCCAATATTATTATCTACAATTATTGTTTGAAATATTTTTCTCTTACTGTCACTATTTATGATTTACAATACGTTAAAGAAAAATTTCATTTTGACATTTAAGTTTAAACAAATATTTTTGCAGGCCGTTATTTTATGGCTTATAAATATTACGTAGACGGATATATTATACTGTGATATTTGCTCTAAGCAAAGTGCCACACCCAGAAATTGGTAAATTATATGATGACATATTCAATATATTTGTAGCCTTTTTCAAATAAAAACATTGTTTTATAGAATCTTAAAAAAATGTCTAGACTGCCGACAAAGGAGATTGAGATTTCGGGACATGTTTTCTATTATCAGATATCATCAAATTTTTTGTTTAATTTTTTATTAATTATCAAAAACGTCCATGTCATAAAACTTTGATAATAGCCTTTAATTAGCTGTTAATTAACTTTTGCGCAACTTAGCTTTGGGCCGTATACTGTATTTTTGGAGAAGACAAACTAATTAGTTACACAAAGTTAATTAGCAGCATCAAATTTTAACAACAGGACATTTTCAAGAACTTGACATTCCCTTTAACCTTAATTTTGCTGAAGTTTATCTTCTGCTTCGTCTTTAATAAATACTGTGTATTTATTATATTATTTATAATTGTTTTATCATTTACTTTATTAATAATCCTGCAAACGTAGTAACTTATAAATTTAATCGCCTTATGAATATATTTGTACAAATTGCAATTCATTTAAATTCATTGTCCTCTTAAACACCATAATCCCCTGCGTTAACTTTCTCCGCCAGGAGAAATAATTAACTAATTCTTCACGAGTTTACTAATTAAACATCGTGGGCTAATTCTCGCCCTTATCTGCAATAACGAATGCAAATGACACATTGACGGTCGCTGCAGAGCGACGGGACGGGAACTTATTTGAGTTGGACTGGCGGACGTTTTACGGTAGTATGGACTGTGCGGTACTGTGGAAGTGTGGACTATGGAATGATTGGCTGTTTCGCATGCTAGTGACCAGACGACGACTGCTGCTGCCGAATTAACACAATGGGGTTTTAATTATGGCAGTAATGAAATGTGGACGTTTGTGGTGTCAGCATTTGCGGAACGTTAGACTTGGCTATAGTGAGAATGTTTCGTGTCGTTCTAATTCAGTACAATATAATTATACTAAAGTTAAGAGGATGCAGTACTTTCATTATTTAAATCTACCAAACGATGATCATATTTTTAAATATTTTTATATGGAAATCGTGCCGACTTTTTTTTATATAATTGGACCTAATTTTGGTAATGGTTTCCTCTATGCAAATTATATTTTTCTACAATAGTTGCACAATATCGACATTGTTATTCCATTTTTGGTTAGGAAATGTTCAAAATTGTCGCTCTAGGGCGACAAAGTGACATATTGTCGCACTAGCGTGACAAAAACAAAACAAAAATAAATTAGGTAAAAGAAGTAAATGATGCATTGGATTTTTCTGGTAATAACCTTGCTATTGCAAATACAGCTGGCATATACGTACATACACTTCAACTTAATCACCATAAACGTATTCACTCTGTAGACTTTATGTCAAATGTACTCCATATGTCAAATGTACTCCATGTGTCAAATTATGATTTCTTTGAAAATTTTTATTTTGTTCATAAACGTTGTCATGATTACGGTGACATGGGTAACTATAATTGTACTGAATTGTTATAGGCGTGACCAAAGATAATTTTTAAATTAATTTTTTTCTACAGCTTGACATTGTTCAACGATTGTAGAAAAAATATTGTGTGTATCTCGTCGGATAGAGCTTGTTCGGTGCACTTGTCGAGTGCAATTTCTCGCCGCGTGCAACAAACAATGCTCTATCCGCACTTGATACACAAATAACTATTTTGTATTAATGAATGATTATCATATAGTCCGAAAGAAGTTAAATTTTCTTTCAAACCTGTTTTATTTTATGGTTGTCCGAACGCTCGGTGCGTAATTGTCTTCAGAAAAACCTTTTTCTTTTGTTTCTCATTCATGCATTAAAAAACAATTCACGAACAAATTAGTACTCCTTGGATGCAGTTCTTAAATCCGAACATCTTTTTGTATTTACACTTTTGTTTTAAATTTAATTAAAATTTTTACCATTGTATTTCCTATATTACCAAATAAGTATACAACCAGTATGGACTGTACTTAAATTGGTAGCTCTGAGATAAAAAAAATCATAAATTCATTATCAGAAATATATAATAGGCCAAGAATCGAAATATTCGTATATTTGAAATCGATTAAATATTTATAGTGTACGAGAACGTAAAATTATTAAAAATTAGGATTAGGAGGTAATATTTAAAATAATAGTATAAAATAAAAAATACAGACCGATGCACTACCCTGTACTTGCAAAATATAGGTTATATCACTGGATGGCAAACGTCAGTTTCAAAGCATTATGGCATACCTCAATTTACGCTGCAACAATTTGACATCACGTTAGTATTTCACGATATGTCAATCAAATTAAAACTAATATTTATGAGAATAATTGTAATACGGCCATGGAAAATTAAACAAAAACGAAATATATTTGACATTCCAGAGAAAAGATTTAGATTTATTTATTACAATGTTGTATTATTTTCTGTGGGAATTTAATAGAAGATTGTAATGATATAATGGCGAATTTTAGAGGTCATATAATTTCATTTCTTTTTGTAAAATAAATAAATAAATTTTAACCTACTTTTGAAATGTCAAATACGACTACTTAGAAATCTGCTCATTGTTTGTTTGTTGTTGTTGGGGAAATGAGGTACATTGCAAGCATAGTTCGCAATGAATTTGTTTTGTGTGTATTTCAGTACTTGTCAGTTCATTTCTGTAAAAGTGCCATTGCTAGGATACTTATTTAGAATCGTCAAATATTGGAATGGTGAAAGCGAGACAAATTAATTGTTAAAATTAAATTAATTAGGAAATAATGTCCATTTCATACTCGTATGAACTTTTATACTCGTAGGAAATGAGTACCATTCCATGCTCGTTGTACAATATACTATTTAGTCTAATTTTCCATGGCCGTGTTACAATTTTTCTATTAAATTTTGTTTTTAATTTGATTCATATATCGTGAAATACCAATAATTAGATAACCAAATGCATCTTATTGCACATATTTTTAAATTCTGAACATATTTTGTATTTACATTTGTGCTGTAAAGTGAATAGGTAAAAATTTTCAACAATATATAAAATTAGCAATGAAATCCTATATTTTACATTTCAATTTTACACCCGGTAATATTAGAATATGCGAAAGCAGAAAACATATTCATATATAGTAGAGCGTCAATAATCCAGACGTCAAAAATCCGGGCGATCGATAATCCGGATTAGGTTTTTATATTTAGCTTAGACTTACTGTACAATGCAGTATTTTTTCTGTAAATTAAACATGTAAAATTTTATTAATAAAGAATAGTTTCATTTATCCGCTCCTTTTCTCTAAACATCACAGTGATTTATGAGCGATTGCAGCTTGCAGCTAATATTTTGCGTTGATGAAACCGAAAAAGTATTTTATTGGTTCATTTCAAAAATCCGGATGGGGTCCGGTCTCAATTAGACCGGATTATTGACCCTCTACTGTATTTATTTTGTTTTTTTATGTCATTGTCTCTTTGATTTTTTTTACTTTAATATCAGCGCTTAAATCATCTTAAAAAATAAATAAATGTGTTATCTGTGACATTTAGAACGCCAGAAAGCACTGTAGAACCAGAAATGGGTACATCTGAAAGTTTAATTACTAAAACAGATTAACTAATTTCCTTCTAAGGCTATTGTCGCTTGATTATTCTATATTCCATATTATAAGTATTGTTCGAAAAGTCGCGGTACAAAATTATCTATTGTTCAGTGAACTGAGCACGTGCAGCATGCACTACCAGCTCGGCTCTACTGAAGTTTTAGAACAATGAACGAATGAACAGACTTGACGGCGCGACGGCGATGAACGTGAACGGCCCTAAACGGCCTGGAAATTCGTGATAGTTTTTGCTGTCGTTTTAGGGTTTGTTTTACTCTTTTCAGACTCTTTTGTTTCTGTTTTGTAATCAGGGAGGTTTCTTTCAGGATCGTGAAAATTAAAACTGAAAATATCAACAATGGAGGTTTAATCAGGAATGGTTTTCAGTAGCTGTTGTTCACGATGACAAAAAAGTCTCAGTTTATTTTTGTAACCACGTAGGATTATTTTGTAACAAATGACAATGGTATCTTTTTTTAATCATATCGGGGCTCTTATTTTGTGACTTTTATCTGTATTAACTGTTGAGAGGTGTATCTGCTCTGTATCTAAGTAATAATAAAACTACATATAATCTCTTATAATAATTTGTGTGAAGCATTTAAAAATATTTTAATTTTAAATTCCGAATAGGCTTAATGAATTCAAGAAAAGAGTCATTTAAAATAGAACATCTATTAATTGTATTGAACGTTTCGAATCGAGAGTTGATCCTTCTATCTCCAGCAACAATTTTGATAGAGAAGGTTAATTTTGTTACATGTTGACTAATGACTAAATTGAAATTATAACAAGCAAAGGGGGCTATTCCGTAACTTTCCTGTTAATTTTTAACGGGCTTTTAAAAATTTTAACCCATAATAACAGACGGTTCTGAATAAGAATAAAAAATTTAATTGGACACATATATTTTTATTTGTTAAAATTTTTAACAGGCCGTGAAAAATTAACTATGTGCTTTTTTATTTTTTCCAACACCTACTTGTAAAGTGGTATTTTATCCACTGAATTCTCGATACTAAAATAATATTTTTTTCACATGTCAGGAAACCCCACCGTTCTTCTCCCGAAATAGTGAGTAAAATGTGTTTTTCCTCTCTAGTGAGGAAAATACAGAAGTGTTGACAATATGAATGTTATTTACAAAAAATATATTGTAAAAACTTTAAATTACTGCCTAATTTTATTAAAAATTCTTATTTTAGTAATATACATACTTTAAATTGTCTTACAATTATGTCTTATATTTTTCTTTTTTTAGATTAAATCACAATTTGACAACTTTAATTTATATTTAAAATTAGTTCATTGACAAAACTGCTATTCCGCCTTGCATCTGATAACCTAACTTTTAACGTGTCAGTTGTGTTGTCAAAGTGTATTTTAGGTCGTTTTTAGATACATGTGAATAAAATGTTGTGTCTAACACGAGAAAAATACCGTTTTCCACTCTTGTACGAATTGCCTCATGAGCTAGAGTGGGAACAAGAAACCCTTTCCTCTCTAGTTTCACAAATAACTATTGATAGTTGCTATAGTAATAACAAAATGTAGTATATTTTTTTTCTATATTTTAAGCAAAATTACATAGCAACTTATAAAGTATACAAGGAAGCATTGGTAACAAAATAAGATGGAACATACATATGTATGTCATGTTTTTAATTAATTGTCATTTAAGTTTAATTCAAGAAGCGTATTAAAGGAACGTGTTGGAAAAAATATTGTGTGCAACACGTGAATAAGACAAATTAACCACTCGCGTAAATTAGATCCCTCGGCTAACGCCTCGTGAGCTAAACATTCCGCTTGTGGTTAAAATATGTCAGTATTAACTTAATACATAGTTAACTATTAAACCAAAGTTGTGATGATTTTTAATTTTTAATTTGATTATGAGTCAAAGTTATTGGGTTTAAAATTTAATAATTACAAGCAACGTTTATTTAAAACCTTTCTGTAAATAATTTACAAAAGTAATGTTTCTAGATTTTATATTCTTAGTTACTCGTTTTGTTTGTCGTGGACATCCCGTATTTATTTTACGACGCAGACGAAATACTAGTAGTAAATATTTTCACGTTTACATTTACTTATACGGAAAACATTATCACCTTAATTAATTCTTGTATATTTATATTTTACACCTGCAATGTTTGTTGACCTCCTGTGAGTCATACTTTGAGTATGTAGATATCCCTATTTAACAAATGAGTTGACGGAACCCGTAAACATGCTTGCTAACTCTGCAAGTATTTATATTACATGCTTGACTGAAAATTTATTTCGTTAACGTTAACAATGTAAAATGGAAAGCAATTTATGCTTAAATTGATCTTTTTTAGAAATAATAAGTTAAAAAATTTAATATATTTGGTGTCTTCTTACCTCTTTATAATATTAAATTAACTGTCAGTTGCGTGCAGGGGTGAAATATTATCCTTATCAGCAAAATCAATTTATGAAGCTATTTAATATTTATGATTTATTTGGAGGCCATTTAAGCTAAATTGAATTTTGGAATTAGCTGGGCAATGAGAGGAAATGAAGTTTAAGGTTTTTAATATCATGGAGGAATATTGATTTCGTCAACACTAGCACTCAATTTTGAATTTCGATTCTTCTTATATTTTTTTGTTGATTTCGATAAAACGCTGCTACAGGTCGTTTTTCTCTCTAGTTTATTTAGTTTTAGTTACCTTGGGAATTGGAACCTTTTCTACTAGATTCGCTACTAATTATAAGTAGGGTTTGTATTCAAGTGCATATTTATAAATGTTCGTTGTTGAACAGGCAATGTGTTTGTTGTAGGATCTGTATTATTTCATTATACCTTGATTCGTAAAACTATTTAACGTATCATTTAGGTAATGTTTCTTAAAATTTTGATAATAACCTATGAAATTATACACATAGAGACATGTGTAATTGCTTATCTGAATGTAACGAAGCTAAATTTTTATTTTCGTTTTTTTTTTTTATTTTATATTGACGTGTTAATCAAGATGGGGTAAATAGCTCCGTGGTAACGTGTCGGACTGTGGATCGTGAGATCCTCAGTTCGAATTCCACTGCCGACAGTTACAAATTTAAATTTACCCCTGTGGTTCCCCCTCCACTAACATCCTTGGGGGCTATGATTTGACGGCTGGTAACCGCACTTCATACGAATAAAATATATCACCTACCGAGATCTGCGTAAGCAGAGTGCCACGTCCGTAATGGGTAAAAGGCGTGATGATATATTTATTTTATTTTATTTTTGTGTTAATCAAGTATAATAAAATTAATACCTACTGCAAGGTAACTTGATACATTTTTGTCGTATGTGCAAGTGTGTTAGTTTGGAAGCTTTTGAGAGATAAGTAGTGTAAACATTATTTCCAAGAAAAATTAAAACGTTTTTCTAGTTTACAGGGTGGTTACTGACATCCGATCATAGGCCTTTTACATGTTAAATAATACTCTTCAATTTCCTGCTTTCCTAATCATTTTGGAGAATAATGTTTCAAAATAAAGTTAAATAGATTTAATAACTGCATTTGAATCAGTAAATTAATTTCATTTTACTTTCTTAATAAAGGCTGAAATGACATTCAAAAATTCATTTTTACCTCTGCAAGAGAGGTATAGGAATCAAGCTAAAAATTGAGTAGTGAGTTTTCAGTGGATGAGCACGTTATAGGGTCCCTAGAATACGGTTTTAATAGTTTCGCGATGATGTTTGTTTGTGTGTTTGTCTGTCTGTCAGTCTGTCTGTCAGTCTGTGTGGATCTCTGGAGTTACGGTTTCCCAAAAACTACTAAACTGAAAATTTTCATATTTTGTATATACTAATTGTATCCCCTTTGGAAGAGCTGATTAGTTTTTGGTGATAATCCAATGACCGGAAGTGGTAGTTTACTTGAAGCACTACCAAGTTATTTCAGAATATCTCAGTAAATTATGGTTTAATGATTATTTTTAGACGTTTATTTAAACCAATCAAATGCTTTATTGTATGTCACGTGTCTGCGTTTTAACCAATCCTGTCATTATTATACTGAGAATAATGCTCTTGTGAATATTCCCGGCAATTTTCTCTGTAGCTTTTTTGTTTTTGTTGACAGATGTCAGATGTCAAATAGTTATCATCAACACAAGGTAAAATGAGTCAAAAAGATAGATTTAGTGCTGTGCCTGATGATGAAATCAAAAAATAATCTAATTAAATATAACTCGGGAGTTCGATAAATTGGAAAATAATTCTCCAGTATCTTTCTCAAACTTGTCGCCATTTGGCAATAGCCACTCAAGCCCTACGGGCTTTCGTGGCTATTGCCTGGCAACAAGTTTTCGAAAGATCTGTCAAATTATTTTCAATTTATTCTCACCCTCTTGTTATATTATTACTGAAAATTTTATTATTAGAATCATGTTTCAAATATTATCTACGATTATTGTTTGAAGCATTTTCCTCTTACAGTCACAATTTACAATTACAATTACAACACATTAAAGAAAAATTATATTTTGATATTATCGTTTAAATCTGCTAACCTGTGTTTTTTTGTAAAAAACAACGGTTGAAAAATGCCATTTTTTGACATGTGTCATAATTTTTTGAAGGGATGAGCGTTTCTTGATTGTGGTGGTCCGTGTTCATGCAATGTTCGATAAATATCTATGGCGGGAGGTATTGTGGTGCCCACAACAGATTTTGATAATGAATAAATGTAATGTAAATCGTATTCTGACATGTTACCTCGTTATATATGATCCACAGTCCGATGTATTACCCCATATTATACAAAGAATCAATGATATTTTGATGTTCACATAATTCCAAATATTATTGCAATAATTGTGAACGTCTAAAAAATTTCATATCATCACAATTTATTATCAGAACTGAAAATATAACTCTTCCAAAATGTATAGATCTAGATCTGGCCTAGACTATAGTCCAATTCACAATTAATCAAAAAGAAAAACAATATTCAATAAGAAAAGCCATCATTACACAACAGCAAAAAATCTCATTTTGTTCCAACATTCGCTTTCGTTCGGCAAAATAATAAATCACAAAACAAAATTGTCAACAATAGTTGAGTCGGCGTCCACTTGGAGCGCTGGCACCGCTACCCCCTCTTTTCTTTCCAGAGTGGGAGGGGGGATTGTCACCCTACCGCCCTATGATTAATGCTCGGCCGGCAAACGCGCTATCAGATAATTGTACATTGTGAACGGGGCTTTCACTTTATTCAGATTCAAGCATAACTCATCGATTTTCAGTTGTGTGAATGGAACCAAAATGTGAATACCCACAGGGAAATAGCTAGTGGAGATTCCTTACTAGGTTCATAAATTTGTTGAAATTAAATGGGCTTTGGAACTGGCCCGGTATTTATGTTTATGTTAATTAATTTTCATGGAATGGAGGTTAGAATTTAATTAGAGTCTGTGTTTGTACAATTCGAAATATTTGCTTTAGTGGATCACCTTCACCTTTGAATCTGATTGCTACTATAGTGTTCCCAAAATAGTAATTTTAAATGTACACAATCTGTCCCAAGTTCTCTTTAAAAAAACTGGTGCGGGCACCACACGACTTTCCTATACTTTTCTTCTTTTCTTCTTTATTAATTGCACTTAACACATGTTTGACAAATTAAAATTGAATAGATGTGTCAATTATGTCAAACTCGATGGTATTAATTTAACTGTTGTAGAAATCAATTGACGATCGTTCAAAATATTTGTTTACGTTTTTGTTTAATTCTCCTCCCTGAACCCTTCATATTGATACCAAACTTTGCAGGGTTCAAATCACTCTTTTAAAAAGCAATTGATAATTGTCAGAAAATAATTTTTTATAGTTGAAATCAAGTTTCCTTTTGGAGATCTTAAATTTAATAGCAAACTCTAGAGTTTAATCAATATTTTAAAAATTCATTTCTTAAATATATTCGTATTTTTACCTAAAAATGTACTTCCGCGAGAAACCTCGACTTTAATTTTTCCTTGATTTTTAATTTTTGTATAAAAAGTAAAAAAAAAACTTTTAAACAGCGTATAACTGCTACCGTGAAAATATCACAATCAATTATGATTTCTATACTTCTTTATACTTCATAAGAAAGTTAAAAATTAATTTTGGGCGATAGCCAATTTATTTTATTAATTAAATAAATTAAAGTCTCACAAAGATGTCTTGAAATGAAATTTAAACAATTAATTTGGAACGATATTAAATAGTTCTTTTACAATAGTTCATGGAATATCGTCGGGTTTGATGTTAAATGAAAATGTCTCACAGAAGAGAGCTGCACTAAAATATCAATATTTTCTTATGGGTGATCGTCAAATATAATTTTTGAGTTTGGTACAAAAATGATGCTTTCTGAAGAATGAATTTATATTATCAGATAAATTTTCCATATTGAATTTTACAGTATATGATACTCGTATATGTTGATATAATGTAGATACATTTTTGAGGTTCCCTGAATTTTCTCAATGCCGTTTCTGTATCTGTTCATATTTCTATAATAAATGCTATGACAATAATCTAAAAGTATTTTCTATACCTACATCTCTGATACCTACATATTATTTAAGAAAGTCGTGTGGTATCCACACCAAATTTTTATACAGTACCTAATAGGTATTTTCCGAATGGACGATTATGCTGTATATTTGTAATTGTGTCTGCTGTATTTTATCTTTGAATAATTTTTAGTGTCTGAAAGTTGTAAAGCAGCAAAAGGTACGGTAAAATTCTCCGAGAATAAATTAAAAGATGAATCCACTTTTAAAATGAGTGAAAACTTTGCAATTTTCTTGTTATGTAAATGAACATTGATTGAGAGAAAATTCGGGGAGGAACTTAATTTAATCGTAAACTTTAAATAAAAATATAATCTTCTTTTTCTTCTTCAAAGTTTTGTGTTGCTTTTAGATTCACGTCTGATTTGCTTGCATCTAATTTTGTTAAATTGAAATTTTACTCGTTCAAATGCAAATAATTGTCTGGTGGTTTAATAAATGTAATTAAAATTGAATCAGTTTTTCATTTGGGAAGTAGAAGTGCTAATCAACTGATGCAGTTAAATTTCTATAGAATATTATTTCTTCAATTATTCAAAAATTTGTTTTGCATTTGGCACGTTCGGGAATATTAATTAAAATCATCTATAATTATTTTGTAGTTTGAAATGCAATGGATGTTTTAAATTGTATTTTAACTAATTGAAATTCTAAATATTAGTTCGAATTTCAAGCCTCCTGTCACGAATATATTTTTCAGTCATTAATAATTGACACTAAATTAAAATATCTATTTCATTATTTTATTTGCAATATTCTTTCATAAAAAAACAATTAATCAAGTTGTCATATTCCATATTTCAAACTGGTTTTAAAAACAAAACGAGGTCTTTGACCTTGTATTAATTTTTGGTGACCACAAACAAATCTATTAGCAATTATATATTTATTTCACAAACCTGTTCATTGTTCAAACCGCGTACAAAAACTGTACTATTATAATAACTTTCTCATGTCAACAACTTTGCTAACCTAGCATACTAATTGCAGTGTATAGTGAGTTTATTTATAACTTCTAAAATTACGTAGTGAACAGGCCATCAGATGCTCTGACAACTCACTTTCTTTTTCATTTTGATTGGTTTGCATATCTGGTCGATCCAGTTTTGAGTCTGACGCCTGGTGACAGAGCTAGTTTTTATTAAGTGACGTGCATATTTGCTACATGGCGTTTAGATACGTCTTGTGGTTCATTATTTATTCTGCAACATTTCTGTATCACTTTTTTAATGGCTGGTGCTACTTGTTTTGTTTTTGGGTATACTAGGATAATTATTTCAGTACCGTTCAACATAGAACGAATTTTATTGTTTGTCATCCGAAAATATGGTAATGTATATATCACAAAAAACGAAAATAACAATTATTATGTAGAATGGTCAAAGGCGCTTTCTTACCAGACAAAAATATTCAATGAACATGTGTAAAACGTTCCTTTGACTTGAATTATTGTCGGGTCCTCTTCTTTGTTGTTTTATTAGTCTTGTTATGAATACAATAATAGACATTAAACGTACAAAACCAGTGCCTGTTTTCTACCAACTGAAAGTATTCTCTCGAATCGCATTGAAAAAAGTAAATATAATGTTCAAAATACTGAATAATATTGATTCTAGTTTCCCTCAAATTACTTCTAAAAATCAGAAAAAAATTGATTTGTCACATACTAAAGGAACAGCTTCGAAATTCAAACTTAGATTTTTTTATCAGTAGTCCAACATTCTAAAATTATTTTGTAGAAACATGCTTCAAATAAAGAGAAAAAGGGAATTTTTGACCTGTATAAAAGAAGTAAACAAAATAAATATATCATCAGGCCATTTACCCATTTTTAGTGCGATACTCTGCCTTTGCAGATATCGGTAAGTGATATATTTTACACGTAAATTGCACTTACCAACTGTCAAATGCCTACTTTCAAAGATGTTCGTGAAAGGAAATCTAGAATTTAAACATGGCGACTGGTACATGTGAACGGGGGATGACATGAACCAAAGAGCTTTATATCCCGTTAAACTTTTATTTTCTTATACTTATTATAAGGAATTATAAAAATCATGAAAATTAATCTATGGGGGCTCCACATAACTTTAATAATTATTTAATAGATGTTTTAGTTTATGATTATTGAAATTTTAGAAACACAAACGAGGCTCAAAAAATGCATATACATATTTCAAAATATGTATCATATACCGAAATTTTCTATAACCAAAGTGCAAAGTCCAAAATGGTTAACTGAACTAAAAATTTATTTCTTCAGAAGCTTCAAATTGATTCTAAATTCGAAAAAAATCTAATTAAAACAGTTGACGATCTCTCAATAGTAAGTTTGATATTTATGTGCAAATCATCCCTAAACCCTAACAAGCAGATTCATAAAAGGGATTAGCGCTAACCCCATTTTTATTATTAGTCATAACTTCATTTTGCGTTCTCAGAACATATTTATTTTAACTAAGGTAGTAACTAGGTAGTTAAGATTGGATAGCATAACATTTGACATATTTTGTTAATTTAATTAATTTTTTAATTTAGAAACAAAGTTACAGATATTGACTAAATGGAGTTAGTTTTATTTCCTTTCGTAAATCTGCCTGTAAGATACTTGTTATTTTTTTCTGCGATCATTACCTTAAGTAATGTTACGGCATTTTTTGCAATATTTGGTAGATCCAAATTCGTTTTGATCCCTGAATTATTATTGACAAATTGAAAACGTTCTTTGCCCGATTGCCAGCAAAATATGTGAATCTATTGATAGTTCCGCCATGTTGAATTTATATTCGCTATTTCCTTTCTCAATACAAAATAGCAGTTCTGATCCTTACATTGATTCGTAGAATAGCTAACTTTTTCAGTACTTTTTTAGTGCATATTCTACAAAGATAATGCGACGGAATGATTTTTTATGTGGTTTTAAGTGGTTTATGGTTTGCAAGAACGACGTTAGACCAACATGTGTGGACGGTTATAATGCGTTGATGACGTGATTCGCAGAAAGATGTCCACAAAGTTTATAAATAGAATAATTACGGTCATTTTCACTTGTGTAATTTCACTCACTTCATTGTATTTTGTAAATTGTTTTGTTAATCTGTATAGTTTAATGAGTTTAATGTTTTTAACACAACTGTGTGGGTTAACTCTTTTATGGGCAATTGCACAAAAATATGCTGTTTAAATATGCTTTTAATTGCGTAAAAGAGTAATTAGCATCTGTTTAATTCGAATGATTTGAATATGCCGAGTCTTATGCAAATCGTGATAGGCTTATTAGAAGTTCTGCGGAGAATACTAAAGATTTTTAGAATGTTTTATAACGTGACGAAGTGTACAACTACTACTATTATAGTGTCGGTTGTTGTAAATATGCATGATAGCTTTATTAAATGGATATTATACTCGTACATTATTTTTAGGAGTGCTACTATTGCATTATTGATATATGACATAACGTTGTATATCCCTAAAGATTCTAATGATGTGGTGAGAATTTGTTGGTTATAGAACTCAAACTATTGATAAATTAGAATCCATATTTATGTAATTAGGGTAATATCCTATAACGATAATTCTACGAATAGGTCTTTAAACATTATAAAAATATGTAATGTGGGTGAAGTTAAATGTGGTACTAGATATTGTCGGTTGTGGGAATTAAACTAAACATCTCATATTTCATAGTACATTACCAAGGAGCTATTAGCTCCATATCTTTCTTTCTATTTGTAATTAATATATAAATATGGGTAATTCCTGTACAAAGTGTGAGGAATTCAATTTTTAAATGTACTTTTAACCAACCTTACTACTATTATCTTCGATCGTAGGATATATCCTACAAACGCGTTGCTATTATTTTAAAAACTATCCCATCGCGCTTGTGTTATATACAAATTCGGCCTATTGCTTCGTACAACTTTCACATGCGCGTGCGATAATCAATTTTATATATATATATATATATATATATATATATATATATATATATATATATATATATATATATATATATATATATATATATATATATATATATATATATATATATATATACAGGGGGGTGTCCCAGATTTAAACGGCCTAACTTAATCCATAGATTAAACACGTAAAAATAAGGTGACAAGTTCATTTGAGCAAATGTCCGTAAATGCTTCATTCCAAAGATATTCATGTTTTTCCTATTGGGTTGTGCTCCTTTAAAAAATCAACTTCTTAACGAAATATTCAATATTATCTTATTGAGGTGTGACATATTAATTGAATTAAATTAGTAATAAATTGTTTATTACCGAATTTCAATACAAAATTTAGTTTGCTTGCCCTGATGCCTGAGAAAAAATGAGAAACTATCAATGAATTTAAAGAAATTTTTTGGGATGCCATAAAAGGAACAGTCTATGATGAATCGATAAATATTTTAGACTCACTACGAAATCATATCTCCCAAGCAATGTCACGCAGCATCCAATGCAGTAGCAGATCGTTGTCGTGCCTGTAGGCAAACATTTTGAACAAATATTATAAAAAAAAAATAGTTTATGAAGTTATGTTATTACTTCATTATTTTAAATCTTAAATTTCTTTAAATTCATTGATAGTTTCTCATTTTTTTCCAAGACATCAGTGCAAGCAAACTAAATTTTGTATTGAAATTAGGTAATAAACAATTTATTACTAATTTAATTTACTTAATATGGCACACTTTTATAAGATAATATTGGATATTTCGTTAAAAAGTTGATTTTTTAAAGTAGCGCTGCTCAATAAGAAAAACATGAATATCTCTGGAATGAAGCATTTACGGACATTTGCTCAAATGAACTTGTCACCTTATTTTTAGGTGTTTATTATATGGTTTAAGTTAGGCCGTTTAAATCTGGGACACCCTGTATATATATTTAACTGTTCTGAGTCTTTTAAATTAACACTATCTGTAATATATCCATAGATAAAATTTTGAATTAAAATTGAAGAATCCATCTTCATTTTTCAACTAAATTCAATTCATGTCAGAAAGAAATTGGGGTTCATATTCAAACTTTCTTTAAATTTTTAGTCTTTGCCCAAAAATCAATCAATAAAACCATGGAATGCATAATTTTAGAAAATTAAATTTAAGTACTTTTATATAGAGTTGAGACCCAGCTCGTCAAAGTTACAATGCAGTAGAAGAAAATCTGATTTGTTCTGATTATAAATTTTGGCTTCTAGTAGCACGTAGAAGTGATTATTACCGAATGACTAATAGCTAGAAGTTGACTTACTAATCTCAACTAAAATAACCGATGGTGGCGCTGTGAGCATTCTCAATATGGCGGAAGTATGAAGGCAGGTAGGAATGTCAAGAGTAGCTTGTCGTATTGTTTGTGATAAACTTTAAAATAAAACTAAGTGTAGTTCAGGTATTCGAATTTCTGAATGCTACTCACAATTTAAGAAAAATTGTTGAAGATATCATTACTAAATACATTTACTTGTTTTTTTTTTTTAATGTTATCCTTGTTTAAACAGGTGAACAAATTTAATTTTATGCGCCATGAATTATTAAAATAATTTCCCTATGTTTACAAGCAAGTGCTTTGTCCTCGTCTCATTGCGAAATAGTGGTATGTTTTATACAAAATGAAGACAAGAAATGCTTAGAAATAATACAAGATGCCGCTTATATTGGCAAATTGTTCACTTGTCTGCTCTTTACTTTGTCTTGCCTAGATGACTGGCTTTTGAAATACAATTTTTTTTTCAAGCGTCGTCGTTGAGAAGGACTTTCTAAAAATATATAAATGAAGATCATTATTAATAATATTACGGAAAAAATATAATCATTAGGTTTTGAATATATCCATCGTTTCTTGTATTTCAGCATTTAGTAAACTTATTTTCACATTTTTTGACTTACATAGAATCTTTTCCTACCCATAAGTGAATGGCATCCAAATACACCACATAATATTACATTTCCCACGTTTAATCGCATCCATTAACACAATAAAGATTTAAAACATACAAAACATGCTATAATAAATAATATTATTTTGCTCGCATATGCCTTCGTAAAGTAGTATAAAATTATGCCACCAGATGTCATATCGCTTCTCTGCGGTTGTCAGTACAGTTAACAATCGTTCCTAAATTATTTTTGAGACCAATGTTTCAAATATAGCTTCTAATAGTAGTTATATTATGATGCAAGTGTATAAGTAATATTTTAAAGCACGTACGACGAGTTTAAGAGCACGACGCGAAGCGGAGTGCTTTTAACGTCGCTACTCGCCAATCGCTCTTGGTCATGTGTAAATTCTGCTAGTCACTATATTAATTGAATAATTCTCTATAATCTCATTACACGAGACCCGTTTAATTGAAGTTGGTCCACTGAATTAAATATATTAAAATCAATAATTAAGCATAAGAATTTAAACACTTACTTTCTGCAGTAGTATTTATTAACTTTATAACAAGAAATTACAATTTTAGAGACCTTAAGTAGATAAATTGTAAGAACGTTAATTTTATGACATATATTAACATATTTATTAGAAAGCGATGCATATGTTTTCATATGTAAACTACGTAATTACGATAATACTATGTATATATCTTAACAATTAGATACGTCAAGAAGCATTAATTGTTTTACAATAGCACACATTATTTTAATATACATGTTGACCTTAATTTTAAGAATTTTACTGCAGATCTGTAATAATTTACAATGAAGAATTTTACACTTTCTAAAAATTGACTATAAGAATATATAGGGAATTTTTTTCTGACGTACACATTAATGAAAATATAATCTAGATGAAGCTCGTACTTGTTTACAGCAGTACGTATTTATAAGCTTCATCGGATACATAATAAAAGAATAGATTTTAAGTTTCCAACGACTGTTTTAATGATTGTTTTCATCATGAGCATGAAGGTGTTATGGAATTATCATGCTGTCAATGTTAAAGTTTGTTTACAACTCGCCATAGAATTTCATTAACGAACGAAATACATTATGAAGTCAGGCAGTAAGTACCTGCAGCTCGATGTTCGGAAGCTGGAGCTACATTAGGTTAACGTCAAACTTACTTCGAACTATTCAAGTCAAACTAATTTATAAGCGTTGACCGTCCGATAATCTAATTATATCGGTAGTTATTGATTACCGGAAGCATGCATCCTCAAACTTCCCAATGTCGTTAAATCATTTATTTAGAAGGTAGGAACTTTTAAACACGTAAATTGAAGATAATAATAGAAAAAATGCCTGAAAAGGATAAGAATTGTTACATATACATGCGCTGGTAGCGAAGAGAACAGGGTCTGTGACTAAATTTTGATTTTTTATATATGATTGTAAACAAGGATATGAAATACTAGATTTTTTTTTATAGTCGGTGGGTTATTAATGGTTTATGATATAATATATTTGGAGAGATAGGAATAGACACCAATGTCATATGTTGTAATTTAGTATATTGTTTATTTAGAGATACATAGGTAATTTTTATAGTTAAATGATGATAATATAATTTTTAATCTTGGAAACTGTAGTTTTACTCGAAATTTTTGCACGATACAAATTTATAGGTAATACTACCGTACTTGCAATGAATTTATTTTCAAATTGAAAATACTAGGACTTTATAAGATTACGAGTACATGTAGTTTTTATTATTATTTTGAGATAACATTATGGTTAATTTACTTATTTTATAATTCCTTTCTTTGAATTCCACTATGGTCACAGATAGTGGAATTTCACAAACAAAAAGAGCGAAGATTTCCCAGCAGCTAATTGGTCGAGGGACGAGGTGAATATACATTAGCGAAAATTATATCATATATTTTTGTCAGCTTTTCGAAGCGTGCTACGAGAATACCATAAAAAATTTAGAATCAAATGTTCGATTTTTCTTCTTCAATTTGGTGTTCTCTTAAAAGTCTATCTACAGTTATTTGTATGCGGAGTGCGTTCGTAGAGCCATCTACTGTTTTCTAAGTTAAATAGATTACATAACTAGAACAAGTTCATGTGCTATCACGTACGGTACATTTATTTTACTAAATAGTGTTTTATAATAGTGGACTGAACTAAACAAAACAATTTACCTGCAAACTACTAAGGTTACGTGTATGGAATATATGGTGTATGATCAATTTGAGATTGAGAAGAATGTTAGTTAGAAGAGTTTGATTGAAACAATTGAGGCGGTTTGGACATGTAGAGCGCATGTCGTATGAAAGGATGGTGCCAGAGATATGTGAGGAGATTGGTAAATAATATTTCTTCAAAACTGTTTTTCTTAATACGCTTTTGCAGTTTACAGTTGTCAATATGTCATAGTGTATTTTTAACATCCAATTTTGGAATATCGATTTTGTAATTAGATTTTACACGGTGCTTTGTGGCGCGATTAGTAAAATTAAAATTTTTGCAAAATAACGAAAACCCTAATTGACGATTTTTTTGGAAAAATAGATAATGTCGAATGCGAGAAATAAACGCGAGTCTTCAGTTAGAAGAAGTCTAGAAAAGAGAAAGAAACGTTCTTCAAAAGTAGGTTTAGGTAACCTTTCCTAGTTCTAGAGCCAAATTATATTTCTATCGCTGAATCAATGGCCGGATCGAATTATTAAATAAAATAAACTAATGTTAAACCAATTAAACTAAGTTGCTACTTGTTATTTTATTCATTTGTATATTAATGCTTTGGTGTGAAGTTATTCGTTGACAGGTGCCTTAAATGCCTTGATTATTGGTGCTATAAAATTACTATGAGCTAGTTCTCGTGTTATTTTATAATTTTATGAAAATTAGATCTGCGCTGAGTTGAATCATGGTCATAAATGTACTTTGAAGTACAACATGTTTACTGTGATCAGCGTAATCTTCTAACAGTCATAGGTTATAACCCAATTGCAAAAACTAATTAGGCACTTTTCGACTATAAATTGCGTTATATTTCCATTTTCTTGTTTTTTTTTTTGAAACCTCTCTTCATGTATTTTCCAGCTGTTCGTCCCAATATTTATTTTGCTAAACTCTAGTGAAGTTTACAGTTCCAGACAATTGAAATGCAGTCACCAATTCTATAAATAAGCAATAGACTTCTAAAACACCATTACTTCATTTGTCAGTTGAAGTTTGTTACAATCTAAGTATATCCAAACAATGACTAAACATTTCTCTCATTCTCATCCAATCAGTCTCAATCAAGACATTATTACGTGGAACTATCAAACAAAGTTCTAAACACGGCCCCAAGTGCCCAGCGCCGACGACAAGCAACACAGAGAGAGAGAGGTTCTAGAGTTCTAGAGGAACATTGCGGCAAATAAGAGCAGACTGCACGTTGCATCAACTAAATTCTTATTCAATTACCCGGTGACATTTGTATCGCGTCGCGTCACGTAAACAAACACTAAGCGCCGTTCCCGACGCACGACGCCGTCTCCGCTCCTTGGTGATTAACACAGTGGCGTACGTCGACCGGTGATGGGATTAAAAGTGGAATGATGGCTCGATATGTCAATAGTCAGCATGCCAGTAGAATTACTTTTGATCAGACGTATTATTATTGTTCACAGTTTCAAACCAGTTTGTTTTATCACGTACAAATGTGTTGTTCAAAACACCTATGAGCTAAAATGGTCAACAAAACGGCTGACACTCCATTGATGCATACATTTTGCTATTTTAGTTCTATAATTCATTTCATTTTTATACAGTTTGAAGAGTTTTTGTAGCATTTCAAATACTGCGTATTCTTCTAATTTTAAAAACATAAATATTTCTTCTCTGACTCTCTCTCCAACGTATTTGGGCAATGCGATGTGACGTCTGGTCACTGCAATTAACTTCATAAATATATACTTCCTTCGATTTTAATGACGCATAGTTTGCGGTTACCAGCCGTCAAATAACGCCTCTCAGAGTGAGATAACAAAGGCGATATCTCAAAATTCACAGTCCGATGCGTTATACCACTTCACATTTTGGAAGATTGAAAAGAAAACATGAATATAGAAGGCGGGTTGGACAGTGATAAAATGGAGATGGAACAGGAAAAACCAACTACCTGTCAAAGCAGTATGTACAAGTTTTTCCCAGGAAAAACTATTTATTACCCGTTCTAATTTGATATTATTGCTTTTGTTGTGTAGTTAAAGCATTCTTATTTTGAACTGGAAACATTAACTCTCACTTTTCGTGAAATTATAGAGAATGTTAAGATTTCTATCGGGGACTTTTTGTAATGATACGACCCAGTGGCGGGATTTAGAGGTGGCAAGGGTAGGCAGTTGCCTCACCAATATTTTGGGCATTCAGGAGCAAATCATTCAGGAACAGATAATTTAATAAAATTTTTAGAAATGAGAATAACAAATATATCTTTACCAATATGTGCCAACTATATTATATTATTATATCTATTCTGATTGCATCATAAGTTACGAGTATTTCCTAATTTCATAGTTCGCTTAAGAATTCTATATTTGAAATTGAAAATTTCGATACTTATAATGTCAAATAAAATCATCAGGATTTAAAAATGTACACCTTTACATATTGGAATAATTAAGAATAAATAAAAAATATTTCAAAAATGGTTGTATCGTATAACAATTAAGTTACTCATCAACAATATACCCCCCCCCTTCCCCCTATCTAGAAATCTTGGTCAGAAGCTTGGCTTCTAAAGTTGATTTAAAGACTCCAATATTGACTCCCCCCCTTCCCCATTAATATTGTTTAAATCCCGCAACTGATATAACTGCAATTGTCAAATACCTCTTTTTTTAATATTGGGGAACTGACATCAATTCATGTAAAAATAATGATTTTATCAAACAAACCTAGATGAAAATCAGTAACCAGAAAGTGATCGAAACAAACAGATATGTATTTTCTTTGAGATAGGTTTTCAAATTCGGTAGAGCAACTGCTCATTTTTTCGATAATAGGAAAATAGGAAAGAAGTGTATATATAGGTACTGTCTGTTTTATAATTATAACACTGTGGTTCTGATCAGTATCTTTTGCTCCTACTAGTTATTGTTCGATATCACATATTCAAATATACTGATAACACTACTCACTAATACTTTAAACATTATCTATTTAATAAAGAGAGAACCGAAACAACAAATGTTTTTGTAATTTTGAAACAATTATACCAAATTACAGTGTATTTCAATAGCAACAATGAATAAATTCCCTTCTCCTTTAGTTTATACTTTTGCCGCAAGGTATCTGCTACTTTGATTTTGTCCCCAATATTCTGAGATCTGCTCTAAGCAGAGTTCCATATCCCGAAATGTGCAATTACGTGCATCCTACAACTATTGCGTTGTCGGCTGCACTGTAAGGTGCTAGGATGTACTCGTCACCTATCTTTCTTATTTTGAACATTGTTTACAACATTTTTTTTATTACCTATAATAATAAAATCTTTACAAACATTAGCTACAATTGGAAAAAGTAGTAGTCGGAACTTGGATAAGAAAAAATCAAAAGCTCATGTGAACATTTGCCGACGTTTCGGAAAGTTATACTTCCATTATCAAGACTGTATAAAAATATCTTTTATGTTGATCGATCAACACCTGCAATTTACAATTTACTCGTATCATATGTATTTCCGCGTAAAACAACTGTTTAAATTTAAAATATGCGATTTTTTATGGTATCTTGATGTTTGAATGTTTGAATTGTGTAATTCATATAATATTATTAACAAAAATTTGTCGTCGACAAGTAATCAAATGAGTTTTTAATTATTTCCTGTACAAATTCCGACTACTACTTTTTTCAATTCAACTTCTGGACACGATTCAATTCAATTAGCTACAATATATAGAAATATATAGTTTTTTATATTTGAAACTGTTCGCCGATATGCAACAGCCTACATATTATTTACAAAAGAAAAATCGAAATAAATCAGTTTTTCGTTATTGTCTAATGACAATAAATTTCTATTGAAGTAAGAACCTGCTTAAATTGTTTTTCTAAACACTAAAAATGTAGGTCTTGTACGTAGTAAGAAGATAATAGCGTCAAACAAGAGTGGAGATATTTTCATCTCTATAGCTTAATTCCCAATTTTCCTCGTAATCAAATTTCATAAAAATCTATTAGCCCCCCCCTCGTTCACGTACGGCACTGCTCATGTACGTGTTTACGTCCTCAAGTGCTGCCGCGTCGAAGCGTCGGCGTCGTCATCTCAGTCGGTAAGTTAGCGCCGACCCTGCGGTCGTTACCAATTAGCCGGCTCCTCGCTGTTAATTAATAAGACTGTAGTGGTCCCAGAACACTAGCGGGCCGAGGGGGGTATACAGAGCAGCAAGGGACGTCGAGTTCCCTGGTGTCTGAGTGTATTAGGCGAAATGGCCGGATGCGATGTGAAGGACTGCTGTATGTACGCAGTAAGATGTAAGAGCTTTAGCAAATTTAGGTTTTAATATGCGCGTGCAACGGGCTTTCAAAAGATTTCGTGAGAGCTTATATTTCCTTTTTTTGACACTTGCATCTTTCTGTACATTGTATACACATATGTAATGGACCTCCTATACGGTAATTATTTTATAGAAAGCAATTTCGAGAGATTTCAGTTTAAGCTAAATGCTAAATGGTTCATTGTCCAACCTAAACAATGGTTCTTGATAAGTACTAACGAGAGTACCTGATGTTTAGGATTATTTTAAAAACTATTGCATTAGAATTTTGTCTTTTCCAAAATGTTCAAATAAACTATCTACACAACTTAAATGTTACTTGAGAGTGCATAGCTTTTAACCCCCGACGCAAAAGGGGGTGTAGTTTAACATGTGTATCTGTGTATTGTGTCTGTTTGTGACATCGTAGCTCCCAACCGAATGGGACCGATTTTGATGCGGTTTTTTCCGAAATCTAATTTTATCGAGATGGTTCTTAGCTATAATTTATTAAGATCTGTTTAGGCGTTTTAAGATCGTTACTCATTTGGTACTTGACAAAAGCGTCTTGTCAACTATTACAGGTCCGATTGATTTGAAATTTGGTGCGTGACTACTAGTAATTTAAAATGTTAAAAAGTCTGTTCAGAAAATAATCGAACCTAATCTTTTTAAACTTTATTATTAATATTACAGACTATAGGTCCTTGTCCCATTCAAAGTACTCTCGTCTTCTTTCCACACACTTTTCCCAGCGGCGGTGTATCCATTTCGTGAAAGTATTCTGGATAGCTTCATTTGAAATGATCTTTAAGCTCTGTGACGGATTTGCTTTGATGTCATACAAAGTCTGAAAACTACTTCCTTTCAGTATTGATTTTAATTAGGAAATAAGAAAAGTCATACAAATTTGGCAAAAAACTGAGGAATTGTCAAAGTTGAGTATGCGGGTGCATTATCGTGGTGCAAAAACCATGAACTGTCTCGCCACAACTTTAATTTCTTTTTGATTTTCTGTTAAAATTTTCCCTCAGTTATGTTGCATCGTTGCTCCACAAAATCGCACATTTAAAAATCGCTACTAACTCTTGTTGTACTCAAATAACAATATAAAGCAAACTAAATGAAATATCAACACTACAAGTACAAGTGGTTACAGAGAAGAGGAGGTTATGTGCAATACAATGCTGCCATCCGCATATCACTAAATATCACCGTGGCGATTAATTGAAAACATCCGGTTATTTTCTGAACAGACCTTGTATTTGCCTTATCTCCACGTTTATAGTGAGATTAATCGATTCATTAGGCGCGTTCAGCCGAACCTAGCAGCTAGATCGCTAACATAGCGGTCACAGCTGAACGTATTGCTAAGTAACCGCTAGATTTCAGCAGCTAGACTAGCGACCTATCGAAATAAATTTGTGCTAGATGAGCTAGCGAACCTTCTAGAACTGTCAAATGTATACAAATTCATTTTTAATGTCATCAATATTAACCAGGTCTGTAAAAAAACTATAAAAATTACTTAAAATTTAGTGAAATGTATGAAGTATTTGACATCTATTACTTAGCAATTTTAAAATACTGTTTGGATTTGTCTATTATCAGAATTTGAGGTTAATTCCACCTAACTTGACTGACACAGGATGGCAGTACCAGTAAAATTCCGTTATGTTCATACTACTTTTCATCTGCTAGAATCTATTACTAGCAAACGCTAGCTAGCTGCTAGATTCGGCTGAACGCGCCCATTGATTAATTTTCTTATATTTTAGTTAATATTTCAATTAAACCAAGAATTCGTTTTGACCATTTTCCCAATGACGTCTATGTACAGTAGATTCACCAAACTCTACACATATTACCAAGATATTTGCAGACTCGACATTTTACAATAAGCGTTTCCTATTATAATCTCCTTGCATCTCCAGTGTGCAGTTCAGGATAGTTTTATTTATGAACTCTTTATGCAGTGCAGACTTGTGAAGACTTCTTGAAATCTAATGAAATCTTTATGTGTTTTGCACGCTGCTTTTACGACTTTGTACAGCGCCTCTAAATTAAAGTCGTTTCACTAGACTTGCGCACAGAAGTTTATATGTATTGAAATGAGTTTTAATGTAGTACAAGTATAAGATATTCACGAATAATTAATGCTCTTGAGTAACTATGTTTAATAATTATTTTTTGTGTTCAGCAATTTTGTTATTGTCTCAAAATTACAGAAAATCTTCATAGCAGTACAATAAATTAGATAAGTCAATATTTGCTGCTATTGTATCTCTCTTTGAAATATCAGGGTGCATATGGAGTATTTTACTTATTTCAATAGTATTTGATTAATAGTATATTGTGTTATTAGGAGTAAATGTGATACTTTGGGTGCTGAGCATGTAAGTTGAACGACGAGCGAAGCGAGTCGAACAATTACATGCGAAGCATACAAAGTAACATTTACTCCGAATAACACATGCTATTTTTTTTTCAAACATAGAAAATAGACATAAAAACATTTAAAAATGTTCAAAACTTCAACAAATTTTCTACCGTATCCAGTATTTCTAGTTGCCACAGAATATGTTATTTTATTATTTTTGTTTATTTGTTTTATTCGTAACTGTCAAATTATTGAATTACAACCTTACTATTTTGCATGATATTTTACTTTGTCCGCCGCCGGCGTAAATGTGTTGCCAAGGAAACACTTTTACGCCGGCGGCGACAATATTGAACTTCTGCTTGTTGAATACAAATACACAACAACGTACTTTTATGACGTTTGAAGAAAAAAATATGTTATGTAATCCATGACGATGTATAAAGTAGATATACGTGCAGCACCGAAAAAACAAAACTAATGACAAGAAAAGTAGAAATTAATAGACTACGATTAATAAAGGAAATCAAGAAAAGACTGAGTACAAATTAAAGAAATAAGATAATATATTAGTGTAGTCCACAAAACTGAAAAAAAAATTTGGTTAACCGATATGTGCCTCGAAAAGTTCGCTAGTGTCACCTGTACATTCAGTGACAAAAATTAATTTAAGGAAATGGCGGATTGTTTGAATGATAGATTTCACTTGATACAATATAATAAAATAAATAAAATAAATATATCATCACGCCTTTAACCCATTACGGGTGTGGCACTCTGCTTACGCAGATCTCGGTAAGTGATATATTTTTTCGTATGAAGTGCGGTTACCAGCCGTCAAATCATAGCCCCCAAAGATGTTAGTGGAGGGGAACCACAGGGGTAAATTTAAATTTGTAACTGTCGGCAGTGGGATTCGAACTGATACAGATACTTTAAAGGTATTCTTACAATAATAACGTAATATACAGGATGTAGAATTAAAATATGGAATATAGGGATTTCAATGCTATTTTTTTTATGTTGCTGTAAATTTTTACCTATTCATTTTACAACAAAAGTGTAAGTATAAAGGTTGTTCAGAATTTAAAAATGCATGCAATAAGGCCCATTTAGTTACCTATTTATCAGTATTTCACGATATGACAATAATATTAAAAACAATATTTATTAGGAAAATTGTAACATGCCCATGGAAAATTAAACAAAAGCAAAAAGTATTTGACATTGGACATTACAGAAAACAGATTGAGATTTATTTGTTAGAAGATTGTTATAATATAATGGTGAATTTCAGTTCAAGCTTTCTATTTCTTTCTGTTAAATAAATATATTTTATCCAACACCTCTCAATAAATGCTCTATAACTATGGCGATTTTGAACAAGCAAAGTAACAGATTATCCACTAGTGGGTATAATTTTGAGGAAAGCCACTAGTGAGTATTTCTTTATTTATAACAATAATAATAACACACAACACCTTGGTAACTACTTCGATTGACATTTTAATTTAAAAATTTAAAGCATATGTCACTGTCAAATAATATTTCTTTAATATTTTTTTCATTTATTAAGAGGTGTTGGATAAAACGTTATACTTCACACGTGGGCAAAGTGGAATTACCCACGAGAGAAATTTTAGCACACGAAGCCGAAGGCTGAGTGTGATAATTTTATCGTGGAATTACCCACTCGATAAAATTATTTCACTCAGCCTTCGGCTTCGTGAGCTAAAATTTCTCTCGTGGGTTATTCCTTACTTTGCCCACTTGTAAAGTAAATAACTATTAACCAGCTTTTGAAATGTCAAATAACTTTCGTTTTTGTCTATTTTCCATGGCTGTTTTATAATAATTTTTCTAATGAATATTGATTTTAATTTGATTGATATATTGTGAAATACTAACAATTAGATAACTATATGGGCCTTATTGCATGCATTTTTAAATTCTGAACAACTTTTGTATTCACAATTTTGCTGTAAAATGAATAGGCAAAAATTTACAGTTCTAAACCTGGTATAAAGTGTAACATTTGGAAATTTTAGTTAGTGTTAGTCACAATACAGTTAATAAAACTCAATGAGCGACTTGCTTCATTCGCATTTTATATTGAAAATATAAGATTCTGTGTAGTTTTTATTATTATTAACATAATGGTTAATTTACTTATTTGATAATTTATTTCTTTAAATTCTATTATGGTCGCAGATATAAATATTTATTATAATATAGAAGCTAAACATATCACGCCTCTTACTCATTTTGGATGTGGCAGTTGGTACCTATGTATTATTATTTTTGTGCATAAACAGGGGTAAAATTAAATCTCATGATGTACAGTGCGATGCTTTACCACAAAGCCAATATATTCATAATAAAATTACCTACATTTTAATTTTTCTTTTGAAATTCAAATTAATATTTGTACTTTCAACTGTACATGTCACTTACTTATTACAATAAAGATACGCGATTTGATAAGTACTTCGATAGGAGGAGTTAATGCATATTCCTGTCGGGAATTATTGATTTGTCGAGGTATTATGTAAACCTAATTTGAAATTTTATGCAATATATTTCTCCGTTTTTATTGCCCTCTTAAAGCAGTAATTGTTACTCTCACCGCAGTTATCCAGATGCAAATTACGAGTTCGTAATGTACGTATTCTATTATAACATTGCATGCTGATGACCCCTTTAATTTATGGACAGAAACTTCGTGTAAAAGTTAATTATGTAATACCATAAAACTACTAATTCAAACTTCGGAAATAAATTAGAAGTTTTATTTACCGGCACTTAATTATTCATTTTATGCTTGAATATGTTCTCTAATTCTATTTTTAATTGAGTTTACATTTCGTATGTTGAATAATTTAAAAAACCTCTTAGCTTCTGACAATAACCGAAGAGTTGAACTGAAGCTGATTATTCTAAATCTAAATAATAATTTAAAAGAAATAAAAAAATCTGATGTGGCCAGCACATAACCTCCCGCCCAATACTTAAACGGTACAAAATAATATTTGATGATACAGAAACATACCTTCTTATTTGTTTATTTTCTATTTATATTTGAGAATTTTAATTTTCTTTCGTATATTTATTTAATTTTTTGACATATATTTCACTAAGAAAACAGCTTCACAATCACAATGACATGTCACATTTCGTAAAAAATTTAAAATTTTTAAATGTTTCCATGGTGTACTAGGAATGCAAGATTTGTGAAATCTAATTTCTGTATATTTTATTATCTCTAAATCTAATGAAAATTAATAAAATTATTGTAATCAAAACACATGTAAAATTAAATATTCTACAACTTTCAAAATAACATAAATTGTTGAAAAAGGAAATTTAACCGTGTTTTTCACGAAAAACTGTTAAGGGCTTTAAGTAAACTACTACTTCCGGTTGACCAATTTTATCCAAAATCTAATCAGCTCTTCATTTAAATATAAGAAGCAATAATTCACAAAATTGAATTTTTTGGTATTATAGTAATTGAGTTATGCGAGACGAAAAAATTGTCACAGACTACACACGCAGATATCATCGCGAAAATAGTAAAATCGTGTTGTAGGGACCCTAAAACGTGCTTATTCATTGAAAACTCACTACCCAATTTTTTGGCCAAAAACAATACCTCCCTTACCTAGAGGTAGGCGGGAGGTAAAAAAATATATATATCACGCCCGTCAAGTCATGGCCCCAAATATGTTAGTGGAGGGGAAACCACAGAGGTAAAGTTAAAATGATAACTTTCAGCTGTGGGATTCGAACTGACAATCTCATAAACCATAGTCCGACGCGTTATCATGGCGATACCCCATAAAAGGAATTAATAATAACTAGATTTAATTAATCTTGTTATATGGAAATTGTTTTGAGTAGACGAAAAATGAAAATAGTAAAATGGAGGAAGACTCCTTTGCAATTTTTTTTGTTTCATAAAACTATATCGGATTTTAATGCCTTGTAAATTTTTAAAATATATTGGTTGCAATTCACAGGTCTATACTAAGTGCTACTAACTAGCACATTTTAAAATTTTGCCCTGTTACTTTGCAAAAGTTGTTGGTTACATTGGAGATTAACAATTTTTTATAGCAACAGTGTTTTATCTTAAAATGCCCGAGTTATTAACCCTTAGTATAGATCTGTGAATAGCAGCCATTGAGTATATAGATCATAAAATCATCTTTTAATTCCCAAAGTCAATACCAATTTAAACCTCTTGTACATCCTTTTCCTCTGACATCATCTAGGGAAAGTGATTTGACAACCATTAATCGCGCTTCATGCGTAAAATATATCACTTCTTATGTTTCCCAGTTCATGTTCTAGATTCTGTAAATTCGTGGACAATTTTTTGCTACAAAAACATTACCCCTGTGCAGAATGCCAGACTGCATATGGATACAAATCGTGATGACATTTTATTTAAAAATATACAAATGTGATTTAAATATTTTCAGGAACAAATATTTGAAATTGAGCATGGCAATACAAATTCTGTGATTATTTATGTCAATGTTTTCATTTCACTGTTTTCGATCTACATTATTTACAAATATAAATTATAATATTAAACGTCTTATAAATAGTAGGAAGTAATATCAATATGTACAGAAACCAAAATGTAAACAAAACAATAACCTCATACCTAACAATAAAAATATGGTATATGAAGAGCAATAATTGTTAGACAGAAACAGAAGAATTGTAAAGTAGCAAGAATTCGAAATACGGTAGATGAGAGAATGAGAAAGGTTAATCAGGGACGTAGAGTTGATAATTTATTGGCCTTATTTATGACCAGTTGCACCAAGAAAACTTAAATTTTAAACTTGGTTTAAATAAATAAAATCAAATCAAAGTTGCATATCATATGGAATAATTTACATGGCTGTGTAATATTCGATTTGCTTTTGTCCAATTAAGCCAAGTTTAAAATTTAAGTTTTATTGGTGCAACTGGCCCTTATTGACTTAAAAATATGTAAGCAAAAATTTTATTTCATTTGCTCACGGCTTTGGTTAGAGCATCATCATCTAGACATTATATAATTTAATAAGAACTTCAGTTCAACAAAATAAATTGAATTTCTTTTTATTCAATTCCTTTAGAAGAAAAACAAGATTACATCTTTCATAAAAATTTCATATATTTGTAGCAATCATTTTCATCATTCCAATGTTTGTTGAGTTCCTATAAATATAATCCAATTTACGAGTTTAAAATCCCAATCCAACAAAAACATCAAAACAGAAATATCAAAAATATTCTTCAACCCACGTTAAAATTTATCTCATCCCATTACTTCAGAGCACTCGTCTACTAATTCGCCTAAAATTATACGTTTCCATCTCTTATAAAATTCCAAACGCGCGCTGGGAGTCCCAGCTTGTTGGAAGTTATTTGAAGGCGATCTTTAGGATTTCTGGCGTTTCGACGTTTTCAGATCGCTCGGCGACGATGACAGTGAATATATTTGGGTGCGCCGCGAGCCCACGTCGTAGCTAATTTCGTTACGCGGACTTATGGACTCATGAGATCGTAAGTTGAAGCTGAAGGGAGATAACGGAGGTGGAGCCTTTCGGGACTGGCTTGAGACTTGACCAAGTTTTGGGAATTGGAAGTTTGGAAGATGGTTAAGTTATGTAGTTTGATAGTACACGAACATGTTCCAGTATTTTACACAATTTGTGAGAGATTATACAGGAAGTTCTTTTATTGGCTCACCATTGGGATCGGAAAGGTCATAAGAGTTATAAAATCTCTTAAATTGAACTTCCATTTTAGGGGATAGTTATATTAAAGAAAGTAATAGTAATTTATGTACCAAGAATATTAGGAAGATATTTGGGGATTTTGAGAGCGACAAGTTTACAAGCCCGAAGATTTACTAGTGTTTCTTAAATTAATAATAAAAGATAATGTATTTCATTAGATTTTACCAGAGAAAATTATTTGTCATTACGTTCATTAAAATTATGTGGTACCATATTACAAATATTGTAGAGATGGGGGAATATCAGTTTATTCAAACTCGAATATCGAATTCGAATATTAACTGGATCTCGAGTATTCGAATATATCGAATACTCGAATACTTTCAATATATTTATTAAATAAAATATAATTAATGAACTATAATTCTTTTTTTTTATTTTACCAGGTGAAAGCTATAAAAATCTAAAAAAACTATAAATGTCTGCGGAACACATATTGATCAATATTAGAGGTATTCGAATTTTTTGTTTTGATGTTATTCGAAATCTCGAACCTTGAATACTTTCATTATTCGAGATATTGGAGATATTCGAATATTCGCGGATGGTATTCGCCCATCTCTACAATATTGTTTTAATTCAGTTCTAATACATAAGAATGCAAAGATTACTGGAATAGATTTAGAAAAGATCCTGACAAACATTTTTGTTCGTGATATTAATTATAGAATAAATATAATTACGCGAAAGTGACATTAGTTTACAGAGCTGGTTTTTTACAATAATTTCTGTTTCATTATTTCTTAGGAATGTTACAAACATAATTGTTATATGTAAATAACATAGTCGAATATTATTTCTTTTGGGTTTATAATAGGACTTTTATTTTGAAATTAACACTGCTCCAAATGGATATCAGTTTGTTGATCTATATTGAAATTGACCTAAATTCAATATTTAGTTGTATTGTTGTATATATTTATTATTATGAATCTTTATGTAGATGTTATAAACTAATTTATTCCTTTTTTTGTTGCAGGTAAGTCACGTTAAGTTATCGTCAATCTACTGTTATTATTCGTTACAGAATCATTAGGCAGATTTTTGTGAGTATTTTTTTATATATTCCTTCGTGGCTATCTATTTTTTGGAAATTTTCAGAAATTTAATACGAATATTCATATTTTTGCTGTTTTATTTTTTAGTAATGAAGATCTTTCTGTTATGAAATTCTACTGCATCCACCCTATAAGTCCGACTGCTTCATATACGTTAAGTTTTTAACAAAATATTTTTCCAAGAATGTTGGAAAATCAGAAGGCTCACTCCGGTAACTGTATCTGAAGGGATTCGCTATATTACATTCTTATTTAATTTAATTAAAGTGTATTTGTCTGGAGTCTAGTTATATGACCTGCGAAGTATGGACAAAATTACTTTCTCTCGGCTTTGAAAAACTATTTTGAAGATAAAATTACTACGAGGATTGTCTCTTAAGTTTTGCATATAGTCATAGAAACAAACAGTAGATAAACGTAAGTTGCTTTATTGCTTTTCAAAGTATGTTCCACAAAGATCGATGTGGTTATGTTAAAATTTGTAGACAAGTTATCAGGTAAATAATTTATTTAACTGCCTTAAATATTAGAGTTCATAGTATTTATAATATATTTAGTAAAACCATTGAGAGTAATTTGAAATTAAGCATATTAAATATTAGCGTGATTTTTTTTAATATGATGATTCTGCAAATGAAATCAGAGTTGGACGCAATATACGAAAGAATTTAATGTCACTGATGGTGATGGCAAAGTAAAAGCGATATGTATTTACACAAATCTTTCAAAGTCACTTATATGAGACAAGTCTGACTTATATTATACTTGACTTTAGGAAGTGAAGTCGTTAACGTCGATAGTGTTCATACAGTGGCAAAAGTCATCTTTTCAAAATCAAAGTCAAGTTATAAATATTGAAATCAGATCAATCCAGATACAGTATGCATGAATCATTTCTGAAATGTACTCGTACATGTGCAAATATGTTCTTTCCAAGTATGATACATTTTCCTAATCCTAGTGTAGTACGAATAATTCAAGTACATTTTATTATAGTAAATAGTCCATGCGCAAACATCTAACGTCTTCCTCAAACTCCAAATACGCATGAAAATAATCCGTCACACGCAAACGCACTCCTCTCTCCTTCAGCCTTCTTAAAACTTATCATCCCGCGTTCACACCACAAACTTTCATGCAATCTTAACTCCAAAACCGAGAAATCCGATTAGATTACCCGTGCTTAAATTCAATCACGTGTAAAAAATAAGTACGACTCCACGGCTGTCTCCCGGTCCCGGTAGCACTGGTCTCATTCCGAGATAGGAAACGCTCGATTACGAAGCGGTAAGCTACGTGAAGGAAGCATTCTGGCATTCAACAGGGATGTAGGGAGTTAAACGCGTTCATCGCGCCGATGAAGATACTAATGGCTTTAGCCTCAAGGCTTGCTAACGCCTTTACTGTATAACATTTGTATCGTGATGAATTCGTTACTGCAGATTGGAATGGGAAGCAGTGACTATTAACATTGTGAGGAGGTTTCTGTTACTGCTGAGATACATATTTATTTGTCTATTTTTATTGTTATTATTTTTGAAGATCATATTAATTATTATAAACTATCATGTATTACAAAATAAACAGTCGTCGTAACGCAATTCATCCGAAAGTGTTCTTTCGCATATAAATACATACATAAAGTTTTAGTCTAATGTTGCGTTAATTGTATAAATTGTGAAGTATACGCCTCTGTATGTGATAATTCTCTGCGCATGTTTTAATTTTAGTTTTTATTCTAGTTCTGTGTTTTGTAGCAGGAGTTTACAAACTCCAAACTTTCTAGAACTAATAATGTATTGTGATAAGAAATGGAGCGTGCTTTAATAACAGAAATTTTAAAAAGAAATTATGTTGCATTTGTGTAATTTACAACAAAAATAAAATACTTATGATAACAATTAGGTTTTAAATTAAATAAAATTAACTATAACATGCAATTTATAATGTATATGACGATTTTTTCGTCCACGATAACTCAAAATCTAATGAAGGCATCATTTTGAAATTTCAAATTTGTATGTTTATTTTACGAGCAGATTTAATTTTGGTAGCAATCCATTAACCAGAGGTGATACTTTACTTGAAGACCTATCAGGTTGAGTGAGTTAAGACTAAGAGTAATTTTTTTCATATATAAATGTAAAATAGTATTGGCTATTTGTATGTGAAACTTTTTTTCTATTTTGTACCTTGTATAAGTTGCTTAAGCGCGAGATTATGTGCTGCCAACATCAAATATTTTAAGTCAATATGTTGTCCGTATTGATTATATTTACCTAGTAATCATTGGTTTTTTGTAACTTGGTGACTTGGTTATTGTTAAAAAATAGACATCGAAACAAAATATTTCGAACAAGAGGTTGAGACATTTGATTCAGTAAAAAATATTTCTCCACCTTCGCGGGGCTGGGATGTAGGTACTAGAGATAGGAAATCTGAATCTTCTTACTGATCCGAATCTTTGGATTCAATTCAGTAAAGTGATTCGTTCAGAAAGATTTGTTCACCGAATCACTTATAATTTTGTACAATGAGTCATTTACAAACGAATCGTTCGTTACGTGAACCGCACCACAAGAAAAATAAACTGTATGTTACGAACTCTGCGGAACTGAATCGGTGCGCACTGCGCATTGCGCAACTCGATTCATTCGTTCGGCGTTGATGTTGATAATACGTTTAGTTCGTATTTGTATCTTACTTAATTTATTATACTACATAATAATGAGTATTGATATTAATGATAGACAAAGAAGTTTTATATGGAATCATTTTGTAAAACAAAAAGCAAAGTTATTTAAAATCACTCGTTCACATCTGATTCTTTTTAACTGAACGAATCTTTTTCAAAATACTGATTCGATTCACTTGAATCACCTATACGATTCGTTCATTTCGAACAAATCGTTCGCGAACGACACATCTGTAGTAGGTTCAACTCCAAAATTTAAATGGAAATTTAAATTTTTTGTTACAGATTCGAATAGAGCGCAAATAAATAAGTATGATTTTCCGAATAAGTTTATTTTTACTCCTGACAAATGGCGCCGTATTAGAGAAAGTTTAGTTTATTAAAAATACAAAAAATTTGGGTGGTGGGGCAAAATTTTTTGACACAAGAAAATGTTTCTTTTACCATCATACTTTCGTCCGAAACATTTTGTCATTCGATGTCAACTTTTCGGGATATTCCTCTGTTAAGATTAAAATCAAACTTTCGTCCGAAACATTTTGTCATTCGATATCAACTTTTCGGGATATTTCTTGTTAAGATTAAAATGGGTATAAATATAGAATTGATTTCTTCACTGCACTTGGTTGACTGCTTCTCTTTTAAATCAAAGAAACCATATTTATGGAAATACTCATGTATTAAATTAATCGTTGGTAGTCCGCCTTTCTCAGCAGTGTACACAGACAGTCAGTTGGTTTTATGTAGCGTAGTATAATGTCTAATGTTTATTGATGGAAAAAGCATGTTTCTCTTCCATAATAATTAATTTTGACAACAATTTTCATTATTTAGTTGAGAATTTGTATGAATGCTTCCAAACCTCATCACGTGGATAATATATTATTCATAAATTGTGGGCGTTCCATAATAGGCTCCTTATACCATTAATTTTCGTGGAACGAGTTCGGTTACGACAAAATGAAGTTTGCGAATTGCTTTTGAGCGAACTTATCAGTTTAGTTCCACTTGTTTAAATGCGTGTCTGCCCTGCGATCTTACGAATACTTCACAAACTCTTGATAATGAACGGAACGTACTGGTGCTGGGACAATTTTCAAGTTCAAGCTTTCGTTGTTCTTGGGAAAACTTCCTTCGTTCGGGTATTCAAAGGCTGTCTCTAAAATTAAATCGCGAATATTAAACATTTAAGTCATTTAGAAAATTGCGTAGCGAGCCTATTGAAAGTATGGCGGAAACGATTAATGTGACAAGCTTTCTTCACCCTGGAAACAAATCTCGGGAAATTGTTGTTACAGTGAAAAGAACGTTAGACTCAAACCTCATTCACTTCAGCACATAACAAAAAATAACAGCAAGTGAGTGATTCAGAATCCATTATATTAAAAAAAAATTAAACATTGCATGCAACACACGATTTTGTTACATATAAATTTGAACTTGATTATTTAATACATTTAATTAACAAATGCTTTGGCATATTGTATAGATGTTTCAGTTGACTATTGAAATATATTATCAGTAGTAATATAACAAGAGAGTGAGAATAAATTGAAAATAATTTGACAGATCTTTCGAAAACTTGTTGCCAAGCAATAGCCACAAAAGCCCGTAGAGCTTGAGTATCTGTCAACAAAAACAAAAAAAGCAACAGAGAATATTGCCGGGAATAATCACAAGAGCATTATTCTCAGTATAATAATGACAGGATTGGTTTAAACACAGACACGTGACATTCAATAAAGCATTTCATTGATTTAAAGAAACGTCAAAAAAATAATCAATATTATTGCTAACATCTTTCATTTGACACTTTTTGTTCGTATTCTACATAAATTCAGTTAATTATTTAAAGTCTGGTAAACTTCCACATCTCATTTTACAATTAAGTCTAAAATCGACTCAGTTCTTAGTATTGTGTTAAAACTTATAGGTAAATAATAAGTTTCATTATTCTATCTTTACTCGTTCGTAAGTTATTGAACATATACATCCATTTATCACATCAAAACGTAATCATGAAACCTAAAAACAAGTACTACTTTCGTGAAAATCAATTGTTTTAATAATGTTATACTTCCTTATAATACGTACAAGAAAAAGAAATATTGTGACCTTTATTCTGCACTTTTTATCCGACACACATCCTTCCATCCATCCAACCAACGACATTGAGACTAAAAGTAATAAAAATTGTGCTTGTACAGTAATTATATAAATTCCAGTGTTACAACGAATAAGAATTTCAGAATAAAATAAATGAAATAAAACGCTTCCTTTCGTACAACTCCGCACTGCACTTAACCCTTCCCTTACCCTTCTCTCTTTCCCGTGACCGATGCACCGCGGCATCTGGCGCTCGCTGGCGGCGTCGGAGGCGTCGCGGGCGTCCCAAAGCAATCAACTCAGACGGGCAGCGTCGCCGCATGAAATGAATATGCATTCGGGAAACCAAGATCCGACACCCGAGCAGCGGCGAGAACCATAGGGTCCCACGTTGGGAAATAGAGATGTTGGCGTGCAATACTCCGCTCTGTACCGCACTAGCCACATATGATTGTGCCAGAAACTCCCAAACGAAGTTTAGAGGAAGTCATTTAGGGGTAATAGGATGATTTGTAGTTTTAGTGTATTGAAGAGATAGGAGTTAGGCAGATGCGGGTATAAGCAGAATTACTTTAGTTTTCTGTAGCTTAATACAAACAATTCTCATGGATGGTTGTTACAATTTCAACTTGTTTATGTATTTAGTTTATAGTGGGATCTGAACCACTTGGACATAATTGTATTCTTAGCTATACAACTGTACATTAAGTACTTATCTAGTAAAATTAATGAGCCATTATTGTTTCAGAATTATATGTACTTTATGAAGAAAATAGCTCCGTGGTAACGCTTCGGACTGTAGATATTGACATCTTCGGTTCGTTTTCCACAGCTGACAAATTCTCGAATATACTTTCATAAGTGCTTGATTTCGTATTGAATCACATTTGCAAAGCGCAATGCCAAAAATAAATTTATAATTCTCCTTTAGGTTGGATTGCTGTTAGTAAATTACATTTATTACCTCCTGCACATACAGACTATTCAAAAAAATGGAGGACATGGATTTAAAGGTTGATAATACATCTCAAAACAATAAAAAAAAATTCATATAAACATATATCCGGCAATGCCTAGTTTCAGAGCTATATCGATTTTAATAGTTTATTTCTACCATATATAATTCATACTGTTAGCATTACAATGGAAAACAATTGAAGATAGTCTTTTATTTTTCCTTGTCATAATTATTATTTTATTTTTTTCGAAGATGGGAGGCGGACTGACTACTATGGTCATATGCCGCCTCATGTGTGGATGATAAATCATAATTATTATTGTTATTGTTACAAACACAATTTTATCATTATCTGAAAAATTTAATTTATTCAGCACCAGTCAATAACATCGATGACCTACGACAAAGAATTATAAAAAAATAAAGAAAAATATTTTTTTTATAATTTATAACTGACTGTTTTCTTTTGTAAACGACAACTATGATAATATTGTAATGTTAAAAGCATGAGTTATATATAACAAATAAAATATTAAAATCGCTATAGCCTAGCACGCCAGAAGTCGTGGGTTCGAATCCCACTGAAGAGCATGGTCGTTTGTGTTAATCATCCAATCATGAGGCGGCATATGACCGAAGTAGTTGGTCCGCCTTCCATCTTCATAAAAAAAAATCGCTGTAGAATATATTTCCGGATATATATTTATATGACTTTTTTTATTGTTTTGAGATGCATGTATTATCCACAGTTAAATTCGTGACCTCAAGTTTTTGAACAGTCTGTAAAATTTTCGATAATGTGGTATCACCCTCAACAGATCTGCACGGTTTGAACTTGAAGTCCCTAAAATGCAATTTTACTATTTTTACGACTATGGTCTGTGTGTGACGATATTTCGTCCACGATAACTCAAAATTTAATAAAACTATCAATGACACCTTTTGTATTTTGATTTGATTTGGGGAGCAATCCATTAACCGGAAGTGGTTTACTTAAAGACCTATCAGCTTTTTTTGAGCATATTTCAGTCAATAAACATATTACAGAAAATTTTGTTATATTCAAATAGATTTAGAATTTAGAAATATTGACTACAATTTTTGTTTGAAATTTATTCTGTATTTTGTGCTGTTGATAAATTAAAATTTGCGGAAGGTAATGTGTTGCGTACATCAGATTATTTTATAAAAACTTGTCTGTATGATGTCTATTACTTGCCTAAACTAAGTAGATCAACAAAGATATTTTTGTTCTTCATATAACAATCGATTAAAAAAGTCCCTATAAGGTAGGAACATGTATGTGGTGTTAAAGAAAGAAAAACACTTTCTAAATACATATAGAAATTATATTTATATTTTTCTAATTTTTCAAAATTACAAAACATCAACAAATTCCATAAAACAAAAAATATTGTAATAATTCTAACAATATTTTCCAAACTCATTCATCATTTACTTCCAAACATTCTACTAAAACAAAGTAATTTTGATACTAGTATAATTAAATACTAGTTCTATAATTAGAAATTACTTTTGTGAGTAAAGAGTGTTGAAGATATATTGTTCAATTAGAGCAGAAAGTTATGAACTTCATGCGAAATATAGATTTTCAACACGATACGAAGTGGAAACTGCAATCAGATGAGCAAAGATATCTCGAATAAACAGTACATTTATATTGACCAGTGTTATTAACTTATTATTATGGATTTAAAAAGCATTAATATTCTATGAAGTATTTTCAATTCCACGTAAACCAGCAGGAGACGAATCCCCTTCGCTGGTCACGAGGCTCCTCTAGCGTCGTCCTTCCCCGTGCTATCAGGATAAGGATTACACCGAGCCGAGGTGCGGAATTCAAATCGGAATGCCTCTCATCCGATGCGATTATTCTACGATCCGCGTACCTTTAAGCTGCCGTTATATCAGGATTTACCCAGGACTAGGAGCAGGAATGATGCGAGGATCACCGATATTTTGCGATTATCAAAAATTATTATTTATATGCCCTGGGAGTAAATGAATCCAGATGGGAGTAAAGTTGGACGGTAATATTTATTTCAACGCGTGTTTAATTGTAAACGCTTTGGTTGCGCCAACTTGGTGACAGGTTTATGGATTTGTAAATGGAAATTGGAAATATCCCAAAGTGCATACTACGTATAAGAATGTAAAAAGTTGAATTAGTATAAAAATGCGCGTGTAATTACTGTAAAAAAATTTACTTTTCAATATAAAGATATGTATTTGTTAATTTTTTTATTATGATTTTTATATATTCAATATTGGTATGTAAATATTAGTTTCTGGATATCAGAAAAATATTGTGTAATTTACATTGTTTTCAAACGTAATTATTTATTATTATTGCTTGAGTAATAATTGTTATTGTTGTTGCCCTTTGCTTCCTTGTGCCTATGTTTAACGTTCTTGTTATCTATCTTTGTACTTGGTCTTAAAGAAAGCTCTAAATTGGGCCGAAACGTCGACCTTTATGAACAAATAAACATAATTGCAATTTCAAGCACACTCAAGAATAACATACAAATAATAGTATAATATCAAGAACGGTAAGTGCCTTTTCTATTCTTTATAACAAATGTAAACAAATTTTTTCGCCCAGAAAATGAGCTGTTTCTGATCGCTTTTTAGACCAGAAATTCCTTCTTTTCGAGCTAGCTCGGAAAATTAACTATAGGGATAGGAAAGCAATGTTTCCATAGTGATCAGTTCTTTATTTATTTATTTTTCATTCATGTGTCAAATATTGCAATAAAGTGTAAGAATTATTATTTCTTTTTTCAGGATCGCGAAAAAAATAGTGTACCCAACATGTCTTCACAGTAAAGTATCACTTTCAGGTCTTGTTACGTAAATTACTATTGTGTTTTGCCGATTAACGTTAAAAGCGCTATTTTTTACAGCTAACAGTCTGTAAAATGTCACTTTTACTGTCTATAATTGCTATGGTGGAAAAACGAATTTGACATTTTCTATATTTCAAAAAAATAAACTCAATTTTCATCTACCAAATGTACACATATGTAAGTACAAATTTAAATTTTATGAAAATATAAATACAAATATATTTGAATCAGAAATGTAAAATCATGAATAAACTACTAACGAGAAATTATACAAATTTACAATTCGCTCTGTCTGACTTAATAATTAAAATCTTATCTCGAAAGTAACATAATTAAATAACTAAAATCGCCGTTACAGCAAGAAATACAAACATGAGTTTATTTTACTTCTTTAGCAAAATATTTTCATAGAAGAAGCAATTCTAAATTAGCGTTGATTACGCCAATGCCAATTACATCGCGAGTAGCAGAATATAACTTCCATTTTATTTTGTTTTTCGTCTAGCTAATTATTTGATACAATTATTTTATACAATCCTCCTGGCATGAAGAAACAAATATAATTTGCGAAATATTCTAAACCAAAACTAGACTCGCATTCCTCCGTAGAGACTCAGAAATGTTATTTTTACCGTAAAATGTCTGAAAGAAACTTCGTGCCCTGAGGAAATGTGTTTAAAACAGTGCTAGGAGAATTCTCGTATTTGCAGTCGTCCTTTTACCTCTTCCGAGCATCTGCTGTATTTCAATGAAGTGTATGGAAATACCGATAGAGAAAAAGTTAATGCACCCGGCTCCCGCGTTTGTTGTGAATTTATTCTGTTTCTGAACTCAAGCCTGGTGGAGGGAAGGAGTTTGCTTTCTGATGTAGGCGATGCAATGACTAAAAAGACTAACTGTGTTATTATAGCATAGCCATAAGCCATAGCCTATGTTTTGTAAACGTCCTTGCAATCTTCATGTTTTCATTTCTTCTAATACTCCTAATTAAAATAAATTTACCCACTTTGCAGAGATCGGCAAATTACTGAAAAATAGTTATTTATCAAACTAGATAAAAGCGCTTCTTTTTCCCACTGGTGCTCGAAGTTTACCTCATGAGCGCAGCGAATGAGGCAATTCGTGCGAGAGTGGAAAAAGGGCTTTCATAACATTTTTTTCACGACAAGTTTCTAAAAACGATTTACTTGAATCTAAAATACACTTTAAAAACACAACTGACACGTTAAAAGTTAGGTTATCAGATGCAAGGCGGGGTAGCAGTGTTGCCAATGAACCAATTTTAAATATAAATTAAAGTTGTCAAATTATGATTTGATCTATAAAAAGAAAAATATAAGACATATTTGTAAGACAATTTAAAGTATGTATATCACTAAAATAAAGATTTTCAATGAAATTAGGCATTTGTATATAGTTTTCACAATATATTTTTTGTAAACAACATTCATATTGGTAACACTGCTATATTTTCCTCGCTAGAGAGGAAAAACACATTTTCCTCACTATTTTGGGAGAAGAACCTTGGGGTTTCGTGGCATATCGTGCAAAAATATAATTAATTACATTTTTATAATTACTGTCTCAATGTTAATTAAATTACAATCGTCAAATTACATTACTTCACGTTAAAAAAGGTAAGAAATTTAATTAAATTAGGTTAAATAATTACATATTACAATTACTTTTTATATTTTATAGAAATAGAAAGAATTTAATTTTTAACATATTAATTTATTTTACAACTTTATAATATAAAAAAAGTAAAATATATATAACAGGCAAAATGTAAAAATATATAAAATTATTACCTATTGTTAAATATTTAAAAAAAAATAAAAACTAGAAGTCGAAAACAAAAACTAAACGTTCTGATTAATATTACGGATTGTGGTTATTCAAACTATTGTTTTAAAATTAATAATTTCTCATATAGAGAATCTGATAAATCTACAGCTACAATACGGATCTCCATTTTTATTTGATTAGAAATTGAAGCGGAATTTTCGATTTCATCACAATTATCAAAAAAGTCATAAAATTGGTTCATGAAAAATAAAAACAATGTAATTGTCAAAGTAATTGTAATTACATTGAACAAATGCTAGAATTACTAATTACTTGCATAAATAATGTAAAACTGAACAATCAATTACAGAGCGAATGTAATTGAAAATCGTAAATATGTAAGTAATTACGTTATTTAAAAACTTGTAAGGTATTTTAGCCCATCTCTGCCATTTTGGCTGTAGCAATCTGTTTTTGCAAATCTAGATCTTAAATTAAATTAAATCGCCGCTGAAAGTAGAATTTAACAATAAAATATTATTTCTTTAACGTATACCATAAACAAAGAATTATAATGTTTATGAAATATTCCACAAAAAAAATCTGTTTCAATTTTTTTTTCAAAATTTTATGGCCCCCTGACAGTTTAAGCCCTTAGCTTCAGCTTATTTAGTATAATAATAAATCCGGCTCGGGTTGTTTTTAATTTAAAATAATTTCTGTACATAGACTTTTGGTCTAATTTCGGAAGCAACAAGTGCCAAATTTATACAGTAACATTGTGTTCCGTGTATTGTATATTTTATTTATATAACCGGTATGTTTATTTTTCTTTTGTAAGTATGCAAAATACGTGTCTCCATGAAAGCACGAGTGATTAATTAAAGTTTCTCAATGAGCGTGTTATTACCATTTTCAAGATATGTAATTTACAAATCATGTTAATAACAATTTAACATGTAACATTGTATACCATAAATCGACTGATAATTTATCTTCATAGCTTTCTTCTCTTTAATCAACTGGTGTTGTAGGTGTGAAGCATGTGCCATTAATTTTTTGGGCGTAAATCTGTTTTGACCAACGGACTTAATGAATTTAAGTGAAAGGTTTCTTAGAAAACGTGCCGTGTTCTGGATACTGCACCTGGAAAAAATTTGTTTGCATTGGATTAAGTAAGGCAGAATGATTCATAAAATATAGAAAACCATAGGCGTCAGAAAGGAATGCCAAAAGGGAATATTGTTTTTATTTGTCGCAAAAATTATTATAATGTAAGTTGTTAAAGAAGGATTAAAATTTTCAGAATATATACGTATTGTTATTAATTATCATTTAATTATATGTATGTTTATTATAAAAATATATTTTTTTAATGAAATATGCACAAAGATATATCAGAAAATGCCGACATTTCTACTGCATTGTTCACGAACTAAATAAAACATTTGCAAGCAGATTCACAAAAAGAATTAGCGCTAATCCTATTTTTATTATTAGTCGTAACTTCAGTTACCATCCTTAAAACATATTTATGTTAACTAAGGTTGTAGTTAAGATAGGTTAACATAAAATTTAACACATTTTGTCAATTTAATTAATTTAGAAATAAAGTTACAGAGGTTGAAAAAAATGGAATTAGCGTAAATTCTTTTCGTTTATCTGCCAGTTAGTGTCAATGGTTTAGTTTCACTGTTGTAAATTTACTGCGCGTATTTAACCATTCACCGATTTGGAATCGTTTTCAACCCAATAACCAATTCTTATCTAAAATAGACTGTAAGGTCCCTCTACTTTTGGGTGTAAGAAATAAGTTCTAAAGCTCTTAGTTGAATAGATTAAATAAGTATTTAATGGGGTTTTTGTTCATGATCAACTTAGATTTTTTATATTGATTCTGAACAAGATAATAATATACTGCCATTTTTTATACTCGACGAATTATATATAGTGTACGTGACGTAATTTTTTTTAAACAATGGGAATATTTGGAGTGAAAGAGGTAGATACAAATGTTATTTGTTGTGATTTTATGTATTGCAAATTTACTTGAAGTAGGCAAGTATCTTTGCTTTTCTATTATTAGATACGATTAATTTTATGTCCTAGAAATAATAGATTTTTTTCTTAATTTTTGTTTATATATGGGGTATTCTAGTATAATTGAATTTATCCAAAGTAATGACTTTTTGTATAGTTTATATAAAACGAGCTTAAAAACAAGTTTTCATTCATATTTCTATGTTAGTAAAATTGTTAGTAAACTCTCCTGAAAATTGTGACGTCACATTGCCTACCACTCACTTCATGCCTATATGTTTAGTTTTGTGCATATTATTGTTAATTCAAATATTATTTTTGAACATTTTGATACTCTGATTCCAGGTATGTGTTGCTATGAACAATTTTCTTTAAATACTTGATAATTATTAGACAAAAAACTGTAAACACACTCGTGAAACACTGACTGGTTGACATTAACAACATGATAACCATGAACACGGGAACAGTTAGCTCGTGGCGTTGTGACGTCACAGTCTGATTCTTTAAAATTTGATGAAATCCTATCTAAATTAATAAGAATTTTTTTTTCATTTCTTTCATATTTGCATTACTAGTGACCCAAACTAATGAAACAAAAATTTGATTGAACCTTGATTTTGTGCGATCCGTTGCTGAACGTCAATCATGCTCAGTTTACCCAACTACAGTGACACGGACACCTGTGAAATGATTGAAATAATTATCATGATATGATTATTAGCAGAAAATTCCGAGTCCTGTAAAAAATTTCTTATTTTTGTCGTTCTTTTAAACATATTGTACCCAATTTTGAGATAATCTACTACTTATAGTTTATTGTGAAGCTCCTCGCAAAAATAATTCACTCCTATAATAAATATTGCAATTAATAAGCTCCCATTTGTAAATGTCAGTATGGACGCCATTGTATTTGTCTGCATCAGGATACGGCTGCAAAAACCAGAATTGCAAGTTTTCAATTCTTTTCAACTGCAATTTGCGTTTTTGCATGCATAACAATTAATTTTCTTATTCAATGCCTTGAGCTAGATTTATATTAATTGCATTATATGAAAACATTGACGGTCCACATTTCTTAAAAGAGATAGAATTTATTCGTATTTTTCTTGTACACTGCAGTGTTAGAATTTATTATCAGTATTCAAGCCATAACCCTTGAGAATATTAGTGGTAAAACCGACACCAAAGTGATGTTCTCAGAGAAAACATATTTATAGTCCATTTCTTCTAAGAAAAGCGTCGTATAAGATAGGGAGGTGATTTCTTTGCAGCTGATTGGTCTAGACTCTAGATACTAGGTGGATTTACATTAGTATAAATTATAGCCCGGCACTTTTGTTAGATTTTTTAAGTGTGCTGCAACCATAACCTTTCAAAAATTTTATGTGTTTGATTTTGCATGACTTAAATTTACTGTGAGTTTAGGCTAAGATGGGTACACGATATATACACATTACCCTACTGTTCCAGATAAAATTCAACATAGGATTTATAAGCATTTCTCAAATTATAACCATAATTAGACCTTGTACCATTATAATAATTAACGTATCAAGGACAATAATGTGCTAGGTGTGTACTTTGACCGAAGGCATTATTGTCCAGTTATCGCCCGTGGTGCGTTCAACGTTTAATGTCCTATCGATATATTATTATATAATAGTATATTATGATACAAGTGTATAAGTAAGCTTTTAAAGCATGTACGACGCGAAGCGGAGTGCTTTTAACGTCGATAGTGCTTGAAAGGCACTCATACACGTGTGTCATACGCTATTTTTGATTATACAAGCATCACATTATGGAAAATAACTGGAAAGTAACTTTTTGATTTTTTATTTGTATTTAATGTTTACGTTACTATGTAGATTCGCTTTTTTACAATTTATCATGACAGTTTTGACAGATATTAATTGTAATTATTTTGTTGTTGCTTAGCAACCTTTAAAGCACGGCGTGTTTTAATCTTGCATTTATGCACGCTGTAGCGTGTTTTAAACACGGATTATGATGTAGGTATATAATAATATAATAAGATTTTTATCCTATTATTGTGTTTTGTTAGAGAGATTAATCTATTTGCTTGCAAACACTGTAACTAGGTAACGCAATATTCTTATTTGTTTACAATTTCTATCTGCCAATAGAAGCAGTATTTGTTTCTATCTTCCAATAGAAGTCAATGTTTGTGTATTCTTTGTTCAATAGCAACAACGTCATATTTATAACGCCCTAGGGCGTTATCTGGTAGTGGTTGTTGTCATAACGGTCTGACATTATAGTATATTAAAGAACGCGTTTCATAATTGTCATTTTATATTGTGAGAAGGTCCTTTGAACAAAATAAACGACAATTATGATACGAGTTCTTTATACTATTTTTATATTTCTTCTTTTATGCTCTTTTTTTTAATAAAAAAATCTAAGTTTCTATATTTAAGGAATTTTGTGTTAGTTGGTGACACTTATGTGACGTTAGAAAATTCAACCCTTAACCTTCCTTACCTTTCCTATATCTTCTTACTATTCTTAGCTTCTGCTTTTAAATTAAAAATTATACAAAAATAACATTCTTACAATTTGTATTTAATAATTTTGCGAAGTGTGATATTTGATATTTTTTGACATATGACATTTCAGTAGAATTACCAACCTGAAAAATATGAAGTGTATTGCTCTATTGTAAAACTCGATTGAGATGTTACGAAACTCATTTGGGTATCGTAACAGCTTTGTTATAGAAACAAAATATAAAAAAAAATTTCTACATTAGGAACTATCCCAAAATGATGATAAGTTCATATAATTTTGACAACCTATGTTGCTTTTTATGTGAAACAATAGGATGATGTACATAAATGGTATACATAATAATATGTTAATGGCAGAAAAATATGTGTTGTATCTTATCCCCGAAACGCACAGTTTTTTTAAACGTTTATCTATTGTTTTGTGAAAACCTGATGCATCCGCAGTGTTATTTCTGAAGGTGAAATAAAGTATAATAAAGTTTAGTTAAACTAATTTATTGTCATAAAAATAAGCTACATTTCATTAATCAACTGTAAGATAGGTATTAAATGTTTCCAATATTTTGTAACGTATTTTCTGAGTATAATAAGTGTACATTGTGTACAATGCATAATTAAAATCTGCATTACGAATTGATGCGGATGTTGGCTTAATTACTTTGAAATTGTGCGTAAATTTAAAGTATTAATTTCCATATTTTTGTACAAAAATTCCGTTCATTAACTGCATCCAATTTTCCTAACTAAATCCAACGAGATGAGAGAGTATTATTATTTTATGAATACATTAATTTTTTCGGGTAATTATTCACAAACAAATACGTTTATAATGATGATGTTCTTTCATATAAATATTCACTGTTATGATAAACATGTGGGTAGAAGCAGCAGCATGTTGAACCAATATTAAAACTCCACTTTCGTTTTATTCAAACACGAATTTAATTCGACTTCAATTCAAAAGGACATGGTGTAGGTTTGACTGTTTGGCACTTGACAAATCAAAATATTTGACAATGGAGCAGGTGAAATTCATGTCACTGTATTCATGTAACACATGCTGTTCTATTTCATGTCGACAACATTTGATAACTGGAAACAAAAATGAAAGTGAAAGAACTGAATGTAAATGCGCTTATTCACATATTATTAACTTTACGACCGCTACTGAAAACGATGATTAACTGTCTCATGGCTAATTTTATTTTGCTCTGCCAACTGTTAATAATGTTGTTCGAGAATAATTCTTTAAGCAATACTTCACAAAGATAACAAATCTTGTCTTAATTTTCTACTTCTGAACTCTTATACTGTCGTCGCATACTTATTATTATTACTTTTGTTTTTCCTCTATTCTTCTCTATCGTTCCACATTTTTTTTCATTAAGTTTCTTCCCCTTTTACCCATTTTGAGTATGGCACTCTGCTTTGGCATATATTGGCATGCTACGTATTTTATTTAAAGTGCTTTTATGTTTATGTTATTATGATACGAAAAATTGCTGTATAAATAAATCTATTATCACATTTTTACCTATTACGGGTGTGGCACACTGCTTACACAGATCTCGAAAAATGATTTATAATTGAATGTATATGAAGTGCGGTTACCAGCCGTCTAGTCTTGGCCTCCAAATATATTAGTGAAGGGGAATCACTGGGGTAAAGTTAAAGTCGCAATTAGCAGCTTTGGGATTTGAACTAAGGATCTCACGATTAAATTTTAAGAAATCTTTGTTCATAGGACTACAGGGTGAGTTTTTAAAAGAAACTAGTCCGTTTTGCTGGCTAACTAATAATTTTAGAGTTCTCTCTCTATAAACATCTTTTTATCTTTAAAATATATCATTTACCCGGATCTGCTATAAGAAGAGTACCATACTCAGGAAACAGTAAATGACGTGATGATATATTTATTAGTATTTTAAGAATTTATTGTATCTTAGCAAAAACCTCGATGAGTTCCAAATATAGTAAATATTAAACTTGCAAAACAACAATCATATTTAAATTATGTAATCTTCGATTTTTTTTTGCTTTTATAATTTCTAAAAGCAAAAAGTAGCAATTTTATTACTCTTAACTCAAGGATTTTATCTGTAAGAAACCGTATAATTTTCAACTCTGAATGCCATTTGCACATAATTTTTCCAGCTTGTTAAGAAAAACTACATCAAGCAAATTACAACGCAAATATAATTCATCTTTGCATCTTTGAATACAAGAAATAATTATAAAAAACCAAGTCCATCTAATTTAATCCTAGCATTACGTATAATACTTCATAAACCTCTGTATTAGTGCATTTAATTATATGCATAGGAGCAAAGTCCTTGAATATTTCATCTCTCTTCTTCCCATCAAACTCTCCTCTTTTCTTTGTCTGTCATCTCATCCGACTGGTCTTTCTTATCTTTTATTTTGTGCGTTCACCGAGATATAAATGGCGCAATTTGCAGGATGGTTTGATCGATGCTAGTCACTCTGTCTCTTTGGTCTGATTAGAGAAAGAGACATTGTAGTGTGATTCAGTGTTTGCTGAACGTGTGGCCGATATGAAATGGAAATGGAATAGTAATGGAGATTGGACATATTAAGGCAATGGACAAGATATTAATTTGTTTGTGGTAATCAGGAAGAGTGCTGCGGGTTTTTTAGGTCATTTGTTTCGATGACAATTTGATGGCGCAGTCGATATTATAGGAATGATTGCAATGTTTTGAATGTGTGATACAGATAATTAATTATCTTATATATTTTATTGGTTTGTATTAGATGTCATAATAAAAGAGTGATATTGGCAATTGGCAAAGGAAATTTGTTTCTAGCACTAATTCCCTGATTCTTTTACAGGAAATATTTTAGATAAAAGTTGCCGAGCAATATATTTTACACCTATATAAGTACAGTATATTATACAACTAGGAATAGAAATATGTGATTTTTTAAAAATAATATGACGAGGAAAAATACACCAATATCACTTTATCATTTTATGTTATTCATCACGTATTTTATTGGTGATAACAGGTGAAATTCAAACATGGCAATAAATGTCAACATTTAAAAAATAATATTGAGGAATATATTGATATTATTTATTTATTATACCCTGTGTTCGACTGATCTAGATCAAATGATCTAGAAAGAGCACTGATCTAGTTCAACTAGAAAAATCTTTGATTTGATTTTTTGATAAAAGAATAAGATCTATGTTGCCAGCGTGTTGCCACAAATACGTTGAAATTACGCTACCTGTCGCTGCCAATCTTAAATTATAAGATTTTAGCGGAGTTCCGCTACCCATGGCAACACTTTTGGAAAAACAAATATATAGAAATTTTTCAGATTTTATTTTGTAAAAGTAATTTGTATTTTCTTCTTTGTTGTTAAAATTGTCATTAAACTATACCTACCTTTATTTATATACGTAACTTGAACTAATTTTGTGTTTTATTTGCTTAATAGGAATGAAAAATTTTGTGAAAAAAAATTATTGATATTTTTTATGATCTAGATCATTTTTTAAATTATCTGTCAGAACATTAAATTTATACCAGGTCTATTAGGCCAAAATTCTCTGCTTTTAATTTAAATTAATTATTTATGCTTGATAAAGAACTCAAAATATAATTAGTAATTAAATAAGAAACCATATACGTCCTCCTTATATTCAAATTTAGTAAAAGACTTCCTCCCATGAAATGCAATATTTCATATTTAAATTATTAACATAATGCCAGTATTTCAATTTGGATATCACACTTTTCGTTCATTATTTCATATCACTTGGCAATAAAGAAGAGCATTTTATGATAAAAAGTGCTATGATGCTTTAGGTAACGGAATTATTAAATTCGTACACCTTACTTACGCGTTGAGCCATTTTACCATTCTTACTTAATTTTTTTCTACCGCTTTCTTGATTTCTTTAATGCACCCTTTTTGGGTTTTCCTCTTCGTCTTCTTTTATTTACTCTGGTTTCAAATACCTTCCTTTCTTCTCTCATTCTTTGTATGTGTCCAAACCATCTAAGCTATCCTATACTCAACATTTTTTATTCGGCCCAATGGGGTATTCTTGTCTAACTAAATTAGCATAAAATAATAATAGGGTATACTAGTTTATATTAAAATAAGTCTGGAAAATGTAATAAATAATTTAAAAACATTACTTTTCATTCATAATTATAAATCTGAATTTTTTCGCGGCTTTAAAATGCATGACGTAAACTTGCCTACTGCTGCTCATTTCAGACAGATTGAAGCGATAACAAATATCCACTGGCATGAAACTTTAAGGTTATGATATCTGAGCAAATAACTTCAGGTTTTCAAATGTCGTGTGCTGCCATCTTGTAATCATTTACCATAATAGAATATCTTACAAGTAAATTTGATGAATCTGCTTGTTTGAAACCAGGCTCCATATTTTAAATCTTATCACACGCAATCCGCAGATAAATATGTATTAACAAACAACAAGTTGAAATATAAACAAGTTTCTTGATAGTTTCAAACACGTGCGTCGCTACTCACTTGGCGCTGACATCAGTTTTCAAATGCCATAGGCAAGGTGACGTCACACGTACCATATTTGAATTATAATAATTTTTTTATTCATTTAATATCTCACTTAATACTTCGAATTTTTCACTAAATTTTGGATTATTGTAGATCTAATAACATTTACTAATGAAAAAATTAATTATCCCAAAAACGCAGGATACCCCATTTTGTTTTCTCTTTTATCTTTCTTAAAATCTGATTATTCTGTTCCTTATTCTGCCTACTGTACAGGGTTATCTAAGCTTCTGATCTTGTTCACTTTAACTAAAGCATAACTTCAACTTGTAATCAAAAGCAAAATTTCGTCCGAGAGATTTTATTCCACTTTAAGCTGTAGAACCCTATACAACAATTGGAAGCTATTTCCTGCTTTACGGAGTAACAAAATAAATAAGACTTTTGTAACAGTAGTGTCGAACAATTAGCGAAACGGAATTGTACTGCATTGTGTTTCGTAATCCTAACTACCATCCAACCATCTCAAATTAAGACGTAGTTACTGTCGAATTTACAGTATCTGTTGTTTTTTACTCTGCAAAAACTTCAATCCGAACACATTGCAGATAGACAGACAAGCGAGCGGAGCTGAATCGCAGCTGATGCACTTCAATCAGCTTCACAGCCTTCTTCGACGCGAGGAAAAAGACAGCGCTCCATCGTCGTTTCTCTGGCGCCGCGTGCAGCCAGCTAGGAGGTCTTGGTTTTTTCGCTTTTTTATTTTCTCTAACAAAAAACCTCGAATCTCGTTTCTTCTCAACGATATTTGCACGTTTGCACCGATGTAAAACGCTTATTTACATTACCTCGCTATCACGAATTTTCTTATTTTGCAAAACTAAAGATTTATGCGGTTTTATTGCGTGAATAATTTTTGCTTATTGTTGAGAGATTGAGTCATTTGTATGTGTAAAGTGTTGAGATTTATCTTGCTAGTTTTGTGGTACTTTTTAAAGGTGAATGCTGCGTGCAATTTGTTATTTTATGAATGGTGTGGTTATCTATGCTCTGCAGCAAAAATGCACAATGATATTTCCTATTCACGTTTTGCAGGGGATAGTTTTGCATAAACATGACGAGTACATATTTGGTTTTGTTCTGTGATTGAACTAGCGAAAGTTCGCAGGTTCAATTCTAACTAACAAGAAACAGTTTCCAGTGCAATACCCAAAATGAAGACACATAAGTAAAATTCGTTTCAGTTAGAATGGCAGGTATTTTAACGACACTGTTAATAGCCCAAAAGAATAAGATATCGAAGAAAAGCCAACGTTACTATGGATGCATTCGTATAACTAGAATAATATTGAACCTAGCTTCCATGTAGTGTCAAGAGAACTATGTGATCATTCTACCAGACAAATTAAAATATTTTATAGAATGTCATTGAAAAGTATGTGTTATATTTCTGTTATAATATTTTAATAATTGTAATTATAAATGAAATAGATCAAGAGTTGGAAAGAGAAGACATAGTGAAAAAGATCAAGCAACAGAGAGTCAGATGGTTTGGGTGGATGGATGTGTGTCTGCATGTGCGATTACTCATGAACAAGACAACAAAGTAATGAAACTTGATAATTTGAAGTTTCATGAAAATGTACCGAGCTGATTAGATTTTGGCTTGGATTTTGGTTATAATTTCATGCAAGAAGTGGAAATTTCCTGGCCAAACAAAACCACGAAAATAGTCCAAAAATATTTTATCAATTATATTTGAAACAATTATTATAAATAGCTTCATATGGATTATGCACCTAGAAATGGATGAATCGCATGATAATTGTACCACTAGTACCATCTTGTAGAAGCTTCCAATTTTAAGAAAAAATCTAAATTATTCATTTAAAATCCTAATAAAACATAAAAATAAGTTGCTGTAAGAATAAAAATAACTGAAACGTCTCTATTTCAAGCGTCATGGTATATCTCACTCAGTGGAGTAGCACCATACCTGAAACACACTCAACAAACAATCAATCTCCTTGGAACACTCCTATCCTGGCACACCACTTTCGCCTTTTCCACATTCTTATTGCGATTCATACGTGCTCGTCTATTCTTCACATTCGTTTACGCAATCATTCACCCTCAATCTCAATAATATTGGTTTAACTATTAAACATTCAAATTGAGATTTATGGTATTCATTAGAAAGCAATTTCTAAAAGTGCATGTTTTTTCTCTACTGAAATGTTCTTGAGACTTTGACGTAAGAATATTTTTAAGTTGCTACTCATTTCACTCTAGTATTCATGCCATGACTGTTATGTCGTATTTGTGTCCCATACAAAATTTCTTTTATAAATAAATATAGCAACACGCCTTTTACCAATTTTGGATATGGCACTCTGCTTTCACAAATCTCGGTAAATGATACAATTTAGAGGAGGAACCATAGAGTTAAATATGACAACTATGTGCTGTGGGACTCAAACTGAAGATATCATGATCCACAGCCACAGCAACTATTTGCCCCCATATTTCATTTATTGACATTTAATTATATGACTTGAAATTTTCTTGATGCAATGCGAGATGCAATATTTGTCAATCCAAAACCGGCAGTAGCTAAATATGTTTTAAAGTTATTTTTAGTTCACACAGACGTTAGTGTCAACAATTTCTGTATCATTGTCACTGAACACAGTGAAATTGAAATAATATCATCTCAAGAAGTGTAGTCTAATTTTTAATCAAAAACTTATAAAATAGTTATACCGTAAATCAGATAACAAAACAGTAAAAACACAATGGAAAAAACTATAAAATATTTAATCAATACAGAACTTACATGATTTATTATGAAATTTAGACTAAAATAGAGGGTTAACAATAAATGACAAGAACAAGAAAAATAACAAGGTTTTGACGTAGAATATTCCGCTACATAACTTTGAATTTCATTTTCAATAAATTTTCAATATTTTACATCTCTTTTAATATATCTAATTTGTGACCCAAATTTTCATAATTATTTAAATATAAATTAAAATGAAGCAAGGCATCAATTTGTATAAAATAATGGATATCTTGCTGTATTCAAATTTTGCATTTTAAATCTTATATCTCGTACTTGGTGGCTGTTTGCTAAATAATTGTTACATAATTTTGTTACTTTACCTTCTCTGAAAAATAGCGCTCGATATAATACCACCACCTCTAAAAACCAGTATATTAAGTTCATGTTTGTCAAGCACAGCGTTTAAAATTGCATTTTGCGTAAAACAAAAGCGAAGAGCGTGTGACGATGGAAACACGAGAAAAATGTTTTAGTAGTATGCTTTGATGTAGAAGCTTTTGGTTTTCAAAGTGTTGACATACAAGAGACGTAATTACTATCATGCATGTATGCTTGATGATCGATGTTTGTTTTATGCTTGACCGATACCGTTCTGTAACCTCGGTTATTATCGGTTTTGCATGGTGTTTATTACTTACTAGTTTTGATATGTCTTTGGCAAAGAAAAGAGAAAGTAATTAACAAAGTTTTTGTATTAGTTATTTCAATAATTTATGGTTTATTATTCAAATATTTAATAATACATATTCATATTGACATTTGGGTATTTTGGAATAATTTAAAATGTATGATTTGAAAGTTTGTACATATATGATTGTAATACTATTATGCAGGTTGAATCAACTTTTTAATCACATGTAAAAATAATCATTATTAATTTGATATTTTGTGTATATTTTTTACTTAATCTTGAAGTCATCTACCTATGGGTGTTAAGACTTTAGTTCTACTTTCTTCTTCCGTAAGTTCTTTTTTCAGCAATATTTCTATTTTTTACGATCTTCATAACATTTTAATATGTACCAGTGCCTTTGTTTTCTATTTCTCGTCTCCCATATTCTTTCCTTGTTTTTATTAGACTGTCTTTTTTATGTAGAATAAGGAAGTATAGTCAACAGGAAAAAATCGATTACGATGTAGTAATTATTATATAAATAACCCTTTCGACTTGAAATCAAATGTCAAAAATAAATTTTAAATGAGTGTCAATTGTTATATAAGTAAATTCTACAAAATTTAATATCAAATTAAAGTCTCGGGGAAGAGAATTGAACTAATATATTTAAAATTATCTTTGAGTGAGCAATATAAAATATTTTTATACGTATAGACTTTCATGTATTCCAAGCATTTTGAAGTGTATAACTTAAAAATCGAAGATGCTGTATTTTGGAAAATAAATTTTGAAATTTTTTCGTAATTTTCAAAATTATTATGTCAAAAATATATTTGTAATAAGAAAAAAAAATTATTTTTGTCATTTTCCCTTTAAATGGACCCCAAAGAATCTAAAAAGTATGCAAACAAAACTTTCTTTAAGAATTTCAATATTATTTTGCAACTAGTTTATGTCACCTGCAGAGGTAGTTCTCATTTTCATTAAAAACGTTTTTTCAATGATTAAATGCAAAATATTCATGAAAAAAAATTAAGTTGTATTTTTTCTAGGTTTTTGGACAAAACAATGCGATTAAAAGCATTTGTAGATAAATCGGTGATTGACGGGAATTTTGTAGGTCGAGTATGAAAAGAATGACCCTTATATCGTAAATATATGTTAAATGATTATAGTTCTTATGATAATAAAAAACAACGTCTACTTTATGTTAAACATATGACAAGTGTAATTTAAATTTATGGGGTAAATAGCTCTGTACTAACACATCGGACTGTGAATCATAAAATCCTTGGTTTGATCCTCACAGACAACAAATTTTCAAAATTGAATTCAAAAATTTACATCACCATCAAATTATTATTGTGGTTCCTCCACCACTATCATACTAGGAGGTCGTGATTTGACGCCTGGTAACCGCTCTTCACGCGTAAGAATATATCATAATACAGAGATCTGATTTGAGCAAAGTGCCTCATCTAGAAATGGGTAAATGGTATGATGATATATTTTATTTATATTTAATTAAAATTTATATGTATAACAAAGTCGTGTGGTACCCATATAAGATTTTTTAGAGCATTAATAAATCATGTGTACAAACATTTCATGAATCTTCAGAAATTAATTTCGAATTCGTTAAATGGTGTGCTGACGTATTTACTCCAATTTATATGAGAACATAAGCGTATATCAATCCTAGTTATAATTAGAAATAGTGTTCCCATAATTTCGTGTATCTGACGGAAGCATTAATCTTTATAATCACTTCAAAATGTGTATCACTCCTACTGGATGTTATGTCAATAAATCTGGATTTCGCTTAAAATAAACAATTTTTTATTCACAGAGCACTTCATGTTTTCATAGCAGAAATAAACTGACAAATTCTTTTTTTCATTTTGATTACTAAAATAACACCCACATAGAAATCTCACACGAAATATTCAAGGAAAAATTTAAGTGACAGGAATTTTAAAATGTTTATAGTTTTTGTAATGCAATAACTTCGATATGAGTTTATAAAAGAGTGAATTTTATGATTCATTCTTGAAACGTTCTATATCCATTCCAGCTTATATTCCTTTATTTTATAAATATAAATTAAAATAATTAGTTTAATAATCATGATTATAGTTAAAGCTTTAGATAAGGCATAGTTTTATTCACCATCTTGACGCATGGTTATTTGTATCACTAGTCCAGAAACTGCACTTTTGCGAGTGCGAGTACATATTGACAGGCCGAGCCAAAAGCGAGGCTTGCGAATTACGAGCAATCGCAAAACAAATTCTGGACGTGTGATGTACATTATTTTTCGTGTCGACTTTGTCATACATTTATTAATTGAAATTTTGATTTATTTGTCAAATATGAAATACTATGAATTTTTTGTTGGTAACATCAGGTAAACAAAGATACGAGGGATTTATAAATATAAACAATTTACATGTTTACTTTGAATTTTCAGTGGCATTTAGTTACATTACAATACTTACATTTGATTGAAACAATACAACGTAGAAAATTGACAGGCAGTTGATGCCAACCTAACCTTATAAAAGACGGTAGTTTTTGCCGGCCTGGGCCAGAAACAAACAGTTCCTGGACGATTTTGAGATTTGTTAAACAGTGTTTTAGACAGGTTATACAAAGTGAATCGATAAATCATTTTAAAAAGAATCTTCAGTTTTTACCTCCCGCCTACCTCTAGGTAAGGGAGGTATTGTTTTTGGTCAAAAAATTGGGTAGTGAGTTTTCAATGAATAAGCACGTTTTAGGGTCCCTACAATACGATTTTACTATTTTCGCGATGATGTCTGTATGTATGTATGCATGTATGTATGTATGTGTGTGTGTGTGTAGTCTGTGGCAATTTTTTCGTCTCGCATAACTCAAATACTATAATACCAAAAAATACAATTTTGTGAATTATTGCTTCTTATATTTAAATGAAAAGCTGATTAGATTTTGGAGAAAATTGGTCAACCGGAAGTAGCAGTTTGCTTGAAGCCCTTAACAGTTTTTCGTGAAAAACACGGTTAAATTTGCTTTTTCAACAATTAATGTTATTTTGAAAGTTGAAGATTATTTAATTTTACATGTGTTTTGATTACACTAATTTTATTAATTTTCATTAGATTTAGAGATAATAAAATATAAAGAAATTAGATTTTACAAATTTTGCATTCCTAGTACACCATGAAAACATTTAAAAATTTTCAATTTTTTACGAAATGTGACACATGTCATTGTGATTGTGAAGCTGTTTTCTTAGTGAATTATATGTCATAAAATTAAATAAATATACAAAAGAAAATGTAAATTCTCAAATATAAAAATAATAAACAAATAAGAAGGTATGTTTCTGTAACATTAAATACTATTTTGTACCGTTTAAGAGTAGCATTGGGCGGGAGGTTATGTGCTGGGCACATCATATTTTTTTTACTGTAATCAAGGAGCACCAGGAGATTTCACTTGCATAGTAAAATTAGGTTCGCGTTGTGCGAGCCATCTGCCGGATCTGGCCGCACTTATATTTGCTTACAGAATATTAACGTAGGCTACGATTTATTTAAAGCAATTATTAAAATGTCACATCTGTCATAAATTTTCCAAAAACACAAGTTTATATTTAAAAGTTCTTAAATTTAGAATTTCATCGTTATGTGAAGTAATATTTCATTGATGTACAATGGTACGATATTGTAAGTACTTAAATTACAAATATTGATATTTATGTAATTATCATTGAATATTAATTTTCAGTGGATTTCCATCAACTGGGAAGTACATATATACGAATTTCAATAATCTATTAAGTTCGAAACGAGGACCTTCTTTTCCACCAATCATTTTCCTTTAAATAATAAGTTGAAAGATTCATAGAGCATTGCGTGATGGAATTCTAGACTTAAACTAAATTTGACCATAGGTAAATTTGTCGCTATTTTCAATGCACAAGTAAATCCGATAGAATATAATTATTAATTATGTTTTCAATATTTTTCAAAGATGCGGCAAGAAATATATGCCTTTCTCTGGGAAGTTAGCATGGTTTGGGTGTATGATGGAAAATATCAACGTTAAATGAATTGTAGATAGAATGACATTGTTAAATTTACTGATATAAATTGTATCATGCAAATGGATTCTTTCAAAATATATTTTATTTTTGACATATGTGACTTTGATTTTTATTGTCTTGAATAAAATAATTATAAATATTTTAAAAATATGTATAAATATTACACGTGGTGGCATCTAACGGTTGTGGCCGCAATTATAATTACCATGGCAACGACGATACAATTTTTTTACATGTGAGTGGAATCTCCTGGTGCTCCTTGACTGTAATACTGATCTTCCACAACAGTTTTTAATTTTTATGTTTATCAATGTTGACATCAGTCACACTTTCAGAATATGATCTATAGTTTATAATAATAATAAACATTTATTTTGTGGGAGAAAAGAAGAAACTATTGCACATTAAATTGTCGAGAAATTATATTAGAAAATATAATAGAAATCGATTGGCTGTAAATACAACATCAAATGAATTAAAAGTATTTCCGAGACAAGAAGGAAATGATTGTGGAAGATTATAACTTTAAATAAGAGGTAGTTACTACATAGGTGTACAATTTAATATAAATTCTGTCTTTGGGCAAATATTAAATATACATACAAATTATCATTATCCTATATCTGGTGTAGAATTGAAATATAGCATATAGGGATTTCAATGCAATTTTTTAAAAATATTATTTTATCTTTCTACTTTTTCACTTTACAGCAAAAGTATAAATATAAAAATTGTTTGGAATTAAAAGTGCAAGCAATACCATTTGGTTACCTAAATTTTAGTATTTCAAGATACATCAACCAAGGTAAAATTAATATTTATTATTAAATTAAAATTAAACAAACATGAATAATATTGACCATTCATAAAATATATTTTTCAGGTGCATTTATTTATTATGGGGTAAATAGCTCCGTGGTAACGCGTCGGACTGTGAATCATGAGATCCTCAGTTCGTATCCCACTGCCAACAATTGCCAATTTAAATTTACCCCGGTGGTTCCCCCTCCAATAACATCTTTGGGGGCTATGATTTTACGGCTGGTAACCGCACTTCATACATAAAAATATATCACTTACCGAGATCTGCGTAAGCAGAATGCCACATCCATAATGGGTAAAGGCGTGATGATATATATTTTTTTATTTATTAGTATTTGATTTTTTTCTGTAAATGTTTCGTGAAATATTCTAATGATTCAATAGCAAATTTGACAGATCTTTCCTTTTTGTTAAATAAATAAATCTAAATCTGTTTTCTTTTTGTTTTAAATTTCTATGGCCGTATTGCAATTTTTCTAATAAATACATATTAATTCAAATTTAATAGATGTAGTGAAATACATTGATGTATGGTTTTGAATGTTGGGTGTGGATGAAGAAGCATGAACGACGTATAACTGCTGTAGAAATGAGATATTTGAGAGTAGTATGTGGGTATACGAGACGTGATCGTATACGGAATTCATTGGTGTATGGTGAGTGTGAGATTGAGAAGAATGTTGTTAAGAAAGTGGGAGTAAGTCAGTTGAAGTGGTTTGGACATGTTGAGCGAATGTCGAATGAAATGTTGGTGAAACTAGTATATGTGGGTGAGATTGAAGGTGAACGTATACGTGGGCGTCCGAGGAATAACTGGTTGGGTATGATTGATGGTTTCTTGCATGAACGAATGATTCCGAGTGTGAAGAATAAACGAATATATGAAACGCACTATGAATGTCGACGAGGCGAAAGTGGTGTGTCAGGATAAGAATGTTTGGAGGAGATTGATTGTTGGTTGACTGTGTTTCTGGGTTCGTGCTACCCCACTAAGTGGGACATAGTGTGATGTTTTGTATGTATGGATGTATGTAGTGAAATACTAATATTTAGGTAATCAAGTGGGCCTTATTGCATGTATTTTTGTTTTTACAATTTTGCAGTAAAGTAAATAGTTAAAAAAATACAACAATAAAAATTAAATAGCATTAAAAGCCCTATACGCCATATTTCAATTCTACACCCGGTATAATATGTAATTAAAAAAAATATAATTTTATGTACGTAACTAACATTTCTCCGTTTTATAAATCATAATTTATTGTTAACTGTTTCTAATTACTTGCTTCCTGACGAAGAAGTACCTACGTACAGTAATTAGTTCGAAACGTTGAATAAAAAAAATCTGAAGAAAAACTTTTATTTAGTAACATTCAGGGATAGTTATTCCGTTTATTTGGTACGTGAACCTAAAAAACCACTAGATTACCTATCCTTCCTCTCTTCCTTCTCCTTCAAAGTATCCTCATTAATATTAATCAAGGATTAACCCAATTGCAAAACTCCTAGCTAGCCACTCATCTTAATTATTCCCGACACATCCGTGATTTTTTCTCGTTTAACTCGATTTCCTCCTCATCTCGACCAGGTCCGTGTTCCGCTCCTCGCTGTGTTCGGTTGCGTTAGGCGTCACTAGCGTCAGATTGCGGATTAACGTACGTCCGAGTTAGCGGACATCACTTCCGGTGTGAAGCCCCGACCCGATCGCTTCCTGTGCGAGGATGGTGGCTCTACACTCCTCGTATTGCTTCACCATGTGGTGTCCTGAGGTAGAGGAATCGATAGAGGAAGGAGATCTGGTATCGAATTGTAGCGCTGGTTAATAAGTTTATAGGAAAGGCTTGAATGTGGTTTGCTTGTAATGTTTACGTGATTTGCTTATCGGGTGATTTGAATTAAATGAGAGGTAAGGGTGTTGAATAGATTATTGAATATATTATTGCTCATAAAGGAAGAAGAATACAGTTGGAACTATTTAATCCGAACTAATAATTGCACAGGTTGATCCGGATCGGAATGTTCGTATTATCGAACAACTGACAAAAAATATACATTTTATTAATTCTCTAAGAATTTCCACATTCTCACAATAAGAAATTATTTATTTTCAAATAAGAAATTAATTAACAACAAACTAAACTTACTACATATGGATAACAAAATAAAGTACATATAGGCTTATTACATAAATCTATATTAAAGTCAATAGTAAATCTAAGAAACTGAAAAATTCGGTGATTTAGTTCTGTTAATGCTCTTTGCTTCTGCATTTTTGGCTCGTTTTTACCTCCCGCCTACCTGTAGGTAAGGGAGGTATTGTTTTTGGTCAAAAAATTGGGTAGTGAGTTTTCAATGAATAAGCACGTTTTAGGGTCCCTACAATACGATTTTACAATTTTCGCGATGATGTCTGTATGTATGTATGTATGTATGTATGTATGTATGTATGTATGTATGTATATGTGTGTGTGTGTAGTCTGTGGCAATTTTTTCGTCTCGCATAACTCAAATACTATAATACCAAAAAATACAATTTTGTGAATTTTTGCTTCTTATATTTAAATGAAGAGCTGATTAGATTTTGGATAAAATTGGTTAACCGAAAGTAGCAGTTTACTTGAAGCCCTTAACAGTTTTTCGTGAAAAACATGGTTAAATTTCCTTTTTCAACAATTTATGTTATTTTGAAAGTTGAAGAATATTTAATTATACATGTGTTTTGATTACACTAATTTTATTAATTTTCATTAGATTTAGAGATAATAAAATATAAAGGAATTAAATTTCACAAATCTTACATTCCTTGTACACCATGGAAACATTTAAAAATTTTCAATTTTTTACGAAATGTGACACATGTCATTGTGATTATGAAGCTGTTTTCTTAGTGAAATATATGTCAAAAAATTAAATAAATATGCGAAAGAAAATTAAAATTCTCAAATATAAATAGAAAATAAGCAAATATGAAGGTATGTTTCTGTATCATCAAGTACTATTTTGTATCGTTTAAGAGTAGTATTGGGCGGGAGGTTATGTGCTGCCCACATCAGATTTTTTCATTTCCGAAAGAATTAGAATGTGGTGTGGTGGTGGAGAATTGCAGTGCAAACTTAACAGACACGTCTAATGAACAGTAAACCGAGTAGTATTTAGAGAATAAGAAATCAAAAGATTCCCCCATATAGGTAGCACAATAAGAGAATATGAAATCAAGGGATTCGATCATTTAGGTAGCAGAATACATACATGAATCTACGGGATTCCCTCTTTAGGTAGCACATAACATGATAATAAACCATGGGAGTGATAAAAAGGAACTTCAGTGCCGAGGTACATATTAAGTTTTATTTGAAATGTAAAATTCGAAAAAAACAGTAAAATAATTACAATGAAGGGTTAAGTTTATACATCTGTCAGTTATCAATTGAAACTGACAGTCAGTGTTGCTAACCTTGAACAGTGAAGTTATCGTAAATAACACTAAAAATTATGATCGCTAGTAAGAACGCTGATTAAGGGCGACTAACTAGCAGTTGACTATCTGTGTTTTTCAGCTGTCAAACCTTCTTACATGATTATTGAGAAAAATATTTGAAATAGAAATGGTAGAATATTTAATTCTGTATGTCTTTTATTTGAAGCTTATATCTCTAAAATAATTTAGGAACGCTTGACAGCGTAAAATAAAGTTAGTCAACTGCTTGTTAATCACTCTTAATCGGTTGTTCTTACTAGCAGTCTTGTGTTTTGTCCTTTATCCTACTTATACAATAATTATTTAACGGTTGCCAACACTGGGTTGCTCAAAATTGTTATATAATGAGTTACTTTAGTGACGATTTCTGAGCTTTTAATGACGATTTTTGAGCATTTTAGTGCCAATTTTAAATAAAATAAAATATATTAGAAAGATTTAATATTATATTTTACCTTAAAAGTAAATTGTAGGTACGTTTAGTAATACATGACAGGAAAATACTGAAATTTTAATTAAATTAAATAGAGTAGTTTTCTCATCGTTGATGGGAATGTAAACATTCTGTTTTTGTATAAAAGCAACAAATCAATATATAATTGATTAATTGCTAGAGTACAGGAAGCCTACAGCTTGTAATGGAATCAGAATCAGTTGAAACAGATGAATTTGATGAGAATGAGATTTGAACCCGCGCTCAATATAGGTTCATATCTTCAGAATTTTAATTAAATTTTTTACCTCCTCTGTTATTTTACATTTAAAAACACCAAAGTTAACAAAACTTTTTGTTACGAATTTAAATATTTACCTTTCACATTTCTGTTATTAAAACACTGCTGTCATTTCTTCAGTATCATCAAAAACCTTTCCAGATGAAATCACAAGTCTTGCAACTTCCTTCTGATAATATTTCACAAAATTATCATCAAAGCGTCTGAAATATCATCTTTACCCTTCGTCGTCCGGCTGTCTACGCTTCAAAACAGTTCCAAAACAGTAGGGTTCGAATCCCACCCTAATTTTACCCCTCATGTCATGGCAACCATTATCTTGATACGGGTAACCCGGACCATTATGTTGCTGTCGATACGGTCAGTTTAGCTGCCCTTGCATGAGTTACGTCGACGGAGGAGAAATTAAATTCTAGTCGCTGAAAACGTGAAGCACATAATTAAACTAAATTTAAACGGGTATGGGAAGGGGGAGATAGTTGTGAGATGGGTTTGTGGACTGACGAGTGGTTTTTGTTTTGTTATTCGTGATGGCAGATGTCAATATTGTGGTTAGTATGCTATGGGTTGGAAAGTTGATGATTGTGATAAGGGATGAACAGTTTTTAGTCTGTTTAGTCAATTAGTCATTCCTTGTGCTGACCAAAATGTATTGTTAGATAACTCTAGAAAATGAGGATGTACAAATTTCAAACTACAAATATACAGAATGGACTGGATGTTCAGAAAATAGTGGTCAATAAATTAAAAATGGGTAGTACATGCCAAAACAATAATAAATATTTTCTTATAAACATATGTTCGTATATTCTTAGTTTCAGGGTTAATTTCGATAGTCTAATTTCTTTACAATATTTTCTTCTTTAAATATAATCCCAGAGTATCAAAACACGGGCAAGCACAATCAAAACAGTTTTTTTTTAATTGTTGGATTTGTTACTAACCTATACCTGTACAGGCACTGGAATTATATCCATTATATTTTTACTTTAATATCAATCAATAACGTCGATGATCCACGTGATAGGATTTTAGATGGCTATATTCTTTAATCTATGAGAGAAATAAATTAAATCGATATTAAATTTAAACCTAAATATGTATTTTGGGATACATATTTAAATGAACGTTTATTATTGTTTTGAAATGATCTATCCATCCTTAATTTATTGACACCTATTTTCGTTTTAAGAGAGTTTTGGTAGAGATATTTAAAATAGATCCAGTTTTGTAATTATACTGAAATTTGGGGGTTGTAGTTGTTTTTGTGCTCGCTTAATATGACCATTTTCACTTACCATTCCAATTTTTGGAATTTCGTCATTCATGATTCGGAATTTCGGTTTATTTATCAAGTGTATTACCGTACAAGTTGCCGTTGAAATTTTTTTAAATATCAATTCCGTAAAAGTCAAAGTACGTTAAGTTCAAAATGGTTAATACTTTCAGTAACGAGGAATATGTAGACATGATTATGGTTTACGGCAGTGTTTCCCAAACTTTGGATCCATGCGTACTATTTTCAAATATTTTTTAACACTTTGTACTCCGTAGTTGAAATTTTTTGGAATATACTGTTAAAAACAAAACCTGTACTAAATTTTTAGTAATGTACAGTAGGTCCCCGGATGGGGTTAAAAGACAAAAAAATAAATATTTTGTTTCTGATTTTGAGGAAACATTATTCTTTATAAGAGTTTCTTGCTAGGCAACATCTTGGCAGGTAGCGTTAAAGTCGGATCAGTCGATAACGGAAGTTAAGCAAAGCTGCCTGCGGTCAGTAGTTGGATGGGTGACCGCTTTGCGAAAACCCATACCAGTGAATACTGCGTGCCGTTGCCACACCACCGAAAACGAGGTTCCAAGGCGGCATGTAGCCTCAGCAGATGAGACCACTTAATAATAATAATAAAAATAATAAGAGTTTCTGTTTGTCTTTAAATACCTAAAAAGAATCTTGAACTAATTTTATCTCCAAAGTAATATGTTGATTATTGTATAGATATATAAAAAAAAGAAATTACAAATTGGTGTAAACCTGACTTGTTTTGATGACTGAACTGTCACAGATTTACAGCTAAACATAATACAGTTTATTTTTAAGCGATTTATTATTTTTCATTAAATATTTATAATAATCATTATTTTTTTTTAGCCGTTGATGATAAAATGATTTGCAGAGTGTTTTAAATGATTTCAAGAGAGGCGGTAACCTTTATAAAGAATAACATTTGTCCCAAAAATCAAAAATATAATTTTTATTATCTATAGACACGATATAGGTTACATAAATAAATATGTATAAATGTAAATAAAACATTATTTTTTATGTAACTCAAATACCATGAACTGTTATTTTTGATATGCTTTGGCACACACAAAACTTGGAACATTTTTAAATTCTTCGCGTACCCCTTGCATACCCTTAAGGGTACGCGTAACACACTTTGGGAAATGCTGGTTTATGAAATAAGTTTCATTAATTATAAAGATTTCTACAATTCTCCGCTTTTGCCATTAATTTTAAAATAACAGCTCAGCTCTGTCATGAAACACAATTATCAAATTTTGGTATTCTTTTTTCGTTCGTAAAATATTGCGCATACAGACACACATTCATTCACACACACAGATGATATTGACTAAACGATTAAAATGTATTCATGGGACCTGGAAACATATAGATCTGTGTACAAAGTACGAAGAGTCGCTTTAGATTTTTTTATGATTCCTACTTACATTGTGCACAAGAAAGTAAAAGAGTAGAACGGATATCGCAAAAACATACAATTTAAACAAGGCTGCTATATACTAAAATACCATCTATGTATATTCAATGAGATAATTACTTGTCAATCATGTAATATGACAACATTGTATCAGAATTTCTGGCAACCTATTTAAATCTGAAACTGATTGACATTGACAGAATCAATGACACAAGTTTTCTATTAATTAACGTACATCATATTATCCATCAAGCCATATTTGAATATCCCGTCACATCCAAAAAAACTCTTCAATACAAAATTAAATAAAAAGTATCTTATTATATTTACAGCTGCCTAAGATTGTGCATCAAGTGATTTTTAAATGGCAGTACAAGTACACAAACCCTATTATCTTCTTTTCGTACCACACAAGAATAAATCGTCAACATCATCGTGATTTCCTCGCTAATTCCTCTTTCAATTTCCCTTAATCGAACAATCAGCACGTCATTTAAAAAAGCTGCGCCCTGCCGAGGAGAAATCCTCCAAAACATAAATCGTAATTGCAAACATCAAACGAATCCTGTTCCCTTCGATATCTAATTTAATATAAATGGCCATCAAGTAGATCCCAGCGTCGAGTCGCTTGCACGAAGCTGCACTGAACTACACCGGAGCATTCTGTTCACCCCCGTCATCCATCTCGAGCCGACGTACTAATTGACACTCCTGATCGATTCCGGTTCGATTCGGGTGCCCGGAATCGTCCTGAGACGCGCCTCGATTCAAAAACTAATTCCGTACGATACGTTATTCGCTAAACTGTAATTGATATGTATTGGAATGCGCTCCGTTATTTGGAACTTGGAAAATATGCGATTGAATTGTGAGAATTGATTGAATGGATCTTGGATAATGGAAAAGAAAGCGTGGTATTGATGTAGGAGACGGTGCTGCTGAGTTTCTGAAGAAACCAATTTTAGAAAATATTTTTATCTGTTGATGTTGAGTGAGGGCACTTAAAATTTATTAATCTTTTAATAATGGTAATTGTTATTTTTTCATCTATTCAGGTAAAATATGGGTTAAAAGCTCCGTAGTAACACATTGAACTAAGGATCATGAGCCGACTGTGACCATTTTAAGTAAAAATCACAATTGAGAACATAAAATTAAACAGGTATAACATCTATATGTTAAATTAGTTATACACGGGGAACAAGTCATGTGTTGAGTTGGTTTTATATGTAGGTATAAGAAAGTAGTGTGGTGCCCACACCAGATTTTTATATATGATTCTAAACAAGGTAAATAAAATACCATTCTTTTTAATAAATAAATATTTTATAGTTTACGAGGAACTAAATATCAAAAATTAGGAGAAGGGATACGTGAAATGATTTCGGTAGAAGAAATATGGACATAACACAAATGTTGTTGTAATATTATATATTGTATATTTAAAGTTCGGTAAGTTTCTATATTTTTCTATTATTATGTAAATAATTTTATAATCCTGGAAACTATCATTTTATTCAAAATTTTTGCATGATAACACATATACATATTATACATAAATCAATTTATTTATGCGAAATTACACATTTTATAAATAAAGTATCACCTCAAAATCACTTATACTGACAAATGTATATCAACTTCGAAAATAATGCCATTTAATCACTATTTCTTTGTTTAGTTGAAATACAATTATACATTTGTCAGTGACTGACGTTCGATTCACATTTGTAGAAAGGTCCTAACACCATCTGGCGGATGTAATGTAAAGCTCAAAAATTTATAAATATGCATAGGTTAAGTCAAGATTTTGTATACAAATTTTACGCTGCAAATGCAAATACCGGAAGTTTTTTTATATCAGTATACATAGGGATGTGTCATTAACTCATTACCATGTATTATAGCATTTTTTCTTATGAGTAAACATAAGAATAACTTAACTAAAAATAATAATTCTTATAATTTAATGTAATTTATTGTATACTAAAATAATTAAAACAAATTTGTTATTTATTTAAACTTGCATTTTTTTCATTATAATTGACTATTATTTAAAATCTATGTAAATTATCCCTATGTTTACTCATAAATAAAACGCTTTAATAAATTACTGTCAATCATTTCAACTGTAACAATGGTAATAACATATCACTATATACACTGATATAAAACTCTAATATATGAAGTTGATACTGTATTTTAAAAATGTGTAATTTCTTATGTTCTACCAATTTGACGTCAGGTCAATGGCGCGACTTGTAATAAATTTTACTTGTTACTCATTTGTAAATACCACTTACCCAAGCCCTCTATTGCTTTTGAAAATGAATCTTTACAAGTTACTAATTGACAGCTACATTGTAAATATTTTACAAATTAGTAAACAAGGTAAACAATGCACGTTGTCACAGTAATGCTTACAAGGCTTATACGAAATCATTTCGAAGAATTTTTGACAGAACTGTTGTGTATAACTGACAGGATTTGGTTATAATTTTTTAATTTTTATTTTGATTTACAAATGATTAACAAGTAAAATGTACAATACACGCAAGGTAAACTGTATTACTACTTAATCGGCTCGCCGGACATTTCCTTCATTCAGCAATAAAAACTGTTTTACCTTGCTTGTAATGTAAATAACTATAATTTCAAATTGGAAATACCCTGAAATTATAAGATTATTATGTAGTTTTTATTGTTATTATTATGAGATAATAATATGATAATTTACTTATTTCATAATTTTTCTTTAAATTTAAATTGACTATGGTTACAGACCCCACTGCATTAGGAAGTATACTTTTACTTTTTCTCATTCAATTTCTTTAGTTTTATGAGTATCTCGCTTAAACGCTTATTGAAAGTAGTTTTTCCTTATTTTACATAAATATTTAGTAATTTATATTAACATTCCTATCTAGTACTCTTAGAAACTTCGTTAAGTATTATTCATGTTTTTAACTGCTACTCTACAACCGTGAACCTACTCCTAGAATCTTATACGTATTAATCACATAACACATCTAATATTTTGTAAAAGGAAACACAGGTGTGAATACTAATTGGAAATGGTAAAGATCCCAAAATATATGTTTTGTCACCTTACATCTTTGTTCTTAGAACCTATTGTTTTATTATTATTAATAAGGCATACTAATATTTATGGTAAGGATGTGGTTACATTTCTTATACATTCTTTGATTAGGGATTGCATTTTAATTATTTACATTTTTTAAATATGTTGAGTTTTTGACATTGAAAGTAATATTATACACGGTTTACAAACTATCGTATAATAAAACTGTGACTTTTTATGGGGTGTATATCTCCATGGTACCATATCTATGGATCATGGAACCTCAATTCGAATCCCACAGCAGACAGTTGCCATTTTAAATTTCCCGCGGTTGTTCCCACTAACAGCTTTGAAGAACGTAAGGAAGGTCGAGATCTTCGAAAGAACACTGTCACTTAAAATGATCAAAAGGCCTGATAATATATGTTTTTTTTTTACTACTAGCTTTGCATAGCAACATGCCAATATTAACTTCTTTTTAAGTCGTGAAATTGCTTTTCTCTACCGGTTCCTTAGCAACGGTCAATAATAGATTATTATTAGCCTGGGTTATTAATTTGAACTGTCACTTTTCAAAGCACTTCTGGCTTGTGCATAAGTTTAACTCATTAAATGCAAGTAAAGTACTAATTATGAATTTTTCAATAACATTTGATGTGTGTTTACTCAAAATCTAATTACGATATTATTCTCAAATTTTTAATTTAGAAGATGAATATTTAATTTTTTAGTTCATCAGATTTTATTAGCGATCCATCATGTGGAATAAATAATTGACATGTTCAATATGATAAAAGAATTATTTGGTGACTGATTGTGATGTTTCAGTGAATGGTGTGAGATAGGAACAAGTGAATGAATTTGTATATTTGGGTAGTATGTTTTCAAAGGATGAACGTATTGACCGCGAGATAGAAAGGCGGTTGTCTGCAGGGTATTAGGTATTGGGTGCTCTGGGCACATTTGCTCGAAACGTGAATGTATCTAGAGATGCCCGATTGTGTGTTTATATGGTGTGTTAGTACCTACATTGATGTATGGTTCTGAATGTTGGGTGTGGATGAAGAAGCATGAACGACGTATAACTGCTGTGGAAATGAGATATTTGAGAGGAGTGTATGGGTATACGAAACGTGATCGTATCCGGAATACATTGGTGAGTGTGAGATTGAGAAGAATGTTGTTACGAAAGTGGGAGTGAGTCAGTTAAGGTGGTTTGGACATCTTGAGCGAATGTCGAATGAAAGGTTGGTGCGATTGAAGCTGAACGTATGCGTGGGCGTCCAAGGAATAAGTGGTTAGGTATGATTGATGGTTTGTTGTGTAAACGAATGATTCCGACTGTGAATAATAGGCGAGCATGTGTGTGGAGGAGGCGAAAGTGGTGTGTCATGATAGGATGTTTGGAGGAGATTGATTGTTGGTTGACTGTGTTTCTGGGTTCGTGCTACCCCCACTGAGTGGGATACAGCGTGGTGTTATGTATGTATGTATGTATGTATAAAAGAAATGTAAATAATATTATAATATTATCTATAATTATTATTATTATTTATGGTTTGTTGCGTGAACGAATGATTCCGAGTGCGAAGAATAAACGAACATGTATGAATCGCACTATGAATGTGGACGAGGCGAAAGTGGTGTGTCAGGATAGGAATGTTTGGAGGAGATTGATTGTTGGTTGATTGTTTTTCTGAGTTCCTGCTACCCCACTAAGTGGGACTTAGCGTGACGTTATGTATGTATGTATGTATTATTTCAATTTTTTTTGTATATTTTGTACCGTTTACTTTCATAAATTTGTAAAGATCTATTTATGCTTATATCTACAAATTATAATAATTAAAAATAGTACTGAATTACTATTAAAGTACAAACACATGTGATCTTACATTTAGTACAACGAATATGTAACAGAATTGTAAAACATTTACAAATAAAGCCATCTAAAACATTAACATTAATGAAAATTCTTGCAAAATATTGCTGCAATAAACCATCTACAACTGCATCCTAAAAACAGCAGACATTCTTCCTAGAATACACGTTTCATTTATACCTTATATGCTTTATATACCAGTACATATCCTCATAACAATTTTATTGCCACTGGTGGAAAATACCCAAGCTACCAACTGAAATGTTTCCCGTGGGTCTTCTATCCTAGACCATTAACAACGCATACGGCAAAAATAAGCCACGATGTTTTGAATAATTAATTCGTCTAAATATTGTTCACTTTCTCGAATTTAAATGCACGGCAATTATGACGGAAACTAATGAATGCAAATGAAACGCTATGGATGTAAAGAAAGGAATAGTGTTAGGTGGCTATGGATCCCGCGAGTGCGATGCTCATGTGTTTCGTGTTTGTTTTGTTTATCTGTTGGTTTAATAGCCTGCTTGATGCTTCGAACAGGAGTACTGTATGTTTGTTTTATGCGTTTAGTAGATTATTATCTTGCGATGATATTATTATAGCGTCTTATACCTCTTGACGGCGGAATTCTGACTCATCTACTTGGTATTTTCATTTGATTCTCTGCATAACACCACAAATGGAATTTTTTTCCAATTACAGTACAGTATTAAAAAGTTTAATAATTGTGTTAAATAAAATAAATATATCATCACATCTTTCACCCAACATAGGTGTGGCACTCAGCTTACGCAAATCTCTATAAGTGATATATTTTTACGCATATGAAATGCGGTTACCAGCCATTATGTCATACCAATATTCAGGAAACGTGATTTGACAGATTGAAACCACAAAAATATTTTACTTACCGCCATCTGCGAATGTGGAGTTTCACACTTGAAATGGGTAAATAGTGTGATATGATATATTTTTTAATTCCTACTGAATACATTATTTACAATTATTTTTAAATAATGAACTGTATAGAATAGACGTGCCTTGTATGAATCTAATGTGGACGAGGCGAAAGTGATGTGCTGGGATCAAAATGTTTGGATGAGATTGCTTGTTGATGAATTATATCCGCCACTTTCAAAATTTCAAGTACCTATGTAATTATAATGTTTATAATCTTTTTTCAAACCCAATTTTAATCTCGGGCCACTCCTTGTTGTTTATTTACTCATCAACAATATATTATTAAATGTGCATATCTAATTAAGTTTATCTTTTCCAGGTGAGTGCCCAATTATATTCTCATTACCTGAACTTCCAAACGTAAGTACAAAATCAAATTTTATTCAGTTGAATAATTAAACAACTGTTAATATTACTCATCCGTAAATTCTTAAAATAAAACCAAAAACGTGTTGGTACATCCTGCGTTCAACAGCAAAAAAACTAGCGTCCATCCGAACTCGAATGCAATTAAATATTGCATACTAAACATTAGTAATTAACAGAAATTCAGGAAATTAGTGCTAACGAGTTTTTTACACCGTCAACACCGACAAGAAAAAAAAGCTGTTTTTATTTAACGAGAAAAGTAAAAAATTAAAAGTAACAAATCTAAATTTAGTCTGCCATTGTCCGTACGCGACTTGCATACGAAATAGAAGCGATGACTGTTATAAATTGATAAACATCCAGTGAATACAGATACAGATGGACCCTTTCCAGATCCCGTCCCCCTAATGGCGCCGTTGTGCGCCCCCGTCGCCCCCTAATAACAGCGCAAGTGGATAAACGGAACGGCGATGCCGGCATTTCCGGTCGTGCTAATTCCTCACGTTTCCGATAACATATTTCTACGCGTAACGCAATAAACACGGCACTAAACTCTTTTTATTTGTTTACTTTCTGTGGTCGGCAAAATGTTTTTACAAGGGGAACCCTATAACTAAGTACTTAGCGATGTGCGTGCACAAGAAGAGAATTATTGAGCTATGAATAAAGATGTTGATGAATATTTTAATTTATTTTCTGTAAATAATAATATTTGTAATAATTTTTATCGTAAAATTATCTATAATTATAGAAAGAAGCATATAAATAAGATATAAGCATTTTAATATTTTGCTTCTGTTTTTACGATACCAACGAAGTTTCGTAACAGCTCAATCGAGTGTTATAATAGAGCAGTACAATTTATATTTTTAAGGTTGGTAACTCTACTGAAATCTCATATGTCAAAAAATGTCAAATGTCACACTTCGGTAAATAAATAAAACCAATTTGTAAGAATGTTATTTTTGTATAATTTTTAATTTAAAAGCAAAAGTTAAGAATAGAAAAAGAAGAAAAGATAAGAAAGGTAAGGTTAGGTGTTGAATTTTCAAACGTCACATCAGTGTCACCGACTAACACAAAATTTTGAATCTTCGATTTTTATATAAAAAAAAGAGCATAAAATGCGCAAAATATAAAAAATAGTATAAAGAACTTGTTATTCGAAGGGCTTCCTTCTCACAAAATAAAATGACAATTATGAAACTCGTTCTTGAATATACTATTTTATTCACAACAGTTGAGTAATATGTCAATTTCGGACTTTTAAAAAATTGAAAAGCCAATTATTCCTAATTTTCACTTTTCAGCCTTTCGGAAAATTGCCTTCCCTTACTTTGACTTTTAAACAATCAAAAGAACGAATAGTTATCTATAGACAAATATGAATGTCAGTTCAAAACTGTGTACAAAAGTATATTATGATACAAGTGCATAAGTAAGCTTTTAAAGCACGTACGACGAGTTTAAGAGCACGACGCGAGGCGGAGTACTTTTAACGTTGCTAGTGCTTTAAAAGCATTTATACACGTGTGTCATACGCTATTTTTTTTATTATACCTGCATCATACTCTAGAAAAAACTGGAAAGCAACATTTTGATTTTGATTCATTTCATAATTCTGCGCGTGTGACGTTTGACGTATATCGTTTACATGGAGACTGGTTAGCATTTGTTGTTTACGTTTACAGTTTTGACAGATATTAATAGTAATTATTTTTATTGTTGCTTAGCAACCTTTAAAGCACGGCGTGTTTTAATCTTGCGTTTACGAACGCCGTAGCGTGTTTTAAACACGGATTATAATGCAGGTAATGCATATGTTATGATTAGATAAGTACGATTGTTTGAGAGGCACTGGAAAATAAGTAATGTAGCAGTAGTGATTCAAACTGTCGTAAACTTTATTTTCATTTACATGGAAGAATTTTCTAGCATATTTTGCACAAATTATCTGGAAATCAATGAAATGTGATTTGTTTTATTATTGTAACACACGTTGATGTATCCGTATTAGGTAATTATTTTTATTATCACTTGATGGATGGACCATTTACAAACTAAATTTTCAAAAAGGCATTAGCGAGCGTTAACGCTTTCAAATATTTAATTAGTCTGACTAATAAATTTGGGACCAGTGTTATTTATAACTGTCTAGACATATATTTTATCATTTGATTTTAAATTTTGAACCAATTGAAATGGAGTGTGCAAATAGAAAGGAAAATAACGCGCGGGCAGTTTACGGATTTTATCAAACTGAATATTATATGCAGGGAGATTTATATTGCTAATTTGGTGTTTGATGTCTATAGGTTTTAGAATAATTTTCAGTATTTTAAAAATTATTTCTGCTAAATGCAATGTTTTCAATTTGTTATTTTTTAATTATTAATTTCATACATATCTGTTATCTAAGTATTTTTTTAATTAATCACTGCAGAGTTATTTTTATAACAGTACACGTCATCATTTCACAATATTGTAAGCATAAAATTAATTTGTGTTATTAAATAATGAAACTGTTTCATATACCAATATTTTGGGTTTAACTATTTTATGAACATTATAGTTATTTATGTATCATGAGAGATAAGTTCGAGCAGGTTGTTTGTAATCCAAAGCATAACCGAGGTGTACGGAAACATTCGCGAACGTTAAAACAATTTAACTCTCAACGATTCATACATTTTTCCTACTACGAGCAGTCTAAAATAATATTAAAATTCAATATGGTGCTTATTGAAAATTCGACAGGTGTCTAAATATTTCAAATGTTTATAATTGTCGAAACCACCAAAGCGCCTTGTGTAAGTTACTATAGTTAGAAGCAATATGAGAAAAATTGATATAAACAACGGAAATATTTTATTAACAATCGATAAGTAATATGTCAATTTCAAACTTTTAAAAGTTGGAAAGACAATTATTCCTACTTTACACTTCTCATTTCACAACCTGCGAAATCAGTTTTCCTGTTGCTTTTTCTATCAATACATTAATTCACTTTCAGAGGTGTCATTTCATTCCTCCCTAATTTTAACTTTTAAATAATCACTAGCTCAAAAATGTATTGACAAATATAAATGTCATTCCAAAAAAAAACTGTTTACAAAACAAAATGTAAAATTCACCACTTATTAAACAAAAATATTTCATCCGGAAAAACAAACGTTAGAAATTAATACATTTTTTAAATATGTTTCATTTATTAATTATTGTTGTTTCTTATTTTGATACAGAACTCGAAACCTTCTTTTTTGTCCACTCAACTCTATGGTAACGGGATGGGTAATGACAGATGAGTGGGTGAAAGTTCTTTCGCTCACTACTTTCAGCCACTCTTCTGTCATTACCAAATTGAACCTAACCTAACATGGAGTATATGGACTACAAGGAAGAAGGCGCGTAATTACTATAGCAGGATTGAACAAAACGCTATACAATACTCGTGAAGAAACGAATTCGCTCATTTATGTGTCTTTGCCCACTCAGCTAATGCTTCGTGTTCAAATGCGTGCGCGAAATTCTTAGTTTCTTCACTCATGTTGTAATATACTATTGGATATGTAAATAGTCTACAAATCTTGGAGGAAAGTTTCATTACAGCCTCAGGCTAGAATAAATCTCGCCGCTTTAGTTTAACTATCTTAGCTTTCAGCTGCAATGAAACACTTTCCAAGTACGTCTATTCTTCAAACTCGGAATCATTCGTTCACATAGCAACCCATCAAACATACCTACACATTTATTCCTCGGATCCTCACGCAATCGTTCACCCTCAATCTCATTTTCATATATTAGTTTCACCAACATTTCATTTGACATCTACTCGAAATGTACAATTCACCTTTTCAGTATCACTTCCACTTTCTTAACAACATTCTTCTTAATCCCATACTTACATATTGTGCATATATATTAACATATCCCGCAAACGAAAACGTTACGTGTACTCACACTCTTCAATAACAGAACATCGTTTTATAGTATTTATCCAGTAATATTCATCTGCTTTAATCAGAAACATGTTCGAAAATAATTTCATATCATCAAAAAGCATCCCCATGCAACAAATCAGGCCCACTAGCGCCATCATCACGTCCTGGAGCGACAGAGAGTGAGGGCTAATCGCCGACGAATTAAAACACGTAATTTAAACCGAGAGCACGTGACGCCTACACACGCACGCACTGTAATTAATGAGAGTTTCATTAAAAACTGCACGCATCCAAACATCCGAGAGAGTATCCAGCAACTGCGTCCAAACAACATGACGCATCATGTGGAGTAGTGACGATCTGTTTCGAACCACAAACAGATATGAAAATACTGAATGCTGAATTTTCGTTTATATATAAAACCAATATAGCGACAGTTTAATGATTTATATTTATACATTATTAGAATGATGTACAATATATAATAAATATAAGAAAATAACATAAACTAATGAAAGTGTCGTGCAAAGTTGTTAAATTTTGACTCAATCAGTCTCGATTCGATTCTCAAATTGGAAACTAGTTTGCTTTGTTAAAATTACTGCTAGTATGACACATCTATTTGTTGTTTGCATTAAAAATTATATCTTACCAGAATATCAAATGTTACTACAGTGTATCGTTCTATCAAATATCAACAAATTTTTAGTTATTTACATTACAAGCAAGGTAAAAAAGTTTCTACTGCTGAATGGAGACAGTAAAAACAGTTACCTTGCATGTATTGTACAACATTTTACTTGTTACTCATTTGTAAATCAAAATAAAAATTAAAAAATTATAACCAAGTCCTGTCAGTTGCATACAACAGTTCTGTCAAAAATTATTTGAAATGATTTCCCATAAGCCTTGTAAGTATTACTGTGGCAACGTGCATTGTTTACCTTGTTTACTTACTTGTAAAATTTTTACAATGTAGCTGTCAATTAGTAACTTGTAAAGATTCATTTTCAAAGGAAATAGAGGGCTTGGGTAAATGGTGTTTACAAGTAAATATTATTTCTGCCTTTGTAAATTTAATACCAGGATGCAGATGTAAATTTATCTACAGCAGGTCTTTATAAAAGTACGGAATAAATACCATCATGAAGACCTATTTTAACTCATAACAATATTGGCATAAGATAACGTCACGCAATGTTTGTAGATTTTATCGACAACTGTCAAACAGGCAACTGTAACATGTTTTACAACTTGGTCACTTAAATTATATCAGGCTACTCTTGATTGTTACGATTTTTCATGTTTCACTGTTTTACTGAAAATAAAAATCAATGAACATATTTTCCTCTATTATTATTATAAAATTAATTCAGTTAAGTTTCTATTAAGTAAAATAATTTATTTTTCTCCGATCGAACAAGAACCTACATCTTTTCGGTATGTATTTTACTCTAAAATGCATGATTCCTGTATGTTATAGTTCAAAGTGTTTCAATACTTAAGAATTTAAAAAAATTACACATATTTTATTTATTATTTGATATACTAATAATAAATATACCACTATAACGATTACCCACTTTAGGTGTGGTACCAAGCTTTCGCAGACCTCAGTAAGTGATAAATTTTGTGCATAAAGTGCGGTTACTAGCCTTTAAGTCACGCCTTGCAAAGATATTAGTGGAAAAGGAAACATATTGGTAAATTTAAAATTACAACTGTCGGTTTGTGGGATTCGAAATGAGGATCTCGTGATTCACAGTTCGATGCGTTACCACAGAACTATTTATCACAAGCAAAAAAAATGTATTTTAAATTGCATAATTAATTATAATTTAATTGAAATATGAGCCTTTTTTGTCCTAGATTAAATATTTTTTAATATGACAAAAATTAAATTAATTTATAAGTAATGCAAGTGTTGTGTAGTGTCAAGTGTCAGTGGCCATGTGGCAAGTGTTTGTATCCCTGACTTTATAAATTATTACAAAGTTGTCATTTTTAAGAATATTGGTTCGGTGTCAAGTCAAGTGCCGGTAATAAACAACCTTTCTGGACCGCTTAAAATCCTTAAGAGGGTTGACATTCACATCCCTCTTGCATGTTAGGCATAAGCATGTGTGCATCGAATCTGGTGCACTACATACAACCATTTTTTTGTGTATAGTTCTAAGAAATTGCGTTCTTGGAATTTCACTCACGCACTCGAACAAACCACCCTCTGACGTCACTGAGGTGGGGATGATGCGTATTATTTTCATTTTTAAATTTTAACTTTTTGGAATCTTTAGCAGTCAGTTTTTAGTCTTTGTACCAAGCAGTCAGTTTTTAGTCGTTGTACCAATCGAGTCAGTTTTTATCCTTCGGACAATCAAGTCAATTACGTTCAAACTTCATAAGCAAGTTTACGTTCAAGTTTCAAGTCAATTCAATATTCAACTATTAATTTATCTAAATTCTTTTCAAAATTCTCGAATCCAAGTTCGCTTTGTATTATTTTTGTATTATTTTGTTTAGTTTATTTGTTATATTTACCCTGCATTATTTATCATTTTATTTGGTGTGTTGTTAGAAATAAATTCATTTTTTACATCAGTTGAATTGTTTCTTTTTGAGAAAGTGCAACCCACCATTACACGTAAAAAATACGACGTGTATAAACATAATGGTCCTTCGTACCGGATATTAAAACAAGTGCAAGTGTTAATTAGTGTTGGACATAACTTGTGACGTACTCATCAAGATACATCCAGCGTGTCAACAGCCTGAGCAGCCGTGGTCCAGGTCTAGATCTACAACTACCAGCCCCTGCAATAGGAGTTCGCGTTGGCGTCAAGTTCATACGAGGTTACAGGTTAGTGTTTCCAATCAAATCTTTTTTATCAAATCATCCTAAAATATCCGTCAATCGTCAATACAATACATACTTCCCATTATTCATTTAACAATGGCGGAAGACTTAAAACAACTAAAAGCCAAACGAGCCAATGTCAAGCGACAAGTTACACGATTTGAAACCTATGTCAATTCATTAAATTCCGAAGACATAAATATTTTTACAATTCAAAATCGTAGAGCCAACTTCCAGTCACTACTTCAACAATTCAATGAAATTCAAGACAGTATAGATATCTTGAATGACACCGATAATTTTGAATTATCAATCAATGAGCGCGACGATTTTGAGAAAAGATATTATGATCTGGATGAGCAAGTTGAAAAATTAATCAAGAAATTCAATGACAAAACTTCACTGACTCCATCAGAAACTTCAGAAAGAAATGTATCACAATCGCATTCAAATTCTTTACGATTACCGGAAATAAACCTACCTAGATTCGCCGGAAATTACGAAGAATGGTATGATTTTTATAATACATTCAACTCTCTTATAATTTCGAACATCAATTTATCCAAAATTAAAAAATTACAATATTTAAAATCTGTTTTACGAGGAGAAGCCGCTGAGATACTTTCATCATTAGAAATATCTGAAGCTAATTTTGATTGTGCTTGGAAAATGCTCGTAGACAGGTATGACAACAAACGTCTCATAATAAACAAACACATTCGAGCAATTCATGATTTACCTTCAATGGGTAAAGAAAACTTCAAGATTTTACGACAAATTATAGACGGTGTAACAAAGCATATGCGTATTTTATTTTCACTCGGCCGGCCTACAGATACCTGGGATGATCTTATAATTTATGTTATTTCTAACAAATTGGATTCATGCACAATTAAAGACTGGGAAACAACGTTAAGTAAGGATACTCTGCCGACTTTCAAAGATTTAACAGATTTCTTAACTAAACGTTGCGAAACTTTGGAAGCCATCAATCGAAGACAACCGTATCCATCCATTAATAAAATAGCGCATTCTGTACCACAGAAGCAAGGACATTCAGTAATTGCACATATTTCAACCGACAAGCTACTTTGTTATTTCTGTAACAATAAATCTCATACTATCTACAATTGTATGAAATTAAAAAATCTTTCTGTCGAAGAACGTATTAAACAAATAAAATATAAAAATTTATGCATGAACTGTCTACGCAAGGGACATTCATCAAGCACTTGTAGCTCTGGAACATGCAGAAAATGCTCAGAAAAACATAATACTCTTTTGCATGTTGATAGCAGTTCCTCCGATGCAAGTTCCGCGCAAATGGAACAAATATCAATTTCGGCTTGTTCACATCAGTCATTGTTCAAGTCAGTTCAAGTTTTACTATCTACAGCCATCATACTAGTGCGAGATTCTACAGGCAATTATCAGCAGTGTCGCGCACTTTTAGATTCTGGTTCACAATCATGTTTTATTACCAGTTACTGTGTTCAGCGTTTGAACTTAACATCAGTAAATGTTGACATTCCTGTTTTGGGCATAAATAAAACACAATCATCTGTTTGTTCGAAAACAAATGTCTCAATCAAGTCATGTTACAACGCATTTAAGGCTAACATTAATTGTTTGATATTAAAACAAATAACGGATCAACTTCCGCTTCATTCGATTGATGTTAATCAAATTCAAATTCCAAGCAATATCAAGCTCGCTGATCCATATTTCTACAAATCTGATTCCATTGATCTGTTAATCGGAGCTGAATTATTTTGGAATCTTTTATGCGTTGGACAAATCAATTCCGGGCGAAATCAACCAATATTTCAAAAAACGCAGCTCGGCTGGATCGTTTCAGGTAAAATACCTTCAACTTCCGGTCCTATAAAATCAACATCTTGCAATCTTGCGCTTAACAGTCAGTTAAACGAGAAGCTAACGAGATTCTGGAATTTAGAAGAATACACAAATGCGCCGCCATATTCACCGCAGGAAAAACTGTGTGAAGAGCATTTTTTAAAAACGTATACACGAGACAGTACTGGCCGTTTCATGGTACAAATTCCATTTAAAGAAAACGGCATTTTTTCTCTAGGCGAATCCAAATTTCAAGCCGAAAATCGTTTACATTCACTTGAAAGAAAATTCCGGAAAGATCCAATTTTAAAAAATAATTATACGGAATTTATCGATGAGTACATCGCGCTTGGTCACATGAAACTCATTTCAATTAGAGATGATAACAGCGAGAAGTCATTTTATTTGCCGCATCACGCAGTTATAAAAAAATCAAGTTTAACGACCAAATTACGCGTAGTTTTTGACGGCTCTGCTAAAACTACGACCGGAATATCATTAAACGACATTCAAATGATTGGTCCAGTCGTTCAGCAAGATCTTTTATCGATCATCATGCGATTCAGAAGTCACAGATACGTCATCACCGCAGATATTGCCAAAATGTATCGGCAAGTTCTAGTTCATCCATCACAAACTTGCTTGCAAAGAATATTATGGCGCAAAAATGAAAATGACAAAATCAAAACGTACGAGTTATCCACAGTTACGTACGGTACGGCGTCAGCCTCTTTTCTCGCCGTTCGGTCGCTGCAACAATTAGCTCGCGACGAACAACACAATTTTCCCTTGGCTTCTGAAATCACTCTACGAGACTTCTATGTTGATGATTTATTATCAGGAGCCAATTCGAAAGAACAAGTTTTGAACATTCAGCAAGAACTCTCTAAAATGCTGCTTAAAGGTGGTTTTGCGTTACGCAAATGGGCGTCCAATTGTCCAGAGCTAATAAACAATATATCTAGAGATCTTGAGCATGCTACGGTCAGCTTGGATAAAGATGATAATATTAGCACATTGGGTCTTCAGTGGAATGCAAACACCGATTGTTTTACATTTTCAATATCCAATTTCAATCCTACGCCAAAAGCGACAAAAAGGGGAATTTTATCAGAAATATCAAAAATATTTGATCCTCTTGGATTAATTGGACCGGTCATTATTAATGCTAAATTAATAATGCAACAACTTTGGCAAATACAGCTTGATTGGGATGAATCCGTGCCATTATCAGTTTATACTCAGTGGACTAATTTCAAAAATCAATTAAGCAACTTAACAAATTTACACATTCCCCGCTGCGTAATACCACTAGAGCAAGCCGCTCAAATTGAGCTTCATGGGTTTTCAGACGCCAGTGAGCGGGCCTACGGCGCCTGCATTTACGTAAGGGTTACCTGTCAAGAAGGAAAACATTTTATTAATCTGCTGTGCGCTAAGTCAAGAGTGGCTCCTTTGAAAAACATTTCACTTCCCAAGCTCGAATTATGTGGCGTTGTTCTTTTGGCTAGACTGATGAAAAAGGTTATTAATATTTTATGTATCAACATTAATAGTATTTACAATTGGACGGATTCAACAATCGTACTGTCTTGGATTAAATCAATTTCCCGCAATTTTCAAATCTTTGTAGCCAATCGTATAGGTGAAATTCAAGAGCTCACAGAAACTTTTCTGCCGGCAATGAAGAGATTCATGTCGCGCAGAGGAAAGCCTCAATATATCTATTCGGATAATGGAACTAATTTCATTGGAGCGAATCATGAATTGCATAAGCTGTACGTTTTATTCAATAATGATTATTCCAAAAATAAGATCATCTCTAATATGTCAACGGACAATATTAATTGGCATTTCATACCGCCAAGAGCGCCTCATTTTGGTGGTATCTGGGAAGCTGCAGTAAAATCCGTAAAACATCACATACGTCGCGTTATTGGTAATAGTTGTTTGACATATGAAGAAACTTACTCATTTCTTGTCCAAATGGGAATGATCGGCGGTCATGTAGTGAAACTGTGGAGCCACCACTGCAATATTTTTTGCCGCGATTATGAAAATATCTTTGCACACTTAGCCTAGCGCAAGCTAGCGTAAACCATGAACTTTAGAGAATCTGGAGCAAATTTTGACATTTGGTTGTTTGTGTTATCGTGCATTTGATGTGTGCTGTGTGGTTCATCGAATTAAAAATGCCGTTCTGCTGTATATGCAAAAATAAAATAAACCTGAACAAGTTTCCAAAAGATTAGGTGAAAAAAAAAACTTATGGATTTAAGAATTAAACTTTCAATTCATTTTTTATACTTATTAATTTCCACAAATGATACATTTTTTTACATTTAACAAACAACACGGTTTTCGTATCCTATCTGTTACTTCGCACTTTTCGCAGTCATTTTAAATTTCTAATGATTCTGTCATGCGCAGTACGAATAACATAAAATTGCAGTGGTGCTGCCATCTGCAATTAGCTTTGCCCGATCATTCCCATTGAAGCAATACTTAACTCAAGACCTTTAATTCCATTATCCAATGATCCCAATGACTATTCTGCTTTAACACCTGGTCACTTCCTGATTGGAAACGCGTTAACCTCAAATGCTGAGCCTGACATATCCTCCGTTCCAACTAACCGATTATCAAGATGGCAGCATATTGAGCGCCTCCGCCAGCATTTCTGGTCCCGCTGGTCCAGAGAATACCTGTCTCATTTGCAAGTGCGGACCAAGTGGAAGCAGCACGACGGCAACGACCTTCAACCGGGCCAGCTCGTCGTAGTTCGCTAGGACAATCTACCTCCACTTCAGTGGCACCTCGGGCGCATCGAGGAAACCCATCCAGGCCAAGACGGAATCGTGCGTGCAGCAGCCGTGCGTACGGCAGCAGGTATTTTCAAGCGTCCCTCAACAAAGCTGTGCCCCCTACCCTTAGAATGACTATAAACTGTAAGTACGATTTCAATTGAAAGTGAAGCCTTTCAAGGCGGGCGGGATGTTGTGTAGTGTCAAGTGTCAGTGGCCATGTGGCAAGTGTTTGTATCCCTGACTTTATAAATTATTACAAAGTTGTCATTTTTAAGAATATTGGTTCGGTGTCAAGTCAAGTGCCGGTAATAAACAACCTTTCTGGACCGCTTAAAATCCTTAAGAGGGTTGACATTCACATCCCTCTTGCATGTTAGGCATAAGCATGTGTGCATCGAATCTGGTGCACTACATACAACCATTTTTTTGTGTATAGTTCTAAGAAATTGCGTTCTTGGAATTTCACTCACGCACTCGAACAAACCACCCTCTGACGTCACTGAGGTGGGGATGATGCGTATTATTTTCATTTTTAAATTTTAACTTTTTGGAATCTTTAGCAGTCAGTTTTTAGTCTTTGTACCAAGCAGTCAGTTTTTAGTCGTTGTACCAATCGAGTCAGTTTTTATCCTTCGGACAATCAAGTCAATTACGTTCAAACTTCATAAGCAAGTTTACGTTCAAGTTTCAAGTCAATTCAATATTCAACTATTAATTTATCTAAATTCTTTTCAAAATTCTCGAATCCAAGTTCGCTTTGTATTATTTTTGTATTATTTTGTTTAGTTTATTTGTTATATTTACCCTGCATTATTTATCATTTTATTTGGTGTGTTGTTAGAAATAAATTCATTTTTTACATCAGTTGAATTGTTTCTTTTTGAGAAAGTGCAACCCACCATTACACGTAAAAAATACGACGTGTATAAACAGCAAGTAATCACCTACCAATATTTATAAATTATATTATTGAACCATAACATCATATAATTTTTAATATTTTAGTTGTACTCTTACTATTTCCAATATTAAATTACAACCAGTGGTACTAAAAATATGTTCTTCATATAAAATTTAATTAATTTTTGAATATTTTTATTTGCTCGGTGTTCATTTTTTTCCCTCTGCACATAATACTCTTACGTAAGTCAATATTTCGAATAGATAAATTTCCTTATCACTGATTTTACGATGACTTCCTCTGAGCTATGTTTTTATGTGTATGTCGTTTTTTAATTAAAAATCTAATAACGATGTCTTTTAGAAATTACATATTTAGAATTTAGATTTTCACATTACAGTCTAATTGCATTTTGGTGGCAATCCATCAAAGTGGTAACTTGAAGGTTGAAGACCTCTTAGATTTTTAGGCAAATATCAGTAAATAGTGCAATTAGAGTAAATTTTGTTATACAGGGTGATTCAGAACTTTAACAGCTTATTCCTGAGGTCATTTTAAGCCAAAACTGTCTTCATATGACATAGGTCCTATTCCTTCAGGTTACAAAAATACAAGAGGTTTTTTAATCAAGATACTTTCGAAGAACAAGAGTTTTATATGAAAGTTATCCGTGAATATGAATTCAAGGCGTGGACTTTCAGCACATGCTGTAATTTAAAAAAATTGTTTATTTATTCCATATTCCATGCTTTGTTATGTTGTTCAATGTTTTGGATTTATTTATTTGCCTTTTTAACTGTATCATCTTATGTTTTGTTGTCCAAATCGTATTCGTTAATATTAATAAATAGAATTAATTAAGACAAATATATAAGGTAGGTAAGACTTTGATGTGAAACTTTTGTTTTCCAAAAGTATCTTGATTAAGAAATTAGATTTTTTTGTTATTTATAAAACTTCAACTTCTTGTGTTTTGGTTACCAGAGAGAATAGGACCTATGTTCATATGACATTTTGGACTCAAAATGACCTCAGAAATAAGCTGTTAGTTTAAGAGAGAAATTATATGCTACATAGGTTTTTTTTTTCTTTCTAAAATATAAAAAACATCTTTGTATGTCACATTGTTATGATCATAACTAACCCCATGCAGCAATCATACAATATCCGCTAGGTTGGTATCAAGCCAAACATATCAACTTGTTATGTGAATTGGAATAAGATGAATAAAGGTATTTTTACGGCGGCTTGTTTATTGAAATATGCATCAACCCTAAATCAATTTACAGAAAATATAGATATTTACATTTTTTCGATCAAATGGCAATATTTATTTTCCATAAAAACACTAATCTGTTCGTGCTGAACAAACACAACTCATATCTATGTGACAGTTTGCTATGAAGCGATGTCGCCCGCAGCGATGCGTCTCGTTGCAGAGCCCGATGTGAATTACTGAAGGGGGCAGGGGAGAAGTTCACGGGTACGGGGTGTGTGCCCCATCATAATTGAAGTGTGGTTTGCGCAGAGCTCCAAAGCGGGCCTGCTGGATACTGGATATACGGATGACCGTGACTCGCGGATCATGGAACATTTGTTTTCATTTGTTTTTAAAAAACGAGATTTTGTTGATCTATGTAGGGATGAAATGTACACTGTATGTTCGAAAGTAAATCTGTGTAATTTACGATAATTTTTTTTTTTTGTAATATGCCGGTATTTAGTTCGTAGTATGGAATAAATTGGTGTAATTTAATGGAATAACATTGCGTTGAATTGTTGATTTGTTTGTGAATCGTAGATAATGAAATTACTAAATTCGAGCGTTCAAATTTTATCCGAAAAATTAACTTTCAATATAAATGAAATAAGTGAAATTTTACATTTTGCTCTATGATTTTTCTAAAAGATATTCAGAAAGCGGAATAAAGTATTTCAGATAAATTGCAAGTATAACTAACTATAATAATAAAATATATTGTATCTACTCAATGAGTGGGATAGCACAAAACCTGAAACACAGTCAACCAATAATCAATCTCCCCAAACATTCCTATCCTGACACACCACTTTCACCTCGTCCACAATCATAGTACGATTCATACATGCCCGTTTATTGTTGACACTAGGAATCATTCGGTCGTAAAGAGATATAGCAGTAATGAGCAACATTTTTGTCAGATCTATCGTAGTGTTCAAAATACAATACAAGAAGATTATCAAAATATAATAAAATATAAATAATATTTCGTTGATTTACATTATACATATTTAGAGTAAATATAGATTTTTTATTTTCTTTTAAAAACAAATTATAAATTAGAAATAATACGAAGTCTTGAAATTTACGTTTCCACGGTTTCATAATTAAAACAATAATTGATTTGTTTGATCAACAAGTCTTGGTTTTATAAAAAACCAATTAATTAATTTACAAATGATATTTAATTTATTTCTTTAACCGAAAGTAATGCTTGATTAGCTTTAAAACAAATAAACTCATTATACATAATTTTGCGTTTACTTTTACAAAATTATATTTAATTAACAATTAATACATTTACTTAAATATACAATCTCAAATAATAACTAATGGTTCCCTCGTGTTATTGGAAATTAAGTCGATTTTTTATAAAGCCAAACGGATAATAATATACATTCTTAGCTTCGTGCACAATTTTTTTAGCTAAAATGCACGTTCTTACCGAATTTAAGTGCCACTTATGTTTGAAATTTCCTAAGAAAAAATACAAGCACACTTTCTTGTGCCTGTTTCCCTCAAGTAGATGCATTAAGTCCCTAATCTACATGGGTCCATAAAATAAAAGTATTCTTTCATCTCATCCCTCGCAATCAATGTCCTCATTCTCAAACCTCATAAACCTCAAGAAATCTCGATTTTAAAATCCATCAGCATCTTGAAGGATTCAGTAACCGGAAGCCACAACAAACAAACGTAGTGACACCACGTCAATCCACATACACGGTGCACCAACGACGGCATTGCTTGTGTGATAAAAAATTGATGATGCGAAACGACAGGCGCTCATCTTCGCTAACGATGACGAATTGACTCCGCATTCGCGGGGAAATAATACGGTAACACGTTATGGCACTTTGCACTTCACTTGTCGCACGAAGAGCGCGAGCAAGACTACTGATAAACTGATGTTTGCTCAGATAGATCGTTCTCATTTCGAAATTCGGACGCAAGGGAAATAATGAAATTTTTATTAGCAATGGTGACCACTTACTGTTGTAATTTCAGCTAAACAACTTTCAATTCAGAAACTAGGCAACGGATTGGCAGGTAGCGTTTATTCCGGTTCACTCGATAACGCAAGTTAAGCAAAGCTGCCCGCGGTTAGTAGTTGGATGGGTGACCGCTTTGCGAAAACCCATTATAGCGAACACTGCGTGCCGTTGTCACACCACCGAAAACGGGGTTCCGAGGCGGCATATAACCTTAGCAGTTGAAGCCACTTAATGAAGAAAACAAAATAATATTCAGAAACTACGTTGTTGACATATTTGATATTTTGCACTCTACTAGTTACAGTAGGACCAAGTCGAATATTTACGTACTTAAATGATTCAATATGGATCATCATCTGCATCCATTATCTCAAATTAAAACTTCAACCATAAAACGCCTAAATCTCTTTTTACGTATCGATTAGGATTCAGTTGAGTGCTCCACTTTAGTAAATTATTTGTTTGTTTTTTTAATACTTAACTTTAAAAAACAGTATTTGTTGTGTTATTATTTCATTTGACATTTAAATATTGTAAGATTAGTGTTTATTTTGCGCCTGTTTATCATAATGGATCATTTTAGAAAAGGACTTTTAATGCCGGAAGTGTTGGAAATTTATATTATATATTTTTAAAATAATATAATAGGACATTAATCAAAGATATTTACAACTTAACTACTTTGTAAAGTAATATAATCGTAATTTAATATAACAGAATTAGAGAAAAGTTATTTTGTTTTTGTTGATAACATTTCTAATTGTCCTATTAGATTTCAATTCTGATAAAGTTGAATATAACAAACTAAATAGTAGAGAACCCCATTCTGCGAAATCAGAGCATTACTGGATATTGGTATTGGTTTCATAAATGCCTTTTCTTTTTGATCTTCTTGGTCTCGAAGTATAATGTAACGTTCGTGGATTTAAAAATGTTTTTATTTAAACAATAAAAGTATTATTAATAACAAGTAATGTATAATTATTATAATAAAAGTTAATTAACACTAGGTATATAACACTAAAATTACGAATACAAAGACTTATACACTAACACTTATTACTACTGTAATTAAACACTGTTATTTATATAAACTAGCCGAGCGATATTTATTTACGACGATATATTTATATTCAGACCGAGCGATATATTTATGTTCACAAGTTCTTCATAGTAGCTTCGGAGTCGACTGTCCCTACTGAGTCTGAGTCAACTAACTGACTTACTGACTCAACTCGACTAACTGAGTCCGAGTCAAGTAACTGACTGACTGATTCAAATCGACTAACTGAGTCCGAGTCAACTAACTGACTGACTGGTCCCGGTGATTCGCTTTTTTTTATACCACTTTCCTTGTTTCTAGAAGGTTCTGGAACAATCTCTATTGTGGAGCAAACGACTTGTCCGAACTCGCTGGCATTGCGTCATTCACTCGGCGGCGCGGCGTAGGCCGGCAAGCTTCAACTTGTCGCTGCCGCGTCCGTTACAATAACAAAAAATGAACTCTTATAGTTAGTTGACAAAGTTCTTATTTTGGGGTTATAATACTCTTTGAATTATAAAATAAATATAAAATATTTTAGAGTTTTGTTGCAAGTATTATTAGGAGACTAGATTTTAAAGTATTACAGTTTAAACAAATGGTAAATAACATTTTCGCGCCGCCTCGCCCTCCGACATTTACATATCTCTAATGAGGTCGGAAATCATGTTTCGACAAAAATTGCTAACTTTTTATGGTTATATGTATGTTGGCATCACTTCACTAATTTTAGCTAACTTCTGACGCTGGAAATGTCAAAGTATGACATTGACTTTAAAATATTATGGCAATATATCTACAATTGAGTATTTTCAATTCAAGAAAACAGAATATTCATAGATTTTAAACATATTTGTAAGTAATTATAATTGAATTTGCAGTGTAAAATTCGAATAATAATACGTTTTTTTTTTTTTGCTATGATATTGGAAAATATACAGAATTGACATTCAAATATTGTGAAGTTAGCAACATAAAAAAAATCCCTGTCATTAAGAAAATGAGTAATAAATTTAATTTATTTATTAAATTTACATAAATGTTGGTGCGAAAAATCTTGTGTATCTCTCGGTTGGAAACTATTTTGCGAGTGCTCGGATTTGTATCAAAATAAACTCGCACACTCAAAATAGCAGTTTCCAACCTTGTGATACAAATAACTATTTAATTATTATTTAATTTGTCTATACAACAGATTCTAGTATTTTAATAAGAAACTTTTTAGTATTTTCGTACTAATTTTGACTTAAAATGAAACTGAATACTAAAAGGCTAACCAGGTACTAATTAGAACTCCATCATCTATTGGGTCTACTTGTGTATCTGTTATTTGAAACTTAAATATTACTTTTAGCTCCTAAGTTTTAATCTTTTCCATATTTCATTTTATTGTATGCTTAAAAGAATAACACACCTCAAATTGGGAGCGACTGAAACGAGTTGTTTCCCCATGAAAGACAATTGACAAACTGCCTCAGTGTCGCAGCCTCCTACCATGCACGCTGCATTTTCTTAATCTCCCATTTAATCATACAATAAAACAATATATACGCTGTTTATCATCCGGAGAAGTTGGGAACAAAAGCCCTTCGTTAGGCACAGCCCGCCTGATTTGTTTTTCGATAATCATTTGACCCCCGAGGGATCGGAAGGGATTCGCGTTGAGTTCAAGAAGATAAAGAAAACTCAAGAGTTCCGCAAGCCTTGGGATTCGGAGGATATACAAACGTTTATTAAAATTTTGTGAAGTGTATGATTGATTTAGTCCTGGCGGCAAGCTTGGAAGAGTGGAAGAAGGGATCAAGTTTGCGTGCTGGAAGATGTCGAGTTTTGTTTAATATCTTTTGTTGTGATTTTAGTCAAATGTAATATATTAAAGAAGAAAGGCGTACAGTCTTTTATGCAAATACAGGCAGGAATTTCTGTGCATATTACATTAAATTAAATATTTACTTAAGATGTTTATGATGTACATACTCGTATAATATTAATATATGATATTTATAATATCTTGATAGACGAGAGAATTTGAGATATTGAAATGATTTTGATACGTTCAACATATCACAAACGAAAGATCGGTAAAACGAATACATATAGTAGTACCTAGTCGTAGTAGTTGTATAAGTATTAAGGGCCGGAACTACTAATACTTAAATTACGAGTAAAGTAGGTATTAAAATTTCATACATACATACATGCATAACATCACGCTATGTCCCACTTAGTGGGGTAGCACGAACGCAGAAACACAGTCAACCAACAATCAATCTCTTCCAAACATTCCTTTCCTGACACACCACTTTCGCCTCGTCCACATTCATAGTGCGATTCATACATGCTCGTTTATTCTTCACACTCGGAATCATTCGTTCACGCAACAAACTATCAATCATACCCAACCAGTTTCTCCTCGGACGCCCGCGCAATCGTTCACCTTCAATCTCACCCACATAGTTTCACCAATCTTTCATTCGACATTCGCTCAAAATGTCCAAACCACCTCAACTGACTCACTCCCACTTTCTTAATAACATCCTTCTCAATCTCACACTCATCATACACCAATGTATTCCGTATACGCTCACGTCTCGTATACCCACATACTCCTCTCAAATATCTCATATCCACAGCAGTTATACGTCGTTCATGCTTCTTCATCCACACCCAACATTCAGAACCATACATCAATGTAGGCACTGACACACCATTATAAACACTCAATCGAGCATCTCTAGATACATTCACGTTTCGAGCAAATGTACCCAGAGCACCCAATACCTTGCACCCTGCAGACACTCGCCTTTCAATCTCTCGGTCAATACGTCCATCACTCGAGAACATACTACCCAAATACACAACTTCATTTTCTTGTTCGAGTCTCACACCATTCACTGAAACATTACAATCAGTCACCAAATTATTCTTCTCAAACACCAACACATTACATTTATCGACATTCAATAGCAGATTTAAACCTTTCCCTACTTCATTTATGCTCAGAATCATTCTTCTCAATTGCTCCTCAGTTTCACCCAACACAACATCATTCGCATAAGCTAACGCAGGCACTATACGTCCACCAATACGTACACCATCAGTTCCATTCAATGTCTTTCGTAACAACACATCCATATACAAATTAAACAACCAAGGAGACATTCCAAAACCTTGTGTCACACCAACATCTATACGAAACCAATCACTCAATCTACCATCAATTTCGAAGTACTTAAAACTTATTTTAATTTTTCGCTTTCGTGCTGTTTCAACAAACAAGCACTTTTAGACTTCTACGGTCCCTAGAATATGATTTCACTACTTTCATGATAACGTCTGCGTGTGTGTGAGTATGTATGTATATGTATGTGGATCGGTTGTTTCTTTCACATTACCGCAATATCTAATTATAAGGGTTTCAAGTTTCATATTTAGAATTTGGATGTTCAAATAACGAGTTGATTATATTTTGGTAGTAAGCCATTAATTGCAAGTTGTAGTTTAATTAAAATCTCGGTAAATACTTGATATATTATTACCTTCCGTATATACTCGTATATGTAAGGGAGGTATTGTGACGAGTAAAAATTTTCGGTAGTGAGTTTTCTATAGATAAGCTTCTTTTGGAATCCCTCGAATAAGATTTCACTATTTTCACGATGAAGTTTACCTCTGTGTGTGTGACGATATTTTCGTCCTCGAAGACAAACATGTTTTAGATTTAGATGTTCATGTTACGAGTTGATATGATTTTAAAAGCAATCCATCAACGGAAAATGGTAGTTCATCATCTATCAAGTTTTTGGAGATATTTCAGTAAAAAAAATTAGTTATAATAAATTATTGTATTGTATTCAAAAAAGTGTATTGGCTTCAATTTTTATTTGAAACTTTTTCCAAATTTTGTACTGCTTAGAAATTGGAATGTTCGAAAGGTTATGTGGTATATATTGTCAAGTCTTTTGCCAATTCTGAGTGTGGCACTTTACCTTTGCAGATCTCGGTAATTTAAAACTAAAGGAGGTGTTATTATCGACTGTGAAATTCGAACTGAGAATCTCATTATCAAATGTCCAATACATTACCACGAAGTTATTTATCCGTATTTATAGATCCATTTATTTTAAATTAAATATTTGTTTTATTTTATTGAAATAACATTCTTTAGCCATGGACTATATCATTTCGGAAATATAGGATAGCTGTGGCTAGAACTAGAAAGATTCTTCCTCCGAATTCAAAATAAATAATTCATATTCGTATACGTGACTAGATACAATCGACCAAACAATCAAAACATATTCCGGGTGACCTAAAAACGAAGCCATTCACTCACCAAATTCCGGGTATCGATCTGCCCCTCGATTACAATAATTTACCATACCTTCTATAAAAGTAATGAAAAGAAAGGGTAATAACCATCCATAGAAATTTACAATGACGGATAAAAATCGTCGAAGGTGGCGGTGGCGCGTTCTTTTGTCCGCTATGGGCCGGAGGGCGAGTCAATACTTTGACAGATGAAAAAATACGATGATCGCTGCGCAGCAATCTAGCAGGCCTTGAATGGCGACGGCTTCTTCTATAGAGGAAGAGGAGGGAGGGATGTAGGTCCGGTGGTGTCCGGTTTCCGGTTGGACAGATACTGGATTTGTCTCTTCAAGTTTTTGTACGACAGGAAATATTGAAGTCTTTCATTTTGCCAATTTGACTTGTTTGAAATATCTCTCTTGATGACTGATATATTTTTTGCTGATTGTCTTTGTTTTTTGTGATACTGCCAGATTTTTTGGGGCTTGGGTGACCCAACGAGGGTTCACCTTTATTACTTTTGAGTGAATTCAGTATGAATGGTAAAATTGGACGTTTTTTTACGCGTGACAAAAAATTATTACTATTGTAGCATAGGTAGTTTCATTATCTTTGTCGAAGTCAGTAAACACTTGACCGAAAGTATTTACTCTTGATTAAAATAAATTTGATCAGACATATTTATTTATATGATACTCGGTACAGCAGGTAACAGGATGTAATTACCATTTCCAGTCCATGCAAAAAATGTACAATGTCGTAATTTTATTTATTCAAACAGATTTTCTTTAACGGACAACACAAACGAGCATGCTATTCAGTGGGATTTGAACCCACGACCTCTGGCGTTCTAAAAACATTTTTAAAATTTGAATTTAATTTAATTTAATTCAATTTTCAACAAGAGTTTAAATAGTTCATTTTTATTGGGAGGTTTTCCGACCTACGACTATTCATCGCATATCAATTTTAGTAATAAGAACGTTATGAAAAGAACATTATAACCCGAAAATAATGATGAAGTATAATGTTTTTGCAATATTAATATATGAAAATATAAATTGTGTATATTTAAAACGTTGCTATTTGATGATTTGATAACGTAGAACACATTAGAAGCTGACTGTATGGTTTTAAGCAAGCCACTGTCTGATATTTGCACTTGGCGTCAAATATTACGTTAGAAGCGATTTATGGAGCAAAAGTTGTTCTATTTGTTTCAGATTTGAAATCAAGCTAAATAAATAAATGATACCAAGAAACTTTTATAGTATTTTATTGTTATTGTTTACATTTTTCATAACTATGCAACTCATAGGAAAATAAATCAATCAGATAGCTCAATTTTACTGAATTTTTGTAAAAAAATTTTGAAGTACATTATTTTGAGACCTACTAACTGCACTTTCATTTTTTCTGTACGCTATGAATCACCCTGTATTATCTTTATCATATTTTTGTTAATTCCATTGGTGTGACGTTAAATTAGTAAAGCATAAATTAACGTATGTCGTAGTACTTGAAACTGATGTTTATCAAATATTCTGTGATATAATATTTATTTGACAAATATTTGGCAGGTGCTACAAAATATTATTAGTAGCAATTTATAATTGCAAATATCAAAGGAATTGTATTATGGTGGGAGGGTGTGTTAAAATTTCATTGCTTGTATGCCCCAAAAATCTGAATCTCGTATACATTTGCTAACCAAAGTTTACATTAGATTAGTTGTGAAAATATTTACTTTACAAATTAGTAAGTGTATATATTTATACAACAAATGCAACATATAACACATAAAATTATAGAAAAATACCGAAAATCCCTTGTTTTTAAAATTAAATTCTAATGGTTTTGATTCATTATTCTTCCCTTCGTGTTTTGCAAGTTGTTAAACATAAAACTCTATTTATTTTTCAAATTAAAATCGCTATACACTTTTTAACCCAAATTTCACTGGACAACAAATTTACACTTTTTTGCTTCAAGGATACCGCATGCATTAAACACTCAAGCTGGTACCACGAGCTCTGTTTTCGGGTGTTTTACGAGAAGTATTTAAGTCTCTGTTTTAGAGCTGTACAATGTTCTAAAATTATTTTACAAAAAAATGCTTCGAATAGAAGTTACAGAGAAATATAATATCTATCACTTTTATTTGAAGTATTTTAGAACATTGTAAGCCCTACCGAGGCTAAAACACCCAAAAACAGTGCTTGTGATACCAGTTTTAGTATTTAAATATAAAATAAACTTTCCAGGCTCGAGTTGGTTCGAGTTTTTCGGTAGTGTACACTGCGCGTCAAAATTAACTCCCACCTGCGAATACTGCAAGAATCTCTTTCGCACAGATGAACACACACAAACAATTATTTTGAAGAATATGATTGACCGCCTCGTTTTTATATCAAATATGAATTTAGAATCATCGATTTATATGCAAACATAACATAACGTAGACATTAGACATCTTAGTAGCTGTCCATACTATTAAAACGGTAAACATAAAAACTAGAACCAAACTCGATTTTCATCATGATATTCGTGTTCTATGACATTAAAATCTAGTAGAAAATAACGTCTCCTTCTCTGGCCAGTTGACCAGTGATATTAGATTATAGTTGCAACTTTGTATAAGCTGTGGTACCAGAGGTTTGAACCAACGATTTCTAACTTTGCGAATGTAGCATTCTTTCTATCGCACTACAACGATTCGTGCAAAATATACGAGAAAATATTACAATCGTTTCGTCCACGTGGCATTACCACCCCATTTGATCTTTTTTCATCTGTCTGGCTCGCCCTTTAACCCCATGGCTTAAAAGATCCACCACCATTGTAAATTTCTATGTGCGATTACTACCCCTTCTTTTTTTATTAATAGCTAGTTGGATGACAGCTTAACAATAGCTCTCTTAATACACCATGTCCAGTTTATCAGCGAGTAGCAGCATCACTAATTGTTGTCTCCCGGAACCAAACTGATGCTGCTGATACTCTCCTCTGCTAGATGATCATAGCGTTATCATTAGATGGCACGCGTTCGACTCTAGCCGCTCCCCTGCGCACCGCGACCGCGCAAGCCACTTCGCGAATCCACCGAGCAGGCGGCGGCGAAAATAGTTGAGAGCCAACCTTCGAACAACGAGGTTGTAGCGTGGTCTCAGACACGCGTACGAGTGCAAGGTAGTGGAGTGTTTGTGAAAGTTGTTCCGCGACTAGACCAACAATATTTCTGTGAATGTGAGTGTATTTTACCAACGGTTTTTCATAGGTGAATATTCTTATTTCTGTTTTTTATAGATTAGTAGATGATATATTGTCAACAAAACACGCCCACTTATAATCACCAAAATTGCTTGTTTAAGTCTCAAGGTCGATCTTTGTTATTAAAATACTGGATTGATATTTTAAATCTTTTAAGCTTGGATATAATATTCACTTTTACCTAATACATACTTGGGTACAGTCTAGTTTCCAAAAACGGTAATACTGGTTTTATTTTATGACATTCTACATAATAACTTGCTTAGCATAGCCAGTCATTGGAACCAAGATTAATTTGCAATATACAGATACAACGAAAAAGATAATTGTTGGAAAAAAATGTTTTTGCAACTTTAGGATCCGCGATTGTTTTATAAAAAAATATAGTGATTAAAATTAGGTTCAAATTCGCAATTATTGCTATTTTAACAACGTCTATCTATATTAAGAAAATTATATTTGCAAAAAAATATAATGGCTGCTACTACGACTACGATTTCTGTTTTTGGGTGTACTAAGGGAATTGTTTTACCGTTGTCAAATCGTTAAATATTGTTTTAGTTTAAATGCTTCAAATACAAGTTGCAAGTAATCTACATGTTTTATATGAACCATTTTTTTTTATAAAATAATTTTAAAACGTTGGACAGGGCTTGAACAAACTTTGTATACCCAAGAACAGAGCTTGTTGTACCAGCCAATTCTTGTAATATCTTTAACAATGTTAGTAAATGATTTGTTTGAATGCTTAAATATATGCATTTACAGTTAGAAACTAAAATATACAACGTTTATTTAAAATTATTCAGAAAATATTTTACTTTTAGATATTTAACTATTCCTAAAATATAAAATTTTAGTATTATTTTAGATATGGTATTCAGAAAAACTATTTCTAATTCAAACAGAAATAATTACTGCTCATCTATAATTATAATGATAGATAAAAATAGCAAATTAAAGTATTTGTATTTTCAACAATAATTAGAATAAAATGACTATTTGTAATAGGGTCAACTAGGGTAAATATGGAACGAAAAACATAAATTTGTGTTTAAAACGCATTAAACAAAATTAAAAATTGCAAGCACACTATTAGATCGATGCGTTTCTGTTGTATCCTTCGATCTATGGATTCTTCAATTTTTTTCACGCGAAACTGAATATGAAAATAAAGAAAAATCGCGTTTCACATTTAACCAGATTTTGGGGTAACTCTGAAACATCACTGGGAAAAAGTGAAACATACATAGTACCAACTAATAATAAATAATTTTTATAGACTGGATTATTAAACCTATAAAAGTCAAATTAATAATTTGCATAGAAGAAGGTTCGCACTATCTAAAAATAATTTTATTCTTTTTGTAATGTAAACAGAAAATAAATGACGTAAGTGTTTCACATTTACCTCAAATTTTTTAAGTTTAATATTTACCCCGGTTGACCCTAATATTTATTGAGGCGCAGTACAATTTTCCTGTTTATATTTTGTCAATTAAATAAGTTGAAAAAACTTTGAGAACTTATAGTAAATAAATGAGATTTGTTAATTTTAGTATAAATGTGAATGAGAATTAAATTAAAAATTAAATGTAATTGGCTGCATAAATCTGCCTTTAAATAAAACGTTGCGAATTACTGTACCTAATTCTTCGTCAGGAAAACAAGTGAATAAGAGAAACATGTAAATAAAAACAGAAACTAAATAGCAACAAATTATGACTTACGCAGAACACAAACACCAGAGAAATCTACTGTGGCTAGTCCTGCCTATGAATTTTTGCACAAAATAAATTTTGAAGAAATAAAAATCTTAGGAAAATCGCAATGTACCATTGTGACTCATAAGAGAAGCTATAGGAACGTATAAGCAGAATACAGTGAGTCAGAATAAAGCTACGAGTTGTACAAGACATGGCTTCTTCTGTTTTGTAAAACATAATTTGTTTTTACTTTGCTACTGTTTTAATTTGCTTGTTTATGTTGTTCACTTGTTTTCCGGATGAAGAAATACGTACAGTAATTTGAAACGTTGTATTTTGATAAAATTTATACAGTACAGAACTGAAACCAAAATTCTTACATTTATTTAAATAATTAAATTTAGCACGCAAAGCATAGAGATATTTTGTATATTTAAAAGATCTCATTCTACAAACACTATTTACAGTTTAATTTGAACGGTAACTGTAAACTTGCTCTTATTCTGTTTAAACTTAAACAATCAAATTTAACCAAGTGTTATTTCTTCTATTCACTACTAAAAATGCGCAAATGTGTTAATAATGTTCCAACATAATTACAAAACTAACTGTACACATTTGAAATGAGTCGCTTGGATTCATTAAAATGATTAATTATTTGAACAAAACTGCGTTACACTAAACTAAACGCTAAAAGCTTCATGCAAATCAAAATGTCGCAGTGTAAATTATCAGTATCATTGCGTCTCTGATTTTCATTTTGGGTTCATTCACTCGTAGATGCCATTAATTACGATACAACTAATGGAGACTTATGATATGACGTCACTGAGATATAAAGGAAACCCCTGTGGCAAACTTGTGCAGTAATTAGTTCATACATTAAAATTATAATACGGGATGAATATAGGTAGATATAGAGGATAGTGAGATGCCGCAAATGGTGCTGCGCGTAAATTTATGGTCTAGTTGTAAAATTTGTGATCTGCATAATAATGTGTATCCTGTGTTTTACGACGAATTAATTTATTTTTGCAGGTAGTTAACAGTTAGGCCATTTTGTTAGGTGTATAAATTATATTATAATTTTTTCCTGTTCACATTAATGCCTAATTAATAATATAAATATTTTCTATTCTTGCTGAATTTTAATTATTCATAGGAGTTAACAATTTTAAAAACAAAAATTACTAAAAAATAAATTTCTTTTCGAGCGCTGGAGTCGGATTGTTGTAAAAGAAAAAAAAAGATAATACAAAGAAAACACTATGTTGTGCCATATAATATGTAAGAGTTTTGTAGTAAAAATGTCAAGTTAGTTCTCTGTTTCGCCGCGTGACATTCCCCTCTGTCTCGTAGTAAATATTTAATTTTGCAATCCATAAAATTATCTGTTTTTAAAATTGACCTTTAATAACCGAGTACGTACGTAATTATACTAGTTGCAACATAATATTTATTTTAAGCTTGACTTCAATCTAAAACTTTATTTTTTACCACATTTATATAATATCACTTGAAATTTATCGACCAATATTAATTTATTGTTATTCACCTGTATAATATCAATAACAGGATAAATTACAAATTGAATATAAAACCTGAAATTTATAAGCGTGAAAATTGGAAACTTATCATGTTAAAAAATAACTATATTAATTTATGTGAATTTCATTTAACATGATTAAAACGAGCGTTAAATTTCTACAATTACAAGACCGACACACAAAATGAAATTTGTAATGTTTATTTATTATAAATTGAAATTAGTAGTCATTAAAATAAATTTAAAACACAAAGACTAAGAACAATTAATTATATAAAACATTTATATATGTATTTAATTGTGTAATTTTAATTGATCCGTCTTACGTATGACGTTTGCGAAACGCATATATAGCAGGATTCCCACAAAACATGATTTCTTCTGATTTATTATTTTAAAGAAAAATGTGATACAGTTGTGCTTCATTTGATGACTTTAACTTAAAAAACAATAGGTATATTTCTGTTTCAATAAGTTGAAAAAGCGTAACAAATAAATAGAAGTGTAGAACAGTCATGTAAACATATTAAAAAACCTGTTAGAACGTGTTGATATACAAGAGGTAATGGCATAAAACCCATCAGAAACAGGTCAAAACTTGCAATTTCAAGAGAAATATTTTTTCTTTAAATATTATTTGTTTCACTCAAATGGTTTAAATGAAACAACTCTGGCATGTAGATATTTTCTATCAATCTGGGTTTGATTTTATTGTTTTCAATTGTAATAAGTTTTTTTTTTATTTTGTATATTTTGTTGTATCACTTATTAGAATAGTTCAACTAGTAATAAGTGAAAAAAATGCTTTCATACTTGTTGGACATCTAATTTTCCGCAAATAAAATTAAATTATTTAGATATTCGACAGAAATAAACATTAAACAGATGCCGAAATTTGGAATTTATTTTATGATCTTTAAGCTCTTACTTTTGTTACAATTTTTAATGTTTTAGCTGAAATTAGAATCGAGTTATTTTATTCAAAAATTACAAATTAATCTACAGATTCCGGGATAAAATAGCTCCGTGGTAACGCATCGGACTGTAGATCATAAGATCCTCGGTTCGATCCTCATAGCGGATAAATTTTCGAAATTAAATTTCGAAAATTGTCACCACATAAAATAACCCCTGTGGCTCCTCCACCATTACCAAGCGTGGAGGCCGTGATTTGACGGCTGGTAACCGCACTTCACGCGCAAAAATATATCATAATACCGAGATCTGCGAGGAGATCTGCTTTGAGCAGAGTGCCACTCCCAGAAATGGGTAAATGAGGCGTGATGATATATTTATTTTATTTATTTATAGATTCCTAGATTGTAATTTTATCATAATTATTTGTTAACAAGAAACATACGTATTTCTAAATATACAATATAATATGGGGATATTTTATTTTCTTGTCTAGAATCGAATATGTATATTTAAAAAAAATGGTTACCCCATTCAATTAGGGATATCTAGTAAACCAATCTCTATTTAATGTTCACTTTTATATCTTCAAAGTAGAGACTAAATACAAAATAAAAATTGCCTTCGTCAAATACGTTGAAGGTACACATAAAACACTAAATATAAACTGCAGAGAATCGAAGTAATCCCAAATCCGTGTTTATCCTGAAGTTATGAGCACACAGTATATAAAACACCGCAACTTCCCTTTCTGCCGCTCTTCTAGTACCTGTTAGCTTGTTCATGTTACTCGCAAACAAGACCCATGGCAGAGACCAACCGATAGATAGGCGAGCTCCAAAGCTGGTGACTGAACACAGCAGCAGAGCGGAGGTAGACAGAGCTGAGAGTTGACTCTGTATCATATTGATTGGCTGAAATTCTATCTTGCGTAGTGCCTTTGAAGTATCGTGTGTCGGTTGCGTGAGGCTGCATGGAAGAGAATTTGGTGAGGTGACCTCTGCGAACCTAAATCACTGTAGGTGAATTTTTGTTGCGAGCAACGAAGAAATTTGCTGCAAAAAATACAAAATACAATAGATTGAATTACAGATTTCTCGAGTTTATTAAAATTGTTATTGTTTTGAATAAAAAGCTGGTCTTATCATATAATTTTTTTGTGATTGTTTAACAATTAAATTTAATACATGTTTACCATATAGCATAGATAGATGCTTGAAGTATTTGTTTGTCTTCATAGCTACTCTATGGTTATTGAAGTGCATTATTGAACATATAATAAAGTGTATTTCAAAATTGAAAGCAGATACAAATTGCAAATATCATTTTTTATTCCAAATATTACTGTTAACATGTTTCATTTGAAACTGTTTTATGTTGTTTTTTCTATATCTGAAATAATTTGAATTAATTGTTTTATGTGCAGTAAACTTCCAATTAGTACCATTTTCATGAAACTTAGTTTCGCTACTCTATCTAGTCTTTCTCCTGAATTATAAACATGCTGCTACACTTCCATCCATCCATGCACACAGATGTTGTTGAAATAATATATAATCTCAGCAGTTGAAACTGCTTTACCAAATAAAAAACAATTCTAATGAGTTTGGTGTCAAACTAAATTTCTCAGAAGGAGAATTAAACTCAAATAATAAAAAAAAATTTTTAGCGACTGTCAATTGTATTTTACAATACTAATTGGATCCTATAGAGTTCACTGATTAATTAAAGGTCTCAAAGGTGAATTAACTAAAATTAAATATGTATTACTTTTGAGCGATCGTCAATTGTTTTTATAATATAATTTTATCGAGATTCTGTGAAGGGGCAAATTTAGATTTACATCAATAAGAATATTTAGTGGTAACCACTATCAGATTTTTTTTATATGTCAAAATTTTGAGATTCTAATTAACTATTTCATCAAAACTGAATTAAATAGTTTATTATCCAATGCGAATTACTCATGTTTAGTGAAATAATGTAAAAATAGTTAATAAATACTGATAAAATGAATCCAATTTTAAATAATACATTGTTGTTTTCCTGTATTTTTAACCAACAAGGAAAACCACCTCAAGTACTCAACTTAAAAGTTGCGGTAAAACGAAAATTTAAAATAAACACACGACAGGAAGTAGCTACATTGGTAAAGTAGTGATTACTTAATCACTAACATAGTGACAGTGACGATAAGTTGAAGCACTTCTTCAGTGTCACAGAAAAACGCACGTACCGCTGCATTGAAAAATTGTTTGGCACTATTCTATTTTATTTTATTATGTAGTAGAAAACTAAATGTTGTTTAGACTGTTACGAGAAGCAGTCGAGGTCATTGACAGCTGCGGTGAAAATACCTGGCAATAAAAATGAAAATATGATAATATCTATAGCTTTTAAAAACGACTAGTTTGGAACATATTTTCTAACAATAATCAATGTGTGACTAATGTTATAATAATAACAACATTGGTTGCTAGTCAATAAATCATAAATATATTGTCACGCTATATATCCATTTTTTGATGACTCGCTCTGCTTAATGCAGATTTCAGTATGTGACATTTTTGTGTGTACCATACAACTACCAGCCGCCAATTTGCGACCCCAAAAATGTCAATGGAGGGGGATTCACGTTCGAGGTGAATTATTTATTCCTCATGTCTACATTATTATTTACTTGTAAGCAGTGTTGTGACAGATCATTTTAAAAACGATCTAGGTCAAGATCTTCACATTTAATATGATCTAGATCAGATCATAGATCAATTTTTATGATCGGATCAATTTTTTAGATCAGAATCAGGAATAAAAGATCTTTTTTTAGATCTTAAAAAAGATCAGAATTTTTTTCATATAATTTTTAATTCTTATTAAGAAAATAGAAAGGTGAAAATTTTAATAACAACAAAGAAAATAGAAATTACTTTTTACAAAATAAAATCAAAAAAATTATTTTATATTTTTTTCTAAAAGATTTATAGAATTTCTTATGCAATGTAAATAATTATTTCTCACCTAAGATTTTAAAGATTTTTGTTACTAACATTTAACCTGTAGGGTAGGTATAAATAGTTGTATTATTTAGAATATCAATTTAGTTATCATTGATATTGATCCTGTAATTATTAATCTTAATGAAACAAGTGACAATAGTGATATTGAAAATGACGAAAATAATTATATGTAAAGCATGTTTTGAGTACCGCTGATACGTTTAGGGTACATTATATTGTGAGTGCGAAACAAAGTAAACAGGACCTTACTTAAAAATTTTCTATTAATGTTATGTTAATGTTGCATTTTATAATTTTATAATAATTCATTCTAAACAATAAATTGACTAATCTATCTAAAATGTCATGTAAATAAAATGTACCACGAATAATATAAAAAGAAAAGAAAAAATTTAACAAGTTTAACATCTATATGTCAAATAATTGTCCTAATAAAGTCATACGTGTTTAGTTGGTTTTATGTGTATAAGAAAGTAGTGTGGTACGCACACCAGATTTTTCACATAAGTTTTTGATTTTCCTGTTAAAATTGTAAGTTTTTAATCTAATTTTTACTTTTATTAAACCAGATAAATTAATTTTGTTACCTGAACTGGATACAAAATCTATTATACTAACTTTTATTTCAAGCCTTTTCTTTAAAATAGTAATCAGGATTACAAAATTTCCGGGATAATCAAATTTCCAATATTAAGTGGTTATGCTCCATACATTTGTGCGAAGCCTGTATATTGAAGGACCATTACACAGTCTGCAGCTTATTAAACGCATGGTGCAGCAGCATCTCTCATTATGAACCACATTCATTATTCACTATACATCATGCTAACATACTTCATACATCTACCAAGAAGCAGTATTTGTATAGCTAATTATTCTCTTACATGCTGCATGCTGCTCCACATCACAAAGCACCTCAAACAACAACAAAAAAACATATTTTCTTTTCCCAACATACTAATTCAAACTCTTCTGTATTCTTTGCAATTCCAAGCGCTGAAGCCAGCTACTGCACATTTCTCAGTGATCAAAGAACTGCGCTGCAAAATATTAAAGGCGGATTTATTTCAAAAATTAAAGTTCGCAGCGCAGTGAGAGAGAAAGTACCGAGTGAGTCACTACCGGAACCTAACGGGAGCGGGAAAGAGAGAGAGGGAAAGTAACAGAGATGGAAGATGCGATATCTGCAGTAAATTAAAATAAAATACCGTGTTGAGAGCAGCTAACGGAAAAAGATGGCCTGACTCTTCCTTGGCTGGCTTGATTCTTTTTGGATGTTTCTATGTTGGTTAGGTTTCCAGACGTCCAAAAAGACGGAAGTTTTGTATGGATATAAATGGAGTCCAAATGTTTCTTTGCAGTACTGTCTTGGCCTTAGGTGAAAGTGAAAGTGTTTTCAAAAATACGAAGATAAAAAGTGTTTTAGCTATAAAATCTTGAAACTAAATTGTGAAGTGTAACATATGGCAAAGACAGAGAGCAGACTTCGAACGTCATAACAACTAATATTTGTACTACGTGAATTCTGTAGATAGACATAGAGCTTGCTTTTATTTCTTCAATTGACTTCTTACTCCTTCATACTAATAGGGTTTGTTTTTGGATAAATATATGTAAAATATTATTAATGTCCTTGTACAAATTGCTGGTTTATATTGGTTTTAATATCCACATTTAGATTTGAAATTAACTTCCTGGTTCATAATAAATATATGAAGTTTAAAATCTACCAATCAGGATTATGCTCGACATACGTATTAAGCAACAAAAAATAAAAAAAAACTTGAACTTGTCAACTTGATTTTATATGTGATGTTCTTCAATCAAAGATATTAAGGTCAACCATTAGGGCTGAAGATAGCTCCACATGAATATGACTTTTTTGAAACAATATATCAAAATTATAATAAATGAAATATATAATGTTTTATACATTTGTAGATAAAAGTCCAAAGTTTTGTAATAAATTTTAAAAAGTTAATTTTGTTTGCAAATTATACATGAATTTAATTTTCAAAGTAATAAAATTTATGTCACACATTTCCATAAACGACTACAATAATTTAAATGATTCGTATATTTATAAATATGATCGTCTATAACATACTAAAACTATTTTCCATTTGAACTTACAGTTTTTGAGAAACAAATAAAAATACACCAAAAAGAGGGTTTTTTGGTATATTTTTATGCGAGTTTTTATGCTTCTCAAAAAACGTTCAAATGGAAAATAAACTTAGCATGTTATAGATGACCATATTTATAAATATACAAACAGTGGCGTGCAGTGAGTTTTGGGGGAAGGGAAGCTGTAGATATATTAAAAAAAAAAATAATTGAAAGAATACAGCTAGTAATAAATAATAATATTTTACACTTACCAATGGCAATATGTAATTCCAAATAAAAAAGAATAAATATAACACCTAACATTTGATAAAGAAAATAAGAAAAATCTATATACGTATTTCGATAACTAAGTTATTATTATCAGTAGAAGCAAAAGGGATAGAATCGATATTACTCTACTTGTTAACCAAACCAGTGGTCAATATTGAATCCAAATTTAAAAAAAAAAATAAATAATTTATAGTAAAACGAAGCAATCAAACATATCAAACTAACCAATAACAAGCAAGAATATAACTAAAAACGGTTGAGTTGAGTTGAGTGTAATAACTAATTTCCTAGTAAATCAAACAATTTACTACTCGCAAATTATTTAGCCTACGTTATTATGTAGGTTTTTTATTTTTAATCGATTCATCACTTATATTGCATTGATTGATTTTCTATGGTCATTATTAATTATTTCATTTTAAGTCGCATATTGTAACCAGTATTAATCTATTTTCACTGTTATAATACATAAACTGTACTTTGCAACATTATTTAATACTTAAAACACAAGCAATGCATCGCAGAAGCGTTTTTCAAAACGCATCCACAAGCAGCAAGGGGCGAACGATCCTAGCATAGAACGCGCATGCGCCAACTACACTACAGCGATGAGGCAGGCAATGGAACAGTGGAAGCGATTTGAAAGCAGCTTCCACGGTCCGGCATAGGTCTTCGTGGTTGAGCTCGGACGGATACGGCAGCTAATATTTGATAGCAGAGGCGCAAAATTTTCAACAAATTATTTGTTTTTCATAATTTTGTAATATTGAATACAATTGTTTTAGTAAATTTATATAATATAAATATAAGTATTAAGTATTGCAAAAGTTCTAAGGGATGCGCCGCATCCAACGCATCCATGGACGGCACGCCACTGTATACAAATTATTTGCATTACAGTAGTCGTTCATGGGAATGAAGGACACAGTATCAAAGTTCTGAATTTTTGACCAACTAGACTTCAGCTAATATTTTTTTTATAGTTTAATGTTACAGCTATCCTTTTCATCCACATATTTAAATACTAGAATGTTGAAAGACTTCACAGTAATAATTGTAAGAAATAATTTATTCAAATTTGAATTTGCAAAACAAAATTCATGGGAGTGAACGAACCCATCCTGCGAAATGTACTGTCACTGTAAAAAATCCATGAAATTAATATCATATTTAACACTCCCTGCATCCATGTTATCACAATATTTTATGATGATCTAAAATAACTCTGGGCACATCTTACAGTTGTCACAGATGTTTTTTGTTTCCTAGTTAAATAGTGATTGTTTGGATTTAGAAATGTAAATATATACAATACGAAACATGATATTTTAAATGTAAATTTTAGATCTTAAATATTGTGAACCCTGCATTAACCAGTAAGGATATCTACGAGGGTATTTATATTTATTTTATATTTTTAAAATTTAATTTCAAAACTAAATTTGTAAATTAAATCTAGTATAAACCAGCCAAGAGCTGGTTCATTACATTGCTACCTAAAAAAATTAACAATAGCCAAGATGGCCGACAGCGCATTTCGTTCCAAATCTATTTTTTATAATCTACAGTGTGAAAGTTCTTATTTTTAGGTAAAAATAATTAATTTGAAATTTCACTGGTATAAATAATAAATTCTAATTTCACAGATCTCGGTAACTGATATTTTAAAGCGTGCAGTATGATTTCCAGTCAACAAGGCATGTTCCCGTTCTTCTAAGCATTTCGTACCGACGAAATTGTAGAATGTAGAATAATTCTCTTCTGAAAAACTTAATGTGCAAAGTGAGTTTCACTACAAATAAAAACTATCTATATCTCCATTGTACGAATGGATGATGGGAAATCTTCAGTGCGTCTATACTCCATTTCAAGTAAGAAAAGAGCAGTTGACACTAAAAGTTCGTTTTACATGCAACAATAGAGAGACTTTTAATAATATTTAAGGCTATGTAAAACAAGCAATTGAAGAAGAAAATGTCATATAAATTCCCAAATTACAATCGAATATACGTGATTGTACTTTTTATAGGTTATACTTGTTAAGCGCATCAAACTGCTGGCAGATTGCAGATTCCTACAATTTTCGTAAAATGTAAATCAACTTCGTGTCTTGATCAGCAAATAAATTACAACGCTTTTTTTTTCTATAGCTAAATGTGGAATAAATAGCGTCGTGGTGGATGCAAATTAATATAGTTCCCCTGTTTCTGGGTTTGTTCTATGCATAGTTCCAAACCCAGAAATGGGTAAATGGGATCATAATATACTTTAATTTTTGTGATCTAGTGTAGCAATAGTTATTTGTGTATCAAGTGCGGATAGAGCATTGTTTGTTGCACGCGGCGAGAAATTGTTGATCGAGGCGAAGCCGAGGTCAACAACTCGACAAGTGCACCAAACAAGCTCTATCCGACGAGATACACACAATATTTTTTCTACAATCGTTGAACAATGTCAAGCTGTAGAAAAAAATTAATTTTCAAAATTATCTTTGGTCACGCCTATAACAATTCAGTAAAATTGTAGTTACCCATGTCACCGTAATCATGACAACGTTTATGAACAAAATAAAAATTTTCAAAGAAATCATAATTTGACACATGGAGTCACAGAACAAATATACTATAGAAGAAGCGACACGGACAGGTTATTTTCAACTTAGCACATTGCTACTGGCGCCATCTATGAGCGACACCTTAAATTACTATTGTAGAGAAACGAAAAGCGGGCTTATACAAAACAAATCTATATTTTTAAATACTAAATTGTATACAAAAATAAAACTAATGAATTATATAAAAATATATATTTTATTGTATTAACAAATAGGTTACATATTATATTAGATATTGCAATAACTTATGTTATGTTATCTTTTTATTAAAATGAATCAATTATTATGAATTATCTCTCTCTGAATGAAAAGTCATATTTACATTCTATTCCCAAAAATACTGAACATGAAAAATTGTTTACAACTAATTATCGTCATGAACTAATAACAATAATCTAATTTAAAAATTGCCAAATTAGTGCAAAATTTATCAACTGATTAATATCAACATAAAGAGATAAATAATTACAGAACAAAAATTTTTGTTGTAAATTTTAGTAGACCGGGCTTACAGTTAATTAAAGTTTGAAGAGTAGGAGAAAGAGAATTAAATTTATGAAGATTTCCTGAACGGTTTGGGATATTTACATCTGCTTGTTTATTGATTCTTCCAGCCTTCATCACTCTTAACAGATGTTCTTTTCTCTTATTTTTTTATACATTTGTTGTTCTCTGCTGGTCAACTGTCTTCCGAGAAACTCCCAATTTTCTTAGCGTAACATTTTCATTAGCTACAATATAAATATATAACATATAAAACATAACTTAAACTGTTTTTAAAGCCAGTCTACAAAAATATTAACACACCTTGAAATGAAACAATATCTGGGGTATCCAGTCGTTGAATTTTATTTAAAATTTCATCAGCCACAAACAAACGACGTTTTCTTGAGTAGGTTCTGAAAGTAATCTTTAAAATTTTTTCGCTGCATTTGCCCGGAGAGGATAGTGAAGCACTTAAAACTTCACTATTTTCAATAACATCATCTCCTATTATTGATGAAAATTTTGATGGCTCCACAATCTCTTCCGAAACAGTATTCGTGTTTAATTTTTGGCTCCCCTTTTTTTAGGAGTTCTTGGCAATTGAAAAGTGTTTGTCGTTTTTCTCACTGAGAAATATTTTTGGGAATATAATGTAAAAACGTTTGGTCATTTTCACAGCCACAAACGAGGCAACGGTACTACAAAAAATATGAAATAAATGTTTATGTTCTATATTTATATTAGTACTGTATCTACTATTGTTATTGCTTACCATTATAACGAATGAATCAAATATTTTCGCACGCAGCAAAAAATTTAAACTTGAGATGCGCAGTCACAGAACAACACGCAAGTGTCAATAAGAAACAAATGCGTAAGTCATTTGATGAAAGTGAATTAAATAGCCACCTATATTTCTATGTAGGTAATAGTTTTACGGGGGCGCTCATAGATGGCGAGAGTGTCATATAATAAATAATAATCCCTATCTCGTGTCTGTAGCCTGCATGGAGTACATTTGACATATGGAGTACATTTGACATAAAGTCTACAGAGTGAATACGTTTATGGTGATTAAGTTGAAGTGTATGTATACGTATATGCCAACTGTATTTGCAATAGCAAGGTTATTACCAGAAAAATCCAATGCATCATTTACTTCTTTTACCTAATTTATTTTTGTTTTGTTTTTGTCGCGCTAGTGCGACAATATGTCACTTTGTCGCCCTAGAGCGACAATTTTGAGCATTTCCTAACCAAAAATGGAATAACAATGTCGATATTGTGCAACGATTGTAGAAAAAAATATTTATTGTCCATATTTAAACATTTTCTGCATTGATAAATGCATCAAAATACTTGAAGAATTTAATAAAATGTTCAACTTAATCGTGTAACATTCTTCAAACATGTCTTTGATAACTTTCATCAAAACTAATTTATTTTCTTCATTGCTTCCTTCTTGACTCATCGTAGAGCGACTCAGCGAAAAGGCTCAAAATTTAATAAAACAAATTCCCAACTTCCTTCGTTATAAAACTGCCTCCGTAGCGGCTCGGTTATTAAGTTATAAAGAGGGACACGTTATAGATAAGCCAGCGCCGTTTATCACGCCTTCCGACAATTAACTCATGGTCATTAACGCGGCGCACTGTTGAAATTGGCGAAGACATTTTTTGTACTATTTTACACGTTCCTGGATATTGCAGCGATATAATTACAGCTCGTAAAGATGTTAGGGGACGTGTTAATTTTTTGAGGTGAAAATATAGTTGTCAGCAGTGTGATATGTTATGGTTCAATTTTTATGGATCTGTAAAACACCTAATATCGTAAAAATCTGGTGTTTTCACCACATGACTTTCTTATGCAGAATTTTATATTTTAATATGAAAGTTTAATAACAACACTTGATATATATTTGACATAATATGAAACCGATAACTTAGTTGTAAGTTTGTAGTAATTATAATTATTGGTAGGTACATATTATTCAAACTTTGGGTTATCGAATCTTAAGTTCGAACCCAACAGACGACCATTTTAACTTTAGCTCTGTGGTTTTCCCTCTACCAACATCTTTGTGGAAGGTGGCGCGATTTGACGGCTGGTAACCAAAATCCTCGCGCAAAGGCAGAGTTCTACAGTGAAAGTAGTTCAATGGTGTGATGGTATATTTATGTATTTTTATTAATACGCATTCAAAACAAATAAAATAAATATATCAAGCCTCTTTGCTATTATGGGTGTGGCAATCTGGTAATTAAATTTCGGTAAGTGATATATTTTTGCGCATAAAGTGTACTTATCACCCGTTACGCTATGGCCCCTGAAAGTGTTATAGGAGGGGGAACCGCAGGAATCAAGTTAAAATGGCTGCTGTCAGTTGAGGGATTCGAATTGACGATGTCACGATCTACAGACCAATACGTTACTACGAAGCTATATTTCTCATATGTTTCTAATATTAGTAAATATATAATTTGGATTTTCCCAAAACTGAAAACAAATATAAGCTTGTGAATAATTGTTGTTACTAGCTGTCAAGTCACAGCTCCTAAAGACGTTATAGAACGAGAAACTACAAATGTATTTGTTTCTACGAAGATGGGAAACGGACTAACTACTATGGTCATTCGCCTTTTCACGAATGGATGATTATCAATTTTTGTGAACACAAACGACCATGCTCTTCAGTGGGATTCGAACCGACGACCTCTAGCGTGTTAGGCTAGTAATATAGCCACTACTCCACCGAGATCGGCACAATAGTAATTATTATGTGTTTATTAATCCATAATTATTTATATTTCAAGTCTGTATTTTTGTTCAAAAGAATTACAATTAAAAGGAATCTCAAAATATTGTTAAGAATCCTTATGCTCCATTGCATGTTGTTAATAACGAAAAAATGTTGAATTAGAATAAAAGACATCTAATAAATTTTAAATATTATAGTATGTAAGCTTCTTGACTGGGACTTGTATTAAAATTAAAGCAATTTCTGGATTAATCAGTATAAAAATTTATTTCATCCTCGACCGGTTTCTACCAGGGTTGGCAGATATATATCAAGTGATATATATCATGATATATATCTTGATATATATCCGATATTTATTGATTGATATATATCATGATATATATCACTTATTAATTTTTTACAAAATAAATACCCAGAGTGAAAAAGCGAGTAAACTAGTATTTGTTTTTAAATGTTTAAATGAAAATACCGATAAAAAAGCCAAAAGCTTGGACTGGGTCTTCTCAAAAAGTGATGAAGTCGTGTTAAGTGAAGATAATGATGATGATGATGATATTCCTTTGGCCCGGTTGTGCGAAACTTAAAAACATGTCAAACGACAAGTTATTTTGATATTTATGTAATATAAATATTTAGGAAAATGTTATTTTTTGTTACTTAAATAAATATATGAATATTTTATATCATATGTCAAACTACAATAGTATTTACTCATTTAGGTATTTACTATTTATATAATATATTTAGGAAAAATGTTATTTCTTGTTACTTAAATAATAATAATTTTTGTCTTGTTTTTTGTTATTTTAAACTAAAGTTTGATTTTTGTGGTTTACCAAAATAAAGGTATTTTACTTTTCATGTTTTTTTTTTGCATATAGCCTAAGAATGAAATTCCTGATATATATCGGATATATATCGGATATATATCGGATATTATGATATTTTGATATTTATATAAATATCATGATATTTGCCAACCCTGGTTTCTACCCTACATGGGTCTTCATCGGGAGGTGAAAGTAAAAAATTGACTTTTCAATATTCATCCTTTTATAGGTTCAATTAAATCTATTAAACAAATAATGAATTGTAGCCAAAAAATTTGTAATTTTAAACTATAATCTGATACAGAATTAAAATAGCATTGTTAACTTTTAAAATAAGTTGTTAGGTAACAATGCAGTAAAAACAATTCATACAATTGGCCCTTGTACTATGTATGAGAAAATAATCACAATATCCACATTTTTATTCACATATTGTTCGGAAAAACAAAAACTTCCCTGAAATGGCCTACAATATGAGAACTTTTTTATAAGTTATTAGTGGTTAAGAGGTTAAGAGCGCTCAGCATTACAGTTTGTAATCTGATGGTCGGGGTTCGCGTCCCGCACGATACATCTCGAATTATAAAAAAAAATAATTATAATTTGTAACTCTACTAAACGGCCACAGATGGGTCTAAGTGATTTGGAAGTCACTAAAAGTTGTTCCTTGACTGACCAGCAGCAACTTCGCTAATGAAAGTAAAACATTGGGTCATTGAAACCGGTGAAATTCCAGCTGAACTAACCATAAGGTACATACATTTTGTTGTATTTTGAAATTAATTGTTATTTTTTTAAAACTAATAACAATAATAGTTATTTAAAGTGTATTTCAATGCAAGTATTATATTTGTTTAAATCGTATTATTTAAATAAGATGTAAAAATGACAGGTACATTGTATTTGTAGATTATAGGTAAAGATTGAATTTTCTCGAAATAAAAAAAAACTACCAATATTAAAGCACGCATTCGCCATCATATCATACAAATTGATTTTGACATGTACCTTTTGTGAATTGTGATCAACGCCATCTCTTGATAATTTGGAATCCCAATGCTCCGTGATAGGAGAAACAGGAATTATTATTATTATAGAGCTCTTATAGTTTTCAAAGTCGTTTTCCTATTCACGCTATATTACATACCTGAATTTTAATATTATATTTGCCTGTAATATCATTTGTATTAAATACCATTCAAATGATTAGCAGCAAATTATTTTATATATCTTGGCATTTATGACTAATGAATAAAGCTTAATACGCAATTAATACCAGCAAAACAAAATTCTCACATCCTTGAAGTAAATTTTTCCTTCTGAAGAAAGAGTAACCACACAACATCTGTATTTGTGTACCTTGTCCTATTTCGGGTACATTTGCATGCAATCTCGAAGTTCTGTTCGAATATAAAGCAGCTGAGTTCGCAAGCCGATACTATTTGTGATAAGAGTGAAATATTATGCTGAAATCTAGTGATTTATGGACTTACACAGAATATCATGAAGACGAGATTCTTGCGATTGTCAACATTCATTTTATTGTGATGTTATAAATAATATGTCTTGAAATAAATTGAAGATGGAAACTGGATAGATAAGAGGAGACAATTTGTTTTTAAAAATTAGGTGCGGTTGCTACACTGCCTTCTAATACACACAATATTAATCTGTATTATGTTTAATAGTTCCACTTGACACAAGTTTAGCATGTAGAATTTAATTTATTAGTTTCTGCTCTTCGTAAGTATAGATTGTTATAATATATTATAAAACATATAACTTAGTTATAAAAATTGAAAGCAGTTTTAGAGCTTAAATTGTTAATTGTAAGCTCAAGTGTAAGTAATTATAATTAAATTTTCAGTAATAATATAACAAGAGAATAAATTGAAAATAATTTGACAGATCTTTCAAAAAATTGTTGCCAGGCAATAGCCACGAAAGCCCGTAGGGCTTTCGTGGCTATTGCCAAATGGCAACAAGTTTGAGAACGATACTGGAGAATTATTTTCTAATCTATCGAACTCTCGAGTTATATTTAATTAGATTATTTTTTGATTTCATCATCAGGCACGTCACTAAATCTATCCTTTTTGTTCATTTTTACTTTTGTTGATGATAACTATCTGATATCTGTCAACAAAACCAAAAAAGCTACAGAGAATATTACCGGGAATAATCACAAGAGCATTATTCTCAGCATAATAATGAGAGGATTGATTAAAACGCAGACACGTTACATACAATAAAGCATTTCATTGGTTTAAAAAAACCTCAAAAAATAATCAGTTGCAGTGCACATCCAGAAATAATTATCAACTAAATAAATATCACCGAATTATTAAAAGCAAATAAAGGATTATTTATATTTATAAATCCCTTGTATTACGAAAGATCTGATTTTACAAACATAAATAATACCTAGTAGGTACCTACCTTGACAAATAAATACATAATTTCATTTAATAAATTTACAACAAAATCGATACAAAATATAATGTATATCACATGTGATTCTTTATTATTGTTTTGTGAGTCTAGTAATATTTCACTTCCGGTTTTTTATTTATGATATTTCATAACTCTGTCTTTTCACACACACAGACGTCATCGAGAAAATGGTTGAAGCAGATTCAGGAGACCTCAATACATATATTTTTACCAAATTCTCCATTTTTTAATTATTCTTATACTTCTTTATACTATGTATGATAAAGTAAAAGACACATAATTCTCGTTTATACAAACGAGAACTTTGTGTAGAATAACAAAATCGAATCAAATGTATGACATTTTTTTAGCTTAATCTTCGTAGTAACGCATCGGGATGTGAATCATGAGATCGTCAGTTCGAATCCCTCAGTTGACAGTTGCCATTTTAATTTTACACCTGTGTTTAGTCTTCACTAACTTCTTTGGGGGCCGTAACTTGACAGCCGGTAATCACACTTCACGCTCAAAAATATATCACTTACGAGATCTTCGGTTACTAATTAAATTCTAAATGGAAGGCGTTGAAAACTATATTAAATATGAATTAACAAACATAGAACACAATGTATTGCAGTAAATACGATATAGGTTCTTTCTTTATCAATTATTATTGTTTATGATAAACTTAATGATTGCAAAATTATTAACGATATTTGATTACCGAACCATTGTTTTCAGTTACAATTTTATATCAACCTTGAAGTCATTATGATACATGATCTCTGCTTGAACGAAATGACCTCGTATATAAAATAAAACAGATGTATTATGAGAAATATAAAAACAATTGTAAGAAGTCTATATACTATTAAAAACAGTTGCAAGAACAAGAGATAGATTTGACACATATATTTGTATTAATAAAAACATTAGTTTTTGTTTTTGTGTGTTTTGAAACAAGTAAATTATTAACGCAATGAAATATCGTTATTGCGATAGAAACCTAGATTTATGGTAGGTACAAAATGTAAATTTAAAATTGATTTAAAACTCAACATTACAATCACATTTGCTATTTTGACATTTCACAAATTTGTGTTGTTGTTGTCTGTGAGTAAACGGTTGTCCAAATAATAATAATGAAAATTATGTATAATTTAACAATATTATATTTATATCAGATTAAAAATAGTTTGCGGTTTTAATTTTATCAGTAAACAATAAAGCTATTTATAGATAACTTCATTATACATTACCATGCCTTAAGATATTTGTAACATCCCTGTTATTATGTATTTCTTATGTTATAAATACATATATAGTTATTAATTGTACAATTATACAACATCCGTTTTCAATTGACGAACACGTCATGTACTTCATTAAATTCTTCTGAAATTTAAACCATCTATTTTCAACGAACATAAACAAATTTATTCCTAAAATTTGTGGAGTGAAATCACTTGATTTTTTTGGCAACCGTACTAATCATTTCCCAGAATTCTTCACATAACCACAATTTCTCAATCGTCGAAGCAAATCAAGAACCAAACTGTCAGAGGAAAAAAACTGTGGGTTTTTATCTAGCAGAAATCAAGTCACCGTACATCAACAGTCGTTTGTTTTTCCTCAGTCCAATGTCGTTTTTTGCAGAGGAAACGAAAGGGTAACCCTTCTGTTTCCTAGGAGAGAGACGTAGATTTATTAAAAGGGTGCCAAAGAAGGGGACAGTTGATTGATATATTTTGGATTACTTGCCGCTGAAATATAGAACAGCTGATATACGAGTATTTAGTTTAGTTAGTATTTCTAATGATTATATTTTTGACAAATAATAATATCCGTGGTGGTTTTTATGATTTTGAACCATTTTAACACTTAAAAATTAAAATTTACGTATTTGTATACAGTTGATTGCTGGGGTCCTCATTGAAATGGATGTCTTACCGCTGGCCTATAGAAAAAAAATGTATGTCACGCGTGTAACGGAAGTGCGAGCGGGTAGTAACCATGGAAACGCAGCGGTGAACCAGAAGTGCGAGAGGGTTGAGTTTTGGTGTCGCTGATTACGAATTTAATGTCAAAATTGTTAAAGTCATAATGACGGATCCAATATGGCGGACGCATTTTAGAAAAGATCATTAAATTAAGCCATGAAAGTCTATAATAGGGATTTAAGGCGTAAAATAGAAAAATGATTACCTATATAGAACTTATTTAATAAAAGTTGTTTATTTTATTCAAAGTAAAATGACTAGTATGAAATTCGGTCTTTAATATATTATTATGAATAGCGTTTTGGATACCTAAATTACATTATTTAATTTGTACAAAACGAACGAAAATTTAAATTTCTATACAGAACTTCATTATCTAATTTAGTTTTTAAAGCAGATTAAACTCGAATTTCTTTTAAATTCAAAACTGTGCGAACAATTTCCCACATAAATTAATTAAAATTATGTGCATGAATAAGTTTTGTTCAAACTCGCCAATATTATAAAGAAAGCTATGGGAAATTCTAATTTTTAATAATATATAATTATCATTTCAATGTTTTAAGATACAAGTAATAATTGTGACTAAATTTGTAGTTCATTCCGGTATAATATTATTATCTGTAAAGACTAAATCCTACAAGGAAGTAAAGATAAACAATTAACTCAGAATCACATGTAATTAAGTTCCATGGACATTCCTAGACAACAGTGCTCTACACTAACTCTACGTCATTTCCTGAGTCATTTGACTTCGTTCCTCATCCTCGAAGCGCAAGCTCATGTGACTGCGGCATCCGTGGAATTCCAACCCAATTAATCCTCGTTGACATTATTGATGTTGTGTAATCGTTGTAAAATGTAATGCGTCTTTGTATTTGACAGCTGCTTTCTATATTTACACGCATGGAGAACTTCTAAATTCTCAGATTTAAAAATGCTGATTGTGCAACGAACTGTTGTTTTTCCTAAATTTCAGTTTCTAAGTGCATAGTTTTCAGACTGGAAGTATAAATGGGTTTATTTCGAAAGATTTACGGGTTGTCAGAGGATCTGTGTTTTCTTGTTTTCGTCTGAATTTTTATTTTAGAACGTATTGAAATACTTTCTGGAAGTTTCAATTGCTACTATTGATTCTGCGAGGAAAATAGGAAAATATTTACGTGTCTTTTCACACTGACAAGCCATTGTTGGAATATGAGAATATAATTCATAAGTCACATGACAACAAATGAAATTATCATCCTGTTTTTTGTCTGTTGTTAAGGATATTCTTTCTTGACAACTAGTCTTAATTTTGTAATTTAAAGTAACCGTGTCTGCAATTACAAATGTCCATTTAATACGTGAAAACTTAGGATAGTACACCCATCGGTATACCCGATGTGTTGCATTCAGTAAATTTAGGGTGCGTTCACGTTCTCAATCCGCTTCACAACAAACAATTATTCATTATTTTTCCTGATTACATATAAGCTCGTAATAATTGATGTATGGTTATGAATGTTGGATGTGGATGAAGAAGCATGAACGACGTATAACTGCTGTAGAAATGAGATATTTGAAAGGAGTGTGTGGGTATACATGACGTGATCGTATACGGAATACATTGGTGTTTGATGAGTGAGAGATTGAGAAGAATTTTGTTAAGAAAGTGGGAGTGAGTCAGTTGAGGTGGTTTGGACATGTTGAGCGAATGTCGAATGAAAGGTTGGTGAAACTAATATATATGGGTGAGATTGAAGGTGAACGATTGTGTGGGCGTCCGAGGAATAACTGGTTGGGTATGATTGATGGTTTGTTGCGTGAACGAAAGATTTCGAGTGTGAACAATAAACGAGCATGTATGAATGTGGACGAGGCGAAAATGGTGTGTCAGGTTAGGAATGTTTGGAGGAGATTGATTGTTGTTTCTGGGTTCGTGCTACCTCACTAAGTAGGACATAGCGTGATGTTATGTATGTATGTATGATGTGTATAATAATCGAAGATATTACTCGTGACACCGGATCAGTACATTTCACTCGTCCTTCGTACTCTTGAAATCTGCAGCGTCGGTTCCACTCGAAAATATTGATAATAATCATATCACTTTTTATATATTCTAAAACAATAATATTGAATAAAGTTTATTTTTATTATTGATTTTTCCTGTCAATAAATTTTCAAGGAATTTGTGTAAATGTGACGTATCAGATTAATATTTTTCTGTGTTTTTGTATAAGAATTGATTACAAATTAATTGATTTTAATTGATTTGTTATCACGAAATAGCAATAAAAATTTAATTCAGGAAATGAATACATTATAATATTACTTTGTAAAATAATAACATTCTAGCATATTTGTAGCAGTTTACTAATAATGGAAAATCATGATGAAAGTAACACTTTTGTCATCTATTTAAGAATCGTATTGAAAGTAATATCGCCTTGAAGGTAATTTATAATTTTCTAACATGACAATGAAACTTTGGCATCTCTCAATATAATTACTATTTTTTTTCCTGCTGTATATACCTATCTATTATTATAATATGCAAAAAATTACATGTATGGAAGTTATGAAAGCTTTTTTATTTACTAAAATTTGTTAAAAAAAACATTTTGTTTTCATTACTAGTTATACAAATAGATATTTCGAAATGAACGCAATAAAAAAGAATTATTGCTCTATCAGATATGGGGTATTTTATGTTGGAAAATGATAATAATTATGTAGCTACTTCATTCTACATTTATGTAGTGTTTTTTTTTTAACTCAAGGTGAATGTTAATGAATATCATATTAGAAAATTCATTTCTTGAACTAAAAATATGTTTTAAATATAAATTTTTATGTTGATGATAAATTATTTGAATCTCTACTGTTTAAGATCCACCAAAACCTCTATAATGACGTCACAACATTTTTAAAAAATCGTTGTGGCTTAATGAATAACAATTAAGAATTTTTAAAAGTGTAGATAGTCTTCAATTTAGTTAAAGTTTCATAAAAAAAACTTTAAAAAAAAATGGTGAAAGACCCCTTTACAGATGTGCATTGATTGTCATCCTCTTGCGCTACAATAGTATATTGTACGAGCATGGAATGGTACCTACTCATTTCCTACGAGTATGAAAGTTTGTAGCATGAGCCGAAGGCGAATGCTGCAAATCATACGAGTATGAAATGGACATTCCATGCGAGTTGTACACTATACTTTTTCTAATTTTGACATATAAAGTGTCACTTTTCAAAATTGATTGACGTTACGAAACGTCATATTTTTCGTAACTAGTGATGAAAAGAAAAATATTTCACAACTGGTGATGAAATGAATGAAGCATAAACAAAATTTCAAACAAACAAGCGAAATATGCATAGCTACTTGATGTCAATAAAAGTTATGAAATTAATAATTTAATAATTTAAAAAAAACTGTTTTAATCAAAAAAAGAAAAAATCTTGTATGAAACACGATAGGAAATGCGATTTTGTGTAATTCGTGTGATTGATGATGACATCCCACTCGTTACACAAAATGATGCATTTCCTAACTGGTTACATAAATAGCTATTTTCTACGATCACGATATTATTTCCTAATTAATTAAATTTTGATAATAAATTTGTCCCGCTTTTACTATTAGAATATTTAACAATTCGAAATATGTATCCTAGCAATGGCACCTGTACTTAAATGAGCTGACCTGTATCGATATACGCACAAAACAAATTCATTGCGCACGATGCTGGTAATGTACCTCATATCCCTAGCAACAACAAACATACAATGAGCAGATTTCTAAGTGGTCGTAGAAAAAAACAATATCAGTTCACAAATATGCAATTTTTACACTAACAGAATTTCAAGTAAGCGTTCATATCCTATTCGTAAAAATTGTAAATTTTGTTAAATTATTTTTATAACATACAATTGAGGCGTTGTAGATGATCGTCTATGTTGACCTAATGAGAAAGCCGGCCTTAAAAATTGCTAGATACATAATTATTTTACAAGTAGAAAAGAAAAAATTGTCATAAACAATTTTGACAGTTCCACCATGCCCTACTTATTATGTGATAAATTATGTCATTATGATTGTCATATTTATTTTATCAGCTCATATTTCATTACATTAACAACATACACTACGTTATCAGAAATGCCAAAAAAAGTAAACAATTTTTCTCTTTATCAATAAATGCATTTTTGTAGTGATAACAATAATGGATTTATTTACTTTATTTTTCTATTTTTAGTCATTGCGCTATTATTTTAATGTTTTACTGCTTCACAAATTTAGTTATAAATCAGCTGGAACTTAGTAAATATTAATGGTATTTTATTCAACCACTTTAACAATTGGCCTCACTTTAGCAATTTAGCACGGAAACACGAAAAAAAAAACAATATAAATACATAAGATCGCAGGATTCTCAATTCGAATACCATGGACGACAGTTACCATTTGATTTTAAAATAAGACTTATAGTTATAAGAAAGTCTTGTAAATAGCTCCGTGGTAACGTATCGTACTGTGGATCGTGAGATCCTCAGTTCGAATCCCACTACCGACAGTTGCCAATTTACATTTACCCCTGTGTTTCCCCCTCCACTAACAACTTTGGGGGCTATGACTTGACGACTGGTAACCGCATTTCATACGCAAAAAAATATCACTTACCGAGATCTGCGTGAGCAGAGTGCCACACCCATAATGGGTAAAAGGCGTGATGATATATTTATTTATTTTTTATTTGTGGTGGCCACGCCAGATTTTTTATTTCTAAATAATCTCTCTTAACATGTGTTGCTTTTTAACAACAACAATTTAATTTGTCGAATATGCTCTGAATTTACTGACTATAGTGATCTATACTGACTCTTTTTTATAACAAAATTAATTCAGTCAGATAGATTATCTGTGTTACTAATTGAATTAAAAACTAATTCAAAATTCATGTTTGCTGTTAAACCAGTTTTTATATCTACTTTATACCGTGACAGAAAATAAAATAAATTATATATCTACCATGGTTCCCGAATTTACGTCTAGAAATTTGCTACATTAAATGTAATACGTATCTACTTTTACTTTCTTTTTACTCATGAGAACCAAAAATTTGATTACTATCTTAGAAACAGTAAATGTAAAAGTAACATAATTGACAGCAATCGCAAAATTCTTCCGCAATATCCACGAAAGTTTTACGAGCAACCGACAATCTGCATTTAAAATTAAAAAACAGATTCAATGATTAAAAATGTAAAATTCCAACTTTGAAGAATTCCCGAAATCTTTTTATATCCTGGGGCTTTACATGTAATTTAGTGATTAAGTCATGGATACCGTTTCCATGGTCTCCACTTTTTGTTCTTTCCGTATTATTTGCTCTGTAGATGAGCTCCACCGAAACCAGATTGAATTTTAAATTAAAAATTTTAATTCTTTATTGGAATTCCGACGTGTATTTTTATTTTATTGAGAGCCGCAGTAAAACAGATCATAAAAGAGTTTTATGAAGCTTGTCGAAAATTATTTTGTGGTTGCGAAGACTTTTTTATTATTAACACTGACAGGTTGTTATTAAAAAATATATTGCGGTTTTCAAGGTGGATTATTATAGCTATTTTTCTTCCTGAAGAAAGAAGAAATGATTAATTTGCTGTGAGAATTTAAGATGATTGTTTTCTTAATTGCATATTTTTCTTTATCTACACGACTACTTGAATAACGACTTATAACCCATACAGTTATTTGAGTTAAGGAATGTAATTCATTATCATACTAGTTATGTAATGAACTCATTACCTATCACATTTTTATTTACAATAGCATATTTATACTACATTTAAATTCCAAGTGCAGGAAGACATTCTTCCTGCACGAGCGCTTATTAGTTAAAATTGATTATAAAAAAATTACTGGATGTCCTGGCGTCAAAAAAACTTTTGGTACCCTGTTGCTTTGATTTTAAATCAATTATTATAAAAACTGTCATTATTGAATAGTATATTTTTGAAAATATCAAATCTGTTGTTTTAACAAAAATTGAATTTTTATTAGTATTGAGCAGTCGTAAATAAAATTTGAAATAGTCGCCTCAGTGTTTTATGTTTTAGATAAGGAAGTAAATAATCCAGACTACAGTCAATTTAATTTTTAATTAACAAAAACGTATCACACGTGAACTAATACATATTACAGCACTCGTGTGATAATTTTTTTATTCTACTAGTAACATAACTAGATATTATATATCTTCAAAAATTATTAGTTAATTTGTAATAAAATAGTTGAAAGAACTCTGATCACACTTTGTGTTCTAACAAGAAACAAAAAATTTCTTCAATTTTTAAATTTTTGTTATTTAACAAAACAGAAAGATGTAGTATTCATTTCTTCCTTAATAATAGTTTTTAAGTATAAAATATATCGTCATGCCATTTATTCACTTTGCGTTTATAAGCGTGAAATATTGTTACCAGCTGTCGTAGCGCTCATCATTGTGGGGGAAATTCTAGAAGCACAAATAAAAATTAAAACAATTTTTACCATCTGCTGACTGCTGGAATCGAACTGAAAATCTTATGTTCCACAGTCCAAAATGTTGCCATAGAGCTGTTTAATCATTTATTTTTTAAATAAATAAATACATTTCCACGCTAATTACCTATTTTGAGAACGGCACTTTGCTTTAGCAGCCCGCGGTAAACGAAATATATTTGTTCGTGAACTATACCAACCGAAAAACGTCAGCCCCCGAATATTTTAGTGGGGAAACCGCAGACGTAAAATTAAAAGTGTTGAAATTATCGATTGTGGTAATCGAACTCAGGATGTCTTGATTCACAATCCAATGCGATACCGCAAACCTGTTTATTACTAAAATCCATCCATCTGTTCACACAGACGGCATTAAGAATTTAGTCCTATGGATCTATGAACTTTGAAACATATATTTCCGCGAAAATCTTGTGGTCCATTTTTTCATTATTATTAAGCATATTGTACAAAGTATAAATTGTAGAAACTATTGAACTTATAAATTAGGGTTAAATATAAATGTTATGTTGAGACTGTCCAAATTTATATTTGTTTATAAATTTTAAAATTTTACTTACGGAATAAATAACATTCTGTGTTCTGTGATCAACAACAAATTTTTAATTTTACAATTAATAATTGCTAATTTCGTTCTCAGGACATGAATTTGTCGGTCTAGAATTTGCCAAAACTAGAAACACTTTAATAAAAGATTTAAGATTTCTTTGTGTCGCGGCTATATTTATAATATAACTATAGAAAGTATTTAATTGTATGAAAAATCAAAACATGACTGACAGAAAAAATTGGCTTGTGGCATTTTATTTAAAGTGTATCTTTGTTGAATGAACGATGCCATTTCCTTGTAGTTAAATTTTATTTGTACGGATAAACTTTACTGTAGATACTTGCACCTAATGCAACAGTATCCCATAAACAATTTATGGCAATGTCTAAAAATTCCATAAACATAAAACATTCCCAATTCGTAACCAACGAAATAACCACGCTTTAACGTTTAACAGTAGCATAAATCCTGTTGTAAACTCGGAGCATCAAATAAACATTTCCATTTTCTTCTACCGATACATTCTATGCAGGTATAGCCTATCAAATCCGAACGCTTCCGCAGGAACCGAATAGAATCTGACAACTTATAAATCGCAATAAAACAGCGGGGATATAAATCTGTTCTTTCGCTACATTCACATTCTCGTTCAGACAACAGTGGATGCTGTTAGATGTTATTGTGAGGTGTATCAATTCAAAGATTGCTGAGTTGAAATGCGAATATCTACGTTTGCAATTGATGAATAGACGGAGTGGTTGTTATTGTTTATTGTGTGGAATTAAATGCAAACTGTAAAAGGATTGTTACTTCTAGCAAATTTGATTTGCTACTAGAAAAAGGATTATAGCAATACAACTTTGATTTTTATCGTATATCCACTAGGAATTAAATAGACAGTTTGTAATGGAGATAAGTCAGATTTTCTATGCGTTCTCTCTATCATCTGAAATGTTGACACCAGAAAAACACTTGCGTATTTAACGGGGTGTTTTCTTTTGAGCAAGCATTTCAAGAGCAAATTTAACGTTTTCGTTGCACAGATGTTTAACAATAATGCTGAATGCTCTGTTATTGTTATAATAACTAAACATCTTCAAATGGAACAACATTTATGGCTCGCAATGAATCTGTATTATCTACTACATAAAACCTTATTTAATTGTTAATTTTTTTTGTTTAATTGGGTTTTTGAACTAACCTCTTGAAATAGTATATTGTGTCATTAGGAGTAAATGTGATACTTTGTGTGCTGAGCATGTAAGTTTGAACGACGAGCGAAGCGAGTCGAACAATTACATGTGAAGCACCCAAAGACACATTTACTCCGAATAACACATGCTATTTTTTCTTCAAACATAGAAAATAAAATTATAAATATTATAAAATGCTCAAAACTTCAAAAAATATTCTGTCTTATCTAGCATTTCAAGTTGCCGTAGAATATGCTGTTTTGTTATTTTTGTTTCATTTTTAACTGTCAAATTATTGAATTACAACGTAACTATTTTTCATAATATTTTACTTTGTCCGCCGCCGGCGTAAATGTGTTGCCAAGGATACACTTTTACGCCGGCGGCGACAATATTGAACTTCTGCTTGTTGAATACAAATACATAACAACGTACTTTTATGACGTTTGAAGAAAATAGTTATTTATGTATCAAGGCACTGAAGTTCAATTTTTTATTACGAATATGGAATTCAGTTGCCGAGACCCGTAGGGCCCCGGGAAAATGAACCATGTGAGTGATAAAAAGGAACTTCAGTGCCAAGGTACATATTAAGTTTTATTTGAAATCTAAAATTCGAAAAAACTGTACAAAAATTACAATATAGGTTAAGTTTATACATCTGTCAGTTGTCAATTAAAAATGACAGTCAGTGTTGCCAACCGCGAGAAGTGAAGTTATCGTTAATAACACTCAAAATTATGTGTTTTGTCCTCAATTTCTTCATCGGAATTAATTAGTTACTTCTTCATGTTACGTCCAAATTTACTATAGTGCGTTAATATATCTGCCAAAATTATCCTAATTGTACAATAATTAAATAAATAAATAAAAAAACTAAAAGTGTCAAAAATATGTGTCGTTTGAAATATTTTAAAAGAAATATTTGTATTATTAGTTAGAAAGTATTAAAGACTAAATATTAATTAATGCCTATTTTAAAATATAATCGTAATTACAATGAGATTAAAAAATTAAACAGGTTTAACATCTATATGTCAAATAATTGTCAAAATAAAGGAACACATCGTACGTGGTCAGTTGGTTTTATATGTATAAGAAACCAGATTTTTATTGTTGTTTACTTCAAACCAATTATATTTATGTTTCATTTGTCGTGTATCCAATATTAAATAAATACTGCTGCGAAGAACCAAATAAAAATCGTTTTGAAATCTTCCAACACCAAATTTATCTTTCTCGTTTCGTAAACACCCTGCATATATCACCAACTCTCACCATCCATTGTCGTCCTTGTCTGTATTTATTGTTCGGTCGGATACTAAATTATTTTAATCCGACTCTGGCACAAACGAACAACGGTTTTGCTTCTGCGTCTCGTCTGGATTTTCCGGACTACTGTTGTCTGTCTGTCGGTCTGTTTGTTCGTAGCTCTTTACTGCATATTGAATGTATGGGTTTGTTCTCTAAACCGCAATTCGCATTGCTTGTTGTAATACGGTAATTTTGGTGTGGAGGGATTAATTATTTATATAGGAGGATTAAATGCGTGATGCTGGATTGTTAATGTTGTATGTGATGTCTGATTCGGGAATTTCAATACATATTGCAAAATTTAATGAACTTTCGGGCATTTTAATATTGTTGTTATTGTGAAAAGTTTGGCGCAAGAGACTATTTTAAAATTGTGGTTAGCTAACTCCTTTTTTACTCATATTATATAGGATGTTCCATTTGAGTGCTACACTATTACTATCTCGAGAAATGTAAGAGATACTAAGTTCATTAAATTAGCAAACAATTTCTAAATTATATGACTATTAAAATGAACAAAACTAATTTTTTTGTTAACAAGTGGTTCTCAAAATATGGGACCCAACTTTTTTTATTTTAAATCAGAACCTACCTTTTTTATTAGCTTATTCGATTCAGTATTTTTTTTTTCTGAATACAACGATATAACACACTTATTAGTCCTTCATAATAAAAATGTTGAGAAAAATGCAAATAAGAATTGTTATTATGAAATGCAAGTGCTGTAACAGACAAAATGTATATTTCCTGCATATTAATTCTTTCTTCTTGAGTAAAATATATTTTTTCACGTAGAAAACACAAAAGTTTAACTTCGACATTTAACAACAATTGTTTCTGCCATATTTGTATCATGGAACACGCTGTATATTATATTTACGTACATAACATCGTGCAATATCCTACAAAATGGGGTAACACAATCCCTGAAACAATAACAGTCAATATCCTCCAATTATTCGTCATTCGTCCACGTATAAAACTATCAAGCACACCTTACTATTTATTTATTAACAAACTCTATATTAATTATTTTATACTCTACACAACAAGATAGTTTATTGAAATGCAAGGTACAGAAGGCAACCTATTCTATTTCAAGTTTGAAATTCGGCCACGATCTGCGAACTAGCAAAGGAATGAATAAACTTTCTTCTTATATCGGCTTTCATTTACTATATTTCTGTACAAGAATATAGTTCAATATTTTATTTAAGGGAAACTTTTGATAGAATATTTAGGTTTGTGACTAATTTTGTCATTTGTATAGGATATTATATTTATTATGTTTTTTATTTTGTCAGTTTTGTATAACGACGTTCTTCTCAATTTCAAAGTGAAATTAGCAATAGTTAATCTTACGCCTACATTTTCTTTGGAACACATAATATCCATTATGAAAATATAGTTAGTTCGGAGTAAATAATTTTCATACCTTCTAAACTTTGAAAATTTGTACCATTTTTCTGTATCTAAAAAAAAAAAAAAAATAAACGTTAAATTTGAGGTCTTTGTGTGCTGTGTGGTTTCAGCTAAAGAAGAGAAAATATTTAAAGTGCGTATTTGTAAAATTTAATTTGTTTTATTGTACTCGTATAGCGAAGAAATTAAAAATATATAATTGAGACAAGAATCCGTATGGTATTGTCTAGTATTGGGAATCTGATTTAGCCAATAGCAATTATGATGTAATATGAAAGAGAAACAATTTCTATATATGTGGATATACAGTTGATATTAATAAATAGCACAACATTTCAAACATAGTTCATTTTTATGTCAAACGACACATTAAATTAAAGTGTAGAATTGAGTCAAAATTAGTTTAAGATACAAAATTTAATTTAAAACATTAATGAATAGTTAGATGTGTAGCGAAAAGCTCTTTCTTTCTTCCCATGAAATTCGTCTGCAGTTACTGTTTTCATTTTCTTATTATGAACTAGGTAGAAACCGCGTAGGAAACGAGTTAGTTTATTGAATACCTGTATCATTTACATCCCAATGTCAGTGTATAATGACCCTCTCTCCTCGTAATTCTGGTTCTTCGTGAGATATGTATGATTATTTATCTGTGTACTTAAACGGATGTTACAGAACCGCAGTATCAACCATTGGGTAAATACACCAGGACAATGTTTCGAGTGTTGCACTCGCAATTAGTTGCTAGTAAAACTGATTTATATACTCTTCGTACATAGTTTGCATTCACTAAATGTGTTTGCTTAATGCTTAGTCCTTCGCGTAGACTAATATTTGCTTCAGGATTCATTAAAGTAAATAATTACCTTGGTATAATAGTTCCAAACACTACTCTGCTGATTCAAATAATTACTTTCAGTAATAAGTTTCTTATTTAGTGAAGCAGAAAGACTACTCCTATTATTTATAAGGATTTTGATTGGTAGATGATTTTTCCACAGAAGGTAATTTAAAAAGTGAGGTAATTTAATATAGTTATGGTAAATATATTACAAGAGGTAATCTGTATTAAAGATTATACTCCTTATGAATTAAGTAAGTTTAATCACACTAGTAATAACAATGTTAAACAATAAGTAGTGCCAGATATATCTATAAATTAATTATGTATATCATAACTCCATATACCCATTTCTAGTTGTAACACTTTGTTTCAGAGCAGATTTGATATTATTTTTTGCGTAGTTACCAACCGTCAAATCGCGCCTCCGTCACAAAGATAATAGAGGAGATTTGTATTTAGTAAATTTTATAGGCCGTGGGAGCCGTACTCATGATTAGCAGGGTAATTAGGGTGGACTTTAAAGGAGTTAGGTCTAATTTTAACCGGGTCATCCCCGAAAATGGATCCAAATAAATTATGCTGCCTTCATTCCGCTTAATATTTATATTTGACTGTACCTAAATTCACTTGAACTTTTCCATTTTAATAACATTGGGTTTTGACACATTTTTTTTTTTTTTTTCGAGTCAATAGATGGTTCGAAATATCTACTTAGTGGTGAAATATGTAATATAATGGTTCGAGGATATTTGGAAAAAAAAAGTTTCCTAATTATTACTCTTTGGATATTTGTGTGCTTCTTCGATTTCTCAAGCAATATTTGCGATTATTAATCATATCACGAGTTTATATTTAATCAGAGAATATAATGAATAATTATTGTGAAGCGGATTATTAAGAAGGAGAATGCATCCTTAATCTAAGTTTTGATATATTAAAATGAACATTTATTACTACAGACACGATACTTTAAATTACAAAATTACTACTAGCTGCCAATTAAGAAAAATTATCATTAGCAACGGACGAAAACAGGTAATAATTTCATTTGTTTTTATACTTATTGTTGATTGGTGCAAAATATGTCACGTGATGTATGAATTATATTATCGGGGGTAATATCGCAAGATCTTCTGATTTTATCGATAAATTTTTATTTTGCACGAATTTTTTAGCTTAACAATAAACACGAAAGCAAACTGCATGGTAAATCCCGACTCTGAAGGAGGAGGGGTTTTACCTAATGCCAGTTTTCTTGAGTGGTTTTACTTAAAAGCAAAAAAAAATGAGTGTTTAAAAATTATTTTATCCAACACCTTTCAATAAATTCTGTATAACTATGGCGATTTTAAACAAGCAATATAACAGATTATCCACTAGTGGGTATAATATTGAGGAAAGCCACTAGTGAGTATTTTTTTTATTTATAACAATAATAATAACACACAACACCTTGGTAACTACTTCGATTGACATTTTAATTTAAAAATTTATAGCATATGTCACCGTCAAATAATATTTCTTTAATAAATTTTTCATTTATTAAGAAGTGTTGGATAAAACGTTATACTTCACACGTGGGCAAAGTGGAATTACTCACTCGATAAAATCATCTCACTCAGCCTTCGGCTTCGTGAGCTAAAATTTCTCTCGTGGGCAATTCCTTACTTTGCCCCCTTGTAAAGTAAATAACTATTTTTTCTGAGAAAATCAAAAAGGTCTTTTAGTATTTGATGAAATAAATTCCAAAGACAATGTAAGAAGAAACTTGAAATATGAATTAATTGTCACACTGACAGCTATAAACAATAACAACTGTTTGTTTACTGGGTAGCGGGAATTTATCGGGGTAACGGGGTTTTATTGGAGTAATGGGATTTTATCAGTATAATACTGTTTCCATTGGTTGAATTTTCAAATGTTTTGCATCATGATTGATTAAAAGCTAGTCGTGGAAATTTATCTGCAAATAATTTTCAATTTTTAAGGGAAGTGGGCCAAACGATATGATTTTGGATTTGTAAATCTGAATTTGAATGTTTAATAATAGTAATTTATTTTTCTTGTTTATGCGTCATTGAACATACGGTCATATATCCTTTCTTCCATCCACACACATAGATGTCATTAGGACAATGGTAACAACGGATTCACGGAACCTCAAAATATGTTACACGAATTTTTTTTTGCTTCCTAATCCTGTATTTATCGTATATCGTTTAGAAATCTGACTTACTACAACACAGACCAGATCAAATATCGGACCCAATGTGGCCTACAGAGATTTTATCAGAGATATGAGTAGATATCGAACTAAAAAGATATGAATTAACAGCGAAGGAAAAGTATATGTGCAAGCAAGAAGAAAAATTCGGTTGGTGCTATGTCAGCGCTTTCATTTTTTAACACACAATTAAATTCCAAATTCGCAAATTTGCCGCTGATGCAAATGTAGCGTCATTTCCGCGACGATGAACGATACAAATGAGTCCGCAGACAACGAACCACGACTTCACGTTCGCGTTCCCAGCGTCAGCGTCAGCATCCCAGTGAGCCAATGTAGCGTGTGCTCGGTTTTTGTTTTGTTTTAAGTTGCGGTAAAGTGGTCGTTTAATTTTAGACATGCGTAGGCTTGTTCTGTTAGCTTGCGACGTGGAGACGCGAGATCTTGAGAAAAGAGTGCCTTGTTGAGTGAAATGAATGGGTAGAGACATATGAGTGGAGGATGAATGCTATATGGTTGTGTTTGATCATCTTGAAGTAAGTGAATCATTACGTTTGGTTTGCGTTGTTGATTATTGCTTTTAATGAAGTTACTGTACACATCTATTAAATTGTTTTCGTGCTATTGAAATCTGTTAGAACATGTAAAATAGCAATTATTATACCATATGTCCCAAAAAATGTAATTTATTAGTTTTCCTCCATAATTGTTGTAATAAAATCTAACCTCTAAATCAGTTAATGCATTTTATGTAATAATTATACTAATGTATAAATAGAGTTTATAAGTTGCTGATGACAGTTAGAATGATGGATTGTTTGCACGGTATTAGATATACCATGTGTCCCAAACAAACCCAATCATTGGCTTATACATGAGAAAATAAATATTTGTGTTTAAAATTTGTCGGGCTAACAACTATGCATTCATATTGTACAAAACAATACTACATCGTATTTAATACAGATTACTCCATTAAAATAGCTTAATTTAACTAAATTAACAAAAATAAATCTTAATGCAAAGATTCCTAGTTTGATTACGACTGTAGTTGTTTTTTTTTTTTCGTGTTTTCATGGCAATATTAATAATTTAAACTATTTAGTATAAAAAATCATTTTCTAAGATACCTACATAATTTAAATTGTTTAGAAATGTTAATGAAATGAACATTATTTTTATATGAAATTGTAATATGTAATTTATTATAATAAAATATACAAGTAGAGAAAATTGACAAAAGTGTAAATACAAAAGATGTTCAGAATTTAAAATTGCATGCAATACGGCCCATTTGATTACCTAAAATTAGTATTTCACGATGTATTAATCAAATTAAAATCAGGAAAATTTTAACACGGCCTTGAGAATTTAAACAAAAACTAAGAATTTTTGAAATTTCAGAAAACAGATTTCGATTTATTTATTACAGTGATATATTATTTTCTGTGAAAATTTCGTAGAAGATTGTAATGATATAGCGGCGTATTTTAAAGTTCATATCTTTCCGTTTCTTTCTGTTAAATAAATAAATAAATAATAATTTTGATATCAAATATTTTCCATGGCCGTGTTACAATATTTTTAAAATAAATATTGATTTTTATTTTCTTGGTATATCGTGAAATACTATCAATTAAATAACCAAATGGGCCTTATTGCACGCACTTTTAAATTCTGAACAACTTTTGTATTCACGCTTTTGCTGTAACGTGAATAGGTAAAAATTTACAGCAACATCAAAAAAATTGTATTAAAATCCCTATATTCCACATTTCAATTATACACACCCTGTATGTGCAATCTTCTTTTATATGCTTCTAATTTTGAGAAGAAATATGTGTTTAATAAAATATTTTAAAGTAAAGAACGTACAATGAATGAAAGGACATTCTGTGTTTTTTTTTTTTCTTTGTTGTCATATACTACCTAGTCAATATAATAATATATTTATTGTCTAACAGATAAATCCAATTATACGCCAAAATTGTAATGCAGGTTAACATGTTTGATGATTTGAATTCATTTTTAGTCTTAACCAAGTATGTACCTACCATAATTATCTGTTAATGTATATACTATAACTAAATTTGTCGTTTAAATAATATTTGAAATACGATTTGTACTGGTTAACAATAGTGAAAAAAATCTACTTTTTTTCAAGCAGATGATACCTTTGGCTTCAAATTTATCGTCATATTGCCGTTAAATTTTGTGCATACACAATCTAAACTCGCTAACTTTTCTGAAATTTATACAAAGATTTGAATAGATATCGAACTACAATTCAGGCCTGAAGCTGGTAGGGGTGGCACCACGAAGTTATTTGTATTCCAATCTTTGCTGTTGTCCCCTTTATTATATTCTTGTAAATTACTCTTTTTTACTAAAAATATCGAGCAAATTACTATCATATTCAATTCGATAAGCAATGAAAATTCATCTCCTCATAATAATACCATTAAACCAAGTATTCCTTCCAAGCAACTTACAAATATTTCACACATCTCATCCTCAACCTTGAGTACCCCTCCCCTGACCCTGACACACATGAAAGAAAAAGAGGAAAAAGCAGAAGAGTCATCGTAACTCGGAAGGAAGCGAAGCAATTAGGCGCGACTCTCAACATCCAACCTGCGCGTTCTATACTCGATGTAACAGCGGAAACAGGGAATCAGCTTCCTGTAAATATCCACTTTGCCGGCTCTGAACCTTGCCGTGTGCCTGAAACACCCTGGAGGTATTTACCAAACACACAAAGGGATCGCGTTCGCGGATCAAGGTATTGCGATATTTTTCTACCGACACATCAGTAGTTTGATGTTGGGATTTAGGGAGAGATTATTAAAATATATCAAGCTAGATAAATACACCGAGAGATATTTTATGACCAATTTGATTCTTTGACGGGCAAGTACAGTAATATTAGAATTATTCTTGAGAGTTATAAGCGAATGGATTAGTCAGTGATGCGTGATGCCCAACTTTTTCATATTTTTAGGCCAAAGTTACTATTCATTAATTTTAGTGGATCGGATAGATAAGAAAGTGAATTATAATAACTAATAGAATTATAAACAATAGAATGACAACATAATATGTAATTTATCATCATCAGTAGAAATGAATATAAAAAGGGATAAAATAAACATTATACAACTTGTAAACCAAGCTAGTGGTCAAGATTTGAGGACTGGCTTGGTTCCGTTTAGCGGACATCACTAAGTTAGATGATAAAGGGTGGAAATAGACAGAAATGCAGTCAGGATAATTGTTGATTATTAATTAATGGTTTAACTTCTAAAGCTAACGTTTCGCTGCTGTATGTAGCCTCTTAAGGGGTAAGAGAATAACACTCAACAATATGCCAAACATAAATTAATTAAAATAAAAAGCAAATTTGCAAATGGCAGCGAAACGTTGACATTAATAATTAAATAAATTATTAATAAACAACAATTATCCTTACTGCATTCCTGATTATTTCTACCCTTTATTCACAGATTTCTATATAACACTACATTGGGCAAAGGCCATATTCTACCATCTTAGAGCATTTCCAATTGAACGGGTGAAAATGATATTTTGTGACACTTTTGTACAGGAAAATGCGCAATCTGAAGCTCTGCCTTCACTCTCTCTACACCGTGCTCGCTACCACCTCTCTTTAGATCATAGCACGAAGTATGGTCATACCCATAGACAAGAGAGATAGATTTTTAAATATTAAAGTATCACAAAACCTCAATTTTGATCATTATGGCGGCGTTCAATTGGAAACGCACCGTAGCGGGTTATGCCCAATCTAGTGTTATATTGAAATCAGTGCCTTTATTAGAAATATTGTTCAATTGTTCGAATCCAACAAGAAAATGCACTCTGGGTCTTCAGTTAAATTTCCACAGCTGGCAGTAACCATTTTAAATGTACCCCTGTATATATCACTTACCAAGATTTGCGAAAGCCCACAATCACTAAATAATAATGGAACGCCTACTTACATTAAAAATGCAATCCGAGAGAAGCAGCTATATGGTGGGCTCTCTGTTTTTGTTGTACAATATTTCTAAATAACAACTCAACAAACGCACTACAAACAAGTTTTAAATAAAGAACAGTGACTTTACAACATCTATCTGTCTCAGTTTGTTTTTCACTTTCATATATCCTTGCAAGTTACCGTTCCAGTATTACTTTATTTCAGTGTTCATAATGATATTATTATTATAATAATATTATTCTATAAATATGTACTAATTAAAATACTAAGAAAAAACCTCCAAAACTCCTAAACATCTTTGTGACTGAAGATAGGTTTTTACGTACTGTCTACAAAGTTTTAATTACAAAACTTGCCTATACATAGTTTCGCACTTATTGTGTCCTTAGTCGTTAGGGAGTAATGGACTGTACGATGTTACAGAAAACCTAAATTATCAACTATTTGTAGTACGTAATTCTGAAACTAAATTGTCGGAAAATTACTATTTTTATGCGTATACATTCAAAACAAACAGAAGTGGTATCTTGAGGTCGGGTGCTTGAATTAAAATTGAGAAAATGCCATTGGTGTTTTTAAGACTAATCAATAGGAATTCACTCAATGTTTCTTGGAATTTCCCTAAATAAAAAATTATTTTTAGGATGTAATTTTGTTGTAAAAAATATATGTTCGTAACATCTTTTATTAGATCCCACAAATAACGAAAATATATTTTTTTTTTATTTTGCGTCTATAACAATGTTATTGCAATACCCAAAAGAGTTCGTTATTCGATAAGTTATAATAGTGCTATACATTTTATATTTTAAATAAAGGTTAGTGACTGCTGAAATATCATAATGTATGTCTAATTTCGCTAAATATACAAAGACGAACGATTGTATTTTAGTTTTGTGTAAACCGTCTGCACTAATTTTTGCTAAGTTGACAATTTCAAATTCAAACAATTGAATTTTCATTTACAGAAATTTGTAAAATACCTTGTTTTAAGAAAATGAGCATTAAAGGCGCAAAATATAAAAAATAGTATAAAAAACTCATTTCATAATAATAAATTATTTTTTCTTCAAACGTCATAAAAGTACGTTGTTATGTATTTGTATTCAACAAGCAGAAGTTCAATATTATCGCCGCCGGCGTAAAAGTGTTTCCTTGGCAACACATTTACTCCGGCAGCGGACAAAGTAAAATATCATGCAAAATAGTAAGGTTGTAATTCAATAATTTGACAGTTAAGAATAAAACAAATAAATATAACAAAATAACATATTCTGTGGCAACTAGAAATACTGGATACGGTAGAATATTAGTTGAAGTTGTGAGCATTTTTTAATGTCTATTTTCTATGTTTGAAGAAAAAATAGCGTGTGTTATTCGGAGTAATGTGACTTTGGGTGCTTCGCATGTAATTGTCCGCCTCGCTTCGCTCGTCATTCAAACTTACATGCTCAGCACCCAAAGTATCACATTTACTCCTAATTACACAATATACTATTGTACGAATATAGTTATAATTATTTGCACCGTTCTTTAATATAATATTATGACATTCTGCAACCTTTAGAACTTAAATAATTTTCAATTATACTTAATTATGATGGAAAACTGTGCGAAATTGTTTTTAATGCACTGTATTCAGAGACATATAATTATTTTTTCCTATTTCACGTACACAAAGTCAATTTTGTGATACTGTTTTTCTCAAAAACATTGCTACAATTTATTATTTGTAAAATTAACAGTCTGTCAAACTTGGGGCTGTCATTGCTCACGTAAAATTATTGAATCGGAGCCCCTGCGTCGGGGTTGCGGCCTGGGACCCGATAGGCCCCGTGGGCAAAGCCCCTTGGTGACCAGTAGTATATTAAACATGCCGTACAATTTTATTTCATTTTTATTGAATTTATGAACGTAAAATAGGAAAAGTAGTATGAACAACTCGTGTTACAATGCCTAATTGTAATACTCGTATTTTGCGTAACTCGCCTGCGCCTCGTTTATTATCTACAGTAGATATTATAAATTATTTGCACAAGTACTACTGGTTTTAATGTTGTATGTTTTTCGTCTAATTTTCGCCACAGAGTTTACGGCCGTTCTATAAATGTTTATATTGTTAGATACCTATAAATACTGTTTTATTCTCTACTTTCCCATTTCGCGTTGAAATTGCTTCCGCTGTTAATTTGACTGCAACGAAATGAATCATAATGTAGTAACGATCAGAGAAACCGCGGAATAATAATATCTCAAGTAGGAAATAAAGAGCAAATGTCATCAAATAAATAATAACACAAAGTCATGCAAAATGTCATACTCCAGTTACAGTCAAACTTCAAAGAACATTTTCCCATTCAAACTTTAATAAGTCTGATGCTGTTGGGCGGAATATGCTTTCATTCCAACTGTTTTCCTGTAAACTCAAGAATTATTTGTTTTTTCCACCCTTTTGTTTCTTTTAATGTTTACAGCTTCCTTTTGGTTGCCATGAATTTATTGTCGTCATTTAATTCGTACTGTCTCGATTCGTTCGAAAATAATGTACTTGTTTTCTTTTCAGAAGCATTCACTGTTTTATTTTGTTTTACTCATAGGAACGCAGACAGCTTGAAATTTAATATGGCTTAAAAGAATGTCATCTGAAATCTAATAAGTAACCTAAAGTCTAAAGGGATTTGTAATGGATATTGAATTATTTTTAATTCGTAGACACATTCTTCACATAACCTTTAAAAAAACACAGTTTATATGGGTTGTATATTCTATAATAGCAATGGAATCTGTAATTAAATTTTGATTCTTTTATAAATGGCTGTAGACAAGAAAATAAAAAAGCCGTGTTTTTTTTACATCTATGATCTATGAATTATTTATATTCAAGAAATAGTATTAAACATCTGTTGTGGGTACCACACGACATTGTTATACACATAAATATAATAAACGTAGAATAGTTGTTTCAGTTATGTTTTTTTCTCATAGTAACCACGATTATTGAAATATAATTTCTTAAAGAAAATAAACAAATAAACTGAAAAATGTAAATTCCCTCTTTAGCTAGCTTCAATTAGATACAAAACTCAAACTACTATCATATAAAACAATTGATAATTGCTCTTAAGTGATTTTTAATATTTAGTGCAGTTCTCCTCTGGGATATCATTAATTTGACACTAGATTAGACCATTTAAAATAACTATTGCGATAACGATCGTTCAAAATTAATTATTGAGACCTTTAGTTTAATTGGAATTGAAAAATAATGGGTACACCAGCCTTGTTACGTTACAATTATGTTTATTCGTTCATAAAGGTCGACGTTTCAGCCCTATTTTGAGCCTTCTGCACAGCCAAATGAAATCACATAATATAGTCAATTTTAAGATAATTTATCAGCAATTGCTGTCAGTCTTCTTGTAGGTCAAGGTTGTAATTTATTTCATCTGTTTTTTGCCATGTGGCACCGAAGATTTACTTCCCAAAATATGATATATTGTTATCTTAAATTGACTATATTATGGGAATTCATTTGGACTTTGAAGAACGCTCAAATCGAGGCTCAAATAGAGCCGAAACGTCGACCTTTATGAACGAATAAACATAATTGTAACGTAACAAGGTTCGTGTACCCATTATTTTTCCATTCCGATTCCAAGTGGCAGTCAATAATCATTTACAAATAGGCAACTTAGTTTAATATCAAACTCGGAAGTCAAAAAACTTGTTAATTGCTCATCGACAAGAACTAATTTTTGTCATTTGAAATCCTTATATTTTGGTATAATATCGCTGAGATTTTTATGACCTACCTATATATCCAGCTAATATGTCGACTTGTATAAAGTTTAATTTTAAATTGAGAAAGAAATAAAATAATAAGATGTTATGTACCGGGTACAGAAATAAAATGTGGTGTATATGGATTTCAATGCTATTTTTTTATAATATTGTAAATTTTTACCTATTCACTTTACAGCAAAAGTGTAAATATAAAAGTTATTCAGAATTTAAGAATGTATTTAACGATATTTCAATTAACTTAAAATTAATATTTAGTAAAAAAAATTGTACTACGGCCATGGGAAATTAAACAAAAGCCAAAAATGCCAAAAATATTCGACACTAGATAAATATTTACAGCTATATAAAAAGTAGCATTGAAATCCGTGTAAACCATATTTCAATTCTACATCCTGTAGTCTGTACATTTATAATTTTTATTATTATGGGATAACCATATGACTAATTTTCTAATTTGTTTCTTTAAATTCGACTATGACAGACACTATTTATTCACCAATAATATATTAAGAATGTAAGTATACTAAAGATTTTGAATCTAAATTAAATTCTGAGCTTAAAATCCACTGTACTTGTAATTATACGAGAATTAAATTGATTTTCCTTACAAAATTTGTATTTTATTTAATGATGTGCTTCTGTACTTTGACGTCTCCAACACGTAAATTACACATGTTTTATTTTTGGAAATAAATGACTATTGTTACAATCTGACATGTGTAACTGATTAGATTTTGGTAGCAATTCTTTAACCAGTATTTTACTTGTGGACCTGTCAAGTTTTTATAGAAATAATTCAATTCAAAAAAGATATAGATTGGCTATAATTTTGATTTGAAACTTTTCTGTATTCTATACTGTTCAGAAGTTGTTTAAAAAGTCTTAAATATATTTGAATGAATCCAAAGGAAGAACAAATAACCTCTGATGAAATACACTTCAACCAGTTACGTTTTCTATGCTTATTTTTTCGCTGAAGTCCTTGTAAAGCCCAAGAATTATTAGCTCCTTTTATTCTTTTGTTGCTTTTAAATGTTTACAGTGTCGTTTTTGGTTTCCGCGGAATTATCAGATGTTTTTGTTGTAATACCGGCTTCCGAGTTTACAATAACTCAGTGTGATTTATACTCGGATATACTACCTCGCATCTGAAAAGGAAAAATGATGAATGTGGAAAAACGTTATTGTATTCTTTGTTAGTCGGAAATGGTTTGTATTAAATTTGAAATTTATTTCTAATTCGTGGACTAGTTGGGGAAAAGGAAATAAAACGTGTTTAATGCAATTGTAGTATTTCAATTTTTTTCTGATAGAGAATAAAATTTCTCGTAGAGCTTACATATTTCATTAATTAATCTACGTGAAAATGCTGTATTTTATTGTTATAATAAGAAAGTTTGCTATTGATAATTATTCTGTTATTCTCTAACATAACACAACTTTCATTTTAATAAGACGAGGAAAGAAAACCTAATTATAAAATAAAGTATATATAAACGTAATTTTTTTTTTCATTCCAAATGAGACATTACACGATGGTTAAATTTGAAATATGATGATTAACATTATTTTATTATGTACATAAAAGATTAAAAAACACTCGTTTAACATCGTTTAATATTTGCATAATTATTGTTATGTTAGTGAAAACGAAACATTAATATTATTTGCAATTTAATTATTATAGTGGATTTAATTAATATATTATAATTGAAATGCATATAATTAATTTAGTAAATATATAGTTTATCATTACACGACATTTACCTATTTTGAAATTTACTTGAAATGTGGTTACCTGCCGTCGAGTCTGTACCTTCAAAGATGATTGTGGATAGGGAATCTCAGGTGTAAAGTTAAAATGGTAATGGGCCCATAAACCAATTAAAAAAAAAATTTTATGAAAATTTCATATATTACCCGAGAAATGATTTTTCAAAGTTTGTGTAACGTTTGTGTGACGTCACAGGTACTGCTCCAGTGGCACTAAATCAACGATTTTCCATGATAGTAGATATTATATATTTTTTAATATAAAAATAATATTTTCATATTATAAGTCTTAATTTACAACAATTAAACTTAATATAAACTAAGACAAAATTCCTTTGACAACTTTAAGAGTATTTTCCTTGATATTCGAGTAAATAACAACAAAAGTTTGAGAACAGGGGCGCTAGTAGTGATGTAACCTAACCTCAACACACAATTTTAATCAATAGATTTTCAACACAGCACAATAAAACAGTGAAATTATGAAACAATTAATAGAAGCCCAACAAATATAATCTTAAATACTAACAAACAAAAATATGAAATGACATTTCGTAGTTCTATTTTAGCCCACAACAGGCGTTGGGCGCAGCGACAGACGCGCGATTTGCACTTTTCATATTTCTGACCAATAGCACAATGCAAATACCTGTGACGTCAAAATATGTTCAATTCGTTATATCACTTTACTGCAAAATATTTAAAAGAAAAAAATACTTTACTACTAATTATTGCATAAGTATTATACGATTTAGATATAAATTTGTCATATTTCGTTTATGGTTTATGCGCCCATTGCCAGCTGTGGGATTCGAATAGAGGATCTCTTGATTCACATTCCGGAACGATACCACATATCTATTTGCCGCATATTAATTTGACGATTAGACTAAAATAATAGCTGGGTACAACAAACTCTGTTTTATAATATAGTAAGAGCGCCTATGTACTAAAATTATTTTATTATAGATAATTCACCTCATATAAGACTCACTGCAGAAATGGCACTTTTCTGTTTGACATACGATATACTGCATGTCCCATTTTAATTTTAACAGAAGAATATATAAAAAAATAGACATCGAATGACAAAATGTTTCGAACAGTTTGAGGGTTCCGAGGGGACGTCTGCTTCTGTAAAAAAATTTGCTCCCGATCGCTGGGAGGAAAGAGAGCTACTCTAAAAACTAAAATAGAAGCCCCCAATTTTTTATTGCAAATCCGAATAGAGCGTAAAAATGCGTAGAATGTACCTAAAACTGACTTAATTTTTGACGTTCTATCCAAATTTATCAAACTGCGTTTACATGCAGTTTTGAAACCGTTTTCAAATCTTTTTAAGTTTTTAAAACTCCATGTATACAGTTTGAAAACAACTCATGTAAACACATAGACTGCTAGTAAGAACAACCGATTAAGAGTGATTAACAAGCAGTTGACTAACTTTATTTTACGCTGTCAAGCGTTCCTAAATTAATTTAGAGATATAGGGTGCTATTCACAGCTCGATACTAAAGTTGTGTACTAGGCTGTTTTAGTTAAAACATGTATTAGCGCTAAAACAGTAATTAATACACTACCTATTCAGAGCTCTATACTAGCGTGTTTTAGTTAGTTCAAGTGACTAGCAAAAAACATAGTTGACAACATCGCAAATATCACTGGTAGTCATAGTTACGTTATATTTTATATTATGTCAAACACCAAGTGCCATATTCTGACATTTATATAAAATTTTAAGAGAATTGTAATTTATGAATAAAATTTTAAAAAGGAAATGAAAGTATTAAAAAAATTGAACAAAATAGGAAGAGATCCGAAAATTGAGGATTGAAAAAGAAAAGGAGTGCGTGCGACAGAAAAAAAATGTAATTGAAAGTATAGTGATCACAAACTGTCATTTTGACAACTAAAATATTTAACCTTAGTCAAAATTCAAATATAAGAAAATAGTTAATACCTAGTTATCGTTTTATTTTTGGTACAAACTCTTTGTTTAAAATCTAAATACAAGAAGTACTTGTAATTCTGACGAAGCATAGTGGTACTTGCTCGCCTGTCAATTCTCCTCTAGTCAAATTATTTACAAATCGGCTACTATCTTGGAACAGTCTCACAGTATGTAGCTCCTTTTAATTTGACTTTCCTTGAATTCGGTAAACGAGTCCATGTGCCGTCGATACACTTTTATCCGCCTATTTTGTAAATTTCAAACATATCGCGCGCTACTCGCATTTCAAATTGTCCGTTCAGCCAAGTTAAACACGGTACTACCTTGTTTTACATTTGTGTACTAAATACAAAACTTAGTAACGCTTAGTATTGCCTAGTATCGAGCTATGAATAGATTTTTTAGTAATTCCTAATACAATTTTCTTAGTAACGCTTAGTACAGCGCTGTGAATAGTACCCATAAGCTTTAAATAAAAGACACACATAATTAAATATTCTACCACTTCTATTTCAAATATTTTTCTCAATAATCATGTAAGAAGGTTTGACAGCTGAAAAACACAGATAGTCAACTGCTAGTTAGTCGCCCTTAATCAACGTTCTTACTAGCGATCATCGAATTCAGTTTCGAAATTGCGCATGCGTACTTTGAACTACCAATATAAAACAGACAATAATAGGAATAGCATTAGCGACACAACTCCAAAAAATACATTCCAATAAATATTCCTGTATTACAAGATCATTTTAGGTACAGTTTGTTATATATAGGTGATATTAAGAGGTTATGTTTTACTTTCCAAACTGTCACTTACATCAACCACATGCGCATGCGCCGAAACAGTTTTCAAATACATTTTTAGAGTGGATTTAAAAATTAAATGTATAATTTTGACTGAAAACTGAAACCATTTTGAAACTGCATGTAAATTTAGTAAATAAAAATCATGTTTCTCAATATTTCAGTTTTAATTCATCTTATTCTTATCTAATCCAATTTTTAAAAATTATTAATAAACTAACTCTCTAGATTGCAGCGCTATCTATTACGAATAAAAATAAACTTCGTAGGTAAATCCTACGTATTTTTAAGCTCTATGTGAATTTGCAATGAAAAATTGGGGTTTCCGTTTTAAGATTTTAGAGTTTTTCCCCCTCCCCCCAGGGGTTGGCGACAAGAAATTTTGACAAGAGCAAAAGTCCCCCTGTAAACTTTCAAACTATTGTATTTTAACAATTGTACATTTAATTACCTCATTTTGACAGGTCTTTTTAGTGCCAAAGTATATTTTTATTATGCATGGCTGCTTTAAGTGAAAATGATTCAAAAATTTGATATTAAACAACATCGACAGAATTGCCAATTTTTACCAAGCAACCACATATCCATAAATAAAAGTTTATCCTATAAAATCTGAACTTCTTTTATTATTTCCCAAATATTTCTCTGTATCTTTTATTTTTCACTGAGAAATAATAATTCCCCCAGCATTCCCAAAGTTTGCAGTAATTTATTTACAAATAAAATTGCTAAGTTCAGTCAGAAACAAATTTGCTCCTTAAACGTTTCTAAATATTCTTTCCAAATGTAATTCAAATCGATTTCAATTTGTAATGTTCTTGTCTACATCGCTTCAGTAATTTAATTTATTCACAATTGGTACAAACAATTTAAATTGTGACAGCGATGCCCATTTTACTTTCAAATCACCCCTATCCTCTGGGACACAGACGGGGGTTGTTTACTTATTTCAAACACTGGGAGACTTCTTGACATTCACAGTTAAGACTAACGTTCCTATCAGACGAGATGTGTTTGTAATTTCAAGTCAAATATTAGGAGGGACTCGCATTCAATTCAAACATTATTGGTTGATATATTTCAATGAACATATAACAGTTAATCAGTAATACTCATTTAAATGTATTAATATATCATCAGATCGATCTATCCATTTATGAGTGAGGTACCCTATTATACGAGTAGCAATTATCAGTGAATATGTTCTTGGTAACGCATCAAACTGTGGATCAGGAGATTTTTATATAAATTTTCTCCACATAATATAACCACTGTGACTTTCTTACAACTAACATTCTGGGGGATGCCGTTTGACGGCTAGTATCAAATACTGAGATTTGCTACAAGCATCAGTCAGTGCCATACCGAGCACCCAGAAATAGGTAAATGACGTGATGATATAATTTAATTTTTACCTCCCGCCTACCTCTAGGTAAGGGAGGTATTGTTTTTGGTCAAAAAATTGGGTAGTGAGTTTTCAATGAATAAGCACGTTTTAGGGTCCCTACAATACGATTTTACTATTTTCGCGATGATGTCTGTATGTATGTATGTATGTATGTATGTATGTATGTATGTATGTATGTATGTATGTATGTATGTATGTGTGTGTGTGTGTAGTCTGTGGCAATTTTTTCGTCTCGCATAACTCAAATACTATAATACCAAAAAATACAATTTTGTGAATTATTGCTTCTTATATTTAAATGAAGAGCTGATTAGATTTTGGATACAATTGGTCAACCGGAAGTAGTAGTTTACTTGAAGCCCTTAACAGTTTTTCGTGAAAAAACACGGTTAAATTTCCTTTTTCAACAATTTATGTTATTTTGAAAGTTGAAGAATATTTAATTTTACATGTGTTTTGATTACACTAATTTTATTAATTTCCTTTAAATTTAGAGATAATAAAATTTAAAGAAATTAGATTTTACAAATCTTGCATTCGTAGTACACCATGAAAACATTTAAAAATTTTCAATTTTTTACGAAATGTGACACATGTCATTGTGATTATGAAGCTGTTTTCTTAGTGAAATATGTCATAAAATTAAATAAATATACTAAAGAACATTAAAATTCCCAAATATAAAGAAAATAAACAAATAAGAAGGTATGTTTCTGTATCATCAAATAATATTTTGTACCGTTTAAGAGTAGTATTGGGCGGGAGGTTATGTGCTGGACACATCAGATTTTTTTATTCGATCTAGGTTTTTATTTGGTAAGTTAAGTTTGGTAAACTAGTACTTGAGTATTATACTGAAATTTCTTTGATAAAAAAGGTTACAATAGAAATGTATTGAAAGAAATAAAAACAATTTCTTTAACGTATTACTTTCAGGAGAAGACAAAAATTTAATTAAAAAGATATAATATTATACTGTTAATGCGATAAAACTAAGATTATTTGCCTTAGAAATGTAAATTAAACAAATAATGTATGAAATGCCCAACACTCATTGTATAAGCTCTTATGCTTGAAACAAATAAAATATTATTATTATTATATCTCATAGTCTTACAATTAAACATCGTACAAATTAATTACTAATTTTTGTTATTTGTTTTTAAAAGATTTACGATAAATATTAATAAAATATTATAGAACGTTTTCGTTATTTTCTTATTACATCTAAAACATATTTTTCTCAAATTCGAATATTAACTAGTTCTGAAATACATAAATACTTCTAATAAAAACCCTTTTTTCAAATTGTTAGCGAACTAGAACAAAGACTTTTATGTAGGTACGATATATTTTTGCGTGGGACTACGATAACCAGTCGCAAAATATGATTGAAGGAAGGAATAGAATTAAAGATAATTTAGCACATTTGTTTTATTTGTGGAAGAATTAGAAACTACCTCAGTATCTATGTTGCTTACCCAGAAAGAAATTACACAGTTTTTCTTTAGAATAGATTCAATTTATTTTCCTAGTACCAATGTATGTATACATTTACAAGATAATTCCGTAAAAATTGAGAATTCGCGGGTTCGAACTATGCTCATTTCAACTTACAACTTCAACTTATAACTGCTTTCGTGTGGTTTGGGTTCCACTAAGAACTGTAAGTTCCAGTTTGTAATAAACAATTATTTCATATTATACAGATTAGAAATAAAATAAAGAAAAAATAAAGTACTTCTACATATTTATTAAATAAACCGCCTCTATGGGGGATTTGGGAAAATTGAGTTAAGTGCGGAATTTGATACATATTTATGTATATTTTCATTTGGTAGCCTCAAAACGATATTACCTGATATATATATATTTTTCGCACCGCCGTCCGTCATTGATACAATTACATATCTCTAAATCGGTCGGAAATCATGTTTTTGTCGTACTAGTTCGACAAAAATTGCTAACTTTTTATAGTTATATGTTGGCATCACTTCACTAATTTTAGCTAACTTCTGACGCTAGAAATGTCAAAGTATTACATTGACATAAAAATATTATGGCAATATATCTACAATTGAGTATTTACAATACAAGAAAACAGAATATTTATGGATTTTAAACATATTTGTAAGTAATTATAATTGATTTTGCAGTGTAAAATCCAAATAAAAATAGTTATGATACTGGAAAATTAACATAATTGACATTCAAATATTGTGAAGTTAGCAACATAAAAAAATTCCCTGTCATTAAGAAAATGAGTAATAAATTAAATTTATTTATTAAATTTACATAAATGTTGGCGCGAAAAATCTTGTGTATCCCTCGGTTGGAAACTATATTGCGAGTGCTCGTATTTGTAGAACTCGCCTACGGCTCGTCCTATCAAAATAAACTCGCACTCTCAAAATAGCAGTTTCCAACCTTGTTATACAAATAATAACTATTGCGTAATTTGGACAAAACATAAGCAGTAAAGTGTCATACATGTTAAAATGTACACAATAATTTATCGAATTCGGCATGTTTTTAATACTTTTCTTAAAAATACAAACGATATCAGATAGATATTTGGAACCATTTTAAGGAATTTATGAAGGTGACATAAAACTTTAAACGCAAATAAATCATGCAGTAGTGACAACTGGTTTTTCCTCAAAGCCACCGATATATCATTATATCTTGCCCTCATTTTATTGAATAAGTGCTGAAGCTGAATAGTATGCAAAAGATTCCTCTTGTATGGAATTATCCATGTTTGAGAAATGCGAGTAGATGAATTTCAATACTTTCTTTTTTGAAGTGTTTTAAAAATATATTCCCGTACAATGTCAAATACTTTTCTTATTAGTTGCTGTCAGCACAAAAATGTGAGACATTATAATTATAGATAGCAATTATATCTCTTCCAACAATTTGAAAAATCCATTACCATCAACCAGCAGGTATTTCTAACTGTCAAACAATTTTTCATTTTAAATATAGATACAACAAGAAACAAGAAATAATCGTCGTAGTCGTGATCTCATGTAGACATTTATGGATATAGCGACTGCAGTGCCCGATATCTCCCCGTGGAATACTCCGGTACTAAACATGTCTAACTAGAAACGGAATCATGCACATTAATTATCTTTTATATAAACCGTAACTACACGGAATCCGTTATGATAGCATTAATTGCATTGTTAATTTCACGGACTGATTAATAACAACACAGAGACAGAGACGAGCGTTTAGTCACTGTGATAGTTGATTGGTGGTTGAATTGACCAGATGGTTTCATTCGTTAATTGATTGTGGTTCAGAGCGTGCGAATTGCTTTGGTTTTTCTTGGTTAGGTGATTGTGTTTTGTTGACAATATATTGCTAAGAATTTAATATGTGTATGTTATTTACAGTTTTGGAACTCTATGTGCGTTTTTTTGTAATTGAAACTATATTCAATTATAATTGAATTACTGGTAACTGTATATTGTAATTCTTTAATAATAGGTAATTTAAGTAGTAAGTCGACATCTTTATGAATCTGTTACATATTAAATAAAACGTAAAACATATTTGTTTTCATTAGTAACAGTTTATTTCATTTGAATTAAATTATAAAATGAAAATACGAATGATGCCAAGATCCAAATCTGGATCCATTTGGAGATAATTCTAAACCCGCTATCAATTTGAGCCCATTGTTCTCCAAGGGTTGACCATTACTTAAATTTTTTTTAAATTCATAAAATAGAACTAATTTTTATCATTGCATCTATATTAATAAATAATTTACCATTACATATAAGAATTGTGACGGGCTTAAAGTCCCGAGAGTGTTTTTCAAAGAAGTACGTTTTGGGGCCCTTAGAATACGATTTCACTATTTCCACGATGATGTCTGTATATGTGTCTGTATGTATGTATTTAGCGATTGTTTTGTCACTGATATCTCAAATTACAAGTACTGTATCATTTTATATTTCAAATTTGAATGTTCTAGTTACGATTCGATTTTAGGTAGCAATTCAACAAAAGGAAGTTGTAGTTTATTTGAAGACCTATTATGTTTTAGTTTTCGTATGTATTTATACTATTAAGTACACTTTTTATTTTTTTTGTGTATTTTGTTTTATTTTGAAATTAAAATACTTAATAAACTGATAATCTTAAGTTAGAGCTGTTAATTTACTCTACGATTTTAAAATATAATATAGTTATTAACGTGTTGCATAATAGTATATTGAACAACTAGTGTTACAATGACCTTTTTTGTAATACGAGTATAGTTGGCGTAAACGAGCCGCAGGCGAGTTACGCAAAATACGAGTATTACAATTAGGCATTGTAACACGAGTTGTTCATACTACTTTTCCTATTTCACGTTCATAAATTCAATAAAAATAAAATAAAATTGTACAGCAAGTTTAATATACCACTGGTCACCAAGAGGCTTTGCCCGCGGGGCCTATCGGGTCCCATGCCACGACCCCGACGCAGGAGCTCCGATTCAATCATTTTACGTGAGGAATGACAGCCCCAAGTTTGACAGACTGTTAATTTTACAAATAATAAATGCCCCAAAAACAGTTGCACAAAATTCAATTTTGTAGCATTGTTTTGGAGAAAATCAGTTTCACTAAATTGACTTTGTGTACGTGGAATAGGAAAAACATTTTTCCTTCTTCTTAAATAAACTTTAAAAAACATTTAATAAAAAAAAACAACAAATATTTATGATTCATTTTTTTTTACCAACGTTTACTTGTATACTTTATAAGTTGCTATTTAATTTTGCTTAAAACATATAAAATACACACACTATAACAACGTTACTTTACCCATCCTTACTATTAAATTATTAATTTAGTATTGAGAAGTGGATAAATTACAACTTTGTAAGTATAAATATTGGAAAAAATATGTATTTTAAAATGGCATGTCAAAAAATTCAAATAATATTAAAATTAAATTGAGGGAAATTATGTTCTAATTGGGTCATATGATTTCTTAATTCGGTCCTTCATTTATGTAATTTATATTTATATACGAAGTTATGAACTCAAGAATTGGCAGGTTATTAATCTTATTCGTGTTAAATGAATTGAATTTCTTTCTTTATTACCAATTCATTTATTTGCAAATAATTCGCGTATTATTAATTCTGTCCCTGATTCACGTAAATTATACTAAATTAAAAGCAATTCATTCAGTACATTTATACATACATACAAAGTTATAAACTCAAGAATTGGCAAGTTATTCATTTTATTCGTGTTAAATGAATTGAATTTCTTTCTTTATTATCAATTCATTTATTTGAAAATAATTCGCGTATTAATAATTTCGTCCCTGATTCACGTAAATTATATTAAATTCAAAGCAATTCATTCAATTTGTTGTTAATTCAAACAATTTATAGATACCAATTTTATATTTAATTGTCTGTTGTAACTCAGTGGAATGCGGATCATGAGATCCTCAATTCGTTCTCTATAGTTGTCAATTTCTATTAAATATTACCCATGTGGATTCCTCGCCACTGACTAAATATCTGTTATAAATCAGAAATGGCAAGGTCATATATTTCATTTTATTCATATCTAATTCGCAAATAACTTTAATACAGTATTAAACAGCCCCTCAGGCATCTTTTCGTTCACTAACAATCTCATTCGAAATTACCTCTGCTGTTAATTTAATTCCTTTCAATTTATCGATAAAATCAGTATGCAACTGCATCTAAGTGGTAGGTGATAAAATTCCTCAAACACCCGATCCAATGCACGAATTAACACTTGAAGGTGCAGTGTAACGGTAACATACAAAAGAATTTACAAGTCAGCTGCGAAATTGCAACGGTTTGAACAGCTGAACGAGCATTTTATTAGATTATAATGCTACCACTTCCCCCATTTTATACACCTGCATCCTGCAATTACCCAGCCAACACACAGATTTAGATTTTCATAATCATTATTCCAAAATCTGGGTTAGCACAACAGCGTGAACACGCAGCATACTCCTATCTGTCACATGTTCTTCTCACGACTTTAATTGTTAGATGCTTTTTTACTTGATTCATGAGTTTATTGTGTACACCGGGTGTCCCTCGCCAAGTGTAACATTGGCAATTAACATGGAAAATAAGTTGTTTCGATGCGATGCGATGTGACACAAATAAGAACATTTAATTTATCGAGTGATAGAACTCGTCGAAAACAACAATATATCTTGTTATATCTTTTTTTCTAAATCCAATATTTTTTAGCATTATTACCACCCCATAAATTGACGAGTAGTTCAGGTATTTTCATCATTTGATCCAGTATCAATATCCATGGCACTAGTAATGAAATAATTGATGTTTACAAATGTCACTTTTCAACTTTTTCAAATAAATTTGGACAATATCATGTTAAAGTGCATGACTTTCCGAATAGCGAGTTCACATTGTCCTGAAGTTCAAGGAAACGCTGTTCCTTCCTGTCAAATTATTTGGGACGTTTTCCAAATCATCTTTTTTATTCTCTTATTTTTACATGGTTCTACATCCTCGCGATTAAGAATCTCGTAAGCCAAGATCGTGGTTTAGACGTCACGTAGCAAATATTGAATATTATGTTTCGGAATGTGTCGAGGGTTCGCCAGAGTCTAGTACCCGAAGTATATACTACAACACATAATGACAATTTATAGAATATTAAAAGAGCAACTATTACAACCTTACCACTTACGAAAAGTACAGTGTTTGATATCAGAAGATTTACCGCACAGACGTCAGTTTTGCGAATGGATACTGACGTCTTGATTTAGTTGGTAATAAATTAACAATTATTAAAATTGCTACTTGCTTAATTTCGCGTGGTATTCTCAGTAATAATATAACAAGAGGGTGAGAATAAATTGAAAATAATTTGACAGATCTTTCGAAAACTTTACCCCAATATATGGGATATATGGTATCTAAAGTCCAATTCAACCCATTCAAATTACAGGAGAATCTTCTCAGTAATAATATAACAAGAGGGTGAGAATAAATTGAAAATAATTTGACAGATCTTTCGAAAACTTATTGCCAAATGGCGACAAGTTTGAGAAAGATACTGGAGAATTATTTTCTAATTTATCGAACTCTCGAGTTATATTTAATTAGATTATTTTTTGATTTCATCATCAGGCACGACACTAAATCCATCTTTTTTGCTCATTTTTACTTGTGTTGATGATACCTATCTGACATCTGACTTCTGTCAACAAAAACAAAAAAGCTACAGAGAAAATTGCCGGGAATAATCACAAGAGCATTATTCTCAGTATAATAATGACAGGATTGGTTAAAACGCAGACACGTGACATACAATAAAGCATTTGATTGGTTTAAATAAACGTCAAAAAATAATCATTGGAATTTATTCTTCAGTTTCATTATTTTTATTTAAAATATGCAATGTATAGGTTATAGGTAATAACTTTCACGACGTGAAAACATATTTAGGGCCACTCTTTCCATCTACGAATAAAATACCGAATAAATTATTCGCCGAATAGATTAAAAATGTCGCATCAAAATCATATCTCAAATGATAGTAATTGTTCTAGCTCATGTTCATTTTTTGATGCGTAATATTTTATTTATTCAACGGATAACTTTTCGGAATTTTACTCGTAGATGGAAAGACTGTCCATTAATGTGCAGTGTCTGCACTAATGCCATCAAGTTTGTTATTTGAGTGTAGTTACATGTTCTCCTTTGGCGGGTAACCTAATTTGTAACATATCTTTAAAGAATTTTAACTCAAGAACTATAAGATTTGGGAAAAAAGTTATTAAGAAATATTGTTGTTTTTGACGAGTTCTATCGGTTGTTACATTTAATGTGTTTACTATTTACTTGTTACATTCTGTATTAGGAGAAAGCCTGGAAAGCATTCAATTAAATATTGTAATGAATTAAATTCTACATCAAAATCAGATTGTATTGCATTTAACTTATAAGTATATTTCAATTCTTAGTATTATTCAAATACCCTGTGTACCAAAATGTATCTCTTTGTGTTCAATGTTATTTAAAAAGAAACAATATTTAACGCTAGCAAATTAAATGGACACCAATACTTAACTGTCAACTTAAACTATCAAGATATTAGCAATCATCAATTGAAGATTAAATAACTGAGGGACTCAATATGGTTATCGACAAAATGTTTGCGCGTAATGTATCTTCTAGCACGACCCCAAATATAATATTGGGGGAACCACAATGAAAAATGTAATAGTGACGACATAGTCGACTGTTATGAATCGAACTAAGGATCTCATGATCAACACTTCAATACGATCAAATCGAAATTTTTCCCATAAATTTGTTACAAAATGAATCACTTGAAAAATGCATTAAAATAATGATAATATTCTTCTTCAATAACAGTATCACCTGATACTACCATGTGTCAAGTCTTCTGTTTAACAAAGACTAGTAGGATCGAAGTTGTTTGGACATAAAAATAATAGGGAGACAGAAGATGTAATTATCCGTGGCACATTTTGTTATGCATTTGAATATTGAAAGTGTCAGGTTCGAATTCCGGCATCGTCTGATTTTTCCCTTAAATATTTGATTTATAAATTAAATTGATATGTTGTTACTTAAAACAACATTTAAAAATTAATTGATTATGATATTTAAATTTGAAGTATATTTACGATTATTAAATAAAAGTTTATGTTTTAATTAACTTTTTATTTATATTTCAATATTTTAAAACTGAAATTGACAACTATATATTTAAACAAAGAGAGCATGATCTATTTCTATTTATCTTTTTATTTTTTTCACCTAAATTTCGATTTAATCTGACATAAACTCATGAGCTTGTTATAAAAAATTTCTAATTTAATCTGTACCCAAATGACTTTGACTTTGAAATAAGTTTATAATTAACTGTTTGAAACCCAGTAATTTAAAAATATCATACGCGTACCCGTGTTCCTTTCAGCCAGACATACGAATTTACATGAACCTCAGAGAACACCAACAAATTCAGATGAATAAACATTCCACATTTCATCTAAATTCGTCTTGTTTTCCGCTATTATGAATTTATTCAGAAATTCAACCCAAATCCAGTCTGTTTGTTTCCGTGGTAGTTTGCTCAACAAACAAAACACACTCGACAAACAGCGGTCACTCACCAATCCATTCTAGCATACACTTCAAAATCTAGAGTTCTACGGTTTGTCGTCGACTCCCGTTTGCCAGTGAACTGACGGGAGAATATTTTTCTCTTCTGCATAAACCATAGATTTTCTCAGTCATTCATATTCAGTTCCTTTCATGCAAGACCGTTCTTTTTTTTTTTTTGGATAATAAATTTCAGTCATTCCACTTCATTTATTCTGCAGACGCTTCCACAGACTTAATCTTACAATTCCACTCTTTTTCCATAATATTTTTTTCTATTATTTGCAGAAGGTTCTATTTAAAATGAAAAATTTTGCTGGCGAATTCATAAAATTATATCTTGATCTGACGTTCAATATTTGGAGACTGATTGCAATGTTTCACGAATCGTTTGAAGTTGGAACAAATGAATGTGCTTATATATGCATAAGTAATAAGTTGTCAAGAGATAAACTTTAGATTAAACTTGGAGATTGAAAGGATTGTATCTGCAGGTTACATAATTCTCTGGTATCTTTATTCGAACGTGAATCAATATAGAGAAGAGATGCATGTTTGAATGTGTATAATGGTGTGTTAGTGCCTACCTACTTTAATGTATGGTATTAGTAAGGTAAAGTAATGATGAATGGAGACATGTTAACAGCGTATTTGTGAAATTGTGTACGATAAGTGTAACGTGATGCTAAAATATCAACTTTCAGATTTCAAATGGAATCATCCGAATTTTTTAAAGTTTATTTAAACATAATAATTTTCAGGTAAATTTATGCAAAATCGGTCATTTTAAATCGGTCGTTACTAGAAATTGATTTTTTTTTGTATTTATGAACCTCGTTATTACTGATATCCATAAAAATTGACCTAAATCAATATTAAAGTACACGATATTACTACGCGAAGTTAGCCAAAATAGTAGCTAAAGTTAAATTTTACAGACTCTTGTCAAAATTTTACTTCGCAGACTCTTATGTCAAACTTAAATTGCAAACCTAAAATAACAAACAAATTATTCTATAATACTATTTCTGAATTTATTTATTATTTACCCTTAACAATAATTTATCGAATTTAATGCAGATCATATGCAGACTACGTCTAAGAATAATAAAAAAAATCTGATGTGGCCAGCACATAACCTCCCGCCCAATACTACTCTTAAACCAGTGATCTGAATCACAAGATGGATCGGCTACTCCTATACCAATTCAACGTAAGGGGCTGTCTCCATAGAACTGTCAAAATCGCTGCTGGTGGACTGTCTATCTCTTTCTAATAAATACCATTGCGCATGCGTTACAAATATACAGTTGAACCTATCATTGGTGACAATGTGAAAATATATAGTAAGAGCGTTTTAACGTGGTTGTAGTTATTTAGTTGTCATTGCTTTCTTGTCAGTGCGTCACAGAAGCAGTATCGCTTAGTTTTTCTTGTTGCTGCTATATTGTGCTTTTGATTTTACAATGGTATTATATGTGCAGTACCTGGATGTAATAATTCGATTGGTATGAAACCTAATTTATGTTTTCATCGGTAAGGATTGAAATATTTATATTATTTCTCTTTGGGTCGATTGCATCAATAGAAGTGATTGGGAACCAAAATCACATTCTAGAATATGTAGTGATCATTTTGTTGATAGTGATTATACGACCGGATCAAAATTAAAGATTGGAGCTATTCCTACGGTATTTGTGTCGAAGTCTAAGGTATGTACATTGACATAAATCATTTCCTTTTTGTTGCTTCTTTAGCTTTGTTCATCTATGAACATATATTGTAATTAATTGTACATAATATATAATACCAGCCCTAATTTTGTTTACATGTTTAATATTCTTTGTATATTGTAAATATGTCAATAAATAATTTCGTAAATAAATTGCTTGTACTTATAATTAAAAATTCGCTACTGTATTATTTCATTAATGAACTTCAAGTTAACAACATTTTTAAATTTTGGTAACAGAAATAATTTTCAAATAAAACATTTTTGAAGCTTATCGTAATAAAAATAACATTTTTGTGGCCACTGGATAGAAAGAGACAGACAGTCCACCACCGAGCGGGTTGCATAAAATTTTTTGGAGACACGAAATATAAGGCGATTTCGACTGGCACCGGTTAGTACTTGGTAACAGGAATGGTTAGTAAATAGAGTAACCAATTGATTTCGACTGGCGTCATATGTAACCAGTGACAGTTTCGGTATGTCAAATCAGTAACATGCTCAAGAGCTCGGTTCGTCCAACGGTTAGTATTCTCATTGGTTGAATTTCATTTGATATGATTTCAAACTAGTATGCTGTTGTATTTTTCATGTTTTCTGTCAAATTTGATTCATGTCAAACTAGTACGCTGTCAGATTTTTCATGTTTTCTGTCAAATTTGATTCGTGTCAAAATTTACCGCGCGTTTTCAGTAACCGTTCGGTCAGTATGACGTCATTGTTTGCAACCAACCAAACACGTAACCGGCAAGTAACCAGTGCCAGTCGAAATCGCCTATACTCAAGTTGCCAATCCATCTTGTGGTTCAGATCACTGTCTTAAACGGTACATAATAGTATTTGATGATACAAAAACATACCTTCTTATTTGTTTATTTTCTATTTATCTATATTTGAGAATTTTAATTTTCTTTCGTATTTTTATTTAATTTTTTGACATAAATTTCACTAAGAAAACAGCTTCACAATCACAATGACATGTGTCACATTTTGTAAAAAATTGAAAATTTATAAATGTTTCCATGGTGTACTAGGAATGTAAGATTTGTGAAATCTAATTTCTTTATATTTTATTATCTCTAAATCTAATGAAAATGGATAAAATTAGTGTAATCAAAACACATGTAGAATTAAATATTCTTCAACTTTCAAAATAACATAAATTGTTGAAAAAGGAAATTTAACCGTGATTTTCACGAAAAACTGTTAAGGGCTTCAAGTAAACTGCTACTTCCGGTTGACCAAATTTATCCAAAATCTAATCAGCTCTTCATTTAAATATAAGAAGCAATAATTCACAAAATTGTATTTTTTGGTATTATGGTATTTGAGTTATGCGAGACGAAAAAATTGCCACAGACTACACACACACACACACACACACACACACACATACATACATACATACATACATACATACATACATACATACATACATACATACATACATACATACATACATACATACATACATACAGACATCATCGCGAAAATAGTAAAATCGTATTGTAGGGACCTTAAAACGTGCTTATTCATTGAAAACTCACTACCCAATTTTTTGACCAAAAACAATACCTCCCTTACCTAGAGGTAGGCGGGAGGTAATAATAAAAATTATAACCAAATTTGACACTTTGACAATGCATATAATGTATACCTCGACACTAAAGTATTTTTTATTACTCATATTCGTAATAAAAAATAATATCAGAAAAAGTTGTCGGCCTTTTATTTTATAGTAGGTTTAAAAATTATCAGCTAATGTTGAATTAACGTTTCTTCATTTCTTTAAAAAAGGTGACAATCTAATTAGAAAATTAATAACTTCCTACATGTATTTGAAATAATTTAATACTATCCGACTTCCCCCAGAGCTACGCCACTGCTTAGTGTCTTGATATACAAATAACTATTTTGATGAAAATAAAAATTAAATGGGGATTGATTTGAATTTGAATAAAAAAATTTCAAAAAAATTCATTTCATTGAAAGGTTTTCTTAATCGATTTCAGCTCAAAAAGATAATTAGAAAACCTCGTATTTTCATCAGTAAGCTCAAATTTTATGAATTTTAACAAGGTTATTCTTATTGTAACATCGCATTTTGTTATTAATTTTTTAAAAATAAATTTCAAAAATACAAATATTTCAATCTCTGGTAGCGACCTATTGGAACTGGCCGATTTTGCTTAAATTAGATGGAAGTTTTTTTGTTTTTAATAAACTTTAAGATTCCGGATGGTCATATTGAAATTTAAAAAAATTTAAATTTTTTGCATAACTCTATTCGACATGTTTACCTGATGTCGATCAAAAAGTTAAATATTGAGATTGAAGAGGAATATAATGGGGTCTGGGACCACCGTCCAGTTTGAAGATATACATTATAAAATTAATAAATTAATAATAGTAATTTAAACTAATAATTCCTTTAATCTAGTATAATATCACACACAACAGATTCATAAAGTTTAATTTTTTTTTGTTTTATTTATTTAATCAGAGAAACTAATATACCTAGGTTCCAAGTTCATTTCTAGAAGTCGTTTAAATGTTTGTCTTTAAAATTTAATTTACAGATTAGGTTAGTTCTTCCATTGCAAGAGATGAATTTTTTTCCGCCTTTATTTTGTTCCGGAAATTTGAGAAGTTAAAATTTTAAGCAAAATCGCACATGTGAAATGCTTGACATTGAAAGTACGACTCGCATTTCTTTAGAAAATATTATTAAATCGTTATGAATGTGACAGAACAATAATTTATCATTTTAAGTGAAGATATCTGAATAACGCCCATAGAGTTCACAACTGCTTAACATACATTTCATATCTGCAATGTTGATGCTAAACTCGATGCTAGACGTGTCACTCGAACGTCACAAATGTCATATCTAAGGAAGGAGCGATATTTCATTCTTGACATTCATTACTTTTTTGTTCAAATTGTGTAGTGCTTACTCTGACATTTCAGCGCGCGGCATTTGGATACGGTATTGATATGGATATATTCGCAAGACCGGAACACTCGTAAATGCAAAAAAGTATTCCAACTACTTGCCAAGTTTAGTTACCAACTATGCTAATGGCGTTTTTGTCCACACTTACTATTCTGGAGGTTATGTTTAATCTCGCGGGTGTGGTGAGTTTTTTGCTCGAGATATTTCGATGGATCAATTAAGAAACATTGATTAAGTATGTAAATATTTATTGCGTACCATGTCGTTCACCATACAAGAAGCACTTAAAAAATTATTTAAAAGCATACTCAGTTGCCAGAGACTGTTTTGAATGTCAATTAAGAGTGACTAATTTTATTTAGAAAAAAATTAAATAAATAAATGGCGTATACTGCTTGATATACTGGTCCTGAATCAAAAAGAAGTATTAAAAATATTTAAAAATTATTTCTTCCACTGTTAATATAATTTCTTTAATATGATTAATAGTTATTTAGATGCAATTAGACAAGATTATCGCACGCATGTGAAAGTTGAACAACGAGGCAGTTGACCGAGTGCGATAATCATGTAGTATCGCACATATTGCGTACAAAATCGTTCACAATTTTGTAAATTAGTTAAATTAGTATGTTTTTATTGAAGTAAAAATTTAATTAATTTCAAATCATAGTAGCAAAAGGCTGGGATAGTTTTTGGAATTATAGCAATGCAATGAAAATCAAAGAAACCAAATATACAGTGTGGTAATATTTAAAAACGCACTTGTGCGGTAATGTAAATTATTACCTGTCTGAAATGAGTGGGATATTAAGAACATATCGCACGATCGAAGATAAATTTATCGTAGTTGCCTGGTATTATTGTGTAATGACTAAGTAGTAATCATTAAATAAAAATGTTATATTCAAACCAGTAGCACTAAAAATGTGTACTTCTAGTGAAATTAATCATTACAAATTGAAAAAAAATAATTTTTTTTTGTTTTTATTATACTGGTAGCTAAGATGGTCCAAGAATGTCTTTTTTTATATGTATAATAAACTATTGACAAAAACTCAATACCAGAAAATTTCAGCATTTTAAAGTCCATTTAAATTAATGTACACTTTTATTAATAAGTAATAATTAGTAATACATTATTTTCTCATTTTATAATAGTAACATTTTTCTACAAAATTTGATATTTTTCTGTTATTCTAATTTTAAATTATGCAAACAGAAAAGTACCAAATCTGTAAACAAAATTCTTTTTTATTGGCGAAATTTATTTTATTTAACACAATTTTATAATTAAAGGAACCTAAATTCATGAAATTAAAAACTAGTACAATTAATTTAGGCGATTAAATGAATTGACATTTATATAAATTTCAATGACAACAAACTGTGATCTAGATGTTTTTAAGTTTCCCTCTTAACATGTGGACAGCTATATTTGAGCATTACAAAAAAAAATAAATTGCCGTAACTTTTGAGTTCTTTACCAAATTTTTATTAATGTTTTAAGTTAATAACATTGCCAACTAAATACATAAAATATTTTTGAATATATTTCTGTATTAATTTTTTTAAATACATGGTTTCGAATTAATGAATCAGGAAAACAAATATTTAACATAAACAAATAAATAGAAATTATTTCTTTTTACTTACTTATATTATTCATTTGTTTTCCTGATGAAGAATTATGTTCAGTAATTCGAAACGTTGTATTTAAATAAAATTATTACAGAACTTAATGAAAAAAGTCTTTTATATATTTACTAAGAGTTCTGAAAGTTTTTTCAACTAAATCTCAAGTAGTCCCAAGTTCTATTTAAAACAAAAATTACTGTTGCAATTTGTAAAGACTGATTGTTTTTTTTTTCAACTTTAGTTTGCAGTAACTTTCTGGTTATTGAGTTTTGTCCCTCGTTTTTTCCAAAAGTTTATTAGGAAACGACACTATTTTGAACCTTCCTAGCTACACTTTGAATCTCCTCCATACGTTTTGATTCAGCATGTATTATGTTGTATATGCCATTTAATTTTTCCTGAAATATTGAAACACTTATAGTTGTTGAAATCGAGTACTAGTTTGTTACGTATGTGTTCTGACTGCTAGGCATCGTATTATTAAAATGCCGAGAAAATCGAACCAGATAAAATTCAATTTGTTGATTTACGATTTAACTGTAAATATCCTTACCAAATATATGACATACTGATTTTCCATACCGAGTATTATTAGCATCCAACATTCAAAATAAAAAATATAAATCTACTCCACCATCAATTAAACAATCCTCCTCTCTCTAGGCACCTTCGCCCTTGAATGAAACCACCAGCAAGTGTCAAACAAAACAGTGAATAACAAAATGTGATACCCTTAACCTAGTGCTAGTGCTACATTAGTGACATCTACCGGTCAGCTCTTCACAATGCTGCCACCTAGCGTTGAAGCAAACGACAACTCCCCGCGGAGCCCGAACAACAACAGCGGGTTGAGTCTGATGGCTCGATCGCGGGGGAGTCTGTGTGTGCCGCACCCTCCCGTGGGGGTGGTGCTGGCTGTGGACACCAAGAGGCGGAGCTGGTGTGGGGTGACCACCCCAACACAACAAGCGGTGGCCACGAGGCGGTATGGGGAAGTTGGACAGATTAACAAACAGCGGTAAGAGATGGATATGTGTTGTTATCATTAGTATTAGTTAGAAAATAGAAACTTATAAACCGTATTGAATTAATAGATTCGATAAATATTCTACATCGTGATAAATGCCTGGGAATCAATTTAGAATTTGGATAATAATTTTGTCGATATGAGGATTTGAACCCGGAATGTACCGATACCTAGACACTTTCCTAAATTCAAATCGGGGTATCGTAAACTCTTAAGAATTTATGAAATTTATATAGTTAGTACAAACATATTCGAGACATTCGTGAATTTTCAATCAATTTATGTTTCATATTTAAATATAATATTTTTTAAGTTGAACCATAGGCTATAAAAATAGATACACTACACCTTTAGAACATAATTTGTTTGAAACAAAATGTTATTATTATAAGAACAAAACTTACTTTAAAGTTGAAAAAAGACTTTCAGAACTCATGGCAAATTTATAAAATATACTTACAGAACTTAATACAACAGTCTTTTAGAAATGTGCTTAGTTTATACATATTTTTGTACACAAAGAATCATTAGTTCGTACGTTCGTAGTAATAAATATATTTCCATAAAACTATAGGTTTGGATTTGGAGTAAATAAATAATTATCAATATCAATGTTGCAAAATTTTGGAAATGTTTTTCTGAAAATATGTTGATATGTTTGAAATAAAAAAACATGTATTAAAAAGAAGGACTCTATTTTACAGCAAATTTGAAGTTTAAACTATTAAAAAAAAAATAAAAAATAACGAAATACTGCCCTTTTTTCGAACCTATTATATTTTGGTGGTAATGGATGTGTACTTATAAAACTTTTACTCCTTAGTTTAAACTTGAAACATATTCGTAGTAATAACAAATTATATTTGATTCCCTATTTTTTTAAATTGGAGTGCTTTTCATTTAATTTTTGCCTACATAGCAAATGTATAACCATAAGTTTGATACTAAAACAATTCTCTCTTCGATAGTATAATTTATAAGTATAATCGGCATATTTCTTCACTTTTAAGGATCTGGTATACTGTACAAAATTCAAAACAGCATAATACGTGATAAATCTTTATACATATATAACATCACGCTATATCCCACACATTGGGGTAGTATGAACTCTGACCACAATCAATCAACAATTATTCTCTTTCAAAGTTCCAAACATTCCTGTCCTCGTACACCACTTTCACCTCGTCTACATTCATAATACGATTCGTAATATAATATAATCTTTTATATTAGCTTGTATTCATACCATACACATGCCATAATTCTTTGTAAATCTGTAACATATGAAATGTGACGTTCAAATAAGACAAAATAAATCCTGAGATAACTTTAGTGAAGTTCTGTGTTACTGTGTTAACCATAGAAGATTATAGAACTTATATATTACATTATATACTTAAAAATAAATAAGAATATTAAGAATATAGTAGACACGCAATATCGTGACTATTAGTAATTTATTCAGTATAATATAGGTAAGTAATTCTAAAAACAATAATAATTAGTATTATTTTCGAAAATTATAACATAAATACGTGTTCTATTAATTAAAATTAAAAACTATTGCTTGGACAAAAAGCTTTTTCAAGTTTTCAATGTTTTGTGTAATTGCCTTTTTGTTTTCAGGTCCATAAAATTAATGCAATTCACACGCTATAAACATAGCATGAATAAATTAACTAATATTTCTTTAAAACGAAATATTTTTATTATAATGAATTAACATAGTATGTGTTGCATGTATTTTTACATTCAAAGAATCAAATTTTAATAATATATTATATTTACAAATATTCCAGTTTTCATTTACATTGAAACGAATATTTGAAATAAAATAATAAATATACACGTCTACAAGCACTGATTTCTATATAACACTAGATTGGGCATGGGCTATGTTCTACCATCTGAGATCGTTCCCAATTGAACGGGTGAAATTGAGGTTTTGTATCACATCGCGCTCGCCACCACCTCTCTTCAGATCATACCTATCATTTAACATTCTTCGCTATCTCTACACCGCGCTCGGAACCGCCTCCTTTCAGGTCATACATATCAGTTAATATTGAAGTGTCATAAAACCCCTATTTTCACCATCAAGGCGTCGTTCAATGAAGGGAGGGATATTCACAAGCAAATTTCCGTGCTGTCGTCTATTGCAGTTATCATTGAACTATGATGAAATTCACGTGTGTTTCAACCACATATATCATAACCTTAAACTAGATTGCTGAAACTATATTAAAGCGGTACGCCTTTTTGGACATTAACTTCGCACAAAAAAAACACAAAAAAAGCGTCAAATTTAAAAACATGTGTGGGAACTGTTGAAAATGTAAGATTTATTCATCTTGTTTATCATGTATTGTAAATGCAATGTATAGATTATTTATAAATGTAAATATTTATTGATAATTGACTAAAATTAACTTAGCCAATTTTTTTCTAATTAATTTTGGACGCAAAGCTTCTGTTTGTTTTCTAGAACAAAATAAAATCAAACATATTTATAAAATAAGTGAGGACAATTCTCACAAAATTAATAATACAGATAGAAATGACAGCAGAGAATCAACATGGGTCATATGTGAGTTTGCTTGAACTTGATTGGCTCTTCATTTAAAATATTTGGCGCGCTGAAATGACGCATGAGCTTCATGTTCATGCTGACCGTAAGTTTTACATGCTGGTCGCATTTTTTGGCTGTTGCTCGCATTACTTCAGCTAAAACGATGTCAAGATGACAGTTCCTAAAATGGTGCTAAACTTTAAAAATGAAGTGTGTGTTTGGTTTGTGCAATAATGACTATCGCTATAACTATAAAGAATGTTAAATTCTTTTCTAAACCACAAACTTTAAAAATAAAAACATAACCTTGCTACAACACCATCTCAAACGTCAAAAGCAGAACATCCATGGATGTTTGTATTATGATCTTCCATCTCAACTTTTACCTCTACTTTCTCTTTCTTGCCTGTTACGTCAAAATCATAACCCTCCATTGGGAACGCACCGCAGCGGCTTAAACCCAACCTAGTGTTATATAGAAATCAGTGACTCAAGTCACTATCTACGTACATGTTTGTGAACAGTTTTTGCCGACTGTGAGAATTGAACTTAGAATCTCATACGATGGGATGCATTATCCCGGAGCTATTTACCCCATTAATAAAATTAGAACTGGACAATTTTCCATTCTAAAAAACTTTCATTCTCAACTTATTTCACCGTGTGTCCCTACTCCCACGAAATAGCTTGCTTGTTATCCGTAATGCCAGTCCCATTTACCACTTACACATCTCAACAGAGCACAGGGTGTTTCTTGTCGCCCATTTTTTTTATCATTCCAGTCCTTTACAAGTTCGGCGTAGTGTAGCGAATTAAGCAACAATGCCGTGTAATTCGTCTCCAGCTCCCAGCTTACTGCATACCTCGCATGTGAGTCCTCGCCCCCTAAAAACCCTTGCAAAAGTCACTCGTAATACCTTTGAAACCAAAACAAGCAGGGATTTGGCGTGAGCAACATATTAGAGTTTCCGGTTCGTATAAACACTACACGCGAGAGACACGACAGCGAAATAAAACCCACACTGCTTCGTTGCATTTGCCACGATACCTGTGTTGTGTGTAGTGTTGTGCGTGGATCTGCTGATCCAGGGGCGTAGAATCAACGGGGGCAACGAACTTTCACCATTTCGTGGTGGAGCGAACAGCGAATCAAATGGTACCCATGGTGGTAGACTGGCATTACATATGGTAGAAAACATATGTATTGATTTTGAATACTGCATGATTTAGATTTTATCAAACAAACTTTTATTTACGGAAACATTGTTTTTGTGATAATCGACAAAAGTGATTTTGTCTAATGTCATACTGCTCGAGTTGTTTTACCTCCAAGCAAGTGCAAGAAGTAACAACTTCGTTTGATGACAAAAAAAATCTTCGAGTGATAATTTCTAAAATATTTTGCTGCTTATTTTTTGACATTTAACAACCAATGAAATGTATCTACGTTTAACCAATTCTGTCATTATTATAGTGAGAATAAACTTCTAGATCTAGAGTTTTTAAACATTTGTAGTGCAAGGACCCCCTTTTGAACAACATTTTTTTGCAGAGCCCATGCCAACCCTAGTCATTTTATGTCATTCTTGTGACTTAATTTCTGAATTAATAATCTTATAGAAAATACGCAATAGTCTATGCTCTTGATATTATTTCCGAGAATAATCTATGTAGTTTTTTTTTTTGACAAATGTCAGATAGTTAGGTTAACATGACAGTGGCTTATAGCATATGTTAAGTGCGTTACTTAATTTAATTAAATATAATTGGAGAGTTCGATAAATTAGAAAATGAATTTCCACTTTCATTCTCAAACTTGCTTCCATTTGTAATAAGTGGGAGTCTATAAACTATGTAATTATGTGTTTTGGATTGCTCTACAATTATTCATTTCAAAGATATAGATCAAAGTGTGAAATGTTTTCATTTCATCTATTCTTTTTTGTTGTTTAACCCCTTTCCAGTATAGAGATACACTTAGTTCTGCTTTAAAGTATCTGTCAGTGTCAGGTTTCACTGATCGCATCGCGGAAATCTACTATGAAAAAGTAAAGAGACGTACGTCTGTTATGGAAATTATAGATCTGCAAACCGATATCCGCCTCTAACAGGAATGCGCCTGAACTCTTTTAAATTTTAGCTTTCGAGTCAAAAGTTCAGTATTGTAAATATAATATACAAGAAATAAAGTTCGAGTACATTCACATTGCAAATATGTTTGTATTTTTAGCAAGCTTGTAAAACAGAAATAAAGTTGTTTATTTTTAGCATTGTTCTGATTTAATTCTAACAAAGTGTAATGTTTCAAATTGAAAACTACACATGAGGGTTTTATATTCAAATAGTGTCTGGGATGACATATCAGACTGTGGATATTGAGGTCCTTTAATTATTTCCCTAAGTGGACAATTTTTCCAATTTTTGGAGCTTGAGTTGTCCGCACTTCAATCCGTAAAAATATCACTTTTCGAGATCTGCGAAAGCAGAATCCATACCCAAGTGCAAATAGGGTAAATGACCTAGTAATTATTTATTAGAATTCTTGATAGATATTCAATATATGACAGTAAAGAAATAGAAGCAAAAGTTATTGTTATCATTATTTATGCATCTATTAATTAATACTTCTAGGAAATCAGCACAGTAATTTATTTGTAAAAGTTAATAGACTACAAAATGTATTTGATGATAAGTTTAACTTTTACTATGGAAACCTAGTATGGTAAAATACCAGACTGTGGATCATGAGGTCCTTAGTTCTATTTCCGCACTTTTATCTAACACCTGGGGTTTTTCTCCCACTAAAATCTTTGGAGGTCATTACTTGCTCTTCTCTTCGTAAAAATCTCACTTCCTGAGATTTGCGAAAGCAAAGTACCACACACCCAAGTAGGATAAATGGCCTAATAATATATTATTATTTATTAGAATTCTTGATAAATATTCCTTATTTGATACAAAAAAGAATTTTGTCAGGAAATAACATTTTAGTATTATTTACACCACAACTCAAGTTACTACATTATGTTGAAGAGTGCTAAAAAATATTTTCATTCATTTATTCCTTTGGAATTTACAAAATTCCTTGTGAATGCAGAAAATGTTACATTGGACTGACTAGCAGAATGACGACTACATATTTGTATAATACAAATTTTGAAGGGACAAAAATTATAGCAACACCTAATGTGCAAATGGCAGGCTCATAAGAGGAGCTATATAAATCTATAGTAAATTAGAGTGAAGGATACGAGTTAAACCAGATATGGCTGTTTTATAAATCATGATTTGTTGTTGCTTAGTTACTGTTCCTATTTACTTATTTATGTTCTTGTTTTTCCTGAGGAAGAATTTCGTGAAGTACTAAAAATCTTTTCATTTAAAAGTTATCCTTGTCATAATTAATGCATGAATTAATGAATACTTCTAGGAAATCAGCGCAGTAATTTATTCGTAAAAGTTAATGGGCTACAAAATTTATTTGATTATAAATTTGACTTTTACAACGGAAATCTATAAAATTAATATAGTTATCAAGAGTATATATGAAAAACGAATTTATTAATTATGCATCAATCAGTAAAGCAATAAAATGAATATAAAATCAAAAATGTATGGAGTGAAAGCTAATCAATTCACAATATTTGTATTTTAACAAGCGGCATTATTCTACAGCATTAAATTTTAAATAAACATAAATATGTGCGTCCAATGACACCGGAAGTAATTCTGAATCAATACACTCTCACAATTGACGCCGCATTCCCAGCGCGCCCATGAACTTCACACACTCACACACTCTCTCCTCTCGTGAAACAGATTCACTTTCCAGTTTCTGATTCTTCCGTTACACGTTCACGTTCCACGTAACTGCACCAAACATCACGATCTCACACTACGGATACACCACACTACACTGCAGTCTCATGTATCAGCTAACAGACACCGTCGCCGTTGCAGTGCGTTGCTTTCGCATTTTGATCGGAGCCCTGCGTATCTGTTGTGCTCTGGCCATTTGGGATTTCACTAACTTGACTTGAACGAACCCTAGGGCTCTTGGTGGTGCCTTGAAGACCGAAAGACCCTACGAAGTCACAGAGACGGAATGCGTAATTTATTTATTTGTTACTTTGCACAACATACCTACGGGTCAAAATGAGGTCCGGGTCAGTCAGAAGTAGTTGCATTCATCACTTTGGGGTAACGCCGCTTTTTATGAAGATCTCTAGATCCATTTGTTTGAGTGGATCAATCTCCTTTTCGTTTCCTTTAAATCCTTGTAGTTAGATTTCTCCACATCTTCCTATCTTCTTTTTTACTTTGCCAGTTATTAATACCTGTTACTTTTAAATCTTCTTTTACTTCCTTTAGATATGTTGATCTGGATCTGCTCGTCTTCATCTTCCTCCTCTTCATTCTACTAATAATTTAATTACATCCTTTTCTTTTCCTCCATATATGTTCAAGCCATTTGGCTCTCGGTTGATTGATCTTTTTCACTATATCTTCTCCTTCTAACTCTTGTTGTATTTCATAATTCATTCTTATTCTGTATTCGTTTTCTGATATCTTTATTGGTCCTAAAATTGATCATCTTTTCATGTCATTGTTATAGTCTCTTCATCATTCGGTAAATTCTCATTTTTGTATCATTAGTTACATCTTGTATTTCAGTAACTTTTTGTTTGCGAGGAATGCTGTATTTGTTGTTGCCGTTGTTAAGCTGTTGAATTTTGATTAAAAAATTGAAGTAACTACTATGCATTGATTTTAAGTCTAATCCAGCATAGCTAAATTAAAATAAAACTCCTTAATTATTAAATCTCGGTATATGGTATATTTTACTGCGTGAATGTGATCATCAAATTTGTTGGCTGTAGGGATCGCATGATCCCATAGTCCCATTACCATTGAAGTATTTATTATTAAGTACTGCTGAATATTAGCTTTATTCGCGGTAACAGGAACTGATTCGGTACTATTCGCATGCGCAGTTTGATTCTAAATTAATTCTAAAATAATTTAGAAATATTATGGGTAATAGTTCTCTGTTCGCGGTAGTTTATTCGGCACATGCACACTTTGTTTTTTCGACATGTCAAACTATTGCAATTCAAGCGATGAAGACTTGGAAGTTCTTAGAGTTCCTAAATCTACGGAATACTTTCAAGAAACTGTTCTACATTTCAGTGGTGCTCATTTTCGATTAAGCCAAGAAATGGTAGAACTTCCCAACAAATTATCGCTCTTAAAATTTATCACAGTATTTTTATGGTTTGTTTCCAATGAAGCAGCATCTTTTAGAGATATATCGGATAAGTTGGAAAATACCTTATATAAACTTGTAAGAAAGCTTTCATAAAAGGTTCAAACCAAAAAATCATTCGGGATGCGTTCATCTGGCGTTCGTGGTCATCAAAATTTCGAACTGATAATGAACCGCGCATATTTTTTAAACAATTCTCAATCTGTCTTGCATCAGGTCAGAACACCTTAAAAATTGTTTCCGCGAACAAAGCTGATATGTTCATGAAGATATCCAATTAAAAGTTTCTATTATTCCTCACAATTTCAATTCACCCTTGCTACTGGACAGTAATAACTACTTAAATCTAAAAGATCGTGATTGTCATTGTTCATAATGATTGTAAATAGCTCCATGGTAACGCATCATAAAATCAAATAGATTTCGAAAAGAACCACAATCCCAGTTTCTTTATTTTTATACTTGAAAATGCGACTGGAATCTGTCCTAACCAGCCACGTTTAGGACTGTAAAAATTCACAACATCCACTATCAGAAAGACATTCAAGTAAATAATCATGAGACAATCTTACAGTCGCAGCTTGTAGCCATCTAGCGTCAGAATCGACAAGCGTGAGCCCAAGTGACGTCGATCGTTGAACGCGTTCGCGTTAAATCACTTATGCTCCACTCCGTGAAATGGCACTCCCGCTTATTGAAATTTCCATTCTGCCTGTTTCGTGTTCGCCCGTTCCTTTTATGTTTCACGCTGGATCAGTTTCACTACGACCGAAATTTGAATATAGATTTTTGTAGCGGATATTGGCTGGTGTCTCTATTTGCGACTGGATGTGTTAATCTTTTATTCGCGACGAAAATCATTTAAGATGGTTGAGTTTTTTTAGGGGACGTTGGTAGCAAAACCAGAAGTGGATATTTACTAGGCACAAAACACTAAATTTTATTTATTACGAATATGAAATTTGCTGCGATAAGAAGCTTCAAATATATAAGATATTAGTAATAGTAATAATAATTATAATTTGGGGAAAAGTTAATTATTGGAAGGTTAATATACTTGAAATATAACATTTGATAAAAAATACTGGTTAAACCTTTTAGAGTTGTGTGTCAAATTGAATGGAAAGAGGGTGAATTAAATGGCCAAACATTAATTTTGAGCGTTCGTTAATTGTATTACAGTAAATAAATACAATAAATATATCATCACATCTTTTACCTATTATGGGTGTGGCACTCTGCTTACGCAGATCTCGGTAAGTAATATATTTTTGTGTATGAAGTGCGGTTACCAGTAGTCAAATTATAGCCCTCCAAAGATGTTAGTAGAGGAGGAACCACAGGGGTAAATTTAAATTGGCAACTGTCAGTTGTGGGATTCAAACTGAGGATCTCACGATCCACAGTCCGACACGTTACCACGGAGCTATTTAGCCCATTTTACAGTGCAATAGTAAATTGATACCTGTCGAATTTGGTATCAAATTATCGGTCTCTCACAGAAGAGTTTTACTAAAATAGAAAACATTAGTATATAGAGCGATCGTCAGTTGTTTTTATATTAGAATTCTGTAGAATTTGACATCAAATTGAAGCTTTCTGAAGGGAAGAAAAATATTATCAGCTTACAAGTAAACTAATTAATAATTGAATCATCTTTTCTATATGTTAACCATGTGTCAATGTAATTATTGATCAATCTAATTTAGATTTATAAGTGTAAGAAAGTCGTGTGGTACAGCACCATATTTTGTTTTATTTAGATCAGAAACTCAAATCAGCACGAATTGCAAGTAAATAATTGTATATTAGAATATATAAGTATACTACTGGACAAAAAAAAAAACACCATTTTTTGTGTAATTTCCGTTAATTTTTACTAAAACTCTTAATTATAGTCTGTGAAAAGTTTAACGACAAAAAATTAAAGAGTAATAATCAAGGGACAGGTAGGGACCCACTTTTTCCTAAACCATTTTTCTCAAAATCTGTTTTTTTTTTTCAGAAATTTATTCATTATATTTAATATACAGATTGGAATAAAGTTTCTATAACACTGTTTTGGAAACTATACATTCTACAACTAAAAACTTTATTGGAACAATAATCATTCCATGCGCCGCGTATGGAATAATTTCGACGAATCAGAGCCGCATATTAGCGCGATATATGAAGTATCCTGATTCAGTTACTAGGGTTACGTCTGTTTATTTTATTTATTTATTTGAGTTTGACGTTTTCAACAGTTTTGTATTTGTATTTTTTGTATAATTTCCAAAATCTTATTATAGAAAGTATAGTCTATCTACAACATGTAACGGAATGGCATATCCCACATTCGCAAACCGTAGCCCTCGCTTTCGGCTCGGACTACAAACTTTTTAATCGCGTGGAATATGTGCCATTCCATTACTTATTGTAGAATATGAATATACTATTAATATTTGATATTGTGCCCAATCGACAGCAAATATGTTTTGTTTTTTATTCTGGGAAAATAATTTTTGGGAAATGTACATGCTTAGGAATTATAATTTTACCCATTCATATAAATATTATTCTAAAATGAAACTTACACAAAACGATGAAAATAGTGGTCTAATTCCCTGTCCAGCAGTGTATTATATGTTCTCTAAACAGTAATAATGTGTGCGAAAAAATACAATAGTAAACTGTGCAATACCAATATCAACGCAAGTGAACAAAAACTAATTTACAAAAGATTCCCAATAACGGTACGAAGATAAACTGCTAGGTGGCTACGAGTCAATTTAGTAGAAAATTGAAGTGGAGCAGTAGATTGTGCAGTTTACATTACATCAATCATTTTGACTGTACATTAAGTCATAACGTACAATTGGGTTTAATTATTGATATAAAATTAAGGAAGTTCTCCATAACATCTGATTTTTCTCAACTACTATTATTTACGCTTATTGTTCTTTGCACTTATAAGGAAAAAAAAAAAACAACTATGAGAAATATAAATATCCCATATGAGGAAACTATAATATTTTTAATGGGAGTCATGTATCGTAGATAATCATTTAACTATTGTTTTAGAATATAATTTGCTTTCACTTCTCTTCAATATGAAAAAAATACTTCCTTTTCAAACTGGAAATAACAGTCATTTTAAATTCGCTACTCACTCTCTTACGCAATAAATTTCCTTTTTAAAAACGTAGAAAATTACATGTAGCTAATAAAAATTATCATTGATTGCTCACATAGAAAACAATGCAAATAACAAATATGACTTGTCGAAAATGAGTAACAAAACATATATTTTATTTGTCTATTATGTACACTCAACAGTATTTTCAACTTGTATGTTGAATGTAGAGAAGTTAATGATTAATTTTGCATGTGTTAACTTTTAAATGTTTTAATATGTATTAAAAATTTTGGCTGGAAATATTTTTCGTTTGGCTACGGGTGACTAACAAATAACTAACAAGTAGATAACGAGTCATTATCAGCTATAAAACGTGCCTGAATTATTTGTATATTAAAAGTTAATTAAATGAGATAAAATATGCAGTTCTTTGTATGTTTAAAAGAATAGTTACTCAGCTACTAGTTGGTCAAATACATATTCTACATGGTGTACACGTAAACACGAAACATAATATTTGATTTTGGAAATTTGTTTGTATTCAATCTCTGTTTTCTTCATTATTATCAGGAAAGAAAGTTAATTTTACACAGCCGATATTCAATTAAATCAAATGCCGTGTAGATGCCTACTTTAATAATAAATTAAATCATGTATTGCTTGTCAAATATTGACATGAATAATTTGGAAGGTAGAGGAATGAAATTACTGAATTGGATAAAATATTGTACGTAATACGTGAATATTTAGCGATATTGTTTAACTCGTGTAATTTGCAAAACTTACAGCTCGTTAAATAATATTGCTCTTTTCATAACTGATTACGTAAATAACTATTACGTTATAAGTCCGGAAAAGAGTTTTTACGGTATGAATAAGATGTTTTGGGATGAGACGACGAACGAATAAATAAATAAATCGAGGAATCGAGTCAGAAATTCAGAAATGAGTGCCGTAATAGCTATTTACGCCATTAGGCCGGTAGGTAAGCATTTACAGACGAGCATATAGAGCTTTCTTACATCCTTTCGTCTTTCTTTTAAAAAAGTCACATTTCTTTAGTCCTAATAAAAATATGCAAGACATTCAGAGTTCAAATCACGACATCTTCCAATTTTTTTTACAAAGAATTTGGGTGATAACATCATTTAACTTCAATCATATTCAAACCTGCAATTTCATGTGTTAGTTAAATTTGATCTGATTTAGATGGAGAATTCAATTATATACAACTTTCATTTAAACCTTTTTGCTCTATACAATAAAGAGGAAAGCAAATTTTGCGGATTTACAGATTTACCATGTAAATCGACTATGTTCCGTATTTCTCTATGCATCCTGTATTTAACGAATCCGTTTCTTATTCGATACAGCATGAGGCAATTTCACATTTGCCTGCATATCAAAATTATTATTCTATGTAGTTATACACAAGTACTTGAAATTCTCCTCGAATATCCGAGTTTCAATCTCTCAGTAGTACACGAAAACCAATCTGAAACACTGTATACTTAATATGAAAATCATCTAGGACAAACACTCCCCAAGACCAGAAACTCTTCCTCAACTCACTGGAGCGTAAATCAAATAAGAAGGCCATCAGTAGTAAAGCGCACTGCGACACTATACAAAACACAAATATTGAAATATAACCCCAGAACAAATTGGTTTCTCTCTTCCTTCGCCCCTTGGTAGTTCGTTCTCTCCTCTCTTTCCACTTTCCTGTCACAGACTCACTGAAATAAGAAGGACATCGTGTGGGATAGTAGGCTCTGCTTTGAGATTCTGCGGAGAGATTGATTTATTCACAGATTTAAATTATTCTGAAACGGATTTTCGTAGAGATGGAGACGTATGCTGCGAGATTATTCTGGTCTTTTTCATATTTTCGATTACTTTTGAACCAGAATTTAAATTAGAGTTGCGGATGTGACTCACACTGGAATGGAATTAATAGTCTTTTTTTTAACATATCAGGAATGAGGAATATCAACGTATAAGATACATACGTTCGCACGGAAAGTTTATCATGTTAAATATTTTTTCTACGACCACTTAGAAATCTGCTCATTGTATGTTTGTTGTTGCTAGGGAAATGAGGTACATTGCCAGCATCGTGCGAAATGAATTTGTTTTGTGCGTATATCGATACAGGTCAGCTCATTTAAGTACAGGTGCTATTGCTAGGATACATATTTCGAATTGTTAAATATTCTAATAGTAAAAGCGGGATAAATTTATTATCAAAATTTAATTAATTAGGAAATAATATCGTGGTCGTAGAAAAAGTATAGTGTACAACTCGCATGGAATGTCCATTTCATACTCGTATGATTTGCAGCATTCGCCTTCGGCTCATGCTACAAACTTTCATACTCGTAGAAAATGAGTACCATTCCATGCTCGTTGTACAATATACTATTATCCAACACCTCTCAATAAATGCTCTATAACTATGGTGATTTTGTGGGTATAATTTTGAGAAAAGTCACTAGTGAGTAATTTTTAATTTATAACAAAAATAATAACTATGGTAACTAATGATAATTACTTCGATTGACATTTTAATTTAGAAAATTTAAAGTATAAAAGTCAAAAAGATTTCTTTAATAAATTTTGCATTTTTTAAGAGATGTTGGATGTTGGATTTTATCGATAAAATTATCACACTCAGCCTTCGGCTTCGTGTGCTAAAATTTCTCTCGTGAGTAATTCCATACTTGTAAAGTAAATAACTATTATGCGTAGATTTATGATGTTAACTATGTACATAAGTTTCAGTTACTATTATATAAAAAATTCAGTGCTATAAGAATAGTGCATTAAAGACGAGATTCATATTTGTCATTTTATTTTGAAAGAACAAAATAAGCGACAATTATGAAACGAATTTTTTATATTATTTTTTATATTTTGCGCCTTTTATGTTCTTTTGTAATAAATAATCCAAGTTTCAAAATTGAAGGAATTTGATAATTCAACACCTATCCTTACCTTTCCTATCTCTTCTTCATCTTACTATTCTTGACTTCTGCTTTTAAATTCAAAATTACATTATACATAAATAACATTCTTACAATTTGTATATATTTATTAATTTATTTGGCGAAGTGTGACATTTGATATTTTTTGACATGTGACATTTCAGTAATGTTACCAACCTTGAAAATATTGATTGCACTGCTTTCTTATAACACTCCATTGACCTGTTACGAAACTCCTTTAAAAGTCGAAACAGCTTTGTTATAGAAACAAAATATAAAAACTATTTTAATTTATACAAAAATTATTCAATGTTACTGTCGTTATTAGACAAAAAGGAGGAACCACAGTTCACGCGTAAAAGTAGGAGATCAAAGCTCTGTTCGTTGAGAAATGTAGGAAGTTTTTTATTTTCTATTACTTAAAAATATCAAACCATCCACTTTGTCGACAATTTATTTTATAGTTAAGTGATGTTTATATATACTGAGAGTTCCAGGTAAAATGCAACATTTACTGTTCTGTCATTACTGTATTACTATGGATGCCAGCTGTATACATTACCAAAGATTTCCAGATAAAAAGCATTATAGGTTGGCAATATTAAATGAACTTGTCATAATGATTTAGAAATGTTTAGTAATGAAGATATAATTCGAATGGTTACTTGCTACAATTGTGGTTATAGTTTGAGAAATGTGTATAATGTGTTTATAAATCAGTAAATCATTATGACAAGTTCATTTAACATTGATAAGCTATGTTGTATTTTATCGGGAATAACGTACATATGTAACAGGTATCCGCACATTAATGAGATTTTACGGTGCGAATAAGACGTTTCCGAACGAGACGACGTAGTAGCCGAGTCAGGAATTTCTATATGAGTACCGCAAAAATCATTAATGAACGCATGATATACAACGGTTTATTTCATATCTATGTCGCATTTTTGGATGAAAGTTTGCTTTCTTGCTTCTTTTCTTTTTACATCTTAAAAGCAAACAGGACTGATAAAAATAAATAAATAATGATAGCAACCAATTTTGGTTTGTTGACATTTGTAATATCTTTCAAAAATGAATTCGGAAAACGGTATTGTAGATCAAATCTTTTTAAAATATTGATTAGCAACGATATAGTACCTTAAAAATTAACAATACTGGAAAGTCCAGTTTACAGTATGAATTAAAAGAAAATCATTTTAGCGTAAACTCTGGGTGTTACGTTATATGATGATGTGGACATACCAAAGTAAAATAAGATATTTGATATACCAGCAGATTCATCTACTCGAATGATCTATTAACGAACTCTTTTAGATGTTGTAACGCAAAATTGAAAAAACTGATAAACATGTTTATCTAGAAATAACATGTTAGTTTACTGTTGCGCCGGCGGTCTCGTAGTTGGTAATGCTCTACAAAAAAGTAGTTTGTTTTTTGTTTTATATTGCATTATTATTACTATTTTTAACAGCTACGTATTTCGACCTTTGTAATTTTTCCATGGTTTCAATCTCGATAATTAATATTTCTCAGTTGACCGCAAGTAATTTCAGTCATGAAATAGACTATTTCGATAATATAGGTGTTGCTGAATGAAAAAAATGTAATTTGATAAATCTGTGTATGACTGTATTTTTGTTTTGACATGTAAAGGTAATGAGCAAAACATATGTGCACACCTAAAATATTTAAAAATAGATTAACCTTGAAATTCCTTCTTCAACATGAGTAATAATCTTAGTTCAAGACTACTATATACATTTCTATTACCATTACCATTACATAGTATGTAGTGTGGTGTAAATACATAATATATTGTAAATTACTAAACATTTTAGTAAAAATAATAAAAAGAATATCTAAAGAATTTATATTTCCTCTTATTCATAGCGTTTAAAAGTTCAATGGATTAGAGAGGTTAAAGATTATTTAAAGTAACATTTAGCAAAAAAGATTTGTTCATATGCTATTCAAATATATGCAAATAAATTCTAAATGTCTCACTTTGTGTCAAGACATTAAGTAAGTAACACTGAACACCAAATTAAGCCCGATAATCATCTACTTACTCCATAATTTTAATTTTATTTTACGACATACCTTACACCAACGATATCGAGCAAAACTGTAAATTCTCCACATAATTATGTAGTAAAACATGATGACCATGAAATCGCAAATAATGTTCCATCAAATTAAATTGAGAGTTAAGTATTTAACCCTAGGTTAAAACTGTACCATCAGAAGGTCGTTATCCTCCTGTTATTTCTGTTTATAGCTTTTTAATTGAAATATTTGGAGTTTAAACTTTACGGAAAGAAAATTATATAGACAGGAAATCGTATTTCAACTTTGAAATTCAGTTTCGAACTGCAGAAAATAAGCTATTACCCAAGTTTTCGAAGAACCACTTTGACATTTGAGATGTACCGGCAAGTCTAACCATTTGAGAATAAAACTCAATTTTTATTCTTTCTTAGAAACTGTAAAATATAAGTTATTTGAAACGGAGTTGAGAGAAACAATAAAATATAGGTTAGGTTTGTGTATATTTATCATCCACGTTGCAGCATCCATGTTACGTCTTCTTTGCTTTGTAATTTATCAACATTATTATTCCTTTCGCATCTAATTTTCTCTTTCACTATTTTCTTTCAACAGCTAGTATCATTAATTTTCTTTCTATTCAACTTTCAACCTCTTCTGACACATTTCACAACGAGATTATTTTCATAGAGAATATCTTCATACGCAGACACAGCCTTTCCATTTTATTTACGGAATATATTCATCATGCTTGATTACGCAATTTCCTATCTTTGATGTTCGTACGGTTTTAGATAAAAGATTGTTTTGATTAAGTTTCCTTTCTGTCAAATTCAAATTCGGCTATCAAATCATTTCAATCTACACATTTACACATTCGTAGTTTAACAGTTAGATATTGGCAAGAGGCGTTACAAAATGAACTTCCTGTTTGTCATGTGCCATATGTATAATGTTGCGAATTTGCATCTGAACAATAGCACACTTCTCCAAATATATTAAACGGTTACAAGCTGTTCTGACTCATAACAAAGCTAATTTTTAACTTTGTCGTTGGAAATACTATGCTTAGAAATTAAAAATATTTGATTTAAATTGGCTGTATCTAGAGAGTCAATGATGTGAAAGTAAATTCTCTCTCGATATTGATACATATTTCGGGTCAATCATTCAATTTTTGCTGCAATATAAGAACACAATTTTCTTGCAATGTATCAATAGTTTATCTCTATGTGTTCTTGAATAACTTGGCTTTAATTATTATTTATTTGAAATTGAATCGTATTCGATTCTTAGAAGTCTACATTTCCAATATTTTTAATTACAAAATGTAAGTGTGTAAGTATAATTCAAATATTCTTTTTCATAATTTAACTTTAACGTAACCCTTAGAAACAACTTAATTAACAAAATTTTGTAATTTAAATTAGAACCTGAAGATGGCTCTAATCATGGCCGAAACGTCGTTATAGACAATTATTTTCAAACAAATTATAATTAAAGCTAAGTTATCCAAGAACACATAGAGATTTATTTTCTCTTTTCCTCAACAATTTTCGGCTTAATAACCATTTCAAAATAGTTTATCGTGATAAAAGTTGCAAAATTAGGTCTCAGACTCTTATCAGCTCTTGCTTTACAGGCAACATTTTGGTAGCCGCTGGTTGCCTGTTATTTTTAATAATTTTATTTAAATCTTCTTACAAATAATTGTTTACACAACATCAAATAAATGTCTAATGTTCTCTAAGTTTAATGAGTATTACGGAATGTAAACAATTCTCAGACATAATGTGCTTTTCAAGTTTTTATCATTTTCTTCTTAATATATTATTTACTTGTCTGTTCATCCTACTTTACATTTTAAAGTTTACCGTTAATAAGTTGAAGCATGAATTTAACTCCTGATGATGTTCTATGACCATGGCAGCTATTTGTTTGTATTTCAGGCCACGTGCGTTTTAGTACAATTGAACTTAAATAGTATGGAACTGCACAGAATATTTGCTTCTGTAAAATTTTGCAATAAGAGTTACAAGGCGTAGGTTGCTAGACATTTGTCTGTACTAACACTAAATATTTTACAAATATCTATTTCTAAAAACCTCTTTCAGTTAATAAAATAGAACAACCTTGATTGATGTCTTATATCAATATTTGCATTTTGCTGTATATATTCAGCTTACAGTGAGTATGGTTGAACACTAAACACAGTGACACAGTTTTATTATTTTTTTTTTTTATTATAAGTTGCCAGTAATTTGAAATATGTTCTATCAAAACTCTAAATACCTTGTTTCACGACATGTCAGGAAACCCCACCGTTCTTCTCCCGAAATAGTGAGGAACGTCTCTAGAGAGGAAAATATAAAAGTGTTACCAATATGAATACTATGTACAAAAAATTTATTGTAAAAATTTTAAATGAATGCCTAATTTTATCGAAAATCCTTTTAGTGATATACATACTTTAAATACTCTTACAATTATGTCATATTTTTCTTTTTCTAGATTAAATCACAATTTGACAACTTTAATTTACATTTGAGATTAGTTTATTGGCAACACTGCTACACCGCGTTGCGTCTGATAACCTAACTTTAACGTGTCAGTTGTGTAGTCAAAGCAGTGTTGCCAAGGCCTCCTGAAAAATCAGTAGATCTACTGAAATTGTTTGAAAGCTCCTGATCTAACGAAATTTTTTTAAATCTCCTGAATTTAATTTCATAGAATTATACATACATTTAAACTATACATACGTAAAGTTTTCGACATTATTTTCTTATGCTAGTTAATTTCAGTTTGTTCAGTTTTCTTTTAAGGATTTTTATTGTTGACTTTGACAGTCGACCTACTATTGCATAGTTCGCGGTTCTCGGTAGTGACGTATTTATATGTCAATACATATAATTTAAATTTACCGCAAAATTATTGATTTAAAGATAAACTATATAGAATTGTAGCCTGATAATTATTTTCGCAAAATTTTTAATAAAAAATTTAATTTATGCTAGTTTAAAATACATATTATAAATCTACAAATTTTTTCATTTATCTCCTGCAATTTATAAGAAATGTCTACTGAATTTTTCAAATTTCATCTGGCAACACTGAGTCAGAGTGTATTTTAGGAACAAATCGTTTTTAGAGACATGTCGTGAAAAAAATGTTGTGTCTAACACGAGAGGAAAGCCCTCATGCGCTCATAAGACAAACTTCAAGTTTGATTGGGAAAAAAATAAGCGCTTTCCTCTCTAGTTTGACAAATAACTATTCTTTACCTTTTAAAATTACATCTTTTAAAATACCACCTACATTTTCCAAGTAGTGTTACTTGAAAGCGTTACCTCCATTGGCTTCTCCACGTAAAGTTCATACCACCATACCATGGCAACAACAACGGCGGCTGTGTCACAGCGTCGAGACGTCGGGTAAGGGGTAGGGGTTGTTCTAGCGGGGGTGACACAAGGCACAGAGTCGGCCCTTGTCGATAAATCTGGCAGCGGCACGAGCACGGCCACTAGCGTGGTTGTGGTGGTTCCGGACCCGGAGTGTGATTCCGGGTCTGTAGCAGACAGTGGTGGCGGGAGTAGGGAGGATTCAAACATGATTCGAAAATAAATATTGGAGCACGGTCATACCGTTTCGTGCGAAGTGCTTTACTACCTGAACAGTTTTAAGTTAATAATATTGTGAACTGGATAACTATGATAAATAAAATAAATAAATATATCATCACGCCTTTTACCCATTGTGGGTGTGGCACTCTGCTTATGCAGATCTCAGTAAGTGATATATTTTTTCGTATGAAGTGCGGTTACCAGCCGTCAAATCATAGCCCCCAAAGATGTTAGTGGAGGGGGAACCACAGGGGTAAATTTAAATTTGTAACAGTCGGCGGTGGGATTCGAACTGAGGATCTCACGATCCACAGTCCGACACGTTACCACGGAGCTATTTACCCCATAACTATGATGTCCCAAAATAAAATATAGTATTATGTTCTGCATGTGCAGTAGTGCAGTGATTTCTCTGGTAATCGGTATAATAAAAGATAAATAAATATATAAAACAAAATTATAAATATATCATTACGCATTTTATCTATTATGAATGTGGCACTGTAGCACTCTGCTTACGCAGATCTCGCAGTTATGCGCAGGAAGTGCGGTTACCAGCCGCCAAGTTATGTCCCACAAAGGTGGAGAGAAGTTAATAAATATATAATCACTCCATTTACGCTTTATGGGTGTGACGCTCTGCTTTTGGTAGAAGTACGATTACCAGCCATTTTTCACGCTCCCCAAACATATTTGTCTAGGAGTAAAGTTGAAAGTGGCAACATTTTCGGCTGTGGAAATCGAATTGATGATCTCAATATCCACAATTCAATATTTTACCGTAAAACTCTTTATGCTCTATTCTTTTAAAGTAAATAGTAAATTGTCTATTTCTAGATACCCACTCAAGTATTGGATTTAAAATTCCAGAAAAAACATTTGCATGCCTGGCTTAAAATGGATGAATCACAACAGGAAAGCTATAATCTTCGAATAATACACATGGTACAAGTACTACAATGATCAACCTATTTTAAACCAAACGTGTTAATGTGTTCTAAGTCTAGTGCTTGCCTGGATATGTATATTATACCTAGAAAAAAACAGAAATTATTTAGGATTTCTTACAATTGTAGTTCTTCATAACAATGTACATAAAGATTACTTTCAAACTTTTTTCAAAGCGCACACCTGTGAAAAGGAACTACAAAGCATAAAATAATAAAAACGTCAATTTTCCTTCTTTAATAATTGAACTATTTTTGTAGTATTTAGACACACATTTTAATGCCTTTAATTGTACAAACAAAATAAATACATGTAATTACAAAATAATGAAGACATCCAGTACTTTGTTATTTTCTCTGTATTTATTGCAGGTGTACAATATTTATTTCAACATTTATTTGTGAAATGTTTAAATATAAAATAATGGAATTTACGTGTATCAATATAACACTGTTCTTTTAAGCATTTCATACCTATGAAATTTCGTAAAAATCTTTTTCTATACAAATTGTAGAAAATTAGAAATATAAATTTGCGTTCTGCGCTTTAATTAAATAATTATTAGACTATGAATTCCGCAACAGATAAGAACTGTATCCCTATGGTATTCGATCCACTATATTTAGAGGCCATGACCTATGGACTGGTACAGTTTATGTTAAAAAAATTATCACTTGCCCAGGATTACGGAAGCAGAGTTTCAAACCCCATATAAATAAAAATAAAGTTTGCTGATTACCTTTTTAAAAAATGGTTGTTAAATAAAACGCAATTTTTGGGGAAGCAGTCAATTTAATAAAATCCAATAAAACACCAACGTTGACTGCAATTCAGTCTTCATCAGGGTGATAAATGGTTATTAAAAAATAAAATATATCATATATAAAATTATTTTGACGACAGATTTCTGTAAAATAATTTTTTACATGATATTCTTTATTTTTTAATTAATTAATTTAATTAATTGCAGTCGAAACGTTGGTGTTTTCTTGGATTTTATTAAATTATTTGCTTCTCCAAAAATTGCGTTTTATATAAACAATAATTGTTGTTTATTACTGAACAGAACGGAATCCCTATTACAAATTAATATATGTTGAAATGACAATGTAAAAAAACACACCAAAGCAAATTACAAAATAGTTGAACTATTGACCAAGGTGAATAAAGCTGTGAAGAAAAATATTAAAGATTACAACAATTCATCAAACTGAACTGAAGTCTAATACTAATATATAGTGTAAAATCTTGTGCAAACAATAATGCTGCGAAATCAAAAAATATAACAGATTCCGTAATACTTATTAAGCGCAACCCTTTCAATTTCAATCAATGTACTTCCTAAAATCCGCTGAAATCCATCATCATCAAAAAATCTTCCTGAACAAACATTTTCCGGGTTAATTACCCTTGCGCACGCCGCTGTCTACACCGCTACACCCCGTCGCTTAGCGTTCAGTTCGTTCACTTTCCTTCTGAACACTGAACAGTCTGAACACTGGCGCTTGGCCCGACTCACAAACTCACACCATCTCCAGCCAGCCAGCGATCTCGATAATAAAGCACCTCGCAGCGTGCCTATCAACCCCCAAACCAAAGCAGGGGTGCTCAAACTACCACCTTGATTAAATACTGAAATTTTAATCGCCTTGAAGTTCATACAAAAAGGGAAAGAAACTATATATTATGCGTCAAATTTTTATTTTTCTGTATAAAGTGGGCTTAGATCATCTAGCAGGTAACTAGATGTAAGGAGCTATATGATATAAGAATGATATTCAAAGGAACGCTTAGCATAAGGTGAGAAAAAAATCTAGTACAACTAAGTAAGAAAAGCAAAACCCAATTTGGTTGAATAAGGTAACGTCGACACGGATTTCTTTAAAAAGGGGCATACATAGATAAGGTAAGAATAAGTAGAATGGAAAATGATTCCAAAATCTTTTTCAAAAACCGTACCTTTGTTAAAATACGCACAATTTATTTTTCAAGTTTCACACTTCCCAGTTTTCAGTTGAAGACCTGAAACCTAATAATCTGAAATCAGAAAATCCAGATGTTTCGCGTCCGCCATTAGCCTAAGAATTCTGGAGTATGCGCACTAATCTATTCTTACCAAATTCTCTATCTCTCTCAATCCTAAGCGTTCCCTGTTCCTTATATCTAGTTCTTTGCTCTATGATTTAAGAAAATGGGTAAAGTAGTCTCTTCTGCTACTGTATTACTTGAGATAATAGAGTGTAGTCCCAGAAATTTCTTGCATGTGGTTTGTTTGGAATAATATACCAAAAAAATATTTTTTTAATGTTATATGGAATCTAGTCATCAAAATAAATGGTACATTATACTATTTAACTTCGTCAAATGTTGCGAATATGATACAACCATTTATATTTTTACTCTACCTGGAACCGGAAAAATTACGGAAATGTTTATTAGTAATAGTAATTGTCTTAAAATCATCAGCGCCGTGACAAAAATATGTATACAGGGTGTTCAATTTAAGTGTGCCACCATTGCTATCTCGAGAACTATAAGAGCTACGAGGTCGGTTAAATTAGTAAACAATTTCTATATTATAAGACAAATAAAATGAGAGAAACAAGAATTTTTTTAGACCAGTGGTTCTCAAAATGCGGGGTGCAACTTTCTTATTTTAAATGGCAACCTATATTTTTTATTTGCTTATCCGATTCAGCATCTTTTTCTGAATTCAATAATATTCACATGTAATGACCAAATAATACAAAATATTTGAGAAAAATGCAAAATTAGAAATGTATCATTTGCCTATACATATGGCTATACAAAGTTTGCCATGGAAGAAAACAAATAAATCAAACAATTATTAATATCAGTTTTTTTGAAGTGTACTTCTGTGTTTCTGTATTGTAACAACAAAATGAATAATTATTCTCATAATTCCAGTTTTTGCAATTATTTCCGCATGTGATTTATTGGTTTTCTTCCATGGCAATCTTTGTATGGGCATATTTAAATAAAAATGATATATTTCTAATTTTGCATTTTTCTCAAATATTTTGTATTATTACACGTGGATATCGTTGAATTTAGAAAAAAATACTAAATCGAATAAGCAAATAAAAAAAATAGGTTGCCATTTAAAATAAGAAAGTTGCACCCCATATTTTGAGAACCACTGGTTAAAAAAAATATTTTTTAAGCTCATTAAAATTGTCTTTTAAAATAGAAATTGTTTGCTAATTTAACCAACCTTGTAGCTCTTATAGTTCTCGAGATAGCAATGGTGTCACACTTAAATTGAACACCCTGTATACCATATCTGTCACCTGCTGTCATTAGTGCTTGATATCAACTGTTTTGATTGAAAATGTATAATATAGAAGAAAAACAAGATATTGTGAAATGGTTTGAATGTTCTACAATCAAAATAATGTATTTGTTCTATTATATCATTACACGGACAGAGTAAAATTATAAATATTACTGTAAAAAAAATAATTTTTTTCTTGTGCAATAAACTATTTGACTTTTTTGACGTAGAATTATTAGGGAAACCAACAATTGAACATTTCAAAAATAGCATTGAAAACACTATGGTGCGTCCTTCGATTCGCCACATTTTTATACTAATGGATTTATTATTATAGAACTTACAATAATGATTGGTACAATGAGCTCAGTTTTTGAGTGTTTTACCTTCGGTTTTAGGACTGTACAATTATTTTATAAATAAATGCATCGAATAGAAGTTACATAGAAATATATTATCTACCGCTTTTATTTGAAATATTTTTTTTATAAAATACATTGTACAGCTCTAAAACTGAGGCTAAAACACTTCTCTTAAAATTCCCAAAAACAGAGCATTTGGTACCAGTCAATATGTTTCTGATTGATTCATTATAATACTGATATTTTCTAGCTTCGTAGCGAATAATTCACCTTTTTTCAGTGTGACTTGAACGTATCGGATGTTTGATAACAATATTAACTATTTCATACGAGTAAACATTTAACTTCGCTTTGCTATTATTTATTTATATCTTACAAAAAAATTAAATGTTATTTGTGCAAACGAGAATTAATGACTTCACAGGTCATCAACATGAAAGTGATTAAATTCAAATTTGGGTTACAGAAAATTCAAATATTTTTAATAATCTAGTTCTAGCACGTAATACGAAAGTTTCGGTTATCTTTTTTTCTAAAAAGATATCGGAAAATAAACAGAATAATTTATTTTTTAAATTTTTAATTACCAAAATAAAATTAATAAATCATCACGCCTTTTACCCATTAAGGATTTATTTTTTAAAGATTTATATAAGTAATTTTTAAATACGGAGTATTCTTCGAATGACATCACATTAATTACATGTAATAGTTAGCTAATAAACAATGTTTTGTAAATAACTTCTTCGAAATACACGCGTGGCGTGAACAGACTGATGCTACAGGTTTAGATGTAGCTGTGATCGTAGTTTATTTCATTTATGTTTTAGTCAGGTTATATTTATGATTATATTCCTTTTGTCCATCGCTTAAAAAGTTTTGGATCACCTGCATCCGTGAGGCAAAAGAGAACTCAGTCTTATTGAATCTTTTCGCCTCAGCTACTGAACAGAGGGCGAGGCTCTTCAAGGATATTGTCTCCTTGTCATCATTTCCTCCCAACTAATGAAGCGATTAATTATGAGCCATTGTGATTTTAAGCAGATTACTACGATGCTGTCAACGGTGAGAACTTTTGATAAGCTGTGTTATTGTTAATAAATATGTATGGACATACATTAGCTATTTATATTATGTATTAAATCGTAATTGCAACATTCACCAAAGTGTATTAAGCGTTAAGTTTCTTACTAAGCATTTGAAACAGTTATTTCAATGCAATTAACAGTTAACGGTCTTATCACTTGCTTAAATTTACGGTTCACATGTACGTGTATCTTAAGCAATCGATGTAATCTCAATCTGTAATCCCTTATCACTTGTATATCCTGTTAATTGAAGGATGTGCTGATGTTCACATACTTGGAACTAATAGATACGATGAGCTTGTAATTCTGTCGTTTATGTAACAGTTTTATCGGAATGTATTTACAGAATATTTCATTCTCCCTCTTTCAAAAAATAGTTGGTTCTTTTGCAACTTTTTTCTGATTTATTAATATTTTGTTTGATATATTTAAATTTTCAATTCAATCAGTTATGAAACACAGTAGGTTAATGAAAAACAAAAATATAGATGCATATTTGAAACATCATTCACGCTTTATACAAATTTTAAAAATTGCAATTCGTACTGGGGTACTAAGTTACGAAAATGAAAATCTAAATCACTGTGCTTTTCTTACTGGGATATTTCTCAGATCAATTTGAGTTATATTTAACTCTGTGGTTCTACTTTCACTAACATCTTCAGGGGCTTTTATTAGTCGGCTGGTAACTGCACGTCACACGCAAAAATAATTCACTTAACGAGATCTACAAAAGCAGAAAATAGGTAAATGCAGTGAAGTACATACCACGCGTATATTTATTTATAAATTATTATTTAAAATTATTTATACTTTGTTTTACCTGTGAAAATAGCACGGAATATGATATTAGGGTGGCAAGATCCGCGCAACTGATTGGTTGTTTTATTTTGAATAAATATTCTTTTATACTTATGTCTGTTAACCCTTTAAGTCCGGATAAAATTTATTTTGAAAAATATATTTTTATCAATTGTTTCGTTATAAGACAAACTACTAAAATGACAATTATTGTGAAAAAAAAAATATTTTACCTCAAACATACAAAAAATGATGGTTCCTTAGAGGTACCACTAGTACTTAAATATACTTATATTTTATGGAAGTCTTCAAAACAGTTCTTCGTATTGGTAAGACATAATCCCACCTGACATGTCTTACAATGCCAATTTTATGATTATGTTGAATAATGAGAAATGCAATAACAAAAGAGCACACTACCGTTGCTGAGCTACAGACACATAATGGCAAAAATCCGCACAAAATTTAATTTATAAAGACGAAATTTTTTCTGGTCATACCCAGCCACTACAAGTCTTAACAGGATCGGTGGTTCCAACGCTCGCCAACTAGTACGCTAAAAAGAATTTAATTTCTATGTGGTTCCACGGTGGAACCACTAGGACCTAAAGGGTTAACGCATTCAATAAAGGATATTTTATTCAGATTTATTATTTCAGTTTTTACAAATTTATCAACTAATTTGAATCAAAATTGAAACACCGAAATCACCCTTAAAAAAATGACAAGAAATATTGATCTGCTAGGTAAGTAATCAACTAGATTTACAGATCAGTGTTGATTAGTGAATCAGGTTGATGAATATGGCTGTAAAAGTGACAACTAGATTAGGAGAAAGTGAATTGTATTTTCGGGGATGATCCCCACAGCCGCTACAGCTGACAAACTTTCGGAAATAAATTCCCGAAAATTGTCACCATATAAAATTACTTTTTGGCTCACCCTACACTTACATATTCGGGGGGATGGGCGTGATTTGACGGCCGGTAACCGCATTACAAGCGCAAATATATTTACTGTTAGCAATGTGCTACACAGTATAATGGGTAAATAACGTGAAGACTTCATTGATGATGATTTTATATTTACGGCATAGTATAGTAGGAAGTAGAATAACCAAATAGTATATTTTGTATCAAAGAAAAAGTGGGTTATTTCTGTCAAACAATATCAAATCCTACATATTCATGTCTCACTTAATTCCGAGTTCAATTCAAATTAAGAAATGGATGTTAATTTTCACGAAGAGTTTAATGAAAAAAAAAAAAACGATAGAGTAGATGATGAATGTTTGTAGATAAAAATGTTGTACTTAAGAAATACATAATACTTGTGTGTAAACATTGGCAACACATATTATATAATGAATGCATAAATAATGGATATTTTATAAATAGTCAAATTTTCTTATTCCTGTTTCCAGGTTGTATTTTTATTTGTTTGTTAATTTATTAATTAATTTAATGGGGTAAGTAGCTCCGTGGTAACGGGGGCTATGATTTGACGGCTGGTAAAATATATCACTCACCGAGATCTGCGCAAGCAGAGTGCCACACCTATAATGGGTAAAAGGCGTGATGATATATTTATTTATATTTTTTGTTTATTTATAGGTTAATTTGTTTTATTATTTTGCTTCTTTGTTTCTTCGTTAAACTTGAAACGTGAAAACAGTTTTTTTTTCTTTAAAATATTTTTTTTTCTTTTAGTAAAGAAGCTTTGAATTTAAAAAAAATTATTTTGGTTAGCAAATGTGTTGCCCTAGGGCTGGGCACTAAAAATGTTAGCTGTGCTACTAAATGTACTCTCTTGCCAAAATTGTCGCACGTATCCGTTTTGAAAAGTTGTAATGTTTATTTCTTATCTACTATAAGTAATTAATCGATTTTAAGAAATCTGGTTTAGAAAATCTTTATAAACCTGCAAATCCTCCTGTACTCTGTACCATAATAGAGAGTGTCTTAATAATTTAAAATACTTGAAAAATAAAAAAGAAGATTTGAAATTATTATTTGAAAATATTTTTGTTTTATGGCTAGTTCGAAAGCATGACAGTAATCTGGCGTGTTCGTTTTGCGTATTATCGAATTTGAAATGTAAATATTATGATAAACCAGTATTTGCATGGTCTGTATTTTGCTGATAATACAGGTTGAACTACTTACGAAGGTACTTTCGAATATTATCCATTCTTTAGTTTTGTTTGTTTTACCTGCTTCAACATTATGGAAAACAATCCTTGTTTTATTTTTGTAGACTTTTACTTTATCTATGATCTTACATAAACACATATGATTAAACTTTAGAAAAATACTAATAAATTGGCGCCAAGAATCCACTTCACACTTCACATAAAATTTTTACCGATTTGAATTTATCAGATAGAATTGCAACAGAGATAACGTTATTGTTGCACTTAAGTGCAATTTAACAATAAAATGTTTTGTTATTTTTTAGTTACCTATATAATTTTATCGTGAACGTCAACCAAGTTCTTGAAATTTCTTTCGTAATATGTAGTATTGTTACTGAATACGGTATAAGGAAACTCTTAATAAAATCTTAGATTATTCTTTATTACGTTTCATTGTTGTGAATCACCTTCAATTTGATTGAATCGATTTTGATTTAGCAAAAATCAGCGAATAATGAATACGTAGATATATGTTTCGTGTCTTATATGGTTCTAAATATCTCGGTAGCCAGTCAAAAGAAATGTACATACAACTTGTGTAGATAAAGACTGTTTTTATTTTTCGTGAATTCGTTTTGAAGGGGCAATACAGCATAGGCTATTGGATTTATCTAAAAATTGCAGACGAACAACAATGCAGTGAAATATTTTAGTTTTCGAATTACACCTGAAATGAATTAATTTTGAGTTTTTATTTTCCAAAAATCAATACCATAACATGATACGTATGTTATAAAGTTCAAAGGCAAAAAGTAAAAGAAACGTACCAAAATACTAAGGCTGCAAACATAATGAATATAAAAAGTAAAAAAAATATACAGATAAAATGAAATATAATTAATGTACAATGTTTTATAACCAAGGTGACAAAGTTTTTATAATTATATTTACATTGTTAGTATAAAAATTATTTCTTTTTTTTTAATTTTTATTCCAAAATGAAGAAAGAATAAACTAAATTCTCAAGTCTAAATTCATATTATTCCACCAATTTTATTAGAAAATTGCGACTGATTTCGACTACTTTACCATTAACAAGCGAAAATTGGCGGAACTACAAAGAAAAATTAAAAAAACAGAGGATATAGGTAACAAAAAACAAATAAAAAAATAACTTACACTCTAAAACTACCGGAGAAAACAATAAAGTTGTAGTAAAAGCATAATCGAACTTAAATAATTAATTAAAAAAAACCTAATAAAAAAGAAGAAAACAGCTCCACCATCAACTAATATCAGGAACAAGAACTACGAAAACGGAAAACAAGCATAGTACGCGGAAATCCAGAAATCAAAGCAAATAAACCTAGAATTATAATGTATAGCTTGTACAAAAATCCGTGGCGATTGACTTGACTTGCTAATGGGATAAGCCAGCCCTAGTCAGCGGGGTGCAAGTTTGTCTGATGTTCAGGAGTGGATTATTATAATTTTTGGCTTAGATGCTTCAATCTCCGAAATTTTTAATACGATTATCTTTTCAATTGTTTCCCCGAAAACTGTTAAGTAAGATAATTTTATACAAATATACCTTCAGAAAACGACATTTAAAATTCATTTTATTAAAATTTTTCATATTTTGATATTACTTGTGTCTGTTTGTGTAAAACTCATTTGAAAATATTATCCAGTACAACCCTGTAAAGTACTCCCTCATAAATTTCTTTAATCCTCTTATGGAATACCTGCTGAGAAACACTAATGGAATCAATCGCCACGGATTTTTGTACAAGCTATAGATATGCAGCCAAAAAGGTAGTAATAATGCCAGCCATTTCGATTTGCAGTAATATAGTCTCCATCAAGATAATGTAGTAGTAGTATAATCTTTATTATTTGCCTTTCGGCCAAAAATCTTTAGATTTAATAACCTTTTCTATAACATAATTGAAGTTGATATTTACACTACATTTATAATATCAACAAATAAATAATTAAATTCTCTTTTTCTGCATCGTTCTCATCCATGCTAGGCCTCTCCCTGACTCTGCATGCATTTCTTCCCAGTTTATTTCCTCCTTGTTAATTATTCGTATGTTTGTAGGAGATATTCTAAAGTCTCCTATTCTTTCTTACATAGTCTGCACTTTCTTTCTTCATCTTCTCTCCAATACTCTTTCGATTTCTCTTCATTTCCACACCCATACCTTGCCATTGTCTTTATTTTGTCAGTCTTTTCGCATTTTAAATAATGTGGTAATTCCGAAGTTCTTATGTTGTTGTATTTTATGTTATGCCTAGATGTTTTAATTTTATTTATTCTTTCCTGATTTTGGATGTCTATACTTCTTTGTAATATCATTTCTACTATACTTTGGCCTCTGTCCCTCTTCCTGTCTATTTCCATTGTAGAAAAGCCATTATCAAGATCAAGATATCAATATAATGTACCTGAATTTAATTAAATATTAATAGGTGAATCGCGTTAAGTACGCAAACAATCATGAAATAATAACCTAAATTTCAAATAAAATACTGTAATCAAATTACTCAGAACAAAAATACTGGACGCTATTTTTATCTGAATGTTTATTCGACTGTGTGTAAAGTGTAAAAAATAATCGAAATCTCAGTCATACAGCATTTATTCTTTTTACATAACCGACGTTTCGGTATACACTTAAACCTTCAGTTTGCTAAAATATTTTTACATTAGGTCTGTTCGATGAGAAGTTCAGAAAGTGTAGTGCAGGATAGTGCAGTGCAGTGCGGTGTAAACTAGTGTACTCTAGTTCTGTGTTTTCATAAAACACTCTAGTGTATGTTTGGGCAAGTTTGACTAGCTGTCACATGTCACTGCTGTCAGCGTAGTCAGGTTAGGTTATTTGTAAACAAACACGTTATAAATCTGTGAAGAATTTTGTCGAAATATCTGTTTTAAAACGCATATTGTTTGAATTAATAAATGATTTTGCCGAAGATCAATCATCATTCGATTCTTCATCAAATTCGGAAACAGATTATGTTAATACACAGAATTAATTGTTCTGTGAATTTTATTTTCTCAAAATATAAATTTTAGGTTAACGGAAATGCCAACAAACTACACTTAGTTACCCCCATTGCCAGTCTGCACTTTCTACACCACCTCGAGAGTCAGTTCAGAAAAGTGTACACTAGTTCTTAAAATTTTTCTCATCGAACAGTTTGCCAGAAGCTGCATGTTTCTCATAAAACATGTTAGTGCAAGAAAGTTAACACTAGGTCAACCTATTTCACGTCATCGAACAGAGCTATTATTCTGAAGAAGGTTTAAGTGTAAATCGAAACGTCGGTTATTTAAGAAGAATAAATGCTGCATGTAAACAAGTCCACAGCAGTAGTTGTTAGTTCGCACGGTTATTAATTTTCCATTAACCTATATTAGCAGGCAATTAGCTCATACAAGCCACTAAAGCCTTCGACATCAACCTGTACATACATTCAAACTCAAAGCAAGAAAGTGAATAGTTACTTCATCTGCACGTGATTGTATAAGTCACAAGTCAGTTAAGATACAAATAGCGAAGAAGGGTCTAGGTCTCTGGGCTGTAGGGTCACAAAAGGCTCGTGACCGCTGTTAGTGCAACTCTAAAGGGCCGTGTCACGTGTTGACTGCATGACGTAGGGACCAGTGGTTCTGTTTGACCGGCGACTGGACATTGCGACCAAATGGCCCGGAGAATTGCATCGCTGGGAAACAGGGCTGGAGTTGACACATTTTATTTGTAAAATATGACTTGCGTAAACAAATATTTATTAATGTAGAATGGTAAACAGACACTCTGAAATTATCTTTATTAGTTTTCAATTATAATATAGCAGGATTTTTATTTTAATTATTGAAATTTTATAGTATATGATATGGTATGTGATTGTAATTTAATTAGCAATAACAAAATAAATAAAAGTTGTTATACATATTTATAGGATATTTAACTTTACTCTTGTGATTTCTCATTCTTTACATTTTTGGTGTCGTGACACGTCACGCCTAGTATTTGAAATTCACTCGCAAAAATATATCACTTTCAGAGATCAGAAACAGAATGTCATTTAAATTCTATATGTATTAGGTATTGTTCAATATTTCACTTATAATTCATACGAGGTGTCGTATATTTGAGACTGTTTCACTGTATTCTGAAAAGTACGTGACGGGGTAATTTTTAATGGTTTATTTGTTATTAGCCCAACTCCCAACTTGTAAGCGGAATTGCCAAAATCGGTGTACTCTTTTTTATTTCACCATAAAAAACTTTCTTTAAAAGAGAAAAAAAATGGTGTCCTTCACTTGAATCACAAAATAACAAATAAGTCATTTATATTATAACTAGATCCAAAAACATCGTACTTGATATAATAAAAGTTTAAAAATTATTATTACTTATTAAGATATTCGAGTTTTTAAAGATAGCAATTCTAACGTCAAAGTATTATGTTTCTCTGTTTAAGTTTCTTTCTCGCACATCTATTCTAATCATAGGTTATCAAAATTTATTAGTGGTAACCAAACATTTGACTACAATAATCTTACAGTTTATTTATGTTTCTTCCGAGAATAAATATATATTTTAATTACTTACCAAGAAATGTTATTTTAATTTCATTTAAATAATTTTCTTAACAATAAAATAGAACATTTATGTGACTAAAATTATTTACAATCCCTACTATTTGAGATGCACAACATAAGCCATCTCTAACTTTACAACATTTTTAAAAAATCAATGCGACGTAATGAATAACAATTAATGTCCGGTAGTAGAAATTTAACTTGTCACTTAAATTTACTTTTAAAGTAAATTTATTTGTTTTTAACAACTGCACATCATTTGAAATTATTTTATGTCTTACTTAAAACATTGCCGTCAAAAATTTGATTGTCATTTGGATAACTTGATGTAAATTTAGCATGAAAGTTAATTTAACTGGAGTTAAAATTTCTCTATAATACCTGGAATAAGACTTCTTAAACCTGTTTCCAAGTTGCCTTACATTCAACTGGGAATGCTAAAGTTCGAGAATTCACGTATTTTATTCATAATTCACCTCTTGTGTAAAAACCGATATAGAAACATAAATTTTGTCTGTTTGACATCGGATATACAAAGAAGCATACTACTGGACAAAAAATGGGACACTTTTTCGTTGTTTTGTGTTGTTATATAAGTTTCATTGTATACTTTTGTTTATGTTTATAAATTGAAATGTTATTGTTACTTGTCTTTAAAAATTACCCAGATTATTATCATCCATTTTATTAATGTTTAGAATATTCTAATTTTTTATTTGAAAGTAAATATACTTTTTTAACTTTCAATACCTTCACCTTCACAGCGACGAATCGTTTTAATAAATTAACGATATTCAGCAAATTATCGTACCAAATACCATTCAAAGAGTTTTTATCGTCAAGCCAAACTTTTATTTCTTTCATTCAAACATGTTTGCTTTGAGGTAAAACGACTTGTGCAATTCGACATTAAGCAATATCACTCCACTTTTTTTTTCATGTCAATTACTCTCGTCAGTTGTTCCCAAGTAACCTCGTTTTCGTAAATAAAAGATAGTCCGATAAAACCTAAACCTCTTCTTTTGCGGTACTACTCTTGAGAAGTTGAAGTAGGTTGTACAATAATCTATATTTTCGCAAAATTAAGGTAGTATACCCTGTACTATACAAACTGTATAAAAACACATAAAACACGATCTTTTATCTTTATTTTCGTCACATATTTAAACCGTTAAGTATTTAAAACACCAATTTGGTTTTAAACTTGGTTTAAACATTTAAACAAAGATTTACATACCAAGCCTTTCCGTAAGTAATTTGTGATTTGTGTCATTCTAATATTAGTGTTCTAAATTTTCCATTTCCGGCCGAGATTAACCCTAACTTCTTCCATTTCAACCTAAAATCTTTACAAATGTTCTAAATAATCTCCATTAACTTCAGGAAGTACTAAACATCCTTATAAACCTCTCATTTATTCTAAAAATACGAGAAACTCCCTCCTACGTTCAGCTTAACCCTCTTTCAAACATTGGAAACATTTTATCCGGACGCATTCCGTTAATTAAGTCGGCCTACACTGAAAATTAATTGGCATTTAAATGAGACGTAAATCAAGCGCACCGACTGTAAATCCCACATATTAAATCTAAATACCGCACTCTCAATCTTCTGTTCGCCTAATTGTTGTAGGTATTCGAATTCGAACAGCGCCGAATTGCAAATTACACTCTTGATAATGGCACTTCATACAGACGTGCGGATAGGGTATTATGCATGGAATCTACGCTGGAATAGTTGGGAGTTAATATCATTATTATTGCGCTCTGCTATCATGCTATTTCAATTGCATTGCAATGAGAACGCTACGTTAATATTTAATTGTTTTGTGCTGTAATTATTTTGTGAAACTGTGGACGCTAGGGATGTAATTGTATGCATTTAATTATGAATCTTGATTAAAATTAGCAATTTAGTTGGATAATTTGAAAACATTTTTTGCTTTTATTTACTCGTATGTAGTTATAATAATAGTTTTATGGTTTATGGTTAAAGTTCTGTAAATATTGTATTCGAATACTTTTCGAATTACTGAACGTAATTATTCGTCACTCATACAAATCAACATGAACATATACGAGTAAATGGAAACAGTAACTAAGTAAGATTCAGTGTTTTTTTCTGCTTATAGATATTATTTTTTATTTATAGAACTTTAACCATTCACCACTATCTGCATATAATACAGTTCTAAAAGCTTTTTTACTTGTTGAAAAAATATGTAGAAAATAAAATTTTATTTGTTAATGTATTTATGTATAATTTATTTTTATAACAAGTGAAAGTTTTATAATAATACATCCATTATTAAAACGTAGAGGGTATGTAGAAAATAATTTTTAAAATTATTATTATCTCGAATTTCAGAATTTTTTCCTATAAAATAAATTATGTATATGTATTAACAAACAAAAAAATTTACGTGATAAATTTTTGATAAAAAATGATACATACAAAAAGGGCAGTGTTTCTCCTATTTTTTTAAAAAATTTAGGCATATTTAGGACACTTTGACTTTTAATTATGCAAATATTTTTTATGCAAATAAATGATTCTAATTTGAGAAAGCCTTACATCTTTGAAATTATTTTACTACAAAACACAGTTTTATGGAAGTCTATTTATTATTATGACACATCGATCCTGCAGCTATAAAAGTAGTAAATTTTATTCATTATAATAATAATATTTTGTTTAAAACAAATTATAGTCGAAGGCTGAATTGCACCTATTTTCATAGCGTATAGTTCACCTTAAATCTACAGAACAGGCACCAAAAAACTGTTCTTATAACAAAAAATAAATATGAGTGTCGAAACTTACAAAATTTGAGTAATAGAAATACTCTTTGCTGAAGACTTACTTTTTACAACATTCGTCTGTTCGTCCACTCCTGCTAGAATTGGTCGCCTTCTGAAAATTTTATTTTAATACTTTATATACAATTTATAGAAAAACAAATTATTACAGCTCCACTATTTTAAGAATGTACAATGATATATTAAATTAAATTAATGAAGCTAAATAAAGAAAAATACATAAAAGTCACATAAATATAAAGTTCCTAGTTCCTGTATTACCTAATAAGACTTTATTTGTTATTCTTATATAAATTCAATACGTAAACTCTTAACACCTGTCAATTTCTTATGTGAAGGTCACTGTAGGTACTTATATAGAATTTCTTACGTTTATATTGCTACTTGAACATAAATAATCAACTGCAGTAACGGTTCTCAAACTTTAAAATTTTTCTAATTGTAATTTTAAGACAAGACGCACGAAAGATTACACCATTTTTGCGATTGATTATATTTTTTTAAGATTGAATAAAGTTATTGAAATCGATTTTAGTTTTTGTATTAGAATTACTTGTAATTGTGAATATGTATTTAATATTGTGCCCTATTCCTGATACATTAGTTTTGTATGCCTCCAATTCCAAATCCATCCAAAAACAGCTATGTAGGTTAACGGTTTATGCTGATCTAACTATTCACCGAAATGAAGCTGACTCCTGGATACGCCAAGCCTATCCAGTTAGAGAAGATGCTGACAAATACTAACTGCTTAGATGCTTGGGACATGACGTGAACTATACATAGACTTACCCATTGGTAATATTTAGCCAACAGGACAATACATAAAACAAATAAAACTTGCTTAACGTTCAGTGGAGTCCTCAACTTTTAAAATTTAGTGTTGGGTAATTTTTTTAACGTGGAAGTCTACCACATATTCGTTTATTGATTTGTGCAATTATAGTTATATCATCTAACAAACCAATAGGACAATAAAATTTTCTTAACGTTTGGATTGACTTTTTCACATGGTATTCTACAACAGGGGTGGGCAACCTTTTGTATAACAGGGGCCAGAATAACATTTACGTTTCGTACGCGGGCCGTAGTTGTTAATTGACATATTTTTGTTACTTATAATTTTTTTCTGAAAATATAAAAAACAATAATAAAACAAAATTAACTAAGTACTACATTTATTTCTTAATTTCAACTAGACGAATTATATCAAAAATTAATGTGTAAATCTTCCCTTTTTCTTTATGTTGGGTATTAACCTAATTTTAAATTTTTGTTTTTGAAAATATTTATTTATTATTTCTTCTAAAGATCTCGCGGGCCGGATTGGAACTTTACGCGGGCCGGAGGTTGCCCACCACTGTTCTACAACATTATTTTTATAAAACTTAATTACATATCTGTTTCTACGAGTAGTAGTTCGATATCTCTATCTCTTCTCTATATACAATATACGTTTGTACGCGCTAAACTATATGTGTGTTTTATGGACCGTGAGGAGTGTTTCTGCAAAAAAAAAAAAAAAATTAAGAACTACACTAATAGATTTATGGATAACTCATTCCATCATATTTCGAGTTCCCTCCATCTTTATACTAATAGGGAAGTGAGGAACGAAGTGTAAAAATAAAAATAACAAACTAACTAGGAACTATTCTAATAGATTTATAGATAACTCATTCGATCATATTTCGAGTTTCCTCCTCCCTTATACTGATGTGGAAGCGAGGAACGAAATGACGAGCTTGTTTCACTAATGTAATGAAGTGGAAGCGAGGAACGAAGTGACGAGTTTGCTTTGTCAATGTACTGACATGGAAGCGAGGACTACATGCAGTGCCATCTAATTAAATCGAGGGGCAATACAACGCAAGCATACTTCCAGCTAGTTTGAAATAAATTGAAATTATTGTTTAATGTCTACTAAAGTTCTTTGCTCTGTCTTATTCCGTTCGAGAGTTATTGAACATACAGACATACATCCATCCATCCATTACTTCCGTTTAAACTCGTCATCGATAATAAATACCTAGTTTTGCAATATTTGGGTGTTAGATATTTTTGTAAATATTTAGTCTATAAATAAAAATACAAAATTTGCAATCTTATCACAAATATTAAACATTGCATTTACCGCGATAGCTCTTATCAAGGTCGTCCGTTATCTTTTTCCTAGTCTATGTGTTATGCGTGCAATTCATCACAGTTACTGAGAAATTAGACATAATGAATGTTTTGACACACAGTTCTTCAAATTTTTGTTATTCATCCAATTTATCGGACGGATTGAGTAATTTATCTCAACGTTTGTTATTTAGTTGCATTCTGTAGTTATGTGGGTTATGTTAGTGATAATAGTGTTCTTTGTGTTTCTTTGTGAAGTTATATTTATTTATTTAAATTATTTATTCCTAAATCATGGAACGAATTGCAAATATGTTCAGTGTGGTAAAAGAAAAGCTTTACAGACGCTGGTGAGTATTAATGTTTTTAAAACTGATTTGCTTGAAATTGCTTATAACTAAATAGTTTTTTAAATATTTTTAAGAACAATGTTGAAATTAAATTGGGGAATATTTACTTTTCTGAACGTTTGAGAGTATCAAATAAAATATTTGTATCTACACTGTACATGAACATATACATATTATCTAATATTAATGCACGGTTGTATATAAAGCGTTGTTTGATCATCTCGCTGTTAACCACGGTAAAACTTGAATTGTAATAAAACAATGTATGTAATAAACGTCAATATTTTGACTTTTGCAATATTCAAACATGAAACATGTATAAATACAATAAAATGCATTAAGCTAATAATTAATTATTGCAAACATCACGCTATTATTGTTTACCAAAAAATGAATAATTTTAAACTGTAAATTATGAATTTTAGAATTAAAATATCAACATGTGTAAATGTGTTATCAGCTATCTTGCCCATTGTTTACATTTAACATGTTGTTAGGTAATAATGTAGTTTTGGGCAACGGCATGACAGGTAGCGTTGAAGCCGGTTTACCCGATAACGCAAGTTAAGCACCACTGCCCGCGGTCAGTAGTAGGATGGGTGACCCCTTTGCGAAAACCCATAAAAAAAAACACTGCGTGCCGTTGTCACACCACCGAAAACGAGGTATCGAGGCGGCATATTATCCTCAGTAGTTGAGACCGCTTAAATAAAAATAAAGAAAACAAAATGTAGTTAACAACGCTTTATGGAACTGGTTCTAAATATTTAACACAATATAACAAAAGTTAGTAGGTACCGGCTGTAGTTTTCTTTATAGTTTATCAATTAATAATTTCTTATACTTACATACATAGATAAGGCATTATAGGAATCATGGAAAATATCGATGGTAAATATTTGCGTAAATACGTCATCCTCTGAATCCGTTTTGCTCATTTTCTCAATGACCTCTATTTGGATAGATGGATGGATGTATGTCTACATTTGCAATAACTCATGAACATAAATAGATAGATTAATTAAACTTCATAATTATAGTTTCATGGTAATGCGTAGAACTGATATACTTTTAGTCAAAATGTCAAGTGAAAACATTACTTGTCATCTTATATTAATTTTTTCATCTGTAATGTCATCTGTTAATTCCAAAGGTATACGCTATGTTTATCCCGTGTATAACAATGTACTACATTTGCTTGTTTACTATTTTGAATCCTGTCATCTGACATTCCCTTTTATTGCGCAGGAATGTTCATTCTTTTTATGTTTACTGTTAATTTCTACTAATAAAGAAACAAGATATCTTCGGTTTTAACAACATGAAATGAAACAAATATATTCAGGCTAGACCGTCAACCGTCACATAAATACGTTCAGTTGGCGCATGAAATTTGTTGTTCCTGACACACCTGACATACAATATAATAAATTAAAATTATTTCGAATGAGAAATCTGATGCAAAACATAGTTTCAAAAATACTGGCAATAATATATAGAATGTGAAATATTATTCGCAATTTTCTCGTATCTGTTTATTTTATTACGAGTTTAATAAAATAAATCATACAATAATCAAACAAACAACTATATGTTAAACATGTTTTTTATGTTTAAACAATGGATTTTTATATTAAGATAAACGATGTATTTGAACCAAACTGGTGACCAAATCCAAATAGCATCGGTCAATTATCTAATCTAAAGAATATACTTATTGTTAATTTTCTAATATTAATAGACGACTTGGTTATTACATAAATAGACCATAAATAAACCATGCAGTTTGACAAATATTTGTACTTCAGAAAATTGGTACGAACAAATACACCAATTTAATTATAAATAATTCAGCTAAAACCTACCTAATCCATAATAAATCGTAATATAACCCATTACACTAAATCTCTTATCGATAAAATTAAATTACTTTTCCAATACGGGACAACGGAGCAAAATAAATGTAAAAATATTCCTCCACATTCCAGATTCCTCATTCCTTTTTGCTGTAGCATGCTTTATCGTTTGCTGATCAAGTGATCAGTGAAACAGCAAGAGTCGCTATTAACACAAACCATTTGCAGAATCGGGAATTCCCAATATATCCATACTCATACATCCGTTTCGAATAATTTCATTGGCTGTCGTTAACTCGCGTTGTGTTGTGCGTTGGCATTTGGTGCGTATGTATTTTTTGATTTATTTTTGCGTACCGCCTGGTAATTAACTGAAGCCATAAATTTATTATATGGATAATTGCTCACGATTTTTATTGTATTTCGCACGTACATTCAATACGAATGGAAATTATAGGGTTTATTGGTATTTTGTTTAATAAAAGGTCATTATAAAGTATTGTGCACGAATTATCTTTTATTTTGCTTTGGTTTATGTTATTTAGAGCTCATTCTATTACTGAATAATTTGTCGCGTGATTCACAGATGTATTTACAAATTTATGTAAAGCATTACAGCCAGGTAAAAAATTAAAAGAAAATATATAGTTTAACAGTGAAATATGAATTTTCCAAATGCGCAATAACGTTTTCTAAAAACAATATCAGTTCAATTATTTGGAGAATGGTGTGATTTTATATTTACAAGTATTTGTTTACTCTCATAATATTTGATGATAAGCCTTCAGACTTTAGAGGAATTAAAAGTAGCAAATACGAGTATATGCAACTTTATTTACAGCTATGTATGCAATAGATGCTGCCTATCCAATTAGTACTTAGAATTAGTAGTTCCACTTTGGATTACGGAAACCAACGCTAACGTTCACAGGAATACAATTAAAGCATCAATTTATAAATACTGAATAAGAATAATTTATAATTAGTGGAATAAAAATATGATGTTCTCTTTTTTTTCTGTTAGAAACGCCAAACAGCATAGAATCTATAACCGAACTTTAATCAAAATAGAAAATAGCATAACATGAAATTTTATATAAGTTATATTGTGACTCTTTTCTTATTTTGTTATTTCCATTTTACGTGACTGGTTGTTATATGACTATACGTGTTATTATTGTTATTGTTGATATTTTTATGTTATTAGTTAGTTAAATTACTTTTTATATTTAGTTTCTTTAATTTTAAAGTATTATACCAAATTTAATTCAAGAATATATTTTTATATAAGTTATACTTACAATAATTAATACTTTATTTAGCACTATACTGTAAGTTTCAGCTAATATACATTTACTTTAATGTCATCAAAATATTATTGCTAAGATACCAATTATAATATGCCAGATAAAATTCAACATGGGTTGTCAGTGTTAAATGTGCTAGTCATCATAATTTAAGGTCAAACATACGCGTCGAAAGAACGAACCCTTTATTTTTTAAAAAAACAGCAAATTCTGTATTCTTTATTTATTTTCATGTTCTTTATGGTCCAACAACCTCCATTCGTCAAAATATCATAGATTTTTTACTGTGACTTGTACATTGCAATGTCAGATGAAGAACATATTTTCGTTGGGTTCGTTCACTCTCATGAATTTTGTTTTGCAAATTCAAATTTCAATAAATTATTTCTTACAATTATTCTTATCGAAAAACAAAACAATTACTACTGTGAAGTCTTTGAACATTCTAGTATTTATATATGTGGATGAAAAGGATAACTGAAACATTCAACTATAAAAAAATATTCGTTGAAGTCTAGTTGGTCAAAAATTCAGAATTTTGATACTGAATTTCTAATTCCCATGAACGACGACAGTAATGAAAATAATTCGTATATTTATAAATATAATCGTCTATAACATACTAAAATTATTTTACATTTGAATTTACAGTTTTTGAGAAAAAAATAAGAATATACAAAAAAACACACTTTTTGGTATATTTTTATTTGTTTCTCAAAAACTGTAAATTCAAATGTAAAATAATTTAAGTATGTTATAGACGATCATATTTATAAATATACACATTATTTGTATTACTGTAGTCGTTCATGGGAATGTGTGACATATATTTCACTACTTTGAGAATTATGTTCATGTATAATATGTAAACAAAATTAGCATTTTAAAATTTATTACAAAACTTTGGACTTTTATCTACAAACGTAGGTATAAAACATTATATGTTTCATTTATTATAATAATGATATATTGTTTCAAAAAAGTCATGTTCATCTTGCGCTATCTTCAGCCCGTATGGTTCACCTTAAAGATATTCACTAATGAAAAAACAATTCGAATAGTTACTTGATTTAGCTTTCGTTATAGTTTGAGAAATGTTAATAATATGTTTTTGAATCAGAAAATTATGATGCCAATATTATTTAACAGTGACAGCCTATGTTGCATTTTATCTGGTACAGAAGAGAGATATATAAATTGGTTTCCATAGTATTACATAAATGATAGAAAAGTAAATGTTGTGCCTTAGCTGAAAATCACTGTATAATTAATTATTGAAATGATTTCTGATTATTTTAACAATATTTTAGTAGATGTACTTCCACTAAGTGATAATTATAAGTATAATACTACTTTTAAATAAGTAGTTTTATAACGCCCCAACCTGTAATTCAAATATAATCGCTATGTTCGCATCTTTAATTTAAACAATTTGTTTTATTTTCATATCAGAACCTTAGATATTAATTTTATTTCTGTTATTGTTTGTTTGTTCTTTACATTGTCCTAATTTTATTGTCATGATTTCTATACAGATGAATCAAAAGAATTTATCCCCCGCTCAACGAAAACCATGTGTTTCAAATTATAGAGTTGTATTAAATATCTTTTTTGTTGTTGTTTTATTTATATACAGCAGTACATAGGTTCCCGTATTATAATTGGTTAATTTTTCATATTTCGTAGTGCAATTTCGAAATTTCATATTTAGTTTATTAGTTAACCGTGGCTTAATTTCATTGGTTCATCTGTACATTGTATTTTCATTCCGAATAAAACAGCAAACATAATTTTCCTAAATGTGCTGTACGTTCAAATTTATGGTATAAAACACGGAACGGATAATATAAATAGATGGTATACCTAAATTTTTTTTTCAAAAAATGAATAATAATTACTTCGCGAATACGAGGGGCACTGCCAAAGTTCGCGGAAAATGTAAAACAAAACACAAATTACGTTATGTAAATCGCTTTATTGCTTCTCAAAATATTCTCCTTTAAAACCTATACACTTTTGCATCCGACGAAACCAATCTTCAAAACAATTTTGCCACTCTGAGCGAGGTACCTTCAAAATAAGTGATTTAAATGCTTCAACGGCCTGTTCAGGCGATGAAAAACGCTCGCCACGCATTTTATTTTTGATATGTCGAAATAGGAAGAAGTCATTGGGTGATAAATCAGGCGAATATGGGCAATGAGTCATTAATTGGATGTTGTTACTGGTCAAAAACTCTACAGTTCGCCGTGCAGTGTGAGCGCTTGCATTGTCATGATGAACAATGATTCGCCGGTTTATGTTGTTCCTTCTGATTTCAGCGATAACTTCCGGCAAACAAATTGAAGTATACCAGTCAGCATTAACTGTCCTTCGATCCTCTAATGCAACAGTTGCAACATGACCGGTTTTTCCGAAGAAACAAGCAATCATTCTTTTCGAAACGCTTCGTGAACGCACCACTTTTGTGGGTTTAGGTTCATTTTGGAACACCCATACAGTCGATTGCTGTTTAGTTTCAGGTTCATATGAATAAATCCAAGATTCGTCGCCTGTTACGATGTAATATACCGAATTTGAACGACCCCCTTCAAATTTCTTTAGCATTTCCTTGCACCACTTGACACGTGCCTGTTTTTGTTCTTCTTTCAAATTGTGTGGGATCCAACGACTGCAAAGCTTCCTGACATGCAAATGATCGTGCAAAATCGTATGTATTTGTTTCGCTGCAATGCCTAAGGATGCTTCTATCTCACTATAGGTCACATGCCGATCTGACAAAATCATTTCACGCACAGCATCAATATTTTTCGCGACAACAGAGGTGCATGGACGACCTTCGCGAAGATCGTCATCAAACGTTGGTCTTCCACGCTTGAATTCTGCGAACCATTTGTAAACCATAGTTTTGGATGGTGCTTCATCCCCAAATAACGAATTAAGTTTTTCCACACATTGCTGCGGTGTTAAACCGTATCGAAAATCATAAAAAATCATCACTCGGAAGTCACGATTCGAAATTTCCATATTTCACACAATTATTACTCCCGTTAATTTTTTTTGAAACGAAACCGAGCAGTTTGAAATCGAACTGTCAACTGAATTATAGGTAAAAAAGGTCAAATTTTACGAATTTGACAATCGCAGAACGCTGGAAATGCAGAGAGTACTTGATTCCGCGAACTTTAGCAGTGCCCCTCGTACTTGTTAAACTGGGAATTAAAAGAACCTTGGTTCGATTCACACAACCAACAAATTATCATTACCTAACATTTTATTCAGATATATACAAATCACTTAATGATTTATTTGTTTATTTAAAAAAAAAATTAATTGAATAATATAATAGTGAGTGACATTATTTTATCAGTACAAAAATCTATAAATTTCCAGTTGTCCAATATTTTTATACCGGGTGTAGAAAATAAATGTGGAATATAGGGATTACAATATTATTTTTTTGGTAATGCTGTAATTTTTTTACCTATTCACTATACGGCAAAAGTAGAAAAACAAAAGATGTTCAGAATTTAAAAATGTATGCAATATGGCCCATTTGGTTACCTAATTGTCAGTATTTCAGGATACATCAGTCAAATTAAAATCAATATTTGTTAGAAAAATTGTAACAGTGCCATGGAAAATTAGACAAAAACGAAAATTATTTGAAATTTCAAAAGTAAGTGAAAATTTATTAAATTAGCAGAAAGAAATTGAAAGGTATGAACTCTAAAATTCGCTATTTTATCATTACAATCATCTACGAAATTTCTACAGAAAATAATACAACACTGTAGTAAATAAATCCAAATCTATTTTCTGAATAATATCAAATATATTTAGTTTTTTTTTATTTTCCATGGATATTTTACAATTTTCTTAATAAATACTAATTTTAATTTGCTTGATTTATCGTGAAATACTAATATTTAGGTAACCAAATAGGCCTTATTTACACTTTGGCAGTAAAGTGAATAAGTAAAAATTTATAGCAACATCAATAAAATAACATTGAAATCACTATATTTCATATTTCAATTCTACACTTTTTTTTATCAGTATACATGGGTTGATTACCAAAAAAACTCAGTATAGGAAAAGCGATGGTTAATTTTTCTTTTTCTGATAGCTACGAACCTAATTAAATTAAATCGAAGGTGTAAATACAAAATTAGAACTGAGAATTGTATTCAAGGAAAACCAATTTTTTCCTCTACATTTTTTTGCCTGCATCCAGATACACTAGTTTTGTATACCCGAAAATTTCCCAAGAACAGCTTGACAGACAAAACGTAGGAACCTTTCATATTTATAGGTTGGCATTTTAGTTGGCATCACAGTTATGTTTGCTTGTACTGTCAATTTTTTGAATTGAAATTTAATAAGATTAAAGTTAAATAATGGTTGAAACATGTAAGTAACTACTATAATTAAAATTACAGTGTGCAAGTGATAAGAAAATATATATTATTTTGTTAGGTTATATTAACCAAATTTTTAACGAAATATGTATATTTTATAAAATAATTTGATATTCAATTTCTTTTGTTACCAAGGATTTTACAATCATAAAAAATCTCAAGTATTTAATCTCCTTGTATTTAATAATTGAACAAATGAAATAAATGTATTTTATAAATTTATGGAAAAGTCAACACAAACAATCTTGTGTATTACATTTTCGGAAACTGTTTTTTTGAGGGCTCATTGGAGGGCAAACCAAAGGCTACTAGGCCTATCAAAATGAACTCGCACTTGTAATGTGTTGTATTTTAGAAAATGGTTCCTAAAATTGCTGTTTAAAAGTACTATGTAATTCAATGAGACTAGATAATTTATAAGATATACTTTGACAACTAACAAATAAACTTGATTCATTGGATATTCCGCTTAAACCTAATTTGTAAATATTATTTTATTAATATTGATTATGATTAGTATCTACCATAAGTAATTTTCTTTAAAACCATTTTGAGATTGCTTTTAATTTGTGCACAAGCAACAGATGCTGTTTTACACTCTAAACTATTTTTATGCATATTTACACTTTTGATCTAATTTTATTAAGTAATAAACTATAGTAGAATAAAATATTACTATTGTATATCAGTAAACAAAGAAAAATTTGACACCCGGTATAATTGGTCGCAAAATAGCAGATAATTTTGAAATTTCACTTCCAGTGCACAAATCGTCCCCAAAAATTTCAATGCTAGGTAATTATATTTATGAAAATTTCATTTGCTGAAAATGTATTTTTCGTTTCTTGTACAAATTTAACAGCGGCATAATTATGTTTAACATATGTTAACAAAAAATATATTAGTGTTGTCAACTAAAGGTAGGGGAATATCAGTAGGTATGATTTATCTAAAAACGTTTTAGTGTACCAATTTCTGCTTCTGACAAAAAGACAAACTTTACTAATAACTTTTTATTTGACTTAAATGTCGCTTGGAATATTTCCAACAAAGTTTTGTTTAGTCAAAAGTCTAAGGAGGAAAATAAATAAAAAGCAAAACTACATCTGTATCACAAACATAAATAATTCGATTCTGTTTCTTGAGCAAACAGTAAATTTTAAAAACTTTCCTATTCATTATCTTCTCAGTTAACAAGAAATTGACATGGACACAAATTAATTTCTCTCAGTTTTTTTTCTATTCACCTTCTGCATTAAAAAGTAGGTTCAGTTTTATTACACCACTGTAAATACGGTAAAACCAGAAAAAGTAGAACTGCTGCAGAGAGATTTACCAGGTTGTAGTTATTTCTACTCCAGTGCAGAGAGAGCGCTCTTAGTAACAGTAATAAATATCTGTGTTAAGATAATTGATAATTTATTGCTATTCATTTAATGCAATTCAATTTATACACTGCGTTTCTATCGTTTAAATTTTATGGTGGATATTGAGTTCAAAGTAGCAAGTATCTAATTTTATTTATGTACCTATTTAATTCTCCATATAATCCATATGTTGTCTAATTCTATAATAGGTTACTTTAGTTTTATTAGTGTGTTATTAATTTATAGACATATTCGTAAAGAGCATTAATTTTTCAGAAGATTTCACTAACGCCGTTTATTTAACGATTTAATATTATTGATAATTAAAGTTATTGGTACTTATGTATATAACGTATAACCTCTAGAATAAGTAACACTGTATTTTTTAACCAATCACAGAACTATATTTGTCCATTTAATGAAAGGTCTCGTGGAATAGAAGTATTTTCAATTCGCACACTAGTGCGGTAAAATATACAAAAAACACTAACTCTTCCCGGGCATTCTACAGCAAAATCATCTTTAAAATAACAAAATTTATTTCATAAAATGTTTTTTACCTCCCGCCTACCTCTAGGTAAGGGAGGTATTGTTTTTTCAATGAATAAGCACGTTTTAGGGTCCCTACAATACGATTTTACTATTTTCGCGATGATGTATGTATGTATGTATGTGTGTGTGTGTGTGTGCGTGTGTGTGTAGTCTGTGGCAATTTTTTCGTCTCGCATAACTCAAATACTACAATACCAAAAAATACAATTTTGTAAATTATTGCTTCTTATATTTAAATGAAGAGCTGATTAGATTTTGGATAAAATTGGTGAACCGAAAGTAGCAGTTTACTTTAAGCCCTTAACAGTTTTTCGTGAAAAACACGGTTAAATTTCCTTTTTCAACAATTTATGTTAATTTAAATGTTGAAGAATATTTAATTTTACATGTTTTTAATTACACTAATTTTATAAATTTTCATTAGATTTAGAGATAATAAAATATAAAGAAATTAGATTTCACAAATCTTGCATTCCTAGTACACCATGAAAACATTTAAAATTTTTAAATTTTTAATGAAATGTGACATATGTCATTGTGATTGTGAAGCTATTTTCTTAGTGAAAAATGTCAGAAAATTAAATAAATATACGAAAGAAATTTAAAATTCTCAAATATAAATAGAAAATATACAAATAAAAAGGTATGTTTCTGTATCATCAAATACTATTTTGTAGCGTTGAAGAGTAGTATTGGGCGGGAGGTTATGTGCTGGCCGCATCAGATTTTTTCATTTTCATTTATCAAAACCCGAAAAAAACTATCAATAATTTAAAGAGAAATATGCGTTGTTATTGTTTTTTAATTGTCATAACGTCAAATTCCTTAGCAACTGGTGATTGCTATAACTTTTGTTGCTGTGAATTTGTAAATTTAATTCTGTTAAAATAATTTTGTATATGATAAAAAAAAACATTCGTGTAAATGAGCCCTCCCTCTTAAATTCGTTCCTGCTTCAAATAAGAGCTCACAAGGGAAGAATATCTTTCTGCACTTAATATTAAACTATTTTTTTAATAAATTGTGTTGAAATCTATGGTGGAAATTTTACAGAATATCCACTTTCATAAAACTGACGCTGCCACCATTTAGCTCATCCAGCTCAAGCCCATTATATCCTCAATCTTTTGAAAACGTCACCCAGCCATCAACCTTGCCCCACATCAATTCTCCAAGCACCAACAGTTCAACTCTATACTAATTACACTTTTCATTCATTGTCCAGGCACACAATCAATACTCGTTTCGTTTCTCTTATTCTCTTTTGCTTCCTCCATTTCCGTCCACTCGCTAAATCCTCTCCACGTGTCCATTATGTTATGTCCGCTGTCAATACAGCGCGTGTTTACGTTAGACTTAGCGTGGACATAACGCAAGCGAAAGATGTATGATGTTACTGACATTGAAAGGATAGAGTGTGATGGGGGGAAAGGTAACGAGAATTGGTGACGGAATACATCAACGGATTAAACTACTTTTAGTTTAGAAGACGGTGAAAACTTATGATTATGAGTAAGAAATGTTTTGACGTGATTATATTTGTAAAGAATTGAATTAATGTTGATGTGTATGGTGTAGTTTTGTGAGTAAATTTAAATGTGCAATGTTTTTGTGTACCACACGGAAATAAATAAATGAAGGATTTGTAATTTGTTAGTTAAATTGGTATGTTTTTATTGAAATAAAAATTTAAATATTTCAAATCAAAGTATCAACAGGCCGAGATAATTTTTAAAATGAAAATTATACGGCAACTAAATAAAAAGTTCGGTAATATTACACAAACTTACTAGTGCGGTAATGTAAATCATTACTTGTCTAAAATGAGTGGGATATGTAGGATATATGGCACGATCGTAAATAAATCAATATTTAAACTTGTAATTTATGTGATATTATTTTTGAGTTGTTTTGCTATTTTAAAACTTGTGCTTTGAAATAAATATATACAAAATTTCCATAGCATCGAATGGTTATAATTTTAAGTATTTATTTATTTTAATTTATTGTTTTATCTATTGTATTTGTTTTATCTTTATTATGCATACACATAATATTTATGTGTTTATTTACAATATACTGCTCAACGGGAAAATTTCCAAATGAAGTAAAGAAATAAATAAATACAAAAATATTAACATACTGTGAAATATCCTCTGACAATATGTAAAAATCATGTTTATTGGTAAAATAATAATTATTATTATTATCCTCAGTTTCGTACATTTTTTATATATCTATCTAATTTTAAGTGCCGACATTTGCGCTATAAGAAACTATAAAAAATAATAGCTTAAATATATCAAGATAAGCTTTAAAGGGTACAGAAACAAGTATTTAAAACATAGGTTGGTAAGAAAATGCGTCTTATATCCCCAATTTACAAATACCTAGTTCGGTAATTTCTGCAGAACATTTTATTATGTGTAAAAGTCAACATCCATCAACTGTATTTGAGAATATAAGTGATGTATTCTAGTAAAAAAATCCAAAAAGCATTGAGAAAAGATATAAAGCGAGCTGATAACTTATAATAATTTTTGCCTTTTTTAACACTATCAAAAGTTATAATTTGATACTCGTATTTACTTTTGATACTAAATAAGTAATACTATTACTACATTAATTTAAAATAAAAATCTGTTAATCTATGTACTGCTTACGGAATCTGAAAATGAGTGAATAACTAAATAAGTTTTAGCCGATAAATAAAGATTATTATCAACTTTAATTCCTTATTCGCCTATAATTCATTTACGTTACATTTTATTAATCGTGGTTTTATGATTGTGTTTCAGGAGCGATGCGAATTTCCTGGAGCCATACCTTCACGGGCTGGACGAGCGACACAGCCCCACACACGGGCCGCCATCTTTGGAACCGCTGCCTAACTGTCGACTTCAGGCTCCCTTCAGTCTGGGATCCTCCACCGACAATACACTCAGCCGCGAAAATGTAAGTCTGTGAAATTATTTGTATTTTTAGCATTTTAAGGACGATAGTTGCATTGCCTTTATAAAGAGATAAATACAGTACAGCTTTCTTGTGGTACGGTTCGTCACTATCTTCTTTCTCACTTTCTCCCACTATTGGTGATTTGATTCAATAGCAGCAATAGTCGGAGAAAGAGAGAAAGAAGATAGTGACGTGAACCGCACCACAAGAAAGCTGTACTGTATGTTAATATCTTTAAAGAAACGGGAAGAGGAGATAATTTAGTAGTAATTAGTGCACGAGTGAGACTTCAAACACTTCATCTAGAGCAAATATTCATTAATAAAATTTAGCCTTAAACTCCAGGATTCCTCTATTGCAACTTGGAGGTACTTGCAATTGGGTTTTCAAATAATAGAGTAGTGCAGAAAGTTGCATATACGAGATGTGAGGATTTCAGGACGACATGAAGCACGAGCGTGAAATGGGTAATTCCGCACGAGATGCTAACTAAACTTTTCCTTTGACCTCATTTCTGTCCACGTACAATTCAAATATCAACACATAACACTAAAGGCAATTAAAAATTATTCTTCGCAATAAATATATGTCATCTCAAGCTATTGGGAGTTTATGAGCACACGCGCACAGTGTGACAAAGTGTCGACCTGTAAAATGCAATATAAATAGCTGCATTTTTGTACTTGGAAACAACATTTGACGCACGCTATTGATACCCAATAACTCTCAATTCGCGCACTTGTGCGGGAAAATATACAAAAAACACTGACTTTATTTGATAAATTTATAAAATATTACACCGATTTTCGTGTATCAAATCTACACAAACCATCGATAACCGCCAATAATTTAAGTTTCATATCATCAAATTCCTTAGCAACTGGTGATTTATCTGAGTTTACTGCTGTGAGTTTGTAAATTTATGAGCACTTTAATTCTGTTAAAAATAATATTGTTCGTCACAAAATAACATTGTACAAACCTCTTGCAGGAAGACGTCATCCCGCACTTGACATCTTAAATAACTATTTTAAAATGTACCTGTTATTGTAGTTTGTAAACTCCATAATACAAATAAATATTATTGTATGAAACAATTGATGATCGTTTAATAGTTATTTGTGTATCAAGTGCGGATAGAGCATTGTTTGTTACTTTGCTGCACGCGGCGAGAAAACTCGACAAGTGCACCGAACAAGCTCTATCCGACGAAATACACACAATATTTTTTTTCTTCAAACGTCATAAAAGTACGTTGTTATGTATTTGTATTCAACAAGCAGAAGTTCAATATTGTCGCCGCCGGCGTAAAAGTGTATCCTTGGCAACACATTTACGCCGGTGGCGGACAAAGTAAAATATTATGAAAAATAGTTAGGTTGTAATTCAATAATTTGACAGTTAAAAATGAAACAAATAAACAAAAATAACAAAACAGCATATTCTACGGCAACTTGAAATGCTAGATAAGACAGAATATTTTTTGAAGTTTTGAGCATTTTATAATATTTATAATTTTATTTTCTATGTTTGAAGAAAAAATAGCATGTGTTATTCGGAGTAAATGTGTCTTTGGGTGCTTCGCATGTAATTGTTCGACTCGCTTCGCTCGTCGTTCAAACTTACATGCTCAGCACCCAAAGTATCACATTTACTCCTAATGACACAATATACTATTCTACAATCGTTGAACAATGTCAAGCTGTAGAAAGAAATTAATTTTCAAAATTATCTTTGGTCACGCCTATAACAATTCAGTAAGATTGTAGTTACCCATGTCACCGTAATCATGACAACGTTTATGAACAAAATAAAAATTTTCAAAAAAATCATAATTTGACACATGGAGTACATTTGACATAAAGTCTACAGAGTGAATACGTTTATGGTGATTAAGTTGAAGTGTATGTACGTATATGCCAACTGTATTTGCAATAGCAAGGTTATTACCAGAAAAATCCAATGCATCATTTACTTCTTTTACCTAATTTATTTTTGTTTTGTTTTTGTCGCGCTAGTGCGACAATATGTCACTTTGTCGCCCTAGAGCGACAATTTTGAACATTTCCTAACCAAAAATGGAATAACAATGTCGATATTGTGCAACGATTGTAGAAAAAATTATTTTATCTACGATAGTGTGTAAAATTGATGTTTAACTGTTAGTTTCAAGTTTGTAAAACGGTTGTTTAGTAACACGATCCCATTAGTCACGGGCAGTCACGGGTTGCCAAGCAACGAGTGATTAAAATTTTTAAACACGCCAAATGTGTAAAAAATTTGTTATCATGGCAAACTTCTCATTTAATATTGTGATCCTACTTCATAAATAAAAATATTTTTTTTATATTTTTTGGGGTTTTTCATTATATCGTAGATAAAATTTTGACTCAAGGTCTTAAAACACTCGCTACTCTCGTGTTTTAATTGACCCATTCGTGACTAAAGACTAGCTTTACGTACTTGTATCGTAAATAACTATTATTACATTTTACTTTGACTTTTCCCCACGATACATTTGAATTGATTTCAAACTCGATCGGGCTTATCATTATTTATTAAATATTTTTCGAAATATACTGACGAGCAAAAAATTTAGGTCAACTGAAATTATAATATATTTTCTGCTTTAAGCTTATATTTCTAAATTGTAAATCGAAAAAGGATCTTAATAATTAATTTAGCTTTTCAATATTGAATTATTAATTTAGTCTACAAAATACAGTACAATAATTTAACATTTTCAAATATAAGCATAAAACAGAAAATTTCAAAAAAATTCATCATAATTTCAATTTTCAAATTAACGTCAATTCTTTTAAACATAATTTAGTTTCGCTCAAAACCAAAAGCATCAGATACGAGAAATTAGCAATAATATTTGTTTTTATAAATATGCATAATTATGAGAAATAAATTTATTGTTTTGTGCGTGTATTGTGTGCGTAAACTACCAATTCCGGTTTTGTAAAAACCAAAATCAACACAGTTCTTCGCATTATCATGAAACTTATGAAGTATTATTATTCTATCTTTTCTGGTTCCTGAATTATTGATACACTTCCATCCATTCGTCTGAACAGACGACATTGGGATAATAGTCAAAACAGATTCAGAAGATCATTGAAACATGAATTTTTGCATTAATCTTGTCATTGTTTTTTTTATGATACCTATAGTTCTATAGTTAGTTTATTTATTCATGCCTTTTGGCCTAGAATCTATACAAATTTTTACATCTTATTTCTATGGTGATTACATTATATAAGTTAACTAAAAAAAACTAACTATATAATACGGTTTCTTCATTCTAAAATTTTTTCCATTCAGTCTTTTGCTGTTCCTAGATCATTTAGTAAGTAAATTTCATCTCTTCTTTCTCTTTCCGTCTCTCTGCAAGAAGGTCTTAAATGTTCTAAAGATTCCTCTTCTGTACCACATAATCTACATCTCTTTTCTTCTGCTGACAGCCAGTACATGTTACTTCTTTCCTCATTGCTGCATCTAAGTCGAGCTATTGTAGTGACATTTATATCTTTTAATAAATATCTTGGAATATGTAGTGTCTGTAAATTCTTGTATCGTGGGTTATATTTGGTTTCTTGAATTTTGTTGAACTGTTCTTGTTTTTGTATGTCTCTGTCTATGTTTTTCAATGTTTCTATTACAGTTTCTTCATTTTGTCTCTTTCTCTCCTATAGTTCTATTATTATACTCAAAATGATTTTGGAGAAGATGCACTTCATCAACCTGAAAAAAAACTTTATAAAGTGAAAAATAACTTGTAAAGTTTATTGAGGTATGCTAATGTTTAAAATAAAACGACGTAAAAAATACTAGCATTAAGAAAAGTATATATTAATGCAATTTACAGTGATTTTATAGTTAATTTTATTCCTTTAATGGCATTTTAAATTATAAAAAATAATTCTAGTTCATTTTTTGTTCGCTATGTTGTTGCTATTGTTAAATGATCACGTTTACATACAAAATTCATGTCGAACTGTCACTTTACTGTCAGATTTTACTGTGTTGTTAAAATTTGTGCTCCTCGTGATCCAGAGTTTTATAATATGTATGTACAAATATATTGCGTTTATTGCAACAAATCACGTCTAAAATGGCGGTACGTGTGATGCAACGCATTGAATTTTCATTTCAATAAAAATTAGTATCCCATATAAACGTTGTTGCATAGTGACGTCATTATCTAGTAATATTTTTGATGACGTGCGTCTTCTCCAAAATCATTTTGAGTATACATATAATAAAGTAAAAATGAATTTAAACATGTTTGGAATTGTGGAAACAGGTACTGGCCTAAGTGTTTGGCTTCAGAACTTACAAGACGTCTTAATTTTTTCTGTTTTAATCTGAATACTTTCTGATCTACACCTCATATGCAAAGAGGTCAAAATGTATCACTATCAAGATTTACTAAAGCAGAGTTCCACACCCAAAGTGAGTAAATGGCGTATTGATTTATTTCCTAAAATGAAAGCGTTGCATTATTATTTTAAATTTGCAATTCCATTTATTCTGCTATCTTCTAATTATATCGTAATGCGTTGAATCACGCTTGAAATATACTTGTACATATATTATTACCTCGTTTGAAAGTGATGTTTTAACAACACCTGCCTATATTTCCGCTTGTCATGTCACAGTGTGCGGATCGTACATCATGCACACTTCACGCTTTTTCAAAACACCATCAATTATTTCAACCCATTTACACTTAAATCGGCGTCTCATACTCTTTCACAGTTCACATTCACGCCACCCCGCCACGTCACCCTCTATACACTGTATGCAGCCAACACCGAACGTCGAGTTCATCCATATGCAATTTTTTCATAAATCAAGCATTCATGTAGCGAGCAGGAACTACCACTGAATTTCAGAATTGTACCCCCTCTTGTATATAAAATGCTGGCAGATTTCGTGTGTCTCTATTTTTACATTTTTAAAATGAAACATCACGAAATGAGAATCACAACTGCCTGTTCATCAAATATTTGCAAACAAACATTTCGTGACAAAAAGTATTTGATTGCACCCTATTGTTGTAAATATTTACTAACTATATTTGTTTTGGGATTTTTAAGTGACAACACAATCGTAGCAGAATTACAGTTTGCTTATCACAACACATACGTCTATATCACTAATTTGGAGTAAATTTTATAGTACTTTCTAAAATAATTGTCACTAGTTTTATTTCTAGTGATAATTTCATTCATTGCAAATTTGACCAATCAGAATGTCTCATTTTCCATTGTTGTGCATTTTAGAAAAGTGATTAAACAGCACCATGCTGTTTAATCGCGATTAAATTGAAGCTAGCTTTTATATGCAAATTTTGAACATTTTGAAGGCATATTTAGCCGAATAATTATTTGCAGAAAATACATGTTTTTTACTTTTACTGGTACTCTATATCATTAAACATGTTGAATTATTCAATTTAAGCTATTTTTATTTACAAATTTTTGACATTTATTTGACAAGTTAAAAGAAAAACAAACAATTTGCTTTAGTTACAATATAACAACAAAATTTTATGGAGTTTATGTGTGTATCGATTTATTTATGTGATTATTTTTTGACGTTACTTAAAACCAATTAAATGCTTCATTGTAGATCACGTGTCTATGTTTTATCCAATCATGTCATTATTATACTGAGAATAATGCTCTTGTGATTATTCCCCGCAATTTTCTTTGTAGCTTTTTTGTTTTTGTTGACAGATGTCAGATGTCAGATAGTTATGATCAACACAAGTAGAAATGAGCAAAAAAGATAGATTTAGTGGCGTGCCTTATGATGAAATCAAAAAATAATCTAATTAAATATAACTCGAGAATTCGATAAATTAGAAAATAATTCTCCAGTATCTTTCTCAAACTTGTCGCCTACGGGCTTTTGTGGCTATTGCATGGCAACAAGTTTTCGAAAGATCTGTCAAATTATTTTCAATTTATTCTCACCCTCTTGTTATATTATTACTGATTATTTTTTGACGTTACTTAAAACCAATGAAATGCTTAATTGTATGTCACGTGTCTGCGTTTTAACCAATCCTGACATTATTATGCTAAGAATAAAGCTCTAGTGGCTCCAGTCATTATTCTCGGGAACATTCTCTGTAGCTTTTTTGTTTTTATTGACAAATGTCAGATGTCAGATAATTATCAACAACACAAGTAAAAATTAGCAAAAATAATAGATTTAGTGCCGTGCCTGATGATAAAATAAAAAAATTATCTAATTAAATATAACTCGAGATAAATTAGAAAATAATTCTCCAGTATTTTTCTCAAACTTTTTTTCGAAAGATCTGTCAAATTATTTTCAATTTATTCTCACTCTCTTGTTATATTATTACTGAAAATGTGTCAAAAAATTTAGTACAAATTATTCGGCACGTATTAAAGTTTATTCTATGAATTTATGAAATAATCTTGACATTATACCCCTCGTGCTAAAGTATAGAATCGATTAAATTTGAAAAGCTTATTTTAAAAATTTTTTCTTCAAACGTCATAAAAGTACGTTGTTATGTATTTGTATTCAACAAGAAGAAGTTCAATATTGTCGCCGCCGGCGTAAAAGTGTATCCTTGGCAACACATTTACGCCGGCGGCGGACAAAGTAAAATATTATGAAAAATAGTTAGGTTGTAATTCAATAATTTGACAGTTAAAAATGAAACAAATAAACAAAAATAACAAAATAAGATATTCTGTGGCAACTAGAAATACTGGATACGGCAGAATATTTGTTGAAGTTTTGACCATTTTTTTATGTTTTAATGTCTATTTTCTATGTTTGAAGAAAAAATAGCATGTGTTATTCGGAGTAAATGTGTCTTTGTATGCTTCGCATTTAATTGTTCGACTCGCTTCGCTCGTCGTTCAAACTTACATGCTCAGCACCCAAAGTATCACATTTACTCCTAATGACACAATATACTATTGCTTTTAAAAAAGTGTTATTATACATAATAATTTAAGATAAAATCTCTCGACCTGCGGATTTTTTCAAATTATTATGTACTTACACTTTTTAAGCAAATTTTTTTGCATAAGCTAGACATGTCCAATTTAATCGATTAAATTCTTAGCACTTCTAAAATAACTATATTGATTATTGCTGCTTTTTGTTTATTTCATTTAATTAGTAATTTTTATTTAAATGATAACATTTTGTTATTTTAATTATAATTTAGTTTAAAATGACCTATTTCTAGGTAAATAAGCACGAGAATGTTCCTAATATTTATTAGTTTTATACAATATGTTGAAATTATATAGGTATGAATATTATTGAAAAGTCAAAATTTTGGCATTATTCAAATTTAACTTTTTTTCCGTTAACAATTTGATTAGTTGATAATGTTTTGTTTTTATCTTTTCAGTATTATTTAAACATAAAAAATCACGCCATTTATCCAATTTGAGTAATATGCTATTGCAAATCTTGGTAAATACTATATACGTATTTTTACATGAAGTGCTGTTACCAGCTATCAAGTCACGTCTCCCAGGTATTGGAGGCAGAACCACAAGTAGAAAATTGGAGATATTGTCGACTAAGGTACTCGAATTGAAGTCCTCATGGTCATAGTCTGATGCGTTACCATGGATCTATTTATCCCATAACATCAAACGTAGATAAATAAATTTGCAGTCAAAAAACTTTAATAAGTGTAAGCTACGAGCTTACGAGATTTTGTTAGCGAACCATCAACCGGAAGTCGAAGTTTACTGAGGGCTTATCATATTTTTTCTTACGCATTGTAGTAAATATTTGATTTATGCATATTTTTTATATAAAAGAAAAAAAGGAACTTGGTTTCTAAAGTTTTTTGGTGTATATTTCAAAGTGTCTCATCAATATATCTTTCACAAAAATTAAATAATTTGAAAAACCAACGATTTAGCGGGAAGTTATTACACCTAATTACAAGTATAATAAACAATAGGATATGTGACCATAGTCGAATTTAAAGAAATAATAATAAATAAATTAAGTAAAATGTTATCGTATAATAATTACAAATTTAAAAAAAAACGACATAACATAAAAAGGTTTAATGGTATTTTCAATTTGAAATAAAATTTATAACAAATTACACCATTGCGTGTCGTCAAATTTGTAGAGTATAAATTATAGTAGGTCATAGTGCTTGGAAATTGATAAATGTCGGGTAATACGAATATAACCTATATATTACAGTAAGTATATTTACCGACAAAAAGGAAAAGTTTCGAATAAAATATAGTTTCCAGGGTTTAAAATTATTTATATCAAAATATAGAAGCATAAAAACTTACCTATATCTAAATATGCAATTAGGGTTTCCAATGCCGGGATACCACAATTTTGAGATCTCGGGATTTTCCCCAATATTTGAATCAGGTATTTATTTTTCAAGGTAAATACCCAGGGTAAATACCCGGGTATTTACCCATAAGTGGGTGTATATTTATTGATTAATAATAATGTAAAAATGGGTTTTCAATATCATTGAAAAATATTTCAAGTCACATAAAAGTACATTATTTAACATTTTTGGTATTTCCAACCTCAAGTATAAGTACAATAAACAAAAAAATATCGCATCAAAAGAGAACAGAATAATAATCATAATTTAAGCTATGTTTTTGTGAGGTTAGAAATATCAGTCTTAAATAAAATAAAAACAAATAATTTTACTTTTTCATATTTTTAATTCCGCAGGAAACTTCAATCATTTAATAATATGATTTTCCATTTTATTTGCATTTGCATGAAGATATTACGCAAACTACCTTTCTCTTTCGAGAAAACTACAAAACATTTTTTTAAAACCCTTTTAATCAAGTTTAATGTTAGTCACAGAAAATACAAAGAAAATTGCCGATAGGTCAGGCATAACCTGCATTTGTATGTTCAAGAGCTAATTAATAGCTATATCGACTTATTTCGTAAAATTTTACTTATTGTAAGTAAAATGTATTTTTGGGTAGGTAAATAGACCTTGGGTAAATACCGGGTAAATACCCTAATTTTATTTACCTACCTATTGGGTATTTACCCGACTCACATCACTAATTTGAATCCAGGTATTTATTTACAATACCGGAATTTTCGGTATTGATGGTTCTTAGTACAATAAGCTGTATTAAATTTTATCAACTTTACTTGCATAATATGATTGGCTCACTTTTATTTCTAGATAATATTTTAAAGAAAATTAAATACTTTCATAGTAAATTGTACGTTTCTATATTTATATGTTTTTTTTTTTATATTTACTTTTATAATAGAGATAAAATTTACGAATTCTAAGAAATTTAATTTTGTAGTGTCGTCTAAATTCCGGGATTGAGTAAAGAAATTTTAGGTATTGAATAACGCTTCCGGAAATCAGTACCTACTTAAAATCCCATTATTGAATATTGTTCCTATAGCGATTTTTTTTGAATTCTGAAATCCCGGAATTGATATTCTATTCGGTAGTGGATGCCCTATATGCAATATAACACGATATTTGTATCTATGTCTTTCTCTTCAAATATATCCATCTTTTTCCTACCAAAACTCTCTCACGTATCTCTTCTCCTAATTTTTAATAATTAATTTCTCGTAAACTATAAGTAATTTATCGATTTAAAAAAATACAGGTTAGGTCATAGACCTAATTACCGAATTTACCTAAATTTGACAAGCTAATAAAATCATAGTAATACAACTGAAATATTATTGCTGTTCGAGTGTTCGACAAGAATTTAATTGAAATTGTAGTATAAAATATTCAAAAATACGTAAACACCTATACAAACATAACTCGTGACACTACTATGCTTATACAATTTTTGTCTTGTATGTTGTAATCTGCACTATCTGTTCCTATTTTTCACCTAATCTTGAACAATATTGAATCATCATCAAGTTGCTTACAACATAAGATAAAGTAAATTATCAATTATTTTAGAATTTCGGTTTTCCCGTTCCCATGACTATCTTGTCCGCAGTAGTTTATGTTTACTTTTAATGAATCATGGGGCGCTAACTACTGGCTTACTCTGACTGTAGGTCATCGTCTAGAATTAGAGACACCACGGACATGGCTTGCACGAGTGATCCTTTATGTTTACTTTTGATAAAATTAGATTTGTTTAGTCGGTTTACTTACCGCTTCTTCATTAAATTGTATATGTAGTGTTTCCGGATTATCAAGAGTTTACTTTACAATCGCCCATCAGAAATATAATATGGTAGCTCACACTTTATACTGTAATTATGTATCTTGTATTGCCTTTTTTGTAAAGAATATTGTTAGTTGCGGGCAGTAATATAAGTTTCATGATTTATGCAAAAAACGGAGTTGAACTTTGCTTGACACAGAAAACAATAAATTCGATTTATATCGAATATGGAATCAGTTGCAAAAAAAGGATCAAATGAAACATGTTTTTAATAAACTTCCACCAATTAACAAAATTATTATGAAACTATATCTAAATTGAAGAATATCTGCACTTTTAAAAAGTCTTAATTGTTATTCATTAAGCCACAATGGCTGGTACCACGAGCTCTGTTTTTGGGTGTTTTAATAGCAGTGTTTTAAGCTCTGTTTTAGCGTTGTACAATGTTCTAAAATTAATTTATAAAAAAATACTTCAAATAAAAGTGCTAGATAATACATTTCTCTCTAAGTTCTATTTGAAGCATTTTTTTATAAAACAATTTTAGAACATTGTACAGTGCTAAAACCGAGCTTAAAACGCTGCTCTTAAAACACCCAAAAACAGTGCTCGTGGTACCAGCCATAGATTTTTACCTCCCGCCTACCTCTAGGTAAGGGAGGTATTTGTTTTTGGTCAAAAAATTGGGTAGTGAGTTTTCAATGAATAAGCACGTTTTAGGGTCCCTACAATACGATTTTACTATTTTCGCGATGATGTCTGTATGTATGTATGTATGTATGTATGTATGTATGTATGTATGTATGTATGTATGTATGTATGTATGTATGTATGTATGTGTGTGTGTGTGTGTGTGTGTGTGTGTGTGTAGTCTGTGGCAATTTTTTCGTCTCGCATAACTCAAATACTATAATACCAAAAAATACAATTTTGTGAATTATTGCTTCCTATATTTAAATGAAGAGCTGATAAGATTTTGGATAAAATTAGTCAACCGGAAGTAGCAGTTTACTTGAAGCCCTTAACAGTTTTTCGTGAAAAACTCGGTTAAATTTCCTTTCTCAACAATTTATGTTATTTTGAAAGTTGAAGAATATTTAATTTTACAAGTGTTTTGATTATACTAATTTTATTAATTTTCATTAGATTTAGAGATAATAAAATATAAAAAAATTAGATTTCACAAATCTTGCATTCCTAGTACATCATGGAAAAATTTTAAATTTTTTACGAAATGTGACACATGTCATTGTGATTGTGAAGCTGTTTTCTTAGTGAAATATATGTCAAAAATTAAATAAATATACGAAAGAAAATTAAAATTCTCAAATATAAATAGAAAATAAACAAATAAGAAGGTATGTTTCTGTATAATCAAATACTATTTTTACCGTTTAATAGTATTGGGCGGGAGGTTATGTGCTGGCCACATCAGATTTTTTTTAAATGTTGTGACGTCATTGTAGAGGTGTTGGTGTATCTCAAACAGTAGTGATTGTAAATAATTGTAGTCACATGAATGTTCTCATTTATTGATCGGAAAATGATTTAAATGGAATTTCATGGTAAATAATTTAAATATAAATGAATTCCATTTATTTCTGGAAGAAACATGAATAAACTGTGAGATTATTTTAGTCAAATGTTTGATTACCACTGATAAATTTTGCTAACCTATGTCATTCAACAAGCTTTTAATTTCGTTGAGTCGACCTAAAGTAATATTTATTAGTTAGAAATAAATAATATATTTTGTATGTTTTTAAAATATACTTACGAATTCAAAGTGAAACAAAAAAACCTTCAAATTAGTTGCCAACTATTTTGACACTTCGACAATCTGACAACTCAATAATAATAGAAGTACAAATAATTTAGAATAGGATAGATATGATCCATAATAGTTTGACGTCATTGTAGAGGTCTTTAAAACTCTAATATCTTAATAATTAATAATATATCTAGTACGAAGTTTTTGGGTCTTGTCATAATATAAATGACTTATTTTCTATTTTGTGAATCTAGTGAACGAAAACGACCCCATTTCAGGAAAAAAAACTAAATTATATGTATAATGATTGATACAAGCCCTATCGAGTTTGGCATCAAATTAAACTTCTCAGAGAACAAAGTTAAATTAAAATACAAGAAATTATTTTTGTACTCAGAAACTTGAGTTCATAAAATGTTACTTACACTTATTTTTGTATATCAAAACCGGCAAAAATCATCGATAATTTAAAGAAATGTATGTGAACAAATTGTTTTTCCAACTCTCATATCATCAAATTCCTTAGCAACCCGTCATTGCTATGACTTTGCTGCGGTGAATTTGTACATTTACGAGTATTTTGATACATTTAAGTTCCGTACAAAATATTTTTTTTCGAAACCTCTCTCGTGCTTCAAATAAGCACTCATACGGAACGAATATCTTCTCGCACTTGGCATGTAAATAAAAATAACTATTTCAATGATCGTCAATTGTTTTGTCCAAGTTTGATATCAAAATGATGCTTTCTAAATGAGGAAATAGTTGTTTACATAAGAGTTAGAAAATTTGTACATTACTGTCGAGGAGCCATAATGAAATATGAGGCACTTTGTGCCGAGTATTTTACGGCTCTTAGTCAAGTACAGATATTTTACTGACGACTTATGTAGATATTATTTTTTCTGAAACCATTGGTAATAAAAATTGATTTAAATTTAAAAATTAAATCTGATTTTCTATATTTATCTAGTAGCGTGTTTCTCTCGTTTCTAAGGTAACAGAATATTTAAACATGTTTTAGTCACTACGTTTCTGAGGTAACAGAACGTTTAAACGCTTACTTGTTACTCATTTGTAAACACCATTTACCCAAGCCCTCTATTGCCTTTGAAAATGAATCTTTACAAGTTACTAATTGAAAGCTCCATTGTAAAATTTTTACAAATTAGTAAACAAGGTAAACAATGCATTTTGCCACAGTGATGCTTACAAGGCTTATGCGAAATCCTTTAAAATAATTTTTGACAGAACAGTTGTGTGTAACTGACAGGACTTTGTTATAATTTTAATTTGATTTACAAGTGAGTAACAAGTAAAATGTATCATTGAATTGGACGGACTTTTAAAAATTGAGTACAGGCGTAATATTTATTTTTTAAATAAATTGTTATATTTTTTGACATTGTTTTCAAGCGTATTATTGAAAATTTGTTCCAATATTCTAAATTTGAAGGTGGTTGAAGAGCCTATTGAGGGATAATGTTGTTGGGGTTAGTTCGTTGTTGAAAGTGTAAATGGTCGGAATAATGAATACAATATATTGTGGGTGCATCATCCGAATAATATAATAATGTATAAGAAATTCGTGTGATGATCACACCAGAATTTTTTGAGCAGAGAGGGTAATAAATAATCAATCTAAAGATGGCTGTTCTACAATATAAAAGACATATCAAAAGATCTAATTTCGGAGTGGATTCGTTGTTATTAATAAGAGCTCCACGTGAGTAGTCACGTGTATAATATCATGTCAGATTACTTTACACGCACTCGAATTACATGTTTGATCTATACATGAGACGTTGCGTGACAAATTATGTTTTGTACATTTTGAACTAACAGAGTACCTATTTTTATTAACATCCATTGAATCCAGTAAATTTCATACTGCCATCTGTTAATAAAGCTTTAGTTCGGGAGTACCTGTGTGTATTTTTATTTATTAAATAAATGATTTATAATTTTATTTTGTCTGTTGCAGAGCCGCGAATCGCTGTCATCAGCGAGTGGTGGATCAGCAGGTGATTCCGACAGCTCCTCCGTGGAGCTGCAGGATGCAGACTACGGCGCAGCGTGCGACATTGGGCTGGTGGAACGACTCATGACTACGCATCCCGTGTGGTTCTTACCCGGTATCCAGAGAGCTGGCGCCTTCCACCTCTTGCAGGGCAAGGAGGACGGGGTACATACTCTTTCTATTAGATATAAATTAGATATTTTTACGATATATTGAATCTTAAACCTGCTATTTTTGAGCTCTGTCTCTAGTGGTAAAAAATCTTTATTTCATATGCTACATCACATTTACATGTTTACAGATTGATTGTAGTCACAGATTGAAATATGTACGACATATGTCCGTTAATAATTTTCGCGGTACGCATTTCCTAATTCCTGATTCTACTCTTTCGTTCCTAATAGTTATTTTCTTTATAAGTACGGTAAATGAATTTTTACAGTACGAATAAGATGTTTCCGGACGAGACTACCAAGGAGTCGAGCCAGGAATTTCAAAATGAGTATCGTAGAACGGACGTATGACCTACAACGGTGTATTTCATACTGTTATCGCATGTTTTGACGAAAGTTACTTTCGTCTTTTCTTTTTTTTCTTAAAAACAATCAAGTCTTGGTCTTAATAAAAATTAAAAAATATTTTAGTAACCAATTTTGTTTTGTTGATATTAATAAAAACATTTTTGAAAAATGATAGCGGATATATTATATTACACATCTAGGGAAGGAAATGTTTGTTGTTTTCTGAGAAGTGAAATTGAAGCACAAGCTGAAAGCAATAGCAGCAATACGACAAGGGTTAAGTACAATTCTCTGACGTAGTATACGAATATGTACTATTTTTTTCATGACCCCAATATTTATAATGGTTTCTGTGTTTTTAAAAAAATATTTAAAAAATTTTTAAATTGTGATATAATTTTCACAAGAAATGTCATGTGCTTAAATCTCTCGCTGAAATAAAATTGGCTATTTCTGCCTTGATTTTGGTATCATACAAGTATAAACCTAGTTTCTCTCACGGTCGTGAAAAAAAAACGATATTGTAATTAAATCTTATTAAAATATTTCTTAGCAACAGTACCATAAAAATAACAGTACTGTATAGTAGTCCTACAGTTTATTTTTCTTGTGGTGCGGTTCACGTCACTATCTTCTATCTCTATATCTTCTATATCAATAGTGGGAAAAAAGTGAGAAAGAAGATAGTGACGTGAACCGCACCACAACAAAAATAAACTGTATTTCAGTTCGGTAAGCATGCAAATGTGATACAGTATGAAATAAAACGATTTTACGAGCTGTTTTTATGTATGGTTTCAAATACTTTTTCGATAGAATAGTTTAATGCTTTAATTTTAATGTATTGTGCTTCACGCTCCAATAAATGTAAGATTTCGTTAATTCATTACGATTCAGTATATCATAAAACACTGAACAATGCTCGATGGAATTCGAAATATGCATTCTTGTACGGATAACAACAAAGTTCTGAGTATTGCAATATAAATATATAAACAGAACAAAGATACAAGGCTTCATCTTAAATGTAAAGTAGATCTGTAAAATTAAAACATTCTAAAAAGGAAATATAATTGATCTCTTTAATAAAATTAAACATGTAGTATTATTTCAATGGCAACTTGTGCTTATTAGAGCATATAATCATGTAAAAGTATCAATAAATAATAAAAGTTCATTGGAGTGAATAATTAATCATAATTCAGACCGGAAATAAAAAGTATCTTCAGTGTAACTAACGGAAACAAAATAATAAAATGATATCATAAATTGTATCAGGAAGTGGATACATTATCTTTGTTTATTTGAGTGAATTTACTAGAAGCTTTATAACATATTTGAATAAGAAATCCGAATCTTCTAGTTTAATCAAACAGAAAATGGAAGTAGATAAACATAGATAAACTGTATTGTGTCATATTTTATTATGATTTCCTTCTTTGTAGAACTTCGTTGTGCGGCAATCAAGCCAGCCCGACACCATGGCCCTGTCGGTTCGTCTACCACCTGACAAGGGGCCCTACATCGAGCACTACCTCATCCAATCCAGTCACGGACGCCTGGGCCTGGAAACCTCGGAGAACCGTTTCGACAACATCCCCTTGCTTATTGCACACTACTCCCAGTGTTGTGATGAACTCCCCGTGCAACTAACGCTTCCTAGAGCAGTTAGGGAAGCCAAGACGAGGCAGCAGCTGACGAGTCTGGCGTTATTAGGCCAAGAGTTCTGGAGGTACGAAAAACATATTTTTAAAGATTTTAGTTAGTAGTTTGTCGTAAATTTAATTTTGTGTTAGCATTCTGGCATTGTCGGTTTTATAAACAACAAATTTATCTATTTAATTCGTACATGATATTATTAGCAACATAAAACAGGGAGATAATTTCAGTGTTAAAGTACGTACCTATCTTATAACGTTCTGGAGAATTATTCGTATGTTGCTTTGATATGTCAACTACTCAGGACTAGGGCTGTTCGATATCTTGTTTTGAATATCGATATTCGATATTAGAAAAATATCGACAATATCGATATATTGATATATCGATGTATCGATATATCGATGTATTGATGTATCGATATATCGATATATTGATGTATCGATCTAATATAATTAGATTTTATTGGTAATTAAACAATGATTCAGGATGTCGATCTGTACTATATAAATAGTAAACAATCTAATGCAGATAGATTTTATGGAAGGATTACAAACAGACGAAACAAGTAAATTTAACGGTAACAAGTACTTAGCTGCTTAAGTTTGCCGCAAATTGAATCCTAATATACATAAGTACTAAGATTTAAAATTGTTGTAAATATTTCGTAAATGAAAGGTATACGATAGGTTAATCCAAGACATAAGCTTAAATTGCTTGATGTTGGTTCGAGTGTCGGTTTTTAGAGCGGAAATCAGAATTGTGGAAGGTAGTTTTATGAAAACTTCTGCTGGAAATTGTACCTATACATCGTCCCAATTATTAATTCTCCCCTTAATCCCGACTCCAGAGTGAATGAAGAAATAAATATCAGCATGCAATGCTATCAATAAATCTAGCACAACCCCTTTTATTAAATGGCATTATAGGTAAATTTTAGTTCTTTTTCACAAAATACATCGATACATCAAAACATCGATATATCGATATATCAATACATCGATATATCAATACATCGATATATTGATACATCGATATTTTGATATATCGATACATCGATATTTTGATATATCGATACATCGATATTTCGATATATTGATATATCGATATATTGATATATCAATATATTGATATATCGATATATCGATATTTTTTCTACTGAATATCGTTATTCGATATATCGATATAATATCGATACATCGATGTAAACGCACAGCCCTACTCAGGACTAATCTTCTGCACTATTGACTTTGTCTTTTATACTGTGACTACATTTTAATTTTTATATTTATGATATTCGACAAAATAATAAATATCCGTATTTTTCAAATCGATAAATTAATTATAATTTACGAGAAATTAATTATTATAAATTACGAGAAGGGCTACGTAACGTAGTTTTGGTGTAAGAGAGATAGACTTATAGATATAAATGCCACTTTGCGCTGCGCGTGTATTGTATAGGTTATACTACTTGTCTTCTGATCTGACAAAAGTAAGTCAGTTTCAAAGCATTTCGATCTACATCAATGCAGTGTTTCAGGTGCAAGGGAATTTCCTTAGATTTAAAAACTTTTGTTTTTTTTTTTTTTGGACATACGGATTTTTGTTCATTTTTTTGAAAAATCTAAGGATTTATTATACTATAACATATTCCTAATTATCTTTTTTCACTTGCAAATGTTATCTTTTTGTAATTATGTTTGAAGTGGTAATTTTTCGTGATTTCGTATTGGTAGTAGCCATTAGTGTGCGTTGGTATTGGTAGAGCTCTAGAAGTATATTCTAGTACCTTATGCACCCTGCGAATATTAATTTTTACACTGTAAAAAAAAATTGACATTTAATTGAATTTTATGAAGATAGTGACAGTTTAAGCATGAAAAAATTAAAGAAAATTAATTATGCAGTAAGAATACTGTAATAGTTATTTACATTGCAAGCAAGGTAAAACAGTTTGTACTGCTGAATGGAGAAAATTACCGGCGAGCCTGTCACCTCCTAGAAGCAGTAAAACAGTTACCTCGCGTGTATTGTACAACATTTTACTTGTTACTCATTTGTAAATTAAAATATAAATTATAACCAAGTCTTGTCAGTTACATACAACTGTTCTGTCAAAAATTATTTGAAATGTTTTCGCATAAGACTTGTAAGCATTACTGTGGCAACGTGCATTGTTTACCTTGTTTATTAACTTGTAAAATTTTTACAATGCAGCTGTCAATTAGTAACTTGTAAAGATTAATTTTCAAAGACAATAGAGGGCTTGGGTAAATGGTGTTTACAAGTGAATAACAAGTAAAAATAATTTATAGTTATTTACATTACAAGCAAGGTAAAACAGTTTTTTCTTCTGAATGGAGGAAATGACGGACGAGCCTGTCACCTCCTAGAAGCAGTAAAACAGTTACCTTGCGTGTATTGTATAAAATTTTACTTCTTACTCATTTGTAAATCAAATTAAAATAATAATAAAAGTAACAAGTAAAAATAATTATTGAGGGTTATCTTTATCACATCATTAATAGAATATGTTTTCGTTCTAGGTACCCAATGGCAAATCCTCGTCCCTGCGATCCCCCCTCCACGACTCCCTCCACCGGGATGTCCTCCCCTGAAACCGACCTCATCCTCACTCTGAATCCTCTGATGTCCACCTTCAAGGGCACTCCTACTTCCACCTCAACCAGCAGCTCTCCTCCAGCTAGCACCCCCACAACCACAAGCAACAACAATGACACCACTCCTACACAGCGGGGGACACGTCCTACACCACCTAACACGCTTAACCTGAAGAGCACGGCCACGTCGAGATCCCCATGTAACTCCCCTGCGGTGAAGACGCCGCCCCCACCTCCGCCGAGGTGGTCCAAGCCGGCGACGCCGCAGAATAACTTCACGGTGACAACGACGGTCACGTTTAGTGTTAATAGTCAGAGCGCTCGCCAGGAGATGCCTTCCCAGGTTAGTGTACCTACTTATTAGTAAGAAGAAAAATTTACTTTAGAATGAGGTCTAAAGAACTGTACTTCTTAATAATGTAATCGCTATCAAGTAGCAATAAAAAACATATTACAGGTTACAGGTGTTTTTCATATCTAGTAATACACAAAAATAGTAATTATATTATTTACAATAGGGTGCAACTCACTAAAAAAATATTAATACTAGAGTACTAAGGCATTTATGACAGCGAAAAACGAGCTTGAGACAGATAGACGTTTTAAGGCCCTCTTCTTTATCTAACACTTGTTTGATGTGTTTATTAAGCAGTTCCTGTGTAAAAACAAGTTGCACAGTCTTGTCGAAAACTGACAAACAATATTTAACAGTCAGTGTATGGTTCAATTACATGATTTTTTTTTTTGAAATTTATATACGTTTTAATTAATTGGACGCATTTCTATTCATGTATTATTTTATTTTTGTGTTACTCATTTTATTTCATTATCATTGAATGTTAATTTGTATACATTTTTTTTATCAACTTTCTAAGATTACTGTAGAACAAAGATAGATGGCCCTACAACTGGTTGCTATACAGCTCGCATTTTCAACGTTAGTTAGCGTTCCAGTATTATTATATTTCAGTGGTGCTACTAATTAGTTTTAAATAATTAACCTTAAATATATTCAAATACACAACGTACATAAAATTTATGGACTTCAATCAAGACTGGTTGACAGTTCTAAATAAACCCACGAGAGAAATTTTAGGACACGAAGCCGAAGGCTGAGTGTGATAATTTTTTTATCGAATGGGTAATTCCACTTTGCCCACGTGTGAAGTATAACGTTTTATCTAAATTTCTTAATTAAAGAAATATTCATTAAAGAAATATTATTTGACAGTGACATTTCCTATAAATTTCCAAAATTAAAATGTCATTTGAAGTAGTTACCAATGTGTTGTGTGTTATTATTATTGTTAATAATAAAAAAAAAAATACCCACTAGTGACTTTTCTCAAAATTATACCCACTAGTAGGTAATCTGTTACTTTCCTTGTTTAAAATCGCCATAGTTATAGAGCATTTATTAAGAGGTGTTGGATAAACAATCTTATTTAACTTTGGTTAATGTTGCATATTTGTAAAAAGTATAAGTTTTAACATTATGTTGTGTGTTATAAGATCTGTGTATTTTAAGGTAAAATTCCGTTGATATAGAACAATTCTAGAGATGGTCAATCTGGGAAATGCCTAGGCATTTTTGTCAAAGTTGAAACTATTTTCTTGTTTCGGGCTTTGACGGCCTTATTTTCAGACAAAGTGCGGAGTCACCAACATAACTAATCAATGTTCGATGTGAAAGTTTTTATTTCGGACTTGTGTTGAATGTATTTGAATTTAACGTTTGGCATAAGATATGAACCGAGATATGAACGTTATTTTCAAATTGTTACTTTCATGAACTTTAAAAATATTAAGATTACCAAAGCAGTTAAGAGTGCATTTACACGCTGAAGTTTTTCTTTTCAAGTGACATTTATAAAAAAAACGTAAGTGTAAGAAAGATAAATGAATCGACAAAAGAATATGCGGAACTTTTTCTTAAAATTTCCTAAAAAATTTGGCCGTACACTTGCACATTGCTGCTTTACCGCATTACCATCTATCCGCATGTTTTGCAATAGGCGAATTAGCTGTAAATGTTATTTTAAAATCACTTGAAAAGAATAATTTCATCGTGTAATACCCGCTTTAGTCCGCTTCCCATCTTTGCAAAAAAGAAAAAGTACATATAATACACAAAAAGAAAACGAGTGAAACAGGAATGGTGAGGAGCGTAGCAATAAACGGAGTTTATATTGTCTTAGAATATATTTTAGTTTGGTTTTGTTTTCGTGTTGATTTGGTTGTAGTTTCGGTTTTTGTTTTAAATACATGTATACACCAGTAAAATGCAAAATAAAAACTTTCACTTCGAACATTGACAATTATGTCGTTCACTCCGCACTTGACTGAATATGTAACTGTCAAAATCCGGAACAAGTGTATAATTCGGACTTTGACCAATATGCTTAGACATTTCGCGAATAGACTTCATATTTCTAGGAATGTTCGAACAACGGATTTCAGTTTTTTTTTTTACGGTTTTGATAATACTAATAGATAAATAAATTATACGTCTAAGATTGTCTACAAATTGAATGTAACTTTTCTGATTATTATCTATACAAATCAGATAAATAAATAATTAAATCTGGATCTCTTACTTACCTATTTAAAAAAGTTAAAACAATATTACTATGTAAATTATAGTTTTGTAATTTTTTTTCTCTACAATCTACACTATATATAACAAATAATATTGTATGATATTTTATCTTATGATTAGACCAGAGTCTTGCTTTGTACATTGATATTCATAACGAAATCTTTAAATAAATAAACAACTAATTGAAATATTATTTTAAACTCTACGTGGCTGCATTAAACAAAAATGCTGTAAGAAAATTTGTCTTTTAGTTGTGCTGCAATTATAAATCAGCAAAGCTTGGTTAATTGATTAGACCAGAGTCTCGCGTTATTCTTTGACAATCATAAATTAATTTTAAAATAAGTTAACAACTAATAGAGATATCAAAATTAACTCTACATGGTGACTACGTTAAGAAAAGAAAATAATATATCATTTAGTTGTGCTGCAATATGAAATAATTTATATACATTTCGTCATTGATAACCATGAATAAATTGTAGTATCTACATTATATCTGTATCGTCTCAATTTCTTCCAGGTGGAAGTAATAACCTGCGAGCCAGCCAAACGCCTGTCCCCCGAAGGTCAAGCCAATTCCACTCTCAGCTCCCAGGGCAGCGTGCGTCGCTCCAAGACCATGGAGCAACTCGTCTCTCCGAGCGGATCCGTGATGTCCCCCGGGTCAGGACCTCCTAGCATCCTCTCTCCGGACACGCTGTCACCGCTGTCCGTGTCCAAGGGAACACGACACTCTCGCAGAGCCAAGCCCACAGCGAGGAAGCTGTCCAGACACTACCAGGAGTCGGATATTCTGGACTCACCGACAGTGTACTACAGGAGCGCTGCTGGGGATAAGGCTAGTGATTATGAAGATATTTGGGGACCGGAGCATAATGGGTGCAGCAGTTTTAAACCTGGAGTCAATAAGTTTTCGTCGCCTGATGTTATACCACATGGTGAGTGATATTTAGAGAATTATTGAATTAATAGATTAGTAGGACCCTCTGATTTCTATATAACACTAGATTGGGCATAGGCCACATTCTGCCGTCTGAGAACGTTCCCAATTGAACGGGTGAAATTGATGTTTTATGGCACTTTTGTAAAGTAAAGTGCGCAATCTGTAGCTCTGCCTTCACTCTCTCTACACTGTGCTCGCCACCATCTTTCTTTAGGTCATACCATGGAGTATGGTCATACCCATAGACAAGAGAGATAGATTTTTAAGTATTGAAGTATCACAAAACCTCAATTTTGACCATCATGGCCGGCGTTCAATTGGGAACGCACCGCAGCGGCTCATGTCCAATCTAGTGTTATATAGAAATCAGCGGTAGGAACGCACGAACTGTGGAACCTGAGATCCAAATCCTACAATAAATGTCGCTATTTTACTCCTGTGATTCTCCTTCCACTACCATTTTTGGGGCCGTGGTTTAACAGTTGTTAATTGAATTCGTTCTAGTTCCAATATACAAGAGATTAAAGTTTTGTAAATAACACATTTTTTAAATTTAATCAATATTCTTTTGAAATACAAGGGTGTTATAGAAAAGTCCTTAATGAAACCGTATTTGGCTTAATTAGAAATTGTTGTTTTGCTTGTATCTTTATTTCATAATGGATAGTTTTAATAATATGTCATAAATAAGAAGAAATCGCAAGGAGCGAGGGAATAGTAATTTATTTTTAGCACAAAACTAACGAATTAACATCGTTGCTCCAGATAATTGCGCATTTCCATATCGCTACTATCAATTATTAAACCCGTTGCATTCAAATAACAATATCACGAAAACTAAATGAGATTTCAACAATCTAAGAACATGTTAACAGAGGATGTAACGCGCAACGCAATTCTGCCAAACGCATATCACTAAATATCCCCGTGTAATTTTTATTTATGGACCAAGACCAATACCCAAACAGACGCAAACTTTTCCATCGCCTAATTACATGCGTTTTGCGGCGATTAAGAGTACTGAAATATAATATTACTAGAACACCAACTGACATTGAAAATGAGATCTAAGAAAGACAGCCAGTCGTTGGGCAACCTATCTTTGTTGTACAGCCCGCTTAAAAAGTTGATAAGAAAATATTTAAAAAAAATTACATTTAATGATTTTGAAATAAAATGTTTAATATAAACATGAGTTCAACTATTATAAGGAAAAGTTTGGGACAAGACTGTGTAACATGTTTTTGCAAACAAACAAGAAGTGTCTGACAAAGAACGGTGGCCTTATTACATCTATCTGTCTGCATTTCAGTATTACTCTATTTCAGTGACTAAAGGAAACTAGATTTACAGCTGTACAGGGTGTTATAAAACTTTTCTATGAAACTAGTGTTAATTAAAAGTATTTTGACCTATGTCCATATATGTATGACATTTTTGCTCATATTAACCTCAGTAATAAGCTGTTAATGTCTGTTACAGTAGACTTGAATCAGCCTGTATTTATTTTATTTATTATTTGTTTCGTTGAGTATTTTTCATAATGTTCCCTATTAATTGAGTTCCCAAAAATGTACTATTCATTTGTGTCTTGTGTTTGTAGTAATCAGAGTTAAAATTTTATATATTTTAAATACGGTATAAAATGTGTACTACTAATCAAGGGGATGTTTTATGATGCTTGTATTTTTATCGATGGAACTTATGCAAAAGCATTGCACAAATATAATTTTTAATTTAGAATGCTACAGTAATCAGCAAATTTGTTTTGGGCTTGAGGAACCCAAAATAAAGCAAATACTGGCGTCTGAAATGCGTGATAAATTTATTCAGTCCTGAATATAGTATTCATGTTCTCAGCAGAATAACACATTTCAAAAATCGTGTGATAAAGAGCTGCTCTTATCAGGTCCTAGAAATTTTCGTGCCACATTTCTGGTATTTTAAATGTTTGATTAATCATATATTTAGAACACGTATTTCTGCAGTAATGAATAATTATTTGTTTACCCCATGAAAAGTCACTGACCTATATTTCCAGGTTTCGTTCGTTTATTTAGTCTCATTCCAGCCCTGTTCTACTGGCATTTCCTAAATGCTTATTATCTCAGATCAAATATTTACAGTACGGTACTTGTTAATGTAAATGCCATGTGCTCTGTTATAAGGGTCAAGGAAAAACCCATATTTTGGATAAGCGTAATCAATTTCTGTTTGTTTACATTTCACAGATAATTAATTAAAAAGTAATTATGCTTTCTAATTAACATTGTTTTTGTGTTAATTCAATATTCGTGCTTGTGAATGCTGTTTAATTTCAGAGTTGATTACATCATGTAACATGAACGTGAATTAGTTTCGATTATTGACCTAATTTTTTTGTACTCTTGCATCTTAATCAGTGCTAATGTCATATTGAGAATTTTATTACTCACAATGTCACTGGTATAAAATAGAATAATTTATTAATCAATTATATTAACTAAATTCTTACTGTGAAATACTTATACATATTATCACTTAATTTACCCTATTTCTAAATTTAGCACTTTTCTTTATAGTACAAATTTAATTGTGGTTATGACATTTAGACCCGGGTTCTCATTTCCACAATAACCACGCAACTTGTTACAACAGGAAAATGTTTTATGTATACATAAACCGATACGAATTTCGGTAGATGTTTGGAACGCTGCTTACCCAAGTTCTATTTCACTGATTTTGAGCAAATTTTGTCACACGTTTGATTTCTACTGATTATTGTTACTTTTTGTTCCATTTAACTAATAGTTTCTATTTAAATGTTAAATATTAACAATGGCCAAAATGGCTGCCACCGCATTTTACATATTTTATTTTAATTCTATAATTTATAAATTTGTTTTTTTTTTGTCGTTTGCGATTTTTTTGTCAGCTAATAGTCTGTAAAATATCACTTTTACTGCCTATTATTGCTAAAGTGAAACAACAAATTTTACATTTGTATATTTCATTTAATTACATCTTTCAAGTAACACACTTATATTGTGTATCTTATTTATTAAAGAATTTAAAAAGTGTTAAAAACATATTCATCACTCTCCATTTTATGTAATAAATTGATAAGCAATTTTCACATTGCAACTGAAATATAATTTTTTCTTCAAACGTCATAAAAGTACGTTGTTACGTATTTGTATTCAACAAGCAGAAGTTCAATATTGTCGCCGCCGGCGTAAAAGTGTCTCCTTGGCAACACTTTTACTCCGGCGGCGGACAAAGTAAAATATTATGAAAAATAGTTAGGTTGTAATTCAATAATTTGACAGTTAAAAATGAAACAAATAAACAAAAATAACAAAACAGCATATTCTATGGCAACTTGAAATGTTAGATAAGACAGAATATTTTTTGAAGTTTTGAGCATTTTATAATAATTTATAATTGTATTTTCTATGTTTGAAGAAAAAATAGCATGTGTTATTCGGAGTAAATGTGTCTTTGGGTGCTTCGCATGAAATTGTCCGACTCGCTTCGCTCGTCGTTCAAACTTACATGCTCAACACACAAAGTATCACATTTACTCCTAATGACACAATATACTATTATGAAAATATAAAAAAAGAAAATTGTATTTATATAGCAACAGCTCTACAAATGCCCAGCAACCGTTCAACAAACGCTTCGTCAATGAAACGACAGCCTCTGCTCTAAATCTGGTATTTTGGTGCCTAGTTAAACAAATTACTATTATTCAGCTAAATTAAAGTCTATTACAATTCGTACTAATATTAATTCATTTTATTTTAAAGGGACCCTAAATTTGAGTCTTTTGTATCAAATTACGATGTTTTTAAAATGTTTATTCCGATTTTTAACAATATTTCAATTTTGTAAGTTTGAATTTGTTGGGCTATTTGATATGCGTTAATTTCAAATTATATGCGCATGTAGAAATTTACACTTTATAAGTTCGCATCAAAAATCTCGAACAGGGCGCTGATTCATTTAGAGCCGGTACTGAACATAAATTACTAAACTAATAAAACACGCATTTACCCGAAAACTATACTTACATTTTTCATTTGACAATTGAAACTTTTTTTCTGAACGGTACATGTTACTGACAGAGCACGGTAAAGGCACATAATTCGTTATATATTTGGATGGGCAGTATCTTATTTATTTAATACTTTTTTATATATGATGTAAATAGCTCCATGGTAAGGCATCGAACTTAAATATTTATAGAAATAAAAATACATATTTCGCGGTTATATAATTTTAGCATTAATAATTTTATACTTTCTGAAAGCTTTATACTTGATTTGTTAGTAACAATTGAGTATTTTCCAGGAAACATAATCTCTCTAAACAACAATGTAATAAGTCCAACAGAATCGAATTCTATTTCTGGTCATGGAGGCAGCCAATGTAGCACCCCCACTCCGAATCCTGCACCAAGGTATGTACCATATCACATTATATTTTTATACTACTCTTTATGTCTTTATCCATACTTTTATATTTATAATAACATGATATCTGTAAATAATGAATAAGTATTCATAATACAAATTCATATACCAAATTAATTTATGTCGTAAGTTTTTGAAATACACCATATTTGACGTTTAATCATATTTGTGTGGTTAGGATTGCGGCGCAAAACTCCAGCCCTCAATCTGCAACAACGCCAAACTCCGACAGCCCTGAAAACCCTCTCGCGCCGGGCTCCAAACAAGGAAGTCCATTTTACGCCGAACCCGCGGATTCTATCGCCCAACCCGCTGTTCCACGACGTCTTGTGAAGACTTCATTCTCTTTGCAACAAAGGCATTCGAATCCCGCAGTTCTACAAGATCATCACATTTCTTCTGGGGTTGCTGGGCTTGAAAGGATTGAATCTGCTGAACCTTTGAACAGTAAGTGATGTTCGTTAAACTGGACTTTATGGCCAAACCTGAAGTTGGTCGCAGAGTCAACTTCATTTTGTGTTTCAAGTTTACATTATCGGAGAATATGTTTTTGTGTTTGCTACTCTATCTGCCAGAATCCAAATTATTCAGTAGCCAAATTCAGGTTTGATCATAAAGTTTTACCGTGATGTTTGTTGATGTTTTTGGAATTTTCTCAATGATTGGTTTTGATTGTTTAGGTCCGCTGTCTTCATCGGTGGATAATCTTAGTCCTAAACCTAGATTGAATATGAAGAGACCTGAAATTAAACCTGTTATGCCCCCGACTATCAAAACCAGGATTAATCATGTTAAGAATGATACTTGGACTCTGGATAATAGCTGGAGATTTATTGGTGAGTTTTATTTTCATTACTTCTGTTCTACAAAGTCCCTACACTTTTTTAGATATTATATTTGATATATGTGTGTACCAATTTTATGTTCGCGAAATTAAATCTTGCTAAGTTATATCTAAAAAAAAAAATGCTTTCGAATGATTTAGATTTTAGAATTCACTATTAGCTGCTACTTTTTTGTCTGTGGGCTGTGACTGTAGTGGAATTTTAAGAAACAAATTATAAAATAAGTAAATTACCATGGTGATCTCAGTGATGTAGTGGCTATGTCAATAGCCTAGCTCGCCAGAGGTCGTGGGTTCGAATCCCACTGAAGAATTTGATCGTATGTGTTCATAAAATTCATTATTATCCACTCATGAGGCGGCTTATGACGAGTAGTTAGTTCGCTTCTATCTAAATTACCCACTATGTTATATCATAATAATAATAAACACTACATGTTATCTCATAGTTTTATGGTATAGGTATTCAATTTGAATTTCAAATAATGCAAGTCGCGTTATGACGTGACGTAGTTTTGGTAGAGCCGTGAGTTTCAGCTAAAATGCAACCTTTACTTTTCTGTCATTAATATGTTGCTATTGATACCAGTTCATATTATTTCAGATAAAATGAATTTTAAATGAACTTATCATAATTTAAAGATATTTACTAATGAATAAATAATTTGAGTGATAATTTGATACATTTGTGGTTATAGTTTGAGATATGTTGAAAATTAATATTGCCAACATATTTTGAGGGAAATAATTCTTCTTCTTATCCAAAAGAGCGCTCTTTCAATCCTTGCTACTCTGGTAGGAAACTCGAAATTTTCTTTCTACCAACCCCTCTTATGTAATTAATGTGGGATGAAATTTCAGATGTTCTTTTCTCCTAACAGGACGATGTTATCCTTTAGTCGTTTAGTCTAAAGGATAACTATAAGTATTTAACATAGATCTTTTTTTCTGTATTGTTACAGAAACTATCCTCTTTTTAAGGGTTTAATACCTATGTTAAAAAGACTCGTATTAAATCAGTAAATTATGATGACTTGTTCATTTAACGTTATCTGGAACAAAACGCTAGTGTATATAGCTGATATCCCCTTGGTTGAATCTTAGCTGAAACTAACGATATATTGAGGTAGGTCAAAACGTTGTGAAATTGACCGTGGAAAGTGGTATTTATATCCCTTCTCTTAATTATTAGTAATTGATTTCTCGTAATCTATAATTAATTTATCGATTTTAAAAACAGGTGTTTTATTTTCTTATTGTTAGTATCATATATAAACAAATCAAAATTTGGTCACAGTCCTCATTGGAATTAATTTCTTTATGTGTTGTGTGTAAATAGAATCATCTTACGCTCTATGTGAAATGGATTCTTATCTAAGAGATACCACTCTCTTTATCAGTAGATAAAATTTTATCCAGTAGTTTTAGTTTAAACCACGATGTTCAAATATAGTTATCGTTTTATTTTAGGGCATCTTGTACTTTTCGGCATCTAAATATGTTTTACTTTTTATATAAAGAACACAATGAGTCTAATATTGTTTTATTTGACTAATGACTATAAATAAATGTCAAACAGAAAATTATCAGCATTATGTTGTTTCCAAATAGGTAATGAATGTGATATGGAATCTTGTGAAGATCCCGACTATGACGAAGGTTCGGAATGGGGCCGAGCCTTCCCGCAGCTCCCCCTCATCTCCCCTCATACTCCCGATCACGAGGATAAACTGACCGTACATCAGATCATCGCAAAAAGGTACGTGATACGTGATTTTGACCTTTGCACAACGGCCTTGTTACGATCCAAAGTTTGCATCATTATTTATGATGCAGTCAAACTGAATAAAAGTGATAAATGGCCGCTTCCACTTGTCTGCTTCAATACAACCTGTGTATGTAAATATTTTAGGTTAGCTTTTGTTTTGTTTGTTATTTAAATAACAGTCTTTTGTTCCGTGGGGAATGCAAGCTGGTTTAACTAGTTTAAAGAGTATTGTGTTTGCTTTGAATGTAATGCTTGTTTTTCTTAAATTTATTATGAAATGCAGCATACGCTTACTTCAGATTACATTATAATAAATTTATATGCATCTAGTATAAAAACTGTAAATATTAAGATAAAAAACAAAATATTTTTATTTGTAATTTAAATGTATATGCAAATAATTTAATGAATAATACTTGCAATTGCATATTCAAATAAAAGAAATTAATTTCTTTATTCAGTTTTATTGCTCTTTAACCGAATGGTTCTCATTGTTAATTTTAAATAGTTAAAATATGTATTGCATATCAAATGAGCACTGGGATGTTCTCTTGTAGAGGATAAAGAAAGCGAGTTTTCTGTCTTCTATTTTGTTTGAAAATGATATACTCTTGCAGTTTCATAATTGTAAGTAAATAAGAAAGTCCAAATAGAGCTGGGATCTGTATACTGGGACAATATTACTTGGAAAACTCTGTATGTACATTCATAGTTATGAAAATTATTATTTAACTATTTTCACCTAAAATATTATTAAAAGTATACAAAGTTGTACATACATATACCAAAATTAGAAAAAAAGCTCTTTTACTATGATATTGTTTACTATTAGTTCTATTTAAAAAAATATAAATTTTTGAATATGAACCACAGAAATATTTTTTCTTCTTAACCTATTAGATCAGGCGTCGGCAATCTATGACCCATTTCATAATTTCGGGTGACCCATTTGAGTTCCGCAAATAAAGATAAATACCTGTTAGTTAATCATTAAATTGTTTACATGCCGATCTCGGTGGTGTAGTGGCTCTGTCGCGAACCTAGCACGCCAGAGGTCATCAGTTTGTATCCCACTGAAAAGCATGGTCGTTTGTGTTCACATAAATTCATAATCATCCACTCATGAGACGGCATATGGCCGAAGTAGTTAGTCCGTTTCCCATCTTCATAATTTTATTGACCAACTAGTGTGATAACTTCCGTCCAATATAGTCGAAGTCGTAGCTTTTATAGTTTCCAAGCTTGAGCCATACTGTATATATTCTATGAAAGAAAACTATTTGGCAATGATAGTTTATTCCTGTCCTGAAGACCAGATGTATTTTACAACAATCTATTCTTTGAAATTAAGGAAATTCCTATGGGTTCTAACCATGTTTATTTCTGGGAAAATTGAAATATCCTAACTAAATTTATTTGTTCCTTTATAATATCTCTTCTTTCTTTGAAGACTGACCACTTTAGAAAGTAGTTAATGTAATATTTATTCTTTTAATCGCCTGTTTACTGTGTGCAATAATGCGAATAATAATGTTTTTTCGCGATCGCCCAGAAAATGAGCTGTTTCTGATCGCTTTTTAGACCGGAAATTCCTTCTTTACCGAGCTAGCTCGGAAAATTGACTATATGGGATCGGAAAGCAATGTTTCAATAGAGATCAGTTCTTTATTAATTTAATTTCATTCATGTGTCAAATATTGCAATAAGGTGTAAGAATTATTTCTTTTTTTTTGTGGGATCGCGAAAAAAATATTGTACCCAACATGACCTGAAAGTGTCTTCACTTGGCTCGCAAGCTTCCAAAGCTCGCCTACGGCTAGCTCTGGAATATGCTTGCTCACCCATTAGAATATCACTTTCAGGTCTTGTTACGTAAATTACTATTACATTTAATACTTTATTATAAATATTATTAAAATTTTAGTAAAAAAATCTGATTCGTGTTTAAAACTTGCCACCCTCTGATGCGGATCGGTTTAAAATATGGTAAGCTGCGAATTCGGATTGTTTTACTTTTACGGTTGCGTATCGGATGCGGATTTACAGTGTCTCTCCTTTTCGTCTGTTTGTCACTTTATCTACATTAAGTCAATATTCCTCTTTAAAAAGAAAAACATAACGCTTAGGTACCTCAGTAGAATCTTAAAGCAAGCAAATTATACCATTTAAAAATGCGTTATCTACAGCAAGACTTTCTAAATTACTTTTCATCCTCTTATTTCTGTTAATCCTCTATCCATCATTCTAATCACTTCGTTAGTCTCGTACTCATCATAAGCTATATTTCAGGTTCCCAGATATCCCGCTGAGTTCAATAGAACCCCAGACTGAAGACGACGACGTGTGCAGAATGTCAGCATACGACAACGTTGAGGAACGCGTACCCAAGGCGCCACCCTCTGAAATCAGCGAGCAGACCGAGTTCTCGGAACCCTGGTCTGAGTCGCTGCATCAATCCATGGACTCTAATACTCAAGTAAGAGAGTTTAACTTATAGCTAGTATGTGATATTGTCTTATTAAATGTAAACTAACTTTTCAAATTACTACCTTTTTGCTGAAATTGTAATATTATGAAATCATTTGATGATACCCAAACAAATTATATTTATTAGCTTATTGACAGTCATTACATTTGTTTACAAGTAGTGATATGTTTTTGCATCTGTTATTTACAATGCATTGACTGATATTATAACCGTCAATCTAATTGTAATTTGGCACTATAACATGTTTCTTTTTATAGTAAGTACTTAAAGTAATACTTTTAAATTTAGTTCTTTTCATTTACACTCAAGCATATTTTTCCAAAATATGTTAGGAACAATAAATAAAACATTTAATCGGAGATACAGTCAGTATATTTAAAATTAATTAAACGCCAATGTTTCAACTGTTAATCAGTCATCGTTAGGATAGATAATAAATACATGTAAAATATTTATTATTAAAATTAAATTAATTAGGAAATAATATCGTTGCCGCAGAAAAAGTATAGTCTACAACTCTCATGGAATTTCCATTTCATACTCGTAGGAAATGTATACAATTCTATGCTTGTTGTACAACATACCATTACAGTCATCTGTCGTCAAACGGTTAAAAAAATTATTCAAAAACACACACTTCCTATTCAATATCCTAAAACAACGATGTATTTGAGGAACCTTTGACAACGCAAAATAAGATTAGTAACTGTTTGAATTTTAGAAATTAAAATATTTAAATTCTAATAGTATATTATGATACAAGTGTATAAGTAAGCTTTTAAAGCACGTACGACGAGTTTAAGAGCACGACCCGAAGCGGAGTGCTTTTAACGTCGCTAGTGCTTTAAAAGCACTTATACACGTGTGTCATACGCTATTTTTTATTATACCTGCATCATACTCTGGAAAAAACTGTAAAGCAACATTTTGATTTGGATTCATTTCATAATTTTGCGCGTGTGACGTTTGACGTATATCGTTTACATGGAGTTTGGTTAGCATTTATTGTTTACGTTTACAGTTTTGACTGATATTAATAGTAATTCTTTTTATTCTTGCTTAACAACCTTTAAAGCACGGCGTGTTTTAATCTTGCGTTTATGAACGCTGTAGCGTTTTTTAAACACGGATTATGATGCAGGTATAATAAGAAACATATTTCAATGTTCATCGGCATATTGAAATAAATTGAATGTTAGTCTACATTACTATGTTTATTACTAAGACGTAATTTATGGTTTCTGTTTATTATTACAGAATGAAGACAGTTATTTCGATAATCGTTTCCAACACACACCGAAAGTGGCTTCAATTTCACGACCAAAGAGCTTCAAAGACCGCTTAGACCCACTCCTTTGTAAGTATTTCTTAAAATACAGTAATCTAAGTTACAGGACCTATAACCTATAATATAGGTCCTTGGTCTGATGCAAAAATTGTAATTCATGCAATATTTATTAAAAATAAACAAATATTTCGATATTATTGTTTTAACAATCTAATGAAATTGTATATTCTGTTTAAACTTACTGTTTAAATACGTATAATTATTTAATTAATATAACTGCGTCGTAAATTCACCCTTATCATTGGAATAATGGAATATGTCCTACACTCAAACAGTCACAAGCACTAGATATAATAAGAATTTGTTCAACGTTCATGACATTTTAGTTTATTCAAATATTTACCAAAAAGTCGGTTGGGCATTTGGTGTAAACTAGTAATTAGGCTTCTCCCACTCCTGCAGGCCGGCTCTACGCACCCTACTCTTAAATCTGTACTTTAAAACCACCACAGATAGCCATGATAGTATCAGTGTTTCTTTGAGAGCAGCAGAAGTTAGATTCTTTGTTTCAGTCAGTATTCTTCACGTGCGTTTGTGACTATCGCTAACTCGTCACCATGGTGACACAGGCAGATTGTGGTCTCATCGTACTGTGCAAATTGTGCAAAAAGGCCTTCTGTGATATGGGAACATGCATTAAAAGGGCATTGCGTAAATTCTGGATAAGAACGAGACAATTATTCAAAAGTATGTTTTTGTGTGATATCGGAATGTTGCAATTTATTTTTATTGTTTGTTACTATTTATATTAATGAACTAATACACAGATATTTTATTTAAACAAAGAATAATTTGTTGACATTGGAAATTTTCCGCAATTTTTGATATTTAAAGTGTTAAAGTGCAGAGTTCGCAACTATTATTTCCTTTTTATTATACCATGTTTTTCAATCGCGTACGTCTGTACCAGTTAACTTTTAATAGTGTTGTTGGGATCTTCGAATAGTCAAGTGTTTTATGATTAACTAATTTGTAATGTGGTTATTTTCAGCGCCTCCAAGACTGCAGGCGTTAAGAAACCGGGAATCGACGGGCCCTGCAGCTGTTGGTGCCGCTATCCGGAACTATGCTTTAGCTTTAGCACAGGACAAGAGCACTACTTTTGCCCAGAATATTGAAAATTTCATTGCATGCACATGTGAATCTCGAGAAACCAACCCACAGGTAAGAGTACAAACCTACATTTAAAACAAAACTACACCTTACATTCTACTAACCAATTTCAAAAGAAGTATATTTTGTTTGTTTATTTTTTTGTCGCATATCTTCAAATCTGATAAAATAACAAAGTTATGTCATATTAAATAAATATTATAGGCATTTGAGAAAATGTTCATCTCTAAAAAATTAAAGTTGGCGAGTTCAGATCTCGTTCACTAATAACTACACATTTCTGCGTCGCAACTAATTTGAAATTATTTCTTCCTGTTGTGCCGAGTATCAAATTAATAAATAAAAACCATGTAATGTTCTTCTGACTATTATCATGCACTGTTCTTTTAAAAATGTTTATTTTTTATTTAATTTTGTAATCAGTAAAAGTTCATCCAATGATATAAGTTCAAACAAATTAAATGTATAACACGTGTTGCCATTTACTAAATGAGCAATTATTTTCTATCAACATTTCTTTGTGTGATTAGGTTGTAATGCGGAACATGAGACAGTTCATGTCAGGAATGAAGAACTATCTTGTGAAACACGGCGAACGAGGCTTCGAACGAGAAGTGGAGAAAGAACGAAGCAAAGTATGTATTACCCCACTTCACTGTCTTTATAAGTTCAGAGAATATTACTCCGAATTCACAGATGATCTAATTTACTCCGTTGTTGTGTTTAGTATTTTGTTATTTGGCTTTTTCAAGTTTTCTACAATTTCTAAATTAATCTGTAAGCCAAACTAACAATTGTATTGTAATCATGTATTTAGTTTGTGTTATTCTTTTATAGTAGAAACATTGAACTTGACCTCAAATATTTTAAAATTTATGTCGAGTATATATATTTTATTTTTTATATATGTATCAATTTTTGAATTGTATTAAATTTATATTTCTTTAATTTACGTTCTATTATTTTAGTTTTATTCTAATTTTATTACCATTTCCTGAGAGCTGCTGGTTTGAAAGAAAAAGCGATAGCAAATACGAATTCAACATATCTTTTAATAGACAGTTATTCAGTACTCTTATTCCACCTGTAGTCTATTCGAGATCGTTTTCTCGTTTCGAAATAGGAGTTCAATGTATCACATGGACTTGCTAAATTTATTTTCTTGCTTCCAGTTAAAATCCACTGAATTCTTAAACTTGGATGCCATACTTGAAGCAGTATTACACCGACTAGTAGTCAAACCACTTCGCAATCACTTACAAACTCTCTTCGTTGAACATTACACCCGAACGGGTGCCATCCGACTCCTTGCTGAAAATATCCAGTACGCTAGCACACGGCCGATCTCAGAACTTGCCATTAGAGTAAGTTATTGTTGTGTCTTATGTGTTTAAGATAAAGTTAGTAATCATTTGTTTACTTGTTTACAGTCTAAAATTACCCCACCTTCCGATCAAGCTCTTCAGACTATCACTTTGTATTTAGCAAGACTCCAAGCTGCCGATTCTCCTCTGGAGAAATTGGAAAATCTTCTGGCTGCTATCGCTACGATATTTAATTCCGTAAGTAAAAAAACTAATATTTTTGGCAAATATTATAAGACTTCTCTCTAATTCTATTATTTATTTTCATAGGTTAAGACTGCTAATTCTGGCAGGACATCATTGACTCTAGGAGCCGATGATTTTTTGCCTCTTTTCGTTTGGGTTCTTGTCAAGACTAATTTCATTGCCGCTGAAATTGAGGCAGAATATATGTGGGGTAAGTTAATTTTCTTTTGAATAATATGATTGCTTTATTATACAGGGTGTTAATACTAAGTCATTACACCCGAAAATGGTAGATAGAACTCATTAAAACAAACAACTTTTTTTAGCTCAAATTTTTTATTTGGAGCCCCATTTCATAGTTATTGGCGTTCTCTTGTTTTTCGAAAAATCGTCATAACTACCTTATTTTAAGGAATATTTAAAAAATACAAAAACTTCAAGCATTTGCTTTCGGTTCTCTAAAACACTTGTATTTACAATTATTTTCTATTTCATCAAATAATAAAATGGCAACCAATCAAAAATTTCTAAACAAGATATTTTGAAAACCACCCCATCGATTTTCGGAAATAAAACATTTTTAAAATCCTTAAACTTTCTATTACAATATTTGTCTGAAACATTTTTTTCTATCTGGCCAACAAAAGTTTTTATTGAAATTGAATTGCAAGATAAATTTTAACAAACTGCAACAATCATTTAAAACAAAGTAGGCTTGCTGCTATTAAACAAGCAAAACAAGAAAAATGAAACAATAAACAATGAATCAACAAGGGTGGGACTAAATATTATTTTCAAAGTGGTCACCATTCGCAGCAACGCAAGCCCGGCAGCGTGCTTTGATGTTGGTGGAGACCTTCGCAAGGACTGCCTACTTCTCTTTTATATCTTCTGCTGCAGCCACGATTCTAGCCACTAGTTCTAACTCTGTGTTCACCGGTGTCTCATAAACAGAGGTCTTCATCTGACGCAACTGGACCTCTCCTCCCAATCCACTTATTCGGGTATTTTCTATTTAACAATGCGGTGACTTCTCGCGTTGTGTGAGCCGGTGCCCCATCATGCTGAAACCAAAGTCTCCGCCTTATGTTTAGTGGCAAGTCTTCAAGTAGTTCCGGCAGCACAGTATCCAAGAAAATAAAATAATTTTCCCCATTCAAACGGTTTGGGAGAACGTAGGGTCCAATAACGTACTCCCCTATAATTCCAGCCCATGTATTTACCGCAAAACGTTGTTGATGTGCGCGAATAAATGGTGCGTGGGGATTCTCGTCAGCCCACAAATGATTATTTTTAGAATTATATACCCCGTCCCTTGTGAAGCAAGCTTCGTCGATAAACAAAACAAATTTTTCAAAATGCCTTCTCAGATTACAACGTCGAAGAGGCCAACGACAGAACAATAGTCTTGGCTGGAAGTCGTCAGGTCCCAAAGCTTGAATTTTTTGCCTAGAGTACGGGTAAAGGCCCTGCTCATTCAGAACTTGCCAAACACTGACATGATTCACATTTAATCTGTTCCCTATTATTCTTGTGCTCGTCGATGGCTCATCTTCAATAATGTTAAGTACAACCTTTTCAAATCTAGGGGTTCGACGTACCCTGTTGGCGTTTCCACCAGTTGTTGGGTAGAAACAACCAGTTTCTAACAAACGCCTACAAATTTTTCTGAAGAGTTGGCTACTTGGTTGTTGACGATTCGGGTATCTTTCCCGATAAATTCTTCGAGCTTCCTGTGCATTACGCCTTGCCTCCCCAATAACCAGAAACATGGCAAGAAGTTCAACTTTTTCATAATGATGCATGTTTACGTATAAATTATGCAAAATACAAGCATACAAACGGACATACACGTGCGCTAAATTTGAAGTAACTTGTTTTTGAGTACTTGTCAAATCTAATCTCTTTTTTGTTTTATTGTTTTAAGCAGCTTCTTCGCTTTAAATGCTTTTTTTTAGTTTGTTAATACTTATGTAAGTCAAGTAAGTGAACAAAAACTTTTTTTTGCCAGATAGTAAAAAATGTTTCAGACAAATATTGTAATAGAAAGTTTAAGGATTTTAAAAATGTTTTATTTTCGAAAATCGATGGGGTGGTTTTCAAAATATCTTGTTTAGAAATTTTTGATTGGTCGCCATTTTGTTATTTGATGAAATAGAAAATAATTGTAAATACAAGTGTTTTAGAGAACCGAAAGCAAATGCTTAAAGTTTTTGTATTTTTTTAAATATTCCTTAAAATAAGGGAGTTATGACGATTTTTCGAAAAACAAGAGAACGCCAATAACTATGAAATGGGGCTCCAAATAAAAAATTTGAGCTAAAAAAGTTGTTTGTTTTAATGAGGTCTATCTACCATTTTCGGGTGTAACGACTTAGTATTAACACCCTGTATGATAGTTATTCTATTCCCTTGGTTATAATTATTCACATTGCAAGACTTTACTCAAAACTTTACTAGTGAGCTTATTATACGTGCGAGTATGTAAAGTACGGGTTATGGTCGAGCAAAGTACATACAATGTTTTATGATAAACTGAAACGTAAGTAATTTGAAGAAAATCATTTATGTATGTTGTTTTAGTTTCAAATAAGCCCGTAAAATAATTTTATTTACAAACGTGCAATATATCCTACATATCGCACTCGTTTCAAACTGTTAATGATTTACAGTACCGCACTAGTGCTTTTTTATATTTCCACACTGTTTATTTTGTTGCCGCGATTTTAAACGCGTTGATACCCGATCTGTTGCTACTTTGATTTGAAAATGATTAAATTGTTATATCCTTAGAAACATACTAATTTAACTATTTTATAAAATTCTGAACGAACGTAGATAAAATTTTGTACCTACAATACGTGGGATACTATATTATTATCACACTTATGGTATACACAAACTCGATCTACGACCTTGTTGAGCAACTTTCACTTGCGTGCGATAATCATGTCTTTATTCCACTAATTGCGTAATGATTATTTACGTTTAAGTCCAACTAATGAATTTTTACGGTACGAATATGATGACGAGTGCACCGAATGATGAATTTCGAAACCGTAAATTCATTAATCGATGTATGACGTATGTACAACGATTTATTTCATACCTGTGTCGCATTTTTTTAAAAGAAAGTTTGGTTTCCTTCTTCCTAGCTTTCTTAAAAATAATACGATCGTTTTGGTCTTAATAAGAATAAAAAAATAATGGTGGCAACCAATTTTGTTTTGTTGACGTTTCTAACATCATTTTTCAAAAAATATGCGAAAAACGATATTGTGCATCAAATCCTATTAAAATATTGGTTAGCAACGATACAGTACCGTAAAATCAACAATCCGGTAAAGTCCCATTTAGCGGACTGATATCAGCCAGGAAAACTTAAGCAAACGTGATACAGTATAAAATAATTAATTTTTACGGACTCAGCCTATAAAAAGAATCTTTGCCATTAGAGACAAAGCTCAATAATAGTAGGTTTACGATTCAGTATATCGTAAAATGAAGCACAAATATAATATGATGTTGATAGAAGTTTAACACACAAATACTTTTTGTAGGACTTCTTCATCCATCTCTTCTATCTGGCGAAGGCGGTTACTATCTCACGACGTTATCTTCGGCTGTGCACGTACTTAAAAACTTCAAAGATACTGGCGAAAATCCACTGAGCTGTAATGTTAATTCAGATGTAAGTATTTGCTAAATTAAATATTTATGAACGAGTATGATTGACCGTTTGTTCCGTGAACGGATGATTCCAAAAAGGGACAATAGACATTTATTTAATAATCGTTTTTGAATTATTATCTTTGTATTAAATATGTCTTTCTATTTCAGTGTTCGGTTCTGAAAATTGTAGTGCCGGATGAGTTACACGGATCCATTTTAACGAAGACAGTTCCAGTCAGACCACACATGACAACAAAGCAAGTCTGTAAGATTATTGCTCACAAAGCGAGAATTACAAACCCGCAGGATTACGGATTGTACCGACTAGTGGATGGAGAAGGTATGATTATTTAATGTTTAAAGTTTTTCTTCTTTATTTTGTGCTTGTACTAATAATTGTGTTCACGCATGCTTCACTATAATTACCTTATTTTTCTGCTTTAACCTTAATATGTTTCTTTCGAATATTGAATATGTAGAACGTCATATTTACATTCAAGGAACAACAATCTTATTTTCTCTAATTGTACGTTGCGCTTACACTTTTATTGATTTTTATATTAGCAATTGCTAAGAATATATCGCATGACATGTCCAGAATTTTTCTTTCGTTTCTAGTTTTCACCCACAAAATTATTAGTAATGACAAAATCTATTTTGCGACCTAATTAACGTGATAAAATTACCAAAATATTAGGAAAGAGTACAAATAATGCAAATTGTTATTAACTGCTCTGTAATTTACAGATTAACAATTTATTTTTATAATTTAACAAATATTTTATCTAACAAACTTTTATTTTCACCTACTACTGCATTAAACGTGTTTAAAAATATAAAAATGAGACATTACTACAATTACTACATTTAACAGAAACCACGAATACTGTTTCTTGAATTTTGCGAATCGGATTATGAATGTTAATAATATTTATTGCAATGAAAAAATACGCCCGATTGTAATACCCCAGTAATCTGCTCAAGAAATTATGTGGTGTGAGAATTGGCTCCTAAATTGCATGGTGTGAGAATTTCAAGAGTGCTTTACTAATAATTTCGCACAAGCTGTAACCTTTATTTTAACCTAGCTCTCTGTAAAACACAGTAGTGATTAAAGCACACAAGAATGAGAAATATATCCCAATAAATTTTTATAGAAACCATGCTTGCTGACAACGAGTGTCCTCAAGAATTCATGGCCGATGGGAAACACGTCATGTTAGCTTACAAGCGAATAGATGCGAAGATCGCGTGGCCGAAGAAAGTCAGTGATGAGCAGTGACAACCTGATCTAGTCTAGTCGTTCATTTTCAGGCCCCTGCTCACTGATCCTCCCTGATCCACCTCCATCATTGCAATTAGAAGAGAGATGATTCTTGTGTGGTATTTATTTACCTGTTGTACATATGTTAAAGTCATTTCGTGTTTAGTGTCTCTTGTGTTAGTAAATTAATAGTTGAAATTTTTGTAACGTTTCACATTGACTGCATACATATTGTATAAGAAATATCGATATCTTTTATACGGAATGTAGCGTAGCTACGAATACTTTAAGAACAAATTTTATTTCCATTTTTGTAATGTTTTCATTTCATTTGTTGCATAGTAATTACCCTCATCCAATAATATTTATTTCATTTATTAACTAGTGCTGTCAAACATTTACAGTTTTTTGATTAACTTGTTTTAATTAGTTCACCATTGTACTTTGTTTTTTACTAAATAAATTGATAATGTCGTATTATTATTTATTTGGTTTATATTTTTGAAGGTTGTTTAATTACTTTGACCGCAAATATGAACAGCCAACTATCTTTTAACTTTAATTTGTACTCAAAAAAGTTCCTAATTTTATTAAACAATAATTCGTCAAATAGAAAATGCAGAATTGTATTATCTATCACATTTATTTGAACCAAATTCTACTCATTTGATATTGAAATTGTAGTTCATTTAAATATATGACTTCCGAATAATAATGTTTAGTTGCATTTCTGCATATTTTATTTAATAATATAGGAACGTGTGACAAGGAAAAATAAGGTCAAAAAATAGGAAATCATCCTCAATCTGTTGTTGATACTAGCGGTCAATGTGGTTATTTGATTATCATGTTAGTCGTATAATATTAACTGTAAATTCGGCAGCATTAATTTTAACAATTCACCGTTCGTAATAAGTTCAGCATTTTTTAATTGAGTATGGACATGAACGGTTAAGGGTCAACCGAAAGTATAATTACAGTACATTTCAAATTCATGTATGTTCGTAACAGCAAATAAACTGGCAATGTCATGTTATTAATTTATACAAATACGTTGTAATCAATCATTTTATGTGTACCTATTTCTCACCTCTGTAATTTACCTTTCCCAATTATTCAGTTAGTGTGCAACCATGCCGAAGAACAGTGACCTAGTCAATTCTAACAAAGATGCCGTCCGGCAAGAATTCGATGATAAAAATATAAGTAAACAAATTCCCGGAAGTGCCCGGATGAGAGCAATTGAACAACGATCAAAAATACGCACTTCGAATTACGATGCACTTGATGAACACGATCAGTTTTACAGAGATCACAAAATATTCTTACATCTCTTTGTTGTTCTTGGAGTGGTTCCCGTGCAAAGAAAAAAAGGCCGTATTGTTTTTTCTTTTAAATCGTACGTGTTCTTGTATGCATTTTGTCTTTATTTTGTTACCTCTACGTTTGTTTTTTTGGTCGGATATGAACGAATGGAAATTCTTTTAAAGAAGAGCAAGAAATTTGACGAATATATTTATTCCATTATTTTTATTTTATATTTAATCCCACATTTCTTTATTCCATACGTCGGGTGGGCTATGGGACAACAAGTTTGTGAATACAAAAATGCTTGGGGCAAATATCAGGTAATTATAATTTAAGGAAATAATTTAATTAGTTAAACTCGTGATAATTTATAAATTGTCAATTCTATTACTTGTGCAATACCTAATTGAAATAATTGGCTGCCATTGCTTTTCAAGATGGCAGAGCACAATTTATTGTCGTTTTTGTAAAACTTATATTTCATGAACCAAGTGTTCTTTAAATTGTTCGCCATTACTTTGTTTTAAAATGATGAGCAGATAAACCCATAGCTTTATATAATTCTAGCAATATTTTAACAAAATGTATTTAGAAAACGTGACCCATAATGTTGTTATAAAAGACACTACATATTTATTTTCAGGTGTGTACTATAAAATGAACAAGAAATGATAATAATTAAACAAAACAGAAACCATCGTAATCATGCTAATATAAAATATACCTAAAATTTATCATTCTTGCAAATTGGTGTTAAAATAATGTCTTTGTTTTTAGCTAAAATACTTTCGAGTGACTGGCAAAGGTGTGGATTTTCCAAATCTAAAATTTCTCATTATTATAATCAGTAGTGCATGTTTAATTATTGCCCTCGTATTCTTGATGTCTTTAAGTGCTTTACTAGCGGGATTTACACTCTATCATACAACTGCATATTATCATATTATTACAATGATTAACATGAACTGTGCTCTATGGTACATTAATTGCCGAGCTATGGGCGATGCCAGTAAATGCTTTGCAGACTGTTTTGACGAGGTATGATTATAAAAATAATATCTAATTACTAAAATTGTTAACTAAGGGCTGAATGCTAATCATGTCGATATTACATTTTGTATGTACCATGAGTTTCTTATAAGATGCAACATTTACTTTTCTGTCATGTATAGGTATCACTATTGATATCAGTTCTACATATCAGCTTACTGTTCCAAATAAAATGCGACATAGGTTGTCAATGTTAAATGAACCTGAGGAAAAAATTCAAGTAGTTACTTGATAGAGTCCTAGTTATATTTTGATATTTATGATTTGTGTACCAAATCAGTACGGTGATATCACTGAAATATAAAACTGGAACGCAAACTGACATCGAAAATGCGAACCGAGAGAGACAGCTACAGTACAGCTTTCTTGTGGTGTGGTTCACGTCACTATCTTTCTCACTTTCTCCCACTATTGCTGATTTGATAATGATGACGTGAACCGCACCACAAGAAAGCTATACTAGTACTGAAATAAAATGTTTAATATAAAAATTAAATTATACATTAACAGAAATGAGTTTAATTAATTATGTATGTAAATTTAAAGGAATTTTCAAATAATTAAATACACTGTTAAATATTATCACTTTTGGACAAGAGTGTGTATGTTGAGCAACCGCTCAACAAACGCATAGCGAATGTTTTACTAGCAAGTGTTAGACAAAGAAAGGTGGCCATACAACATCTATCTGTTTGAGGCCCGTTTTTCTCTTTCATAAAAGCTTACATGTTAGCTTTCCAGTATTACTATATTTCAGTGCGTGGTATTTATAACTGATATCCATAGTAATACATTAATAAATACTGCATCTCAGCTGACACTCACTGTGAAATAATAGTAAAAGTTTGGGCCCTTAATTTACAAATTAATTTTAGGCGAATATCTCTTGATATACGTTCAATAATATTGTATTATTCATAATATATAAATATTGCACATCTGTCAGTTTAAAACGTGCGTTTGTCGCGTTCCATAAAATTTTAACTCTTAAAACACGATCAATTAGTTGAATTTTAGTCGTGAATATTGTAAACATTAATACAGTGTCGTGCCAACGAATAACTCTTGACAATTGTCAGATGCAAAGTTATATTTTTTAACGTTTACAATGTGAGCAGTTAAGTAAGTAAAATCTTCAGAAATCTTATGTTTATTATATATTATTTACCCGTTGATTGTCTAGTACACTCATCTTTATCGGTGACATATATGCAATATAAGATTTGCCATAAAACTATGTAAGGTTATTTAATTATTTATGAAATCATGTACCAGTACTTAGCTCAGGCAATTTATTTCGAGTTGTTTGATTTCTTCTATGAATATAGAACTTTATAGAATACTTTGATTCGTTCATCAAGGGAAGCAACTAAATATTAATTTAAGAAACAAAAAATAATTTTTCGACTTGTAGGATATGGAAGAACATTGCACAGCTTATATTTTATACAAATATCGGGTACTATGGTTAGACTTAAGTGACATGTTGCAAAGATTAGGAAACACATATGCTCGTACTTATTCAATGTACTCTATATTCATGTTCTTGAATATTACCATTGCTGTAAGTAAATTCTACATCACTTGGATGACATTATTTAAAATGCAATTTCTATTAGGTTTACGGTTTCATATCAGAACTACTTGATCATGGATTTACATTTTCTTTCAAAGAAATAGGCCTTTTTGTGAACAGCGTTTATTGTATAGCATTGCTGTATATTTTCTGTGATTGTTCCGAAAAAGCTACGAATAATATTTCCAAACGTGTGCAAGATACTTTAATGACCATCGACATGAACCATATTGACCAAGGAGCCAAGAAAGAAGTAATTTAATATTTAAACTATTTTAAAATGTATTTGAAACGCAATACCTCTTTTAGATTGATTTATTTTTGGTGGCTATTCAAATGAATCCTCCTGTGGTATCGTTGCAAGGATACGGTGATGTAGACAAACAGTTTTTTACCTCTGTAAGTATAATTAAAATAATTAATTGACTAGATTGTACCTGTAATTACCAATAATTAATCTACAAGTAATTCTTTTTTTGCTAAATAGAATCATCAAAGGTATCATTTACTCTTTCTTTTATGGATTTACAATATAGTTTCATGCCATTTTTATTGAGTATGCTCAGATATTTCAGATCTCGGTATATATTATTTCCACAAAATTATGCTCCCAAAATGAAGCGAACAAAAAGTTTAATGTGGAGATTAGAACTCAAGGATACTTCTAGCTTCAAAATATTCTTACAAAAATTCCACTTTATTCCAATTAGAATAATACGAGAAATAAACCAAAAAATCATTTCTTTTTCAATCAAGTGCTACCATAAATTCTAAAAAAATATTTACAACTTACACAAATAGAATATTTATTGTACTAGACGAATTTTTATTTTGCTAAAAATGCGCCTAAATCATCTTTTAAAAAATAACATTTTTGGGAATTATTTGTTAAAAATTATTTATAGTTTTATGAAAATAGATTTATTATTATAAAACCTTGATTCTTTAACTATAAAAATATATCAGCCTGTACAACAGTTATTTACACATTTAAATTTTTAATTATGCAAAATGTAACAATTTACAACTGCGTTTTGATCTACTCAATTATCAATTAGAATTAACAATTTTGTTTTGATTCATGGAAACCATCGCTAACGTTCACACCACAAATCACAAACAGCAAAATTAAGGTATTAATTTATAAGTACTGATTGAGAAGTTTGCAAACCCGAAACTATCCATTTATAATTAGTATGATAGAAATATCATGCTCTCTCTTTTTTCTATCAGGAACGTCATGCAACATAGCACCTAACCGTACTTTTATCAAAATAGAAAATATAATGACACGAATTTTTTACACATAAATTATACGATCCCAAATTCAAAATAGTGAGACCGACAAGAAAATTAACCGTAACGATATTTCAATTATGACAAAAAGTTCATTAAATTTTCATTCTTACAAAAATTATATTTCTCTTATGCAATATACAATTTTAACCTTAATTAACAATAAAAAGAAAATAATTTAGACTATGAACTATTCACCTTATCTTTATCTGTCAAAAGTAAATCAATAACAATGCAAGTACCTACTAATACCTTCAAGTGAATATTTTAAAAAATAATCGTTCCCAAACCGGGATTTTAGGCACTACGAGTATAGCTGGTACCACGAGCTCCGTTTTTGGGTGTTTTTATAAAAAAATACTTTAAATTAAAGTAGTGGACGATACATTTCTCTGTAAATTCTATTTGAAGCATTTTTTTATAAAATAATTTTAGAACATTGTACATAGCTAAAACCGAGTTTAAAACACTGCTCTTAAGACATCCAAAAACAGAGCTCTTAATTTTTGCTTCGTATTTTTGACCAAATTTGTTTGACTCACATATTTTAATACTGCGTTATGCCTCCTTTATTGACCATACCGGTTTTAATTCTGTCAGGTATTGTTCTAATTAACTGAACACCCATCAGAGAGAATATTATCCCATAATTGCAATTTTATTTTCAGAGAGAATATTATCTCATAGTTTTATTTTCAATTCGTTTACTGTACGTGCCGGATTCTTATACAATTTCTTTCTCATTTTATGCTACAGGGACTCCGGATTACTTAAAATCTATTTTAGAGTAGAAATATTTATAATTTTCAACCCAGATTTTAACGGTTTTTGCCATATGGAATGCAACACCGTCCTACTGAAAAATAAAATTTTGTGGCTGCCGAAATATTAATAGTTTATACAAGAAACACTGCTTTATGAATCATTATAAAACTAAATTATTGAAATGTTTTCTGATTACTTCAACAATATTTTAATAAATGCCACTTCCACTGAGTGGTAATTCTAAGTATAAATAATATTTTAAATCGGTTATTTTTAAAGACACATTAACCGATTACTATTTGTAAGTGGTAATTGTAATTGATAATAACAGAGTTGTTCTGAGCGTAGCTTAAGGTTATCTCATTATGATTATTAAATTTCTACTTTAATTTTGAATAAACAGAGGTGTTAAAATGAATTTTTATAATAAATGTTTTAGTTTGACATTGAACTATAATTACAACAAAAATAAATTTCTTTCCCTAGACACTATCATCAACAATAACGCTGTATTCTCATGCATAAATAAAAATTAAATTATCTGATTGTAATTTCATCCACATTACCTCCAAAGATAGCATCTAAATATGTTAATATCTGTGTATAGAATAATGTTCTACTTTACCAAAACACATTTTATGTTTCAGAACGCCACAATGATAGCCATGTATTTAATTGTGTTGATTCAATTCAAAGTGAGTTTCCAAATGATGTACCAGTGAATTTTTTCACGAAAAACTTTTTTATTAATTTGAATAAGTCACTGAAAAACCAACGCACAAAATATAACAAAAGGATTCTGTTATTATTTAGTGTTTTGAGTCCATGTTTCCATAGTAACGCACATGAGACCATTAAGGTACAAATATATTATTGATGTATACGTTCGTTTCATCGCACGCAACACTTAACAATTATGTATATTTTATTGTTGTATGCGTAGACATGGGTTAATTTGCAAACAAGTTTTCTCTGGTAAAGTTTATAATGTTTCTATATGTTCAGTTGATATTTTGTGCAGTGTTGTGTATTTTTATAAGTAGTGCTACATCCCAGGTATGATATACAAAGCACACCGATTGAAAAAATCATAGGTTATAATCTTTCAGGAGTTTAAGTATAAGGTCGTTGCCCCGGAATATATTTGTAGTAAAGAGAATATGTCACAAACTGCTATACGGTAATTAATAAATTGTTTTATTCTTATAATAACTTTGCCTTTTACTTGTTGTTTATAACTTTTTTGTTTGTTTTTAAACATTGATTCTGTTTATAATGTTCGCGCTGAAAAAATGCTGCAGTTTGATTGGAGAAGACGTACCGTATCTCAAATATAATTGGTCAGTCAGTTTTCATTTAGATGAATTAAAAGAATCGCGAAATTTAAAGCACAGGCATGTGTTGATGGTTTGGAGGAGTGTTAGAAAATTAAACCAAATTTTACAGAGAATATCTAAAGATGACATCAGTCGGGGAGTGATATTTATTAACAATTCAATGGTATTTGCTCATACTATTTATTTATAGTTCTTGTTAAAATGACAAATTAACAATTATAGCTAACACCAGATGTACAATACATAATTAATTTAACAGTACAAAAGAAACAAAATGGCACAACAAAAACAGATCAACAACAAATAGCTCTTGAATATATAGGAAAAACAAGTGCAAAATCTTCGTTGTCTGCATTTTTGTCTGGACCGGAAGTCACATATTCTGACATGCCCTACACTGCCAAAGCGGAAGTTAGTAGTTGTAACGACATTTCGGACTATCAGGTAGTGTATTTTTTGTCAAATAAATCACATCGAAAGAAAAATGAGCTGTCACAGATATTGGTAGATATAGATGTAGTACCGAACATAAATGATTTATTTGTTTATTATTGATTTTGGTCTACTGATTTGGTAGCCAGTGCAATCAAAATAAGTTTTTATTTATGTTTCAATACAGAACATATGTACTGCATAGAGTCGAATTCCATTTTCATATTAACAAAAACAGTTGTTTTTCATCGAGAAAAATCATGGTGAAAATAACACATTTTTTATTATTTTCAAATAGTAATGAAAGTAACATGAAACTCTCATCTTTTTGAAAATCATTTAAAATCTTCCAACGTGACAATTAAACTTTGACATCTACATCTCAAGTAATTATTTATGTTTATTTTGGTTGGTTATATTCTATATTAATAAGCAAAAATGTTTCAAATAAAAGTTGAAGAAATTTAATATCTGCATCTGATTCAGTGGACAAATTTCATTTTACCTTTTCAATAAAAAGTAGTATGACGTTTAAACAAAATTCAATTATAATAAATTCAAATATAATACAAAAATTCAATCTTGTGTAAATTATATGCTCAAACAAATTTCCATTGTTCGCTAAGGAAAACCCAAGTCTTTCGTAAAAATATTTTTGCAATGTACTGTACTGTAAGTTACCCATTAATAACAAAATTTAAACACAGTAAGTGGAACTTTATTGCACAATTGGTTTCCATGGTTATATTATTTACTTACCGTCCACGGTGGATGGTAAGTGAAACTTACCGTTCACGGTGGACGGTAAGTAAATATATATCATTCAAAATTTTTTTTTAATCTCATTCTGACAGCTGTTAATTTTGATACCTATTTTTCTTTTTCTTATATTTACGCAGGTATTGCAAAAAATATCTTACTAACCTCGAACTGTAAGTGATTTATTAGGTCTCGAATGTTTAGGAAATCTCGACCCTACGGGTCTCGACATCCCAAACTACATTCTCGACCTAAAAACTATCACTTACAGTTCACGGTACGTAATATGCTATTTCGCATATTTGATAGATGCCGGGCTGTAATATTTCCATAGTTACTCATTATAGAAACATAATTTTTCATATTTTTGAACGTCTTTTTAGCTTTTATTAAATAAGTAAAACGAAATTTTCTTTTTCACTTATTTAGATGCAGATATAAAATCTCTTCAATTTTCAATTGAAACAAAATGAAAATGGAAGCATGAAATTGCATAAATATTATTTAACATGTAAATCGCCTATGATCGGCTTAGTCAGTCAGCATTCCTACGAAATGAACATTATCTCAATTACATAAATTATATAGTACCTTTTTAAATAGCCGAAATAATAATTGATGCAAATTTCAGCTATCATGGCAACTGTTAGATAAATCCAAGAAAATGTTACGCGAAGAATCGTCCAAATCACGTATTTTACAATTACCTCCAGGAACATTATCTTCCGGAAAAGAATATTCCATTAAATGTTTAGTAGTGGATAAGAAAAGTAATAAAAATAAGAGTAGCGTAAGTAATTTTATTTCTTATTAGTTTTAATTAAAATTAATGAATACTTCAATATATCAAGTACCTATTACTATTATATTATTGCTCATTTAATATTCACTTTTTGCAATAATTGGTAAATCGATTAGTCATTGCATTTAAATGCTAAATTGCTTCCTATATTGTTTTACATTCACTCGTGTCAAAATTGATGTTTTTACTTTATCCAAGAAATAATAAATACAAAAATTTAAACGCTTTCTTTGTGTAAAGCTACTTTTTACAATAAATTATATATGCATATTTTATAATTTCTTTTATTTTAAATTATTATATTTATTATTAACTATACTTTAGTTTACCTTAGAAAGTACCGTTGTAAAATATGTAGCTGACTGGTCGAGGCACGAGGTAGATCCCTATTCCTGTCAGTTTTTCGAAGCGTGCAACGAGAATAACTTATCAAAATGCGCATGTGTTAGGTTTTGATTTGACAATTTATTTGTCACTTTTTTCCATTGTGTGTATATATAGTCTTAAATATTCTTTTAAACATCGATTATTTTCTAAGGTGAAATAGAGTAGAGCTAGACAACTGATAAAAGAAGTAAATAATTATAAAAGTAGTTAGTAACCTACTTTTATAAATTATCAAACATGTATTAGATAACTTAAAAATTTTGTCTGACACATTATAGAACTGATTTACCAATATGAGTTTCATGAAACAAAATTTTAATTGTTACGGTTGTATCCAAGATTATAGAATTAATCCGACGGCATTTTCCTTCAAAATTGTAATATTGTTTTTTTTTATGAAACGATTGCTCGGCTAATTTAATATAATATGCATGTTAATATTGTTAATCAAATAGTTTCACAACTAATAGAATATTTTGGTTCAAATTCAACTTCTTTTCCAATAAATATAAATATGTACGTATTTGGCATTATGACAATAGGCCATTTTTATTTTTAGTACATTTACTCCACTTTCTATTACGAAAGTTACATCCTCTTTTCAGCAACGGTTACTATTATTTACTAACAGGCAGTGCCGGAACTAGGAATTTTTGCACCTGGGGCAAAAGTAAATATTTACGCCCCTTAAAAAAAGAAATGCACCGCAGGCGAAAAAATTTTTGGGTTCAAGATCAAATGCCTAAATTAAAAATAACCTACACATTTTGCTCAGTAATATATTTACCTATGTATAAAAAAGAAGTTTTTTCTTTTACTTAAAAATAGTAAAGCTATTTGAAGACTGCGGTGCGGGGAAGGAGATTAGATTGTAAGTAATAAAATTTTTTCAAATATACGATATACACATATAGTTATACAAAAGCAAAAACATTATATTTTAATAATTATTATTACAAATGATAAAAATAATTGTAATTTTAAAACTTAAATTAATTGAAATATTAAAATTATTTGAGGTTAACCTGTCGGGCTTTTGTGGTAGCAAAATCATCAATAATTATCTTATCATAATTAATTTTTGCTGCAATTTCACTTTCTATTGACATAACTGATAAGTTGGTTAAACGTTCTTGGCCGATAGTTGCTCTCAAATGATTTTTTATTAACTTAAGTTTGCTAATGGACCTTTCGAAAGAAGTTACGGTAAGTAAGGTTCAAAAAATTCGTAGTGCAATTTAAATATTAGGATATGATTCTACTAGTGAATAATCGTGAATAAATTGAAGAAATTGAATAGGAATTATAGTTTTTATATTTTGCAGAATAACCAATACATGATTTTGAATAAGTTAATTTTTTTTTTTTGAATATCTGCTGCATTTAAATCTTTTGAATATTTTAAAGCTAAATCTACAGCTGCCTTTTGAATTTCAGATATAGTTAGAGTTAGGGACGCGAGTGAAGTCCCGAATAAAAAATCTAAATCTGAAGATATTGTTCATTTTTTCAAATCTTATTCTCAACGTCAACTTACTCATTAGAACATCTAAAACATTTCAATATAAAATTTTTGTTAAGCAGATAAATTTAGATCATTCGCTAATTCATAAGGCACAATAGATTTTCTCTTCCTTCTTCGTTCAATTGGAAATGAAGCTGAAATATCAATTTTTTCTGCTGCTTCAGTAGCATATTTAAATATATTTTCAAATTTCCCGTTTAGAATTTCTTGTAAATTTTTAATTAACCCGCATATTCAATCAGAAGAGTAACGTATGGAAATATTTTTAACTTGTAATGTCTTGTTTATGCACTCAATATTATTAAGGATTTTATTCCATATAGCAAATCTAAATAAAAATTTGTAATTTATATGTAGCACTAAACTTTTAGAACATTTAGAAAACGATTCTCAAAATTTAATACATTGTATGTTAAGAAAATGTTACATATCTACTACTTCCTGCTTATTACAACAATAACACAATGTGCTTATAGAACTGCAAAATACATTGTTCAAAGATTTGAAGGTCATTTAATTAACAAATTAACTATAATGCATTTTAAATGAAACCTAATTTAAAAATAAGTAATAAAAAAAATTGTAAGTGGTCTAGTGCGCCCCTAAAGTTCTGCGCCTGGGGCCGAAGCCCCGCTCGCCCCACCGTAGTTCCGGCACTGCTAACAGGAGTTGTATTTAGATAAACATTTTAATGCTTACTAGTTGTACTAAAGTAATTATGTTTGCGAAATCTGTTTTGGTTATAAAATAACGAAAAAGTAATTATTATTTTTCTTTGTATTTGTTGCAAAAGTACAATATATTCTTAAAACAACAAAATGTTTGAATATTTTTTGCGAAATGTGTATTTACAATACTATATTTTGAATACAGTTCTGTCCTTTTACGCATTTTGAATCAACGAAATTTTAAGAACCTTTGATAACTTGCTGTGACATTTCTCCAAAGCAAATTTATTGGTAGTACAAATGGCATATACCAAATATTAATGCAGAAAAGAATTTTAAAATGTTATAAGTTAGACTTAGTAGCAGTATTTTTAATTAAACAATAACAGTATTATGTTTTATGATAGTTCTAATACAAATAATTTTAATATAAAAAAATGAGGCCATGTAAAAACTCAATCTTCTTTAGAATTTTCCAAAAATAATTTACCCAAAGTGTATTTTAGGCATCTGTAATTTATTCAAATTGTAAATATACGAACCTGTAATTTAGCTAAACGCATTTATGACAAACCATAATTTAACCAAAAAGAAATTCTGACTAGCTTATTTAATTTATCTACTTTTCGGTGTAAGGCTATAGGTTAATTTCATTTTTCGTGGATTTTCTCTCCCATAAGTCTTTCAAAATATTTATATCTTTCACGAACTTCTTAACTTTTTGACATGTGCTTCTATTTTCTATTGCTCTTCTGACATCTTCCCGTTTTTATCGGCCCGTCTCTTTTTCGTTTGATCTGACTCTATAAGTGTCCCCTCTATCTTAATTGTTGTTCTTATATGATATTGTTAGCTATTCTTTACATTTGGGTTCGTCATACAAACTTCTCTTTGTTATTGGAAACTAGATTTGACGCTATTAACAACTGGAAACATTCGCGCACTCGTGTGGTATGATATGAAAAAACATTGGCTTTCCCCAAGCATTTTACAGCAAAAACATTTTGAAAATAATAACAAAATTTAGTTAATAAAATGTTACTTACACCGATTTACGTGTATCAAAATCCACCAAAACCATCGATAATTGCCAATAATTTAAAGAAATATCTTAGCTACTAGTGATTGTTATGACTTCGCTGCTGTGAATTTGTAAATTTATGAGTATTTTGATTCCGTTAACAATGATTTTGTTGTTACAAAAAGCATTGTACAAACAAATGAAGCCCCCGGAATAATGTATTCTTGCACTTGGTGTGTAATAGTATATTACAATACGAGTGAAGAAACTAAGAATTTCGCTCACGCATGTGTCAGTTTTGAACACGAGGTATTAGCCGAGACACACAAAATAAATAAATAAAATATATAATCACGCCCTTTACCCATTGCGGGTGTGGCACTCTGCTTACGCAGATCTCGGTAAGTGATATATTTTTTCGTATGAAGTGCGGTTACCGGCCGTCAAATCATAGCCCCCAAAGATGTTAGTGGAGGGGGAACCACAGGGGTAAATTCAAATTTGTAACTGTCGGCAGTGGGATTCGAACTGAGGATCTCACGATCTACAGTTCGACACGTTACCACGGAGCTATTTACCCCGAGACACATAAGTGAGCGAATTCGTTTCTTCACGATTGTTGCATAGCATTTTGTTCAATCTTGCTGTTGAAAGTCCTTGTGGTCCACATACTCAATGTTAGGTTAGGTTCAATTTGGTAATGACAGATGAGTGGATGAAAGTAGTGAGCAAAAGTACTTTCGCTCACTCAATGTCATTACCCATCCCGTTGCCATAGGAATGAGTTGAGTGGACAAAACAGAAGGCTTCGAGCTCTGTATCCAAGTAAAAAACAATAAGTTTCAATAGCTGGATTGAACAAATAATTATTTTCATTTCGGTCATAGATTATTTTTCCTTTAATTCTTCTCAGAAACCTATTATCACAGTTCTTTTCTGCACTAACTAGTGAAACATAAGAGTTTATTTATTGTTTGAGCAAACGACCTACCCTAAAAACGAATTTCATAACTATAGTGAAAAAAATTGTATGTTTTAAATACTGTTAACATGACAAAATTATGGTTTGTTTGAAATATAGTTTGTGTAAAATACGAGTTTGAATATTTACAGTTTGACTTGAGGTTTTCTTAATTATTTTTGTTAAAATTACGAGTCTAAAAAATTATATTTGCTGAAGAAGGGTATATCCGGAATCCGCTAGTGAATGATAATATTTTATAAAATCGCTGTGTACCAACCTGCGATAGTAGTACATGCACATAATTTAAATTCTGCAACTTGTAATTTATGTGGTAAAGTGCAGTGTGGTTGCAACACTAACACAAATTTACACATTTTTTAGGAGGCGTTGCGGGTGAACGTTTTAGAAAGAGGAATGCAACTTAGCACGTATACCAAACATTTAAAAATCGGTTCCAAGCAACCGATCTACCTGAACGCGTTCTTCAGTGATCCGGACTGCATTGCCGGAGAATTAACGGTTGGTTACGCACATCAAACATAAATAGCATATTTCATGTTTCATTCATTTGCAATATGATGTTTTTCTGGGAAGTTAGTGGTTATATTTTTATGAAAACAGGAAATTCTTTTGAGCTTATTTAAGTTGAGGCATAGTTATGCAAATGTAAATTAATGTAACGCTATTTTATTCAAATTTGCATGTTAAAATATTTCATTTTCTAAATTGCTTGTGTAATTCCTAAATATTTATTGGTTAATATAATTAATGATCTAAGTATTTCAAATACACAAAATAAAAAAAATTATTTCGATTTCATAAAATTGCAATATTTAATTTAATTTGTACAATTAAATTAAATATATTGTGCTATTAGGAGTAAATGTGATACATTGTGTGCTGATCAAAGTTTAAAAGACGAGCGAAGCGAGTCGGACAATTACATGCGAATCACCCAAAGTCACATTTACTCTGATTAACACATGGTATTTTTTCTTCCAACATAGAAAATAAAATTATAAATCTTTAAAAAATGCACAAAACTTCAAAAAATATTGTCTTATCCAACAATTCTAGTTGCCATAGAATATGCTGTTTTGTTATTTTTGTTTATTTGTTTAAATTTTAACTGTCAAATTATTGAATTACAACTTATTTTTCATAATATTTTACTTTGTCCGCCACCGGAGTAGACGTGTTGCCAAAAAGATACTTTTACGCCGGCGGTGACAATATTGAACATCTGTTTGTTGAATACAAATACATAATATCGTACTTTTATGACGTTTGAAGAAAAACATGTTTTGGGGTCTTAGGAATACGATTTCATTAATTTCATAATTTCCATAACGCAAAAATTTCGATCGTATTAAATTCCGATGGAATACCAGAACTTTTAGTTTCTTCGATTAACTTTATAGTATATTGTACAACGAGCAGGGAATGGTAGTCATTCCTAGTATGAAAATTCATACGAGTATGAAATGGGCATTCCATGCGAGTTGTACCCTATTATATTTTTTCTACGGCCACGATATTATTTCCTAATTAATTTAATTTTAATAATTAATTTGTCCCGCTTTCACCATTACAATATTTGACAAATCTAAATAATTATCCTAGCAATGGCACCTGTATACTCACAAAACAAATTCATTTCGCACGATGCTTGCAATGTACCTAATATCCTTAGCAACAACAAACATACAATTAACAGATTTCTAAGTGGCCGTAGAAAAAACTATTTCCAGTTTCTATTTAAAACATAATTAACTGCTGTAGTTAGTAACAAGTGCTCATTAATTGATTCAACTTTAATGTGTTATAAGTATAACTTTTTTTGTTATTAAGTTTTTGCTAAAAGTTTATTAAGGAAAAGACATTATTTTGGGGCCCCTAACTACACTTTAAATCTTTTCCGTACGTTATGTATATAAATATATAACTTTTCTTTCAGTATAAACGGCTATTCTTTAAAATTCATTTAAAATATACCCCAATTTTTCGCATCGGCCGTGGTGTAGGCTGCTGGAAAGATTTATGGTGGGTACCTAACCGCACACTTACATCGGCCTTTGTTGGATTATTGTGGCAATTCCTAAATCTCTGTACAAGTTGCAATAGAATATGAAACAATACTTCCTTGTAAATAATATTAGACTTAACTCCGTCTCTTCAAAATTAATTAAAATTTTTGATTCGTCATACATGTTGCGAATATTACAGATATCCTGAAAGAACACGAAGTGCCACTTGCCCTATCCTTAGGGAGAATTTTGTTTTAATGTAGGATAAGGCACGCTGTATATTGAACCCAGTCCGATTCTCTAACTTGCGTGAGCATTTGCGTGACTACATTATATGACGTCATTGTTTGTTTATAGTGACTTTCATGTTGAATTTTGTGCATTAGGTTTTCATGCCGCGAAATTTAATGTTGGTACTCATTTTGAAGCTACACAAAACTTTAAGTTTGGTTGAGTTAGCGTCCTTTCTTTGTTGTTCGTATTGTAAACAAATAGATAAACTAAATTACTAATAGCGCAAACAATGATATGTATACTAAAAAAGTTTTAAAACATTACTAGAATTACTTTAATTAAAGTTATATTATGTTCTACATATTAAATTAATATGTACATACATAGAAATATACTATATCTTAAATTAATTCAAACGCAACAAAAAAGTTTGGTTATAAAACACAAAAATGACAGCTAAGTGAGCGACAGAATACAGGACCTACGGAGGTTATGCAACTTATTTGCGTGACACGCAAGTCTGACGTCATGACTGATAGTTCTCTAAAGCCCCGACAGGGGGTTTACTTGTATACATGTGACATACCTACGACTGGCTAGGTGCCGCAAGTGCTCACGCAAGTTACAGGATCAACCCGACACATCACATGTTTAGCCCACGCGTAGCCGAGACCCAAAATAGATCTTATAAATTTATTTTGAAAAAATATTTATTCAATGTATTATTTATTAACATGTTCAAAAATGTTTCTGGTAAATCATCTTTTCATCTTGCGCATCTGCTATCGATTTCTTCTATTGAGTAATTCGTGAATAGATGGAGAAAAGATTTGAGGCAAATGTTGCGTCGTGCCAGAAGAGAATATGCTAGTAGGATGGGGGGATGATGAAAGAGGATATTTTGAAAAGATCGCCAGATTCTGTTCAGCTACACTATTGGCTCCGTTTTCATCCTTCGCTTTATCTTTGGCTTCATCCTGAGCCTTAACTTCGGCGTCAGCCTGAGTTTTATCTTCGGCTTCAGAAACTGCTTGAAACAATTTTCTTCTCACTTGTTTTTGGTACTTTATTGGAAGACTCTTGGTTGTATTGTACATAGATACGAAGAAATGATATAAAGCGTCATTTTGTAAGTCTTCTTGTTTTTGTTTTTCTTCAAATAGGTATTGACGCAATTCATCCTCGTCTTTCGCTCTCTTGTTACTGTTTTCAAGAAACTCCCGCATAGCAGGATCAGTAATTGCGGATTTTTTAAATTTTTTAAATGCTCTCTCAGAAGGTTCAATCGGATCGCCATAATTTGTTGCTTCAGCGCTGGATAGATCAGATAGTGCAATAGCGTCCTCTTCCAGCTGACTTTCTTCAAAGGGTGAGGTGGGATATCCAACAGTATTTCTGTTTTTCATAAACGGTGTAAGAAATTCCATCTGTTTCTGATACGTCCATGGTTTGGAATTTGTTGTCTGTTGTCCACTTTTTTTCTGTTGCCTTCGAAGAGCTTCTCGGTGACATTCTCTCAGCTTTCGCCACTGTTCTTTAACAGCTTTGGCTGTAATAAAAAACAATTGATACACAAAATTATTTTTACTTTTTTAGATATTTTGTCACTGGTGACATGTTTAAAACTACCGCACTAATAAGCTGGGAGAGAGAACAGTATCAAAGATTGTGCATGAAGTGTAAAGCGATATGGCGAAGTTTACCACCCGTTTATATGCTTGAATCAACAGTGGAAACTCGGAAGAATATTGCATTGGATTATCAAAGAAAATGGCAAATTTATAACCGTTTAGGTGCAGTTATAAACATTATACTGTGTGTCTATATTTTTTATAGGACATAGGAAATACAATGTAAATACAAAAAAAATGTTCAGAAGGAAAAATTGCATCAAATAAGCCTAAATTTATTGATGTAATACATTTCTGTCATGAGTAAAAAAAACCTAAAAAAAAATAATTTTTAGCTATTTCCAGAGTGCCATGGTAAACAAAATATACAAAAAGTTGTAAATAAGGTAAATATGTCAATTATTACTGAGAAATATTTTAAACAACAAGTCAATAATCATTAAAACTATGGCAAATGTCATCTGTCAAACTCAAACAATACGATTGTTTGTCTTTAGTTTACCATGGCACTCTGAAACTAGCTAAAAATTTAAATTTTATTTTATGTCTATCTCATGACAGAAATGTATTAAGTAGGTACATCAATAAATTTATTCTCGTTTGATGCAGTTTTTGTTTCTGAACATAATTTGTATTTACACTTTTGTTCTTACAACTCACAGGGAACGAACCTCGGAACGAACTATCGCCGAATGAAAATTTTAACATTGTATTTCCTATGTCCCATAAAAAAAGTACACATCCGATTTGTTCTGTAAGCCGTAGCGCACTCGACTACGGTCTGATCGCCATCTTGGTTTCTTTTGTGATTTTCAGTTTTTTATTTTCGTTTTAAAAGTTTTTTTTTTAATATTTTTTCGAAATCGGTACTAAAGTACACGATATTACTATGCAAAATTATTCAAAATATTATCTAAAGTTAAATTTTACAGACTCTTATGTCAACATTTTACTTCACAGACTCTAGGCTCTTCAACAACCTTAAATGGAACAAAATTTTCAATAATACGCTTGGAAACAATGTCAAAAAATATAACACTTTATTTAAAAAGTAAATATTATGTCTGTAATTAATTATTGAAAGTACATTATTTTTATTGTGACGTCAGACCGACTGTTAACAGATAGATATTGCGCGCGCATAATCGTGGCCATCTTGGCGTTAAGTGTTGTATTCTGTCAGTTGTATTATTGTTTTTATTTGTTGAAATCTTTAAATTCTCGTTAGCTTCTAGCTATTTATTTAAGTTTTTAATTAATAATTTAACGATTTCGGAAAAAGTATAATGTATACCTCGGAACTAAAGTATTTTTTATTACTCTTATGGTTTATTCGTAATAAATAATTATACTTTAGTGCCTTGATAGATAACTATTGTGTGTTGCGTTACTAAATGCAAACAAAAATAAAATTTTAAATATTACATTCCGTACTACCGCCAAGAAAAATTTCATTGGTTAGATGGCGCAGTGATCTAAATGGTGTCAAGTCAACAGGTCAACACTCAGTAATAACCACACAACGAAGTCACATGTGTTGTGTGTGCCCGCTACCTCTAATGTTTACCTATAGCATTTATGCTGTGCTATTACCAAATAACTTAAAATAAATTACATATAAAATCACTCACCATCAGGGTAATTTAATTCTCTGGCTATATTCTCCCACAACTCATCTTTCAATTTTGCCTTCACGTAATCTTCATGACTAGTATCATATAATTCTGGATAACCTTTAACCATTTCAATTAAATTTTCCATTTTCTAAAATCAGTTCCATACACAAAAGTATCCAACGACCAACGAATTCGTGTTTCACACAGAACTTACAAAGAGGTTAAGAATTATGCTGGCCTTGGAATGAGTTACTTCGTTAATCCACGCATGGGCTGTGCCTGTCTGGGCATGGGCTGTGTTCAGCATGCGGCGGGCGCACTGAAGTATAATAATACTGGAACGCCAAAGGACATTGAAAATTTTAACCGACAGATACATCCAGTTGTTGGACCACCTGTCTTTTTGTACAGTCCGCTTAGAAAGTTGATAAGAAAATATAAAGAAATTAACGTTCAATGTTTTTGAAATAATAGTTATTTGTTTAACTAAGCATCAAAATACCATATAAATATAAATCTGTATTTGGTACCGTGTTGAACAAGTTCTTTTTTTGTTAGTGATTATTTCTAATATCTATTTTGAAAGTTATCGCCACCAAATTATTTTGCTATGCATTTGTTTAGTTATTATTAATAATAATAATAATAACATCATCACGCCATTTACTCATTTCCGGATGTGGCACTCTGCTCAAAGCAGATCTCGGTATTATGATACATTTTTATGCGTAAAGTGCGGTTACCAGCTGTCAAATCATGGCCTTTAAGTGGTGGAGGAGCCACAGGTGTAATTTTATGTAGTGACAATTTTCCAAATTAAATTTTAAAATAAAAACAAAATTCATATTAATATATTTTTTTTTTGTGTTGTTTTGTGAAAATTCCCCAAGGTGCTAATTAATTTATTACATAAAATGGAAAGTGACGAATATGTTTTGTGTTGTTTTCATAGCAACAATAAACAATAAAAGTGACATTTTACAGACTGTTAACTGTCTATTTAAAACATAATTAACTGCCTTAGTTAGTAACAAGTGCTCATTAATTGATTCAACTTTAATGTGTTATAACTTTTTTGTTATTAAGTTTTTGCTAAAAGTTTATTAAGGAAAAGTCATTATTTTGGGCAACCTAACTACACTTTAAATCTTTTCCGTACGTTATGTATATAAATATATAACTTTTTTTTCAGTATAAACGGCTATTCTTTTACTTTCATTATGTAATTGAGATTATTTCGAAATATGTCTTTTAAAATATACCTTAATTTTTCGCATCGGCCGTGGTGTAGGCTGCTGGAAAAAAATTATGGTGGGTAGCTAACCGAACACTTACAACGGCCTTTGTTAGATTATTGTGGCCATTCCTAAATCTCTGTACAAGTTGCAATAGACTAATGGCCGTGTTCGAAGTAGCCTTTTGACATTTAGGATTTAGGAATTAGAGAAAAAATTAGGAATTCAGATAAATACAACTTCGAATATTGCACTACTAACGATATCTGTAGTCTGTAGGTAGAATTGTTTGACAAACAAAGTGTAGATCTTAACCTAAGTTTATATAATAAGTATAAATAGTTATGGAAGGTGTTATAATAAATAAAAAGCCTTCAAACGTCAAATAAACACAAAAATTTATTATTGTTTGGGCGTAACGCGCATGACCGTTAATTTAGTGTTTACGAACTTCAAGGCGTAGTGTGCTCTTGCAAATCCTAATATCTAATAGCTAAAACCCTAAATTATGACGTCATTTAGGGCATATAAATTTAGGATTTGGTATTTAGGGTAATCAAAGTGACACTTCGAACACGGCCTATGAATCAATACTTCCCTGTAAATAATATTAGACTTTAAAACTCTTCCAAATTAATTTAATTTTTTTATTCGTCATACATGTTGCAAATATTACACATATTCTGGAAGAACATGTAGTGCCACTTGCCCTATTCTTAGGGAGAATTTTGTTTTAATATAGGGCAAGGCACGCTGTATATTGATCCCAGTCCTGACACATCACTTGTTTAGCCCAAGCTAGCTCCATGTTACAAAATTACTGCAAGAGAGCAACAACTCGATTTATAATCTGAATTTGTAAACGAAGAAAGATTTATTTTACTGTATTAACTCAACAGAAAAATTAAAACAAATGCATACTCATATTCACGAAAAAGACAGACCCATACAGAGTTTAGGTTATGTGGCGAAGTCCCAGATAGTGTATTTATAGAATCGTGTTGATTTGCATAGGTGACAGTTTAGTGAGGTTCATGAAAGAGGACATCACTGTTAAGAGTGCAATGCGCAAATGCATATTGGGATCTGACATGGGGGGGTGTGGCCTATCCAAGATGGCGTCAATTAGGGTGAAGATTCGAATGTGACATTAGTACTGTTCGCGTACGATTAATAATATTTGCGAATGCGCTGCAACAGATCCTGCAAACTAAATTTTTAAGAAGCTGAACGCATTTTATATACTTGACAATTGATTAAATGCAAGAAAAAATTAAATGAAAGTGACAATGGCTGTGGGTGTAGTGGCTTTCTGTATGTCAACGTCGAATTTACGAGGTGATCCCCATCCAATTAATAGGAAAATTTCAGGAAACGAACAAGTGATGAGTGTTGTTTGTTCCTGTAAGGCTGGTTTTGGGTGAAAAATCAGAAACTGCATTGCTACGTTGTTGTACTGTTATAGGTTAGCTGTACGTTTCTTGATCTAAATCAACTAAATAAACAAATAGCTAAAAATGAAAATTAACTAATTTAATTTGTGAACTTAATTAAATACAAAGTGAGAAGATTTTGGAGCAAATTCGTATTATAACCTAAAATTATACTTACTTCGATGTATATAACCGTCTGCTACAAAATATTTAGAGCATAGAGCATATTATTTATTGTAAACGCATTCATTTTGTTTAGTTTTGTTAGTTTTTTCCAAGGTTTTTCCGTACTCCAAATTGGTTTACTTTATAAACAAAACGTTTGTTCAGCTTCGCAAAATAATGGAATGTAACTTCCAGGTTTTTACGGGACTTATTCTTACACCCTTTTACTGCACAGTACACTTTATTTTTCGATTTTTCGCGGTAATTAACTACAATTTTGGTCATTTTTTATCTCAAAAATCGTTTTCCCATTTGGCGTTATGTATTTCGCCCTACTTTGTGTTCGAAAATAATCCTCTAGCTGGCATACCGCTACATGTCAGATCCCAATAGCAAGTGAAGAAAAACTATTACAAACAAATATATTGATAAATAAAATAAATCTTATTAATTTATTTTGAAAAAATATTTATTCAATGTATTAATTATTAACATGTTAAAAAATGTTTCTGGTAAATCATCTTTTCATCTTGCGCATCTGCTTTCGATTTCTTCTATTGAGAAATTCGTGAATAGATGGAGAAAAGATTTGAGGCAAATGTTGCGTCGTGCCGGAAGAGAATATGCTGGTAGGATGGGTGGTTGATGAAAGAGGAAATTGTGAAAAGATCGCCAGATTCTGTTCAGCTACACTATTGGCTTCGGTTTCATCCTCCGCTTTATCTTTGGCTTCATCCTGAGCTTTAACTTCGGCGTCATCCTGAGCTTTATCTTCGGCTTCAGAAACTGCTTGAAACAATTTTCTTCTCACTTGTTTTTGGTACTTTATTGGAAGACTCTTGGTTATATTGAACATAGATACGAAGAAATGATATAAAGCGTCATTTTGTAAGTCTTCTTGTTTTTGTTTTTCTTCAAATAGGTATTGACGCAATTCATCCTCGTCTTTCGCTCTCTTATTACTGTTTTCAAGAAACTCCCACATAACAGGATCAGTAATTGTGGATTTTTTAAATTTTTTAAATGCTCTCTCAGAAGGTTCATTTGGATCGCCATAATTTGTTGCTTCAACGCTGGATAGATCAGATAGTGTAATAGGGTCCTCTTCCAGTTGACTTTCTTCAAAGGGTGAGGTGGGATATCCAATAGTATTTCTGTTTTTCATAAACGGTGTAAGAAATTCCATCTGTTTCTGATACGTCCATGGTTTGGAATTTGTTGTCTGTTGTCCACTTTTTTTTTGTTGCCTTCGAAGAGCTTCTCGATGACATTCTCTCAGCTTTCGCCACTGTTCTTTAACAGCTTTGGCTGTAATAAAAAACAATTGATACACAAAATTATTTTCACTTTTTTAGATATTTGGACACTGGTGACATGTTTAAAACTACCGCACTAAGTGGGGGAGAGAACCGTATCAAATATTGTGCATGAAGTGTGAAGCGATATTTACAACCCATTTATATGCCTGAATCAACAGTGGAAACTCGGATGAATATTGCATTGGATTAAGAAAGAAATTGACAATTTTATATCCGTTTAGGTGCAGTTTATAAACAGTATACCGGGTGTCTACTTTTTTTATAGGACAGGAAATACAATGTTAAAATTTTCATTAGGTGATAGTTCGTTCCCTATGAATTTTAGAACAAAAGTGTAAATACAAAAAATGTTCAGAAGGAAAAATGGCATCAAATAAGCCTGAATTTATTGATGAAATACATTTCTGTCATGAGATAGACGTAAAATAAAATTTATATTTTAGCTATTTCCAGAGTGCCATGGTAAACAAAACATACAAAAAGTTGTAAATAAGGTAAATATGTCGATTATTACTGAGAAATAATTGGAACAAGTCAATAATCATTAAAACTATGGGAAATGTCATCTGTTAAACTCAAACAATACGACTGTTTGTCTTTTGTTTACCATAGCACTCTGAAAATAGCTAAAAATATAAATTTTATTTTTTGTATTTACACTTTTGTTCTAAAACTCAAAAGGAACGAGTTATCGCCTAATGAAAATTAAATAATAGTATCTAAAGTTAAAGTTTACAGACTCTTATGTCAAAATATTATTTCACAACTTGAATTACATACCAAAATAACAAATTATTGTTATAATACTCTTGGTGAATTTATTTACCTTTTACAATAATTTATTGGATTTAATGCAGATTACCTGCAGACTATCTACATAATAATAACATAAAAAATAATGAAAATTTTAACCTTTGGCCCTTTGACAGAACTTTTGTTATCACAGTCATTCCCGTCTCAACAGCTAGCTGACGTTTTACAAATACATCATGCTGTTAATTTATGTTTTTAATTAATAATTTAACGATTTCGGAAAAAATATTATGTATACTTCTGCACAAAATATTTTTTATTACTCATATGGTTTATTCGTAATAAAAATTATACTTTAGTGCCTTGATATACAAATAACTATTGTGTGTTGCGTTACCAAATGCATGCAAAGAATAAAATTTTAAATATTACATTCCGCACTGTTTTCGAAGTACCGCCAAGAAAACTTTCACTATAGATGGCGCAGTAATCAAAATGGTGTCAAGTCAACAGACAGTAAATAACAACACCACACAACTAATCAAAGTCACATGTGTGCCCACTACATTGCACTACATTATCTACTGCTTACCGATAGCATTTATGCTATGCTATTACCAAGTAACTTGAAATAAATTACATATAAAATCACTCACCATCAGTGTAATTTAATTCTCTGGCTATATTCTCCCACAACTCCTCTTTCAATTTTGCCTTCACATAATCTTCATGACTAGTATCATATAATTCTGGATAACCTCTAACCATTTCAATTAAATTTTCCATTTTCTAAAATCAGTCACATACAAAAAATGTTCAACACAAATGTATCCCACGACCCACGAATTCGTGTTTCATACAGAACATACAAAGAGGTTAGAATTATGCTGGCCACTAATCCACGCATGGGCTGTGTTGTCATGTGCATGGGCTGTGTTCAGCTGTTCAGCATGCGGCGGGCGCACTGAAGTATAATAATACTGGAACTCAAACTGACTTTAAAAATTTGAAACGAAAGAGACAGCCAGTTTTTGGGCCACCTGTCATTTTGTACAGTCCACTTAAAAAGTTGATAAGAAATTATAATTATTTTTAATATCTATTTTGGAAGTCATCGCCATCAAACTATTTTGCTATGCATTTGTTTAGTTATTATTAATAATAATAATAACATACAATCACGTCATTTACCCATTGGATGTGGCAAACTGCTCAAAGCAGATCTCGGTATTATGATATATTTTTATTTACGGGTGAAGTGCGCTTACCAGCCTACAAATCACGACCTTCAAGGATGGTAGTGGAGGAGGAGCCACAGGGGTAATTTTATGTGGTGGCAATTTTCGAAATTTAATTTTAACCCTCTATTGCATGAATTATTATTTTTTTCTAAATATGTGCTCAAAACATTATTTTTTTACAAAAGAAATATTCATATATTTAAAATAAGTGTGTTACATAAATTTAAAAAAAAATTAAAAAATTTTTTTTTAAAAGTTTTGTTCATTATTGGAAACTTTATGAACAAATTCAACTTACAATAGAACTTTGGTCTATTGGGTCGTCTTCGCATACTATACAAAATGGTTTGATAAACAACCTCTTCTAGGGAAACATCAGATAAAAAAAAATTTGGAAATTTTGTGAAGGTGTATTTAGCTGTAATATATCAGCAGGTAATAAGCTGTTTCCTTCAAATTTTACATTTTATATCTCAGTTTCTGTAATTATCCTTTTTCCAGTTAAAATTTTTTTTTATGTTGGTCAAATTGGTAGAAATGACCTAATTGGCAATTGACAAAGTGTATATAATGTTCCCAAATGTTACAACATGATTGCCATGCATGTAAACTGCATAAGAAAAGAAAAGAAAAATTTTAAATTTTATGTTCCCGTCCGGAAACAGTATGCAATAGAGGGTTAATATAAAAACAAAATTGTTATTAATTTTTTTATAAAATTTAATTGTGTTGCTTTGTCCAAATTTCTCAAGTGCCTAATTAATTTATTACATAAAATGGAAAGTGACGAAGACTTTTGTTCAAGCAAGCAATAAAAGTTACATTTTACAAATTGTTAACTGTCAAAAAAACCGCACTTTTAATGTTAATCGGTAAAGAAATATTTTATAAAATGTAAGGAATTTTTAAATAATTGAACAATACACTTAAATACTATTTTTCTACTCCTGCATAAATATATCCCCATTATTTTCATTTTTTCGACAGTGAATTATGATGTCAAAATTCACTCTTCTCGGCCAATCACAGAGCCAGATATCCATGAATTCGCTTTTATTTTAAAGACGTGGTGTGGATCACCTAACAGTAACAACGGTTGTCTGACAGTTGACATGTAGTCAGTTGTCATTGTGTATTTTTGTGTTGACATATTTCAACGAATTTCGATCAATTTCAAAAGTGATTTCCGAATTTGCAGGAGTAGAAAAAATATAGTATTATATTCGGAATTATAGTCATTATTCCCTCGGATGATTTGCACTCGCCTGCGGTTCGTGACACAAACTTCATCATCGTGAATAATGGCTATCACAAATTAGAAACATAATCAGATCGCCCTCTCTATGGTTACGAGTCTTGAGCATAAGTGCTGCACCCGCAGGGGGGTGTAGTGACACTAAAATTAGACAAGGATAACAATAGAAGGATAGAAGATTGTTTTTTTAGCCTCCTTGATACTTTTTATTTTATATTTGTTGTACTTGTACAAAATTATAAGAGTAAATATTAGGAATATATTTATTCAATTAAATTCTGTTTACACATATTTAATTATTTAGACAAAAATGTTATAGATTTCTAATAATATTTAATTTATTAATTTTTAATATTAATATTTATTATGAAAAGCTTTATTTAAAATATTGAAAATGAGAATTTAATATAATTATTAGAAACCTTATAATTTTACTACAAAATAAGGGTTAAGAATACATATTAACACTTTCAATATGATTTTCCTCGTTAAGTGCAAATTTTGACAAATTTTTAGTCTTACACAATCTTTTACATTCAAATAAAATCTGTAGCTTTTAGCGACAAATTTCTAAATATTTGTAGTTAAAGATATTACAATCATTTATAAGTTAGTTTAAACACAAAAATTCTTGTATTTAAAAAATATATTACATTGAATTTTAAATTCAAATAATATTTTGTTTCTTTAAATACAACATGTTATTTTTGAGTTCCAAAAACTCTTAAAACATGTGAATTTTACTGCTGCAAACTGTAATGAATTTGGATGCGGGTGTGAGATTTGTAAAAGTAGTAATATAAAATCCACGTCAGCTTATTAAAAGCCGAACGACTGATTAGTGATGATTATTATTATTATGTGATTATTTGATTCAATTTGTTATTATCTAAAGTGCCACTAATAATATATTTAATTGTAAAAGTAAATTTATAAGAGAACGAGGAATTGTGCTCAAGAATAATCAAAATGTAATTAAAACAGTGCTTATACTCGCAAAAAAATCCTCTTGTGAATAAGTTAAATTAAAAATTCCATTTAATAACCAGCACGAATTACTATTCTTTTATGATTAACCGACGCCGTGTGGGTGACATCCAAATGCTTGTTGTGTTATATGAATACTTCTCAACCTCAGCCTAAAACAAATATATTTAGTAAAAATGAAATTTATTACTTCTAGAATTAGCATACCGTAGATTCGCATCATCGATATACGTCTTCACAAATCGATTCACTTCGGAGTCTATTAATCTATGAATTCATTATAAAATTTTCTTTATTTTTCGTTCTTCGTAATCCCTTTCCTTCAATTACAGTTATATGTGTTGTCTTGTGCCGTAAAACGTCTAACTTTTGATTTTTTTATTTGAGCCAATTGTATTGGTGAAGAAGAAAATGTTTTGTTAAACAATTAGTTATTAAGTCTGTCCACTTGGTCTCTTCTTGTAACACTGCTAAGCCAGGTCCTTAGTTGTCGAATGGTAGTGTTCCCTGTCACAATCTTTAGTCGGTTCTTTACAGTTTCGTCGTAGAATGTTCATTCCCGGTCACTCAACTGAGACACTGGTAATCGCATTTTTTTCAAAAACCTACAAGGGTTTAAATTATTAATGTTTATATTAAAGAAACCTTTATTACTACACCATGTTCGGATGTCTCACATTTTCTCTTAAAAGGTCTTTCACTGTTAGTTTGTAGATGGTCATGTCCGTTTGTTGATCGTTAGGAATTTATCTGACGTTACCTACGTCTAACCCAAGTATATCCATCCGAAATTGTTGCATTTCCTTACATTTAGGGAAACGAAATAATCTTTTGTCTCTAATTAAGCATCCCTTTATTCAACATAAATTTAGCATTGTTCTAAAATAGAAAGGAGAGGAAACGGATAAAAAAAGGAATTGGAAGAAATATACATAGTGGATATTTGTTATATGGAAAATGCATGAGTGCAATACAACTTTTAACATTGCTTTATAATATATTTGTGTACATATAATAATTAATGAAAAAATATACAGTGATTTATTTTTAATGTATTGAAATTATATTTTAAGTGTGTATGTGATGTATAAAACAGAATATTAAATTTAACACTTACCTGTTGCAATATTTATACACAATAATAAACGACAATAACGAGAAAGAATTATCAACATCAATTTTGACACTAAAATTGACAGTGATTTCTTCTTCTTTTTCCAAAGTAACTCGATTCCAATAGCTTATTTTATTATAAAGTGGCGCCTCCACATTTTAAGGAGTGGAGTGACACTAATCATCATTGTGCTGACATTTGTCATCTAAGTTGCCTCCCCCTGATGGCTATCATAATCCCTCATATAATAAATTAATAATATACCATTAACACTTTTGGACAAGACTGTGCAACATGTTTTTTTTTATAGCAACCGTTCTACAAACAAGAGTTAGACAAAGAAGGGTGATTCTACGATATCAATCTGTGTCAGACACGTTTTTCGTTTTCATAATAGCCTACAGTTACCGTTCCACTATTATTATATTTCAGTGAGCAATGCACAATGCTCGTTGCGTTTTGAATTTCTTATTTGAAGTTGGCATTGCTACCATGGATTGGCCAGCTTACTCCCCAGTATATATGAATCCCATCGAATACATATGGGACAAACTGCATCAAGCAATCATTGATGTCATATGTCATGAAAGAATGAGCAGATATATGGAAACTGGGATTGGGTCTCGGGCATCAACACAAGTCTCTGCAATAAATCCGACATTTCGGTGTCCATTAGCTGGTTAAACAAATAACTATTAATTAGACCCTCATTTTTCTTATTTCATTTAGTTTAGTCATTGCGAAAATCAACAAAAATCGGAAATATAACATTTTTTTGTGTTCCCTTATTTTTGCCGGTATGTGTACTCAAAAAAAATATCACATTTTATTGTAAACAGCAATGGATAAATAACTTGATAATCGGTCCAATTCTCTAACTCAGTTGTTAAATTTTAACCACTTGCTAATATTTTTGACCAATAGAAACAAATGTTACATTACAAGTGACAGTTTGATGTTTTCTCGTGTGTTAAAAATTTTCATAGGATTAAAATCTAAGCAAGTGCTTAAAAATTAACAACTAAGTTAGAGAATTAGGCCGAATATTTATTTTCCCTCTTCAAAAAGCTTCAATTTGATATCATAATCGAAATAATTCTAATAACTATTATTAAAATAATTGACAATGGCTCAAAAGAAATTTTTGAAATTTTAGTGTTGGTTTTCTATGGGCGATCTCTTAACACCAAAATCGACAAGGTTCAATTAACTATTTAAAGACATTTAATTTAACACAAAATTCGATAGGATTTAATCAATATTTATTCAAAACGAATTATTAATCACATAATTAGTTTTTCTCAAAACCGGAAATAGATGTGAGAAAATAGTAGATAACATTTTATATTCTAAATCTAAATATTAATACTACTAACATCTTTTATTATAAATTTATTTCGTTGCTAATCTATATTCGAAATACATTGAATTTATAATTTTGTATGTCAAATAAATTTCCAACTTTGGTCTCAAAATATTTAGGAGCTGTCTACAGCTAGATAATGTATTTTATCAAACACCTCTCAATAAATGCTCTATAACTATGGCGATTTTAAACAAGGAAAGTAACAGATTACCCACTAGTGGGTATAATTTTGAGAAAAATCACTAGTGAGTATTTTTTTAATTTATAACAATAATAATAACACTCAACACCTTGGTAACCACTTCGATTGATATTTTAATTTAAAAATTTATAGCATATGTCACTGTCAAATAATATTTCTTTTATAAATTTTGAATTTATTAAGAGATGTTGGATAAAATGTTATACTTCACACGTGGGCAAAGTGGAACTACCCACTCGATAAATTCGGCTTCGTGTACTAAAATTTCTCTCGTGGGTAATTCCTTACTTTGCCTACTTGTAAAGTAAATAACTATTATTTGTTTGTTTTTAATTCAAATGACATATCTGTAAAAAGTGACAGTTTAAATCGTGAAATCCCAGAATTTCTAAGATACAAATTGTACTACAGATTTTGTTTTATATACTTCGGTTTTTGAAGTGATGCAACTGGGTATTAGGAAACAACTAAAAAACTAGAGAATAAATTTATCAGTGGAATTAACAAAAAATATCGCATCTAAAGATGACAGCTAGAATAATAATCATCGTTTAAGCTATGATTTTGATGCGATATTTTTTATTTATTCCACTAATAATTTTTTTCTCTAATTTATTTATATGTAAATACTATCATAAAATTTAATAACCATATATTTATTCAATTAGTTATTGTCAATACCTTATGAAAAATATATTGGCACAAAAACATATAACAAATAAGTAAAATTATTGAATCAAACTATTAATCAGTCACTGAATAAGAATTGTTCTCTATTTTCTATTATTTACTGTATCTATTCAATAAAAGAATATGCAAATCAGAAGAAAACTGATCATAAAAAAGGTAAGCTCTTTACTTTCCTAAAAACAAAAACTATAATATTATAAACGTAACCACTTAATTAACTTTTTCTCTTTAGTTTAAATGGAAATGTACTAACTCTGAAAAAGAAGCTTGTGCAGAATTCGAAAGCACAAATAATACAGAACTGTCAATACCTGAAGGATTTCCAAAGTCAGGAAGGTAAAATTTAAAGTAGTGATAGTCTAATTAAGAAAACAAAAAAAACAAAACAAATTTGTATTTCAATCTCTGTTAAATTACTTTTTGAAGTTTTTAAATAAACAATATAAACAGGTTTCCATTATCTTTCGTAGTTTTTGAAATACAGCATCTCAAACTTACACTATATTGATAATAAAAATACTTCCTTCTTCGTTGAAGAAAGTACCAATTCATTCACGACTGCTAATTATAAACCTACTTGTTTTTAGGTACCTGTTCACAGTGACAGCTACGAAAGGTACTGCAGCTGTTGAGGACTCAACCGTGGTGGAAGTTGTTGAAGAAATGCTGCCTGTCATTGATGTGGAAAATGCAATGACCTCATGCAATCCGTCCGATGGTGTGAAGATTTCTGCGCATGTCAGTAGATTGGTTCCTGGATGCACTCTGCAATGGACTTCCGTTCAAAATGAGAAGGAATTTGACTTTGTGGATCTTAGTCGCACAGTAAGTTGTGACATTCATTTCAGATTTTCTAACATAAACTACTCTTTTATGTTCTAGAATATTTGAACGTTAAACATACATATTTTACTAGCTTTATTAGAAATAAATTTACTTCTTTCGAATATTTGATAATTTGAACCCAGAATATACAGGCTTATGAAGCCACACTTCTCAGGGCGCATTTCACTTTTTCAACTTATTTGTTTATTATTTTGTTTTGGACTAAATTTTCTCTAAGGCAAATAAAAATCTTATCACCAAATTTTAAATCTAATACATTGTAAATTTAACAACTTTTATCAAGATTAACTTAAGATTGAAGCTTCGAGCGACTGGTGTACCTTTAGTTCGCCTAGTTAACTTTATGCAAAGGTTAAGCATACAAGTAAAGAATAAACCATTTAAATTTGAATTTACATGTAAACTATGTGTCTTCAAAAATGAAGAAAAAACATTATTAGTACCCAAACACACCATCCCAACACCATACTAAATAACAATTGATACTGCCGACCTCGGTGGCGTAGTGGCTATGTCACTAGCCTAGCACGCCAGAGGTCGTGGGTTCGAATCCCACTGAAGAGCATGGTCGTTTGTGATGTTTACATAAATTCACAATCATCCAATCATGAGGCGGCATATGACCATAGTAGTTAGTCCGCCTCTCATCTTCGTAATAAAAAAAAAAAAAAACAATTGATACTTACAAAATGTTCATATTCAAATTGATTGATTATATTAACATCTTTTTATCATTAATACATGATTTGGTTTGGGATTTTATTTTGTAACATTTACTTAGACATCATTTTTGACTATTTAAATTTTTTGGGTCAGTGAAAAAAATAATTAAAATTTTAATTATTACAAAAACAATGTTTTAGTTGGTTTATTTTTATTCATTAAACTTTTTTTAATCAAAATATTCTGGATGGTCCATCGGTATGTATTTTTCATTTTATATGAATTTTTTAAATATTGCCGATAATTTTTTTGAATAAACTTTATTTTACATCAAAATGCCCATATATCTGAAGTATTAGTTTTTTTACCGCGTGTTCCATTTTCGCGCAATGGTATGCAAATTAGTATTTTTAAATGGTACATTCTATATATTTTTACAAAATCTTAAAGATCTTATGTTTCTCTTTAAATAAGTTCGTATTCATTATAGTTCTAAAATGATCAGTTCAGAAACTGTTCACATTCTTATGATTAAATAATCACACAGAAAATATGCCATAAAATTGTGTGTCAATGTTTAAACAATCAGATTATTTGCTATTTTCACTTTATTTAACAACTTTTTTTTGTTATATTTTGTTTAGTTTGTTGATTCGAACATTTTTCATAAATTTACTTAATGTTTTTAACTCCATGGTTTACTTTCTGTGTGATTCTTCATTAATAGAAATATGAATAGTTCCTGTACTGATCATTTTAGAACTATAAAGAATAAGAACTATTTTGAAGAGAAACAAAAAAACTTTAAAATTTTGCAAAAATATATAGGATATTATGTTTAAAAATTTTAAGTTGCACATCATTACGAGAAAATGGAACATCCGGTAGAAAAACTTATACTGCAGATAGGTGGACATTTTAATGTAAAATAAAATTTGTCTGAAAATGTTTTCGGTAATATTAGTAATAACCGCATAAAATAAAAAATACAGACCGATGGACTAGCCTGTATGCAAATGCTGAAGATTACATGTGATTTTTTTTATTTGCGGAACTCAAATGAGTCACTCGAAATTATGAAATGGGTCATTTAATGACCTGCGGGTCATAGGTTGTCGACGCCTGGGGTAGATGTCCATTCTTTCAATTTTTTTAATCCCATGCCATCTTCTCCATTTCTTCAGACCCCTAGATTATTCTTGCTTTTCAATTTTTCTCGGCCTTCCTCTTTTCCTTTTATGCACGCGTCTAGCTTCTATAATTTCCTGTATTAAATTTCTTTGGTCTATTCTCATTATATGATCGTACCAGCCAAGTTGTTTCTGTTTTATCTTAGTACCTATATTTGTATCTAGTTTTGTCACCGTTCTCATATCTCTAGTTCTTTCCGTTTTTCACTTTATTTTCCTTGCAATCTGCTTTAGGTATTTCATTTCTGTCTTCTGTAGATTCTTATATTCGCTTGTATATATGATTTTCAGTAGAGTTATTATGTTATATATCATTATTAATTTAAAGAATTTCGCTATTACAATTAACAAACAGTATGAATATTCATTAATATAGCAAAAAAAATTTCTACAGAATCTCTGTACTATATTTGTGAATAATTTCTTGTTGTGAAACATAGTAAAAATAAATGAAATAAGATGTATCGTAACTAAAAATGAAAAAATAATTTCTCGCCATTATGGCTGGTACCACAAGCTCTGTTTTTGGGTGTTTTAGCGATATCTATTGTTCTAAAGTTATTTTATAACAAAATGCTTCAAATAAAAATTACAGATAAATAGATATATTATCCACCAGTATTTTTTATCAAATTTTTTTAGAACATTGTACAGCGCTAAAACACGTCTCTTGAAACACCAAAAACAGATTAGGTTAGAAGTAAAATTAAAATATAAAAATATTTTACACATTGCAGCCTGGAAAACCCGGAGACTCATTAGAATTATCAGATGAAGAAGAAAACTTGGAAGATTTGTCAGAAGAAAGTAATGAAACTTTTATAGAAAAACAACATGATTTATTATTGTCTTCATCCGACGATGGTATCCATTTTATAAATATGAGAAAATAGAAAATGTTATATTATTAAACATTTCTTGTCACAGGATCTTGGAAAGGATTACATAGTAACTCAAAATATTTATTCAGATTAGTAGCTTCATGTCCATGTTTAGAAAATAATTCGTCGGAAAAATCATCAGACGAGAAGTTTGTTATTTCTACGGCTGATGTTATTGTTACAACCAATAAATTACCTTTAATTAAACCGCTAAAGGTATATATTTAAAATTAATTTTTTTAACTATTGGTAGATAATGATTTTGCATATTTTGTTGTATTAGGTGGTCGGGTATCTTTGCTTGAAACATGATTCGTGAATATATCTAGAGATTCTTGACTAAGTTGCATCAATGAATGGTAGTAAATGTTGGGTATATAGGAAGAAGCATGAACGGAGTATAGCTGCTGTAGAAATGAGGTATTTGAAAGTAGTGTTTCGGTACACAAGACGTGATCGTGTCCGAAATAATTGCTGTATGATATGATGAGTGTGAGATTTAGAAGAATGCAAAATGTGTTTGTACTTATTATTCTGATAGAGGTTCTTAGGGTCAAACTTATAGTCACATAAGTTTAAGTTTATTTTGTTAGATATAGTTTTCAGAAACGGTCATTTGAGATTGTCGCGGCAAATAGCAAAGCCTGGTTTAAGTGTATTTATGCAATCTTTGGGTTGGCCCTTGAGATAGTTGGGTGCGTTTGGCTAACTCAAAGAAGAGTAGTGTTTTAGGTTTTAGCATTGGTAGAGACCAGACGTGTTTGCACGTCTCCAGTACGCTACAATGTAGCAAAAATTAAATACATAATTCTTTTTCATTGGTAACTATAATTGTTTAGCATATTCATACGTTGTCGTCATTTGTCAATTGTAAATTTTTGTTTTATCGTTTTGTTTATTTATTTTTAGCCCTTTTTGGGTTTTATTAAATATTCAATTTTATATCAACTTCCAAGTGTGTTCTAGTTTTTGGCCCCTAATCCTTCCGATTGTCTTCAGCTTGTCTTCTGTGTTTTAGTTGTCTTTGGTTATCTTAGAAATTGTGGTGAGTTTCTTTGGTTTTAGTATTTAGTTAGTTACACTGGTGCAGCCTTCTGTAGGATTTATTATGTTAGTAAGCACTCCAGCGCTACAGTAAAAAAATGTGAGCGAATCAGTTGAGGTAGTTTGGCCATATCAAGTGGCTGTCAAATAAAAGGTTTGTGAAACGGGTATATGAGGGGAAAGTTGAAGGTGAGCGATTGTTATCATCAATTGATTGTTGCGTGAACGAATAATTTGAAGTGCGATAAAAAGACGTGTTTGTATGAATATGGATGAGACAAAACAGATAAGCCAGGCTAGGAATTTTTTGACGAGACTGATTGTTGATTGAATTTGTTTATGGGTTCGTGCTACTCCACCTAGTATAATATAGCGGGATGTTAATTATATACAAAATTATTGTATCACTTATTTTCTCAATTTATTTTAAAATTGAATGAAGTGTGAAATTTTCTTTGAATTCAATTGACTGTATAGGTATCGAGATATCCTGAAAAGAAGGGTATGAGGTCGTGTACACAGTAAAAAATTTATAGTCAAAATTGACAAAATTTTTAGTCTCAGATGATCGGTTAATTAATTAATTTAACAAGTTGCAAATTTGTTAGCAAGTAACAAATTATTTTTGTGTATTTCATAACTAAACATATTTGTGAATATAGTAATTAAAAACATTTATTTTATGTGTGTTTTTATATTAGTAATTATATTGAAGCAAAACAGTAAATCATAATTATTATAACAAATTAAGTTATTACAAAGCCTAAAAACTTTCTTTAACAATTTCAAATTGATAAGTAAGCTAAATTTATATATTATTATTGACGAGTCTATTTGTTAAATTTTATAAATCCAGCAAATAAATAAAAACAAGAATTTTTGTTTTTAAAAATTCGGAATTGACAAAATTTTAATTTAAAAAATTGTCATTTTTGTTCAAATTGTTAATTTAACACAATATATTTGTCAATATTAACTAAAAATAAAATAAAATTGTATTCGAAGCATGAGACGAAGAGTATAAGTTCTTAAATTGATGCAAGAGGCCAAGAGGGGCTCATATAAAGTGACAAATATATTTTTATTTCTTCTATATATTGAAGTTTTTCAATTAAATGATAAAAGTTTTATTATTTTCTGTTTCATTTACTTTTTGTAATTGACTAATATAAAAATCACAAAACTATATCAAAAATAGGTTTACTTTGTAAATAATCGCAGAATTCGAAATAGTGCAATAATTTTGTTCAGCGGTGTGGATACTTGAATCAAAACACAAAACACAACTGGTGTTTAACAAGAGTATGTTATGTATGTACATGATCATAAGCATAGTGTTGCTCTCAATCATTGATTTTCAAATTATTTGGAACTTTTAAAATGTTCTACAAGTACACTGTTATTTTATAATTGTTTCATTTTTTTTTTTTTTCATAAAGGTTATTGAGTTGTTTGTTGATTGGTTTCTTGTTTTATTTAGCAACTTGTACCTTTGTTAAAGTTCCAATTTTTTTCAGTATGATTATTCTCATTTTAAAGTCATAATAACTTAAAATGTTATGATTTAAATCTGAAGTAATACTAATTATGTTAGGTGAGTCCAAAATCAGGACAGGCCATGAGAACCATGTTCAGTTTTCAAACAGGACAACCTTACAACTGCAGCAACCCACTTTTATATAAATTCGGTATAATAAATAAATCTAATAAGAAAGTATATCTTATACAACAGTATGATGTAACTAGTGGCGTTACCATTCTTCCATTCTACGGTAATTTATTTATTGGATATTTTAACTAATTAATTTTTAAAGCGAATAATTATGTTATTAGAGGAATCGATACAAACCATATTAGAAGTGTGTGATAGTAAAAATGCTTGTAATTTTACATTGGGGCCAAAAGTGATTGTCAAATTGCCGAATAATTTTACAGTAGCTGAAACCAAGTAAGTAGATTTGATACACTTTCAAGAAATTTAAATGTACCACATAGTACTAGGAAATTCTTCTTACTAATTTTTTTTTTTTATAATTTATGCAGATATTCAAATTTGTTGTACACACAACTATTTTAAAATATATATAAGGATCATATTTCATACTGTAATTAGTCATTTTGTAATATTTTACGCAAAGTATATAATTATATTTTTGAAAAGTATCTAAATTTCAATATTAATCAGGCTATGAAATGTGACTTAATATTGTATTTATTAAAATACGATACATATCAACACTTCTATTATCAGATACGCATAAATTTAATGTGTAATATTTCTACATATATTGGTCTGAGAATTTTTTTCTTTCGCAATATTTGTTAATAAGGTTTATTCACATAATTTGTTTTCCTTTCCTAAAAATTAACTTCAAAACTGTAACATGTGTATTTTACTATGTATCATGTTTAGTTTTAACAATCTATATTTTGTATTCTCAAAATTATTACTCCTATATAACTCATAAAATATTTAGCAATATTTTAATTTTGATAAATGTTTACACGTTTTTAATGTTTGTTTTGCCCACTGAAATATAGTAATTCTGGAACGCTCACTAAGGTTGAAAATGCGAGCCGGGAGAATAGGGCTGGGAAACCTATCTTTATTGTACAGCCCGCTTAATAAATTGATAAGATAGTATAAAGAAATTAACATTCAATAATTTTGAAATAAATGTTTAATGTAAAAATTAAATAATACATTAATAAAAATGATTTCATCTATTATGTATGTGAATTTAAAGGAATTTTCAAATAATTGAACAATACATTGTTAACAGATATTTACGATATAAGTGGGATAAGAGCATTATTAAGTATTTAAGATATGCCTGTGAAATTTGCACAACGATGCGATAGCCGAGTTGGGTAATCACATAAGTATATTGATAATGCATTATCACATGTGTATTGTACAAAATTTTATCTACACCCGCCTAAAGTTAAAAAATTAAAATAATTTTACTTTATTTTTTGACAAGTGGAAAATTAATCCATGTAGTTGATGTAAAAATGTTTTTATCCAACACCTCTCTATAAATGCTCTATAACTATGGCGATTTTAAACAACGAAAATAACAGATTACCTACTCGTGGGTATAATTTTGAGAAAAGTCACTAGTGAGTAATTTTCAATGTATAACAATAATCATAACACACAACACCTTGGTAACTACTTCGATTGACATTTCAATTTAGAAAATTTAATGCATGTCATTGTCAAATATTTCTCTAAAAAAGTTGCATTTATTAAGAGATGTTCGATAAAACGTTGTACTTCACACGTGGGTAATTCCTTACTTTGCCCACTTGTAAAGTAAATAACTTTTTATGACGATCACAATATGACATTAAACAATTATGTAGTTGTTTTTCATAAATTTTGGAAGCATGTGAAAATGAGTGATGTAGAAAGTATTTCGCCAGATATATTAGAACAAGCTTCAAAAATTATTAATCAATTAAATATTAATTAATTTAAAGAATTTTAAAGATTCTATTATCAATATCTATAATAAATAGTACGTTAATGAAAACGAGTGCGGTAATGAAGCTCTTAACTCACGCAAACTGAGTGGGATAAGTGACATTTAACTCATGGGCGTAGATAAAAATTATTTGGATAAGATTGTGCAACATGTTTTTACATAGCAACCGCCCAATAAACGTATAGCAACCGTTAAACAAATCCGTAGCAACCGCTCTACAAACAAGTGTTAGAAGAAGTCGGGTAACCCACTACATCTACCGATCTCAGGCTCGATTTTCTCTTTCATAAAAGCTTACAAGTGCGCATTCCAGAATTACTATATTTCAGTGGTTATGCCCTTTCTAAACTACGATAATTCATGTAGGTAATCATGTAGTACCATTAATAATTTATTCATAAAATACACAATATTTAAGTTCATTATTGAAAACAGGCATAAATAAATTCAAAAGATGATTTAAATCATCATAAATTTATTTGATTTTTTTCTCGGATTTGACGAATAACTATAAAATCGGTATCATAGACAAATTTTCATACAATTCTTTTTTATGTTTATATAGGTACCTACTAATTAAATACAACTTGTTACTTTCGTATACATAGTATAAGAAAATACATGTTTTGAAGTACAATGAATCCATTTTTCCATTTTAATGACGCCAATGTGGATGGATGTGTGTCCGTACGTTCATTAACTCACGAACCATAAAAGATAGAGTAGCGAAACTTCATAATTATAAGTTTCATGTCAATGCGAATAACTGGGTTGATTTTAATCATAATTTCATAACCAGACGTGGAACTTTACTTGACACACGAAAAAATGAATTCAATTTATTTCAAATATAAAATCAGCTACGAAAAATGATTCAAATGAAAGATGATAATACTAATATTTGGAATATTAAATGCTATTTGTAATTTTCCAGTATCTCCTTCCGTGTTTGAAACAACTAATTAAATATTTAATAATACATTTTGAAAGACGATATGGAATAAATATTGATGAAACCCTATCGAGTTTGGAATCAAAATAAAAGTCTCAAAGAGGAGAGCTGCACTAAAATATCAAAGAGTAGTTTTGAACGTTCGTTATTTGTTTTTATGATAGTTATTGGAAAGGTTGTGCAGTGCCACACCAGATTTTCTAATTTAAAATAGAATTGAATTCACTAAAAAGTTTGTGTATGAACGTTTTTATATTCCTATTAAATTTATGCCAATAATAATTCAATATATCTTTTAAATATAAGATCTAATTCAGATTAGGTAATAAATTAAATTGGTATATTCTATTTACGTCAAACATTCGATTTAATATGTTTCATTTCAGTTTTTACATAATTTATGACAGTACTGCTGTCGGGCATTTATATTTCTTGCCTCACTGGTCATAGCAATTAAAATAAAAACATTTTAGTACCTATTTCTTCCTATAAATCTAACCTTTTTGCTGTTGCAGTTCACTGTTAAGCAATTTCAACAAATCTATATTTGAACAAGATTACTTCAATGCTTTTTCTCTATCTTCAATGCTTTTACAAACAGCAAGCCAAATGCATTCAAATGAAACGTTTAGCTTGTTTGACAGCGCTATTAAAAATATAACTAAACAGGAAATTAATTCGTTTTTATCTGCAACTGACGATTCTTGGCAGCTGCCAGCAACTAATTTACTGAAACACATTAAAATATTGGATAATGATATTCATTTGCCCGAAGATATACTGAACGTAAGTGAAAACAACATGTGTAGTTTCTTGTAGATGTTACAGAACTTGAAGCGCCATTTATACTGACTGCTAGTGAACGCTCAAGTCGAAGTGGTTAACTATCTTTTGACTACCTAACCTTCATATTTTCATATTTCACGGTTACCATAAGCAACGTGAGGTATGACTTTCATATCGAACCAACGTTTCGACTGTTAATTAGTCTTCCTAATGGTGATAATTAATAACTTATAAGAAATGCATGTAAAAAATATTACAGTAATCTATCGTCAAGTAATAAAATAAAACATATACACTCTTCCTAAACATACTAAAGGACTAGAGATGAAACGGATAGTTGTTTTTGTCGGATATCGGATACTGAACATTGATTTAAAATATACGGGTATTTTATTTTCTTGTTTAGAATCATATTTAAAAATACAATTTTGATCACAGACCCCGTTGGAGATCTAAAATGCTACAAATGCGCTTGTTATTACTTATTAATGTCGAAAGTAAAATATAAAATTTAAATTTTCAGGTAAATAAAAATATTTTTTTAACGATATTGTTAATTTGTTATACTCATCATACCATATACGAATTTAATACCGTTTCATGCTTGTTGCACAATATACTACTTTATCACTTTTATTTACAGTATTTTTCCACATGATTTCAAAGGATAGACAGTGAAAAATAATGGTGATCAAAAGACAGTAAATCACCTTTAATTGGCGTTCATATTTGCGGTCATTTACTTTTCGTGCACATTTGAGTATTTCTAATAATAATAATTTTTATATACTTTGACCCAGTTAACGTACAGTCTATTACCTCATATTATTTATTCTACGTGGTAATTTTTTCCACTTTTTATTCAACAGAAACTAATTTAAAATATTTAAATTAATCAACTTTCGTCTAACAAGGCTAATTTTAGGACATACTAGCTCTGCGAGATAAAATCTCTGAAAAACAAAATACCCTTCGTAAAAAGCAAAGCAAATCGGAGAAACTTGTTGCACCGTCCAGGAAACTATTATCTATCAGAATCAACAAAAAATCCAAACGAATTGTGAACGAGATAAACATAGACGAAATAAAAGATTATTTAGAAATATCAGAATTAGCAATTAAACGCCTCACTGACTTTGAGAGAGTAGACACCGAAAAGCAAAAACTCAAAGAAAAACTGCAATATTACATACCGAGAATTTGTCAATTTCTTTACAACAATTACAAAACTAACGTACGAATTGGTATGAAATGCCAAAAATTATTGCCTAAACATTAGCATTTAACGCTTGTTATGTTTCAGAACTTTCAACTGTAGCTTTTGACGTGGAAAGAATCAACTTGGTGAGAAAATATAACGAGTTTATGTTTATTCCATTTGAAATGGATTTAGCAGCAAAGTTACAAATTGGAAGAGATTTAGCGGAGAAGTACAAACGGCAAAGTGGGATGTGTTTGGGAAAGATTTTATTTCTTGATGACTATTTTCATATTCCCCAATATGTCTTCGACATAAAATTGTATTCAGCGTTATCGCAAGATCATCTTGATACTGAAATCAACAATTATGTGGTGACAATTGAAATGCCGGTGAAATCAGCTGTTTCTAGCAATCAAATGTTTCAGGTAATTTTATTTTTAAATCAAGTATCTTTCTTGTTCATGCAGCGAGGGAGTGTAATTTATACTATATTCTATTTATAAAACGATATTTTTGATTCGGTTTACGCAATGGACAGGAAAGTTTGTAGTATCTATATATTTAAACCGCGTAGAATTTATATCATGGCCTACATTCAAAAATCTGTCGTGATATGATATTGTACACGGTACGAGTTGGGGTCAAGTTTAGAATCTCCTCAACAACTGACCTTTGATCGTCGTTCTTTAAAATATTTATAAATGTGTGACTTATAAAAATATCAATCTATTTATAACCGAAACATAGACAAAAAATTAGTTTGATTAAAAAAGAATAGTATCCGACATTGTCTGATAAAACCGAAGTCTGTAGGATGTTATTTACTGATTTAAATTTAATGAAAGAAATATTGAATGGATATACGAGCCCAGAATAATATAATTTGGTCCAGTTTAGATTTTTATATAACTTAAAAAAATTATTATAGTTTTACAAAGAAAAATTGTTATACTCACTATATCGGGCGATTCATCGGTCTAATCTTTTTTTAACTCTTTTATTTTATGCTATGGAGTAAAACTCTTCAAATGAAATCTGTTTGATATATCATTGTCTATCTACTTACCAAATAATATTTGTTTACAGGGTGCTCCATTTGAGCGCAACAATATGCAACTTTATATTTTTTAATGGAATAATCTATAAATATTTACTGATTTTGATAGTAAATTAGATTCCCTTAAAAAAGTATAATGTGATAAAGTTTATATTAAAAAATTTATAATTTAATAATAATTTATAATAATATTTATAATAATAATTTATAATAGGGGGTAAATAGCTCTGTGGTAACGTGTTGGATTGTGGATCGTGAGATCCTCAGTTCGAATCCCACTGCCGACAGTTACAAATTTAAATTTACCCCTGTGGTTCCCCCTCCACTAACATCCTTGGGGGCTATGATTTGACGGCTGGTAACCGCACTTCATACGATAAAATATATCACCTACCGAGATCTGCGTAAGCAGAGTGCCACACCCGTAATGGGTAAAAGGCGTGATGATATATTTATTTTATTTTATTTATAATTTAAACAAGAAGCTGCATATTTTTTAGCTCAAATAGAGCAGCCTGTATACAAATATATATGGTAAGTAGATAGACAATGAGATATTTAATGAATTTTATTTCAACACTTTTACTCTATAACAAAAAATACTAGAGTTGAAAAAAAAATTAAGACCGGCGAATCACACGATATCTTAAGTTATATTAATAATAAGTAATAACAAAATTTTAAGGAAAAGTAGCTACTGATATAATAGAATAGAATAGTTTATTTATTTAGCAAAGCTAATACAATACTTATAATTACAAATATGTATAAACCAAAAATATTAACAATCATATGTTTTTAAAAAACATTTAAGAGATTAGATTCTTTTACATCATTTGGTAACATATTAAACATTTTTATTCCTTTACAAAATATCAAAATCGCAGTGCTTGTATTATTGGCTGTAGGAACGTGAAAGTTTTGTTCTTGTCGCGTGCAGTAATTATGTTCTTCTTTTCTTGTTTTGAAATTACTTTTTAAGTGCTTACTTATTATTAATAATATTATATATGAAAATCAATACATTAATTTCGATAAATACATTTACAGAACACCAATTTAGAGAACTGAGCTTTGTATCTAATAACAAATTAAAAGGATCAGTAACTTATAGATTTATTTTGCGATTCATTTCATTTGGTCCAAAGAAAATAATTACAATTACTGCTTTGTAACATCGACTTTCCGCTTTAAAACTGTCTGACTTCTTGTGTGCATGGGTATTTATTAAATTTTGACAACCTTGTAGAGTAGAAGGATTCGAAATTTGTATATGCCAGTCTTTTAATTCAGGTGTAGTTCTAGTAAAAAAAAAAACTTTAATACCGGTTGTTCGGAAAACTACTGATAAGCTTCAGGTAGAACGATTCTTTGGATAAATCTATAACCCTAATGAAAAAAATTTGTACGGCCCTTCTTAAAGTCACACGAGCTACTTAAAAAAAATGTAAATTTGGCAACCCGGAACCAAAATTGTTAAAGCTGTGATAAGGTAACTTATGCAAATCACTACTAATTTGACATATGTACAGTCAGTGGAAATTCAAATTGCAAATTAAATTACTTGAGATAGCAGCTTTAACTGTATTAAGTACAAAATTTAAATTAATTTCTGAAACAAAATAGACTGAAGATAGATACAAAGTAAAATAAATAATTAATATTATAACAAAAAGTCAAATTAATTTGACAAATGTTAAAATTTTACAAATTTTTTTTCATTTATTTTTCAAACAAAAACAATTTTGTGAAAGGTTGCCATATACTGGATGTTCAAAAAGTTTTTAAGTTTTTAGTTCCTCTTTTGATGAATTTTTAAAATTTTATTATACAGAATGTTCAAAAAATTCCGGGAAGGTGACATATCTCGAGAAATATACATCCAATCAAAAAACAAAAAACACGTGTTTAATATTTTTCAAAAACCTATCTTATGTCACCAAGCATGATCTATTTATGCCTGTGTTACTGTGTTTCTATTCTTCGAGAGGTAAATTTCGTTCCAGTTATAAAGCGCGTAAGTAAAGTTATATCTTATTTTTCTGGTGGCTTTATTTACCGCATAGCTAACAAAAATACAATACAATAGTACAATACTAAAATTCTGAAAATATATACTGATTTTCTGCAGTCTTTAAAAATTCATTAGCCGGAATTAAGAATAATTAAAAATTTACTCAAGAGCTTTGAGAATTCCATTACTAAAGTGCATCTTGATCAAACATTCATCCCCAAATCATCAGCGAAGCAGGAAATATTACTTTTTGATGTACACCACTGGTTTGGTATACTTCATTTCTTGTTAATTTTATTTTGTTATTATTTCGGATGTTATTTTTCCCTATACATTGTTACAAATAATATAATTTAAGATACAAATACATTACCTATAGTGAGTAAAACGGTTCTTCTTTTTAATATTATAAAAATATTTTTATAAAGTTATTTAAAGAATCTTAACTGAACCAAATGTTTATTCTGGACTCGTAATTAATTTTATACGTTTATGCTTATTTTAATTATGTTTGTTTATATTATTTATGATTGTCGTCAATTTATGGTGGAATTCTGTGTATAAATTATAATTACTGCCAACGGTTAATCCGTAAATAATTGTTTAAAGCGATAACTGTTTTTGCCAAGTCTTTCTAAGAAAACACTAGTTTCACTGTTATTTGCAGCAAAAGATTTTGTTATTCCGTAGAACAGAAGAACATAATTTCACATTTCAAATAATATTTATTTTTAACAGTGCGTTTTGTGGCAATATGGTGACTGGGATATGACAAAATGTCGGACAATCGACGAATATGCAGGAAAGGTTAAATGCGCTTGCAGATCCTTAGGATATTTTTCGTAAGTAATTACATAAAATAAATTCATTTTCAAGGAATGTATGCCGAAAGTATTGGAAGTTTTCTTCTAATGGGATAAAGGTTCCATATGTATCCATAACAACACTAATAACAATTTATAATTTTCGCTAATGGTTAAGAAAAAAATATTTCACTTTAACATATTTCTATTATAAAACCGGAAATATTAGTTAATTGATTCACAAAATAAAGAATTTAATTTATTTTTAATATGAAATCAGCTGCTAAAATAGTTTCAAATAAAAATGTTATTAATAATAATTGAAATATAAAATGTTATTTATAATAATCTTATATCTGTGTCCGGTTTTGAGGAAAACTGAATTATATGTTTAATAATACATTTTGGAAAATAACGTAATAAATATTGATCAAACCCTATTATGTGCTTATCAAAAATCAAATAAATATATTAGGGAGGAGAATTAAATTAAATTATAAAGCTTAATTTTGAATGATCATCGATTGTTTGTTACAATAGATCATTGAATTCTGTCAAGTTTGTTATCAAAATAATGGTTTTATAAAAGAAAGCTGAAGAAAATTTCAAAAATTATCACACTAGATTTTTTTTATTATACATTAAAATTATTATGAAATTCTAATTACAATTGTTTATTTATTACTTCGTCAAAATTGTATAACGAGTTAAACATAAATGCAATTTTTTGCGAATTTGTTTTATGTCAAAACGTAGAAAGTAACTTATAGTTAGAAATCTACAAGGAAATAATATCTATAAAAATATTTGAACGAAATATCGATAATTAATTTTAATTAAAACAATTGCCTGAGGAATTTTTTTTAAATTTCTATAATATATATATATATATATATATATATATATATATATATATTAGTAAATTAATCATTAATTTTGTAATAATCAAGTAGAACAATTGCAAATATTTATAGAAAAAAAAAACAAACAATGAATTTCATGTATTGTTTTTGCAAAATCTAAATTCTAATCATGCTGACTTGCATTCTAGTCTAAGTAGTTTCTTTTAAAAATCTCTATTTATTTCATGATTTATTACACTGTTCCAATCATTCAATTACGCTACATTAAGAAACACACCTACCCTACATATTTCTCAACATCTAACAAGCAGTTATCTGCTAACCTAGTACCAGTGTTAAACAGCTAATACTTTATGTCGGTTAGAATTGTTCCAGTAGAGCGAACTACAACTACAAGTACTACCACAAGTACATCAACAAGTACAACGAGTCGAGATCTATTGGTTACGCAACAGTATAATGCAGAAAGCGCGGTTTTAACCACGGTACCTAATGCACCAGTGACAAACGATCTGCAATACGTTACAGCGGTACAACCAACGCTAATACAACAAATCACATCTACCGAACAAACAACTGACCAGAAAAATCAGTATAAAGCTGACGAAACAAGTGAGTTTGACTGAATGTAGAGTGAGTTTCAGATCTGGAGGCCTTATGACTCATGCCGCGATGATGACCAACTGTTTATTTAATCGCCCAGAAAAGTTTGTAATCATCTTTCATAACGAAATTTGATGATACTTTACACCTAACCTACCTCAATTTTGGTTCTATCTATGAAACATATATCATTAGAACAATTATAATTTCATACATATTAAAATAGTAAATTTAAATACATTGTTGGCCCATATTTGTCGACTTATGGGATGAATAGCTCAGTCACGGAAAAAGTACCGTCAAATTTACCAAATTTAGTAAGATACAGGCTGATGAAAAAATAGAGATCATAAGTGAGTGTCCTACGTAACGAAACAAAACATGAAAAAAGTTCATATAAATCATGCTACTAAGGTATATAATGAATAAAAATTAGTTTATTTAATGATGCCTACTTCATTACAATGGGGTCTTTCACCATTTTTTTTTTTTATGAAACTTTCTATATTGAAGACTATCTACACTTTTAAAAAGTCTTAATTGTTATTCATTAAGCCACAATAATTTTTTTTAAAATGTTGTGACGTCATAGTAGAGGTGTTGTGAATCTAAAACAGTAGAGATTTAAATAATTTTTGTTACATAAATGCTCTATTTTATTGTAATAATAATAAAATAAATAAAAAATATATGTCTACAATTATTTACAATCTCAACATTTCAAAAAAAATCATTGTGGCTTAATGAATAACAATTTTTTTTTAAAAGTGTAGATAGTCTTCAATATAGATAAAGTTTCATAAAAAAAAAATGGTGAAAGACTCCATTGTTATTAAAGTTACAAGAGCTCAAAATGTACAATTGACTAATTCGTTATTGGTAAAAAAAAAACCGTTCATGAAACATAATGATATATCAATACTCACTACATATAAAATTTCAATGATTTCGAGAAAAACGACCGATTGGCATACAGATATGAAAATAACGTCAAAATTGACATACTGAATAAACAACTAACAAATGTCAAATTAGACATAAAGAAACCAAGCCGTTATCGCATTATTTATCAAAGGCGACTATTACTATTACTACATTAATAAAGGGATAACTCGGAAAGGAAACGTTTTCGGATACATGTTTATTTGAACTGTTTACCTGTTTTGTTATATACACAGTAAAACATATGATTTGCGATTTGTTAATTTTGCGGTAGTTAAGTATTTTTATTTAATATACAGGGTGTTTCAGGACTAGTGTAACAAACTTTAACAGCTTATTCCTGAGGTCATTCTGAGCCAAAAATGTCAAATGAACATATGTCCTATTCCTTCTAGTTACCGAAATACAAGAGGTTGAAGTTCTACAAATAACATGAAATTTTCTAATTTTTGTAATCAAGGTACTTTCGGAAAACAAGAGTTTTATTGAAAAGTCATACCTTATTTGTCTTAGGACCGGTATTTCCAACCTCAGATAAACTATAGAATAAATTATCAATGGAATAAACAAAAAATATCGCATAAAAAAATGACAGCTAGAATAATATTCATGATTTAAGCTATGATTTTGATACGATATTTTTTGTTTATTCTATTGATAAATTTATTCTCTAGGTAACTGAGTTTGGAAATACCGGCCCTTAATTAATTTTATTTATTAATGTTAACGAATACAATTTAGAGAACAAAACACACAATGACACAATTAAATTGACAAATAAATAAATTCTAAACACAGAACAACATAATAACAACATTTGAGACAAATAAGGTATGTCTTTTCAATAAAACTCTTGTTTTCCGAAAGTACCTTGATTACAAAAATTAGAAAATTTAGTATTATTTGTAGAACTTCAACCTCTTGTATTTTGGTAACTAGAAGGAAAAGGATCTATATTGATATGACATTTTTTGCTCAAAATGACTTCAAGAATAAGCTGTTAAAGTTTGTTACACTAGTCCTGAAACAGCCTGTATACAAATTTATTGCGTAAAATTAACAATTTGAACAAATATGACAATTTGTTAAATTAAAATTTGGTCAATTTTGAATTTCTATATTTAATACACAAAAATAATTTGTTACTTGCTAACAAATTTAAACTTGTTAAATTAACAAAAATTAACGGTGGAGTGTCTGGGACTAGAAATTATGTTAAAATTTTGTCAATGTTGACTATAGATTTTTTACTGTGTAGAATACACACCCTCTGACCCCTATTTTTTCATCACTCTGTATAAATTTAAATGCATGTTCGTGGTAACGCATCGAACTATGGATCATTAGATCCTCACTTTCGACAAAGTTAAAAAAGAAATATAAAGTATTTATATCATTCCGCCTTTTACCCATTATGGGTGTAGAATTCTTGCTTACGCGTATTTTAGTGATATATTTTGCGTATAAAGTGCGTTTACCAGCCGTCAAAATTTTTCTCCACAGCTATTTTTTTCCTTCGCCTACTGTTAAAAATATGTTCATATATTATTGCTGTTGTTAATGTTGAAAACAGTTTTAAAGTCGTGCTAATTTAAATATAATCCCCTCTTTTTTATAAATATTGCTAATAACATTTTGCACCAGTAACCTTTCAAAAATATTTACTTAAGTTATTTAAACTAGTTTCTGTATAATTCGAATTCTGTATCAGAAACTTATAAGATAACTTATTGTTGTACAGTTAATTTGAAATTTTATAAAGTTTCTCTTTCGATTTGGACATGGTTTTGACACAAGTAGTAAATCTCTAGTATTTTTAACTGCAGATCTGAAGCTTTATATCTAATTTAATCTTGCTTCTCATTGCTGATGTTTATGAAATTTTTTCAGATGTAACTTCAGCTGCTGTATGGTCGATAAGCTTGTTATCAATTGGAATTTTTACTTTATTATTAGCGTTCTTAGTACTGTTGAGAAAATTACAAAGATCTAAAGCAGTACAAAGTTTTCAAACCATTGAATATGCCAGATATTTCGATGAGCATAATTTAGAATAATTTTTTTGTATTTTTTTATATAAATAAAATAGTTTCTTTTGTAGGTTCTGTAGGTATAGTAATTTTTTTATTAACGGCTGAATAAACGAGTTCATGTCTCAACAACAGTATTAGTAGGTATTAAAGTTCCTTCTTAATTATTTTAATCATATTAAATTTTATCTTGTCTACCATTGTTTAGTAGTAAAACTAAATATTTGCACTAATAAAGATTTGAATACTATAAATATGTTTCTTTATTTCATTTAAAATAAATCAGTTTTATTATTAGCCCACTTTTCGTAAAAACTGAAACAACGCCTTTGTCTTTAAGGTCAAATTTAGAGTTTTGGTCTTATTTGGACTTTGATGTCTGAGAGTATTTTTACTTACGTTTTTGACGAGTTCTACGATTTATTCTATATTTAGCCATGCATTCATGTGGCAGTGACACCGAATGCTAGCATAATTCTTATGCTAATGATTAATTTAAATAAATATTATTGTTGATGTAATTTGTAGAACTGATTTATTTACTCCTAATTATATATGTATGTCATGTTTTCTATGTTATTATTATAATAAAAACAAATAATTTATTTACAAACAAAGCAATTGATAAATACATTTAATTAATTACTACTGATACAGAACGTTAAATGATTTGTCTTCTGTATGACTGAGCCAGAGCAGAAACAGACTTAGTAAAAGTGAAGTGGAGGATCTAAAAATAATTTTATTTAAATAACATGATGCTCTGATTGGCGTCACGCGTCACTAAGCGCATGAAAAGGAATTTTAACTATTTTTGACTTTTTATTAATAAAATCCTGGGAAAATGAAAGGAAACTAATTTCTTAAAATTTGAAATTTGATATAAACATAATACTAATAAGAAATTTCTAGGACGTGCATTCTACGAGCTTAGGGTTTTATTATTTTAGGTGTGAAGCCAATCCTGCCCAATATCAGACACTAATATTATTTAATAGATTTTTTTTCTGTATAATTTAATTTTCTGAAGTATTCAAATGAAAGTACTTCAGGCCTAAATAGTCAAAATTAAAATATGAATGTACGACCTTAAAGAAAAAGATAAAACCCTGAGTAGGTATTCTCACAAAGGATTACTTTGAGATGTGACCTTTTCAATTAGAAACAGAAATAAATGACAAATTCAAATTTTAAAGCTTTTGTATTGTATTTTCCTGTCTCAACAAAATGTGCACGTATGAGGAAAATTTATAATATTTATTAAATATTGATTATTTTAATTTATTAATATGATAAACTCAATAAATATGTTATTATATCTGCATCATTTTAATACTTATCTTATCTATGCAATTATTATCAGTGCTGATACACTTTTGACATGAGATACATACAATATTTCTACAATCTTGTCAACTCAAATAAATTTCAAATACCAGATACATTATTTATTTTTTGTAAATTATGTTAACTAGCAACAGTTGTTATTTTGACTTTTCACTTTCTTATATGTAGCATAAGGAAGAATAGGAATTATAAGAAAATCAATGTCGAGGTTATCACGAAAATATACATGTGTTAAAGTCCCTTGAATCCGATTTGAGTATTTTGGAATGACGTCGTGTGGATAGATGAATGAACAATAAATTGAATTTATTTCGAATATGGAATCAGCTTCAACTTGCAATTTTCTTGTATTTGCTTCCAATTTGATAGAAAACTAAATGATATGTTTTAATAAAATCATAGTCGTTATGAGAACAAACAATTGAAACATGTTTTCTATATGGCGTCAAGCATATTTCAAGTTTAATTATTAGACATTTAAATATAGATTCACAAGAAAGTCTTGTGGTGCCCACACCAAATTATTTTTGTACGTTGTTATTAGTAGAGAACAATACAATTCGCATTCTTTTTTCAATATAGAACTACATTTTGTATTGAAAATACATACCATGTTTATAATAGTTATTTACGTGATGAGTCCGGTAAATGAGTTTTTACAGTTAGATGTTTCGGAACGAGTACCGAGAAAATAATTAACGAACATATGAAGTGCAACGGTTTATTTCATAGCTGTATTGCATTTGACAAAGGTTTGCATCCTTTCTTTCTTTCTTACTTAAAAACAATCTGGTCGTCTTGATCTCAATAAAAATTATAAAATGTTGATAGCATTTTGTTTTAACATTTATAACATTTTTCAAAAATAAATCCGTCAAACAATATCAAATACTATTAAAATATTGTTTAGCAATTCTACAGTACCTTAAAAAATAATCATACTTTAAAATTCCATTTACTGGACTGATTCCACATGCAAATGCGATACAGTTTGAAAAAAAAAGTATGTATATTACAATACGAGTGAATAAACTAAGAATTTCGCTCACGCATGCATCAGTTTTGAACACGAGGAGATAGCCGAGCGGACAAAGACACATAAGTGAGCGAATTCGTTTCTTTATAAGTCTTTGTGAGTGTTGTATAGCATTTTGTTCAATCCTGCTATTATAAGTACGCGCCTCCATCCTTGTGGTCCACATACTCAATGTTACGAATCAGACAATTTGGTAATGACAGGTGAGTAGACGAAAGTAGTGAGCGAAAGAAATTTCGCCCACTCATCTGTTATTCCCACCCGTTGCCATGAGAAGGTTTCGAGCTCTGTATCTAAGTAAGAAACAACAAGTTTCAATAGCAGGATTGAACAATGAATTATTTATTCCTCTTTGTTCATTACCCGTATTCTAACTTCAATATGTCGAGTATGATTTTGAAGTAACGCTATTTATCTGTGCTTTATTATGCCTATCTATGTCACACTAACATTATTCCTGTTCGATATGCAATGAAAATAAGAGCGCTGCTATTTGCATCGCATAGAATGATATGAAACGTCTTTGCTGTTTCACTTTTCACTATGGTTGATTTGGCGATTGATAGTTTGAATTGTTTTTCATATTATTATTAGTTCATTTTTATAGATTATTGTATGACTTACGTATTATTTTGATTTTTAGCTCAAATTGAACGTTTCTTTTTTGCTACACTTTTTAATTTTTTTTATGAATTCAAAAATAGATGCTAGAATTACAGCCTCATCCAAACTACTTGAACTCATAGTATGGGAGGGTGTGAGCGTAAAATGGTTGAATTAGCAGAAATACGAACCCAAATTCTTTCTTAAGTTAGCTCGCTTCGCTCGCACTTTTAATAAAAACTCTAAACCCGCAGAACTCACGCTCGACAATCTCGAATCACAGTACGCATTTTTTAATGGAACCTTTTCATAAATAATAACTCATTTTGGTTCATATCTCTGCTAAGTCGGCCATTTTAGATCGTTGCACATTTGACGAATGAACATTAGACAAGTTTTGGGCAAATTTTGGGCAGATGCATGCGCTCCCCATATTATCACAGCATAAATACTTATAGAATTTATACTTATTCCTATTTGAGCTGTCAAAACTTTATGTCAAGTTATTAGTACAACAGAATTTTCATATAATTTTTGCTCTACCAGTGACACTCTTGTCATACACTTTTCATCGCACATCGAACAGAATCGTGTTGGTGTGACATAGCCGTTATACAGTGAAATCGTGCTCAAAATAGCGAGTTGAGAATTAATTAAAATTATATTTTTATTTTGGTCATATAACAACCCTAAGGCACCCTGTATAAGCACTTCTATTTACATAGGTACCATAACTGGCATAATAATATTTTCAAACGGAAAATTAAATTTGTTAAAACAGAATCATACAGAACTCTAACTCCACCCAGGGTAACGATTAAGTTCAGTTCCTTGTCATAATTATGCCATGTCCATTTTTATCAGGGTTTCCAATGTGTGTCAACTATTCAATGCCATAAAGTAATTGTAAATCCAAATACAAATTTTGTTCCCATAGACAATTCCTTTCTGTCCTTAATCATATATTGGATTTCGAAATAAAATAGATCCGGTTCATAATATAAAAAATACTGAAAGGTGGATACAGTAGGTTTCTAAGTAGGTGGTAGAGAACGTTAACTGATATTGTTCATGCTACTTATATTTTAATAATGCATAAAATTATTTTTAAATTCCACTACTTTCAAATTTGTTGCCTGGTCTTGTGAAACGAATCATCGCGTAATAATTTTATTCTTTTCAGTCATCAGACTTTTCCGGTAAACAGTTTACTTCCTTAAAAATAAAAACCCTTTTTTATTCTTCAACCGTCAATGCTTTAAAAGCAACTATTTATCATTTGGTTGTTAACGTATCTTACTACATCGTTAACGTGTGCAAGTACTAATTCGGTAATTTACTGAGAGCACGCAATATTCTTTTCATGCGTAACTATTTAATTACTTAATTTTTGTTATTTGTATTTTTCTACACTTTTATAATTATTGATTAACTCTTTTGACATTTACATTACGTATTTTCTTGCTCACTATGTAATATTTCTTTTTATTTTATGGAAGGCTGTTTAAATATATCATGCAATTTTAGTAAAAGCCGCAAATTTATAATACAGTTTTGTAAAAAATTTAATTATTTTCCTTTATTTACAGTATGACTTTAATTACATTAGTTTATTGTAAATATGTTTCTATATTTATTTTAATTTCTGCTCTTGAACTAAGCCAACAATTTAGATTTAATAAAATAAATTAAAATAAATAACACGTCACTCAATAAGTTCGTAGGATGGCTAATGAAACAACAACTTTTTGGCAAAATTTGACTTGATTCATCAACATAGTCCCCTTGAAGGATGACACATTCATTCCTACGCTTTAAAAACATTTCGATGCCTTTTTTGTAGAACGAAATATCTTTGGCCGCAAAATACCCTGCAATTCCGGAAATCACTTCTTCATTAGAGCCAAATCGCTTTCCCTGGTGCATTCTTTTTAGGCCCTGAAACAGTTAGTAGTCGCTGGGTGCCAGATCTGGTGAATATGGTGGTTGAGAAAGCAATTTTAAGTGTATTTCGTGCAATTTTGCCATTGTTGCAATCGACTTGTGGCACAGTGCATTGTCTTGATAAAAGAGCACTTTTTTCTTCTTCATTTGGGGTCGATTTTTTATAATTTATTCACTCAAACGCACCAATAATGCAATATAATATGCGCTATTGATGATTCTTCCTTTCTTCAGGTAATCGATGAATAAAATACCGTTCACATACCAAAATACGCAGGCCAAAACCTTACCAGCTGACATTTACGTTTCTGGTCGCTTTGGACGATCTTCATCCTTTGCTATTCACTCCGCTGACTGCCTATTTAACTCTGGAGTGTAGTAATGGATCCATGTTTCATCCATTGTCATATACCGCATGAAAAATTATTTTTATTGTGCTAAAACAGCTCCAAACACCGCTTTGAATCGTCGACGCGTTGTTGTTTTTAATCGACTGTGAGCAAACGCGGTACCCATTTAGAACAGAGCTCTCTCATGCTCAAATGTTCATGCAAAATGGTGAATAAACTGCCTTCTGATACCTTTAAGGTGTCAACTATCTAACGAAACTTCAATTTACGATCGCGCAAAATAATTTTGTGGACTTTTTTATGTTTTCTGGAACAACTGCCATATTTGGTCGACAAGAACGTTCAACATTATCGGTGTTAGTATGGCCGCGTTTAAAATCAGCAAAAAAATTCTCTGCAATTTGACTCAATGGAGCAGAGTCCAAATAACATTTGTCAAGCCATTGCTTTGCTTAAACGGTATTTTTTCCATTAAAAAGCAATGATTTATCAACACACGAAATTCAGATTTTTCCATTGTTGTGAAAATTACAAAATTAGCGTCACTAAAACAACTGTAACAAATGTAATAAATGTCAGATTGTCATAAAATTTTGATACGTAGCGTTCTAAGGTTGGTACTTCCTAAAAATCATATTGATTTGTCAATAGTGGAGCCATACATATGTCATCCTACGGACTTATTGAGTGACGTAATATGTCATCACGCTATTTTACCCATTTCTGGGAGCGGTACTCTACTCAAAGCAGATTGCAAAAATTTTGTTATCATAGCAAACTTCTCATTTAATATTTTGTTCCTAATTCTTAAATAAAAGTATTTTTTTTACATTTATTGGGTTTTTTCATGATATCGTAGATAGAATATTGTACGACACACATACGTAAAGCATCTTTAGTCACTCAGGGGTCTTAAAACACTCGCTACGCTCGTGTTTTAATTGCCCCATTCGTGACTAAAGATTAGCTTTACGTACTTGTATCGTAAATAACTATTATTTGTTAGATTTCCCATAACTGAATCAAAATACTTTACATCAAAACTATCCAATATTTAGACAAGAAAACCAGAGGAATCTGTTTTGTAATGTAGATATTTTTGAAGGGTAAAGACAAGCGTTCATAGGTTGATTTTATTTTTAGCAACTTCTCTAACAGAGGATTTTATCAGACTACTTGAAGATGATAAAAAATTTCGCGTCTATATTTCGTTATTACTATCTATACGAAAAACCTTGATAACGAGATTTTCACGGAAAGACATGATTTGAAGTTTCCTTTATTTGTTTTGACCATTATCTTAATGTCGTTTGTGTGGATAGATGGATGTGTATTCAATACCTCACAAACTAGAAAAGATAAAGTAACGAAACTTCGTAATTATAAGTCGAATGACAATGCACAGAATTTATGTAGTTGAATTTGGTTATACGAGTACATTATTGCAAAATCGGAAAGAAGTGGAAGTGTACCTACTGGACATATAAAACAATAAATTAAATTTATTTCAAATATAAAAACACTTACAAAAATGTTTTAGGTGAAAGATGTTAGCAATAATAATTTTTGGAATACTAGTATATTATGTTATGAGGATATGAAATAGGTCTTTTTGTGTTGAGCTCATATATTTTCTGTGCAAATCAAGGAGAAGAGTTAACCGATCATCAATTGTTATTTAAAGTAATTAATTTTACTCTGTCGAATTTGGTGTCAAAACAAAGTTTTCGCAAATGAGAGTTGAACTAATATATCTAAAACTTCTATTGAGTGATCATCAATTGTTTTTATAGTAGTTATTAAAATTTTCTCGAGTATGTTGTTAAATTGAAGCTTTCTGAAGTAAAGAATAATTTAATCACAATGTATAATAATTAAAGATGCCATAAGAACAAAGAAATAAGTTAAACTTCTATTCTTTATGTTAAACATGTGTTAATTGTAATTATGAAAAATTAAATTCGATTTATAGTCGCGTTTTTTACACCACTCACTACCTTTGTTGGAAAGGGTTCCAACTTATTACCAAACCAAGTAATTTCGTCTGTTGATTGTTATTATCATTTTCAACATATCACAAGATAGATACAAACACGTCTGTTGATTTTCTTGATGATCTTGTCTTTGTATGTATGTTTTATATATTACAGTTTTGATAGTGTATTTAATATTTACAATGGAAAATTCAGTTTGATTATACAGCAATTTATTTATAAAAGGATAGCAAAATAAAACAATATATTATATTGTATCAGGAACGAATTGACTCAGAGAGACACAACAAAAATTTTGATCATTGCATTCAACTAGTTAAAAACGTGTGAAATTTTCTATTATTTTATAACATTTTCATTTAATAAAAACCTATGTTTCAGTGTGGGTTACGGCTCGTTGGTAACAATATTATTAAATGATCTTTATCAACAATCGACAATATATCAATAAGCCATCACAATCACAAATAATCAGCATTTGAATCACTCCAGCAGTAAATAGTGCGTAACATCGTCTGTAAATATGTTATAATATAATTTTTATCATTTGCTTTATCTAGTCACGGGTGATTGTCCGATAGTTTTAAATGGCCTTAAACCAAGTAAAGTGGGTGTGTAAAGTCTGGTCGTGTACACCTGGACACAATGTCGAAACCGATTAGGATTTTAGTAATTTTTAATTAGATTTAAAAAATTACTAGGATATATTGTGACATATGTAGGACAGAGAAAGGTTTTTTTGAACTTGTGTCTGTATGAATCATGGAAGTTTAAATATCGAAACATGCTTTACAAACAGAAATAATGTAGTAGGTCCTTGCATTCTAAATCCCTTGATTGATAATTGTTGATGCATATATTATGTCACGCTCTGCCAAGTAAAAATGAACCTTATGTAATGGGTACTGTAATACTTTCAAATCAAATAGCGTTAAATTATTGAACCCATTGGTTCGGCTTTTGTTTTAGCAATAAAAACTGGGCCTTTCTCTGTAATAAATTGATTTCTGTTACACAAGTGAAATTGATTTCACAGTGAATGTCGCGATTTTTAGTTCGCAACGTATTTTATGTAGTTTGTTGACGGTGCAGTGTTCATTCGCAACGTGCCACCCTCGACGAACGTGCTCCGCTGCGAGCGATATGTGCTTCTAACTTACGTGTATTGAAGAAGAACTCTGTGTTGATTGTTGTGTGTTATCATCACCATGCGTGCTGGACATCAAAGTGTGTGTGCCTACCTAGTGGCTTTGCTCATCATAGTGTCTGTGTCTTGTGCATCGTCCTACGATATTTCATATACAGATTCGGATGGTGTTTATTATTATCAACCTAGTGATACTATTCGTGATAAAAGAACTTTAGGTATATTTTTGAAATCGTTTGCTGATGCTTTTGGATACGATGTTCAGAAACGACCATCAATATTGCCACTGGGACCGGCGCCAGCAGTAGCGAAACCTGCAGCGGCACCGGCACCCGCGGCTGCGGCACCGGCACCTGCGGCACCGGCACCTGCTCCTGCGGCACCGGCACCTGCTGCTGCAGCTCCAGCTGCCCCAGCACCAGCCCCTGCTGCTCCAGCTGCAGCCCCTGCCGCGCCAGCTCCAGCACCCAAGACTCCTGCTGCCCCTGCGCCAGCACCTGCAGCCCCTGCCCCTGCTGCACCTGCCCCTATTGCACCAGCTGCACCAGTTCCTAAAGCTCCTGCTGCCCCTGCTCCCATGGCCCCGGCTGCACCAGCTCCTGGGGCTCCCGCGCCCATGGCTCCTGCTGCACCTGCCCCAATGGCACCTGCTGCCCCTGCTCCAATGGCGCCTGCACGACCTACACAAGCAAAACCACCAACAGCTCCCCCATTGCTAACAGAAACTATTCAAAAAATGTTTAACATTAATTTCAACTGGAATAGAAATCTTCAACCTAGTGCAGCACCTGCAAGACCGCAAAGACCTGTTGCGCCTGCTTCTAAGGCTCCTGCCCCTGCACCTGCAGCACCTCCAGCTGCACCCCCTGCAGCACCCCCGGCTGCACCCCCTGCAGCACCTCCGGCTGCACCCCCCGCAGCACCTCCGGCAGCACCTCCCGCTGCTCCACCTAAAGCCCCTGCTCCTGCTCCCGCTCCTGCCCCAGCACCAGCCCCTGCGCCTGCTCCAGCTCCAGGTCCAGCCCCAAAATCCCCAATAACTCCAGCGACTAAAACACCACCAACTAGGCAACAATTAGACTATCAAGAAAACGAAGATTACGCTGATCCTCAACAAATAATCTACTATCCCGACTACCAAGAGAGTGTAAATCAACAACAAGTCAATCATGTTCAAGATTATGATTTTCCACGCGCTATAAATACATTTTGGCAAAACTCGCCGTGGAATAGAAACAACCTTCAATACAATGTTCAAAATGGTCCTTCGCCAGATTATCAACAATATGTTACTCCAGATGGTGAACGTGGTTATCATGTGCGTCAGTATCAACAAAATGCTCATTTACAACATCAAGATGCACCACAAGAAAACATTGATAATTCCGCAGAGGTTCAACAAGAACAACAGGTTCCTGAAAGTCCAGAACAAATACAAGAACAACCTCAACATCAACAACAATCTCCTGAAGATGTCAACGTTGATAGCTCAAAAGAATTTTATCAATACCATGACAATCAACCCCGTGGTTTCCAACCAGTATATCAAGGAAGTGAAAGCAGCTATCAAACCGGATATTATCGTCCAGGATTACCATTATCCGTACACGGAATTCACGAGGATAAAGTATTGGTTGCTTGGCCATCGCCATTCGAATCCGCGGAAACGGAAATAAAGAAAAAGATCGCTGTGCGTGATAGGATACAAGCAGCTGGAAGTGAAAACAAGGAATATCAATATGAACCCGAATCATATGGTGGTTATACGTTTTACGAAGTTCCTGAACCAAAAAGTGAATATAATAATTATAATGGACCCGCTGATCCAAAGATAGAAGATGAATTATCGCCAAACGCAAAAGTGAGCGAAACTAATTACGGCAAAAAATATACCAACGTTCGAGTTGATAGAAATACGTATAAGCATTAATTTTTATTATTTTAGTTGAGCTTGTTTGTAATATATATGCAAAATGTAATCAAAGCTTTATAAAAAAATTGTTTAGAATTTTTTGTACAGCCAGATTTTGTCGGCTTTTTATCTACTAAAACAAATTTAAATGCTTAAAATATTTTGATAAGTTTTCTTGTACTATATCGTTATTACATTATATTTCTTAAATATATATTTTTGTATCAATCAAATATTTATTAATAAAACACTAAAAATAAAATAATTATTGAATTTGTACATTACGCAGCCCGCAGTTTCAACGTGCAGTTTACATATCCTGAAATAGATGTTTCCCTGTTCCAGACATACAAATTAAAAAACAAAACAAAATATATAGATAAAAATTTATTGATATCAAAAAATTATTGTATACAAAAAGGTAAGTAGTAGGACATACATTCATGGTATTAAAAATATATAGCTGCAGCATCATATCAAAATACTTTTAGGTAAAGTACACAAAATCGTAGTACAAATGTTAGAAAATACATCTACATTATTATAATCTTTAAACTCTTTCAGCATTTAACAATAATAAAATTTTCCAAATTCCTTTTTGCAACGTCCGCAGGATAAAACATTTACTTAAGTCGGTAACAAAATAGTTGATTCATAATTTTTGAAATGTCCTAAATATTTCATTAGGCATGTCAAATAAGAACAGATAATATACACTAAAGAAAACTAAGTAAAATTTCAGTTCATATATATAAAATACTTTTCAGTAAATATTAAGGGCAAAATTTATGCGTAAGATATTCGTGCAAGTAATCATAAACTACAAGCATAATTGCACCTCCCGGTCCCAATCGTAATAGTTTAGGAAGAAGCCCTTTGTATAAAGCCCTCCACCTATAGAATCAATATTAGTACATTTCAAAGTTTTGATTAATTAAAAACTCACCCTTCTTCTTTGTATATAACTACAATTGTACCAGATAAAGTTCTGTATTTAATTTCACCAGGTATTGGCTGAGGTCCTTGGATTCTAGATTTGGCAACATCAAATGGCAAATTCGCTAAAGATCCCATAATACCAGAACTGAACCCTATTGCCAGTTTTCGGAAAAATTCTTGTATCGGATCCTGCAATTTTAATTATTAACTATTGTATAACACAGATGTGTTATTTTACTAACTTCATAAGCAGGTAACGAATTTTTCAAAGTATGGTAATTTCCAAAATAGATCATATTATAAATACCATTTCTAGCAATTGTTGAAGTAAGACCCTTATTTATACCTCTTAATCCCAATCCGCCAGAATTTATAATATGTCGGGTGACTGTCCAAGTACTTGGTACATCTTTACCTTTAGCTGCGTTTGATTGCAGTTGAACTTTAACAACTTCAAAAGGATTTACAAGAATTGATTCAGTTATACCAGCACAAAGACCAGATAAGGAATAAGTCTACAAAATTTAATATATATTTACAAAAATTAAATTTAAGTTCAAAATTCTTTGTTAAATAATTCTTACCAAAGGTGTAGCAGTAGGAGAACCAAACATAAAAAATTGTTTATATTGTTCAAATGTAAAAAACTGAAAAACAAAACAAAAAACATAAGAAACAAAAGCCTGTAAATCAAGCAACCATGTAAACAAAAATGTATTTCCAAAACATAACTTTTGTAGACAAATTTGTATTTCCAAAGTATATTCTAATAAAGTAATAAAATAAAGTTTTAAAACACTTGCGCGCTGTCATTCTAAAGAAAATTATTGGTCATGTGATTCACATTAACATGATCTCAAACAAAACAAAGTTATAAATAGAAACAAAAGATATCGACAAAAATATATTGCTTACAAGAAATAAATAATATTCAAATTAACAAAGAGTAATTAATCTATTTACTTTTACTGCTCGTTTCGGTGTTTCCACTAAAATAGGTGGTACAATTCCTTTCCAGTACGATGTAATTCCTTCATGTCTTCGCATCTTAATAAAACAATCAAAAATGCCTGAGTAAAATTTCGGATCATTTTTTGGTTTTATTCCTTGTAATTGAAGTCTTGTTTTTACCAGGTCTAAAGGATGCATTATACATACTTCTATAAAACCTACAGATGTGAAGATTAACACATAAATATTTATTCTGATAACAAATTTAATTAAAACGTACCGGCAGATCCCCCGGATCCAATTTGAATAGCGGCTTGTATAAAAAAGGATACCGAATCACTCATTTTGTCATAAAAATAGCTACAATGTAAAAAAAATGTTTCATAAAATTAAATTTATTTTACAGCCTGTGTTTTTTTTATAGTAAAATCATATTAATATTTAATGGATGTTTGATGAATATTTATTTACTTCAATCAGCTGATCTGTTTATGGAGTGAAGGTATGCAACGAACATAAATTTCACTTCGCCGTAGCTGTCAAAAATTTAGAAAATGAAAATGTCATAGCTGTGTACTAGATATATTTCACAAAATAAGATATAATAAGATAAACATACCGTTCTGCTCTCGAACGATCCGTTCTTCTCGTATGACACGACAAAACTAAAAGCTAGAAGATATTTTATGAATGTCACAAGGCCATTGCACCTAATCTGATTTCAGCGCTTTTGCATGCTACTCTACTACACTGACTGTACAAGCAAGATGGTGACTGTGATTGAACATCATTGATTCGTAAATATGTGATTTGTCGTGTGTGTGGTGTATTTAATGTTGGAAAAAATGAAATATGGGATCGCAAACACTTGAAATCTTACGGCAAGGTGTTTGGGCCTCTTTAACAGGAGGCTGGTTTTATGATCCACACCAAGATGTGTTTTGCAACACATTTCATTTGTATATCTGGTTGTTCTTGTTGTGCCTGCCTTTTACAATTTATCTGGTGAGATTTATAATAATTTATTATTATAACATTAGTGAATTCATGCTTACTATTTGTTTTAGTACTTTCCTCCCTGTGCATACATATGGTACCTTTATTGTGGTTCAGTGACAATTGTTTTTACTAGTATTAAAATCGTAAACTATGCATTGCATTACATGTATGATACATCCGAGTGTATTCAGGAAGAAACCTACGATGATTTACCAGATAGCGAAAGACGACGAACAATTCTACAAGGAGATAAAAAACATAGAAGGTTAGACATGTTTTACAAATTATAAACTTTTCCGTGTGGGGTAAAGTGATGAAAACTGTATTCAAGTTGTATATGTGTTATAATTAGGTCTCTTAAATTGGCTAAACCGCAACTACTTAAATCTATGTCAGATAACCTAGATTTGTGTTTTGTTTTCTACGATAATATTTTTTTACAGGGAAGAAGAAGGAATAGAACTTCAGGTGTTTTCTGGTAAACGAACATCTGAATCACCGCCAAATGCAGGTTCTGTAGAATCTTATGGAGAAGCTGGTGCAGTGGGTGGAACTGATGCTGACAGTATAGACTCTGGAGAATACCAACGGCAAATTGAACAATCATCAGAACTAAAACCTAATGGTACAATCGACCTTAAAGCTGATGTTCACAGGAAAAATTCATCAGAGAGTAGCGAAGAAGTGTCTATTCGTCCAGTCATTGAAATAGTAACGCCATATCGTTCTGAACTTTGCACTTTGGCCGACAGAGACCTTGTTCATGCCAAGTTATCTGATCGGTCGAAGAAACAACGACCAACAGCAGAGGGTTTTGTTGCGATTTCTATCACCGACGACTCCAAAGTTCCTACTCGAAGATCGTGTTTCCGGAAGCTATCCAGGCAACCAAGTTCGGATTCACAAGATAGTAGTCTAGTCACTGACCATCGACCTTCTTTGCAGAGCGTCGAGTCTGGTACAATATCCGCGACCACGTATGGACTCATGATGCCATGCGGCCGTCGACATTCAAACGTTACTAACAGTAGTTTAAGTTTTTTACCATCTGTTACACAGTCAAATATTAAACCAACTGGTTCATTGGAATTAGGTTATATAGATAAAAATCCAAACCAAACACTAACTATGGAGAACTGCAATTATTTTAAGAATAACCGAAATTGCGTTAGGAGGATAAGAAGTACAGCTTTAGAGACGTGTTGTCCTGCGCCGTCCAATTTAGAAGTTCATCCGAATAGTTTAGAAGTTATTTGCGGTGATAATACTATAAAAAATCCAGTTCTACCACCGCCCAGTTCTACTTTAATTCGAAATCAACATTTTAGTTTGTGTCCACATTTCACTTACGGTTCGGAAATAGTTTATCCAATAGCTGAACAATCTGACGAGCATCAAACTTCTCACGGGCCGGACACGGATATAGAATCGTTGCAACATAATTCAGATTCTGATTATGAGGAAAATAATACTGGAAGTCGATCTCCGTTATTAGTGCGACTTGAAAACGTGGATTGTGTTAAATTAGTACATTCAGTTCCTAACGATGAAAAACTAGAAAAGGAGTTGCGTAAAGCTAATAAGTTTAAAGAAAATTTAAACAGTAATTATAATTCAAGTGCAAATTATAATCAAGTACTTCAAAAACAATTAGATAGTGACGAAAATGTTGAAAGGACTAGTGCTACTTCAAAAGAAGCTTTGTTAGAAAATGACAATTCAAATTCTAGTGCTACGCCTGAAATGCAAGACGCGCAAGTGGACTGTTATGCTACAGACAACGAATATAGTGATAAGATTTGTTCTTTTTGTACAGACAGTAATACTAGCTTAGACAGAGAGGAAAATGTTATGGAAAAAGGTGATATGTCTAGATCAGCAACTGTGAAATTAAAACCATTGTGTAAAGGTGTTGTTGTGTTAACAAATGGTGACTGTGAAAAAGTGCGTGAAGATGGTATTAAACGAAGGACAGGACGACGTAATCGACAAAAGAATTTAAGTGATGGTGCCAAAGCTATTGAGGAACCCGGCAACTGTTCTAGTTTAATGGGGCTGGATTGGTTATTCGATCACGGCGAAGGAGAGAGTCACCAAAGAGGTATGGATTTATCAATAAAAAGAACTAATTGAACATTTTTCTATTGATAATAATATTTGATGATTCACTTTTGATTTGAAAATAATAACTGTGTTTTATTTTGTCAAATTTCGTATTACCTGTCTTTCTTTAAATTACAGAGAGCTAAATTTTGAATACAGAGTTGTCCATAAAGATGTTACCAATCTTATGGTAATACATAATTTTAAATTATTTTTTTTTTCAGACTAGATACGGCTAACCGACTTTGGAATAAAGAAGGAAGATTGCAGCTTGGATAGAAGTGTTTGGGACACCCTCAATAGTAAGAAAAAAATTCAGCAATAGTTTCGTAAGCTGACATTTTTTTTTTTTCTTAATATTGAGGGCATCGCAAACACTTCCAACCAAGCTGCTACCTTCCCTCTCTCTTCCAAAGTAAGTCGAGTGGCCATATCTAGCCTGCAGAAAATTTTTTTTGTAGTACCATATGGGTGGTAATATCTTTTAGATAATCCGGTATGTTATTCCGAACATGTATTCAGCATCCGTATTTAATGTAAGATGGAAACATTGAGTATGATATGTATTTTTCTTTGTTTGTTTGTTTCGTTATTTTTTGGATGCATATTTACCTAATAAATTAAATTTTATAGAAAAATTTGTTAATATATTCTTTAAAAAATGTAGCTTATTATTATTTTCAGATGTATGTAGGAAAGAAGACTGGAACGAATGGCCCAGCACAACTACACTAAGCCTAGAACAAGATGTTAGCAAAGTTCTTCAAGACTGTGAACCCCCTACTCGAAACTTAGGAGCTGTGCCGAAACAATCCCGCGCGACTCACCGCCAGCACTCCGCCAGAAACTCAGACGCCCCACGTGTCGTCAGTGTTCTCACAAAAAGCGAATCAGAGCGTTGCTGTAGACGGAAAATTGACCCAAACAATCCTGAGACAAGAAACGTATCATTCAACAACAGATCTATGAAAGAAAATAAACTTACCAAACCTTTGAAACAAGAAGAAAGTTCTGTTGAAGGTTTAGAATGCTTGGTGAAGAATTCAACACCAGCAAGACAACGAAAAAGTAATGTACAGAGACGAAATTCCAAAGCTATCAAACCGAGGAGTGAATTATATAATGAAGCATCTTCAAGTGGTTCAAATAATGAGTTAAGTACACTTCTTCCTACTCCTGTACCGATGCTAGCTGCATTTCTATCATCCCGAAGGGATTTTCCAGCAATGCCTGTTTGTTTGCCTACTGACACATTTCAACAACGAATTAATGATAGAGTTTCTCCGCCAAGACATTGCCGATTAAAGCGAAGCACACGAGTAAATCGAAGACCTAGACAAAATAACGCGAGAAGTTCTAGATCAAATACCATTCGAGAAACCACAATTCCATTGTCTGCGTTTGTAAGTGCAATGGCAACTGGACAGGGAACTCATCTTGCCACTTCTCATAATGACACATCTGATGGATCAGTTCATTACTTTAAAGATGAACACGGAAACTGGCTCACTTACACTTTTGATGAAAAAGGAATGGGAACTGCCAATTCAGGATTACCTGCTACTCCCGCAACTAACAACAAACTTTTGAATACTTTATTGCGACAACAGCATACACAAAATCAGTTAACTGTTCCTGTTACAGAATTAAACTGGAACGAAAATAATGACGCTATTAGTAACAGCTCGGTATCTTTGAATTCGTCAGGATTAACAATAATTTTCGACAGTCCTACTAATAGTGTAACATTAAAAAATATTTCAAGTACAAGTGTTATTCCAACTACAAATACTTTCAATCCAACCAATGTTCAATTTTTGGATCCAACAGTTTCATCTAGATTGCGATCACCTCTTCATTTAATACAAAGACAAAATATAATTCTACAACCTACATCAAGAATAGAAGACGGGAGTATAGCTACAAATTTAACTCAAATCCCTGGAACTTCCAGTTCTCACGGTGAAACAGATAATGAAATTACTACATCTAGAAACAGATACAGGTTTATGGATGCTGTAGAAACTGCTCATGTTGGATTCCAACAACCAAGACATTATTACAAATTTAAAATCATGCCTTGGGTGCATATAAAAGTTAAACTAGACAGATTGAATTTATTAGCATTACTTGATAGAAATTTAACTTTATGGGAAACATTAATATCGGCATTTTTAGGAATATTAGTAGCTTGTTTCGGAGCTGCCTTACTTCATATGGGATTTTATCAGGATTTACTAGCTTTTATATTTTGTTTTGTGGTCGCAAGTTGCCAGTATTCTTTATTGAAAAGTGTACAACCAGATGCTGCATCACCAACACATGGATTTAACAGAATTATTGCATATTCTCGACCAGTATATTTCTGTTTATTTTCTGGACTTATACTATTATTTCATCACAGTATTGTAAATCAAACTTACCATACAGCATTTACTCTATATGGAATACATTTCACCAACAAGGAACTTCTAGTAATGACGAGAGAAGTTTTACTATATTTAATTTTATTTTTTCCGGTTCTTTTTTCATTGGGATTATTACCGCAAATAAATACGTTTACAATGTACTTACTAGAACAAATAGATATGCACGTATTTGGCGGAAATGCTGTATGCAGTCTAACTGCGTCGTTTTATTGTATTTTACGATCGATTGTAGCTGTAGGTATTGTCTATGGATTCGCTTATGGGGGCCTTAGTGAACCAAAAAGTTCACAACATATGTTATTCTCAGTATTTTGCGCATGCTTAATAGCAGTCTCTTACCATCTAAGCAGAAGCGCAAGTGATCCATCTCATTTATGGAGTATAGTCAAAACTCATTTATGGCCCCCGGATGTCTTCATAGAAAATAGAGCTCCTACAACTTCTGATAAACCGGAAAATAAAGAAAAAGATCCACCAATACCTGAGACATCAATTAATAAACTCGAAAAGAAAAAGTCTCCTAAAGACAGCAAGAAACGAGTAAAAATCTCTAATGTTAAAGTTAAAAATGAAAAAGTGACTGACGAAGAACTAATAGATCCACTGCCGCAGAAGTTACAGAAGACTGTCAATGCCAGATTAAAATCAGATGTGATATTGTGTGCTTTAATTGGTGTGCTAGTTTTTGGAATTCATTGTAGTACAGTTTTTACGGCATTGCAGCCTGAATTAAGTCCTGTTTTGTGGTCTATTGCGGGAGTTTTGGGATTCATTCTACATTACATTTTACCACAATTGAGGAAACAGCTACCATGGCTTTGTATTGCAAGACCTATATTGAGATCACACGAACATGGGCAGTATGAAGTCCGAGATGCTGCCAAAGTTATGTGGTTTGAAAAGGTAAGCATTATAAGCAATTAAATTGGACAACGAAGTACATATAACACAGGGCAACAGAATTTCAAATTGCTCTGTCCTTGGTAAACTATTCAGTATTTTTCGGTTGTTTGAATAAAAGAAAAAGTTCGGTACATCCCGGAAACTTTGTTTTTGTAGTGGGGACCTGCAAAAACCAAAGCTAAATCTAAATTATATCCATTTTTGTTGTTCAAAGGTCACACAAAATCATACGCGGGCTAGGATTTTTGAGGGGTTAGAATTTTTTTTTAAATTAACCTTTTGAGGGAAAATATACGTTACAGAGTAAAATAGAAGCTAGCAACGTATCTACATTGATAATATTAGTTAGATTAGTTAGATCAATAAAAATAAAATGAAGAAAAAGTCACATTTTGCAAAGCCTTCTACGGTTTTGTAACGCTTATGAACTCTTTTCTACCTATTTTTGGCTAAAAAAAATAAAGAAAAAAACATTTTCAGCGTACAGTGATCGTAAAAGCAAAGTATGACTACACTTTTTAATTTATTTTACACCCAAATGTTCTAGTTAGGTCCCAAGAATTAGCCCCCCCTCGATCTTTGTAATTTATGTGAAATTTGTTTAATAAACAGATTCATGTGAAGTAATTATTGATTATTAAATTCAATTTTTTTATCATAATACCAAATATTTTAAAACGGAGTTAGATGTTGGAACTATACATGAAATTATATAAGAGCAAAATTGGTTTATGAATATTTTATAAAAATAAGATAATTTTTCAGAATAAATATAATAATTTACTACATTGTTCTAAAATCCATTCTGACATTTCTATTACGGATATTAATAAATGTAACGGTATTTACTTTTACGTACAAATTTAAAATATAAAATTATAGTAAGACATATTTTTTCCACAGGCATATGTGTGTCTCTGCTTCGTTGAACGAAACATTCTCTACCCGTTAGTATTTCTTGCCGCGCTTACTGAAGATTCTCCAGCTATCGTATTAAAATTTGGAGCACTAGGTGGAGCCCTAGTCGTTGTAGTCTGCGGACTGAAATGTCTCCGAGGCTCCTACTCTGACACCAGCTCCCAGTACCTTATTATGGTTTTCGCAGTATTATTTTTTAAATTGGATTATATGTCAGCAAGCGAAACTTTTCTGGTTGATTACTTCATTATGGGGATTATGTACAATAAGACATACGAATTGTTGTTAAAAGTAAGTAAGAAAGATTTGATAAGTGAAAAATGGAGAGATATATTAAAATGTGTTGTTGCAGGTCCAATTTGTTGTTACGTATATTGCACCGTGGCAGATTACATGGGGTTCGGCTTTTCATGCATTTGCGCAACCATTTTCTGTTCCACATTCAGCTATGTTATTTTTGCAAGCTTTCATCTCTGCTGTTTTATCAACGCCTTTGAATCCGTTTTTGGGTATGTGCTCGAATATTTATTTATGTGGAAATTTTAATTTTAACAAATAAATATAAATTTTTGCAGTTTAAAAGATAACTTTTTTTCTCTAAAATAATTTAGTTTTAACGGCCCATTTTTAGTCAATATATAGTTATTTACCAGCGTTGTTAAATACAAATATTTCTGTACTATATATTTTCTAAAGCTCGGTGTGTATCGGACTGTAGATCAAGATCTTCACCATCAAGAAATTATTGTTAATTGACGTAGAAATTGCGAGCCGAGAGAGATTCAGTCATTGGGACCCCTGTCTTTTTTGTACAGTCTACTTAGAAAGTTAATAAGAAAATATAAAGAAATTAACATGATTTCGCAATAAAATGTTCAATATAGAAATTAAATAATACATAATAATATTTAAATTCACATGAATTTTAAAATAATTGAACAATACACTATTAAATATTAGTTATCACAAAACAACCGTTCTAGAAACAAATGTTAGATAAAGAAAGGTGGCCTTACGACATTATCTGTCTCAGGCTCGTTTTTCGCTTCCATAAAAAATTAGCGTTCTAGTATTACTACATATATTTCAGTGAAAAATAGCGTAATATTTATTTAATTTCACTAAAAATATAATCAGTTAACGATTAATTTTTATGTAAAATCTTTTTGCAGGAAGTGCCATATTTCTAACATCATACGTTCGACCAGTAAAATTCTGGGAGCGTGATTACAACACACGACGAGTTGATCATTCAAATACTCCTCTATCATCACACCTAGATCGCAACTTAGGATCTGATGACAACAATTTAAACTCGATATTTTACGAACATTTGACTCGTTCACTTCAACACTCACTTTGTGGCGATTTAATACTCGGTAGATGGGGTCCAGTCAATCAAGGTGATTGTTTTGTTCTTGCCTCGGATTATCTTAACTGTTTGGTGCATATCATTGAATTTGGTAATGGGTTGGTTACATTTCAAATGAGGGGATTGGAATTTCGAGGGACATATTGCCAACAGAGGGAAGTTGAAGCTATTTCTGAGGGCGTTGAAGAAAACGATGGTGAGTTTTAAAAACATAATATTATTGCTCGATTACATAAAGTGTTGTCAGTTAATCATGTTGTTCCTTGGAGGAAAGAAGATAAAGGAGAGAGAGCATAAACTTAAATTAGGGGCAAGGGGAATGTGACCTGGTGAGGGCAGACGCATGCAAGCCATGGTTCTGGTTGGAGCGGGGATTTGCGCGGTACATACATACGTTCAGAAAAAACAGTATGGCTGCCAAATGCTGTTGGTTGCTATAACAACGCGATAACAGCGGTCCTGGTTGCATTGGAGAAAGCGGCTTCACTATCGCTTGCTAACGCTCTCTTCTTTATATTCTTTCCTCCAAGCGTTGTTCACTACAAAAAAAAAAACTTAAAATGGAACAAAAATCAACGTATACAATATATTATATCAAACTGTTGAATTTTAAAATATTTAAACCTGCATAAATTCAATCAAATGAATGCATGCGATAATTGGTTATATCTCACACAGTGGGGTAGCAAGAATCCTGATACACAATCAATCTATTCCAAATATTCTTATCCTGGCAGTCATGTGCCTCGTCTATTCTTCACTTTCGGGAATTATTCGTTTACGCAACCAAACATCAATTTAACTATTTATTCCTCGGACATCTGCGTAATCGTTCACCCTCAATCTCACCCGCATATATTAGTTTCGCCAACCTTTTATTTCATATTCGCTATAGATTTTATTGTCTATTTTAAAGAATATTCGCTGGGGTCTCATTTTTACTTCACTTTATGCTAATAAACTAATAAAGAAAGTGATGTCATAGCAACATTCAGTTCTATTTATTTGAGAACTATTCTTGAGTAACCAATCAAAATGTTGTTTTTATACTCTTTAGGCAAATCAAATTTCAATTAAACTATTAGCTATGATTATTAATTGACTATTGGTACCATTTACCGAAATCTGTGAAAGCTGAATGCCACATCCATAATGTGGAAATGGCGTGATGATATATCTATTATTTATACAAAATATTTCAAAAACATACATGTGTTGAAACGTCTTTTCAAAATAAAGACCATCTTTTTAACAACATTCTTCTCAATCTCACACTTACCGTACATCAAATGTATTCTGGACATGATCAGGTCTCGTATACTCACACACTCGTCTCAAATCTTCCACAACAATTATACGTTGTTCTATTAAACACATTAACGCGCCATTATGGTTTATCTAAACATATGTAATTTTAAACTATATTGTAACTATAAATTATAGAATTAAAATAACAAAATGTGTTGTAGCCGAGGCTGCAGCTATCTTGTCCAATGTTAACTTTTAACAAGTTGTTTGTTAACAATTTTATTTTATTTATTAATTATTCACTCTATAGGACAAAAAAGTTATAGAGTGAAGAATATATGCAAAAATTATAGAGTAAATTTTGAATAAAAAATGTTAATATAGTTTTTACAGACGCAAAGAAATCAGTTAATATCTACAAAATGGCACGTAACTTATGTTTAAATAAGTAAAGATCTACAGGGAACAAATAAGTCCAGATATTCATAATTTGATTTAGAAATAAGAATATTAAATATCTGTTTGTCTAGAGTAAAATTTTCTTGATACATGTAAGCCCGTCAAAGAATGTAGATTAACATCATGTATTTTACAACAATGTAGTTACCAACGCATTAGCAAATTTATCTATATTTAATAACAATTAGGAAAGTATGAATGTAGTATAATGGGGTCATACACTTTTTAAAAAAAATTGTTTTTTTACAAATTATAAAAATTTAGATCATTTCAGTCACATATTATTCAATATTTCTTATAATTTTTCAACTTTTCATTCATAATTTCCTTTCTGAAGTTTCGCGGTTGCAAAATCGTGATGTTATCTTGTATTAGAATGTAAAGCATGGCAAGTCGAAAGAGGTGTTGATAACAAATAAAAACTTGCTTTTCAGTGTTGTAAAAATTACTTATTATTATAAAGATGAATACTCCGATAAATTAAATTAGATATTCGTTAATTATAACATTTCTAGTCAAAGAGTTTGGGACGTGTTAAAACAAAATGCTTTGTTGTATTATATCTTGTCACTTGTCGGTAATGTCGGTAGTCTCATTATCACTCCTGTCATCTCAAATCATGTTGCAGTTAACAACGATTTTCAAATTAAACATATGTTTATTATATCTGTTATATTATTTTATCCAACACCTCTCAATAAATGCTCTATAACTATGGCGATTTTAAACAAGCAAAGTAACAGATTATCCACTAGTGGGTATAATTTTGAGGAAAGCCACTAGTGAGTATTTTTTTATTTATAACAATAATAATAACACACAACACCTTGGTAACTACTTCGATTGACATTTTAATTTAAAAATTTAAAGCATATGTCACTGTCAAATAATATTTCTTTAATAAATTTTTCAGTTATTAAGAAGTGTTGGATAAAACGTTATACTTCACACGTGGACAAAGTGGAATTACCCACTCGATAAAATTATCTCACTCAGCTTGCGGCTTCGTGAGCTAAAATTTCTCTCGTGGGTAATTCCTTACATTGCCCACTTGTAAAGTAAATAACTATTGCCCAGGTAATGTGAATAAACTATATTTGTAAAAACCTCTCAGTAAATAACAATGACTGATAACAGTCAATTTGACAGTAGGTGTAGTTCCTCTTTCTCCGCTAGAGCGTGTTTTGTAGTAGTATAACATGGTGACGTCACGAGCGAAAAATTTGAAATGAGATGCCCATTTCAAAAAATCATATCTTTATAACTACATGCCTTTTAATATTAAAATAAGTATCTACATTCATAACTTTACTCAAATTTACAGAAAAAAAATAAAACGAAAAAAGGTTTATGACCCCATTGTAATTAATGAAAAAACTGATAAACGTATCAAACAAAATGGTCTCTGTAAATGATTCCAAGTGGAAGGAATCTTAACTTCCAAGATGCACAAAATTCTTCATAAATACTAAATTTTTATTCTTTGTGTCAAGCCAAAGGACTTAAAATATAATATTGATTGCATATCTGTTTTAATTTTCGAGATGCAGTGATTAAACGAACTTTGAAAGATTTTAACTTAAAAATTAATAGAAATATCGAATATGTATTCAGTTTTAAGTTTTTAGTACTTCTATGACAACAAAATTTGTTAATTGTTCGTTTAATAGGTTGTTGCTGCTGCGATCCCGGTCGTTTACCTCACATGCTTAGCGTAAACGCAGCCTTCAGCCAGCGCTGGTTAGCTTGGGAAGTAACAGCCACCAAATATGTCCTCGAAGGTTACAGCATATCCGACAATAGTGCAGTCTCCATGTTACAAGTCTTTGATTTCCGGAAAGTACTCATTACTTATTATGTCAAAGTAAGTTTCAGTAAATTTTACTCTGTATTTTATACCTAAAATTATTTATTTGTTGTAGAGCATTATCTTCTATGCAATACGATCACCAAAACTGGATGAATGGCTGGGTTCTCAAACAATTCTAGATGCTTTAGCAGCGATGTTGGATAAGAATTTTGCTGATCTAGATCCAGTTTTTAATTTAAATATCGATGAAGATTTTGATTTTCGAACCTGTGGAATCACTCGAAATAGTTTCTGCAATATTTATTTAGACTGGATTGGGTTTTGTTCAGAAAAACGAGAAAAGCCTGTCGATTGTGGCAAAGATTCTATACTTGTTTCTTTATGTTTTGCGCTCAGTCTTTTAGGAAGAAGAACATTAGGTGCTGTCTCTCACAACACCGTTTCAAGGTTTGTGGATTCTTCAATTAATGTAACTAATAATAATAATTTGTCTCTTTTCAGTGTGGAATTTTTTTTATATGGTCTCCATGCGCTGTTTAAGGGAGATTTCAGAATAACTTGTGCTCGGGATGAATGGATATTTTCTGATATGGATTTATTACGAACTGTAGTAGCACCAGGTGTTCGCATGTCACTAAAGTTACATCAAGATCACTTTATGTCTCCGGATGAGTACGAAGATCCAGCTGCATTGTATGATGCCATCAGTAAGCATGAAGAACAATTAGTTATATCCCATGAAGGCGATCCTGTCTGGAGGAATGCTGTTTTGAGTGGAACTCCAAGTTTATTAGCTTTACGGTTAGTAAAAATTATTACTATGTAATAAATTTGAAATATATTATTTCAACTATGATCGTGCGATATATCCTACATATTCCACTCATTTCAGATAGGTAATGACTTACATTACCGCACTAGTGCATTTTTTGCTACTTTCATTTGAAATTAATAAAATTTTTATTTCAATAAAAGCAATCTAAGATAAAACTTTGTACGCAATACGTGGGATACTACATGATTTTCGCACTATTGTTATACACAAACTCGACCAAAGGCCTCGTGCAAATTTCACATGCGTGCGATAATCTTGTCTGTATCCTACTAATTGCGTAAATAACTATTGTTCATTTAGGCACGTGCTGGACGACGGAACCGATGAATACAAAATAATAATGTTGAACAAACGTTACTTGAGCTTCCGAGTAATAAAAATCAACCGAGAATGCGTAAGAGGTCTCTGGGCAGGACAGCAACAAGAATTAGTATATCTTCGAAACAGAAATCCTGAGAGAGGAAGCATTCAAAATGCTAAACAAGCTTTGAGGAATATTATAAACTCGTCATGTGATCAACCAATTGGATACCCAATTTACGTCTCACCGTTAACTACAAGTTATGCGGAAACCAATGAGCAACTTTGTAGCATTGTTGGCGGTTCACTCAGTCTTGGAAAAATTAAGAACTGTGTTTTGAAACTATTTAGAAGGTAAGGACTGTTCACAATGATTTAATTTTTATCACATCTGCACAGTGGATCTTCCTAATGTCTAGTTTTTCAACCATGGTTTAAGTAAAATTGTAGCAGAGTTGTGAATTATGTTTTTAACTAGTTCATTGGCCATGGCGCTTTGTAATAATAAAACCTTGAACTTAGCTCATTGTTTAAATCTAACTGAAATACATTTTAAACCTTAAACTATATCTTGAACTAAAATTAAAACTGCGTATTAAACTCTACGCTGAACCAGGTACTCGATGAGGATCAAGTTTAAGAGAAATTTGAGCTCAGTTCATGGTTTAAATCGAACTGAAATACACGTTAAACCGTAAACAGAAACTAAACTAAACTAAAATTTTTTAAGTTTACAACATTTTCCCTAAACTGTCTCAAATCTTATTAGAATTCGACGCCGTTGCGGAGAAGGTTGCTCCAGTGGTGGCAGCGCCCAAGACGAAGGTGGCTTCGGTCACGAAGGGGTCTACGCTATGAGTACATGCGCCGTCCACGGCTACCAAACCTCAGGCAGCCAATCTATGGACAGTGCGCACATCGGCGGTAGCATGGGTCGAGGTGGTAGTCTGAGCCGAGGTTCTCTAGGAGGAAACCGTGGCTCGCTGGCCTCAATGGGGAAACCCACTAGCTCCACGCTTGCTAGCCTCGCTGGTTTATTCAAGGAGAGAGATGAACGAGCAGCGGCTGCAGGGGATCAGAGAGAGGAGAAGGAGAAAGGAGAGGCGGAACTGGAGAAGGAAAATGCTATGCAGAGAGTCAGGGTAAGTAAGTTGTAGAAATTACAGTGCAGGGATCTATAGTTCATTGTGGACTTCGAAGCACTTGGATTTCCATCAAACTAGCATGCTTATAAAAATTATCGATTACTGTAAATAAAAAACGGATCATCGAATTCAACATAGTTAAAAATATGGAAATTTTGAGTCCACTATGACAAATTTTCTAAATTGAATTTTCACCACAAATTTACCCCTGTGGCTTCTCCACCACAACCATCCTTGGAGGCCGTGATTTGACGGCTGATAACCGCACTTCATGCGCAAATATATATCATAATACCGAGATATACTTTGAGCAGAGTGCTACATCCAGAAATGGGTAAATGGCGTGATGATATATTTATTTTATTATTTACTAGATATAAAAGTGTGTATACGTCAAATATTCAAATCTGAGTTCTACACATCATCACTAACTATACTTGGTGGATACAAAAGTATGCTCTTTGGCTCTTACTATGTTATTGAGCGTTGAAAACTGATGCTAGATATACATGTTTAAAAATTTCGATGCTTTATCTTGTTCGGCCAAATACTGTAGTCCAATGATAGTGCGCCAATCATAATGAAAGTGAAGAGGGACACTGATATGAGAATTTAATGCTATTATTATTAATTTATTAAATATCTGTCAGTATTTCTATTTTCTTTTTGTATTATTTCAAAAATTTTATAAAATTACTTGAGTGTCTCAATTTCATTGTTACAAAAAGCACGCAAAAGTACTATGCCCACTACAAAAATGTTTATTTGATATCTCTTAATTACAGTATTTCTGTAAATCGCTATGTTATTTTACCAATTTGTTAGAATGAGCAGCACCATCTTCAGTGAAAAATTTTGCATGTAGTCCTGATTAGCTGAATAGAATGTTATTCTTCTTTCACGTATAAGGCTACTGTCTGCTATGCCTAATATTGATGTCTTTCCATTTTGTTTTTGGCTTTGCTAAATTTCATTTGCCTCTTGATGTTTGTACTATTGTACTTGTATTTTAAGTAGTCTTGTGTTGGTCATTCTGTTTATATGTTCCTTCCATTGATTTCTGCATTGTGTCTTCTAGTGCTTTTACATTCAATTCTTCTCTTATGTCTGTATTTCTCTTCCTGTCTATTCATGTGTACTCTGTTATGTATCTTAGAAATCTCATTCCAATACTCCGTAATCTTGATGTCTTTTTTTTTGTCACAGTCCTTGATTTGTTCCCATATATTGTTGCTGGTATTTACATTATTTTATAGAATGTTTCGTTGGCAATAAACTAAGTGATATTGAATTGCTTTTGCTCTTTGAATTCTACTTTTTCTTATTTTCTACTTATTACAATATAAGAATTGTTTTCAATTTTACGAAATATTTGTATTTTAACATACTGAAGCTGTCTTCTGAACTACCCAATTATCAATTACGATAAACAATTAGAATTAACAGTTGCGCTTTGACTTATGGGACCCAATGCTACCGTTCACACCAACAAAATTAAGGCGTTATTTGATAAGTACTGCAGTAGAATTCATTCATCACCAAGCTAATCAACCATAAAATTTAGGGATCAGTGTTGATCTTATTCTAGATTTTATTGGAGATCAACAGTTTTTTTTAAAGCCATAGTGTGAATTATTTTAATAGAGATTCAAGTTAGATTCATATGCTGCGATTTCGGCTTTTAAGTGACGATGAATTTCATTGTTAAAGATTTTTATTATCATGCTAAATCTATGTATTAAATAATAACAGAGAGTGAGCTAACTGCTTTGTTCAGTTATCCCCTTTGCTATAAATATCAATGAACATAAATGTTCAGACAGCACAAAATGATTAATGATGTAATTATTTAATAAGTAGCACTTATTCAGAATTAGACCACTGTGTACTTGTACAGTGTTGTAGACTTTGATTTATTTAATAACATTTATTATAGATCATCGATCCAAATTTGGTATATGACTGCATAAACCTCGGAAGAAGAATAGACGTTACTTGGCCCGATGAATGCATGCGTTCACATGGTGGGCGATCCCATTGGCGCGATTGGCTTCCAGAGAAAGGAATGGAGGGGCAGGTAACGTATAAACAGAAAAGTAAACTTGTACATTTCCCTCTCTAAAGATTCAAAATATGTTTTTTCTCATCTCTTCTCATTTCATATTTCGCATACATTAAATATACCTATAATATAATAAATGAAATTATTCAGGACTGCAGTCAAATTCTTTTTTATTTAGTCTAAACTGACGAAAATTGTACATTTCTATGTTATTTATTTGAAATTAGTCTGTGTCCTGAAGAAGCCACAATTGGTCGGGGAAATGTCGGCTTAGATTAAATAAAAAATAATTGACTGCAGTCCTGAGTAATTATTTCATTTATTATATTATTATCAGTCATTTAATCTTGTCTGTTATTAAATAAACAGTAATTTGGACTTTTTGTTGCTCCTTAATATCTTGATTTCTCCAAATCTGTTAAATAAACAAAATTATTGCGCCATTTTGAATTTTGCAATTATTTTACAACGTAGGTATATTGTCGGTATAGTTTTGTGATTTTATAATTAGTCTATTATAGAAAGTATAGCAATATTTAGAAGATAATACAACATTTATCATTTAATTTAAAAACTGCAACCTTTATAAACACATTTTTTTAAATTAAATAAGATTTAAACATTTCATTACATATTTAATTAATACTTTGTATGGCCATCTCTTGCATTAATAACAGCTTGTACTCTTCGTCTCATGTTTTGAATACAATTTTAAATCGCGTTTTGATATATATTTTCCCACTCTTGTGACATAACTCCCTTTAGTTCATCTTTACTTCTTTATGTAAATCTGTAAGTGACAATTTCTTCTATAGGTTGTTCATCGTTGGATTCCGTGCCATCGTGACCCCAACAGAAGGTCACACGTGGATCGTACCATCTTGTTAGTCAAGATTGAGGATAAATACGTGCCGATAGCGGAAAGCGGGGTACAAGATCTGGGAGCAGAGGTTTAACTCTGAAGAGGTACACTAAGTCTTATCCTTGTTCATAAATGTGATTATTGAATTTTTATTGTAATATGTATTCTTATTTTATTATCGTCAGCTAGGTTTTATTTTGTAATTTTATATTAACGTGATATTTTATTATTATTTTATTACCTTTATAACTATTAAAGGCAGTTAGTAATAAATGTAAAATAGTTTTTAAAATTCTTTATGTTTTGAAATTATTTGGAATTATTTTACTTGCCAAACAGGGTATAAACTATTAAATTTACTTTATATTATCGATTCTTTTTTGCTTATAAAAACGAGCTGCCAAATTTTATTTTTTGTTTCTATATGTAAGTATTTATTTCTTTAGAAAATTCCGTTATTTAGTGATTATTTATTTTAATTTGTGTTTTAAATCTCTAAAACCATGTATATTCTTCTGTAAATAAAGTTAACAGCCATGATCATAATATATTATTAAATTGCAGTACTTTTTTCTGAAGTACTGCGAGATTGTAAATACGTATATAAAAGATTACGTTATACAATATGAATAAAATGTGGCTTAAAATAAGAAATTAATGAAGCTTATATGTTATTCTAAAGGAATTACCATATAAGAAAATTAATCAAATAAGAACTGCAGATATATGACAATATTTTTATCTTTGACAGTTTTTATTACGTACTCTGTATGTAACACGAAAGTTAACAAATATTGGAAGTGCCAAATAATGAGAAAGTTGTAGAATATAATAATTAAAATCATGTTAATCATCACTCTTTATAAATTATACTTGTAAAATTGATAGAATTTTCTAAATTTAATAATAATCAGGAAACACGTTATTATCAACATACAGAGTATTCCCAAAAGGGTTTAAATTTTTAAACTCTTCATTATATACGATACTTGTTATATTTGCAAATAACTGAGAGTAGAGTTTCACTAAGAATGGTTTATCACTTAGAAGTTCTATTCACTGTAGGGAAACTCTACTATACTTAATAATCTGTCCATGTTTATAGTAAAAATAAGTATACTAACAACTTGTACATATTTAAGAACCATTAAGTATGATCACGACTGCAAATTTGTCTCAAAAAATATTCCGTTGAAGTGCTGAATGCTGAAACAAAAGAAATGTTTTATTAAAATAATTTTTCATTATTCGTATTTTAATACTAAAAGAAAATAAATTTATTTTACTTGCTTAGGAATAGAAATGTACAAAAATAGAAACTAACCATCAAAACTCAAATAAATATGGAGAATATTATAAATTGATATAATTTTTTATTACAAATTGATATTTGCTAGTAGGAATTAATTTTTCCGGCCTTGATGTGTATAAAATACTTAATTATATATATTTGATCTATTTGTACTGCATAAAAATATTGTTAAATTATTTTCATATGATGATCGGAAAGTTGTAAATGGTGTAAATAACGCGATGAATGGGGCCTTAGTTCAATAAAGTAGGATCTTTATTATGTATAAATGTTGTCACATGTTGCCTTACACATTATCAGACTGATTTTTATTGTATGTACATTTATATATTATACATGTTAGTAAGTTAGTACAAACTATTTCTGTATCTGTAATTCATTACGTTCAATTACTCAATACAGGATCCACCATAATTACTATATTTTTTATTAGAAAACAATTTAGAAAGTTCAAATAATTCTATACCATTAAGAAATGTGCGCGGTACGTAATTTTATCATGTTCTACTTAAAATGATTATTCTGAGGATAAAGGTCAGCCGAAATTAAAATTATGCAAATTTTGTGCGATAGTTAACAAGCCAAAAACTGATACAGATTATTTTATATTTTTAAATATATTTCGTGTATATGGTAGGATCTTGTATGTCAAAATGAGTTAGATACATTATCATTACGTGGAATTTGAGTATTTTATGTCCATTTCGATGTATGAGTGATAATTAACTTTGTAGCTTTGTAAAAACGTTGAAAACCAAGCGTGCATGCTTAGAATTACGCATAGAACAACAAAAACAATTGATTTATGTGAAATTTATTCGTATTAGTACCTAACAACAAAGTTGTATTGAAGCAAAATTGTAGTATATTTGCAGTTGAGCAATGTAACATATCTATTAAAACTGTGTATCAAGTTTAACGAATTATAAACTTGTAAAGTTACTTGCATGACGTATAAGTTAGTTGAAATTCTTTTTCTTTTAGTACAAAGTACTTCAAAATTTGAATATCATCATTTTTAAATCTCAAAAAGCTGGTTGAAATATTTGATTCATCTAGAAAGAATTTGTTTTGAAATAGCAGTATTTTAATTATTGTTATCTATGATTAGATAACATTTCAAATTGTTACAAGCCATTGTTTAAAATTATATTTTATTTTTACTCCTACCTTTAGTTATATGAACGAAACCGAGAACCATAGGCGTAACAGAGCATTTTTATATAGAAGATATAAAAAATATATTATGATTAGATAAAATTTAATCTCGTCATTTTTATTAGACTATACTGTTTAATTTGAATGATAAATTTTAATAAAATATGATTGCTTTTAAAAAATAATTAATACAAACTTAGAATTTTAGCAATTGTTCCATACATTTCCTACGCCTATGTTCACAGTGAGGTGTTTTATAGACATGTTTCTCACTCCAATGCATATATACATATGACGTCAAATCAAAGTGTCAGTGATGTAAGTGAACAACTACTTCTTTTGAATAGTTATAAGAATGCGATCGAGACTAAGGTTAGTTTAAAATATCACAACACTTACGCTTTTGTAACAGTTTATTAACATTACAATGGCAGATACTAACAAAACAATTGACAAATTCAACTGTTTAAATCACATTGACTGTAGCATAAAAACGAATGAAAATCATTGATTCAAAACAAAAACCAATCGAATAACCGCAACCCACGGCACTTTGACAGATGCAAAACAAACAAGGTAAGGAATGACGTAGTATCTCCACCTCCTAACTAAATACCTAGGCATATGGCATCTAGAAATCCTCAAATTTTTGTTACCTTGAATGAAACAGCATCAATTAGCATTTCAATTTTTATTTACATGAAAAATCACAGGTTGATGCAGTTTTGTTTTCACCAGCGCCGGTACTAAAAAGGTAACGCACTAATACCTGCTTTTGTTAACAAATCGTCAAAAATATAATTTCTTTATGCAAATTATGTGATGAAACAAGTTTACTGAGTACTGTTTACCATTATTGTTCCAGGTTGTGAAACGTAATCCAATCTGTTGATGGTGAAATGTGCCAGAGAGGAAAACATTACCGAAATTGCTGGAGATATATGTTTTTTAAATTTAATAATCCATAACAATTGTTTCATCTTCATGAAGATCAGCTGCTAAGAAGTTTTTTACATGTAAGTTGAAGTAATCGCTATTTTTAATCAGCTTTGTTTCTCTGTCATTCTCGGCACTTATTTACCTGTCCTATTTAGATCTTTTAATAATCATAATTTACAGTCACGTTCTGAGACCTTCGTACAATCGCAATAATAAATCTTGTTCGTCATTTTTTTTTCGAATATTCTTAATTATTCTTGTCGACTCGGACCTAGTTTTCTCCTAACATTCACCTTAATTTATGAATGAATTATGTAATTGCTATTTAAAAACTGGAACGCATGCTAATATCCATAAATATTTGAGCAACCTTGGATCGTTATTTGCTTATGTCGTAAGAAGACAACTTGCCATAGTGTTTCTAATAAGCATATCATTTTTTCTTTTTATGGTATAAGTTGTTCTGCGTGTTACATTATGAGTCGTTTTCTTGGCTATGCATCACTAAATCAGATCCGGACCTTGGCAAACTATCAGATTATATTTATGCGGTCAAAAACCTAAGCTCACTCGCTAGCGAGTGATTGTCATGGTATATTGCGCTCGAGACTCCATATTATATGTATAAATATACCCTGTGTTGAATTTTATTTTAGTTATACTTGTTTTTTAATTTTAGCAGAAAAAAAAAACAAATAAAAACATAATTTTAAGGATGATAAACTCTTTAATAAAATTAATTATTTACAGGTACAATTTTTTTAAAATTAGCAGTCACTGTTTAAAAAATGTTGTCAAGCTACCTTTGCTATTTTTTTCTTGTTTATCAGTATCGCTAGCTGACTAATTTCTAAGATTATACGTGATTATTTGTCATTGGAAGGTCGGCAGTAAAGTTTAATTCAGTTCCGTATTTTAAATAAACAAAGAATGTAATATGCTATAAACTATTTATTTGTAACAACATTTTGTTCGTAAATGCAAGGTCCAATAAATATGAACTCCTTTCATTTCTTGTATATACCGCGAATGTAAAACAAAATGCACTAATTTTTTTTTAATTGATGATACTTTCAAATCGTGAGGAATGTTTAGAGACGTAGTTGTCCCAAATTATTTTAAAATGACTTATTAAAAACCTCTCAGCCGACGGTTTCTTAAGCTGAAAATTTTCACTAATTGTTTAGTTTCGTGATAAAAATTTTAAAATTAACAATTTTCTGATTCCTGCAAATTTTATTTCGTAATCATTTCCCAGATAATGGATTGGAAATCGTTTTTCGCTGTTATCTCTATTCGAAAGAAAGAAAATCATATATTTTTTTAAATTCAAAAGCTTTATTGAATCCATTTACACGGAACAAAAAGTATAAATATAAAAATTAAAAATAAGTGCTATAAAATATCCTCATTCTGAAACACATGGGTTTCTTTGAAATCTTTTTCACTTCCTGTTTTGGAGAAATGTTTTTTTACAACATTTAATACAATAGCATCAAAATTGAGGCATTTTGAACCTGCTTTATTATCGAGTGGTCCATCGGTTAGTATTTTTTATTTTATGCGATTATTTTAAATATTACCGAATTCAAACCAAGTTTATTTAAGTTCCATTTTCATCCAAAGATATGCAACTTTATATTTTTTAGTAGAACACCGTATATATTTTTGTTAAATTTAAAACTTGTTTCTCTTTAAAACAATTATTCATTTTAATTCTAAAATAATCAGTACAAAAGCAGTTAAATTTTTTTGTTAATAAGAAACTATACACAAAAAGTACTGCATGAATAGTGTGTTAATGTTTAAACAAATAGATTTGTTGCTGTCACATCTTTTAGAATTATTATTTGTTTCTTTCACTTAGTTTATCAATTTTTCGTTGCATATTTTAATTAGTTGTTATACTGATGTTGAAAAGCAGACATTCGAACATCTAATAAATTTATTTACTGTTCTTATTTTTATGACATATTTTCTATGTGTGATTTTAATAAACTATGAATAGTTTCTGTACTGATCATTTTAGGACTATAATAAATAAGAGCTATTTTAAAAAGGAAGAAAAGATTGTACAAAAATATATAGGATCTTTCATGAAAAAATTTAAAGTTATAAGTACCTGTAGAAAAAGTTATACTGCAGATATGTGGTCATTTTCTTTTAAAATAAACTTTGTTACATACAGACCGATGGACCACCCGCTATAATTTTATTTATACCCCATTTGGGGTCATTTACCCCGGTGTGCGAACCCCTGTTCTATCTAGATAATATATCGTTATATATATATATATATATATATATATATATATATATATATATATATATATATATATATATATATATATATATATATATATATATTTTTTAATATTTAGATAACCCCACCCAGACAAATATATAGTGAAAGACACCGTTGCGATGGGTTCAATTATACTCTTGGTGATGTTTCAGTTATTTTTGTGGGATTATTTTTATTTTTCCGGCGGCAACGGAAATCCTCCTCTCCCTTCGTGCATCCGGCGTGTAAAGTAAATCAGTCGTCCGCGCACCTGAGCAGCAATTAGCTCGAATTAGTGACGCTACATCGTTGTTTTTATATTCTTTTTTGCAGAATCATGGAAGAAAATGACGTGTCCGTGCGAGTGGCAGTCCGAATCCGCCCACAGATTCCCAGAGAAATTATCGACATGTGTCGTATTTGTACTCAGGTAACCCCCGGCGAGCCACAGGTGGTATTAGGTACTGATAAAGCATTTACTTACGACTTTGTGTTCAACACTGATTCCGTACAAGAAAGCATTTACGAAACATGTGTCTCGCCGCTTATAATTGGAGCACTAGACGGTTACAACGCAACTGTCTTGGCGTATGGTCAAACAGGATCCGGAAAAACATACACAATGGGAACAGGATTCGATGTAGATCTCTTAGAAGAACAACTGGGAATCATTCCAAGAGCCATTGCACATCTCTTTCAAGGTATTGAAGAAAGAATAGCTCAAGCTCGCGAAAATGGAACAGTCTGTCCAGAGTTCAAAATCACCGCCCAGTTTTTAGAACTTTACAATGAGGAAGTTATTGATCTATTCAACCCAGTCAAGGAGTCATACGCAAGAGGTAAAGGTTACAAAATCAATGAGGATCCCAACGGCGCTATTCATATCAAAGGAGTAGTGTCGAAATCTGTTTTGTGTGTTAATGATGCTCTGCAATTTTTAAAACTTGGAGCTCTTTCGCGAACGACAGCTAGCACTCAAATGAATTCTCAGTCGAGTAGGTCACATGCTATTTTTACTTTACATATTAAACAACAAAGGCTTGTCCCGGTGGACTCCTACGATGATACTGGAGGAGCAACTACAGAATTTGAAACACTGTCTGCCAAATTTCATTTTGTTGATTTAGCAGGTTCAGAAAGATTAAAGAGAACGGGAGCTACTGGTGAAAGGGCCAAAGAAGGAATCTCGATTAATTGTGGATTATTAGCTTTAGGTAATGTTATATCTGCCCTAGGAGATAAATCAAAAAAAGCTTTACATGTTCCCTACAGAGATTCAAAACTAACACGCTTGCTGCAAGATAGTTTAGGAGGCAACAGTCAAACTGTAATGATTGCTTGTATTTCTCCTAGTGATCGCGATTTCATGGAAACATTAAACACTTTAAAATACGCTAACCGAGCCAGAAACATCAAAAATAGAATTACTATTAACCAAGATAAGAGTTCTCGTACAATTAATATTTTGAGACAACAAATCGAACAACTCCAATTAGAGCTACTAGAATATAAACAGGGTAAAAGGGTTGTAGAAGAAGATGGAACAGAAAGAATTAATGACATGTTTTATGAAAATAATATGTTACAAAGTGAGTTGAGTACTTTGCGTACTCGCGTAAAAGCAATGCAAGAAACTATTGATACATTAAATATGAAAAATACAACTCTTTTGGCTGAAAAGAAAACTGGAGCTTGGATAAGCGAAGATGGAAATTGTGATGTTACCGTTATGATACAAGAATATTTGAAAGAAATTGAGGATCTACGTGCTAAACTACTAGAATCTAATTATATGTGCGAACAACTCAGAAAAGTAATCGCTAAAACTCAGGAAAATATGTCAAAATCAGTTATTTCTGATACGTCCATGTCTGATATCGTGACTGGTGATACTGGCTCAGTTCTTGAAGAAGCAAGGCGAGAAGTCCAGCGAGAAATTAAATTACTTGAACGTAGTACAAGCAAAAGATCAGAATACAGTGATGACAGCTCAGAAAAATCAACTGAATCCGATGAAGATACAGAAGAAGATAAAATTGATACTGAACTTCAAGATGAATTAGCAAACTTAACAACTGATATAGATATGAAACAAAAACTTATAAACGAATTAGAGTTATCTCAACAAAGACTACAAACTATGCGGCAACATTACGAAGAAAAACTTCTTCAATTACAAGCACGTATCAGAGATACTCAAGATGAAAGAGATAAAGTACTTCAATCATTCACGGGACATCATTCAGAGCCTACAGAAAAAGTACAACGAGTTCGTAAAGACTATGAAAGAAAACTTCATGATATGCAGAAGGAACTGAAACGGCTACAGACTGCCCAAAAAGAACATGCACGACTGTTACGAAATCAAAATCAACATGAAACTCAGTTACGGTGTTTGAGAGGCGAAGTACTTGAAATGAAAAAGACCAAGGTTAAACTTCTAAACAAAATGAAGGAAGAAACCAAGAGACATAAAGATGCCGAACTAAAACGAATGCGAGAAATCGCTCAACTGAAGAAAGAATCGCGTAGAAATGCAAACGTGATACGAACAATGGAGGCAGAACGTCGAGCGAAAGAACAAGTCCTACGTAGAAAACAAGAAGAAGTTTCAGCGTTGAAAAAAGAAAGAATGGGTCGATTAAGTGCGAAAGCTTCTGGACGTATAGATCAAAAATATTCCCGAAAAGCAGTGAAACAAAAATGGATGGTTGTTGAAAAAATGATCAATAAACAATCCATGATGAAACAAGGCCTACTTGAACAAGAATTCCGCCTAGAACAATTGCTTGAAAAACGTAACAACTTAGGAAAAGACTTAGAAAAATTCCAGCTTAAAAAAGCGTCACTCTTAGCTATGCATCAACCAACTACAGAAATTGATAATTTAATTGAAGATATAAAAGCAAATATAAACTACGTCCAAGATGCAATCAGCGAAACACAAAATAGTGTAATGGAGATTGAAGACACTCAAGAAACAAATGAATCTACCGACGTAGCTCAATCCGTAACTGATTTACAAGAGGCTCGCTATTTGATTCAAAAACTATTCAGCATGACTGTCAACCAGAGCTACGCAGTCGCCCAAAGAGACGCGAAATTAAAAGAAAACGAAACTAGCTTGGGCGAACTTAAACAAGAAATCTACGTTCGAAGTCAACTTCTAGATCACATGCTCCACGCATCTGATCAAGATCCAATGAACAAGAGTATGGTTACAAGCTTTTCTAGCAACGCGAATGATTCCGATCAAGAACCATATTCAAACGCGACTAGCCGATCATCTTCTCCAGCTCCATTTGATTACGAAGGTGTTTTAGAAAGTACTAGAACAAAGATTCGACGACGCACTGCCCAGCCACAAGAACTGCTTTTCGGGAAGGTGAAGTCGAAGGAATGTGATGACCTGTCTTCCTCACCGCAAACTAGTCTTAGACGGGATGAAAGATTGGGAATTGTACGTGCGCATAGCAATCTAGAAGCGCCGATCCACAAAGCTGCTGAAAGGAAACTGATGCTGCCATCTTCGCCGAGGATTTCGAGAAGGTTGTCGTCGCATCAGTCCACCAATCATGGGTCGATGTAAGTGTCATGACATATGATATATTTCACGTAGAGGGGTAGTCTGTTTAATTTAAAGATTCCATTTGCGATACAAAGACTGTGTTCTGTAGGTTGTGATAATATAAGAGTTTTATAAATGTGAAATAATTATTCTGTTACAAATTTTGTGCAACTCGAATTATTGTGCCATATTACGTATTTTGTTAAGAAGAAATGTTTTATGTAAATGCAACTACAAAAATTTATATCTATTTACATTTGTCAGTTAAGTTTTTGTGATTATTCTATGCAAAAAATAATCATATAATTATAGTTATCATAATGATGATACAACTTGTATGATGTCAAGTTTAATTTTGCATTTTGGACTATGGATACAATTCCATAGAATAAAGGTGGAATCTTTATATTAGACGGAGTATAGAAGTGCACTTTGTAAAGGTATTACATTTTTGTGTTTTTCTTCCAACTTTTTTGTCTTTTTTATTACATACAGATTAATTCGATTGTTCGATTTACGAATAATAAATTTAAAGTTTTGTGTTTGTTTTAATTCGTATTAAATTTGCATTTTAGGTGGACCAATTAATTATAGAATTACGAATTGTTTCCTGTTTGATTTATAACCTTTTTTATTCGTAAAGAATCGAGTTTTTCTGTTTTATGTAGTTTTGTGTGACTTTTATACAATTTTTAAATTAAGTTTTTATGTATCTACCTACATTTGATCCCATTAAGATTTTTGTATAAGCTGTTGATATTTAGAAAAAATCTAAATTTTATTATATTTGGCTTACAATAACGATATAGTTTATTTACAAATTAATTTTTTATTAATACAACTAAAATAGAAAATAGTCAATGTGCAATATCTAATTCAAATTAAACCTAAATGTTAATTGATTAATATCATTTTAATTAATTTTAATCAATTATTTCACAGCTCTGCCAATAACCCATGCCTACCTGATCTGTGTTTTTTTATTTCTATTATTTATGTTTGTATTGTAATTTTTTGTTATATTATAATCGTTTTGTTAATAATGGCAACTAAAATAAAGTACAAATAATCAATTTTACCAATACTTTGAATTGATTTTTAGGTATGTCTGTAGAAGAATGTGTAACACGAAAAGATAATCAGTTACGAAAATTGAAGATTCGTTGACCATTCTTCGCAAATAGAATGTGCAGGACTGCATGTGCAATTTGTCAAAATTTTGAACATATGAAACAAATTAGATACTAGATCTGCTCGTAGATTTTATTACAAGACGTTGACATTCCAATTTAAATATTCAGACAATAAATTTGAATAATGACTGAAATTTTATTAATATAATCACTTTGTAGTTAAGTTGCAATTATTTGAAATCAAAACTATTTCATATTTCCACATTTTTATTCAGTATTAATATTAATCAAGTATTTTAAGTGATGCACGCATTTATATTTGCTCTAAGTACAAATATTTATTTATTTTATTTATATTTATGTGGTGATATTAGTCAACTATTTAAATTTCTTGTCACAAAGTGGGGATTGTCGAATATTATATGATAACTGTAGTATTGAAAATGTCAAGTTGATAGGTTCATTTAATTGTTAAATATTTATTAGTGCACACAATATTTGAAATTATCCTATTTTAAAAATAAAAGTATTGACAAACGAAGAAGTTTTTGATTGGAAGTAGTTAGAACAAATTCATTCCTGGCACTGTAGAATAGCACTGTAATTGTCGCACATGCACTATCACTTGTTATTTTTACTTTCGTTTTATTTGTAACAAAGTCCAAAATGTAACTGGTATTTGAACCCTATCTAGCATGGTTCCCAGTGAAAATAGTTTCCTTATTTTATTGTTTATTTTTTAGCTGAATTCTCTACTTTGTTATATGTAGTATTTTCTCATTGACGTCTGTGTGGATGAATGAATTGTACGTATGTTCAACGACTTATGAACGAGAAAAGGTATAGTAACGAAACCTGATAATAAGAGAGCGGATTATATGCACGAAAAAAACTGAACTATATGCACATATATGTACTGATTTTTTGGGAAATATGCACTTACTATGACAATATATGAAGCAAAATATGCTTTAAAAATCTTAGATAAGTAAAAATGAATGCATTATGAATTTTATTGCACAAAATTGTCTTAAACTTTATTTACAATTAACAAATATACTACCTACTAATATACATATAAACAGTCTGGAAACTTGAACATAATATTACGAGATTATGACATAATTACAATATTAATTTGTTTTTTATTTTCTAAAGAAAAAAGTGAAACATACGTAAAAGATACATCCAGCTGAGAATTCTCGGTGTTATATTCATTGCACCCACTTTTACCAGCATTCATGTTTACAATGAATACCTACCGTTACAGCGATTTCCCTAGAAATATTCAAGTTTATTGGTTTGTGTATTTGCTTATTTTATTGTTTATTGCTTTTTTCGTTGTATTCTTCTATTTATTGTGGCCTCCCCAATATTTGAGAATTATCATTGTGCCACACCCGTAATGGGTAAAAGGCGTGATGATATATTTATTTATTTATTTTATTTATCATTGTGTATTACCAAAAATTTCAGATTGTTTATTACTAGACAAAGTCTTAAAAATATTGCAATATGCAACTTTTGTAAAAATATGCATAAGAATGCCCAAGTATGCAATTAGTAATTAGCATCAATTAACTCTAATCAATGTAATTCGTCCAGAAAATTGATTTTATTTAAGGAGATGCAAAAATTTTAATATATGCACTTTGCATATAATCCGCTCTCTACTCATAATTTTATGTTTCATGACAATTAAGAAGAACTGAGTTAGATTTTGGTCCTAATTCTAGAACCGGAAGTGGAATTTAATTTGACACAAAACAATAAATTTAATGTGAGAGATTAGGCAAAGCTAATTGCAGATGGCAGTAACTTTATGCTATTCGCATTTATGTTAAATTTAAAATAACTGCGTAGTGACAGGTAAATACGAAGACAGTGTAGACTATAAAAGTGATAAATGTATAATTTGTGGAAATTGAAAAGTATAAAAAATTCACATTTTGAAGTTATAATTCCTGTACCAACAAACTTTTTTGCACTTCATCTTTTGGAAACTTGTGCAGATTTATTTTATTTTTGCAAATGCAGCAGTACGGCATTTTTAATCGTATGAACCACACACCATATACAAGTTAACACTAACGACCAAATGTCAAAATTTTGCCCCAGATTTTCTTAAGTTCATAGCGGCCACAGTTTCACTAGACCGCCGATCTCTCCCATTTATTTCGAAAATGGAATCAGCTGCGAAAAAAGTTTTAAATGCTTGATTTTAGTAATAATATTAGGAATATAAAATGTTAATTATGATTTCTTGAATCTGCTTCCGGTTTTGAGAAAAACTAAATTATAACATGAAATAAATATTGTGTAAATGCTTTCGAGATAAATTAAAGGTCTCAAGAGGAAAAAAAAACTAATTGAATAGAATACCATATTTACAAATGGCCACCGTTTACAGGACAAAGGCTCAAATAAGTGATTTATGGTTTATGAAATAAATATTTAGAGGAATAAATTATTGGCTTATTACAGGTTAGTGATAGACTGAGCCCATTATAAGCATTTTACATGCTAAATAATACTTATGCAAATTCCTGCATTACTTACATTACAGCTACTTATGAAAACCTTCAATTCATGAGGTATAATTTTATTCTAAGGGTCGATATTTCCATCCACGAATAAACTTCCGAATAAGTTATTCGACGAATAAATAAAAAAATACGCATCAAAAAATGACAGCTAGAACAATAAGTATCATTTGAGCTATGATTTCGATGCGACATTTTTCATTTATTCGGCTAATAATTTATTCGGTACTTTATTCGTATATGGAAATATCGGCCCTAAGCTGTAAGCAATTAGCTTTAATCAGTGACGACTACATCATTGTTTTTATACAATTTTTGTAGAATCATAGAAGTAAGTGACGTGTATTTTTAAGTCCGTTTATTGAAAATTGTCCGTAGATTACGTGTTTCTGACGTCCACAAATTTGGAGATAAAGTTGTTTGAGATTGCATTATCGTCTGTCAGACTTGTTTTTATTAAGCTATCTTAAATAGCGGGTTTTAATTGATAAATATAAATATCAGAATATTTAAAACGCAAAATCGTCGCTGCAATAAATTATACATCGTCAACGAAGTTATAGAACATGCTAATTTTGCATATGTAACTTGAAATAATGGTTATGAATAATTTTTTGTAAAAAGTTTCATTAATTATTTATTTTTAGAGTTGTAGTCATTCTTTATAAGTAACTATTGGGTCATTTGTGTTGTTACAAAAATTATGTAGTATAATATATAGCCTGCTATAGTCCTTTTTTAAAAATTATTATAGGGTTATTTATTAACAGGTAAGTATTGGAAGTCCAAGGATACATTTGGAACGTACGTATTTTACGAGTATATTCTGTTCTTTAAAATTTGTTTGCATCACTTCTAATGAATTTGAGTATAAAAAATAACTGGATAAACCTAGTTATTTTCCCTATCGATAATGCTGCCTTCGCAAAAAGTGTAAGTAATAAACTAAGCATTTATTTATTTGCATTTGTAAAATATTTCAGCAGCGTACTCAATATGAATTATTTGCTGATATAATCGTAAATTACTAATGCTACTTTATGCCCAGAAAATAGTACTGAGATACCCGCCTGTGGAACTATTAAATGAACTCTAACTATAAATATTTAACAAATTGAAGATAAAAGATTAAAGTTTATCAGAATCTCAGTACGAAAAGAATCTAGTGTCTCAGTATCTCTGCACTTAACACTAGGACTATCAGGAAGAATAGCTGCTGTGTTATAATGGCTCGTACTGTAGTTTATATATTTATAATTTCTTATTTATCTTGTTGTTTTGCACAAGAAATTAATTTTCAAGATTGTACAGATTCAGGTATGTATCATTATATTTTCTACTCAGACATTATTTAGATAGAGAATACATAGCTTACATTTGTACTGTTTGTTTGTTTCTTTTATTAATTCAGTCGAACTAATCGATTTATTTTGATTATACAGACCCAAAAGAATGGTGCAAGATAAACAAGATTGATATTTCCCCTTGCAAGGAAGCTGGAACGAACAAGGCATGTAATTTAAAGAAGGGAAAAACGTATTCTCTCAAAATGGACTTCACTGCCTGTAAGTATTATGGAATAATATAATAAAATACAGAAAAATAGTGTAAACATAAGTTGTTTTTCAATATTTCATAAGAATATTTTATCGTAGTTAAGTATTTAGTTTTTGTACAAATAATAATTTTTCATGTTTTATAAAAGTCCGGTGCTGACCACTTGTTCACCTTATATGTAGTTTTGGCCGCATAAAAACCTCTCTGATTCTACTTTAGTTAAACTAGTAACCAAAGTCATTAAGGAAAATAGTAGATATTTCACTATATATTCTTGGATAACATGACTTTAGATAAATTTATTTCAAATTCGTTGAAGACTAGTAACCAAAGGCATTAAAATTAAGATTCTTACTACACCAGAACGATCTAGGACTGTCGTATCATTAATGATATTATAAAAGATAAAAATAACTTGAAAATAGTTTTCGAACCTTACTTCCATAAATTATAAAACAGTTGTACTTCTTTGTTTAAATTGTAATATGGCTAGTGACATGAATGTATTTATTTTAAAGTGCAACCGATCGAAACAATGAAGGCATCTCCCTACTGGGCTTCAGGAGCTGCTGATCTACCCTTCATTGGCATGAAGGATAATGCCTGTGAATTCACGCAATGCCCTATCGCACAAAATGCTGAACAAACTTACGATTTCCAACTGAAAATTGCTAAATCTCTTCCCAGGGTAAGGAAACCTTACAATTTATTTGAAAATATGTTACATATTACTAATTTCTAGGGCCAATTTGATGTGAAATGGAAATTCTGGGCAAATGGTGAAACAGGCCAAGGCTGTTGCGCTAGGTTCAACCTTAGATTGACTTAGTTTTGCTTTTGAACTATTTTTATTTGTAAATAAGTGTAGAAGTTATTTTGTAAGACTATTTGACTAGAGAAAACATAGAATTGTAAGTGGACTTTCTACAGATCAAGTGTTACCTGGATCCATATTCTTAAAATAATATACATTATATTTTCTAATATGTATTGACATATCACAATCAAAAAATAATTTAAATAAAGTAACGAAAGTAGAATACATAGCAGATAGATTCACCCGAATAAATAAATAATATTTGTAGGAATGATAACAGCAATCATTTCGGTTTATCTGTACTATTATTTGTCTTACAATTTTCTGTAAATTATCTACACGCTCTCCTATAGTCTTAAGCCTAAATATAATTTTTTAATTTGTCAGGATTTATATAAAATTTTTATATTATATTTAAAAACATAGCCTAGTTATTATCATGTATATACCTGACCCAAAATTTATTATTATTATAAGGAAGTGAGGCTGCGGTGAGAGTAGATTTAGTGATTGGTTTCGTATAGATGTTGGTGTGAAAAGGGTTGTGGAATGTCTCCTTGGTTGTTTAATTTGTATATTGATGTGTAGTTACGAAAGGCATTAAATGGAACGGATAGTGTACGTATAGTGCCTGCGTTAGCTTAAGCGGATGATGTTGGATTGGGTGAAGCTGAAGAGCAATTCGGTCAACGTACACACCTCGGGCTGGAGGCTCTCGGCAGCACACTGTTGACCTCACGCATTATTGTCTTTATAACGCCCTTGACATGTAAATTACTATAAAAACTTACAAAATCATCATTCGACTTGGCGTAGTTATCGAAAGCAATTGTAGTTGCAATTCTGAAAATAATACATGCAATACATAATGTATATAAATATTGAATGAATTTATATGTATAGTAAAGCATTAAGAATAATTTACATTTGAACATATTCAAGATGCTCTAGATTCTAAGCCATAACGGTTCTTCATTTTCAAGAACCCTCTACGAAATGTTTTAAATATTTAAACGTACAGAATGAGACTTAATGACGCCATGATTGTATCCCGTTATTTTTAATTTAACCCATGTATTCGCTAGGTAACGAAGAACAAGAATTCATCGTACTTCTTCCTAAATAAAAAACCTTAATTATAAAGATGGATAGTACGAATTACTGTATGCCATAAATGACAAAATGGTGCCACTCAAAATCGTAATTCAAATTCGATTTTCTTATACTTATCGGAGTTTAAATGTCTCATGTAATATTTTTGATCCCTCTAGCGCCGAAAATCTGCATAATATATTTTTAAGAACATTACATCGATTGGAATTTTTTCGTTCTACAACTTTGCCCGCTTGACATTTTCCTCTAAAATTAAAAGGACATGTTTAAAACGCAATTGTTTGAAAAAGACCATTTTTCAACCCTTAAAATCAAAATTAGGGTATAAAGCCATAGGGGTAGCGTTCTAGATGTTGGATATTTAATATACGAACAACAAGGAAAAAAATGCAGCCATAAAATATACTTTATCAATTTTTCTGGATTTCAATGTAGAATTTTACTGGACTAATAGTAGATATCAAGGAATTTTGTACTATTTTTGGAATTATGGGTGTTGTAAATTCAGCAAGTGTTTTTCATTTATAAAATAATTTTTTTCTTACGTAAAAGACTTCCCCAAATTCAAAATTGTAGAGGAGATTTTTCTAACTGCGCAAGTTTTTATTTTACAATTTTATTTCTACAGTTCATTTAAAATAATTTTCACATTTCAAAAAAATTCTTCAAATAAAATCGATAGAGAAAAAATTAAGTAGTATTTTCTTTTATTACAACTTTTAAAATTAACCGTTTACCCAAATATCGTAAAAAAACCCTTCACTGTTTTTTTTAGGATGAAATGCATATTGATGATAATTCGATCGAAAAATCAATACTTTCGATTCGCAAAGGTTATTTTATTTAAAATGTTCATTTGATAATTATTTTAATTAACTTATTTAAATTGTTTCACACAGCAAGAGGCTGTCAAAATGTTTTATTCAATTAAATATAAAGAAATATATTTACATAATTATTTAAATTAACAATCAAATTGACTTGTCAATTAGTTTCTAGATTATCATTATTTTATTATCGTTTACTGTATTTGAAGCTGCAAAATATTAAACATTATTATAAACAATTTCTTTATTTGTAGGCTTCTCTTAGTCGAGCAGTTAAATAAATATATCATCACATCATTCACTCAAATGTTAATGTCGCAAGTTTGCAACTAGCAAGATCAACAGCTACTAACTGTTAAATTGCAGCCTTCAGGATGAGGTGCAAGGATGTTTTCATAACTGGGTTTGAATCCAGAGGAATTGGGATATCTAAACATTGTTTGACTGCCTGTCAAATATCAAAAAGGGGTCAGGTAAATAAAATAAAACACATATTTAACCAAATTATTTATTGGTATAAACAAACTAATTTTTTGTTCTCTTGTAGATTTTAGAACGTGGTGTCATCTGAAAGATCTTCTGAGGCCGTGATGATCATTCTATATCAACTTGAATCATCACTAGTAGCAGCTGACAAATTTGAAAACCCTTCTGCAGTTTCTTCCTACTTCAAAATGTTGTAAGTTACTTATTTCAATATTTATTAATAACACATGAATTATTATAGATATTTTTATTTACGATATAAGTGGGATAAGAGCATTATAAAAATACGCATGTGAAATTTGCACAACGAGGCGATAGCCGAGTTGTGTAATCACATAAGTATATTAATAATGCATTATCACACGTGTATTGTACAATATTTTATCTGCGCCCGCCCAAAGTTAAAAAATTTAATTAATTTGACTTAATTTTTTTGACAAGTAGAAAATTAATCCAAGTAGTTGCTGTAGAAATAGTTTCAAATCCATGAGGACCACAATTATGTAGTTGGTTTTCATAAATTTTTGAAGCATTTGGTGAAAATGAGTAATTTAGAATGTATTTCGTCAGATATAGAAGAAAAAGCTTGAAAAATTATTGATTAATCAAATATTAATTAATTTAAAGAATTGTAAAGATTGTATTATCAACATTTATAATAAATAGTACGTAAATGAAAACAAGTGCGTTAATGAATATCTTATTTATACTTTTCAAGGTGCAATGATGAGTGCAAGGTGCAATGTTGAGTTCCCCGGGATTCTGCTGAGTTCTGGTGATACAACTATTCCCACTCAATCAACTTCTAGAATAGACAACACACCTGCGGGCCCGAGATAAACAGCTGCAGCATCTTCAAAGTTCAGCTTCTGCACACCTGAAGGAATATTTTTAGTTGTTTGATTCCTTGGAAATTATGGCATTAAGAAATGTTAGATTTATTAGTATTTTATAAAAAAAATAATTGAAATATTTGCAAAATAGAAATGTACGTTTTACGTCATACTAAACTTTTTTATTTCGTTAATAACTCAAAAAGTTTTGAAGCTATTCTGATTCTTTTCTATTCTGATAAATAAACATAGAACATGTTATCTAGTACAAAGAATTAAAAGATTGTTAAGAATATTACAATACATTATTGAGTTTTAGCGAAATAAAATTGTAGGGTATGACGCCATATTGAAATTTTTGTTTGGCTAATTTGCTAATTTCTCTAAAATTTAAGTTAAAATGACCTAGTCTCAAATTGTCAACAGTAGATTAATTACAGAGTTAGGAAATATCACATTTCATAATTTGTTATTGTTAATTAACAAGATACAGGCAATATAAAAATATTCGTCTATTTATCATGCCAGACATCTTTCTATTGTTGATTATTCTTAAACAATTTGAGCTACAATTGTCTAGTCTTAAATGTTCATCCCTGAATTAGTCGTAGAGTTAGGAAATATCACATTTGTTAATTTATTATTATTTAACAAGATACAGGCAATATAAAAATGTTCGTCTATACATCATGGCGTACATTTTTCTATTGATGTTTATTACTACACAATATGTGCTACAATGGCCTTGTCTGAAATTTTCATCCCTAAGTTAGTCGTAGAGTTGGAAAACATCACATTTGATAATTTTTATTGTTAATTAATAAGATACAGGCAATATAAAAATCTATTCATCATGGCGGATATTTTTCTATTGTTTATTATTCTTAAACAATTTGAGCTACAATTGTCTAATCTGAAATTCTCATCCCTAAATTAGTCGTAGAGGAAATATCACATATATTAATATATTAAAAATATTCATGTTGTATTGTTAGTTATATTTATTGTTTACTTTGTTAAAATGTTATATTTATTGCAATAAATAATTAAAATTATGCTTGTGTTTCATATATTTTTCCTTCCTCATCCTCGTTTTATTGAATAACCCTTTGAATTAAGGTATAATATCTTCCCGTAATGAGAAAATGACGTCACATTTGTCAGAAGACTCTGGGCTACTTGGCAGAGAACTCAAATTTTTAACTTTGTTTCCGGGCAGCAGAGACTGACAGAGCCCTCGGTTATAAGAAGTTGTCCATTTTTGCTATCGTTGGCAACACTGATTTTTTGAGTGTTGCCAACTATAGCAAAAATGAAAAATTCTTCTTATCCTAAAAAGTGCTCTTCCAATCTTTGCTGCCCTGGTACGAAAGTTGAAATTCGCTGTTTGTCTGCCATCACTGGGTAATTTAATAATGTAGGACAAAGTTTCGATTGCTCTTTTCTCCTAATAGGACGACGTTGTCCTTTAATATAAAGTATAAATGGATATATTTGACATATTTCTACAATAATTAACAGATATTTCTTTTTTATCTGTATCACCACAGAAACTACCCTCTTTATTGTTCAGTACCAGTAAAAACTACCCTTTTTAAAACTTTTCCAATGTTTTTTCTCACTGATTATATAGAGAAGGGCTGTATCTCGGGACGTTTTTTTTTAGATCCGCGATATCTCTTACCGTTTCAGAGATATAGCGCTTTGCAAATTAAGTAGAGCAATAATTTAACTACGTGCTCTACTTAATCAAACGGCTGTATCTCTGAAACGGTAAGAGATATCGCGGATCTGAGAAAAACGCCCCGAGATACAACCCTGCGTGGATAACCCTAAAAAAAACTTTAAAATATGGTAGTTTTTTAGGGGCTGCTTTTGAAAACTTTAACCCTTCGTATTTTGAAAACGGTAGGAGATATCGCAAAAATAACAAAACTGCTGCCCCCTAGCTTAACCACACCCCTTCAGGAACAACCCCTCTACAACATAGTAGATGGGCAAGGGTGTAATACATACCCTAATCAATTAAAAATTGTGTTTTCAGTTGGCGAACAAATCGACAAATTGTGTACAATCACATCCGATAGTACTGCCATCTCTTAGCAAATTCGTGAGCTATTATGAAGTGATTTGCCTTGAAATTTGAAATCGAATCGTAAGGTATAATAATCTTTATCCGTGTCAATACAATATGGGTATTAAAATTTATTATTTAAATTAATAATTTTCTCAAAATAAACCCTTATTACCTTTTAATTTATTATACCATGGGGTGGATTTTAAATGAAAGACATGTCATTTTAATAATAAATATTTATTTTATCGTTTATTATATTACATTCATATTTATTTGTTTTAAACTTATTTAAATATACCAATACATTTATATATTGGTACAAAAATAATTATATTCGTCCAGGGGTGCTATTTTATGTTAGTATAAATAAAATAAAGTTCTTTTAAACATATTTATTAATATTTTCAAACAGAATATAAAATGTAATACAATTTATTACTTACAAATCATCATATTTGACAAAATAAAATTAAACAAACTTAAACAGAATGGAATATATTAATACAACAAAATTGCACTAGTTACAAAAAACAATAAAAAAAGACAAAATAACTTTTAAATTTATTATTTCCTAAAGTTGTATATTTAAATAAAACACAATAGTATAATACATATTATTATTATTTGATTACTCACTGGAATAAATACTAAGCTGTGAATGTTCAGATCTCTTGGAGTGGCTGTGGAAGTAAAAGATTGAAACTTCTCTGGCATTCGCCTGACATCCTATGAAAACTTCCAAAAACCTAGGACAGAGAAGTGGCATAGCCGTCCCTAAATAAAAACAGATACATTAGTAAATCATTAATTGACAAATTAATTAAATAAACTTACATTTGTGTTGGGAACGGCGAACTATGTTGGAGACTCCCTTGAAGGTTCTACATCTGTATCTCCTGGTCGTAGAGTGTTGACTACAAGAAGTGAAGCTCTCTTGAAGACTTGAAGACCGTAGACTCTTGACTGAAATAAAAAAAAAAACAAATAAGAAACTGTGAAATAAAATTAAACAATGTATGACTACATGTGTGAAATAGAAAGTAAACTCGTAGAAATCCAGCGAAGACAACTGACTGGGTCCGTTTCATCTTTATTCCTGTCTTGAGAAACAAAACACATACACAAATGCAAACAAAACAAACGATGAGAACAACGACCACCTATCTTAAGAAAAAGAACAATTAACACAGAAATTCTCCACAAGAAACCATGCCCACGATGGAAGAACCATTTCTATCGACGGTAGACTTTGGAACTTCATCCCTCGGAGGTTGACTCTGTTACTAGCTGCTGCATCCCTCGCAGGTGGGCTCAGCTACTTTGACCATTTCCCACGGTGGCTGACTCTGCTATAATTCTAAAAACATAAAAACAACAAATTATAAACAAATAAACAACAAAAATGTTACAAAAATAAAATTAAATCTAACTTCTTGTCTTCCTTATTCCGTAAATGATCGGACTACTGTGAGCATGCCCCACGCGCCACATTCAAAATAGTATATTACGTACCGTGAACTGTAAGTGATAGTTTTTAGGTCGAGAATGTGGTTTGGGATGTCGAGACCCGTAGGGTCGAGATTTCCTAAACATTCGAGACCTACAAAATCACTTACAGTTCGAGGTTAGTAAGATATTTTTTGCAATACCTGCGTAAATATAAGAAAAGGAAAAATAGGTATCAAAATTAACAGCTGACAGATTGAGGTTAGGAATAAAATTTGAATGATATATATTTACTTACCGTCCACCTTGCACGGTAAGTTTCACTTACCATCCACCGTGAACGGTAAGTAAATGATGTAACCATGGAAATCAATTGTGCAATAAAAGTTCCACTTACTATGTTTAAATTTTGTTATTAATGAGTAACTTACAGTACAGGTATTGCAAAAATTGAGTTTTTATAATGAGTAACCATGGAATTGGAGCAAATATTTAACGTTATTCATAATCAAGTAAGTAGGTCAACAATTTATTCATTTAATTCAGAACAAATATTTGTTAATAACAAAATTCAATTATAAAGAACACTAAAAATAAATCTCGTCTAGATCATATGCTCAAACACATCTCCTTTGTTCGCCAAGCAAAACTCAAGTCATTTGTAAAAAAATCCCCGCATATATGATAGATGTCGGGCTGTAATAATTTTCATGGCTACTCATTATAAAAACATACTCTTTAATATTTTTAAATGTCTTCAGTCTTTATTAAATAAGAAATCTCGTCAACTTTTAATTGAAACATTTTTCTCTACAACGATTAGGGAAGCGGGAAATTGCACAAGTATTATTTAACATGTAAAACGCCTATGATCAGTCACCACCATTGAAATATAGTAATTCTGGAACGCGCACTTGTAAGCTATTATGAAAGAGAAAAACGAGCCTGAGACAGATATACATCGTGGGTTATCCGTCTTCGTCTAACACTTATTTATAGAGCGGTTGTTAATGGGTTTGTTGAGCGGTTACTATGCGTTTGTTGAGCGGTTACTATGTGAAAACATGTTGCACAGTCTTATCCGAAAGTGATAAATAATATTTAACAGTATATTGTCGAATTATTTGAAAATTCCTTTAAATTGACATACATAATAGTTCGTTAAACTTATTGGGTGCTATTCACAGGTATATACTAAGGGCTACTAGGGCATTTTAAAATTTGGCACTGTTACTTTGCAAAAGTTGTTGATTACCTCGGAGAACAACAATTTTTTCATAGCAACAATGTTACATTTTAAAATGCCCTAGTATTATTTAATTTTTATTAAATTATTTTATTTTATTTCAATATTATTTTTAAATTATTATTAATTTCTTCATATTTTCTTATCAATTTTCTAAGCGGACTTTACGACATTATTTATGAAAAGATTTATTTAAAAATGCAATTGGTGAAAATAAAATTATTATATATCAGATTTATGACGTATGCAAATGACATTAATGTAGTTATTATTTTGATATGGTTGCTAGGAAAAACGTAAATAACGTTCTACCACTTGCAAAAAGTTACCTTCCTATTTATCCGCTGTCAAACAATAATTTTTTTTTCCTTAGGGCTTACTTACTTAGTTAAATTATCAATTCAATATATCAAAATTATAGTTAAGAGAACATGCAAATAATTAAAACATTTATTCTATATGTCAAAATATGAAATGTAATTGTTAAACATAGAAATATAGATTCAAGAGTACCTATAAGAATCTGTGCGGTGACTACGTCAGTTCGTTACCAGGTGAAAAATGGTTCACTTTTCACAGTTTTGTAAATCATTTCGAAGAAACAATTTGCACACAATTTAATCAAGTTCGGCGAACCGTAAAATCTTCTTGACAATTACGCCTCCCAAAAACGCTTCGTAACCATTAAATTATTTGCATACAAAGATTGTTCCGTTTACTACCACAAAAAAAGTTTCCAAAATTCACCCAAAAAGTAAAATTTGCGTTAATTTGCAGCTATAAACAGTAGCGAACTCGAACATGCAAATGCCATAATTTGCAATTTACACTTCTGCATCAACATATAGAGCAGAGAGAGAATGGTGATTTCTCGTCGTCCCAGTTTCTGCATTTCTGTTCCGTCTCACTTAGAAGATAAAACGACGATCTGTTGCTCTACCAGCACAGATTTGATATCATATTTCATTATTGTTTTATTGTCGTTATTACTTGCACTGGATAACTCGTTCCATTGGCTAATATAGCGTTAAAATACTAATTAAATTGTTGTAATCTCAGAAAAATAATTTTATTTCCGGGTTGTTTAAGAAAGTTATTGTTTTATAAGATTCGCCAAGGAATGTGAATGATAGCATCTGGTTAATAGAAATCTATTTTGATTGTAAATAATGATAATGTGAAAGACCAGTTAACAGTGAAATTACATGAGGGTAAATGCACATGTTTTAAGTAAATGGATTTAATGAAATAGGTTAATTTACAATATGTAGGTGTAGATAGTTATAGCAATTTGATTACTAAGTATGGCTTCTGTTGACTATTTATCGCAATTTCCGCAATTTAATTTTATTGTGCCTATAATAAAATATCAAATTGATTCCCCTATGTATTAGGATAATTGGAACAGTAGTAGTATTATAAATACTTTTTAAAAAGCCTTGGAACACAACCAGTAACTAACAAAAAACACTGACTTTTCGCGGGTATACTACAGCAAAATCATCTTAAAAAAAACAAAATTTAGTTCATAAATAGTTATTTGTATATCAAGGCATTAAAGTATTTTTTATTACTCATATGGTTTCTATATTCGTAATAAAAAATACTTTAGTGCAGGGGTATACATTATATTTTATTTCGAAAGCAATAATTATTATTTAAAAACATAAATAAATAGCATTATGTTCTTAGATATGTTCTGCATGTTATTTGTATTAAATACGAGAAATTATTATAAAAGGTAAATAATAAAAAAATTCACCAATAGTACTATAGAATATTTTTTTGTTATTTTAGGTTTAGGTTTGACATAAGAGTCTGTGAAGAAAAATTTTGACATAAGAGACTGTAAAATTGAACTTCAGCTATTACTTTGGCTAACTTCGCGTAAAAATATTGTGTTTTTTAGTATCGATTTCGGATAAATGTTATTAACACCGATTTTTGTTTATCAAAATCCGCAAAAACCATCGATAACAGCTAATAATTTAAAGAAAAATGTGTATACAAATTTATTTTTCATTATTATTTCATCAAAATCTTTAGCAATCGGTGATTTCCATGACTGTTGCAGAATTTGTAAATTTACGAGTATTTTGATAAAATTTTAATTCCGTTAAAAATAATTTTGTTCGTTACAAAAAGGATGTGAAATTGTGTGCAAACGCTGTCATAGAACGAATCCAGGTACCGAGATTTGTATAATATTTTTTGTACGAAAAGTATAAAACTAATAATAAACACAATCCATCTAAAGAAATAAAGTTGTTTCAGTAGTTACTATTTTTAATTATCAGAGTTTCGCTATAAATATAAACATTCCTGCATAATAATATGTCCAATATTTCAGAAAACAATTTATTAATTTTTCGTGTCTGTCCAAAAACACTAGTTTTACACATCTCAAAATGATCCAGAAAATGCTTGGTTTCAGGTCTAGGCCGTTAAAATTAGGGACTATTATAACATTAGGGTTGGCATTTACTGGCTGTCAATTTTGTGCGTTGGTTTTGTTCAGTAATTGAGTGCTAGGAGGTTAGAGATTTACATCAATTTTAGAGCTAAATTTTTAATTGTAAGCTTAAATGTAAGTAATTATTATTAAATTTTCAGTTGCAGTGCACAACCAATAAATAAATAAATATCAACTAAATAAATGTCATAGAAATTTTAAAAGAAAACAAATGAATTGTTTATATTTATAAAACCCTCGTATTCTAGTATTATTTGACAAATATACCAGTAATTTCATTTAATAAATTTATAACAAAATCATCACGAAAAATAATGAGTATCACACGTCCAGAAACTGTTTTGCGAGTGCTGGTAATTTGCAAGCATCGTCTTCTGCTCTGTCAATATGTACTTGTACTCGTAAAAGTGCAGTTTCTGGACTAGTGATACAAATAATTATTTATTAATAATTTCAATGGATGAAGTTGTTGGTGATTGGTGAAACATGATTATAAAATTAAAAATTAAAAAATTGTGTTTAATTTTTAATTATTTATTACTTAACAAATACACATGTAAAAATAAACAAATTTAATTTGTTATTTATGTTGTTTAATTTACATTTCATTTGTTATTTATGTGTTGCCGAGAACTGTCACCTCGGACAGTAATTATTGCCAACAAAAGCAAATTGATTATTTAAAATTATATTTCATTCAATATTCTACCATTCTATTTTATTATGCTTAAGTATGTTTGAAACAACTATACTATTCTAATATAAATTTAGTTTTTCTAATAAACGCATTTGGAATATGAACGTTTTTTTCGAAATTTTCCGCACGCTTATCTGATGGAATACTTAGACATTTACATTTCGAATGTTTCTTAGGTAACATGTATGAGTTTTAGTACAGGTACAAAAATTTTTTTTTATAGATACGAGAAATCTGCGTATATATTTTAACTTCGATCATTTCTGTCACACAGTGTCGCATCCTAGTTTTAATACAAATTACTAATTTATTATTATAGTGGGAAACCTCATTTTTTCTGGTTTAGAAATTTAATTATCTAATTTACTTTTTTGGAAGCTTTTATATCTTGTAGGTATACACGACGAAATATTAGCAAAAGACTCATTTATTTCAATGTTAATTATTTGATGTTCTATTATTTCAGCAAAACAGTATAATGGTTTTTTGTAGAGAAGAAAATTCTGTAACTAGTGATACCATCGTCCATAATGTTTCATTATCTGAAACCGGATACATCTCACAATTATTTTTCCCATATAAACAATGAAAGCTGTATTGTTATCATAAAAATCATGTTGAAAGTAACACTTCTTTCCCTTTTTATTTTTATCTGAAGTTGTAATGAAAGTAACATCTCGCAGATCATTTAAATTTTTCAACATAACAATGAAACTGAAATCTGATAAAATAATTTTTTATGTTTATTTTGTCAACTATATTAAATAATTATATGCGACAAAATTGCTGCAGGAGATTGTGATCTCTTATCAATCTCTCTCATTTAAATATCTGGTCCATTCTAAATTAATGCTACTTTCAAACCTGCTGTCGATTGAAATAGCTAATTTTAAAATTATTGTTTTTTTAAATCATAATTTGTTCACAATTAGATACTTCTTGCTATTGAAAACAGTGAAATGAAAGATATTTTTAATTGTCTTAGGATTATTGGAATATTATTATATACATCCATATTTGTCAAGAAAATGATATAATGGATAACAATATGTGATTAAAATTATATACGCACAGCACTGTTCGACAACTAAAGTACCTATATTTATTTGTATTCAAATGTAGTCTTCTTCTATTATTGATTAACTATGGAATATAGAATCAAATGTGTAACGTTTTAAAAGTAATCTATATTAAAAAATATATAAATAAAATATAATGTGTCTATAACTCTGAAATGCAAACTTCTTACAAAAAAATTAATATTTATTGAACAGTTGAATCGTCCTACATTAGTTTTTATTTTATCCTAATTCCAAAACTAACATTATAAATTTCGAATATTTGATAAATTATGAAAATAGTTTTTACCGTTAGTGGACTAGTAAAATAATTTTTTTCCCAGATTCAGATACACATTTTAATACTATAGAACTTTTATTAGAAATTTTTTTCTCGAAAATATTCCTTTTTTTGGTGTACAGCCTTTCTCTAAAATTCTCTTAGGGCCAGTTTTACAATCGAAGGTTAACTAAGAGTTTGTAGTAAACTAGAAGTTAATCAACACTTAGGGCCAGTTTTACAATCGAAGGTTAACTAAGAGTTTGTAGTAAACTAGAAGTTAACCAACACTTACCGTTTTACAAATAAAGATTATGGGTTAACTTGTAGTTTACTTTTACCAAAACATTAGGTTGTAGTTAACTTTTAGTTTTACTTTGACTATCAGCTCGTAACCTCGAATTGTGACATTTTGAATATACGAGTATAAAAATGAATGATTTTGAAGTAAATGCGTTTAGTGACGATGAAGATGAATTAATTCGACGCACAAAAATAATTAGGCATAGACCAAACTCCTTTGAAGAATACGATTATTTGGATTTTTTTAAACAGCTTAGATTGACAAAAAGAACTTATAGAACAGATATTACATGAAACTGGAGGTTTTGCAGCATCCAACAAGCAGGTATACTCGTAATTGTCAAATATTTGTAACAGCAGTTACAATAAATAATTTTAGAAATGATTGTCTTTCACCAATAATTCGACACTGACATTTCGATTTTATGTATATTTATGGAAGTTTTTTTAGCATTGCAGTAGATTTTACAGGTGTCAGTGCAGTTTTAGCTAATTTGAGACTACATTGTATAAAAAAGCTTCAAACAGAAGAAGGAATTCATAATTTACAGACAAAAGTTTTTCGAAATTGATATTTCGTTTTCAAATATGTTGCAGTTCTTTTTGTTGTACGGGAAGAAATTTCTTCTTTAATTATCTTCCACGCATGTGCTTTCTGCTGCCAATTTACAGCCCCTGTCTTTTTGTTTTAATAACATCTTTATTTTTATTTTTAATAAATCCTCTTAATATTTATTGAAGTTATCACATCTTTTATATTTATCAGTTGATTCGTTCATCTAGGTATATCATAGTTTAATTAATATACTCACTTCAACATTTCATTATTAATATACTACATTTATTAAAGCAAATACTTCCGAAATATTATTGCTTTTGACAGTGACAGTTCTCCAATAAACAAATGTTTCATAATTTACGGAGTACCAACATTCGGTAAATTTGCAGTTAGTAAACTTTCAATTATAAACTGATTGAAAAACACTTCCCAAGTTAACTCGAAGTAAACTTGCAAGTTAGGTTCAGCTTACCAAAAGAGTTAACCATCGATTGTAAAACCGGGCCTTACTGTTTTACAAATAAAGATTATGAGTTAACTTGTAGTTTACTTTTACCGAAACATTAGGTTGTAGTTAACTTTAATTTTTACTTTGACTATCAATTCGTAACCTCGAATTGTGACATTTTGAATATACGAGTATAAAAATGAATGATTTTGAAGTAAATGCATGAAGATGAAGATGAATTAATTCCTCACACAAAAATAATTAAGCATAGACCTAACTTTTTTGAAGAATACGATTATTTGGATTTTTTAAATAGTTTTGATTGACAAAAACGAATATAGAACAGATATTAGATGAAACTGGAGAAGCATCCAACAAACAGGTATGCTCGTAATGGTCAAATATTTGTAACTGCAGTGAAATTAAATAATTTTAGAAATGATTGTCTTTCACCAATAATTCAACACTGACATTACGATTTTATGCAAGTGTATTTTTGTTTTCAATAACATCTTTATGTTTATCTAGAAATTAATAAATTCTCTTCATATTTATTGAAGTTACCACATCTTTTATATTTATCAGTTGATTCATTTAACTAGGTATATCATATTTTAATTAATATACTCACTTCAACATTTCATTATTAATATGCTACATTTATTAAATTAAATATTTCCGAAATATTATTGCTTTTGACACTGATAGTTCTCCCATAAACAAATTGTTTCATAATTTACAGAGTACCAACATTCGGTAAACTTGCATTAGTAAAATGATTGAAAAACACTTCCCAAGTAAACTCGAAGTAAAATTGTAAGTTAGGTTCTGCTTACCAAAAGAGTTAACCATCGAACGTAAAACCGGGCCTTAGATAAACATCCCATGTTAAACTATTTTTTGCGGTATTTTTGTGTGCACCCATTGTGCAATGTATGTATGTACATACGTACATAGCTACAAGTTTACATTAAAACAATAATTGTAGCATAGGCTGTTCCACGAAAAGTATGCTATATGAAAACGAAAACGAAAAACAATTATGATTGTATGATACCTATTTGAGTAATTTTCTCTCAAAATCTACTAATATAAATAAATAAAGAAATGTAGCATCACGACTTTTATTCATGTGGGTGTGGCACTCTACACAGATTTCGGTAAGTGATATATTTTAGCGTATGAAATTCGGTTACCAGCCGTCAAGTTATGTCCCCTAAAGATGTTAGTGGAGGGGAACCACAGCAGTAAAGTAAAAATGACAACTGTCGGCTGTGGGATTCGACCTGAGAATCTCACGATCTACGATCTACAGTCGATGCTTTTCCGCACGGAGCTATTTACCCCATTTATCTACTATGTACGTTCCGTATTTGTCATGTTTAGAATTTTATGTTTGTGCAGGTATGGGAATTAAAAATCACTTTTCCTAAAATCTCATTAGGGCTTTGTTGGACCTAACGGTATAAGCACCGTTAAGGATTACTTTAAAGTTACCGTTAATAAGCAGAACTTTCCTAATATTTGCACACCTGCATGTCCACCCCCACTTGCCACGGCAAGACCTGGGTATTTTCACCCTTGTGGGTGTTTTTATTCCTTGATTGGTTCCCCCCTCTGTAGGGTGTGGATATTTGTTAGTTTAAGAATTCATAAATTTTCATCATGAACATCAGTCTATCATCAGTCTAACATTATCATTCAACCAGTCAGACATTATCATTGTATCAGTTGTCAAGTATCAGTCACAGTTTACTGACATTCTTGTAATAAAGAAATCGTTCAAACTGAGCAGCTTCGACTCAGTTATTTTTTAAACTGTTAGTGTGTAAATAAAGTGTTTTATATGTTACACCTTGTTTAATTAAAAACAAACCCATCACCCAAATATTCACACAAGGTTAAGTCGGCGTGTGAAGTGATGAAGTGTGTGCTACATTCCTTTGGGAACTCGAGGACCAGAGTCGACCACCGAAGGTAGGTGTGGAACGCTTCACACAATTTTCTACATACTACATTTTTAATTTTTGTATACAGTGTGTTCAAAAAATAGAGGTCACGGATTTAAGGTTGGATAATACATCTCAAAACAATAAAAAAAGTTCAAATAAACATATATCCGGAAAGGCCAAGTTTCAGAGCTATAGCGATTTTAATATTTTGCGAGTATTTTTGTCATATAAATTCATACTTTTAGTTTTAACATTACAATAAAATCATAGTGGCTGTTTACAATGGAAAACAATTGAAGATAGTACTTTGCTTTTCCTTATTTGTTTTCCATTGTAAATGGCCACTATTATTTTATTTTTATTGTAATGTTAAAAGTATGAGTTGTATATAACCGAAATAAAATATAAAAATCGCTGTAACTCTAAAAATAAGCATTTCTGGAAATATATTTATATGAACTTTTTTTAATGTTTTGAGATGTATTATCCACCCTTAAATCCGTGACCTCTATTATTTTTTACAACTTGTTATTATATAAGTATAATTTAGAAGCACGTATATTAGCCGTGACGTCATATATCATTTCCACATAATAGTATTAAAGAATTCAGTTTGTATACATTAATTATTTTACTCATATATAAAAATTAATTTCTGTGTTGGACAATTGAATTTTTATGCAGTCTCAGTAACGTTCCTAAGTCACTTGAAAGCAAGTAGTCCATAGGCGGAATTTAACTTCATACATAGGTTATTGAATTATTGGAAACTTAGAAAGAGTATTATAACATCCTCAAGAAAAATTGATGAAGTATGTTATTGATTACTACATCAGTTCAGTTGAAGTTTCGTAGAAACAGCTTTATAAAATAAAAAATATGTGTCAATTTCGTATATTATTTGAACTAATTCGTCCCAAATATACGTTAAAAATAATATAAACAAACATATTATCATGCCCTTTTACCTTATCGAGTGTGGCACTTTACTTTCGCAGATCTTGGTAAATGTTAGATTTTTTGTAAGTGAAGTGGCTGTAAGAATCGAAAAGAAGATTTAGCACGAAGCTATTTACCCATTATAAAAGAGAAACCATATGTCAATAATAATCAATAAAATTAATTGATTAATTGATTTCTGAGCTATTAGAATGCGATTTCTATTTAGTTTTATAGCAGTATAAAATGGAAACCGAAAATGAGAGTAAAAAACAGAATAATGGATATAAATAATAATGATAATAATTTATTTTGTTAATAGGAATATCTCTTTACAAATGATTGGCTACATCTGTATAATCTGTTTAAATTTAGAATATGTTACAAATTTACAGATAATTTACATTTATATCTTGGAAATTACAATAAATACATGACAATTTCGTTTTAATATTGATATAATGCTTGACTGCTATTAACTACAAATTCGTGATATATTGAAAATATCGATAATTGTCTTTGTTGGATCATATACCATATGTCTGATAATGGATATAAATATTCCAGAGATATATTTATTTATTGAAATATAATATAACTTAAAAAGTGCGAAGCAGTCAATTCTTACCGTTGTTATCTTTAAATATAAAATTCCTTTGTGCGTGTGTTCGTAATTCTTCTCCTGAACAGCTTGTCTGATTTTGATGATTTTTTTTGTACTTATGAGGAAACCGAATGGTTTTAGCTACAGTTGGACCCGGTAGGTGGCGCTATTGTCGAAATCCAGATTTTTTTAAAAATTTTCCTGACATGCATTTGACCATCCAGCTAACTTTATAAATACAAATAAAAAAAATCATCAAAATCGGTTTAGCCGTTTAGGAGGATAAGAATTACGAACAACGGAATTTTATATATAGCGAGGTGTGTGACAGGACAACGCCCGGGTCCGCTAGTTTATTATAATTCAAAACAATTAAGTATAAAAATTAATTTTCAAGAACTTCGTTAGATTATTAACATCCAAATCCTAAATTTAAGAACACCAAAAGAAAGCAGTTTTATTCAAAATAAATGAATTGATCTTTTGTCTTACAGGTAGTGAAGTAGTAAGCCATCTATTTTAACGAGATAGGTTGATGTGTAAATAAAAAACGTTGTATTTAATAAATATTTTATAGAAGTTTAACCAAGAGCCTTTTTATTTAATATGATTTCTGAGTTTTTTTTCAACTTATTGAAGTGTTTGTCTGGTGTTTCTTCTATATGGACACCTGGAAATAACTATAAAAAGAAATCTTAACAATAAAATAAATTTAACGTTAACTTTTATATTTTTGCCAAGCTTGTGAACATTTAATATACGCATATTAGTTAAAAAACTATTATATTTAATTTTGAATTAAAATAACAAAAGGGCGAATTAAAAAATATTTTTATTACATTCACAAATAAAGTGCCTGAAATGGATGTGATATAACTAAAGTTATTTAACGGGTCAAGCAGAAATTGTTTCGCAATTCTAATTGCATTATTAAAAATTATGCATAAAACAATTATTTTCAATTACAAAATTATCAAAAATTAATTGTTACGTAGCAGCACCTAATATATCTACTTGACAATAACTCATGGGCTATTTTATTTAGCACACGTAATCAGAAATTAAATATTATATTATTATTATAAATATTTTCATACAAAATATTTTACAAATATCTTAGGGCCAGTTGCACCAACAAAACTTAAATTTTACATTTGATTAAATGGACAAAAGCAAATCGAATGTTTCACAGCAATGTAAAATATTTTATATGACATGTAACTTCGATTTGCTTTTATTTATTTAAACTAAGGACAACAGGCCATTAATCTATTATTTATTTATTCCTATCTACCACATATAATTAATTTATAATAAAGTTCCTCTTTTCAAATAAATATCTTCAAAACCTATGCATATAAGCACAAATATTGAACAACGTATAAAACAACATACCAAACAATGTTTACTTTAACCAAAAAACAGATTCTACTCCTAATATTCAAATATTGTCCCATCCCACTGACCTACCAACGAATCTACGTCTGCAATGTAACAAAAACGCCATCAACCTAACGTAGACAGGAAGCCGAAGAGAGAGGAGTTCGCCGGCGAAGAAGTGAAACATAGTGAATCCATTCATTCACTAGCCATCGAGCTCTGCAGATCCTACCGAAGAAGCGGTTTCCTCATTGCCAAGGTACCCCGCGGAAGAATATAACCGAGATATAACCTTAAAGCGTGACAGTGCGAACTAATCCTAACTGTTAACGCGAACGCTGGAGCTGCCTTATGTGTTATGTGCTTATAAATAATTCATGTGATACGTTAAAAGTGAAAAATGGATAAAAGTTATTGTTTTTGGTGCATTATGCAGTGGATCTTGAGAAAGTAGTAAGTAGAGATGCATTCTTAATTTTGTTTTCTGTTATTTAATCGTGGAATATTTTATCTGGAACATGAGATTCAGTTGTTACATTAAAACATTTAACTTTTTAATTGTTCTGTAATAGCTTTAAAATGAAAGAACATTTGCATGCATAATTTATCATTGTTTTAACAAATGGAACATGCAGCATTTTCGCAAAAAATAAATGTCTAATTGTTAAGTTTTTAGCAAAAAAAGCTATCATAATTAAATCTAACGAACTTTCAAATGATATTATTCTCAATTAAAAATAATGTTTATAATTCGTTTGGTCTTAATGTATGCGTTTCACATCATAAACCATTCAAATTTCTGTTCAAAATAGTACTACTGTTGTCTGCATTAACGAAATACAAGCAAATCAAATTAAAACATTGTATGAAATTGTTTATATTACTGTCCAACATTTGATTCAATATTGTAAGGTGCAAACAGGCATATATCTCTTAGGGCCAATTTTGCCAACTTCATAATTTAATTAATCTAATAAAAATATCGCAACAACAAATGAAAGCTGGTATAATTTACAATCTATGACATGATTTAGCTGCGATATTTTTTGTTAAACAGGTAATTAAGATACCAGGCATGTTAATCGTAGATGGTGAAACTAGCCATTAGTAGTCTCAATTAATATAGAACCAAAATCAAATACATTCTGTAAATATGTAATCCTTGCAAACCTAAATCGGGATTTATTCACTTATTTATTGATTGTTTGATTGTTTAGCACCCTGATGAAAACTGAATTGCAGTCGAAACGTTTGTGTTTTATTGGATTTTATTAAATTGACTGCTTCTGCAATAATTTACTTTTTATTTAACACCCATTCAGGAAACAATTCTTCTACTAAAACGAGATTTTTTTACCCTAGCTCAGCAGTATTCAAACTGTTTTACGGAACCCTGGAATTCTACGAATTGTTGGCTATATTACTTGTATTTATATCCTTTGTCACGTTTGACAAATTTCATTTCTGAAACTAAGAATTTTGATTTCCATTTCAAAAAGCACAAAAAGCAATGCACAAAAATTAGAAGTGATTTATCTCGGCAATTATTGCTGAATAAATTCATATGTATAAACAAATTATTCAAAACAATTGTCAAGTTAAATGAACGAGGAAATGAAATACGTTGTTTCAAAGAAAAATTCCTTTGATTTAATTTCCGTCTGAGAATTCTACACTATCTAAGATAATTATTATACAATTTGTGGAATTGGATGTGGCATACAGGGGTTTCAATGCTATACCGGGTGTCTACTTTCTTATAGGACATAGGAAATACTATGTTAAAATTTTCATTAGGCGATAGTTCGTTCGCGTTCTCTATGAATTTTAGAACCAAAGTGTAATTACAACAAATGTTTAGAAACTAAACTGCACAAAATGAGTATAAATTAATTCCAGAGTGCCATAGTAACAAAACATACAAACAGTCGTACTGTTTGAGTTTGACAGATGACATTTGGCATAGTTTTAATGATTGTTGACATGTTTAAATTATTTCTTAGTAATCATGGACACATTTACCATATAGAAATAATTTACCTATTCACTTTAGAACAAAAGAAAATATTACAACACAGTAACAAATAAATTAAAGCTGTTTTATGAAATATCAAATATTTTTCGTTTTTGTTTAATTTTGCATGGCCGTTTTACAATTTTTCTAATAAATATTAATTTTATTTGATGAATATATCGTGAAATAGTAATATTTAAGTAAACAAATAGACCTTATTGTATGCATTTTAAAATTCTGAACAACTTTAGTTTTCATACTTTTGTTGTAAAGTGAATAGGGAAAAAGATACAGCAATATTATATAAAAAAAATATTATTGCAGCCCCATTTCAATTATACACAATTTTACTTTTAGCATATTTTAAAATTGTTAAATTTTTAATATCAACTTATAATTGAGATTCAAAACCAATTTATTTGATAAAAACATTCCAAAATTTGAAAAATAGATTATATTCCTATTCGTATTGCCTAGTACACATTTAGGCAACCCCCGGCTATCTATTTCTATTGTTCTGACCTTGATCCATCTCAGCGAAGTTTTAATTTTTTTTTAATTATAAAAATGCGAAATAGCTCATAGCAATATTATGACACCAATAATCATGGTTTTAACGTAGCATGCAAAGCACCTGCTAACGTCGAGTTTATATCAGAACATTATATTATAAATAAATGAATTAACTTTTAAAATTCATTTAATATTAATTTATTTAATTGAATAATTTGATTCAGCCCTTGGCAGAATCATAATTGAGCCCTAGAACTAGGAAAAATTGTCCATGCTTGGTCTAATATAGGTAAATACCTAAAGCTAAATTATAAGAAAATTTTAATAATAAATAAAACATACGTTACAAATCATTATTTCTTATCTTTATATGTAAAATTCCGCTGTGCGTGTGTTAGTAATTCTTCTCCTCCTAAATGGGTAGACCGATTTTGATGATTTTTTTTTTGTACTTATAGTGTGACTTGGATGTTTCTTAGTTACAGTTGAACTCGGTAGGTGGCGCTGTTGTCAGGGTCAAGATTTTTATTTTTATTTTCCTGACATATATTCATGACTTATGCGTTTTACTATCCAGGTAGGTGAATCCATAAGTACAAAAAAAAATCAAAATCGTCAAGTCGTTTAGGAGAAGATTGAATCTGGAAAATCCGTGTTTCTAACATGGAAAATTTTACGTTGCGTTTTCACGTGTTCTAGACCGTCAGACCTGTACATACACACCAGAAGAAGGAATAACTAAAAATATTGTACACACATTTGCATTAAGATAAATTCATTTCAACATTTATTGTTACTTAGGTTAGATTTCATAGATCAACAACATTCATTATTTAGATTTAAGAGATCCACTTTTTTGATTATGTTCTTCGTTATCTAATTACTTACATTAATGTATTTGAGGTATTTCAATTTTCAATTATACTGAATAAAAGATATCAAGAAATGTAATTTGCTAGGGAAGTCTGTGGCAGGACAACGTCTACCTACCGGGTCCGCTGCGTACATATATAGAGTTACTAATAATAATAATATGGGGTAAATAGCTCCGTGGTAACGTGTCGGACTGTGGATCGTGAGATCCTCAGTTCGAATCCCACTGCCGACATTTACAAATTTAAATTTACCCCTGTGGTTCCCCCTCCACTAACATTCTTGGGGGCTATGATTTGACGGCTGGTAACCGCACTTCATACGAAAAAATCTGATGTGGCCAGCACATAACCTCCCGCCCAATACTACTACGGTACAAAATAGTATTTGATGATACAAAAACATACCTTCTTATTTGTTTATTTTCTATTTATTTATATTTGAAAATCTTAATTTTCTTTCGTATATTTATTTAATTTTTTGACATATATTTCACTAAGAAAACAGCTTCACAATCACAATGACATGTGTCACATTTCGTAAAAAATTGAAAATTTTCCATGGTGTTCTAGGAATGCAAGATTTGTGAAATCTAATTTCTTTATATTTTATTATCTCTAAATCTAATGAAAATTAATAAAATTAGTGTAATCAAAACACATGTAAAATTAAATATTCTTCAACTTTCAAAATACCATAAATTGTTGAAAAAGGAAATTTAACCGTGTTTTTCACGAAAAACTGATAAGGGCTTCAAGTAAAGTGCTACTTCCGGTTTACCAATATTATCCAAAATCTAATCAGCTCTTTATTTAAATATAAGCAGCAATAATTCACAAAATTGTATTTTTTGGTATTATAGTATTTGAGTTATGCGAGACGAAAAAATTGCCACAGACTACACACACACACACATACATACATACATACATACATACATACAGACATCATCGCGAAAATAGTAAAATCGTATTGTAGGGACCCTAAAACGTGCTCATTCATTGAAAACTCACTACCCAATTTTTTGACCAAAAACAATACCTCCCTTACCTAGAGGTAGGCGGGAGGTAAAAATATATCACTTACCGAGATCTGCGTAAGCAGAGTGCCACACCCACAATGGGTAAAAGGCGTGATGATATATTTATTTATTTTTATTTTTTACTAATAATAATATTTAAAAAATGATTTCTGACGCAATCATAGTACAATGTCGCTCACATTACAAATACATATTTTAGGGTAAATAAATAGGATATCAATAAAAAAAGCAAATCGTATATTTCTATAATACATAACAAAACAACAAATAATAAAGTATTTAACATATTGTGTTTTGCAAATAATTAATAATCAAAGCATTTACAGATTATTTTACAAAATTACTACAACAAACTACATAAAATTCAGCACACGTAAAGTAATTTATTAATAATTATTTTGTCAAAACACTAGGTATTCGGATATATTTAATATCGTTGTTTACTGGTGTTCAACCATAAAAACGCAGTACTGTATCTACGATATTTGAAGTCCGTAACTATGATATAATAAATCTTAATGGCATAGTTACGAATGTCCAAATTTTGTATGGAATGTATCTAATATTTTCCATGTTTTCCATCACAAGATTATTTGACACTTAATTATATTTGGTGATAAAAACAAATTTTGCTTTGAAGAAAATCAATACCAAGTATAGTGTTTTGATAGCTTTGTATTTAACACGGATATTAACGATTCACAATAGACTCGGACGTCGCCAAGTAACTACTCGGCTTCCTCCTCGTAACTTGGCAACGTCCTTGTCAATTATGAATACTTTTTAACCTACGTAAACAACATCATTGACGCGAATAATTCCAGGCTTTCTAAGTCCAAGATGTATTCCCATAACTGGAGAATTGCTTTCTGCTTGCCTTTGTTCTTCATCATCTAATTGACGGTATCTAAAATAAAATAAATATTATAATCCAAGACAGAAAATTTTAATAATAAATATATCTCGTTATTGTCCTTATTTTCTAGGGCTGACACCTATACTGTAACAAGTTTTTTTTAGTGAAATCAAACTACTCAGACATAATTAAATTTTCATTAAATGTTAAAGTGAGCGTGGTTGACCTCTCATTTGCGAGGCTAATTAACAAAGTATAATTCAATACTAAATAGTAAATATATACGTTTTCAAAGTTTTCAACGGCTCTAGGTTTGGATCCCTGATTCCAGTTTCTGCGTTAATAGTAGTAAACACACATCGAGTACAAGGTTTAATGTTCTGGAAAATAGCTTCGTCTCCAATTTTAATCCATTTCCAGTTATCTTCTACATAAGGCAAGTCTACCCCATCAACTAGAATAGTAGGACGAAATTGGGTAAAAGATACATCTTGTTCCAATCGGGAATTTAAGTCAGTCACTGAAGTTTTGTTCATCATCATAAAGCTGGTAAAGTCGGGAAATATTCCCTAAAATGATAAAGAACTATGTTTATATCTTCATAAAATTAAAATTGGATTATAAAAATACGTAATTATTCTTTTATCTGAAATAGCATACTATTAATAATTATTATTGTTTTATTTTATTTAAAAAAATCTGTTAAGAACACTGTTGATTACCAAATTTATTATCTACGAGAATTGAAAACAACATTAGTTGCTTTTTTCGATATCATGTTTTAATAGCTTGTGATAAAGCTTAAAAAAATTTTAAAAAAAACATTTTACCATATCAGTACTAGTAATATTCGGATAAAACTTCCGAAGTTTCCGGTTCACTGTCCTGTTTTTCAAGTTTTCATCTTTGAATCCTAAACGTAATCCTGAATCGCTCTCTATGATATATTTGGATAACCAACGGGCTGCTTCTTCACCACAGTCTACAATTTCGGTAGGTTCTTTGTGGTGCATTCTATACAACATAAATTCTTACATTCAGGGTGTTAATTAAAAATTGGACTGTCGAAGTTTAACACTGAAAATCAGTGATTTCTGTAAAGTAGTTCATGACTTGTTTTTTTGCTAGGGTAATCAATATTTATTTCAAATTTAAGAACGTTTTGAATGTTGATGTTAACAAATATAAAATCTTTTTATTATACCTGCATCATAATTAGTATTTAAAACACGCTACAGCGTGCGCAAACGCAAGATTAAAACACGTCGTGCTTTAAAAGTTGCTTAGCAACAACAAAAATAATTACTATTAATATCTTTCAATATGTAAACGTAAACAATAAATGCTAACCAATCTCCATGTAAACGGCATACGTCAAACGTCACACGCGCAAAATTATGAATTGAATCAAAATCAAAATGTTGCTTTTCAGTTTTTCCAGAGTATGATGCAGGTATAATAAAAAATAGCGTATAGCACACGTGTGTAAGTGCTTTTAAAGCACTAGCGACGTTAAAAACACTCCGCTTCGCGTCGTGCTCTTAAACTCGTCGTACGTGCTTTAAAAGCTTACTCATACACTTGTATCATAATATACTATTAAAGCACTAGCGACTCGTTGCACGTGCTTTAAAAACTTACTTACACACTTGTATCAATAATATACTATTATTAACGATAGTGTGTAAAATTGATGATTTTTATATGAAAATTTGCTGTAAATCTGGTATTTTGGTGCCAAGTTAAACATAATTTTTTTTTGCCGATTTGAAATTAATATAAATTTAGTGATTATTTTATATACATATTTTGAAGGTTATCGCTGTCAAATTACTTTGCCATGCGTTTATTGAAAGGTTGCTATGCATTTGTAGACAGTTGCTATGGGTTTTTGAGCGATTACTATGTAAAATATTTTTACACAAAAGTGACACTTAACAGACTGTTAACAGTCCGTAAAGTGTCACCTTTAATGTCAATCGGCAAAAATAGTTATTTACTTTACAAGTGGGCAAAGTAAGGAATTGCCCACGAGATAAATTTTAAGATTCGTTTGTATATGATAACAATAATTGATTTTCCAATAGACGTTATTTCAGAGAAATTAAAAAATAATACTAACGTAACTTGAAATACATTAGTGTCGGTTGTTTTGGGTATTTTAACATAAAGTGTCTTCATATTTGGAGCATCCAAAGCAACGTGATCGGCATCATGGTTGGATATCTTAATTAAAACCATTTTTGGATGAGTTCTAGCGGTTTTAAATTCAAAATGACTTCCATTGTACACTATTAAGGACCTAAAAAACATTACTCATTTTAATACACACAAATATTGCCCTACGTATAACCGACGAATTCACATTTAAATAGAAATGTGTGATAGGTTTTAGTTAGCGGATGAAATATAATTTAGATTCATATTAACTATCATAAATTTACAGATATTTATTTATAATAAATAGGATAACAAATAAACATTGCTTTAGATAAAACTTTTAAAATGTACATCAAATACTAACTCCGAATTGCCAAAGTAACCTTACCTGTCTTTAAGTTTGTACACTGCCTTATCAGTAATCTGCTCTAAACCAAAATTGGTACATCTGCCTTCATTCATTTCGACTCTATGTCCACTTTTTAATGGATATATATGCAAATCGGACACTTTTCCGACAGCTTTCCATTGTGATGGTATCCTCTGTTTCCTATTCTTGTACCACCAGCAAAATACTCCTAATGTTGTAGCTGTTACTACGGAACATGTTAGAATAATTCGACGATCCTCCATTACTTTGTGATTTTCAAAACTGACTGTGTATTGAGAACGCTTACACATATCACGGTGTCGTCTTGTGTATTATCTGTATGTTTAACCTTGAATTTGTTAACATATGGATATAAGGGGCGTATACAGTATAAAAATAATGAATAAATATATTTAATTTGTGCATATCAAGATATATTAAATATATATATATATATATATATATATATATATATACTTATGTATATACTTATGTACATAAAATAACATTTAAAAAAGTTACAATAGCAGGAATTTTAAATTTCTGTTGATTTTATTATAATATGACTATGGAATGGAGATAGTAATAAATTGTTTTATTTAAATAGTTATTCAATGTCAATGTTTTATACATTTATTTTTATTTTATTAATCTCTCCTGTCCTGATGAAGCGAAGATAATTAAAAATAACATTAAGCATTAAGGTCAAACATACGCGTCGAAAGAACGAATCCTTTATTTTTTTAAAAACAGCAAATTCTATATTCTTCATTTATTTTCATGTTCTTTATGGCCCAACAACCTCCATCCGTCAAAATTTCATGGATTTTTTACAGTGACTTGTACATTGCAATGCCAGATGAAGTACATATTTTCGTTGGGTTCGTTCACTCCCATGAATTTGAATAAATTATTTCTTATAATTATTCTTCTCGAAAAATAAAACAATTATTACAGTAAGATCTTTGAACATTCTAGTATTTATATATGTGGACGAAAAGGATAACTGAAACATTTAACTATAAAAATATATTTGTTGAAATCTAGTTGGTCAAAAATTCAGAACTTTGATACTGTATCTCTCATTCTCATGAACGACTACAGTAATGAAAATAATTCGTATATTTGTAAATATGATCATCTATAACATACTAAGTTTATTTTCAATTTGAATTTACAGTTTTTGAGAAACAAATAATAATATACCAAAAAACACACTTTTTGGTATATTTTTATTTGTTTCTCAAAAACTGTAAGAATTACGAATACTCCAAGCAATAATTTAAATTATTCGAACGATTTTAACGGTATCTTATCAATGAAGAATATTATATTGTATGAATACTTCAAATGAAAAAGGCTTTATGAAGAATTAAATTATTTATTATTAATAATACCACATCATTAAATTTATATGATTTATCTAAGTAATATAAGGAAGAAACTGTATCATTCAATAGCTTCTAGTAACTGTATCATTTTATATTCTATAGTAGCATATGTCTCAATTCCTTCTCGTCACAAAAAAATCCGTTATCATCATTAGCAAATAAACAACTATTTAAAACTAGATTTGTAAATATTTGATATGATAAAATCTAACATTAAGTTGTCCGATACATGTATTAAAATTATGTTAGTCATTAATTAAATTGGGCAATTTTATTAGAAAAAAATAAATAATTTAGTTTATTACTCTTTTATAGGTTGTATAGGAATAACGAAAAAAAAAAAACGATGACGATATTTTCACGAAAATACATGTCCTCTTATTTCGCCTTGACCATTTTCTCAATGACGTCTGTGTGGATGGATGAATGTGTGTGCGTTAGTTCAATAAGTTGAACGAGAACATACAGAGAAATCGAGTTAGTAAAAATGACACGAAAAATTCAGAAAAAAAGGAATTCATTTACTCTTAATGTATTATTCAATCAATTTAACTGAAAGATTCAGTCATATACTAGTAAAACTGCGAACCTTAGTTGTATTTACTAAATATTTCAGTTATTCGAACTGACATTTCTCAGTTCACCTAACTGAATATTCAGTAGAATTGACTGACGGTCTTAGTTCGATCAACTAAGAATTAGTTACGAAGTCATGCTTTGTGACAAGGTTCCGTAACTTAAAATTATTCGCAAATATTTCAAATTGTCTTAAATGTATTAAAATATAAATTGTTATAAATTGGTTTTCTTCAAAAGATATCATTATGTGTCATAATAAAGCAAATGACGATTTAACTACCATATTCAGTAAAAATTACTGAAGTATTCAGTTGTTTTGATTGAACTCTTCAATTGCGCGAAAAAAACTTATTTTTCAGTTAAATCGACAGAATTTTATTGCTTTTTTCTAATAGTGTAAAATAACGAAATTGCATAATGGGGTCTTTCACCATTTTTAAATTTTTTTTTATGAAACTATCTAAAATGTAGACTATCTACACTATTTAAAAGTCTTAATTCTTATTCATTAAGCCACAATGATTTTTTAAATATGTTTTGACGTCATTATAGAGGTGTTGGTAGATCTAAAACAGTAGAGATTTAAATAATTTTTGTCACATAAATGTTCTATTTTATTGTAATAATAATAATAAAATAAGTAAAAAAATATATGACTATTATTATTTACAATCTGTACTGTTTAAGATCCAGCAACACCTCTACTATAACATCACAACATTTAAAAAAAACATTGTGGCTTAATGAATAACAATTAAGACTTTTTAAAAGTGTAGATAGTCTTCAATTTAGATAAACAAAAATACAAAAAAAAATGGCGAAAGACCCCATTATAAGTTGAATAGAAAAGTTCCACGTGACTTATTTCGAATATGGAATCAGGTGTTTAAAATCTTATTTGCTACGAATGCAAATAAATAACTGTAACATCTATTCATTATGTCAAACATATGTCAAGTGTGATTTTCAAACATTCCAATACAGATTCATATGAATAAAATAGAAGAAAGTCGTGTAGTGGCCACACAATTTTACTATTACAGAGAATGTGTTAAACCCGATTTAATAAATAACAATAGATAATAGTTAAATTGCAAACATTAAATTATTATAAAACATGTTAACATTATGTGGATGTAATTATCCAAAGCAACAGCATCTTAACTTTAAAAAATTACTTATTTTATCGCAATAACTAGTGCACGCAACTTGTTAAGAAACTTCTAATTATGTAAAATGCAATTAGTTTAATTAAAACAACAAGTAATATACGGGAAATTGTCCAAGACATCACTGACAGCAACAGGATTAATAAAACAGCAACAGATTAACCGTTAATACCATTTTAGTCTTAATTGTAACTCTTCCTTTAAGTTATAAAAACTATCTAGTATTGTGGCTTGCTGGCATGGCAAGTGTAAGAAAGAAAAATACTACGTGACTACGAGTAAAGTAACGTTTGAAGAATTAATGGTTCGTTCGTTGATCTTTCTAGCGAATTCATTTTACTTCTTAATAGGTACGTTGAAAGTTGAAACCTTTCTCAAAGGATAGTTACTTACATTTTGCAATTCATTTCGCATACATCGTTATTTCATAACTCAAACAAATATTTATTTTGTTTGTTAAATAAAAGTAATTAAATTTGTACATACATACAACTTCTGTTTTACTTCTTAATAGGTACGTTGAAAGTTGAAACCTTTCTCAAAGGATAGTTACTTACAGAAGTTGTATGTATGTAAATATTTAATTACTTTTATTTAACAAACAAAATAAATATTTGTTTGAGTTATGAAATAACGATGTATGCGAAATGAATTGCAAAATGTTTCTGTTTTCTAGAGATGTTTGTTTTAATTTAATACAATAAAATAAAAGAAAGTTGTCAATAATAATAAAAATCTACCACTAATAAAATTTTATTTTTACACGTTTTTTTAACGTATAAAGTTATTTATGATATAATGTTAAAAATGACATTTTATGAGTAAATGGGGAAATTTGTGAAACGAGGCGAAGTCGAGTGAAACAACCCCACGGACGAAATAAATCACTTTTAACACGTATACAAAATTTTATCTACAATCTACCTAGTATATTAGTAAATACAAAAAAATGTAAAATATTTTGATAGGTAGGGTTAGATTTGTTGAATTATTGATACAAATCGTTAGCACCGTGAAAAGTAACAATAAAATTACTTTTTTTCACGACATGGTAGGAAACCCCACCGTTCTTCTCCCGAAATAGTGAGGAAAATGTGTTGTTCCTCTCTAGAGAGGAAAATATAAAAGTGTTACCAATATGAATGTTATTTACAAAAAATATATTATAAAAATTGTAAATAAATTCCTAACTTTATTGAAAATCCTTATTTTAGTGAAATACATACTTTAAATTGTCTTACAATTATGTCTTATATTTTTCTATTTCTTATTAAATCACAATTTGACAACTTATTCAAGACATTTAAGATTCGTTCATTGGCAACACTGCTAAACCGCCTTGTGTCTGATAACCTAACATTTAACTTGTCAGTCTGTCAGTTGTGTTCTCAAAGTGTATTTTAGGTCCGAGCAAAACTTCGAACTCGAGGGGGAAAAAGAAGCGCTTTCCTCTCTAGTTTGACAAATAACTATTAACACGTTGCTATTTTACTTTTAACAACGGTCGTAGATAAAATGTTTTTTATTAAAAATTATATGGTATACATTTGCACCTGAAGTGCGGTGACTAGCCTGTCAAATGACGGTCCTCAAACATGTTAGGAGTAGGATATTATTTTATCAGCTGTAGGTATCAAACTGAGTATCTCATGATAGCCCGTCTGAAACGTGACAATGTAATAGTAGCCATAAATAAAAAAAAAAAAAAATACAAAAGTTTGACGTTATATCTGTCAAAATAATTTCGAATGTTTTATTAGACTCATTAAAGACAGTATGAAATAATCAGTGCGAAAAAAAGAAATGAAAAAGAATATTGCTGATAATTTCACGATTAGTGTAAAAAAAACTTAGGATTAGAATTTATTTTGACAGATAATAAGTTATATCGTACATTTATTTGCCTGGCACTGTAAGCGGCAGTAAAAGTAAATATGCTGCCGCTGGTAAACCAATCAAGTGCTTTATTTGAAAGAAAAATTATTTTTTGTTTTGACATATCGAAAACATTGCATTACATTACATCGCATTCTAATGCACTCCATACAACTCCAAATTAATGACAATTACTTGACATAAGAATGTTTAATTGGATATAGGTAAATAATTCGACAATTAAGAAAAAATATCCGAAGTCATGAAACGTTGTTTGTCAAACGGTAACAGATTATCAAAGAAAAATTCATTGTAGCTCCTTCAGTAAATATACCTTTTAGTTGGTTTAGATACAAAGTATAATTATCTAGAACTTTTATTTTGAAACAAAACAAAAAATATTTTACATTCAACAGTAACTTCAATTTTATTACTTCATAAATAGATTTAACCAGAACACAAATAGAAATAATAATTCATATTTATGCGTTTTATGTACTTTCCTTTTAATGCAACAATTTTTGCAGATTTCTAGACTAGAAACGGATGCAACTGCAGCTATCAATAAAATTAAAACGAAAGAAAAGGAAAATAAATTATGTCAACAACGAAGACGGAGCTATGCCATTTCTTCTGCCGTTTCCATTACTCTGCGATAAAGAAAATGATATGGTAAGTTAAGTTCATAAAAATGTAACTTTTTATAGAAATTTTTATCTGTAGATTATTTAGACTTACACGATTTTATTGTTTTATAAAAACGCATATCCTCCGAGAAAGTATCATGCAATTTACTCTCGCGTAGGTAGATTGTACGAAGTGTGTAATTTGGGAGACGCACGATTTTCTTACTATTAACCGGTAAATGTTCAATGCGAGGTTGCACCAACAACGTGAACATTTGTAAAGCGTGTTCGGTGTTCAAGACAATATATAATTTGTTAAAAGATGTGTAAGCCTTTGAAGCGTTTACACTGACATTAACTCGGGTTTTAGTACTGAAAGCGCGTAAATTACACTGCAGTTAAATCCTACACACGTAATGTGTTAGGTATTTTCATAGGAGTTTGTACCCTGAATAAAAATGCCTGTTAAATAGTTGTCGCTATATAATTAAATATAGAACTGGGTTTTAAATAAAGGATGTGCAGAAATTCAAATCATTGAAGTTTTCCTGTGATTTTTTTTACAGAAAACAGATTAAAACAAAATTTGTGTAATATTAAATTTAGTTTACATAAACTGTTAAATGTGGGCAAATCATAACTAAATAATCTAATCAGGTTAAAAAGGACGAGTTTCATAATTAATTTTATTTCAAGGTTTTTATGCATTTTAAAAATAAAAAATCGTAGTTTCAAAATTTAGGGAAATACAGAATACTACCACGGTAACATTACCGTGTTTGTTGGTCATATTTACATGACGTTTGAAAATTCAACTGTTTGAATTTGACATTTCCAATTTACTTAAAAATAAGTGTATACAGACATTTGATATTTTTTGACATGATTTTTCATAATAACTTTTAAAATGGGGCAAATAGCTCCGTGGTAACGCATCGGGCTGTGGATCGTGCGATCCTCAGTTCGAATCCCACTACCGACAGTTGCCAATTTTAATTTACCCCTGTGATTTCCCCTCCACTAACAACCTTGGGGGCTATGACTTGACGGCTGGTAACCGCACTTCATACGCAAAAATATATCACTTACCGAGATCTGCGTAAGCAGAGTGCCACATCCGTAATGGGTAAAAGGCGTGATGATATATTTATTTATTTATTTTATTTTAATAACTTTTAAAATATAAATTGTAATGCATGAGTTTTTAATGAACTCTTTTGGGTGCTGTAATAGCTCTGTTATAGACGCAAAATAGAAAATAAAAACAATTTAAGTTCTAATAACTATGATCGAGGTAAATTAGTGCACGCCATTTAATGTGATCTCATCGGGACTTGGACTAATAACGTGTTAAAAGTTAACAATAATCAAGATGGTTTACACTACATTTTGCACATTTTTAGATAAACAGTAATAGTACATTAATATTTGCAACTGTAAAATATTATATTAATTAATTATTAATATTAAATTTATGCAGGTTTGAATACTGAAAAGTCAAAATTATAACATTTATTACATGCTATATTTTTAATCCTAAGGGGCGATAAATTATTCGCCGAATAAATGAAAAATGTCGCATCGAAATCATAGCTCAAATGATACTTATTGTTCTAGCTGTCATTTTTTGATGCGTATTTTTAAATTTATTCGACGAATAATTTATTCGGAAGTTTATTCGTAGATGGAAAGACCGGCCCTAATTCAACTTTTTTCCACATTTAACATGATCAGCTGACAACATTTTCATATATGGTAGGTGAAGCTGCATAAGCGAAAATTATTTTTCGTATAGAGAAAAGAATCGGTCCATCAAAGTCCAAACAAATATAGAACTTCTAAAGAAATCTTCTACACTTTAACACGGATGATTTGATCTGTGCTTCTGCCTTGCAATAACTCGAGGACGTTTTATTTCTATATCTAATTTATCGCAAATTTGTTGAGCAATTCTGTTAATTTAACAGTATAATCCTGTACTGATTTTATATTTATGTTTACTTCCTAACGTTTATTACAAACGGGTTCAAGATTAGCCGAATAATTAGCTAGGAAAGTTATGATATTCGTTGGAGTTGTTGAAACCGTGTAGAATGGATTTTTGTTTTTGAATTTGGTTCGCTTTCCTAAAGGTCTTTCTAAGCTTCTATGGTAGTTTTTTTGCAAGACATAATTTACTGAATCATCCTAAAAAATATTCTGCTGGCGTCTAAGCCTACATTAGTTTTTCATTAATCAAAGCTATATCATCTACTTTCCAAAATTATTATTTGCAAATTAAAGTTTTTATAAAGTAAAGAAGAATCTTCTCTGCGTGCCACAAAATAATTTAGTAATTAAAATTACAATCGAGGTTCGGCAAAATCTAAGGAATCTGGTCCAGTTATTAATAGATTTCAACATTCTAAATTCGGCCTAAATTTGTGACGTTTGACGTATTTACTACGATAAGATAAATGGAGTTGTAGTAAACAAATTCAAAACAGTGATAAACCAGTTTCAGAATATCAAAGAATTCAAGCACTGAATACGGATGCGTTTAACGGTCCACACACGTGAAATTTTAAAAATGCACATATATTTATTTGTTTACTTGCAGTTGGCGACACTTGATCTGGTATAGTTGAGTTTCGGCAGCATTGAGGCACGTGTTCATGCACAAGTTCCTGATCTTGTTGACCTAAAAGAAATTAGGTTCAGTGGGTTCAGGTCGTTTATTATTGCTGATGTTGTGATCCGAGTCATGTATATTATGGACCGTATTAAGATGATATTCGTACATTAATAAAGTAAGCCCAATTAATGTAAAGAGGTCTTACAGCTTATAAAGAAATTCGAACCAATTCAACTCTGTTGCACATTTTGGTTGTAATAAGATGAAGTCAGCGAGGATTGAGTCAACGAACTATTAATTTGGAAACAAGAGTTCAGTAAAAAAAGTCATAATATATCTATTTTGGGTATAGTTCTCACCGTGTACAGATCTCAGTAAGTGAAATATTTTTATGAATGAAGCACAGGGACAAAGATAAAAATGGTGGCATTTTTAATGGGGTTTGAACTCAGTAATTATCTCTAGATCTTCCACTATGTACTTTTTTATGAACCTTTATCCGAATTAAAAGCTAAATATATGTGCCTGCATAAAAAAAAATTAGAGTTGTCATCACATAATTTTTCTAAGAAATAAAGAAAAAATATTTTATTTAGTTCGGCAACTATTTATGAACATACCTCAAAATATATTATAAAAGTTTCAATTAAAAACTAAACTAGATAGAATTTTAATAACTATTATAAAAACTATTTAACTGTTTTGCTGATAAACAATTAGGAGAACCGATATTTGAATATTTAAAAATTAATATTAAAATCCCTGTAGAGTTATATAATTTTAATGCTTAATCATTGAGCAGTAACATTAATACAAGTAATTTATTGTTTTGATTTTCTCTACCCAATTAAGTCGCCTTTATTTATTTATTGAAATAAATCAATCCATCAGGATGCGAAATTCCAATTACAGGACGATTATAACAAGTATAAATGAAAGAAATAATAATATGCAGTAGGCAACAAAAACAATTAACAATAATATCAGTTTACAAACAAAATTGAACACAAACAGTTCAAATTAGATCAAGTAATAAGTATAACAACTAACAAATAATGCAGATATTAAAGCAAGAAAAATAATCATTTAAGTCATTAGCATTAAAACAATGATAGAATATATTTATAAGTAAGTAAATAGTTTATTAAATTTAGGTAAGGAGTCTCCAAATAGGTCGATGTTACATGCAAGGTTACAAAAGGGTGTTATAAATCCGTCGAATAAGAGATTTTAAGAGATAATTCATTCTAACAGCTCTACAAACAAAAGTCAGTTTACTTCTGGATGAAATGCGCGGTACATTAAAAGGTCAACATCTATGAATCCATTTGTATAGATACAAACAGGATAGTATATTTCTCCTTTTCGTCAAAGGCACATTTAATTCAGAAAATAAACTAACATATTCAGTATTATAGCTAGGATACTGTCGAAAAATTTTATAAGCTAAATTTTATAAACTTCCTCTATATTGATTTAAGTAAATTAATATATTTATTATAGATTGGGTTCCATACTTGAAGACAGTATTCCTAGTATCCTAGTTTACAATGTACAAATACAGGCTTTTTAGAGTTTTGATTTTTAGAAAATATTGTGAAATGCGTATATCAAATCCGAGATTTTTGTAAGATGATTTTAACTATAGCATTAATATGTGGATTAAAAGTTAGTTTTTTTTTTTAAAGAAACATTTTCCATGTGATATGAAAAAGTGTATACAATTTTTTTGACGAAATAACTCATTATCTTGCACTTACTAAAGTTAAAAAATAATTTAGATGTCTTTGATCAAGCAAGAATGGCTTCAATATCTTTTATTATTTAATATCTATTTTCCTTAGATCATATTTTATAACTTTAATAAGTTAATTTACTGTTTTATATCAGCCTAACCTCACCTACTTAATAATTTAAATGATACCAGTATACTTCTCTAATTTTAATTAGCAAAACGTAAATGACAGTCAATATATAAATAATCCACAATTTCACAACATAAACAAAATTTATTTGTAAAAAGATGGTATTTCAATAAAGAAACAGCTGTTACGCAAAAACAGCTGATTTGAAAGTACTATAAATTGGAATACAGTAGATATTTAAATGAAAGAGGTTGAAGACAGATCGCAATGTCTTACATACCTTTGTTGATATTATAATTACGTATATTTGAAAAACATAACTTTATAAAAACTTGAATCGTTTCTTACAATGCAATTGTAATTTAAATATTACCAGTGCCAAGAATGGGTATATATGTATTTGAGTTAAATGTATCAAAATGTCGAACAAAAGATCCTCAGATTGATTTCAACATCAGTAACACATGTCATTTTATAAAATAACAGTGTGACTCGCTCTCCGCTAGCACCTATGGTGGCCGTGTTAAAAATATTAAAATCCATTTCGCTTTATCATAAATGCATACAAGATTTAGTAAATGTGAGTAAAATAATGAGAAAAGTATGAATTTGAGCAAGCAATTACATATACAAAGTTCACTAGGTTCATGATTTGAACTTACGACCTTTTCCCGATTGGAAACAACGTGAACACAATAGTTTGTTATTCTGAATGTAGGTAGTGCAATAAATATCCTTCAAGTTATGAAGTGCATAAATATGCAATACATCACATGTCCAGTTATAAATAAATTACTAATTAAATAGCTTAGGTTCATGAATATTTAACCACATGTACGTGATTGTGAATGAAATACTCGTATAGTGTTATAGTTATTAAATTATTTTAGCATAAAAATAACGGAAACATGCATATAATCAATATTTATACAGTCTTTAATAAATTATAAGAGTACATATTAACAGGATAAGCAATTAACGTTCATATTTGCATAAAGTTATTTCCTATTATACAGTACAGCTTTCTTGTGGTGCGGTTCACGTCACTATCTTCTTTCTCACTTTCTCCCACTATTGCAAATCAGCAATAGTGGGAGAAAGTGAGAAAGAAGATAGCGACGTGAACCGCACCACAAGAAAGCTGTACTGTAGGTCGACAAACCAATATGCGTCCTCGCCAGGAAAGTACGTTACCTCAGTCATCCAAGAGGTCCGAGTTAAAAATTAATTATTATAACAAAAACAAGCGTTCCAAATATTTCTGTAACATTTTTCAGCAATTATGTGAAACAGAAATGAAATTGTTCTAATGGAGTTTGCGACTAACTTTTGATACTTTATGTATGATTTTAAACACGAGACTAAAATGTATGTTTTTTTTAAATCGATACATTAATTTACAGTTTACGAGATGAAAGTTATTAAAAATAAATGAATGACAAAAGAAGGATCGACATATTTTGAGGAAAAGAGATAAATTCAAATGTAATGCTTCTACTACGAAGTTACTAATATATTTTAATTAATATCATACATTTTATGGACCGAGTTATAATAAAATTACTATTTTCACATACAGGGTATTGGGATTAAAATATTATTTTATTTTATATTTCTTTATATTTTTACCAATTTACTATACAAGAAAATTTAAAGTACAAAAGTTGTTCAGAATTAGAATGTATGCAATAAATACATTTAAAACTATTTTATGAAATGTCAAATATTTTACGTTTTTGCTAATTTTCTATAGCCGTGTTACAAAAATAAATAAAAATAAATATATCATCACGCCTTTTACCCATTACGGGTGTGGCACTCTGCTTACGCAGATCTCGGTAAGTGGTATATTTTTTCGTATGAAGTGCGGTTACCAGCCGTCAAATCATAGCCCCCAAGGATGTTAGTGGAGGAGGAACCACAGGGGTAAATTTAAATTTGTAACTGTCGGCAGTGGGATTCGAACTGAGGATCTCACGATCCACAGTCCGACACGTTACCTCGGTGCTATTTACCCCATGTTACAAATTTTTAATACACATTAATTTTATTTTTTTGATACATTGTGAAATATTAATATTTATTTTGGTAACCAAATGGGTTTTATTGAATGCATATTTAATTCTGAATAACTTTTGTTTTTACACATTTGTTGTAAAGTGAATACAGTGAAAGCTCTCATAAGCGGACACCGATGGTTCCAACTTTTTTGTCCTCTTATGGGAGATGTCCGCTTAAAAGTAAGCTCAAATTAAATAATGCCAAATTTACTAGGAACTTTTTTTTATTGAAAATATGTAGTTGAAGAATATGTATATGTACATACATATACATACTTCAAAAACTATATCTAAAAAAAAAAAAAAATAATAATAATATATACGTACATAAAACTTAAGATTGAATACAAAGCAAAACAACATATTTGAACATATCGAAAAAAAGAAAATTTTTTTAAAAAATCTAATATTTTTAACTGCTTCAACTTTCTACTTTTTTCTTTCTTTAGATGTTTAAACGCAATAAAATCTTCTTTTGAAAACTTTGATTTCTTCATCTACATGATTTTCGGTATTATTTCCATTTTCTTCTCTATTTTCGTCCATTTTTCTTCAGTAAACAAACTTTTATATCTAAATTAATGAAGTCATAATCTTTGTCTCATAATCTGTTCTGCTTGAGTTTTGCTTAATTTGAATCTAAAATTATTGAAATAAAATTTATAGCTTGTTTAAATAAAAATGCTACAATAGTCATTCATTTCATCCAATTTTGCGAATACTTAAATTTTCTGCCTTAATATAAAAAACGTTTTCTGGATGTTATTGTCAAACAAGTTTCAAACTATGAATCTCGGACACATATAAAACACTGTACTTCTGCAAATAGGGTAACCCCCTGTGTTAATGTTACCTTGAGGGGAAATACTGAGGCTCTTTATGTCTGGTTTCGGAGTTTCGCGTCTGCTCATGAGAGCGTTTTGGGCCTGTCGGGAAAAACTGTGTTGTCCGTGTCCGCCCGGTAGAGAGTGCGCTTATGAGAGCGTATTTTATATAGGAGTTGATACCCAAAAGCACGGTTCCAAAAAAACTATCCTGTTATGAGATATGTCCGCTAGTGGGAGCTGTCCGCAAAGGGAACTTTCACTGTAGTTACAATATAAAAAAAATATATATGCCACATTTCAATTCTACACTTAAGGTCAAACATACGCGTCGAAAGAACGCATCCTTTATTTTTTAAAAAAACAGCAAAATCTGTATTCTTTATTTATTTTCATGTTCTTTATGGTCCAACACCCTCCATCCGTCAAAATTTCATGGATTTTTTACAGTGACTTGTACACAGATGAAGTACAAATTTTTGTGGGTTCGTCCATTCCCATGAATTTTGTTTTGCAAATTCAAATTTAAATAAATATTTTCTTACAATTATTCTTATCGAAAAACAAAACAATTATTGCAGTAAGGTCTTTGAACATTCTAGTTTTTATATATGTGGATGAAAAGGATAGCTAAAACATTGAACTATAAAAAATATTCGTTGAAGTCTAGTTGGTCAAAAATTCAGAACTTTGATACTGTGTCTCTCATTCCCATGAACGACTACAGTAATGAAAATAATTCGTATATTTGTAAATATGATCATTTATAACATACTAAGTTTATTTTCAATTTGAATTTACAGTTTTTGAGAAACAAATAAAAATATACCAAAAAACACACTTTTTGGTATATTTTTATTTGTTTCTCAAAAACTGTAAATTCAAATGTAAATTAATTTTAGTATGTTATAGACGATTATATTTATAAATATACACATTATTTGCATTACTGTAGTCGTTCATGGGAATGTGTGGCATATATTTGACTACTTTGAAAATTCTGTTCATGTATAATATGTAAACAAAATTTGCTTTTTAAAATTTATTACAAAACTTTGGGCTTTTATCTACAAACGTAGGTATAAAACATTATATGTTTCATTTATTATAATAATGATATATTGTTTCAAAAAAGTCATGTTCATCTTGCGCTATCTTCAGCCCGTATTGGCCCGGATGGTTCACCTTAAAGTCGAAACATATTAAATCAATTTTTGTCTAGTGCAAAATAAACATTAGAGATATATTTACATTTACATTACATCGATGACGAAATATTCACGAATCACGAAAATCCTGAAATCATTTAGCACATTATCGTAATGACGACTGGATGGATGATCCCTAAACACTGAAATATAGTAATTCTGGAACGAGCACTGCCTATGCTCGCTGCGTAAAGAAAGCGAGCCGAGAGAGACAGCTACTGACGAGAGATTCTATCGCTGTCTTACACTCCTGCGTATGTGCAGTAAAAGACAAGTCATGCGGTGTACATTCTGTCACAAAAGTGAATATCTTTGTTCATGTTCCTGAGCGAACTGTACAAAAGAGACACCATCTCCCGTGAATCCACTATCTCTGTCGGCTCGCGCTGGTATCGTCAGCATGCGTTCCAGTATTACTATATTTCAGTGCTTACAAACGAGAAATATAAGAGTAACAATTCATAATTACAAGGGTTATGAGAATGGGAGAAACTGAGTTGTATTTGGTCATAATTGCAAAATCGGAAGTTAACTTGAAACACAAAAATAAATTCGATTTATTGCGAATATGAAATCAGCTACGAAAAAGTTTCAAATAAAATATATTAGAAATAATATCGACTAACACCTTGGGGGAGCGCAAATTGATAGTTGGTAATTACATTTCATATATTATTTATATCCGCAAAAGCAAAATGCCACATCCAAAGTCTATAAATGGTATGATGAGATATTTATTTTATTTATTATAAATATTTGCTTACCCGCTTCCAATTTGAAGAAAAACTAAATTATTTGTTTTATAATATATTTTGTAAAACTTATATTAAATAAGATCTATTGAATTTGGTATCAAATCCAAGGTCAATTTAAACTCAAATGCCAATAATTAATTTTGAACGATCGTCAATTGTTTGAAGTAACATATATTGCAAGAAATTTGCAATTTTTTGGTATCTGTTTTGAATTTTGATAAAACTAAATTAGATTTAGTACTTCAATAAACAATTTAAGTTTCTATGAGAACAAATAAAATAACTGAAACATCTATGTCACATATCAAACAAATATCTAGTGTAATTCTTGAACAATCAAATTCAGATTTATATGTGTACCTACAAGAAAGTTGTGTGATGACCAAGTCAATTTTTTCTATAAAACGATTTGTCGACGTCTTCATAGAATTTTGATTCATTTTTAATTATGCCTTAAAGGCTTTAAGTACACTATTATAAAAATATTAAATACATATTATCTATTTATTTATTAAGCTGAGTAATATTTATTAAAATAACAGACAGTAATTGAATAACATAATTTCAAAATTAAATTGTATATGTTAACCTATTACATAAAATTGGCAAAATAAACTCACGAAATAAATAATTGAAACAAACTAACCATTAAATTAAACTAACGCGAAAAAGAGTTCGGAAATAAGTCATTAAAACAAAACGAAAAATTTACCGAAATAATTAAATATTTAGTCAGACTCCTCTACTTTAAGATGTTTAACTTTTTTTGTTACAAAACTAAATTGCTCAACTAAGCAAAGCATTACTTACTACACAACTACACTACTTAAATGTGCCAGTACACCAGATGTTATCATTTCTTAGAACTGTTCAAGTGGTCAACAAAGAACAGATAATAAAAAATGGTCAAACAAATAGCAAGAAATAACAGTAAAATTAGGCCGAAAGAACTATCGACAATGTTCGCAAAAAGATAAAGTTATTAAAAAACGTCAGACGTTTTTATGTAAATTGTACTTGACTGCTTACTGAGAATAACAGACACCATTTTGTTACAAACACCGTTATATTGTGCCTTGTGTCAAGATGAAATTTTAGATGTGTATTGTTTCGTGCGACATCTGTATGTGACTAACCTGTTAAACATGCCAAGAAATAAGTATACTTATATGCCATTGCATGTGTCATTTTATCTACCTACTTTGGTCTTTAGTTATTCAATTCTTTATTCTTTCATTGTTTATTCTTTCTATTGTTGCACATAAAAATTAGGTGCATTGTTGTAGGCAGGATGATAACGTAATTATAAATTGTATAGAATAGTAACAACAAAATGATATCTATAATATTGCGAGTGATTCGAATCCCACAGCCGACAACAGAAATTTGAACCATATAAAATAAACATCCCTGTGGTTTCTGTTCCACTAACATCGTTGATAATCGAGATTAGACAGATGGTAACTGCGCTTCAAGTAATTGAAAGAACTTATTATGAAAGAAATGGATATTCTTATTCTGTAATACATATACGCGGGAATAGTGATATATGTTCAAACTTTGGAACAAAGAGATGTGGATATCCCGAGACAAGAAAAGTAATATATTTTACGCATCAGAATACGAGTACATATTATCACAGATCATAAATATATGCATATTATATAGCTTTTGCAGTGCGTATAGGTAAATTTACAAAATTATATATCTATGTACCTATACATATTTATCAATTCTAAAAATAAATGAATTAAATTACACGGTTTGTAATAATTCAAGAAAGGTTCTCATAGCAAAACTTGTACAAGTTTTGCTATGGCCCTTTATCAGTGCTGGATTTCGGGCAGTGTGACTATGTTCCCTTGCACTGACGCTGAATCAAATGTGACTCCGAAGCATAATTTTAATTTTTTTAATTTTCAGTAATGGGGTCATACACTTTTTAAAAAAAAGTTGTGTTTTTTTACAAATTATAAAAATTTAGATCATTTCAATCACATATTATTCAATATTTCTTATAATTTTTCAACTTTTCATTCATAATTTCCTTTCTCAAGTTTCGCGGTTGCAAAATCGTGATGTCATCTTGTAATAGAATGTAAAGCTTGGCAAGGCGAAAGAGGTGTTGATAACAAATAAAAACTTGCTTTTCAGTGTTGTAATAATGAATACTCCGATAAATTAAATTAGATATTCGTTAATTATAACATTTTTAGTCAAATAGTTTAGGACGTGTTAAAACAAAATGCTTTGTTGTATTATATCTTGTCGCTTGTCGGTATGTCGGTAGTCTCATTATCACACCTGTCATCTCAAGTCATATGTTGCAGGTAACAACGATTTTCAAATTAAACTTATGTTTAGTATATTTGTTACATTATTTTGCCCAGGTAATGTGAATAAACTATATTTGTAAAAACCTCTCAGTAAATAACAATGACTGATAACAGTCAATTTGACAGTTGGTGTAGTTCCTCGCTCTCCGCAAGAGCGTGTTTCGTAGAATTACCAGATGGCACAGGTGCTGACGTCACAAGCGAAAAATTTGAAATAGGATGCCAATTTCAAAAAATCGTATCTTAATAACTAAATGCCTTTTAATATTAAAATTAGTATCTATATTTATAATTTTACTCAAACTTACAGAAAAAAATAAAATGAAAAAAGGTTTATGACCCCATTAAAGCTTTAAACAAGAGGATAGGGAATGGTTGCAAAGCTGCTGGACCCCTGATGGAACTATTTAAATCAAAACAAGTATCCAGAGCAGCTACAATACTCATAGAACTAATAAAATGTATGGAAGGAGTATAGACAAAGATAGACTGTAACCAGCACAGCGCGATAGAGATAGAGAGATGAAAGTCCACCCGACACGTGACTTTCATCTCAAGATGACAAGAACATGGTTTGACGTTTGACGTGTGAGTAGAATACTGTTTTGATACACTTTTGTTTGAGCTTTTGTCCTTAATTTATAATTTTGTCAATTATTTGTCATTTTTAAATAGATCAAATATGATAAAATCCTGTTGTGCATATAATTTTACAAAACAGACTGTTTCATTTGACAGGTAAATATGTCACTTTTATGTTAGAACGCTGTATATATACATATTTATTACAGTTTTCCGAAAAATTTGGCACAGGTTAGATTTAAACGAAAATTTTATAATATTTTCTTTAACGACTTGTAATTCGTAAATGGCGATAGTAATAGAAAAATGTTTCAAATAACAATTGTAGATAATAATTTTTAAAACATTATTTTTATAACAAAAATTGTCATTAAACCGTAATTTACAGAGGTACTAAAATAACTTAATAGGGCTTCAAGTAAACTACCACTTCCGGTTATTGGATTAACACCAAAAACTTATCAGCTCTTCCCAACGGGATACATTTGACATATACAAAATATGTATATTTTCTGTTCAATAATTTTTGGAGAAACTGTAAGTAAAGAGATCCACACAGACCGACAGACAGACAGACACACACACACACACACACAGCTATCGAGAAACTATTAATATCGTATTCTATGTACCTTAAAACGTGCTTATCCACTAAAAACTCACTACTGAATTTTTAGAATGATTTCTTATGGGATGTGACGGGAGGTAAAAACAAAAAAAAATAGAGGCGTGGGAAACAAATGTTAAGGGAGAATATTCAGCAGAATTATAGACTAAGAAAATAAATGATGATGATGATGATGATGATGATGAAAATAAATGGCGAAGGCGAACCAAACATAAATAAAGGAAAAATATACCACGCCAACCATCACACAAGTTGTAAGAACCAGAGAACTAAGTGGCTACTGGCTAGGAAATATAATATAAATAACGCAGGTCTGAGTCCTAAATAATAATAATAATAATTTTTATTTACTAAATAGTAAATACATACATGGTACGTCAAAATAGTTTACATAAAAAATAAACTGCTGAAAATAAGCTGCTACGAATGGCTGAGAAAGGGAAGAAAAGAAGAGGTAGCCAAGAAGAATGTGGTTGGAACTGGACTTAAGAAACATCGGAGTAGAGAAGTAGCAAAAATCAGCACAAAATAAGAAGAACTGGAAAAGAACTTATAAATACTATAGGTCATAGGCAATTAAGGCCTGAAACGCTGTTTTATATATTTTAAATATAAAGATTTGCTTCAATTCCAATAGTCGAATCGATTTATGTATTCAATTCAATCGTCAAAGATTCTTTCCACCAATCTCTCTTCTAACACACGGATCAATATTTTATATCTGTCTTGTTTTGAAAATACTTCAAGTGCTAAACCTCAAATAACTTAGTTCATTATTGCTAATTTTCTCCTTATAGAAATCCACCTGTGAAAATCTCAAAACTAGCTCTGAGAAAGGCTAAAAATCCAAATGTGTAGTGTTTTTCATAGATTTTTACACTAAAAATCTCCGAAAATCGCAAATAGAAAAAAAAATAGAAAGTTCAAAAATTACATTTGACACTAATGCAATAGTTTTTAGACATATTTGTATTTATTTTTTTATTATTTTTCTAAAGTAAATATTCCGCTTTTTCTACTGTCCGTGAAACCAATTATTTTCCACCGCATAGACTGCAAATCTAGTAAAAAGGTGTCAAATTTTAGATTCCTACCGCCCTATATATTACGAAATACAGCTCCTGTCCTTTGTTAAGTGCGCTACATACTATTTTTCTCAACATTAACTGCAAAAATTTAAATTACATTTTTGATTTCAAGAAATTTTAACCCCGAACAGTCAGTCACACTACTTTCACAGTTACACTAGTGTCTGGAAAACCCCACGAAAAGAAAAACTACTTTCCCATAACCGGATGTAATATTTCTAGGGATTTTACAATATTTGTTTAGGTTTATAGAAAACATTAAACAGATATTAATCTTTCCGAACTATGTATTTTATTCAAAAACAGCATTTTGCCAAAACTTAACTTTTTTATTTTGGACTATGAAAACAAACACATAAGGGATTTTACATATTTAATATATTTTTTTTTTTTTCGTTTATTTAATATTTGTTTAGAATTATAGAAATTGAATTTACAACGAGGTAGCATGGAAATTATGCGAATTCTGTCCATATGAAAAATTAGGTGAAAATCGTGGATTAAAGATATAAAGACAATAAAAAATTGTCCACTGTTTCATAAAATACAGTCTCAAAATAATAACAAAATTATTCTTATTCAATTCTTATTGGAACTCATCAGCATAGTGCAGCCGCCAACTGCTGTGAGACAGAGGCACCGATTGATTGGCTCAGCGAGATCTAAGATCCCAACAGATTGGTAAATGGAACTGGGAACTTAATACTCCCAGAGCCATCTACCGTTCTTAGTCTACAACAACAGACATGACATCACATAAAGCGATTTTTCAGGGGGTCGGGGGGAGCAAATCTCTTCGGGATTTTTGGAGAACGTAGAGGAGGAATGTATCTCCAGAGGGAATTTCCAGATTTTGGTTAATAAGTATTTTATATAATTCATAAAACTTATATTTGCAAATGTGCATTACGTCAAATCACCATAAACAATAAATTACTTCCATCATTAGTTAGGAAAATGGAAAATTAAATGAGTGAATGATAAATACTTATAATAAAGAAGAAACATTTTCATAGCGAATGGATTCAACAATTTAAATATAGCACGCGGTATAAATAAACAGATTATACTGCAAATTATAATGATATATTGTCAAGTTAAAAAAATTAGGTTATACTTTTTAATTTAACCAACCGCGAAAAATTACACTCTAAATGACGTTGTTCGCATTATAATTAGAATAAAAACAAATAATGTATGAGATACAAAAAATAAACAAGTTGTTGAACTCATAAAGGACTGCGTTTAAAACTATAAACCGTAATTAAAAGAGGCGTTATTTTATAGTGGTAATATAATTAGCGCAAACTTAAATACATGCTTTTAGATTCTACAAAAAAATGTATGTTTATATCCTCATGTGTAAAAATATATTATAATTTATGTGTTATTTATTTTATGGAATTTTTTTGGGTTTGTTTCATACCTGACATTGAAATCATTACTAGAAATAGATTTGACAGCAAAAGCAGAAATTACTGACGCCTTGCAGGTATGTAACCAGCATCACCTGCCTGTTTGGTAAATTGCAGATACAATAAGGTAACAAACTATCTTGTTGCTAAGTAACAGTTATTGACAGTCGGTTGACAATTAATTCAATATTAGATTTGTTTATTTCAAAATAACATTTTCACGGTAAGTGAAGGAAACTAATAATAATTATCGCAAAAAATTTTCTCACCGAATATCCCTCGACCATTGATAAATACTCATAATTTGATCACAACTACCTCAAGAACGTTGCTTGAAAGTAACAGACCTCCGCCTGCGGCGTCGGGCGGTTACCAAGCAACGTTCTTTCGGTAACTGTGATAAAATTATTTAGAATTATCAATGGCCTAGGGATATTATAGCTGATAATTTCCCCGGGAAATTATCACTTGTTGCTAAGTAACAGTTGTTGACAGTCGGTTGACAGTTAATTCAATATTTGATTTGTTTATTTCAAAATGTCATTTTTACTGTTTGTGAATGAAAATAATAATAATTATCGCAAAAAATTTTGTCACCGAATATCCCTCAACCATTGATAAATACTAATAATTTGATCACAGTTTCCGAAAGAACGTGCTTGGTAACCGCCCGACGCCGTAGGCGGAAGGCTATTACCTTTAAGCAACGTTCTTGGGGTAGTTGCATTTTAAATACAAGCTTAAATTATTGTTATCCTTAAAGTACGTTGTGTAATTAATTTTCTTCTTCTTCCTTTAGATCTATCCAAGCTGAGTATACTCTACTTGTCCTTTTGTCATTCTCCTATATTCCTCTCTTTATTTCACCAGTCCTTATTAGTTTCACTTCTTCCTCCACACCTTCTTTCCAACTACTTCTTGGGCGACTTTGTTCTTGTGGGTGTGGATTTTGTATTACATATTCTACTGATGTTTCTTGTCTTTTCTGTATGTATAACGTGCCCTAAGATCTTGTGTTGTGATAACCATGATTTTATCTTTGTCAATCATTGTGTATTAAACATTGAAAATTTCAAAACAATGACTGAAATTATACAATATTTACAAATAACAATTACGGACTAGAATAAATTACATTAGCGAAAATAGCGTATGAATACTTTACTAAAAACTTATTACATTTGAGTATCAGATTCCGATATAGCTACATTTTAGTCTTGTCTCATTTAAATTCAAATCTCGTTCGACTACTTTTATACCGTTTCCAAGTACCATACGCCAACTCTGAGAAACATACAGATGTTCAGACCAGACATATAAATATGCCGAATGAATCATATGTTCATAATGTAATGATAAAAGTAAAATAAATGCACTACAAAAATATTATACTTTTTATTAAATATTATTATTTAAAAATTTACTCAGTAATAATATAACAAGATAGTGAGAATAAATTGAAAATAATTTGACAGATCTTTCAAAAACTTGTTGTCAGGCAATAACCACGAAAGCCCATTGGGCTTGAGTGGCTATTGCCAAATAGCAACAAGTTAAAGAAAGATACTGGAGAATTATTTTCTAATTTATCGAACTCTCGAGTTATATTTAATTAGATTATTTTTTTATTTCATCAGCAGGCATGCTATTAAATCTATCTATTTAGCTCATTATGGTACACAAAGTATGGTGGTCCTACGATATTTACAATTCAGGCTGCGAAAATACAATACAAAGTACAATAATGATATTTTGTTCAAAAAGGAATCTGTTACTAACTTACTACCTTCACAATACAATAAAGCCTAATACCGAACGTTTCAAATATCGTGAAAACTACGAAAACTTTCAGTTTTAATTAGTTTATGTACAACATAGGAATTATTATTAATATTTGGTAGGGTTAACATGATTTAAATCAAGTGATTTAAATCATTGATTTAAATCATGATTTAAATCAATCGAAAAATTAAAAAAAAATCATGATTTAAATCAAACACATTTTTTCCGTGAAAAAATGTTAAAAAAATCATTTAAAATTTTTTTTAAGTCCGTAATGCGGACATTCGTAACCGATTATACATCACGCCAAACATAAACCGTAATTATTCCTAAATATCACTGCCAATAGTGCCAACTTATCAGCAATATAGAGATTTTTTTGACGACATTTAACTGTATTAGTTACATGCGTATGTCTTTTTCAACAATTTAACGACAAAGAGAAGACTGTTTAATTGCGTTGTATAAGTTGTAAAAAAGTTGTATACGTATTGAGATAATATATTCAGATTAAATTGCTTAAAGTATGTACATTTGTCTAATTTGTTTATTTATTTTATTTATTTATTGTTTTTCACATTTAAATAATATATTTGTATTGATCGTCTGTTAGTCACTCGGATTTAATATCACTCGTCTATGTTCCTCGTGTTTTTTATTTCATTAATCGGTATTATAAGCTAAGCTTATATTGATAACGATTTAAATCTGATTTAAATCAAAAAAATCTGATTTAAATCAAAAAAATCGATTTTTTTGATTTTTTTTAAAAAAATCATGATTTATATTAACCCTAATATTTGGGAACTGTTGAATCACATGACTTTTATTTTTGCACTTAAAATGATCTAAACCTTGTATCATCAAAATTTTCTCATGACAGCAATTTGCAAACAAACGTATATAACAATTATTTCGAAGTTCAATGTCTACCCACTCGTCGAAGTCACCGCAGTAGAACTATGCATTATTGCATTCCGACACAAATACCTATTAAAATAATCCTCCTACAGAATAAAATAAAGAAAAAAACACGCCTAACTAACCTCAATATTAGCATTACAATAAACAAACAACAAATCTACGAATAGAAGAAAGTAGAATCAACTTGCTGAAAATCAGAGAAATACGTTCATTATTAGATCGCTTATTTTGAAATTGAAGCTGCGTACCTATATTTGATCTATTATTAACATCCTAACATACATTTTCTATAAAACAATATCCTTATGGCAATAACATATACTTGATTACAGTAAATTTATTTTAACATAAAACAGAATTTTTCATATACATGGTTGATAGTTCATTGTTACGAATTTCGCAGGTATTAGAGCATCCTTTTTAAAATAAAACATAGGAAATCAATTTAAATGAATTATTATATTTAAAGATTATAATAAAGTTTAGTTAAATATGCTATTATTACTGAACACTTTTAAAATTATAATTATTGTAATTTTCAGTATGACATTAATTAACATTTTTAAATAAAAATAAATATATCATCACGCTTTTTACCCATTATGGGTGTGAGACTTTGCTTACGCAGATCCCGGTAGGTGATATATTTTGCGTATAAAATTCGGTTACTAGCCGTCAAGTCCTCATAAGTTGATATTGGAGGGATGTGGATTTAATAATAAATAATAATAATTTTTTTAACCATTTTTTCAAAAATATACATTTTTTCTAATATGGCGAGTCATGAATACATTTAAAGAAAATTTACAAAGTATAATATTTAGACATGTTGTAAGAAAAATAAAATGGAGACAAAAAAGAAAAACCGTTAAGGATAAGTTTCGATGATATCATTTACCTGATAAAAGTTATAATTTAAAAGAAAAATTTTCATTTTTTATGTAAATGTTTTTTTTTTATTTAGACCTGATCTTTATATCTGGTATTAAACGATTGATTAATAGAATTAAGATTTAATTAATATTTGTTAGCATAAATACATACATTTACATATTTCCAAAATGTAGATATCAGTAACCGTTAGTATTTTATACTTTTTGAAAAGAGTTCTGCACGAGAAATTTCTCTTAACTTGAGCTATATTCAAGGTAATTTTTTTTTTTTTTGATTAAGGAAAACATGCTTCAATTTATCAGAGCATCCCTAAAAACAAATTCCATATCTAATCTAGATTTTATGATCTCCAGTCCAATGCGTTACCACGGAGCTATTTACACCATATATTATTATATAATAATGCATTTCAATAATTAGAGTTTGTAGTCATGTTCATTTTGTATATATCGTTTCAGCTAAGATACATTATTTACTTTTCTGTCATGCATTACTATTTATTATACCGTACTATTCCAGATAAAATGCAACATCGGTTATCATCGGTAATATACCGAAAGTCATGAATTTATCGGCAAAATTTCGAATAGTTGTCGCATAGAGCAAAATATAAAATTGACATAATTAAATCCCAACAATGTAGCTGGAAGGATTTCAGTGTCATTTTTGACACGGGCTGCCGTTTCTACGCAGGAAATATGAGGAATTTTACCAAATAAATTTATGGCTCAACATTTATTCGGTTGATTATTGCCTGAATATAAATATTATAAAAAAACTAATTATTTATATATCAAAATTGTCAATATCAACAAACGATTGCCTAGAATATGGTGCAGGAATTTTATCAAAATTTTATTTTTTGTAAAATCATCCTCTTGGTGCAAATAAAGCATTCTAATGGCAAATGTAATAAAGAAAATAATCAATGTTAAATGTACTTGTCATTAAAATTTACTGATTTATAATTATTTAAACATGCATCACTTTCCTTTGGTAAATATTTTCGAAACTATGGAAGGATTTAGTCTAGATCTAAAACGTTCAGGAAATACATTAGCACACATATCACAATCATTCCTCAATCTATAACTAGAATTTTTATTTTCATCAGTAAAACACCTTTAAAATATGGTGACAAGTTCATTTCACATTGACATCAAATGTTTTATTTTAATTGGAACAGTATTGCATATAACTGGTATGATAGAAAAGTAAATATTGCATCATTCATAGCTGAAACTCACAGTACCTATTAATCGTAATTAACGCAGTGCTAAATTGGTTGGGAAAACGTTAAAATATAAACAATCTAATAAAATTTAACATAAATCAGTTATTTACTGAAATATGTTTGAAAAACCTGCTTTCACACATACTACCACTGTTGGTTGATAGATTACTATAAAATTCTAAATATGTAATTTGAAAACTCAAAATATCATCGTGAAAACAGCTTAGAGACCCTAAAACGTAGCTATGGTTGAAAGCTCACTATCAAAATTTTGATCTGTTACCTCTCTCACAAAAAAGTATTTAATTTAGGTTTTAGCCGATCTCGGTGGCGTAGTGGCTATGTCACTAGCCTAGCACGCCAGGGGTCGTGGGTTCGAATCCCACTGAAGAGCATGGTCGTTTGTGTTGTTCGCATACTTTCATAATCATCCAGTCATGAGGCGGCATATGACCATAGTAGTTATTCCGCATCTCATCTTCATAAAAAAAAAAAAAAAAAATTAGGTTTTGGTAAAACAGAACGATGAATGAATAATATACTACACTCTTAAGTTAGAGTAGAATTATTTTAATTTAAAGAAAAAATACACTAATACAAGCACCATTTAATTTCAAATTCAGTAGAATTTTAGGGAATATTTTGGTATGGATTTTAATCAAGAGATTTATACAAATATACCTCTTTATTTTAGTCCATTTAAAAAGTTCTCAAATCACTAGTATTCCATCAGAATAGACCACAACTCCGAAAGATTCCAAAGGCAAAGAAAAGTTGAAGAACCTTGCTTTGAAGAAGTGCATTACTTCACGTAATATTTATACCAACAGTTTATTATAATAAATAATACCCACATGTTTGAACAATGCGTTCAACAATACTAAAAACCCAGCATACTCTAACATACCGTTGTTCCAGAACCGCGGGCCAAGAATTGGGCCACGCTGGAGACTCCAACAGCCGATCAGCCAAGCAACCTGTCCGTGGGGCCAAGCGGGACGCGGAGCGCGGGGCGAAGTACCGCTACACCGGCGCTGACGGCGTGACCGTGGTCCGGAGCACCACGTCAAGTTCAAGGCAGACGCAGTCTTACAGCGGCTAGTCAACCGTGCGAACTGTGCAGTGTAGTATGTGTTAGTGAAGATACATTGCAGAAGAAGACTTGGCAAAGAGAGGTAACTTTCATTCATTGCTTCATTTTTTACTCTTAACAAGATTAAAACTAAATCATTTTGTATACATTTTAATCAAGTTTTTATATATCATATCCAGCAATAACCAATTTATATAATTGACAAAGTATTTGATATGCCAAAAATGTAATAGGTTGATTAGCAATTTTCAATATGTTTTTATTAAATGCACTGTGCGATCGATTACGAATTTTAATAATTCATCATCAGGCAAGAGCATCAAATAAATAAAACAGTTAATATCATTGTTAAATAAATAAATACGCCGGTACGCCATTTCATCCGGCCAAATTATGTCCTGCTTTTGACGGTTTTATCCAATATCAACTTCACGTATATTATTTCTTTAACAATGATATTAATTGTTTTATTTACTTAAAGCTGTTGTCTGTTGATGAATTATTAAAATTCGAATTCAATTGCACCAAAACATTTAATAAAAAAAAAAAACTCAGTCTGCACCTTCATTTCATTTCCCTCATTTCCATTGTAAAATATTATGTAACCAGTTACATAGTTTTGGATGTCTAAAATTGATATAAAATTTATTTTAAAAATTGTATAATATTATTGTACATTATACAATTAAGATCATCTGTATTTGTTATTTTTGCGGTACTGTCATACTTTTGTATTAATAAATTCAAGAACTGATAATAATCGCATCCAGAAATGATAATTTATAATAATAAAAAAAGTGAGAAATTGGATGATGAATGATAAAGAAGAGAAAAACTCAAACACTATTTTATTATTATCATTAAATTCAAGAAGTTTGCGAAGAAATTAATAATAAATCAAATGAAATAGAAATCCAATTAACATAATTCAGACTAAGAGGATGTATGAAAAGGGTAATTGACAGGTTAATTACTAATTGCGACCCTCATAATTTTTTATTTATTTCTAGAACCATCGAGAATTTTCTAGATAATTAAACTTGTATCTGTTTTATTACGAGTATTTTAATTTAAGGTATGAGAGGAAGTTTGGAGGGGGTAATAACACCCCTTACTACGCACAAGAGACGCACTCTTGGTTTAAAATAAAATCACTCTAGTCTAACAACGTACTTTTAAAAAAATGCAACGCTCGGTAAAATAAAGATGCAACAACTAGCTCTTTTTCTCTTAGATAAAACCCTAGAAGGAAATCATAATTATACAGTAAGAATAATTTCTGAATTTATTTGTACTATATACTAGTCAGCAAGAAAAAAGCCATGAAGTAGTTTTCTATTTCAGTACAGGAAGCCCATACAGTCCTTTAGCCAAATTTATGATTTTAGGATATTAAACAGAAAACAAAAATTGCCCATATTTGCATATACAGAGCGTAACATGAAACCTGGCCATAGGCATTTAACGTGGTAAATTAGAAGTGTTACCAATATGAATGTTATTTACAAAAAAAATATATTGTGAAAATTATAAATAAATTCCAAATTTGCTTGAAAATGTTTATTTTAGTGATATACATATACTTTAAATTATCTTACAATTATGTCTTATATTTTTCTTTTTCTAGATTAAATCACAATTTGACAACTTTAATTTAGATTTAAGATTGGTTTATTGGTAACAACCTTATGTCTGATAACCTAACTGTTGACGTATCAGTTGTGTTGTCAAAGTGTATTTAAGGTACGAGCAAATCGTTTTGAGAATATTGTCGTGAAAAAAATGTTTTGACTAACACGAGAGGAAAGCGCTTCTTCCACTCTCGCTCGAATTGCCTCTTTCGCTGCGCTTATGAGGCAAACTTCGAGCTCGAGAGGGAAAAAGAAGCGCTTTCCTCTCTAGTTTTACAAATAACAATTTCCTTGCGCAAAAGTGTTCAGTTCATTCAGGTTGTGATTGTTATGAATTTATAATAAACAATTACTTTATTTATTTATCTTATAATCACAAATTCATAATAAATTTTAAAAAAGTGCCAGTTTATGCGTCATATTTGTTTATTTTGTTTCATTTCCATGCTTATCACTATAAAGAAGCAATTCTTATACAACTTTAAATCCAATTATTTCCGTTACAAAACATGTAAAATAAAATATACAATCTATATAATACAAAGTGAATATTAATTCCTATTTGTAAGTTCTATAGGTCATATCGCTTCACTAAGCCAATAAGGGTTTGCAGGGCATTTTATCCTGCTTTAAGGATCCAAATTAATTTTTCAAATAACACTTTTTAATCCTGAAGCACCCTATGGGGACAGTTTTATTTTCTTATAAAAATATCGATGATGAGATTTACACTGAAATATGATCATGCATTTGGCCATTTTCTCAATAATGTCTGTTTGTGTGGATGGATGGATGTGTTCGTATGTTCAGTAGCTTATGAATAAGAAAAGATAGAATTGCAAATTTCATAAATATAAGTTTCATGAAAATGTTAAGAAACTGAGATGATTTTAATTATAATTGCAATGCCGAAAATGGAAGATTCCATGACACACAAAACAATGAATTCGATTTATTTCTAATATATAAAAAATTTACATGAAAAATGTTAGTAGTAACAATTGGCAAAAAAAATATTTGCAATTTTATTGTATCTGCTCCCAACTTTAAGAAACTAAATTGTTTAATAATATTTTTCAATAACTATAGATGTTATGACAACAAACTGATAACTGATACATCTCATATATTATGTCCAACATGAAACATGTACAAAATGTAATTATTAAATATCCAATATGCTGGTCATAAAAAAGTTACATATCATTAAAATCAGAAAAAAAAAAAATCTATATTACACGATGTTTTTAATATGGGTTTCATTTAAAAAATATATGTTTGTGTTATATCTTGCATATGTGCCCCACAAAAATAGTTTTCTACGCCACTGACGAAGCAGTACAAATATGTATCAGTTTTATTTGAAACATTTTTCTCAGTAGAAATTATTTAAAAATGAAAAATCAACGAAAATAGGTTTTTGTCCATGTTTAGTGACCTATGCATTTTTTCAGGAAAACATATTACATTAAATTAGCTTACAAGTGCGGTAACTTTTGTCTAATTAAATCGAAGTCATGGCTCTTACAGTTCTCGAGATCCCAATGGTGAAATTCAAAATTGAAACACACTGTTGTAAATTGCAGTCAGCGAGGTTCGAACCCGTGGATTTAGCAAGAGTTTTATTCACAGTACCACAATTGCAAATTATAAATTAAAAATCGGAAAAATAGCAAAATAGCTGTGGTAGAGTATAAAGTAGTGAACTATGGAATATGAGATCCTCAGTTCGATTCCTATAATTGTCAACAAATTTTACACCACAAAATCTGCAAAAGTAGAGTTCCACAGCCAGAACTAGATAGATGGCGTGATAAGATATTCATATTTTATTTATATTATAATAAATTAGACACAGTTATAAAAATACCGTAATATGAATCTAGTAATAAAATCAGTTTAATGGAAGGTTGCAAGAACACTAACCTCGAATTTTCTAGCAAAATCTTCACACAACAAAATACCGCAATAAACCAAATCCGTTATTAAATTCAATACAATTTTTTTGTCGAAATAGCTATTATGCAGTGCATTGAACTTACAAGCACAGCTCACGTCCATCAAGTTCCGTGTGAACATCTTCAACCTCAGCTACCGCTAACTACCGGAACTGGATATGAACATACGTCATAGTCGCTAAACGCGATATTAGAGCCATTAGAACCTTCCACGCGTCTTTTTATGCATAGCTAGCGACACCGGACAAATACGGCATCCGCGATACCATTCTACGATTCCGTTGTAAACAAAACCGTATCCAGAGCAATGAACTTTAACGTGGTTTGTCCAATCACCACATGGGAATGTGTAAAGTGTTATAACACCTTAGCGAATGGCGATAAATTGAAGGAAATTAACATGAATTGTTCGTTAGAATATGACGGTCATTAAGGTGATTTTTGTATGATTCTCATTGTTGTTTGTAGGTCGTGTTTTGTGCTGTAAATGTGAGGTATGACCTGAATTGATGGGGGATGCGTCATAGTGAAAATTATTCTGTTTTGTTCAGAGTAAAAAATATACTATAATGAAAAGACTTGAGACTCAGAAATTTCCTATATCCATTTTATTTGCTTTGTATGTAGCAAGTATCTTCTTTTCATTTTACTGTTTATTTTAAATGAACCAAAATTACTAATTAATGTTTCCAAGTGGGACAAATCATTTGAATATTTTTAAATTTTAAAAACAAAATGCCTCCATAGGAGGTGTGGCTTACATTTTATTCAAATGAGATTATCACCAAAAACATATATCATTCCCTGAGTGTTATTATAATCTAAACTTATGATTCGCAATGTACAATTTTAACATTTACAAATAAACGTCAACGGTATTCGTTATGTACTTAAGTGGGCGGAACTAACGCGCATACATGACGGACATACATCAGACATCAATATGTTGATCTATGCCTTGAGTTTCACCTAAGATGCAACCGTACTATTCCAGATAAAATGCAACATAAGTTGTCAATGTTAAATGAACTTGTCATCATAATTTGCTGATTTATCAACATTTCTCAAACTATAACCACAAAAGGGTCCTTCACTAAAGTCACAAAATTGCAATTAAGTCATATATATTATAATTAGACCCAAAAACATCGTACTAGATGTTATAGAAGTTTAAAAAATATTATTAATTATTAAGATAAGATTGTCAAATGGTTGGACCTAGTTTGATGATTTTTGTTTTGTTTTCAATTCGTAACCAAATAACACAATTCCACAATACACAACAACAGTGACATCATCATTTTAAAAAAATCGTTGCGGCATATTGAATAACAATTAAGACTTTTAAAACTGCAGATAATCTTCAATTTAGATAAAGTTTCATAAAAAAATGTTATGGACCTCATTGTACCAAGTAACTATTCGAATTATTTTCTCATTAGTAAAGATTTCCAAATTATAATGACAAGTTCATGTAACATTGACAACATTTTATCTGAAACAGCACGGCAATGTATACAGTGTTTCAATTTCAAGGCACACCATTGAGATCTCGAGAACCATAAAAACCACGGCTTCGGTTAAATTAAACAAAAGTTGCCACACCAGTAGGCCAATTTAATGTTTTTGATATCTCGAAAAAATACATAGGTCACTGCATTTGGATAAAAATTTGTTTTCGGTGGTTTCTTCATTTATAAATAACTTTCAAGCTATCGCTTATTGCTGTTCCTAATAAAATAGGTCTACTATTAACTATTTATACTGTCTAAACAGTGGTGTAGAAGAATATTTTTTCTTTGACTCATATTTAAAATTACACAAACTTACCTATAATTTTTTAAATGGAACCAACAGTAAAAAATATCATAGTAAAGGAGCTATTTTTTTTCTGATTTTAATAATGTATAACTTTGTACATTTCTAATATTTTACGTGAAAATAATGAAATACTAATTTTTGTTTGTCTGACGAAGAGTTTATGAATTATTTTTCAAGAAATAAGTGAAGTAGTAATTAACAAACAAAATTAAACAAATAAATGATTTGACCATTTTCTCAGTGACATCTGTGTGGATAAATGAATGGATGGTTGTGTGTCCGTATATGATATACGATAGACCAGGGGTGGGCAACCTTTTGTATAACAGGGGCCAGAATAAGATTTACGTTTCGTACGCGGGCCGTAGTTGTTAATTGACACATTTTTGTTACTTATACTACATTTATTTCTTAATTTAAACTAGGCAAATTATATCGAAAATTAAACTGTAAATCTCCCCTTTTTCTTTATCTTGGGTACTAACATAATTTAAAATTATTGTTTTTAGAAATATTTATTTATTATTTCTTCTAAAGATCTCGCGGGCCGGATTGGAAGTTTACGCGGGCCGGAGGTTGCCCACCCCTGCGATAGACTACCTAAACTTCATAATAATAAGTTACATAATACTGCGAAGTATTGAGTTGAATTTGGTCAAAAGTCGAAATTTACTTGACACGCAAAACAATAAACTATTTATTTCTATAATGGAAAGAAATTTCAAATAATAAATGCTAAGAATTAAAAATATTATTAGTTTAAAATTTTTTTATGTCATAGGTGCTATGATAACGAACAAATAACTGAAACATTTACACAAGGTTTAGAGTTACTGTTTTATCAGGAAAACAAATCAAGAAAAGCTTGCAATAATTCGAAACGTATTTAAATAAAATAGGTTTACAGAACTTAATTCAAATACTGCTTCATATGTAGAAGAAAGACCGGGTGGTGCCTACACCAGATTTTTAAAATTGTTAAAATAGTTCTACATGAGACACACTTCGATTATATGCGTGTTATTTACAACAGATCAAGATAAAATAACCTAATGTCCGACAAAGAAAGTAAGTCATATATCACTTTTATTTTCAATTCTAGAACAATCGATAGTAAATTTTTATTAGCAATTTCTCCATGAAACATTTACCATTAACCCATTTCAAATCAAGTGTAACCACTGTAGTTACTTAGAAATACGTTTCCGCAGAACTAATTTATGTGAAATGAATCAGAGCTGCAAGTTAACGACAATCCCAAAAAATTTTGTGATCCCACTTACCGTTTTGTTGACGTTTTGGAGAAATGTTTGGTTAGAATTCCTCGCATTCCAGTAACGGTTCAACGCATTCTTCCTGATGATGATGTCACTAAATAATAACACTATACCACTAACACTGTTCTTGTGTTCTTTGCTTCAACACTTCAACTTGACCCACATTGGAATAAATACAGAATATTGTTTACTCTTGACGATACAAAACATTACTGTACTTCTTTCTAATTAAATTAATAGTTATTTATATTTCAGGTACTGTTACTTGAAACTTGAAAGATGTTATTATAAAATTAATTGAGTGACGGTTACGTAACGTAGCACATATGTGACGAATTTTTCGACTGATTTAGGAAATTAACAGTAAATATCATATATTCTATTGGTGATTTGACAACAGCACGTTCTGTTCACAGATAAAACACTGATTCAATTTGTTATTGAATGAGGCGTCATTCAATGGACAGGTTACAACAATTATTTTCTACTATTAGCAACAAGAGTTCATATGTTTTACACGCATTGAAATACTTTTGGCGCGGTATTTTAAATTTAATATAAATATTTAATGTATATTTGAAAAATTATATTTTTCTCAGTGGCATAAACTCGAATAACCTTTGCTTAACTTAACTTAACATTGTGAAGTAATAAATTGATGTTTAGTTTAAGAGCAGGACGCGCAGCCGATCTCGGTGGTGTAATGGCTATGTCACTAGCCTAGTACACAAGAGGTCGTGGGTTCGAAACCCACTGAAAAGCATGGTCGTTTGTGTTGTTCATAATATTCATAATCATCCATTCATTGGAAGTAACTTCTTGTACTGAAAAATATGTAATTGCAATAATTTAAATAAAAACCACTTGTAATATTCCAAGAGCATGGATTATTATCAGATTTTTTTTTTTAATTTTTTTTGCAGTATTTCCGAAATTCATTATGTATTTCCTCAGTTTCTCCAAAATGCAGAAAGAATTTCCTTAATACTTCGTACCTATATATAAATATTAATGTAAACCTGTACTTGACACTTGTATAAATATAAAAATAAAAACTTCAGCTACACAACACAGGAATAGTACAAGAATAAAGTTTAAATAAAACAAATTTATATTAATATAATACGTTCTATTTCTAAATATCAAATAAAATAAATTTATTTAACAGATATATTATTTTGACAACAGAAAACGGAGACAAAAAACTTCCCCTCATTTAGGTTTGATTATTTTTAATTTTAAGTCTAATTTGACTATCATTGTTTTTTTATCTGTATCATGTAAATCTGGATTAATTAAACAATATTTCTTAGTACAATTTTTTTCTAATAATTCTAAATGTTTGGCAGCATCTTTATTAGTATTATAGTAGGTATTAATATTTTCTTCTGTATCCGTTCCAGCAGATCTTATTCTTTTATTAGCACTGTCCTCTGTGTTGGATATTTTATTTGTATTATTAGCCTGTTTATTATTATTTTCTAGATTCTTCAAGAAAATATCATTCTCGATACAGTATTTTCTTTTTACGGAGTTTCTTGATAAATTACTTATTTTTCTTTGACACTCATGTTTTATGTGGAATATAATTTTTTTGTGTCCATCAGATATTTTAAAAAACTGAATGTTTTTAAAATAGATACCAAAAAATGTTCTTTCTTCTTCTTTCATTAATTGAGATATTTTTTCACGGGCAAATACCTCCATAGAAGCAATGTCACTGTTTTCTATTTTGGCTAACGATATAATGTTATCATAACCCGTATATCTTAAAAGTTTTATTAAATAATTAGGAACATTAATCTCGTGTTGAGCATTTATTTCATTGACAATATCGTCTATAGATTTTATTTCAGCCATATTATATAAGAGTACGTGTAGTATGCCACTAAATATTTGATCTACGGAAAATTTGATGTTAACTTAAATGTATTGTTTTAATTACAAAACTATTAAAAAGCATAGTTTTATAATACACTTACCAATACTGCAATATAATTTCATACACATTCTTCACTCGTACAACTGCAAACTGAGAGATTACTCGATAGACTGACACTGAACTAAGATTATATCAATCCATGAATATTTCCAAGTATTTCTAAGTATTTCCGAAGTATTTCCAAGTATTTTAAGGTATTTCCAAGTATTTCCGAAGTATTTCCAAATATTTTCAAGTATTTCCGGGAATTTTCGATATAGGTACTTTTTATAAAATGTACAGTGATTTTCACATAGTGGTTAACCCCTCGATTTGAGCATAGTTTGCAATATTTTGCAAAGAAAGAAAAAAAGAATATTACTTTCTCTTGTTAATTCTGTTAAAAATTCTAATTCTTCCCAACAACAAAGTCAACAAATTATTACTTTCAATAATTGCATTTTTATTATAAAAAACATGTGCCTACATAAATTCTGTGTGAAAATCTAATAAAAATAAACAAATATAGTTATTTGTAACTGGCACTAAAATACCAAATTTACAGCAGAGGTTGCCGTTAACCTATTTTGAAAGTTACCATTAAATTATATTGTTATGCGTCTGTTGAACGATCTGCTCAACAATAGCAAACCAACCATTCAACAAACCCATAGCAACCGCTCAACAAACTCCTAGTAACTTTATTTGAAGACGATGAAAATATGTATTAAAAATAGTCACTAAATTAATATTCATTAGAATAACGGAACACGGAACCAAACACAGATTTACAGGTTCGGCAGCATTCATTGCCTCTCCTATAAATTTGTTATTTTGGTGCCTAGTATAAACTAAATAACTATTTTATGCAACCGGAAGTAAATAAGCGTTTCGCAGCCGCAATACAGGCCGCCACATGAATTTCGCAGCTGTTGTTATGGTAGTAGCCGCGAAATAAGGGTAAACAATCATTTTGACACTTCAGAATTGACATGACGGATAATATATTACAATGAAAGTGACAAAGGAACAACTTTCCCTTAATATCTGTTCTGATAAGAATATCTAATAACTGATTGCTTTGGTTATCAAATGTCAATTTAACAGCCACCTTGAAAACCAACTTTCTATTTACAATAAAACTGTTTAAAATTATTAAAATTTGAAATTGCACATTTTTTTACGGATCCACAAAAAATAACGTCTACACCTTGTCCGCGACAGCCTTTACTTTAGAACCATCGAGATTGTCCTGCCTCGGTCTCTCGATACGATAAAGAGTGATTTCGCAGCCTCGGTACACCTACCAATAACTATTTTTACCGATTGCACACTTTAAAGACTGCCAACAGTCTGTAAAGTGTGACTTTTACTGCCTAGACTGTAAAAATGTTTAACAGCAACAGCTCAATAAAGGCTAAGTAACCGTTAACAAATACATAGCAACAGATGGACAAACGAATGGCAACGTAATTTGATGGCGATAACCTCCAAAATAGGTACCACATAATTAATATTAATTCCAAATCGGAATCAGAATATTATTGCTAACATCTTTCATTAAAAACTTTTTTTTGCAGATTTAACATAAACTAAATTTATTGTTTTGTCACGTTCAGTAAATTTCCACTTCCAGTTTTACAATTATAATCAGCTTTGCATATATCAAGCATCGTTACTGTTACTTTTCTTTATTTATTATAAGAATTCTTGCATATAATTAATATTTGTTTCTCTTTTCCAGATAAAAATGCATTTATTGCTACTACTTCCGCTGTTAGCAGCGGCGGTGACCGCTCGTCCGCAAACGAGCACCTCATCAGACTGGAAACCCATCGAAACCGAAACACAAACCCAACGCCTCAGGTACAACAGTCAGTTACGCGAATTCCCAACTTATTATCGTAATTTTATACCCGTTCATTTCCAAACACACCCATCTAGTAATCAGTACCGAAATAACGGTAAGATCTTAACATGGCACATGAATGACATATTAAACTTGTTTGATGAAACGACGAAAAAACCACAAATTAAATATAAAATATCGAATATTACTTCGATCAAAGAACATGCTAATAAAAATAAGAGTAATAATAAACGAAAGACTAATGTAAATAAAAATCCGAATAAAATAAATAACAATAATAATCATAATAATAAACATTGGCCGGACACGGAAATACAAACTTTTGAAGATTTACACAACTATCAAAAATATATAACCTCAACTCGACCAACTGCTCATAAAAAACCAAAACCAGTAATACAACATATAGGTACAAAAGTATCCGAAAATATACCAAGTAATAACAAAAATACTAAATGGCATGAAATTAAAATGAAACCTCCGTTTAAACAAGCAACAGAACCAACTTTGCATCCAATTCCAAGTTCTTTGCCAATAGAAATAACAGAAAATAGTAATCCATTTCCCGTGAAAATCCCTCACACAAATAATGTTATTAATGTCAACCCTCCGTCAATTAATTTCCCTGATATTCCACCTACTAATAACGTCCATATAGGTACGACAGTTCATCTCACGCCCGAACTAGAAGACGACGAATCAAATTCAGAATTAAAACCTGCTAATAATCCTAGTAATCCATGTCCAGCTGTTTCGATTACAACAAATACAATTTACAACAAAGAAGTATGTCCTGATTTAGATATTGTAATAAATAATCATATTCAAACCAACACAAATTTATTTACCGATAGTCCAATCTTAGATGATTCAGTTTCTGTTGAATATGAACCAAGTCCAAGTGACATAGACCCAGAAGAAGCAGATTATCCGGAAGAAGAACTAGAAAGTGAAGAAACTGAACCTGAAATTGAACCTAGTATTGAAGAACAAGATGAAGAACCTTTAGTGGATGATGGTTTAGGAGAATCTGCTTCTTCCAGTGGTACAGACTCTTCGGATTCTGGTTCTAATTCTGGTAATAGACCCCAGTTACCTAATTTACCTGGTTTACCTCAAAATGATAATAATAATAATAATAACAATGAAAATGGAGGTTTGTTAGATACTGGGTTAGGCCTTCTAGATCTTCTGAATCCTTTTAATTATCCTTTGATTAGTTTGGTAATAGCGCCGTTAACTTTAATTTTGACGGGGTCTTTAGGATTAACTACCTTTTTTATACCTTGGACTCTTTTTCCAACTGTGTTTCTTTCCCGAAAAGCAAAACAATCTAATTTATCCGATGAAGAAAAACCTATCATTAATCCGGATGGTTGGTTCTGGCATACGAAATATAAAACTTGGGCTAATTTTGATCAAAGAGAGGAAAGTAAAAGTAATAAACATAATAATTTAGCGAAATTTATTTTAAGGTTAATAGATGAATTTGCTAAAAAATATAATTCTAATATAAACAAATCTTGGAAAAGACGAAAAAAATAGTTGTATTATATTAAATTATTTACAATCTTCAGTTTATATAATATTTATTTCTGTAATATAAAACGTTACAATTATTTTAAACCAAAATAATTTATAATTATTTTAGTTGTTTTAAGTTATAGAAATTTTATTTTTGATTTAATGTCAAAATTCAACAATTGGCTACATTATGTATTGTAGTATTAAGATATAATAATATATGTAAATAAAGTACCGATAAAATAAAAATCTAATAATATTTTAAGTCTACTATTTACAGTTGTATAATAAAAAATTACGGTATTATCTTTTGCACTAAATTTTACATAAGAGACAGTTATGAGCAGCCCACATCAAATACACGCGTGCACACATGCAAAAAACGTTTTAGGGAACTGTGCCAATGTAGAAATAAGTTTTATTCTCCAATAAACTTCTATTTTATTTGATTTAGTTTCAAATCTAGAAATAAATGTATGTGTTTGTGTATACTAACATCTATTTTTAAAATAAAACAGACTTTACTAACGTCGTTTCTTTTTATTTCTCATTTCTATTCCATTTTACCCGTATTCCTACAGTTTTCTGTTAGCCAGAAGGTAGATTCATTATTTCAGATATTATTTCAAAGCTTTGATTGTTTCCAGAATTGAAAATCAAGAAACGAGGACATACAAAACAGATTCTCCTGCGTTGAAAGAAACAGTACAACAATTAACAAATCAACTAAAACCAAACAGAACAGAATTTACAATGGATACTAGAACACCACCGAAAATTAAATTCCAACAGAAAAACATGGAGAAGAAGAAGCAAGAATCAGTTGAAAATTCTCACCCTGGCGTTGCAGTTCCAATCGATGTTGATTCGTTTTATGAGGCATCTACACAAAAACGACCAATCATTTATCGCAATGAAAATAAGACTCCAACACCTGACAGCGGAATATCCACTTGGATACTCTTGAGTGGTCAATCAACTACATCCAAACCAGTTCGGAAGCAACCTACAATCAAAACAACAACTACGACAACAACTGCAGAGCCTACGGTGAATAAAACAACTTTTATGACAGAAAAACCTGTAAAAGGTACCATTAAAATAAAGCCACTTACAACAAGAAAACTTAAAACCACGACTCCTTTACCTACAACAACAAAAACAGTAACAACTACAACTGTAGCTTCTACAAAATTATCTACAACGGAAAATACAAAAACTACTGAGAAAAAACCGGATAATAATCGGTTAATGACTAAAATTAAGGCGTCTGTTTTAAACAATGCTGTTAAGAATAAAACAACTGTTGTTCCAACAAGCACCGTTGCTACATCAACAACTACATTAACTACAGCTGCAGTTAAACAAAAAACAACCGAAAAACCAATGAAAGATATCATAGAAACTAACAATACCATTTCAGAAAATACAGAAACCAATGAACTTCAACCGGAAGCAAAAGATGGAGCTTTAGATTTATTAGATAAATCAGCTGCAACTACAAAACGTCCACGAAGGCCGGCAAACAACAAAAGAAAGAAGAACAACAATAAAAACCGTAGGAGGAAACCAGCGAATGCGAACGAAAAAATTGATACAGCAATAGGAAATAGTACAAAACCTTTAAATAAAGAAAAACCAATTGGAACTCAAATTTATAATTATTTATCAAGAGAAATAATGCCAACTGTTGGTGTAGGCCTCGTAGGACTAATGGTGACTGCAGGGTTGGCCAGCTATTTCCTGTATCCTTTCGGAGGATTACGCAGAACTTTCGAAGGTGCAACTGACCGTAAAGATTACTATTATGACGAATATGCTGCAGGGGGTATGGCAGAAGAGGAATTAATTGGAAAAGTTATAGCTGGTATGCCTGAACAAACCGAATATCCATCAAACTCATACCGAACTCCGCTAGCAAGAAAAGACGCGTACAAAAACGAAATTAACTACAATTACAGAAATGCTGATTCATATTACCCATATCCTAAAAATAATGAATATCATACAGTTGCAGTTGGATCTAAGATAGGTTACGGTAGAGATGTCATAGAACAGCAAAAGGAAACAGGGTATACAGTTGATGATGGTGAACCAGAAAAAAATCAGTTTGTAGTCGGGAATATTCCAAAAGAATTTGAATCTATTACATCAGACTCAGTTCCAGAACATGGCCCAAGAAGTCTAAGAATTCGCCGGTATGCACAAAATGAAGCTGAAAATGAAATTATAGATTTTAAATACAAAGTTACAAAAGATAAGATGAAATATGCATCTGCAACTGTGCAACCATATTACAGGCAAAAAACGTCTACTACCACTACCGAAAGTACATCAGAAAAATCAGAAACCACAACTGAAGAATCAACGACAGAGCCGACCGTATTACTACAACCGGAACAGCCAAATTTCTTTAGTTTTCTCAGAAATTTACTAGAATTAAAAGTTAGGCTTGGTTTAGATTTATTGCTAAGAACGACTGATTCATTTTCTAATTACTTGAGAGGTGTTCAAGCTAGAGTAAACAATGTTTTAAAGGAAGAAAACAGTAGGACACCTCCACGCTAGCTAATATAATTTATTTTGTCACTTTAAATTTGTAGTAATTTAATTATCAAATGTATATGAATGTGTAATTGGCAAGTAAAAGTAATCTAAGATAATTACTGGGATACAATAGTTGAAAATAAAAGATCCCTGCATTGCACCTAAGAAAAACATTGAACGCTACTATTGAGATTAAGAGTGATTAACTATTTTTATGTTGCATATGAAACGTTTTTAGATATAAATTAGAGAAAAACTCGTCAAGTATGAGGGAGAGAATTTATTTTGAAAGTATTTCTTTAATACAATTTAGGAACGTTTGACGACGAAAAATAAAATGAGTTAAACATTTTGAAGGGAGCAATGATTGTAGTATTTTTGGCGTACAAATTTCAAAGATTACTATAATTAATGAATGAGTGAGATTATTAGCTAATAGCTATTTAGTACCACCTAGTATTTTTAAGTGTATTATTTCATAAAATATATTTTTCACATCACATGTAGGTATATTTATACGTACACCAAATGTATGAATGAAATTATAAGTTATTTTTATAAAACCAGTGATAAAAATATGTATAATTATTTGTTTATAAATAAAAACGATTTTTGTATAATTTTACTTTTTGTTTTAAATCATATTCCTAAATAATACAACTTAAATATATAACAGTCTTATAAAATACATGCTAAATTTAGTATTAATATATCACTTTCAAATGATCTAAATAGATACGTAACACTTAAAAGATATTTCAACAATAAGTTACCACATTTAAATCTCTTAACTGACTAATTATCCGGTTTGAAATCACTAAAATAGGTGTTTTAGCGCAATAAACAGGATAAGCTCTTACAAAACAATGCATTACAATTAAGATACATTTAAATAATCATAAACAAATAAGTAACAAAAATAACTTAGAAAATGAAGTGTTTTTATGACGCCCGCACATGAGTGAACAATTTAAAAGGAACTTTACTCGCATTAATATTATTCTGTAAATAATTATTCACATTTCTTTTCTTTCTTCCAGTAACGAAAGGTACCAACATTGCCATGGTAGCAGGAACCATTCCAGCGCCAACTGCTGCTAAAACCGCTGTTGCATCTTGAGAATTAGAAGCAGGAACTTGTTTTACATTACTAGGAGGCCTTTTTTGTTGATTCGGTACACCATGTATCGGTTTTGTGTTAAAAATAAATTGTGTTCTTACAGGTTTTTTAACATTCTTGTGCGTATATCTTGTTTTATTTTTGCGTATATTTTCAGCAGAACCAGTAGCAACAAGATGTTTATTATGAGATTCTTCAACAGTTTCAAAAGTAGATTCTACTTCTAATAATCCGCCATGCGATGTGGTCATATTTATATTTGTGTCATTATCTGGAGGCAACACTGTTAATCGAATTCCTCTACGAGTTCCTATAGAGTCAGGAGTTACTTCAATGGATCTTTGGTGTTTAGTTCTAGGATATTGGTAACCTTTAGTTGTGGAAACTAACACCCACTCACCGTTTCCGTTAATAGGGTGACTCGCGTGGTGAGAACTGATTAAAGGACGCTCTTGAATTGGTTCATAACTTAGTATAGGACTCTGAATTTGTTTAGGGAAATCTCCAGGTCGCCCATCTGTTATTATATCCCTATTGTCGTCTTTGTACCCGTGAGATCCATATTGAAAAACAGGAGATGGATTCCGATCAAGCCAAGGATCAGGAACAGGTTTGTTATTCCAGTGATTTTGAGGGGCATTTTGCGAAGGTCTCATATTCCAAGATGGTTTTCCTGGCATCTCAATTGGCCATTCTGATGGATCAGGTTTTATTTTAATTGGTCGAACATCAATACCGTACGCTGGTTTGGAAAAATGAGGTCTTTCTTGAAAATTCGGTTTCGGAGGAAATTCTGGCGCAGGTCTAATGTCAGAATCGTAATTAGCTACTGGTTTGTCCATAAATATATTATCCTGGTCTTCGTATCCATCGTCATTATCATTAAAATTATTATTGCTGTTGAAACTATTTGGGCTACCATTATAATTTTCATTACTTTCTAAGTATGTGTTTTTATATGGATTACCAGGATGTTTTGTGTTCCAATTTGATTGTGGTTTGCTTGAATGATTTTCCCACGGTTTAGGTTCATTTTTATTACTTTGCCATTTTGATATTTTGCTAGTTGACCAAGGAACAGCTTCTAAACTAACCCATCCTTTTTTATCATCATAAGGATGTTTATGATGTTTGATATCAACTAGGCCCCAACTCTTCGATTTATCATCATCATCCATTCTATCATTATCTAAATATATACTTGCTAATTTATTTATTGGTTCTTCGGTGGTAGTTCCTTCAGTACTTACATCAAATTTCTTTCTTCCTTCTTTAATTTTTTGAGCGTATTCTTTTAAAAAAGAATTCAACGCATCTGCTGAATAACCATTTGAAGTTTCAGGTTCATGGGTAACCGGTTCATTGATTGTTGACTGAGTGTCTTGTGTTGTAAAATAATCTTTACCAGTTTTATGTTTAGTTCCACGATGTTCAAAATCATTTTGAGATGGAGTAATAACGTCAGGGCTCCAAATTGGTTCCGCTTCAATAATTCTTATCGGAGCTGCTCCTGGTACTTGTAGATCGTAGGTTTTGGTGGCTATCGCAGCAGAAGGTGGAACATTAGAATATCGCACAGTTTTAGCATTAGCCACAGCAACCACTAACAGAAACAGTAACATCGTAACAACCACTAACTCCGACTATCGAAACATAACTAACTCTTTTGGTACCCTGGGACTTAGTATTATAAGTTCAGACTACAAAAAATAAGAAATGTGTTACACATCTTTCCCCACCAGATGAGAATTGCTTTCTCTCCTTTTTTCTTAACTTGAATCGTGACTTTTCCATCTCTTTTATTTTTCTTGACCCCAATTTGATCGTTAAACTTGGTTAACAAAGCATTCTGTTTTAAATGTGCATTATTTCACGGTCATATAGTTGACACCTTTGATGCCTTGTCACCGCAAATGTGAGTTTATTATGATTTATGAATTAAACTATCGCAGAACAATGCTGCATTATTTTATAATTCACTTAAAACAATATCTACTTTCATGCAATTAATCTATTAACATACATAGTTTAATGATACACTGGACAATTTATATTCTATGGAAAGTAATCTTATATATCACTTATTTTATATTCTCTATAAATATCATTCCTTGCACGCGATATACTATAAATAGGTACGTTTCTATGCCAGCATACATTTCATACTTGAATTAATACTCGATTGAGGACATCTAATGACATGATATAAGTAATTAATGAAATCAAAATTATGTCACATATTATAGATAAACAAAGAAATTTGTACACAAAAATTATTTTATTATGCCATGTACATATGTAATTATAATTTTAAAGAAGGATGAGTGATTACATATTATATTAAGTTCAAATATTATGACTTTGGGTCACTTAAAAATTCTATGATACTTGAACTAATTTAATAATTATCAAAAGAAATACCTAGTTACATTCTATTAAGAGTTAAAATTACGTGTATATTTAATGGCAAGGTGTCATGCTATTATGGGCAGTTGGTACAGTTTATTGAAACCCAAAGGATCGCTATAAAACGAATAAACACCCTTTAATTACGTTTACAAAGAAACCTTAAATTATACCTGCCATAAATAAATGAACACTGTCGATGGTTTCTCAAGTTTAACACAGAATTTCACAAAATTAACGAGAATTAAATATTAAACTTTTGTCACTATTTAAGAAATAAATAAATAAATACTGTTTAAGCTGATTTCATCTTGATTTTGATTCATATTTGTCCTATATTCTTGTTGAACATTTTGAACATTATCACTAGTACTATTATTTGCGCCAGCAACTTCGTCATCGTTGAAAACCCACGCCTGTCACATTATTTTTAAAACATTTTAAATCTTGCTAATACAAAAGTAGAAGCGCAAATGAAAGATTCTCATAATACACTAATCCGTATTAATTTTGCTAATAATTTTATGTCGTAAATGTAAATCTTTACATTGGAAAAATGATAATTTGGTAACACAAGATCAATAAATATAACATTTAAAACCAAGAATAACTTTTCCTTTAATCCGATACAGTATTCTGACAAATATAGATCAATTTTCGATATAAACGTTGAAAGGTTTGAGGGGTGTTTAATCATTTTATTACGATCCTTTGTGTTTTGAGGGAGAACAGTATACTGTGGTTCGAGTTTTAATTTAATAAAGACTCTTCACATCATATTTTGTAAAGGGGATAAATAAAAAACCTGGATATAAATTTTAAAAATCATTATATTTGTTAATTAAATGCTGTTGATTTCTACAACAATTTTCAAACATAATTCCTGACGTATAAATTGCAGCAGTAACATTTTAAACGACTGCAATTGTCGGTCAAGACTATCCATTACCAAGATCAAGATGACCTGCTCTGAGAAATTATAAGATTCTACTTCACAAAGAACCTGATGTTGTACTGATACAGCATTCAGTGCAGTCAAGTCGCCAGTGAAATGAAAAAGTGAACAGAATAAAGTGAACATCCACTTCGTTAAAATTCACGGGCTGCACTCGACCATGAACAGAGATAAATCATGCCGGCAACAAGATATTGACCTACAAATTCGCAATGTTTTCTTAGAGCATGTTTGTTGGTATTCCTATTGTTATATGTTAAACACAAACTCATATAATTACTCATTCTTTATCGCCATACGTGTTTTAGCATCGTGACAAAAGAAACTAGAAATATTAGAGCGCGACAATTATGTTTTTCTCTTTTCACAGCTACACAAGATGAATTCTAGAAATGAGAATAATTTGGAAGGACTTAAAAAGTGAAAACATCCTTTTCTTTAACCAACAAATGATCTAAATACGCCTTAAAGCTAGAGAGTGAAGACAAAAACAAAATTTATTTTTATCTTTTACCGAAATCTGTGCAATTATATTTCACTAATTCAAAGAAGCGTAAAATTTATTTCTCAAAATATTTTAAGGTCATTTAAATTTTTTATCTGAGATTCAAGATGTAACTTACATATATTTCAAAATACTTACACGCTTTTTTAACTATTTATTTTGGAGAAACTGTTTGACAGATTTAATTATTCCCAGACTAATAATTTGCAATAGATCGGAGAAAGTAAAATAATGACGACTTAGATTTTTCATTCAATTTCATCTCAATTATCAATAAAAAAATTATATAATTTTCATATAAAACAATTCGATCAAAAAGCAGGCTGTTAAATTAAATATTAATCAATATTTTAGTTAAGATAATAAAACTATAATTACTATTAGTAATAAATGAAAAAAGAATAATTTGATAACACTAAAGATAAACTTTATTTTTAATGACATAATACAACATTGTAAATAATTAATATCTCTATGAGAATATTGGCACATAAAATATATTTTATAAAAATAAAATAAATGCTACCAGCGATAAATGGAAGAAGATGGAAAACACTGGTAACTAATGGAAGACATTTAATCTCATTTCAGAGACATTTTTATCAACGAGATTCAGTTTTACTGCATGACGGGCATAGCAACAGATGATTTGGTAACAGCCTGTCCTTTTCTCCACAAACTTGTGATAGTTTTAGTCTGAGTATAGAAGTTCAAACCTTGTTTACCGTAGAAGTGGCAATCGCCCAAGAAGCTGCCTCTACTTCCGGTGAAGCTGAACATTGGCAAAGGAACCGGAATCGGAACATTCACACCAACTTGACCAACGTCGATTTCGTTGACGAAATGACGGGCGTTTGATCCGCTTGTTGTGAAGATGGCAGTTCCTAAAGATACAAAAATGTTGGTTTTTTATTTGCTTTAAAAATTTCAAGCGTTATGCTTGGAACGCCATTCTGGCCATAATTTATTTTGTGTATATATATTGGATTAATTTGTTTCATTATTTATTTATTCTTGAAAATTCTGAATGACTTAAAAAGCCTTCCAAATGTATAAATCTTTATAAATAAAATCTTGTTAGTCATGATAGCGGGGCCAAATTTGTATAAATTTGTATTTTGAGCAAAAGTTATGATCTAAAAACCTATAACTTCGACTAACAAAATTATATTCATTTTTAACGTTTGCATTTTGGGGTAAAATATTTTTGTATCGCAGGTGGTTAAATTTACATTTGTCAAAATTATAAAAGACTGAAATGACTGATCCTGAAGGTGAATTAATGGAATGTACTCCACCGGAACTTTGACAAGTGGCAGAAAAAGAAACAATAAAATTGCTTCCACAGAAATACTTATATTTTTCAAAATCGATTAGTAACCAAATGCGCACTGATTTCGTAGGTTGGAAAGAGACAACTTTGAATAAATATTTTCTCTTTTGTCTAATTGCGTTTAAAATGTAATTAAATAGTCAATATATTTACCGTTTCCGTATGGGCTTGAGTTGATCATTTCAATAGCTTGTTCAAGAGAATCTGCAGCCATAATACTGAGAACCGGGCCGAAAATTTCTTCTCTGTAACACTCCATTTGAGAAGTGACGTTAGAAAGAACAGTAGGTCCAACAAAGTTTCCGTTAGGGTATTTTTCTACGACGATTCCTCTGCCGTCCAAATCGCATTTTGCTCCCTTGAAAAAAAAAAAACATATTTAAATACATGATTGATTTCCAATCATATTTAGAAAAAAAAAATAAATTCTTAAAAAGTTTTAGCTAATCTGAATGTTGGTGAAGTGTAATCTTTCTTTAATTGGTATTGAAACATTAATCTTTTAATTAATTATTAAAACATAAGTACATAATATAGTTTGTTAACAGTTTTGAGTATATGTGGCTTTAAATACAATTGCTACTTTAAAATTTTGAACGTTTTTGGTTTTTAAAACAATTAATGTTTGTGATGAAATAGTTATTTGTTCAATCCAGCTATTGAAACTTGTTGTTTCTTACTTGGCAGAGCTCGAAACCTTGTTTTATCCACTCAACTCATTCCTATGGCAACGGTATGGGTAATGACAGGTGAGTGGGCGAAAGTTCTTTCGCTAACTACTTTCACCCACTCATTTGTCATTGCCAAATTGAACCTAACCTAACATTGAGTATATGGATCACAAGGATGAGGGCGCGTACTTACAATACCAGTATTGAACAAAACGCTATAAAACACTGGTGAAGAAAAAAATTCGCTCAATACCAAATGCGGAAAGATATTCTTCCTACATGAACGCTTATTTCAAGCACGAGGGTTTTATTTACGCGAATGTGTGGATGACGTCTTTCCGCAAGAGTGTGCAACGCTTTTTGTAATGAACATAATTATTTTTAACGGAATTACAACTTAATCAAAATATTTGTAAACTTACAAATTTACAGCAGCTGTAATACAAAATCACCGGTTGCTAAGGAATTTGATATGACAGTTGAAAAACAATTTATATTTTGATACACGAAAATGAGTAAGATTTTATTAACTAAATTTTGTTATTTTTAAGATGATTTTGTTGTAGAATACCCGGAGAAAACCTGTTTAAAAAAAATTTATTCCCGCATGCATGCGCGATTTAAAAGCTCTTGGTTGCCAAAGCGTGCGTCAAATGTTGTTTACAAGTTTGTGAGTTCGAAGAGAAATTTTAAATATTAAGGACCTTTCTGAGAATTACCACAAAAGGGCATTTCCTTAATTACATACAAAATTCTTATGTAACATACTTATAAAAAATTGTTTTTATTTATAATTTAAAAAATATGTTTCTTAATGTACTTTACCTGTCTAATGCCGGACTCAATCAAATTATGGATTCTTTCTTTGGCTTCACGAGAGATAACAGGACCTAAATCAGTTCCTGGTTCGTGACCGGCATTTACCTTCAATTTCTTCGCACGTTCGACTAATTCTGGGATCCATTTTTGAGCGTCACCTGAAAGTACAAATAAAAATAAACATTTTATTATCACATTCACCACTTTGCAGAATTAGTTTCGATAGTAAAAACTGTAAAATTTTATGGGAGATGCTGTTTATGTATTTAACAAATCTTAAATTATGTTAACGCTACTTTCATGGGCCTGAAGTGCGACATTCGTAATACTTTTTTTATTGTACTTTGTAAGTATTTATACTGATAAAGCTGTTATATATTAAATATTTACTTTAAATATTATCTCAAATATGAAGATATACATTATATTATATTTCCCACAATAAATAGAATGCGCACCACATAAAATTATCATTATTCTTATGGATGCAATAAAAGAATCGTAAGTTTCTATTTCATGTTAAAATTTAATAATTTTCTTGTGGTAGATTTCAACAATGTGACTTAAATTTTAAGTTTGACACAAATTAACAATATCGAATCGAAAGTTTGATAGCAATGTAAACTAGTCTTCATGTAAAATTTTATTTCGATTTGCTTTTATTTATTGTAATCATGTATAATATGCAACAATTGATTATATTAATACCGTATCAGCTAAGATGCAACATTAACTTTTCTGTCATTAATGAAGTATGGATACCAGAGACAATTTTGAGAATATTTATTACAAAGATTAAAAACTGCAACAACAATGATAACCTATGTTACATTTTATCTGGAATAATACTGTGATATATAGAACTGTAAAGAATTTTCGATTGTATGATTATTTTATGTTGTTAGAATCAATGTGCATAATTTTTCTATCTTAATCTTAATTATTAATTAATAAATAATTCCAGTTGTTAATTCTACAAATAATTTTATGTTATATATATATATATATATATTTGTTAAATAAATATATCATCATATCGTTCCATCATTTTTGTGTGTCATTTGGTTTGCGTAAATTTCGGTAAACTATTTATTATTTCACGTAACTTGGGATATCAGTTGTTAAGTCTCTGCCATCAAAGATGTTAGTGGATTGTGAACCGCAAGGATAAAGTTACACATGGTGTCAATTTTCGTCGACTCTTCTGCAGTCCAATACGTTATCACCGAGTTATTTACGATATAAATGACCATTGTTAAAAAGAAAACAACTGTTTATTTTTAAGATACCATAAATTTAAGTAATTGATCAATAGATTTATCATTACTATTAATTGCTTTATCATCAACAAAATACATAATAGGTACTTGAAATGGATAGATACAAATTTGATTCATCTTGTACTTGAAGCATTTTCTCTAAATAATTTAGGAATCAAACAAAGTTAATCAAAGAAAATTCTTAATCGGTGTTTCGAACGGGCATAATTTCCAACTTACCGACTAAAATGGCAACACTGAGCGCCATACATCTCTGCCCTGCGGCTCCAAAGGCAGCTCCAGCTAGCTGCTCAATAGTGGCAGCTTTATCTGCATCAGGTAACACCACGGCGTGGTTCTTTGCACCCATGTTCGATTGCACGCGTTTGCCATTGGCACAACCACGACGGTAGATGTGTTTACCAGCCTTATCAGAACCAACGAAACTAATCGCTTTAATGTCGGAATGATCACAGATAAAATTAACGGCGTCGTGGGAACCGTGGATCACCTGATGAATAAAAAAAGGTTATAAATAATCTCGTTGTCATGGAAGCAAAGTGTGTTATTTTGTTGTTTATATTTGAATAATGATTGTAATTGTTGAATTTTGAATTCAAAGTTATGTTGATAAGAAAGAAACTGAATGAATATTAATCTCAATTTTAAGGTTGTTTAAAATTTATTATACTATTATATATAAAAAGAGACAATACTAGCTGTAAATTAAATTTTTGTCATATAATTATAAGGATGTCCGTAAAAAAAACATATTTTTTACGTACCTCATAAAACGATCATAAATTATATAAAAATAAGGGATACCAAATTAATTTGTCAATTAAAAGGAAGTAATTGGTGCCGCGAGAGCGATAAAAGTGGTAAAAAGCGATTTTTAAATGCGTTTTTATAAACAATTCAATAGTATATTATTATTAGTAGTAACATTGTATGCTTCCTCGTCGTTCAAACTTAGATGGACATTTACTTCTAATAACAAAATATACTATTGGATTGTTTATAAAAACCTTTTACCCCCTTTTAGTTTTAAATGACAAATTATGTTAGTTTCTCTTGCTTTTATAAAATTTAAAATCGTTTTGTAAGGTACGTATATTTTTTATGGACACCCTAATAATTATATAAAATTGCAAATGAATGACAAATTTTTACCATTCATGTATTTGGAATAATCAGTAGGCGCTGTCGGTCTGATTTTCTGTCAATTGAATAACTCCTAAACGCGTACGAATTTTAATATAAAATTTTGAGTAATTAAGTAAATACAATAAATGCAATAAAATAAACAGTGATATAAAAGTGACAAGATTAAGGCAAGTTTTTTGAAGAAATATAAAATCTAATTTATCCAACTCATAATCACCTGCAAATTTTAAACGATGCAAAATATAGAAAAAAGTTTTTCATTTCATTTACATGTTTACCGAACTTATTTCAGTCCGATAAATGTAACTTTACGGTACTGTAAAGGCTGGTTTATGTAAGATGTAAACTTATGAATTTACTTTGTTAATAACTATTACCATAGAACTTCAATTAATATTAATATTTTGCATAATAATTAAATTTTATACCAGTATAACTAATAATCTTGACTTTTTTGTTGAATACATTTTTTGTTTCCCCATCAACGAACTTATGAGTTTGGAAGATATATTTATTCCTTTTATACTAAAACTTTTTTAAAGTATCCATTTTTAATTGCAATAAAAACTCGTCAGATATGCTTTCAAATTTAAATGATTATCAATTTGACCTCATGCACCAAACAAATTAATCTTTATCAGGGCGTATATGTACATACTGCACCATAGTAACGATTACATTCCACAGTATTCAAGTCAACAATTACTCACATTAACAACACCAGGCGGGCATCCGGCCTCATTTAACAGCTCCATCAACATCATAGTCGCGCCTGGGTCTTTCTCTGAGGGCTTGATAATCGATGTGTTACCAGCAATCAACGCCATAGGGAACATCCACAATGGGATCATCGCCGGGAAGTTGAACGGCGCGATACCAGCCGTCACACCGAGAGGCAACCTGTAGGAGATGGTGTCCATATCCTTGGCTACCCCTGGCATGGATTCACCCTGCATGAGGGAACCAGCAGAGCAACAGTGTTCGACAACTTGAAGGCCGCGCATAACGTCACCTTCTGCATCGGCTAGTGTTTTGCCTTGTTCTTCTGTTATGTTGGCAGCGAGTTTTTTAATGTCTCTGCGAATGAGAGCTTGGTATTTTAACATTAACTGTTGGCGAGTTAGTACTGATGTTTGTTTCCAGCTCTTGTAAGCCTGGAAGAAGCATAAGATGTAGAGAATAGAATATGAACTTATACAGCTAGAGCAATGAAATAAAAACCTAAATATATGTTCAATGGTTAATCATTCGCGCTGTAATAATGAAAATTTAATGTCATCGCGCCATTTGCACATTTTCATTTTAAATATTTTTAAATACTACTATCATGGAACATGGTTTTTTTGCCGATTAAAATTAACAGTACGATTTTTTTATGGCTAAAAATCTGTAAAATGTCACTTTTACTGCCTAGGTTGTAACGATATTTTACATAGCAACCACTCGAGAACCGCATAGCAACTGTTCAACAAACGCATAGCAACATAATTTGATGGCACAACTTTCAAAATATGTATTAAAAATAATCACTAAATTAATATTAATTCTAAAATTGAAAAATAATGTATTCAACATGTCGCGTAGTTAAACAAATAGCTACATGGCTGTATTTTCAGTATTAAATGTAATTGTTTATTCGAACAGCGTACAATAAAAAATTATTACACGCTGCTAATAGCAACTTCCAGTAAAAACCGAAATAACAGCTAGTTGCTAGGTAGCTAAAACTACTATAACATGATAAAGACTATTAAAAATAATTTATTTTTGTTTCACTTGCGTAGATACTAATTTGGGAAATAAAGATTACTGAAAATTCGAACAGTTCTTTGCCTAGCTTCAATACATAGTTAAATTTTTACCTCTTTTGAAGAAGCTACAGCTGATTCCATCTCATCTTGCGTGCTGCAAGGAACGCGCGTAACAATTTCATTTGTAGCAGGGTTGAATAAATCGATCCACTGTGTTGCTTGCGATTCACGCGTTTTTCCATTTATGAATAATTTGGTAGTTGCTGGAGATGAACTAGCGTAGTGTCTGTTCAAAACAGACAGCATGTGCCTGCACTACAGTAAAATACAAAGCGTTATTATTAAAAAAAAAAAAGATTGTTGCAATTAATACTTACAGTATTTCTCTGTGACGCCAACATAGTGAAGAACAGAAAGCTTTGTTAAGCAATGAACAAATGGACGAGAACTTTAATTTATTTCAATATAATAATTTAAGCAATCTGTGTTCTCCCCACTTCGATGGCATCAGGTTATCAGCGTGTCGTAGTCGAACCACTGCCACTTGTTTTGTAGGATTACAAAACGCCTTGCGTCCTTGATTTTGACACGAGGTCACAAGATAATGGTATCAAAGTAGTACACCTTGGTGGGCTCGTTCGAAACAAATGAACGAAAATTTTCATGATTGTGAAAATTTAAGCAATTACTGTTTATTTCGTTTTTCGTTTGTTTTGATCAGTACACGTGCATTTATTTTCTAAACCTTGACATTTCTTTCTGGTTGGAGCCAAGGAATCAAGGTCGGTACATGCGCAAAACGATGGTAAACAAATCTATTTAAAAAGCCGGCAAAATAAAAATAACTGAATGAAAAATTGCGCTACTGTACAAGTCTCCCTCTTTTATGAAATTACTCTCATAAAATCAATGCAGGGTATTCAATATTTTAATTAAAAGCGCGCCATTTCAGACGAATTAGTTTACATTTAAATCAAATATAAACTTTCTTCTGTAGAATGAAAACAAATTAAATATAGCTAATTATAATTAATAATAAAAGATGAAATGTTTTAAAGAATATAATATTCTATACAACTACTGTTTGATGCATTTTAGCCTTAATAATATATAGGATTTTTTACGCAAAAAAAATATTTTATTTTGCCGAAAAATAGCACATTAAATTTATCACGTGAAACAAAATAAAAATAAAGATATTATTTCAATGTTGTATATATTTATATAATATAATACTTTAAAATAAGATACAAAATATAATATTTACATAATTTGAATTATTCTAGATTCTAGATAAATATAATACAAAATAGGTTTAATACAATATGTACAAAATATATACCTAAATATTCGCTATTTGGTTTGTACTTTAGTGAACACGATAATTGCATTGTGCAACGAATACTTATTGTGAGAACGAAATAAAAATTATAAATTTCATTTTAATAACAAAATATTTCAATTTCATCGATTAATATTTATGAAAAATATATTTTTAGAACAATAGCGATTCTCACAATATAAAGATGAATAAATTAATACTTAATTACCTTTTTCGCTATCATAAATTATTGAATGATGATTGTAATGTTTATGGCACCTAGTAACTATAGTTTTAAACTATGCAGGAGTCATAGTAACTTTGGAATTCTTTGGTAGGTAAACTGCAGACATAACTGTCCGGCTTTGTTGCTCATGATGCGCAGCTATACTGTGATGATGATCCTGTGTTCCGAATTGACATCGTAAAGTTGCGAGATATGATTGACGATATTGTTTGTTCATTGTGACGTAAATAACTGGATTCAGACATGACGACAAGTAGAGTAGTAAATATCCCGTGATGTGTAGAGCTGAAAACGTAAATATTTTGGTTGTAAATGCTTGTTAACAGAATTTTTATTAAATAAGATACATATAATAGTTAATAATTTTTGCCCATTTATAACTGTTGAACATTGCTATATTACAGACCTCAGTAGATTAATACATTAATTTAGGAAGTTGTATTTACATCAAATAAATGGTGTACGATGAGTGCGAGGTTGAAAAGAATGTTGTGAAAGAAGTGAGAGTGAGTCAGTTTAGGTGGTTTGGCTGTTTAGAGCGGATGTTGAAGAAAAGCTTGGTGAAACTAATATATGTTGTGAGAAGGAGGATGAACAAATACATGGGAATTCAAGGAATATGTGGTTATGTATGATTGATTGTTTGTTTGTTGCGTAAAGGAATGATTCAGAGTGTGAATAATAGACGTATATGTGCGAATCGCATTATGAATGTGGACGAAGCTAAAGCGGTGTGCCATGATAGGAATGTTTGGAAGAGATTGATTATTGGTTGCTTGTGTTTCAGGGTTCGTGCTACCCCACTTTGTAGGATATATCATGACGTTAGTATGTATAAATAATAGGAAAATGATTAAAAATAAAACTAAAATACCATAATTATTATCAGAAGGTTCAGTCATTTTCTGTATTACGCAAATATAAACTGAAAGAAAATTCAAAAAAACCTGTCATGTGGTTTGTCGTTACGATTGGATGCTTAGAGCGTCACTCATTTAATAATACCAGAGATAATGGACTAGTTGCATAAAGCATTGTTAAGTACACTGTGCTAAAAGTTAACAATGAAAATAGGTAACACCTCACTTCTATAAATTATAATTTACAGTATAAAATTGTCCTAAACAATAATATTGTTTATTAATATCAAATTCAGCCTTATATATCTTTCAGATTCTTCTATTTTAAATAATAAGAATTGAAATGTTGTCTCCTTTCAATGGTGTGGAATAATGTTATTAAAAAATATAAGTAGGTGTTATTTTAAATTTGACAAAGGTGAAGTAATGGAACCATGAATGAAACATCGTACACCTATTTGTGTAAAACAAAAAAGTCTACAAATGAATCATAAAAAAAACTTCCAAAAGAGAAATTTTAAATGAGTTGATTAACAATATTACTCACAAAGAAAATATTTTCGCATGATTCACTAAATCCTGTTACAGTACCGCAACCGATTCAACATGTATGTCAAACGGATATACAACTACGCAAGGCAGTAGAGAAAATATAATCTTGAACTTGATACACAAAGATTTAAAACAAGATAAAAACTACACCGGACACCGGACGTCTTGTCAAAGATTTTGTGGCGAGACGAGATGATAATAAGCCTTAGATATGAAATATAGGATCGGTTTTCAATGACCTGGTTCATTTCTCTAGTTTTTATCTAAATTCAAAGTTAAGTCGCGGTTTAATATCTACATTTCCACAAACGTGGGTACTTGAAAAATTTAAACAACAATGCGTACATTAGTATTTGGTTTATAATAATTATTTAGTAGATTTAATTAACTGTTTTTGTGATGTAGCAAACTGTAAAAAATTATAGTTTAATAATGGAATATATTATATTAAAATGTGCCACAGGAAACTGATTTGTTACACACAAGTTCTACAAGGAAATATTGAAATATTACAAGTATACACAATAGTTAGTTGTATATTTAGAGCGACATAAATACTTTGCGCTCGAGATGTACACAATATTTTTCCGACGAGTGATTGTAAATAGAAAAATATTGATTTAATTTCATTAAAATAAAAAAATATATGAAATTCCTGTCATAGATTGATGTAGCTGTTCTTTTACTTCGTATCCATGATGTTCACGATGAGTTAGTAAAAAAAGAAATAAACAAACTTTTATCGCTCGTTGCTATCTGAGACGAGCGACAAAAATTTTGTCGTTCGTTGCTATTGGAGACGAACAAAATAATAAATTTTCTCAGTAAACATCAACAATGCGTTGACAAATGCAAGCGCCAAAGACAACTTTCTAGCAGTCGTCGAAAAATAAATATTTTGAAGCTTGTTACGAATATAGCAGTACCAAAACTATGGATCACATTATTCGTTCAATGTGATACGTGAAAAAATGCATAATTTCAGATAGTTCCATTTAAAATGAGTGCTGTGATTCGAATTTGTCGAGCGTGAGTTGTGCAGGCTTAGGAATTGTTTGTGGAACAAAAACAAAATTTTTACATCATTGTTTTAGTACCGCTGTAAAACATTTCTATTTTAATACATTTTATATATTTTTGTGACATTTTTGAAACAAATTTGTAATATTTAGGATTTTTTTTTTGTTGCAAATTATCTTTTCACGTGCGACAATGTACGTGTGACGTATTAGTTTATCCGTGTGATATTTAATTACATGCTTTAAATAATTATATTATATTGTAAAATCAGATAAATGAAAACATTTCCTGAGATTTGATTAAAAATACCAATCAATATGTACCGTCAATACTTGAAAACAAACTCATTGTTGTCATTAACGGTAATCAATGAAACGGATATAGGTACTAGCACTTATATAAATGGTAATAGGTATTGCAACAATTTAACAAAGTATAAAATTGATTACCTGGATATACGCCCTTCGGATCGACTACTTTAACAATAGTAATAGGTAAATAGCAAACTAAGAAACAAAGAAATATTGCTAAAACCATTCTTGTAATATGCCATTCACTTCGTTTCGTATCGATTCCGGTGCCGTGTTTTTGAAGTCGTGCATGTGATCTGCAAAGGACACCAATGACGATATGAATTATATTAACATTAATTTACAAACTAAATATTCATACACCATAATTTGATTAACAACCAGATTTATAAAACAGATTATCTATAACCATTACGAATTCGCAAAAATATATAAAATAAGCAATGTTGGATGAAATCATGTTTGAAAGATTTATAAACCGCTAGTAAGAACCCTGATTAGGGATGATACCAGCCATCAAATTACCTATTGTTTATAAAATAATTTACAGAAAGATGCTTTAAGTAAAAGAACCCCAAAAAGAAAGATTGTATTACATTACTTGTGTTCTGCAATAATTATCTTTATGAATCTGGTTGTCAAATCTTAAAATGATACTCACTTTCTCACGACCCAGTAGATTCTTAAATAACAGACAACAATAACAATGCAAGGTATTGCGAATCCAACAATGAAAAACGTGCTCTTTGAGTTTCTTCCATGTTCATCTTCTTTAATTGAACAAGTGTGAAGATAGTCATCATATCCAAATTGTCCCCATATGCCCAACAGTGTAGGAACCATTAATCCGTAACTTATAATCCAGCAAAGAATAACAAATAATGCTACTCTGCATTTTGTGTAAACTTTTGTGTAGAACTGAGGCCAAGCTATTAGCATGTATCTGTTGACTGATATCATAGCAATGGAAAGAAGGGATACTCCAACATTTCCATAGCGTAACATGGGCACCAGGGAGCATAGTACTTTATTTTCCACCCATTGTCCATCTACGAAACGGCTGACAGCAAATGGAAGTACTGTTATACAGAAGAGTAAATCTGCTGCGCATAAACTGCAACAAAAACACTGTATTACTCATTCTGAAGTTTTTTTCTTAACTATCTTAATTAGAGAAGCAAGAATATATGTATAATTTTCTTTTTCATATACATTTATGTTTTAGTAGCATTAGTCATTGAAATAATATTTATATAATAGCAATTTTGAAATTTTTAAGTATTTCCTGTTTTGAGTTTACATTTGGAAAAAAAAATTGATAAGGAATTGAACGTTACACGCATTTATTTGGAAATTAGATAAGACACACATGTAGATAAAGGCCGTTTTATTTTTAGGGAGAAATATTATCAAGAAATATCCCCGGTACAAAATGTTTCTAAGAACACAACAGCAATCATATTGAAATTGACATATTTTTCTTAGAAGTCATAAATAAAGAGTAAAATTATAAAGTGCGCTTTCTTTGCTGTATAATAAAACAAATGCAACATATATTTGCCTGTTCAACTGAATCAATTATATAATTTAGGTTTTTATGGACGAGACAGTTTAGGAGCCGAGCGAGCGCAGAGACATAAAAAGTCAATAAAACCTTATTTTGAACGTGTAACATATATTTTTATGTTCGACTATATTAAAAATTATTTTTTCAAGACGGGAGAGAAATTCGGTTTCTATGATACCAAAATCGTAACTGAAACAGCCAATTTCATATCAACGCGAGATTTGTGCACTTTTTCTCCCATTGGGTGGGTAAGTGCTCATATAATGGTATTTGTTGCGAAAAATGAACAAAATAAAACAAATCAAAGGTAACTGCCATAAATTATATTACAATTCAAATATTTTTTAAATACATTGTAACCATTATAAATATTCGGGTCGTGAAAAAAATAGTATATACACCGCAGGGGAGGTGTATTTTTTCCTCGTCGTATTGTATCCCTCGCCTACGGCTCGTGCTTCAATTTTACACCGCGGGAAAAAATCATACACTTGCTAATATAATATTTCTTAGCTTAGAATGACAATTATATTTGACATATGACGTTAAGATTATTAAATTTCATAATTTCAAAGTGTGTTTTTTTTCTGTTATATGGTTACCAAGTTGTTTTTTTTTTTTGTTTTTGTGTTATTTACGTTCAATTTGTTCTGTGACGTTCAATAAATAAGCAACTATTTATATTTTATAACATTTTTTATTATACTTGCATCATAATCATTGTTGAATAAACTAAAAAGCGTACTTCAAATTTGCTAAGTAACAACAAAAATAATTACTATTAATATATGTCATAACAAATTGTAAAAAAAAAGAATCTACATAAGTAGAAATAAATCTAAATCAAAATGTTACTTTCCAGCTTTTTTTCATATTATAATACAGGTATAATAAAAAATAGCATATGACACAAGTGTATAAGTGCTTTTAGAGCACTAATGACGTTAAAAGCACTCCGATTCGCGCCATTCTCTTAAACTTGTCATACCTGCTGTAAAAGGTTACTTAATACACTTGTATAATAATGTACTAGGATTATACCTATTTTACGAAAAATACTGACACAACTGAATCTGATTTTTAAAACAAAACATGTTTGTTCTGTTTCTCACCTTAACAAAACTTAAAAGTTACTAAACAAATGCAGTGTTGGCAATGTTATGATAATTCATGACATCCCCTTTTCTTATTTTAGAGATTTAACTTTATTACTGGATAATTTTTCTACAGGATCTTCTAACTGGAGCTGGAAAATTCTGCTTTGTTTCTTCTCGATTGATATTTTGTTTTTCATCTTCGCTAGTAGAATTACGTTTTTTTTTTTTAGAAACTATGAATTTCTCATATAGGTTGCTCCATCAGATGTTTTGATAATAGGACATTTTATGTGTATGTTTGCTGGTACCCATTCCTACTTCTAGTTTCTATAAAGTATATTTTCTAGTTCTTGTTATTCTTGAAAGGCTCTTGTATTCCTGTCTGTGTATTTCTTCTCTACTTTTTTCAACTGTGTTAATCTATTAGGTAGTCCTACAGATTCGATAACAAATCATGGAAAATCACGAGGAAGATGCTGTAAATGTAGATCTCACTGACAGGATATTTAAATGAGAAAATATTGGAGTTCCTTTCAAACTTTGATAAGATTTGGGATGTAATTGGTACTGATTTAAAAGATCGTAAACGAAGAGTTTAATAGTGATTACAAATTTACTTGACACTTTGCTTGAAGAAGCAGAAACAACAAAAAGATCTAGAGAAAATTGCATTTCAAATGGAACTAATTTCACGTATCGGTAAACAGTTACATATTAACACCACTGATGACATGGAAGAAGTAGGATATGAACATATGCCGTTCAATGCTGTTTACTTCAACTTACGAGCAAAATTTGATAAGTATCAAGAAATATTCCGAGAAGTATATGATTTGAATGAAAGAGAGAAATCACTGTGCATTTCGTTCGGTAAAAAAACAAAACTATTACCTCGTGATCCTCTAACGAGTTATAGGTTGGAAGAATCTCCAGGAACAATAACTGCTTTCTTAGAAGCATACCCAGGAAACAATAAGAAAGTTTATCAGGTGTTGAAAAAGAAGATTTATGGTACAATGAAAAAATAAGGACAAACAATAAAATATTCGTCGATAAAATAAGACAAGAAATTGAAAAATGGTGGGAACAGTGTAATTACAGCGACAATCAGAAAAATAAATTTACACAAAAAATTTCATTCTGATTTGTTATTACTGTATAAAATGTAGATTGATACCCTGAAGAACTATTTTGAGAAAAATAAGGGCATTTTTTTATTTGATTTCTAAACGCACAGTGGTATGGGTAAGATTATTGGAGTTCGAAAAGAAGACATCCCGAGTGATTTAAAAACCGTGACGGTCCCAAAAAGCAAGCACGTGAGAAGCTAAAAGCACCAATAAAATCACCTGGATACGGAAAATACTAGCAGAGCTATCATATGGTAGAACTTTCAAAACATCCAATTCACAATCGAAACAGATATTAGCTAGGCAAAAAAAATTCTCCAAATGTGACAGTAGTGGCTTGAACGTAGTAAACTAGCTCGCGGTAAAAATTACACCAAAACCTCCAACCCTACAGGTTATAAGAGTTTTGAAAATTCAACCTAAACCTCCAACACTAGATTATAAGAATTTTGAAATTCAACCTCTTGCGCAAAGCACCTTTGCATGGTAATGTGTTCAATAAAGTTATAGATGGATTTGGAGAACAACAGGCTGGTCCAAGCTGCACTTCATAAATTATTATTCTTACACCATCTTATTCTAATTTGCAAACTTCTTCTTCAGGAACTCGAACAATAATAATTAAGTTTAAAATGCACATTTTTTATATATATTTAAATACTGACATAAATGATGATTTTTTAAACGAAACATGTTTATTCTGATTCTAAAATTAACAAAACTAAAAGTTATAAACAAAAGCAGTATTGCCAATGCTATGATAATCCATGATAGTTTTTACTTCATTGGACTAGTCCATAGCCACTTTATGGACGCAAAACAATATCATAAACAAATAATTATAATACAGTCGAACATAAAAATATTTATCCACAACTGTCAATTAATATACCCATAATTTAACAGTTTTTTTTTATCAATTAATGACCTTAGTTACTGTTGCTAATGAAATAATACAGTCATTTTACTGACGAGTTATATATATTTTTCTGAAACCATTGATAATAGTAAAAATCTATTTTACATTTAAAAATTAAAACTGATTTTCTATATGTATCTAGAAGCGCGTTTCTCTCGTAACAGAACGTTTAAACGTTTTCTTTTCTCTCGTTTTCGTAACTAGTATGGGAAATACTTCTTTCGCTCCGCGTTTTATGCGCGGTTCGCCCCGGTTTCAGTAAAAAGATATTTTTCATTTGTTATGTTAAATTCAAATCTTACCTGCCAAAAGGGTAAAATTAAAATGACTTTTAAGTAATTTTTCCACATAAAAAGCCAGACAGTTTTCTCAATTTTTTATGCTATTATTTTCTTTTTAAGCTTAAACTAACTGAATAATCGGTTTTAAGATTTTCTGCTAAATATTAAATTTTGTTACAACAATACTTTGTCTAGCGATAGTTGCTACAACAACGATTTGTCTTTGTTTATAATCAAACAATTTGTCAGAGCAAAAATTCTACTTCTCTTTCAAAACAAATATGTTTTCTGTAGACGAAATGTTGTAGATAAAGTATATCATTCTACTCGCATGCATGTAAGTATGTAATAGCACATATTAAATGCTCATTGAATAATATACAATTAACACTCCTAATATTGTTTATGAAGAGAAAATATTATAAAATTTCAATTGACCGACATTCCTTGAAGCTTATAAACACGAGGCTTATTTCTTTTTATCTATTAATTAAAAATAAGGTTGTAAAATTGAATATCGCAAATATGTACACAGTACACAAATATTAATTTCCATGCGCACGAACTCAAGGGAATTCACTAGAAATAAAAATGACCTATATCGTTCAATATTATTTGACTTAAAGATAATTATATTTATATTCGACAATGTTAATATTATGCATGCAAAATATTTATTATGTTCACTCTTGTAACAGTACAGTCATGAATGACCTCATATCATTGAAAAATTTATTTCGTGTTATTCATAAAACAGAGGAAACCGCAGACCTCAATGATAGTGATACAAAAAATAAACTTTATAAAAACCGAAAGTTCTGAAATCTAAAAAAATTACGCCACTACAATTAAAATGTATTACTCATAATACAAAGAAAATGGACTAAAAATTATATTATTTATAAACATTTCTCTTGTGACTAATAAAATTGCATGCTAAAGTAGAATTGCACCAAAAACTGGTTAAAATATAATTTATATTATATAAAACTACAAAAAAATTTCGAGATAAGAAAGTATAATGCGTATTGATGAATGATCGTTAATTATTTTCGTTTCATAAATATGTTATTACTGATTATGGTTTTGTTTATTGAAACAAAAAAAGAAAAGAAATGAATGCACAGATAAATTAACAGATTAACTGTTAATATCATTTTAGTTCAAACTTTAACGTTCCAATTCGCAAGAATGTCTGATAAAAATAAACGGAAAAAGTACAAAATAATTTGAAGCACTAGGGAAATTCCTAATTAATGTGCTAAGTGCTACATTATTATGTTCTGAAAATACATGATTTTATCTATCTTAACACTTCTTTATAAAATGTAATAGTTAAAAACTTCAAACTTTTTGAGTTTGCGAATACTTGGCCGGTTAATATGAAAAAATAATTAAATAAGGATTGAAATTACCTTGCGATGAAAGCTGCAGCAACGGACCTCAACTTCCGATCTCTGATGAAGGCTACGACGGTTAAGAGGTTACCCGCCAATCCGACAACAATGATGGCAACAGTGACTACAGCTGCGAAAATCAACATTGGTCTGTTCCACCTGTGGTGTACCAAATCTCTGCAGATAAATAACACACAGCTAGTGCATGCAGCTTAAGCGGAAAGCTATTGTATATGTCACACAATATACACTATTATCTAACAATCTGATTGTGACCGCTGCCACCCCGGACTGTTGTCGAGTTCAACACACAAAACACAATTGGTGAGTGACAATGGCATACACCCAGACCACATATGAGACGCACATGGTAAAACCTTTTTTATCAAGTGACGCGACTTCCTTTTTTCACGCAATACTATCACAAAAACGTCGCATATTCATATTCTACAAACAACAATCATAATGCAGTCTGTCACTCACTTTTTACCGACAAAAAATACAAATAAACTTCTTGTATATTTGAATACACTTAAATCTGTTTATTTTGCTTTATATCTATTAATTTAGATTAGATTTGGAAAATTGTACGATTTTATCTGATTTTTAAAACAACGATTTTATAAAATTATTTCTAGACACTTTCTCAATGGAAACTAACGATGAACTAATTTACTTGAACTAAAAAATCAAGAAACAAGGCTGTCTCAAATACAAGCACGGACTTGCAAATTAATACTTTTAATTGAAGACCATTAAATAGTTATTATGTAAGATGCTGATTCATTTTTATATTAAAAATAATGCAGACTGATTCCGACAATGAATAAAATAGCAAGCAATTGAAACGCATGTCAACAATACAGAATCGCGGAATAATTTCGCATGCTAATAAAATTCTTCATACCTCGTGAATTCGTACGCTTCCTCTTCCATAATAACAGATCTTGGATGACACTCGCAGATTTTAAACACAGCTTCAACTGAGTATGTTGGGCGGCAGAACGGGTGTACAATTATTATTTTAAATTAGTTTTAATAGACTTTCATTATAATCACCGCATTTCTGGTCGACCACGGCATTCATTTAACACTAGTTCAGAAGATCTCAAACTGTTTACTAGTACACTAGTTCACAATAAATATTTATACAGTCAACACACCTATATAAAGTAAATAAATTCGCCAAACATTAACACTGTATCGGAGAGATAAATCGAACTGGTATCACGTACGCGAATGAGTAAAAGTTTTGTAGCGCGGACATTATTGAAATCCCAATTAACCTTAGCTGTAGATTAGTCATTGTTACGAAGAATATAAGCCCCCCCTTCTTGCCCGTATGGCTCATTTGGTGATGGGAAACTGATGATGTCACATCGAAGCAATTATTCAGACGTAATATTGTTAAAACAGCCGTGAGCCGTGACGAACATGGATTTAAATCGTACACAATGTATGGTACAGCATAATAATCATGAGCTATGCAGTTTTAAGAAGTATGTTACTAAGGTTACAGCGTTTTGCACGGTCAATGCAAATATTTTACCTCTTATCTGATTCCAGTCTGAGAAAAATCTTTACGCTCCGCATAAGTAAACGCTTACTGTAATCTGAACAATACTTACTACTATAAATTTGTAAAACATAAAGAAATCACATCGAGTTACTGTTTATTATTTGTATTTTAATATTTAAAAATATATTATAGTGCTTGTTAAAATAACTATAAATGTTATCAAAGAAAAACTGTGTAGTATTAATTAATTTGTTAGGAAATAGAAAAGAATGTCCTGTAAACTTAGAAAACAATTTGAATTTACCAAATATAGATTTAATTTCTAGATTTGGATAACATGCGCCTTGTAATTTCACCCTTCGTTAGTGTGGAGAAATATGCCATACCCCAGCATCTCTATTTCAAAAAAAGCTATTTTTTAATTAAGTTTAGAAACATGTTCGATCATTTAGTTTACCAAATTAGTTTTGGTAAATTGTAATTCGATACCACTAACCGCATGACTTTTTTCCACCACACTAATGAAGGGTTAAGGTTGAATTGATCCACTACAGCAAAAAAAATTGAATAAATAGTATAAGTAATTATATATTTGACAATTTAAGCTGGCTTGCACTTGTTTAGTTATGCAAAGGTAGATGTGAAACAATTCGAATCCGGTTTTCTTACCTAACGCATATTTCAAAATAATTTATTTATGCCACTATTTATGTAAATATTTATATAAGAAGTTATTTAAAATGATACATACTTTTTACGAAGCGTTATTAACCTCGTTTATTTATTATTTTAGCAAATCTAGTATAAAATATAACTACCATATTAAAATTGTAGTCCTATTTTTAATTTACTATTTTTTATAGTCCACAAGCTAAAAAACTTAGAACAAAAATCACCTTTACTACCATTTGACGCAATAAATATATACCGAGATCTAAAAATGATTAATTGTTAGAATGCCGCTCACAGAATTTGGTGAAAGTCATATGAATATATTTGTAAAGTTGTATTATCATTTTTGTGCCTTTTACTAAGAAACTGTGAATGATATTTTGTCGTAAAATATTATGTTTGTAACCCAGAACGTAGGTCTCAGTTGTCAATTAAATACAAACGTTAAATGTCGTGACCCGGTCATCCGGCATAATTTAATTAACTTTTATTGTCCAGAATTCAGTCTAAAAAATAAGCCAGACTATGCGGGTATTAGTCAATATTATTCATTATTTTATCTTTGAATATTGCAAATATAATTATTGTGGTTTAGTATTTTTCACTTTACATATAAATGACTAAATGTTGATAATATATAAATAAATAAAATTAGCAGAAAAACCAATTGCAATTCGTTGTTAAATGTTGTTTTTAGAATGAGTTATTTCAAAACTACATGAATGACACCATCGTAGTGTGGAAAGCAGCTGTTGTAAGTATTAATTACACTTGTTTAACTTTTTTGTCGTTTATGAAAGGGTAATTGAGTTTAAAACATGAGAATTATACAAACGAACTCACCTTAGTTTTTTTATTCGTAGACAGCCTGAAAGAATAATCAAATATAAAGTTAAAGAAATGATAAAACTGTAATTATTGAATTTATATTATTATATTTATTTAATATTACATTTGGCGCATAAAAATAGTTTTGCAATATTTTATTATACATTTAGCGATGAAAATTCAAATAGGTACATAGTACACATTTCAGGGTACATAGATGTCAAATATTTCTGTGTGAAAAAACACTAACCTAAGTATTAGATCCATACAAGCTTATATTGTGTTATCACAGAAATTTGACATAGTAACAACTGAAATTTATTTTGGTAATCATGTGCAATACTAGAAGTTATATACAATAATCATTATAGTGCTAGTTGTAAAATAAAATGCTAACAAAATCTAAACCTTGGATGTTTAGGACTAGTTTAGAAAATAAAGTCTTCTTTCTACGTTACTAAAATCACAAAAAGTATCATTTATAATATAAAATACTTCAATAAAAACCTCAGTTATAAAACACACAGACAAAACATTAAAACTAACATAACAACATAATAAAATCCCATTAAAATAAATTAAATCATTTTTTTTTAATAACTATAGGAATTTCATTTATAATACATGGTTTGCACTAATCAGCACTGGACGTGGTACACTGAAAAATTGGATAATTTATGCAATTACTAGTGGTTCATCGTCTGAGAAGCCTCGAATATTTGGACTATCGTCTTCACCTAAAACACAAGATTATTTTTGTAAAATATTAACATAAAAAAAAACAATTTAGGGTGATTAAATATGTTTTGATTTGATTTTATGCTGTTATAAATTGCTCAACTATTTTAGTGAGAAATACTTTGTCACACTTGAGCAAATAGTCAAAAGATTACTAATCGAAATATTTCAGTATTTACTTTGCTTATAAATATAAATAGAGGAAAAAATATTAAATGAGTCAATGCAAATGAAATAGTTTATGAAATACCGAAACAATGATTAGAATTTCACAATTACAATGGGAAAATTAATATAAAATAATTTTCTATAACACTGTTTTGGAAACTCGGCATTCCACTCCTAAAAACTGTTATGGAATCACTAACATTCCATACGCGGCGTATGGAATATTTTCGACGAATCAGAACCGCTTATTAGCGCGACATATGAAGTATCTTGATTCAGTTACTATGGTTACGTCTGTTTGTTTTAATTTGATTTATTTGAGTTTGACGTTTTCAACAGTTTTATATTTGTATTTTTTATAATTTCCAAAACCTTTTTATAGAAAGTATAGTCTACAACATGTAACGGAATGGCCTATCCCACGCGAGCAAACCATAGCCCTCGCCTTTGGCTCGGGCTACAAACTTTTTGCTGTGCCATTCCATTACTTGTTGTAGAATATACTATTCCTATTTACCCTGTGATTGAAAACAGTTTAAACATATTCTGCATAAAAGTATTTAAAGGATAAATAATTGTGTGGCTATGGATCATGAGATCCTCAGTTCGAACCCCACAGTTGACAGTTTAACTATGCCGCTGTGATTCACTCTCCACTAATATCTTTGGCACAAAAAGGGTAAAATGAGGGATGACATATTTATTTATAAAAGTATATAATTATTCAAAACTTTGTTTATATTGTCAGAAATAATTTTTAAGATTTATTTATGAAATTTTGAGAGTGATAGTAATACTTCTCCGCTTTGAACTTACCTAGGTTGTCTCCGCCAAATGTCGTTGCTCCAGAACGGGTATCGTAATGACTGTTCGCAAATCTCACAAAACTTTGTTGTAAGCGTCGATGTCTTACAACGAAGAAGACCAGGACTGCAGCAAGAACAAATAATACCAACACCAACGGTACTACCACGCCTACCATACTGTTGGACGTTATCACTAAAACCACACATTATTATAACTTTATTTTTCTTGTTTTTAAGTTGAATAAGCAGGATTAGTAAATGTTCTTCTCAAACATCAACACTTTACATTTTTCGACATTCAATTTCTTCCATTCAGGCAGAGATTCGTTCAATTTCTCTACAAATAAACCTCGAACATCCTCATTCTGCAAGACATTGGATTTCACACGAAACAAGCTCCCAGAACCTTTTGCCCTCATTCTCCAACAATTACCTAGACGTACGTGACAACCAAATAATGATCATTTGTTCCCAGCTCCGTTCCTCTTTTCACGCGCGTATCTACCACCAAAATCCTCAAGCGCTCATTATACACATTGTATTTTTTGTATTATGTTATTTTCCTTTCTTAATGCCAAATATCAATAATCAATTTTATTAGCAACAAATAAAACAGTTTGTAAACATTAAAAACATTTTGAGAGATCTGTCAACAAAAATATTCAAGTTGTTGTTTTATTTCTCATGGCAATCTGTAATTTTGAATTTTCATTTGCTTCTATTTCATTAGGGAGACCGATTTGATTAACATGGCTATTAGGTGCAGTTTTACATTTTAAATATTTCTTATATTTTCACTTTTAAGCTAAATTCTTTAGCGAATAAACGGTTGGCTACAATATGAAAAGAGCATAGTATTTTCTGCGTGTAACAAAAAAAGTCACCACGCGGTATTTTGTTATCTATACGCAATAAAAAAATGTTATCTATGAAAACGTAATAATATGATAATAAAATAACCGCTGTATTTTTCTCTAAATTTTTAGGAACATTGGTTTATAAAAAATCCTAGTTCCGCAACAACATAAAACGTAATTTCATATCCGGTATCCCCCACATAAAACGCACGTGTTTTTATTTTAGCCACAACCGCAAAAAATATTTTAAACGGAAAAACTTACAGGAATCGTCTGCAGGAACCTCGATACTATTCAATTCAGACATCAACGACTTGTATCCATCCTCGGTCTCCAAGAACACTGCTACTGTATAAATAACACCTTCTACAACATTATTTAAAATAAATGGCGGGCCGCTAACAACATATTTCTCAGCTGTAGTTTCATTTAAATGATTTCCCTCAGACACCAAAACTACGTATTTATACCTGCAATAAAAAATTCGTTGTAATCAAAATAATAAATTAATTAATTCGTCATACTTGGTTCCATTTTTCAGAGTTTCTGGTAGATCTTTCTGCCAATAAATAACATAACTTCCATTTTTCTGGGACCAGATTTTCACTTGATGCGGTGCATGGATTGGAGGAGCGTTATAAGTAACAGGTTTCGTCGGTTTTGAATCTTCATAATAAGTTTGAACGCTAACCTCATATTTTCCGCCCAAATTGACTTTAATACTTTCGCTAAGCTCAGGATTCGTTGTTTTATTCACATAGAACGTCATAGTTTGATTGACTGTTAATTCTTTGATGTTGATGATATAATCAACGCCTGATTTTAGAGCTGGACAAGAAGCAGTCCATTGAACTTTCATCGAAGAAGCATCTTGACCATCTTTCTTAACAGTGAGTCGTTTTGGAGGAGCTTTAGGATCCATATGAGTCATAACTAGAGGTGGGTTTCGAGAAAGTGGTCCTTTACCCAAAGGACCGACTACGCCAACTGAGAAGATGTATTCTTCGCAAGCTTCCAGGCCTTCGATTGTTGCTGAGGAGTTCGTTGTGTTGTATGGTGCTCCTAAAAATATGACATATTGTTAACTTTAACTAATATGGTTGGGTCAAATTTGACCAGAGAAATTTTCATTTTTAATTAGTATGGTTTCGATTTAACTTAGTCGCTCGCTGCTTCTGAAATTTTCTAAACTTTTTAACGCAGTATCTTATAGCTATGCATCAGCAACGGTAATGAGACACTTTTTCCATTCCATAATTTTCACTTCATTTTTTCCACTGAACATTTTTTCCACTAATTTTTTTCCTATTTAATTACATTTTAGATTTCAATTTTATTTTATAATAAATCACAATACATTTAAATTTAAATATTGAGGCCGATGGCCCTCTTCTTTTCAAAACATTTTTCATTAAAAAAGAGTAATGATTCGAGTTTGTCGAGCGTGAGTTGCGTAGACTTAGGGTTTGATGTTAAAAGTGCGAGAGAAGCGAGCTTACCTAAATATAATTTCCATTAAAATTGAGTTCTATTATTAGAATTTATCAAGCGTAAGTTGTTTACGTTTACGTTTGTTTGTTAAAGTACGAGCGAAGTGAGCTTACCTACGGATAATTACCGTTAAAACAGAAATCAATGGAAAATATTATCGAAAAAAAAAAACTAGGAAAAATTGTCAGTGAAAAAAAAAACTGCAGAAAAAATCCAGTGGAAAAAATGGAATGGAAAAGTGTCGTATAATCATCAGCAATGTTGTACTATCCATTTATTATGTTATGTTATTTTTTGGGTCATATTTGACCCATTATACTGTAAGTTAATTTATTTAATGAGAATTGTTAGTAATTAAAATGTATAGAAATTACTCGCAGACAGATGCTGAATTACAAATAGAAGCTTTAAATTTATATATTATAATTATTCATTTAAAAGAGCAGAAATGGAACATAATCCAATTGAACTACGAAATATGATCTTGAAAATACTTGGAACTGAAAAAACCAAAAGAACCTCAAATAAACTCGCCCATTTCAAAAAAGCGAAAGGGCTTTATGTGTCACAATGACAATGACCATCCCTTCATTTAGGCTACTTGCCACAATGGGGTATTTCTATTACAAAATGTTTGCACTGTAACGAATAATAAACAAATAAAAACAACCACTTCACACTGTTTTGAAAATAATTGTTTTTCAAATAACTTTCAGACGGTGTTGTGAAATGAGATACCAAGATAATTATTCGGGACAAAACAAACTTAGTATTGAATTATATTACTTCCATTTTAGCCAGATACAAATAAAACTAATGTAAAATACGAGTAAAGATTCACACTAACCTTTGAACAAATCAGGAGCATTGAGGGCATAATAAATTCCATACATCCACTGAACTTTCCGAAGATCTTTGGGAAGGTCCCAACTGATCTTAACCGTAGTTCCATGTACCAATTTAGCTTGAACATTCGGAATCTCCGGCAATCTATTTCCTTCGGTCAATGCCGATACGCTGCTTTCTTGTCCTGTGAAATTTTTCTTGTAAGCTTTAACTTTGAAGGTGTAGTATATTCCAGGTGATAATCCTTCCACTACGATGGAGTTCTTCTTGGTGTCCAGAGCGTTGTATTGAGGGTAAGGTGCACGAGCTTCTGGAGTCACCCAGTATCCGTCAGCGCCGATCACCACACGCCAAGCGAGGGAAACGCTGCTATTTGTTTTTTCTTTAACGGTTAAATCACTTATGATGTCGATGTTTGAATCACCGTCGAATTTTAATTTACTGACGATGGAGCTTCTGCTTTCATGGAGATGGTTGTGTGCTACGACCTATTGGTAATATAAAATATGAAGTAAAGAATTTTTTGACTATTTAAATAACCGAATTCACCACTTCAATTTCCCAAAATGCAGGATTGCATGGAATACAAATTTTTATAAACAAGTAAAAAATTTTAAAAATAAAATAAAAATAAATATATCATCACGCTTTAAAAAAAAACTAATAACTAATAAATAAAGACCAAAGTTCTCGAAGGCACAAATAACTAAGATCGGTTTTTATAATTGAATTCCTTTTACCTGCATTCGCAAACAACATTGAAATTTATCAAATTAGGTGTAACCACTTACAACGCATAAAACTTAGGAATTTTGTTCTTCCATACATTATTTTGAGAAATGATATAAAACAAAATATTTTTTACTTACCCAGAAGGAATAGTCTACATTAGGTTGGAAATCAGCTGATAAAAGATACGAAGTTTTGTTAGAATGAAGCCTTTGTTTGATTGGAGGAATAGGAGGAGCCCAACAAATTTCATAGTCCACGATCTCTCCACTTGGATATGCAGGTGGATCCCATGTCACTAGGATGTGGGATCCATTCATTTGTTCTGCGCTCACTTTAATTGGTTCAGATGGAACTTGAACAAAAACATTCATAAAATAATTAAAATGCCAGTTACTTTTTTAATTGCGCTTACTTCCTTCTCCAGTAGTAGCGGTGAAATATTTAGCAGGCGGTGAAATTTTATCTGATCCTTTAACTCGAACATACACAGTCATATTATATTCGGTATATGGTTCTAAACCAGGGAATCTAAACTCTGAATGTTCTATCCATTTAGTGTGATTAGTCCAAACAGCCTTTTTAGACTGAGTCTTTTTGATAGAAGGCATAAATTCGAATTTAACATTCTGTGGAATTGGAATCCACCAATAGAGTAAAAGACTAGTAGAATTTATTCCTCGTTCGTCTACTCCCATTTGTAGAACTTGGTAAATTCGTTCTGTTTTGTTAGTACAATCTTTCTCATCGAATTCATCGTAACAATCTTGTCTGCCGTCACAGAGTGCGGCTTGTGGGATACAGCGAGTTAAATCACACGGGAAGTAACCGATAGAGCAACTCACGGTTCCTGGTTCTACAAATGTATTTAATTAGTGATCATTTATTGTGGTTGAAATTTTGAGAAATGATTTTAACTTACGAGGATGGTTGTCATTGCAGAATTCGTCGCTGCCATCAGGACAATCAGGTATTTTATTACATACAGCACTTAAAGGAATACAGTTTCCGTCATGTTTGCATTTAAACTGCTTGTCAGTACAATTTCTAACAGATCCGCATGATGCTTCATCCTCGCCTCCTTGGCAATCGTTAGCTCCATCACAAACCCAAGATTCTGATATACAATCTCCTACAAACACAAATAATGACATGCTTCATTTAAAAATAAAAAACAAAATTATTCAAACAAATTTAAGACTGTTTATATACCTTATATAAACAGGAAAATATAGACCATTAATATGGACATCTATTGTCTGCTAACTTTATTTTTGTTGTCAACCGATCCAATTTATTTTAGAGAAAATTTTTTTTTGAAGATTATAGAAATTTTTACCTCCCTCATATACAAGTAAGAAAGGTAATGACGGGTTAAAATTTTCGATAGTAAGTTTTCAACAGATTAGTATGTTTTTTCCTCTACGGTACTCAAAATTTGATGACTATCAATTTCAAATTTATAATTTGAAAGGACAAGTCAAGAGCTGATTATATTTTCGTACTAATCTATCAACTAGAAGTGGTAGTTTACTTCAAGGCCTATCACATTTTTTGGGCATATTTCAGTAAATAATTGACTTAAATATTATATTGAAATCGGTAAGAATTTTTATTTTTAACTATTTTTAAAATTACATTTTTTACTTGTACCATTCTTCTTCTAAATAATTTATGAACGTTAAATAGTACCAAATAAAGTTAGTTAAAATAGTTAAAGATTTGTATTCGTCGTCGAAATATTTTCTCTAAACTTTAAATTATATTGTTTAAAACTAGAATTACCTCGGTCACACTGGAACTGGTTGTCACCGCAAGTTGGAGGTTTAACTGTCCTTACAGGAGGAGCAGTAGTCAAAGTATTATTGTTATTGTTGTCACAACCTACTTCATCACTTTCGTCGCCGCAATCATTTACATTATCGCATTTCCACCAGAATGGAATACATTTGTGGTTGGCGCACATAAACATCCAATCATGGCAAGAATTCTACAAAGAAACAAAAATTACTACTGGCATCAGATCGATTACAAAGCACTAAAATCTATTATGGGTGTTTCTATTACTAAACTTGATTCTGTGTATTATTGACTTTTATTTTTATTGAAACTGAAATTCTGCAGTGTGCTTCTGTAAATTTATAAACTATACATTGTTAAGTGAATTCTACAACTTACCGTTGGTTTGAAAGGTACATTAGGAGCAGGAGTTGTAACATTCGGACAGTTCTTCTCATCCGACCGATCATCACAATCGTAGTCACCATCGCACACCCAGTTTCGATAAATACAATGATTGTCATTCTCGCAAGGAAATTGCCATTCGGCACAAGTGTTCTTCGTACAGTTGTGTTCATCAGATTTATCTTGGCAATCAGATTCACCGTCGCACAGCCAATGAGCTGGGATGCATTTTAGTGGGCCAGTTGCACAGTGGAATTCCCCAACTAAAAGAAATTACAGAGAAAACATTCTTATAATTAAATTAAACAAACCTAAAGTATAGGGGTGAAAACTTCTTAGCTCAAATGATTTTTTTTATGGAGTAGAAAAGGACTTAAAATTGGTATTAGAAATGGCATCAGGGATTAATTTGTTTTATTATTTCTCAAGGGTAGAAAAATACTCAAGACTGCAGTCAAATTGAATATATTATTTAATCAAAAGCCGACAATATTGTTTTAAACCTTTGTTAAGATAACTTTTGTTTGCTGTTACAATTTTTTATATAATCACTGATGATGCTAACAATTTATGTTTTGTTGATTTAATTTGATGTTTCTGTTATATTATTTTACTAATTTAGACATTTGCTCTGATGAAACTATAAGTGTTAGTGAAACGTCGTCCTGAGTATTAGTCTACCCTTCATATATCCAAGTCAGTCGATAAACACTTCATTTTCATTATTTATTTATGAAACAAAATTATCTGGATTGGATTTTAATAACATAAAAATAAAAAGATTATAAAATTACACTGACATAAAACGTTGAAGAAATTTGTTAAAAATTAATATTGTTTGTAGAAGACTTTCACAATGCTTAAGAGGAAAAGTAATTTCTTACCTTTACAATTGACAGGAGCCTCCGGTTTGCATCCGGCTTCATCAGATCCATCCCCGCAATCATTCTCCCCATCACACTTCCACCTTGCCGGTATACACTTTTCATTCTTGCACGAGAACTGAGTATCATTACATTTAGCATTCTTACAATTAAGTTCATCACTTTTATCAGGGCAATCGTTTTCAAAATCGCATTTCCAATACTGTGGAATACATTTTCCATCACCACATGTAAACATATTTGGCTTACAAGTGGTTGTTTCGCATTTTGATTCATCAGAATTATCTCCGCAGTCATCTTCTCCATCACACTTCCAGAGTTGAGGAACGCACAAACCGTTCTTGCAAGCGAAATGATCTGGACCGCAAGAATTGCCCATTTTTGGACAAGTTAAGTTGGCATTAGGAGCGATGTTTCCAGGACACATGCATTTACCGTTGTGCATTGTCATTCCATCTGGGCAGAGGCAAACGTGGCCTCTTTTTGGCGCTCCTAGACAAATGTATTCACAAACAGATTTATTTGAGCAAGCATTTGTTCCTTCTTGGATACTATGCGCGTAAACTTTTAGGTCCATTAATCCTGGTAGAGATTCTTTGATTGATTGAATGCTAATGCCGTGGTCTTTATCAGCGCTGAATATACCATTTCGTTTCCAATCGTCCCAATACATTGTATCTTTGAATACTGCAACTGCGAATGGATGTGATACTCGTTCGTCATGTTGTAAGACTTTTTTGAATTTCTTTCCGTCTAAATCACTACTAGCAATATAATCTCCTTTCGCGTCTACCCAATAAATTCGTTCTGCAATATGGTCGATTGAAATTCCATTTGGCCATTCAACAACACTACTATCAAATAATTTTTTTATGTCAGTTCCATCCATGTTCGCTCGACTAACTGATGGTTCGTTTGGAGCCCAATCTGTCCAGAAAATATACCCAGAAATTGGATGTACTGCAATTCCTCTAGGTTTCTTTAAATTTTTAGAATCGATAATAGTTTTTCTCATTCGGCCCATGTGATGAATATCTGTTCGGATTATTTCTATTTTAGCACGCATTCCATCAACGAAATATAAAACGTTTGAGATCCAATCTAAAGCCATTCCTTCAATAGATTGCAAGTTGGATTCGACTAGAATTTCTGGATAGTTTGTTCCATTGCTGTAGCACTGACGGCCAATGGTATCCGTTACAATATCTGCCCAATATAAGCAATTATTTCGCATATCGAAATCGATAGCAATAACATTTCTAAGATCATGTACTGGTATATCTTCGACTTCGCTGTTTAAAAGATTAACTCGAATTATTTTTTCCCGTTGGGCGACTATTAAAAATTCTCCGGTTTCATTCATAGGGCATGGCAATGAATCAGCTTCGTATAAGTATGTAAAACCTTCATTGCAAGCGTCGCCTTCAATTTTGCGGTATCCTTTAGTTCTGTTGTAAAATTGTCCTGGTATGCATGTTTTTGGGATAGCGTATGGATCATACGAAATGCTTTTGTTTCTGATGCAATGCGTTGGACGGCCAGTAAGGTGGAAGCCGAAATCACTGTCAAAATAAAATTTAGTTTTTATAAGTTTGTTAGTGCGATAATCATGAAATCATTGGGCGGGTTGGTCTATCAGTAAACTTAAAATTTATATAAATATAAAATTGTAGTGGGTTATTTTAAAAAGATCTAAACCTATTAACGACATTTAATTTTAAAACAATTTGCAGTAAACGGTACAAACATATTTCACATATTTGTTTTAAGATAATTTAATGTTTAAATACAGCCTACAATAGTACATTAAAAAAATAATTTCACAAGACAACCTGTTAACGCAAGAGTCTAAATTTGAAAAGGACGAAATATTTTTTTTCTATTAAAGTAATTTTATAATTCAATTAGTTTTTAATAAATGCGACTTGTTAACAGTTGCGCTAGAAGCACCTCGCAGATGAAAATTCGTTATTTACTGACAGCAATAAATATATATTCTTTTTAATCCCATCACATAGGGAAAGGATAAAAGATTCATTATTTAAAGTAATATTACGACACCTACAATTTAACATTTTCAGGTTATATGTTATTATCTTTGATCATACAGCAAAGAACTAGATGTAAGGAACTGGGAATGCTTAGGATTGAGAGAGACATAAAATTTGGTAAGAATAAGCTATTGCGCAAACTCTAGAATTCTCGCGCCAGTGGCTGACGCGGAACATCTGGATTTTCTGATTTCAGGTTATTCTGTTTCGTGTCTTCAACTGAAAACTGGATAGTATGCAACTTGAAAAATTAATTGTACTCATTGTAATAGAAGTACTGTTATTGAAAAGGAGTTTGGAATGACTTTCCAATTTATTTATTCTTTCTTTGTGTGTGCCCCTTTTTAAAGAAACCGTGCTGACTTCTATGCACGTTCATAGCACTTGCACGTTATATTATTCTTACCAAATATATTTTTCCTTTTCTTTCTTACGTTGTACTATACATTTTCTCACCTTATCCTAAGCGTTCCTTCGAATAGTAAAGCATATAGCTCCTTGCATCTAGTTCTCTGCTCTATAATCTCAGGTTATTATATTATTAATATCAGTTTGATGGCATTCATACCACTACTAGAAAATAAAAAGCGCCACAAACAGTGCGCTTATAAATCTTTTTAACGACTTATTTGCAGTACGTTTATAGTGTTATAAGAAATTAATCATAAATCAGTGAAACAATATGACACCGATCTATTTAAAAAATGATTAGACTGATGTTTCTGATAATTCCTCACTTTAAAACAGAATAAAGATAGGGGTATCATACAAACAGCTAGAGCGCTATTTACGAAGTTACATAATGTAAACCTATACTTTTCCAATTGTAAAATAATCATATTCTCCGTAGCTATGAACTTAAATATCACAATTACAGAAAAATAATAATAACAGAAAAATAGAGGTATCGCAGTTCTAAACATGTCTAAAAACATTATTGTTGATATGTTAAAACATTGAAAATGTACAAAATAAATAAAATAATAATGTATAGGCAAGTTTTAAAAAATTACTCACCATTCATAATCTTCGGCATCACAAATACAAGGTTGTAACTTGACTGGCCTATCATAATCTTTTCCATTGTAACAGTTTGTATGTGGAATCCGTCTTTCAAATGTCTGTTGCATACCCATAACACATGGTACCAATCTGTGACCATCTGACTGGCTGGGTGACCACAATTTATAATCTTCATCTTTGCAGTTGTATGCTGGAAAACAATAAAAACAATAATATGATAATTTAAAACGAAAGTAAAGAAGAAAGTACAAAAAGAGACGATGATTAAATTCAATGTCAACCACTGAAATATAGCAATTATGTAACGCTCTATGACAATGCCTGCGCAAGATGACAGACAGCGACTCACGGGAGATGGTGTCTTTGTCGTACAGTCTGCTCAAGAACTTTTACATAATAACGAAGAAGCACCGGTTCGAATCGAACATAAACAAAGATATTTACTTTTGTGCTAGAATGTACGCCGCGTGACTTTTGTTCTAATGTGCATGTGCAGGAGTGTTAGACAGTGATAAAATCTCTCGTCAGTCGTCAGTAGCTGTCTCTCTCGGCTTGCTTTCTTTACGCAACGAACATAGGCAGTGCTCGTTCCAGAGTTATTATATTTCAGTGAAATCAACAGCAATATATGGGAGCGAAACAAAGACTGACACAAAAAAGAAATGCCAGAATACGGAATGTTGAAATGAGATTTCTACGACATATAACAGAAGAATTGAATGTAAAAAAACTAAAAGACATAATACAAATCTACAAAAACAAGATGGACAGACATCTCTAAAATTTCTCTACATCAGACGCAATAGGCAGTGGCCTAATACGTGAAAGAATAAGACGTGTAATACTCACAGAACACATTGCGCAGGTCTAATTTAATGATGATCCATTGGTGTTCGCCAGGTGCAGAACCAAACATAGTAAAAATGGTTGTGTTTTCTCCTGGTTCTGTCATCAAGCCATAGAGTCGCAAATCTTCATCATGGAATGATTGTTCTATCCATCTCTCGCCTTCATCGGTGGAGTACATGACAGATCGGGTTTCTCCACGGATTTTGAAATATTTGACGGCGATTAATATACCGCCGTGGTCGCCCATATTGAAGAAGCAGAAATCTTTAAGGGCCTAAAATAAATAAAATTAATACTTTGTAGATTCATGTTATAGTACAAAAATTTAGGTCATCAATAGTTTTTCAAACGTATTACTCTTATCCCTAAGACAAAGTAATAAGAAAATATCTGAATATGTAGTTCGATAACTAAGTTATCATAATCAGTAGATGAAAGATGGATAAAATCAAGATTAAGCAACTTGTAAACCAAATCAGTGAATACTGCCCGCGGTTAGTAGTTGGACCACCGAAAACGAGGTACCGAGGCGGCATATAACCTCAGCAGTTGAGACTGCTTAATAAAAAAAAATCAGTGATCAAGATTAAATCCTACTTGAAAAATAAAAATACCTAATTTATACAAAAACGAAGCAATCAATCGTGTCAAATTAATCAATACTTGTAAAGAAAATAACTAAAAGCTTGAGTCAACCTTAATAACTAATTTCCAATAAATCGAAGAATTTCCTATTAGGTATGGGTCCTAGGTCAGAGTTAATCAACCGATGTTTATTTTTAAATACGTTAATACTTTCAAACGCGTTCAACTGTTTACTGTAACTGTTTTTAATAGTTTTAAATAATTTTAATTAATATTACGATTACCTATGGAAAATATCTACTAAAAGTATGATTTTTCAGGATTTTAACGTAGTTTATGTCCTTCAAATTTGGTTCTTATTTGTATTTTAGTTTGGCCGGTGTATAAGCATTATATAAATTCCCGATTAATTGAGAAGTTAAGATTTTATCTTTAGGGTTACCTAGTAATGCCTTAAGAGTACTATTAGATTTGTTAGTTATTTTTATATCGAAATTATTAAAAACCTTATCACGATTTGTGTAATATAACTTAAATCTTGTTACCGTGTTATAAGTTAGTTAGAAACAAGAGTTAAAAGGGGGCTAATATTCTAATTTGATGTACTCTTTTTGGCTATTGCGTATTTAATATTTTAAAAATCAATAAAGAAATTATTAATGGGTAAAAATTAAAAAACTAATTTATTTCCATGATACTAAACTTACCATTCTCCAAGTAATTCCAGCGTCTGTACTAATATAAACCCCAAAATGTCCTTTCAGCGATTTTCCAACGACTCCAGTAGCCATAATAATTCCTGGGGCAGATTTACTCGACATAATACTGGGTGTTCTTGTATCGGGATATAACTGACTGAATTTTTGTGAAAGATGTAATGAACAGTTAGTTTCCTGACTACAAGTCATTGGTTGTCCTTCGTCATCGTATTTCGGAGCATTTAAAGGCTGCCATACACCACCATGGTCATAAGTTATCACGGAGACTAAATGTTGAGGACTTATATTTTGAGAGTAAACTTTGGTGGATACTTGAGAAGCGATGTAGATACCGGTTAGGCCTTCGACTTTGTAGACGTCTGCGAATGCTTCCTCGGAAATATGACTATTGAAGAAAGATAATTATTGTTCAGAACAAATAAATTAATATTCCAATTTGTTATAGTACCTAATAATTAATAATTTTATTTGACGTAAATATATAAAAACTACCATACGAATAATAAAACAAAAAACAGCTAGTCAAAAAATAGTTATCTAATCATTCTTTCTCAGCGGTCATACTAACGATCAGTATATACGAATAAAAAATGGGAATAACAATATTTGCCCTGAAAAAACCCCAGTTACATAATTCTGTACAAACATCGCTAATAAATTCATTTCAATTTCTATTAATAACTCCAAGTTTATTATCATGACATTGACTCTGAATGCATTAAGCAGAAATAGTAAATTAATACATTCATTAATATAATTTAATGTGGAACAAAAACAATAATATATTCTTTAATTAGGAAAATAAACTATCAATGCTCGGATCAAATATTTACAGACTATTATTTTCTTTTTAGGAAACCCGAGAAGGAAAAACTGCACGAGATTGATTAACAAACTGAGTAATGTTTACATTACTGATGCTATCAAGATGGACCATGTGACTTCCGCTAAGTTCAAACTATCAGTTTACACGTCATTATGTAAAAAATATATCCTGTGATGCCAATAAAACTGATCTTGCACAAAACACTAAAATTAGAATCTATAAATCAGCAACTAATATTTATTGCTTTTACTCAAAAGTGAAGTCATTTTAATAAAAATGAATGGAATTTTAATTAAATAGCACATACTAAACTTATACATACATACATACATACATAACATCACGCTATGTCCCACTTAGTGGGGTAGCACGAACCCAGAAAAACAGTCAACCAACAATCAATCTCCTCCAAACATTCCTATCCTGACACACTACTTTAGCCTCGTCCACATTCATAGTGCGATTCATACATGCTCGTTTATTCTTCACACTCGGAATCATTCGTTCACGCAACAAACCATCAATCATACCCAACCAGTTATTCCTCGGACGCCCGCGCAATCGTTCACCTTCAATCTCACCCTCATATATTACTTATGAATCATAATAATATAATATTTTGTCTGTTATTAAAATAATGCATGAAAACTGCATTTTAAGATTTCCTACAGAAATATTGAATAATTTTTAAATAAATATTTTTGTATCAGCGACATTCACTGCAATATGATACTTAAAGATAACTTTAATGAGTAAACAAAAGTCACGATAATATTATTTGTTTAATAATTATATGCTTCCATAACTGTGTTATGATAGTTGTTTATTTTATAATACGACACTAGTTTCTAGAATTTCACTGTTGTTAAAGAACGAACACGAACTGCTTTTTCAAAAATACATAAGTAATATCGTCTACAAACATGACCTGTTAGAAGTAAATAGTTAGCGCAAATAATGAATCATAATAATGATAAATATGTCAGTAAAAAGTATAGGATATAAAAATAATGTGTGTTAGTGTTTTTCCACTATAAAACCTTCCTATATTGCTGTTTCAAATAAAAATGGTAGAAAATATTCTCTACATCATTATCACTAAAATAATTTTGGAATATTTTCAAAATTGTTGAACTTCGTACTTATGGAAATGAAAATTAAATAACAAAAATATTTTTGACCGATAAACTACAAATTTATAGTACCGCGTCAACAATAAGGTCAGTCATTTGAAGATAATTCTACAAACATAATATTTACCTCAACCAGGAATCTTTCCATGTAGTGTTAGGAAAATAAGCGAATACTCCTTCCAAAGACAACGTAAAATGTATCGGATCAGCAGTTCCAATTCCTTCAGAAACATAAAGATGACTCAGTTTATCCGTATGACTAACAGCTACCATCACTCTGGTTCCAGTTACATCAGCAATATGATACTCCTTTCGGGTTAATTCAGAATCGAATACACATCGGGTTAAAGGACCCCCTTTATAAGATATATACAAGTCCAGGTTGTTCTACAAAAGTAAAAACACAAAGAATTTTATAGCATACATTATTCTACGCAAAGTTGAAAAATGATTGCATCATTTTTCTTTTACAGAAAGGGTTAAATTTTCTGTTAATATGATACGAGATATAAAAAATTAATTAGGTTAAAATGTAGGGTATTAACGTTGAATAATTTAGGTCATTATGATTTTCTTTATAACTATTATAGTTTTAGAAATGTAAGCAATTTAATTCAAGACTGTCAATTATAAAAAAATACATAACATGTTCTTGCAAAATTATTTTGAAGAAATCAAGATTTTTTTATAATACTGTGGCTGGCATATAACAAACACTGTTTAGAGATCACCTGATTTTTACGTCAGTTATAATAATATACAACGAAAAATTAAATCTCCGCGAAATTCAAAAGGAATACAAATTTTTAGTTTTTATTTAGACATGTGTGAGAAATGGTGAACAATGCATCATATATTTTGTTTTTAAAAAAGTGTAAAATATAAGTTATTATATATTCACTGCAATAAAATATTCAACTGAAAAAGCAAGTAATTAATGAACTCATATTATGACTCTTTTTCGAACTTGTCATTTTGAAATTTTAACGCCTGTGAAAATATAAAATGAGTCCTCAGTATTTTTTATATTCTGCGTCTTTTATATATTAAAATCTAAAAAAAAATATATTCAGCTTAAAAAAAACAATATTTACTCCAGCTCAATTATTTACTGAGATTTGCTGAAAATACCTCATAGACCATCAAGTGAACTACCACGTCCAATTGATGAATTACTATGCACGTAATTTGAATATCCAAGTTCTAAATATGAAGTTTGAAAATAGCAGTGCCATTGGAATCTACTGTGTCCAACACATAAATTACCCAAAATTTTTATTTCTAAACGGTAAAAAGCATAGAAAATAGTTTAAAATAAAAATTGTATCTAATATTATACCACATCTTTCCCTGCCCCTCCCGGTTGATGCATTGACCCCAAAATCTAATCAGATCATAACATGAGCAGCTAATCTAAAATCTAAATTTAAAATTAAGGGAAATTTGTATGTGTAATGTTGTAGTGACATTTATTCAATTTTTTTAAAGTTCATGTCAATTCGGATTTCAAAAATTGCTTTTCGAAATGAAGGCTCTTTCGACACACAACTGAGTTTCGCAATGAGTTCAATATGAAAACAAATATAGAAAAATAATTTCATTAACAAATATATCATATATTAAATGAATGAAATTTCATTTTGACAGAGACCCGAAGATCGTCCAATATCGAAAATTAATGTTCATCACATGTCTGCCTAAGCCATATTCTCTGAACTACACGATTTTGTTGTTAGTTTTATAACAGGAAAGAAAACATGATAAAAATTTTCTCGGTTACCAGTTGATATTTTCACGATAAATGCAGTTTATATTTGCTGTTGAACATTTAATACTGATAATATGCGGTTAAATTCAGAAAATATCTTATCGAACACAATATAATATTTAAATTTAATGCTAATATTTAATATATCTAGCAGGATATGATTAAAAATCCTGGAATTTCAAGGGATTTATTCGCTGATTAAACATATGTGGTGGAAAAATATAAATCATAATTTATACTTTTTCCTAATTATGCGAAAAAAAGTTGACCTAGAAAATATGCATAAGCGTAAAATTCAAGGCCTTTCAATGAAAGTTTACTTTTTATAGATAAAATAATTGATGAAATATTTTCACTTACCTTATTATTTAATATTTTCGTTATAAACATAAAATCTCCTTTAATTTGAAAGTCTTTTACTTCTTCTGCAATAACTTCCTGTTGTAATTCAGTTTTGAATAAATTTTTCGAGGAGATAACAGATGAAAATCCAGTTGGTTCAGATCTTTGTACGAATAACTGAATATCATCACTTCCAGATGTAACAGAATGCCAAAAGAAACTTGCAACAAAATGCTGAATAACTCTCCAATTTTTGCCGAAGTCTTCGGTTAACCACAACTATAAAATTATTACCATAAAATTTCCCTACGTATTTAATAAAAATAATTTTTACCCTTGTTTCATTATCACTCTTGTCCAAAGCGACAAAAGTAAGCGGTTTGTATTCATGGAAAGAAATATCAGTAGGTTCAAATTCTAACTGAATCTTAGTTATATTGCGCCCATGGTTTAGAGTAGTAAACAACAGTTTATTTTTGGTGTCCGTAAACACAAACTAAAAAACAAAGGGGATATAAAAATAAGTTCAAGTTAAAAACATACTTCAAGGGCCACTTACATGAGTGTTGTACTTTGGATGATTATAGAATTTGTCCACCGTCGCATATGTACTGTCATTAATTTTGAATAAATCGGTTTTGTTAATAAACGTATCACCGTAATCATAAGAAATGTAAACAGCTGATGGATCAAGTTTTGATACAGGTTGTCTCTGATTAGGATCTCTCGCTAAACAAATAATTATATCTGTCTGCTCTCCCACCCAATGTACCATCAATTGTTTATGGGAATCATTCAATGTGATGATCTATAATATTTAAAAAGGCAAATGATAGAACAATGATTTGTTTCATTGTTGTTTTTAGCACATATTTTTATATTTGGTAAAATTATTAGAATGGTGGCAAAAAATTGAAATGTACAAAAAAAAATCCCTCAACAAGATAGGTTTGAAACAAACGAATTAAACAGAAATATACATACAACGCGCTATCGATTCAGATATCATTACGTGATTATTTTTTAAATGCTTTTAAACTATATCACAAACTATAATAAAATAAGTTTTGAAGTAAATACAGCAATTATTTGGCAAATATTTTTATTCTTTAGACTATTTTTAGCATAAATGTGTCAACGATATTCGTATTATTTATAACGAAAATTGGCTTTGTTTTCATATTCCGTGATAAAAAATGTATTGAAGAATTGCATAGAATTCGTCCGATATTTATTTTTCTTAAATAAATAACATATGTGAATATTTTAACAATATAATTATATTTATAGAGGTGATAATAATGGAAATACGCATTTTAAAATGATGGTAATTAGACACATGATGCAGCAAGAAAAAACTAGTTTGTAACATACATTTCTCTTGGCTGATAAAATTCTAACAAAAGAATCGAGTGATAAAGATAACAAAAAATAATCTAAATGTACAAACAACAATTCACAACAATTGACGTTGACGTTTTACACATAACCTAATTCACATCTACGTCACAAATAATATACTGAAACTACGTAATTTACAGTAAAATGATAATTATAAATTGTTTATAAAATATATTCTTACCTTCCCTGTTATATTTGTTTTCTTGTCATTTATAGACTCAGACGAAACAGATCTTTTTTGCCGATCATGGTACGTCGGAATTTCTTCATCAGCATTGAATGTGAATGTTCGTCGGCTTTGCAGTTTTGCAGATGAATCGTCATAAAAATGTAATGTTTTTTCAGATAAAGAGCACTTTACAGTCACAAAAATATTTAGACACACTAAAAACACAGTCAAAACTATAAATTTTTGACACGCCATGTTCGCTGCCTGACGGCCAGCTGACTTTTGTCTTGCTTGTTCCCCGTTACTAAGCTCGTTACACTCTCACAGCAGCACTAATGCGAATGCGCTACCACAACAAAGAAGATTTCATTACATTGGAAGCCTGATTTACAATACAGTATTTCTGCTGAATTTACAATAACATATTTTATTTATTCAATTTTTTAAGTATATAAGATCAGAAAAGTTAGTGTAATTAGAATTTACAAACATAATATTAAAGAATATGATTTTTTTTTTAATTTAAAATAAAGTTATACATTTTTTTCAATGTTTTGTAAGATTTATCGCGTGAACTGAACTTTTATTAGCGGTTTTTAGGGAAATAATTTCGTGATTCCCCTGCCATTGTTACATTTAAAATTTTATAATTGTTATCGAATTAAAAGGAATTAACTATATATTGATGTAGAATCATTTTACTTGAATGATTAATTTGTTCTGGATACATAAATTTCAATAAAATTCTTGAAATTATTTTTTATGTGGTGAAAGGAATTTTCCACAAATATTAATATTTATGAAGAAACTATCAAATCCTATTATTAACAAGTAATAGTTTTCTAAATATTTAATGTTTGTTACATGAGAAATGTATGTTCTTCTACGATATTAATATTTCCTGTTAAAATTAATGTAAAGATCTCCTTGTCAATTATATGTATCATCGCTGTTAAGTACCCGTATAGGTGTATTATTGGATAATTGCATCAGATTTAATAAATTGAGATAATTGTCTGTATACTACACAATCATATCTGTGTGTTTAGAGCATTATACGATACGATGAACTACACTATGAAAATCTGAAATAAATAATTCATTAATTTAATGAAAATAACATGCGAATAAAAGATCTATTGTTTTTAATTATTAAATTTATTGGACAATCTATTTCTTCACATAATTAATAAATAATGCTAAACAATTTTGTTTTACAGTATAAGGCAAATATACTAATCTCAAGGAGTTAAATATACTAACAAAATAAATTATTTAAGCTTGCTACAAATAGTAACATGTAAATAGGAATATTTAAAAAAAGTGCACAATGGAAGGAATTTCCTAATACGAGCATAGTTTCTTGTTTCAACTTTAAAATTATTATGCAATTGTTTGAATTCCTTACGGCAGTTCTGAATATAAAAAAAACTTGTATATTTTTATAATCACTAAACGGTAAAAGTTATTGTTAACAAAGCAAGCATTAAAGAACAGATAAATAATATACAATTCCATTATAACACGTTTTAAGTTATGTAGTATTTGAAACCGGAATTCTTACATTTACGTAAATCTATGAGAAAAATAGGCAACTTGAACGAAGTAAATATTTTTCTCATAAATTGATAAAAAGAGAGACATTTTCATTATTAGAATTAGGTTTACTTAATACTAATATTCATGCAACTGAGGCCGGACACAAATAACATCAAATAATAGATGTGTTTATGAACAGCTTTATCAGTTTGAAAATAAATGAATAGTAATTTCTTTTAACACTTTCAGTTCATTAGTCACAAATGTCCATTCTACCGCAAGTGATAAAAGTTGAGTCACCATCACATGATGGCGATGTTATCACTGTGTACAGTCAGCAAGCACGTCAAAACATTGAAACTAAACAAAACCGGAAACGAATAGAATGGTCCAATTTGAAAGGGAAATATAAAAAATAGAAAAATAAAAATAAACAAAAATAAATCTCATTACTTTTATTAATAACTCTTTCCGTAAAAGCACACATTTCATATGTAAAATATATATTACTTACTCTATTTAACTTAAATTACATGTATGTAATAATATTTAATTGTTCACCTTCTCTCTGTAATCCACCCATTATTAAAGCAAAATCGTGTCCGAAGCATTTAGTGAACAGTACCAGTAAAATTGCACAACTACATAAAGAATACAAATAACACGTTCAGTTTTTCATCAAAAAACACCAAGTACCAAACGTGCCGTAATTTTTATTTTATTATATATTATCATATAGAATTTTAAAACGTAAATAAAATTATAAATAAATAAAGACACGTCTGGCACGTGCTGCCTTTTAACGCACATGTTGTGGTTCATGATATATTAGAATTTAATATATTGTGGCGGGAATTAAGATTTGTACATTTAGCCACTTATATTTTATTGCTGCATGCTTCATAGAAATACGTCCGGACTGAATGTAGTAGCAGCAGCAGCTCGATTAACATAGTGATAGAAGCTACGCTCGACCCATTATTACACACAAATATATCATAGAATAAAACGTACGTGAAACAAAACATACTCTACAACTGAACACACGAAAATATTTGCACAACGAAACACTATAACTGAGAATAAAATGATTAACGGCTGTTGTATAAAACTTGCGATTCGGGGAAGCGCTTGTGTATATTTAAAAAATGTATAAAATTGTGCTTACTATTATTATAATATGCATGAACACATAAAAATTTATAGTTTTCCAACTGAGTCGTCCTATGAAATAAATTATTATAATATAAAATTAATAACATATAAAAGATATACATATATAAAGAGTTAACTATCAACGAATATGTGTGTGTAATATAAGACAGGCGCTGTTGAACGAAGTTTAGTGACAAAACTGACGCGATTTCTGTAATAGGCAATAACAATGGAATACATAATGTACGATGGTATTTGCTGATCCGCAGTGTGATGTATAGCTTGTTACTAACCAAGTTTAGTTTAACTGCAAAGGAAAGAAGAAGTGTGAACGCACTGGTCTCGTCAGCAGCACTTACTGCGCGCTTACACTTTCTTAAGTGTGAAAAAGCTGCGTCGTTTCGGTTCATCTTTCTGTCCGCTAGCTGGCAGAGTTTGCGAACGACTGGGACCAGCAGAGTCGCCGGCGCTGCGTCTATTCAAACCTGATACCCAGTTGTTCATCTCGGAGTCGTCGTGGGCTTGGAATAAGAATTCGGCTCCTACTGCAAATCTACACACAAGCAATAAATTCCAATCAAATTATTTTCCACAAATAAAATTCCTATTTTTTGCTTTAACGCGAGTCATTTTTTTTGTATCCACAACCTTGGAAACAACATTTGACACATGCAATTAACAAACAGGGACTTTCAATTAAAAAAAAAACTGGCTTTCCCCGGACATTCTACTACAAAATCATCATAAAAATAACAAATTGAATGTTACTTACATAGATTTCCGTGTATCCAAACCCGCAAAAACCATCTAATATTTGCCAACAATTTAATGAAAAAAATGTGTACAAATTGATTTTTCAACAGTCATATCAAATTTCTTAGCAACCATGGTTGCTAAAACTTGGCTGCTGTGATTGGTAAATTTACAAGAATTTTGATTAAATTTTAATTAGATTTTTGGTCGTTACAAAAAGCATCTTAAAAACCGTTTGCATCATTCGTATTCGCGCAAATGAAGCACTAAATCAGAAGCCCGTTCGTTCTTCACATAAGTGCTCATACCAAGTGCGGGAAGACGTTCTTTACGCACTTGGTATGTAAATATTCATTGTCTACTTATAGCTATATCCAATGTATAATATTAGCTATAAATGTTAGCCCAGCATCAATCAAATAGTGATAAAATACAAGATATAAAATTTAATTCACCATCTCGAACCATTTTGGCACCGAGCTATCGCAATATTTTATTTTATAAGGTATTCAAATATTACTGAAATTTTGAGATAATAGCTAACCTGATTCTGAAAACATGCTTCTTCTTCGTGTAATCATCGGCGACCTTCACCGTAGCACCATCCAGATTCATCGGCGATTCTCCCTTGAAATATTGCTCTGGTGTTGATTTTGCGCTCTTCGCATCTTTGTAGAATGCAATCTGTTGTCCACGAACTAAGCAGTACACCTTATCCCAAGACCTAAACATCATTACATTACTTTTTAATATTCATTACAAAAATATAACAATCCGAACCTGTTGGACGCCTTCTTCGTAGCAGTTTCCCATTCGTGTTTGCGGACCAAGTTACCTTCCAGGGGTTCTTCATCGCCTCCAGGACTTGTACGTTCTAAGAAGAGCAAATAATAAATAATAATTTATAGGTATTAAGGCATTCAAGTTAATAATGTGCTCGTTTATATATAATGGTGATGGTAAATGGAAAAGAAAGGTGTAAATTAAAATATCCTGAAATAGAAATGTGGTATTAGTTGTTATTATAAATCATCCATAAACCATTTGAATATCAGCCCAATCCTTCCTAAAAAGAATTCAATATAAGACAGCAAAAGTTTGAAGAAAGTGAGAAAGAGTTATGTTTCGCTGAAGCACTGTCTCATACCTGTGACACGTTCTAGGTTACCCTCATCGTCACTGGCGGGCCCAGAACTTTTAGCTGCGCTCTTTTTCCAGCGGAAACTGCGGAATGGAGATTTACTGCGGGACCGGTCTTTCTTGCGACTCTCCTTTTCGCTAGAGCGCGTAGCTTTACATACAGTAACACCACATAAGCATAACCATAACACAAAGACAACGTAAAATAACTTTAAATTAAAGTTAATGATAACCAAGTCTACGATACATATATTAGAGTATCTGTTATAATGACCTTATTGTTACTCGTGACTTATGTAAATATGTAGGTTTGTTTTCTAGAAAACTTTACAAATAACTGATAAACTTTCAAATTAATGATAACTATATGCACGTGCATATAACTGGATATTTTACGCGCAGTTTAATTTAATGCATATCTTACTATGATAATTATAATTATATTAGGGGTATAATTTCATAATACGCTAGGAAGGATTGATTATATGGAGAAAGTAGAAAATTAATTTTATGTAAATTGTCATACAAAGGAGCTATTTTGTAAAAAGTACATAAGTCCAATTATGTACGAAAGTTTGACGGCTTTTGAAGGCGATTCTTTATTTGCTTGGAATAACATTTATATTTGATATGACTTTGATAGAAAGCAGTGTATAATCTAGTATTTATCTCTTTCGCTGTTTTTTTTTTTTTTTTTAGTAAAGCAGACTCATTTACTTATATTTCGCCTCGATTCGCCGTTTTCGGTGGTGTGACAACGACATGCAGTGTTCGCTGGTATGGGTTTTCGCAAAGCGGTCACCCATCCAATTGAATTAAAAACAATTTACTTTGAACTTCCATTATCTTTATTGAAATGTAATACAATTGTACAATAAAGATAATGGAAGTTCAAAGTAAATTGTTTTTAATTCAAAGTGAATCATTATCTTATAAATTTAAAAATAAACCCATCCAATTACTAACCGCGGACAGCCTTGCTTAACTTGCGTTATCGAATGAACCGGAATCAACGCTCTCTGCCATGCCGTTGTCCATTCGCTATTACTACTACTGCTGTTATTCATAAATTTTATAAATCTTGTCAAATTACTGTACAAAATGCAAGTGCTTAAGAAAATAGAAATTACTATAAAAACAAAAGATTATATAACAGATTTAACGCCGATCTTGGTGGTGTAGTGGCTATGTCATAAAAAAAAGATTTATACGAATCAAGATATGATTCTAATAAAGAGTAGTCAAAAAAAGAATCGAAATATAATATAATAAAAATTACAGTTTGATTAGACTTTGTTGCTATGACTAAAAGGGTAAAAGGTAAAAAGTACTGTACTCTAGTTAACCAAAATAAAATTACCCGTAAATTTCAAATGCGCCGCGCAAGAGCTCTAGTAACTTCTCTAGTGTTTTTCTACAGTGTAAACATGACTTCAGTATTTGCGCCTGGTCTATAAATAAACTATAGTCCGAAAAAATGGTAGTTTTCGAACGTTAAACACTATTAAAAATGATGTATTTTCGAATCAGACGAAAATTGAAGCACCCATTTTTGAAGCAGGAACATGAAAAAATGTATGAACGAAATTTAAGGAAGAAAATATTCTAAAATGGCATTTAGGAGTTTAAAAATTAAAAACATAATAGTATGTACTTGTATTCTAAAAAAAATTCGATTACATATGGGAAATGCGTAAAAATTGAAATATATTAATTATCTAATAGCTACAGTTGCATAAAAACTACTACCGCTAATAAAAATCTGGGTACCTCATAATCAAAATTTGTAATTACTATTGGCAGGTAGTGTTAAAAAATTATCCCCCTAATCTAATTTGTTACCAACTCATTAAAGTCAACGTGTTACAGTTGTTCTAGATCACGAGAATGTATTCCACAAAATAAATGATCCGAAACTTTTTTTGCAGATACTCTCAAATAAAAACGTAACAAACAAAAACCATGCTCCACTTGGAATCATGTCACAAACAAATAATTGTTAGTGAAGGCTGTGTCGTCGGATACTCACTGGCAGTTGCACGGCTTGCAGTTGCATGCGGCAAGGTTGCAGAGGACACGGGCACTGATGCTGGTCTCTTTCCGCTCGATGAGGTCTGAGTGCTACCTCTGGGTAATGTCGCTCCATGCACTATACCATAAACATAACACATGCATGCAACATGCGACATGAACAACAAAAATACTTCGTGTTAGTAACACAATCGTGCATGTTATTGAAACATTAACATGGACAGTAAAATTTTATTACTTTTCAACTGTGAGAGAATATCCAACAAAAGCTTTCTGCGTCGTTGTATACTATAATTTGATTAAATAAATAAACCCGCACCATTACACATTTTCTAGTTTGTGAAATTCTGTATTTAATACATAACTTAAATAATGCCCTTAATAAATTGATTCATTTATTATCTTAATGTATAGTGTATTAATACCATATTTGAAATATCAAATAAATAATCTGATATTTCCAACATTTAACCTTCCACTTGAGTAATTTTTTTAATTTAACCGAAACAAAATAGAGAAAAAAGTTTCAAATTAATATTTGTAACCAAAACTATTTCTACATCTTTTTGAATATGACCAAATTTACTTTAACTCAATGGGCTCATAAACCAATTAAAAAAATTATTTTTTTTTATGAAACTTTATTAAAATATATGACGATCAGTGAAAACCCGATGTGAAAATTTCATATATTACCCGAGAAATGATTTTTCAAAGCTTGTGTGTTGTGTGACGTTTGTACAGGTACTGCTCCAGTGGCACTAAATCAATGATTTTCCAGGATATATATTTTTTAATATAAAAATAATATTTTCATATTATAAGTCTTAATTTACAACAATTAAACTTAATATAAACTAAGACAAAATTCCTTTGACAACTTTAAGAGAATTTTACTTGATATTCGAGTAAATAACAACAAAAGTTTGAGAACAGTGGCACTAGTAGTGATGTAACCTAACCTCAACACACAATTTTAATCAATAGATTTTCAACACAGCACAATAAAACAGTAAAATTATAAAACAAGTAATAGAAGCCCAACAAATATAATCTTAAATACCAACAAACAAAAATATGAAATGACATTTCGTAGTTCTATTTTAGCCCACAACAGGCGTTGGGCGTAGCGGTAGACGCGCGATTTGCAATTTTCATATATCTGGCCAATAGCACAATGCAAATACCTGTGACGTCAAAATATGTTCAATTCGTTATATCGCTTTACTGCAAAATATTTAAAAGAAAAAAAAAATACTTTACTACTAATTATTGCATAAGTGTTACACGATTTTGATATAAATTTGTCATATTTCGTTTATGGTTTATGCGCCCATTATAAGTATACTGATATCCAAGTAAACTACTACTTCCGGTTAATAGATTGCTACTGAAATCTAAACAGCTCATAAATTAAACATTAAGGCTGGTACCACAAGCTCTGATTTTGGGTGTGTTTTAGCCTCGGTTTTAGCGTTAGACAATGTTCCAAATTTATTTTATAAAAAAAAAGACATCGATTAGAAGTTACAGATATATATATATATATATATATATATATATATATATATATATATATATTATCTACCAGTTTTATTTGAAGCATTTTTTATATACTCATTATAATATCGTACAGCGCTAAAACTGAAGTTAAATTATCCAAAAGCAGAGCTCGTAGTATCAGCCTAAAATTCTAAATATGAAATTTCAAGATATCATTATATTTTGAGTTATCGTGAACGAAAAACATACGAACGTCATTGCGAAGATAGTGAAATCGTATTCTAGGGACTCCAAATCGTATTTAACTGTTAAAAACAAAACTGAAAATTTTTGACTCGTCACAATACATCATGTGCGAAACTGCGAAAGGTAAATATTTTAAACATGTCTCTAGAAATGACGAATAACATGAGAAATTATTTTTTTGTCAACTATTATTATTTTAGAGATAAAAGATTCAAATAAAAGTGTACTTGTGCAGTTTTGTTGAGTAATAAAATATTACTGTCCATTTAAAAAAAACTTGTTGGAATTAAACTTTAAAAAATTCAAATCACGAAAATAAAACAAGTATATTTAAGAGTATGTACCTACCTATTTCAATGTAGTAATATGTTAGAAAATTGTGCTAGAGTATTGAACGTGTCAAGATACAAATATTGTTGGCAATAAACAGAAAGCATTATGAACAAGAGCTCAAAAACACCAGCAATACCTAAAAGGAATAAATTATTAACAGGGAAACAGATGTACCATCACCATTATAAATGACAAGAATAATTGGGAAATACAAGAAAAGCATTAGCAACATACAATTGTGGGTACAGACAAATTAGGTGACAACAATAAACAGTAGTGGCTATGATAAAATTTGCAACGAAAATCTAGATAGTATATCACAAATTTACATTAATTTTGCAAAGTTATGTTAAAAAAATCATTTGTTTACATGTTTCAAAAACAGATTAATTTATTTATGTAACTATCTTTTAGAAAATAAATAAAAACTAGATTTTTGATACAAAATTCAAAACAAATATAGGATATAGCAAAATTACATTATGTAATATAAAAATAAATAAGTAATATTTTTATACAACTATTCAACAAAACCTAAAGGTTATCAATAACATAATAACTTTTAAATTAAACAAAAAGTAATAATAAATAATTTCTTTATCTAATTTAAGAAACATAAGAGAAGGCTGAACTTAGATAAACTAGTGATAATTAAAATTTTTGTGATTGTAATATTTTTCAAAAATTAAAATAAATTATAAAAATAATTGAAGGGTACCTATTGTTAAACTCAATTTTCCCGCTTATATCACCTTCATTAGCCATCTTAAAGTAACATGGAAGGTGCATTTGGCATCGAAAAATAAAATTAGCCAATAAGATAATTAAGCTGCGTTCGGAGCTACTCAATTATCAATTAGTGTTAACAGTTGCGCTTTGACTTAATCACTTAACCAACGGCAGCGTTCACACCACTGACCTAATATAAATTTTATATTACGTCATTGATTCTAACCTACTAAATTAAGGCGGTTATACTAGAAGCTTGCAAACTCCAAACGTGCCACTTACAATTAGTGAGATAGAGATACCACCTCTCCCTTTTTTGTCTGTTTTTAAAGATTAAAAGCATAGCAAATACTTGTATATTTATCAAAATAGAAAAGAACATGTCATGAATATTTTATATATTAGAGTTTTTAAGTGCAACCAATCAGTTCTGTTGGTTAACTAATAACTTCAGAGAAAAAATAAATACACAGTCTTATAAAGCAAGGAGAGAGGCATAATTATACGGTTGGTAAAATAAAATTATTAGGGGAATGTGGCGGGGGGCAATGAAAGTTTCCTAAAAGAGGTACTTTTTTTATTGGAAGGAATAGCCCGAAGTATTCCCTTTTCAACGATATAACATGTTTCTGTACCTAACATTTAAATTACGGTCATAAAGTTCAAAGAAATATTAACATTTTTAATATGGAAAATATAACTTCAGATAGGCCGTTGGACAAATCAAGTTATTGTTTTCTTTATTGATACTCCTGTCGTCAATTTGTCAACAATTATTGTCGATATAAAGCCATTGTTGACAGAAGTACCAATAAAAAAAAAAATAACTTGTTTTGTTCGACGGTCTACCTGTAGTTACATTTTCCATGTTAATAATGTAATGTTTCTTTGAACTTTGTGACCTTAGTTTTAATTTTAGGTACATGTTATGCCGTTGAAAAGGGAATACTTCGGGCTATCCGTTTCAATGAAAAAAGTACCTCTTAATAGATTAATCATAGAGAAATTAATTATTAAAAATTAAAAGAAGGGATACGTAACATAACTGACATATTTGGCTACAGAGAGGTAGATATAAATGTCATTTGGCGTCTCCACGTGTATCTAGCCTACCTCAATACATATGCTCCGCCTAATTACATCATTGGTCCCACCAAAACTACGTTATGTCAAGGTGCAACTTTCATTATTTGAATTTCAAATTAAAAATAGTATAAAACTAAGGTGATTTACTTGCTTTATAATTTGTAATTGATAATTGAGTCGCTTGAACGCGTCTTTTAGGTTATTTTCCTTTTTTTAATTCGCTAATGCTTGGAGAATGTAACGAAAAACAAAACAGGAACAAAACAAAAACAATGCGGTGAGAAGACACCTCACCTTCGCGTGCCGTGCCTTGTTCAGTTGGCGACACTATCTTCGCAGACAACTTGCGTCCCACCACTGCAGTGCAGCCAATCGCAGCGTGTTAAAATAACCGACAGGTACACAGTGTTTGTTACGAGGACACATGCTATGTTTGCTCACAAGCAACTTGACAACAGTCACATGATAGTAAGTTTCGTGATATTCGTGATTTGCTAGTTGCTAGTTGACTTTCACATAGATTGTGTGAATTTATATTGTATTAATCATGCAGATTAAACGGATAACTTCGCTTTACTAAGAAATGGAAAAACTATGATAATACTAGTAGAAAACTTGTAACTATCTTTTGACTAACTTAACGGTGTCAAACATTCCTAAATAATTTTTCAGATATATTGAATCTATCATTGAGCCAGAGACAGATCTCTAATAGTAAAGAATCTTTTTACGGGCTCAGTCAATAATAAGATTTTATCTTCCAAAACTATAGCACTATACATATTTATTATGTATGTTTTCAAAGACTATTTTGAATAGATTAATTAATGAATTGTGCTGCACGCTCCAATAAATGTAAGATTTTTAAAATTATTTACGATTCAGTTTCAGTTAAACTTGTACAATGCTCGATCGTAACCCGAACTTTACATGCTCGCCCGAATAACAAGCTTGCTCATTAGGTACTGTGCTCGCCCGTAAAAATTAGCTTCCTGCATTTTTTACTTGAACATTTTTTTTTTTCTAAAACAATTTGGAAATGTTTGACAACGAATATTACATTTAATGAAGAAATATATATTCACTCTGTATCAGTTGTACATATTTAAATTTATGATTTCAAGAATAATAAAATTTGAATTATTAGAATTTATTGCTGACATGAAAATAAAAAATTACACTTAATCAAAATTTGTTGGAATCTTAACTACGGTTAAATAAAATCTCAAATAATAATAAGAAAATCATAACTGTTCCATTTCCAAACTTGAATCAAATCCACAATTCTCTTCATGAAAATTCCATTAATACTCTCTTTTTCCATATTTCTATCGAAATGTTAGTAATTAAGAATTATTATTAACCGTAAACCTTAATATAACAAGCACTAACCTTTCTCTTCCTCCGTGCTGACTTCATGTGGCGACACAGCAGCGTCGGTTTCAGTTGCTGTTTCCTGTGGTGCAGCTGCAGCGGCTGCTGCAGCAGCTATTCTAGCTGCTTCTGCTTCTTGTCTGGCCCGTTCTTCAGCTTCCGCTTGTTCTTGGCGTTTCTTCATTTCTTTCAATTCGAACTAAGGAAGAATATAAATTTTGTTTCAATTTTTGATCAGTTGAAATACTTTGAAAGCAATATTAAATAAACCTTATTATAAAGCATTAAACTTAAATATTTGTTAGTTAACAAACGTGCGAAACAATGTAAAAACAGTCTGTAAGCTAAAATTTGTTAGTTTTTTAAGTATTGTTACAGTTCCCATAGCCTCTTACCTGGAAGTTAACACTTAAAGGACGCAATAAGGATCGACTTAAGGAATTTCTATTAGAACTTTTAGAATGGCCACCAAATGTTTTACCGCGATTTTTTCGTTTATTATCTTTAGAATTTAATAAAATTGAATTATCAAAATTATTATTGTCATAAATTAAAGTTTCCTTACTAATATTAAGATTGCCAGTTTGAATTAACGAAATATATCGTTCAGATAAAATAAAGTCTCTACAAATAATTTTAATATTAGTTGGAGGTAAACATGATGAATTATTTCGCAATTGTACTCCTTCTAAACCTTCATAGGGTAAAGACATAAACCGATTATAAACTACTTTAGAATGATTAGTTGGAGTTGGTGACATAGAGTGTCTCTTCCACTTATGCAAGAAAGAAGAATCAGATTTTTTCTGCGCCAACGGATTGTATTTACGAACTCCGGTCATAGTAAAAACGTACCGATATAAAATTTTAGGTTTATAAAATCTATCTATACTCAAAATTATACAACGTACAACGAGAGCAACATTAAACGGAGCATTTGATGGCACAAAAGGACTGAAAACGTATAAATGTGAAGGAGGGAATGGTACAGTGTAGTTGTGATTGCAAAATGAGTCATGCAATGGCTTAATAGATTCCTTGTACGGACTACAACCGAGCTTCTCAAACTAAAGACAATAACAAGACACAGTTAATAACAGAACACATTCAAGCAAGAAACATTACCAATATTAATAAAAATAAATAAATCAGTTCGTCAGCTAGTATGAACTCGATGTTTATTCTGACGGACTTGGAGAAATGATAAAATAAAAGTCAGAATTGTTTTCTACATCTGTAACATAAAGCAGATTTCTCTAAAATAATATAGGAACGATATAGTGTAGAAGTAGGTCGAAAAATAGTTCATAATAGCGAACGTTAATCTTCAATATTTAGCTTCACTTTCAGCTATTAAAATTGTTTTGTAATTATTCATATTGATATATTTTTATGATTATTATTCAGGGAAAAACAAAAAAAAGATGCAATTTAATTGAACATTCCAAAACAAAATGTCGGTCATAAAAGAAAAAGTGCAAACTTCTATAATTAACTGTTAAATTAAAATGCACATAAATATTAAAAGTAATCCAAACCAAATTAGTAGCTGAAAATATTGAAAAAAAAAACATTGTGTGACTTACCGTAGTGAGTCGTTCAAGAGCGCTGAACCTCTCTTCTTGCGCAGCTGCGGACTTTTCGAATGCTTCGTGTTTCTTGATTAGATTCTCGACATCGTCTATCGTGTGACCGAGTTCAGTACTCATCAAATACGGCTCTTGAGCTATGAGCCAAGCTTCAGCAACGGCAGCATCGCGAGCGAACTGGTAGACTTCCAAAACTGAAATCAAACACAAAAAGGAATAACACTTTGTTTAGATTTAAACTTATTTTTGTCTTACTAAGTTGCAGATTTTCCCAGCGTTCTTCCCAACGGTGCAACACGGAATTGCGGTGATCAGTTAAGGCAACCAACTTATCTCTGATTTCAGCACTGGCGTAGTGATTCCTAGCCAGCAATTCCTTTCCAAGTGAAATGCAAGCGGTGAAGTTGTCTTCTCTAGCGTCGATTTCAGCTTTTAAGCTCTGGTGGTTGTTCATGAGCAATTCGACTCCACTGACGTCTCTCGGTTTCTCGGAGGTGTTCATCTGTCGCACAACGTCGTCCATCCACTGCATGAGTGTGCGCACCAGGTTGAAGAACTTGAACAAGTCGCCGGTGTCTGCGAGCTTGTGACGTCGGTTGTCGCATACGGCTTGAAGAGCTGCCCATGCTGCTACTACTTCACCCTCGCGGTTGGTGATTTCTTTTGCCTTGTCACCTGCGTAGGAGGCCTGCAGTTTTGCTGATTCCTCCTGGATTTGTTGCACCTGGAAAGAATTTTTGTAATAATAACTAAGTTTGTATGTGACTGTAACACAACAGTCCATATTTTTTTCTGCGGATTAGTAAGTTTAAGATTCGCGCACAATTTGTACTTTTTTCATCCTTTTACATACTTTATTTTAAAGACAATCTTTACAACTGAATCTGATTTAATGTGTTTGTACACATTGAGGTTAAAACTATTTAAACGATGGACAACATAGAAAAACGTTTTAAAAGAAAGGTCAAAATAAACAGGTTGGTGTACCTGATTTCATACAGTAGTGTAGAAAATAGGGCTGCATGCATATTTTTATATTTGATATAGTATGAAAATCGAATGAAACTTTGACCGAAATTTTTAATTTACATTATACTAGAAATAGCTAGGAACTCCTCGAATGAAACTCGAACTAGGCGAAAAAAGTATTAACTAAATTAAGTTTTGTCTAGTGTGGTGCTGACAAAGAATAACATTCGTGATTCAAAGTGTTTTCTAGAAGTTGTTTAAAAGACAATACAATTTTATATCTACCTGTGATTGTAGAGTAAGCAGATCCTGTACGAAGTTCTGATGTTTACGCTGTAGGGCAGAAACAGATCCAGCATCTCTTCCAAATTCATCGGAAATGGCGTTCTGTTTTTCCAATATTCTACCAAGAACATCTTTGCAATCATGGAAGAACTTGTGCAGTTCACGAGATGCAGCCAGCATCTGAGTACGAGTTTCAATCAATTCCAGAAGATCTTGCCAAGCTTCGTTCAGGCCATCCTTCCACTCTGCGATGATGGCGCTGTCCGAGTGGCCCACGGAAATGAGCTGATCAGCGATATCGTTGACGCTTTGGACTCTTTCGCTGCCGATGGCTTCTGTATCGCGAGCGAATTCCTTGAAACGCTCCCAAAGCAGAGTAACGTGGTCGTAGTCCTGGCCAAGTTCGTGAGAGCTGGCCACTACTTCACGGTCTGCGATCCACTGCTCAAGGTCTCCGACTTCTCTGTTCAACATGAAGAGTTGCAGCGCTTCGTCGAGTTTGGCTCTTCGTTCTCCGGCTAAGTCTTTCAAGCCAGCGTAGAGTTTGTCCACCTGAGATTGTTTGACGGCCATTTGTTCGCTAAATATGAGAGCAAATTTTATTTTCAAACAGATGAAAGTGCTCACTTAGTGGGGTATAATGGTAATGGTACATATTACAACTAAACAACTTTTAAATGGTATGAAATAGAAAAAAGTTTCAAATCAAAATTATAGCCACTTTCATCTTTTTTATTACAGCAAAATTTACTTTAACTCAATTATTTAATGAGATATTTATCTTGAATTAAAATATTACTTCCGATTGATAGACTGCTACCAAATTCTAATCATAGTTCCAAATATGAAATTGATATTTTCATTAGAATATGTGGACACCAAATAAACTCCCGAAAATATTAATTTCTAAACAGTACAATATAGACAAAAAGTTTTTAATAGAAATTGTAGCCAATATTATTTTACTTTTTTTATTTTAATAAAATTTACTGTAACTCATTTATTTTCCGAGATATGCCGAAAAAAACCTAACAGCCTTCAAATAAACTACCACTTCCGATTAATGATTACTCCCAAAATAGAATCAGCTTGTAACATGAACATCTAAAATCTAAATTTGATGTGACATTAAGAGGTTTATTAAACGAAAAAAATCGTCACATACATAGGCAGACGTCATCGTAAAAATAGTGAAATCGTGTTGAAAACTTACTATGTACAGGAAATAAAAATATTAGTTTTACCTCTGAGGGTGTTGTTCGGCGGTAAGCTGTCTGACAGTTTCACCAAGCTGCCTAATTGTTTCAGCGTAATCTTCTACTGCTAATTCCAGGGTTTCGTGTTTCTTCATAAGGTTTTGAGCAGAAATTTCATCCTTGCCTCTATCTTCAACCATCATGTACAGTTCTTGTTCACTCATCCATGCTTCAGCTTCACTAGCATCGAAGAAGTACTGCAAACGAATTTATTTAATACACAAAATATCTAAATATTCAATGTTTCATACCTGCGCCGCTTTCTCCGACTGCAGTAAATTATTACGTCTGTTTTCAACAGCATCTTTCAATTTCTGCCATTTATCCAAAAGTTCATTAATTAGTCTAGTGAATTCATCTGAATCTTCATGGCCCTCATCAATGAGTTTCTGACCATTATGACAAACCAAAGTGATTCTTGGCTCGTGGTTGTCGATTTCAGTACGCAAAGATTGATTCTTCTTCTTTAACATGTTTACGTTAAATAGTGCGTTACCGTAATCGGTGGAAGTAGCTTGAGGCATCTTTTCGGAAACCCATAATTTCTCGTCTTCGACATCTCTTCTGAATTGGAAGGCTTCTTTCTTCTTTTCTAATTGGTGTTGGCGTTCGAGTAATGGTGCCTTCAACTGCTCGAAACGTTTTTCTACTTGCGTCTTCTTAACCTTGATTTCTTCCATCTTCGTTTCAGGAACAGTGCGTTGAAGATGTGTTGCTTGGTTTTCTAATTCATTGACTTGACGAGCTTTCACAGCCATTTGAGTCTCAATCATCTGAAAAAAAGTATATATTTAGTTCTGACCCTGTTAAAATTTTAACTAAAAAATTTTACCTGTTGTTTCTGCATGAGAATGTTGACGGAAGCCAAGTCTGTACCAGTATCTTCATTTTCAATTTGTTTCTCGAGATCATTCATCCAAGAGTCAATATCGTCACAAGTCTGGTGAACCAATACTTCACGATTGGCGTCAAACAATCTCTCGCCTTTGTCTTTCGTGGTGTGTTCTAGATCATCGAAAGATTCACCAAGTTCGGATAGTTTGGGTTGGATGACATTGGTAAATTCAGGTTTATCCTTCATTAAATCATCAGCAGCTTTTTGTAAGTTGACCAAACGGTCTTTATTTGCAGCAATTTCAGCTTCGAATGCCTGGTGGCGGGTCCATTTGGAATGGATAGTTTTTGCGGATCTGTAAGTTTCATCTTGGGCAGTGATATGTTTCTCTTGAATCCATTCACCCAATTCTTCGCAGTCTCTCAAGAATTGATGGAGTTCAAGTTGATCCTTAAGTTTCTCCATTATCGCGTGGGCTTTTTCGCGATTAGCATTGCGTCTTTCGTTGATGCTATCAGCGCGTTTAGCGATTTTATCACTGGCGAAGTGGCCTTCATCACATAAACGACTAGAGAATTGTACGACAGTGTTAATTTTATCATCATTGGCTTCCATTGTTGTCAAGAATGCTTCATGACGCTTAATCATATTCTCTGCTTGTTCCAAATTAGTCTGTAAATTAAAAATAAATATATCTTATATCAAAAATAAATTGTCTTGAAAAACTTACTGGTGTATCATCTTTGCTCAGCAGATGTTCTTGTTGGCTGAGAAGAACTTCCGCTTGTCTAGCATCTCTGTTCAAGAGCTGTAGAGATAAAGACTGAGACAACAACTGTTGTCTGTTTTCCCACATTTGATGTAATTCGGCCCAACCATCTTTCAAAGCCTTTAGGCGTTCGCGCAAGAACATATACTGTGGATCATCTTGAGTAGATGGCTCAGCAGTAATCTTCTCTCCATATTCCATCATCTTGGTGTAATCATCTGTGTAGTTATCAATTTCTTCACGAATGGTTTGATGTTGTGAAAGCAGTTTCTCAGCCTCAGCAAGTGAAGCAGGAGTATCTTCTGAAGCAACATCAGTCTGAGACTTAGTCAACCAGACCTGGAAGTGATCCAAGTCACGGAGGAAGCGGTGGAGATCACCAGCTTCTTCCAGTTTGGAATCGCGCTCCTTCAACATTTGAGTCAGTTGTTCCCAGATGATCTGAATCTGAGTGATTCTTTCACGAATAGCAGCGGCTTCTTCAGGATGTTCCTGTTCAATAGCTTCTGCTTCTTGTTCCAAAGAATTAAGTTTGGTTTGAATAGCGGCTAGATCTCTTTCCATTCCGGATAAGCGACGCTGGAGAGTCATGATACCAGTAAGATCCATCTCCAAACTATCAGTAGATTGAAGAATACGTTTCTTGTCTTCAATCCAAGATACAGTTTCACGGCATTCAATGTGGAATGATTGAACTCCATGTGCACTGTTGAGTTCATCACGTTTGGCTTCGGCTTTTTCTCGAAGTTCGGCCCATTTCTGATTAAGGTTATTTTGTCTAGCAACAATTTGTTCAGAGTTAGGATGTTCAACATGCAGTAATTGTCTGGCTAGTTGATTAACAACAGCTACACGAGAAGCATTGGCATTCATTTCCTTCTCGAATCCATCATAACGATGTTTCATGATCTCGACATCTTCAATGTCTTTAGCTGGAACCATGGTTTGTAACATTCTGTCTTTTTCTCCGATCCATTGTTCGACTCCATCAGCCTCGGAGAATAATTTGTATAAGGACAGAGCATCCAAAAGACGTTGTTTACGTAATTTGGCGAGCTCTAACAATTCCTTGTATCTGGAATCAATTGAAGCCAATCGTTCTGTAACTTCTGGTGATTTGGAATCTTGAGGACCGAGCTGTGAAGCTTGTTGGTGCAATGCTTCAATGGTGGTGGCATAGTTCTTCAGCTCATCAGTAACATCTTTGTGTTTCTTCAATAGTGATTGCACATTGGCTTCGTCGCGACCAACATCTTCGCTGGATACTAAGCGTAGAGTATCCAACATCCAGATGTCAATGTCGTCAGCATCAGCAAAGAGCTGATGATAATCTACAGCTTCTTCTAACCTCTTGCGTCTGTAAGCAGCAAGATCCAACAGATGATTCCACATACCAAGGATTTCTTGGAGTCTCTCTTGAATACGGTCTGCTCCAAAGTGTTGCTGTCTCACAAGCTCGTCTCCAACGGCAACAACAGACATGAGTTGTGTTTCATGACCGTTAATTTCATTTTCAAGGGCTTTATGTTTAGACAAAAGCAGATTAATGGTAGTGAGATCATGACCAATATCTCCAGTAGATACAATCTGTTCTTTCTCCTTAATCCAGTTCTCCTCATCAGCCATGTCCCAGTAGAACTGCCACAATTTGCGGCTCTCTTCTAGACGTGCACGACGTTCAACAGCCAGACGAACAAGTTCAGCATAAGCGTCTTCTAATTGTTGTACCCTGTCGATGATTATGGCAGGATCGCATGGACGGTAACCTTCGGTAGTTTCTTGGTCCAAGAATCTTTGACTTTGCTGAACAACAGCTTTGACACGTTCACCGAGAACATTAATATCAGCTTCAACGAGTGCGTGCTTCTGTAGCAAATCTTGTACACCCATGAGATGTTTTCCGTAATCGTCTGTAAGCAATCTGAGTTTGATTTCTTCCATGGAATCGAGTATGTAGAGCATTTCTTGGAAGTTCTGTTGCAGTTGCATGGATAATTCCAAACGCATACGTCTGGCACGCAACAGTTCTAAGAGATAGTTCCACAATCTGAGTACATTGTCTTTGCGAGCATTAATGCGATCAATATCATGGTAATTCTCAGCTTCAAGTTCTTGGCAAACTGCAACAACAGCTTGAACACGTTCTTCATACGCGAAGATGTCAGTTTCGATGGCTTCGTGTTTTTTAGCTGCAGCTTCAACGGCAGCAAGATCAAAGCCAAAGTTGTCACATGAAACAAGGCGCTGATTTTCTGATAACCAAGTTTCACGCATGCTGGCCTTGCGATTAAATCTCGCCGCGAGTTGTTCTAATTTCTCTTGGCGAATAAGTTCTTCACGAAGCGCAAGTTCTCTTTCGTGTTCGGCTTTTTCTAATCGATCCCAAGCTTTGTTGATATCCGAAATCATTTTTCCTTCCTTCGGGGTGTACGGTTTCTGATTATTTGCTCGCATTTTTGATTGTAATGTGAATAGCAGGACTTCTAAGTTGCCCTTTTCTACGAATTTAGGTGGTTTTTCTACAGTTCTGTAGTTGCTAAATTGAGCTAGCTGCTGTTGAACACCATGTAAGGAATTGGCAAATTGTCTATCACCTAGAGCTTGAATTGTTGCTTCAATCCATCGCAGTAATTCACTAGTTAGGCTCTCGTATTCGTTGATCATACGATCATTCTCCATAGCGATACCAACTACCTTACCAATTCTCTTGCCTTGTACGGTTTCTTGCTTCATCTTACTGAAGTAATGGTAGTATGTGACAACATAGGTGATGATGGACTTTTCGTCAGGCTGTTCGACAAAGATGTCTTCTGCATCAAGGAGCTTTGTGAGCCCAAGCTTATCTTCAGCTACGTTAAATGCATTGTTAAGATTATACATAGGGTTAGACTTTGAAAGTTTTTCGAACTGAATAAGATCAGGCCGATGTTTATGGATAAGAGCGTTAAACGCTAGACCGTCGCGCCAGGATGTGGTGAAGTTACGAACGTTGACATTATGATATCCGGCTGTCTTCATTTGACACCAAAGCAGTAAGGCATCTTTAGCTGATTTGGTTTCTTGGTTGTCTGTTTCTTCGATGGTGATATCTTGAATCTAACATTTTTATTTATTATTAATACATTGAACTGTATTGAGTTTTTACAGTAGTTTACCTGGAATCTTAAAATGATGGTCCAAATGAGACCTAATGAAAGTCGGGGGTTTCCGTCTACAATATCGTGTGAACCCATGTTTTCTAAATGGACGCGCTGTTCGCGTAAGAATTGCAACGCTTTATCTACATTTTCCAAGCAGTGGATACGCATTTTGCCTTTTGTTGGGCGGGGCTGCACAAAGAATCAGAATAACATCTAAATCTATCACAAGTTGAAAACAAATCATTATATATTATAATACAAAGTTGAAATTATTATTTTAAGATTTAACATATTAGGTAAGAGACGAATCTAAGATATAATTTTAAATTCGCCATCATGAAACAAAATGTTTATTGCTTCTTTGTATTTATTTTTACTCAAACTACTGAAATTGAACTGAAATTGCAATATTGCAAAATAAAATGCATTTATCACGTCTTTATAAATCTATAAATTAATTACTTACAAGTCTCTCTCCTGATAGCACTTCCAAAAGCTTGATTAAGTTTTTGCCATCGCGTAAGTCTATATATAAATCGCTGATGCGTGAATTTACACGAACTAAATGTGAATTGACCCATTTCTGGAATGTCTTCTTTTGAACACTTTCTCGCTCGTCTGTAAATAAAAATACAAACAATTATTATCATTACTTAAACAAACCAATTTATCAAATATTAAAACTGTGAATTAGGTGTTGAAATTTATCAATATACAAGTAAATAAATGATTAGATTAACATCACAGGACCTACCGCGTAATTCGGTCACAACTTTATCGTAATATTGTATTATTGCTTCTTCTTCGCTCATCTTTAAAACGAATAATGAGCGTTACATACCATTTGAGTTAACAAACTAAGCAAGTGTAAAACGGGAACTGTTAAACCAACATTCGATAAGAATTGATAACATATACCGGAGGGAAATACAATTTTTAGTAAACTACGATAAAAATATAGTCCGATTAAATAAAAAAGTTATTTTAAAATGCGGTTTAGTTAAAAATTGATATTTTGAAGTTATGTTTTGCATTTCAGATAGCTCGAAATTTAACTAATCTAAAATTGATTTTTAATTGATATAAATGTAAAAATATTTGAATATTCGTAATGTAGATGTTCAATAAGGAATACTATATTATATAATTTGAGATAAGCACAACAATAATTTAAAATTTTGACGTACCTATAAATAGTAATAAATCATATATTATTTATAGCCCATTAATAACAAGTATACAGTATTGGAAATTATAAATACGAAATATTAGTTTAAATCGTACTTAAAGGTAGAGTACCACTAGTGCATGGAAGTTGACTTTTATTTTATGGTTAAGGAATCATTTCACAGGGTCTTTCTTGATGTGCTTATAGTTCTAGTACTTTTAAATCCTGTAAGTCTATGAAAAAAACCATAATTATAAAATAATTTTATCAACGATCGTGCATATCACAGTCATTTTAGACAGGTAATGACTTATATTATAGCACTAGTGCGTAATATTACCGCACTGCTTATTTGGTCGTCGTTATTTTCAACATCATTTTAAAAACTATTCCGAAGTGATTTGAAATTAATTAATTTCTTTTTCAATAAAAACATGTCAATTTAACTATTTTATAAACTTCCAAACAATCTTAGAAAAATTTTGAACGTAATACGTGGGATACTACATGATTATCGCACTTATGTTGTACACTAACTAGGCTCACGGCCTCGTGCAACTTTTACTTACATACGTGCATCTATATCCCACTTATTGCGTAAATAAATATAAACGCACATTTTCATTATACTTGAAGTAGTATTACATGTAGATATACTTTGAAAAACTATATGTTTGTTTGATTTAAGAGAATTTATAAACATACCCAAAAATACAATATCTTTGATTTTAGAGAATGTAAAATAAAGAGAACAAGTTTTTATTACGGATAATTAAAAAAATAGTTAACAAATTGCAGTATAATGTGCAACTAGAGCGTAATATTATATTTACTTGATTAATTTAGGGTGTATTTTAAACTTCAAGGTAACTATATTCTATTAATTAAATCCATGCTTTTACGTGATGAGAAATTTCAATAGAATTAACTACATTATATAATAATTAAACTTTAATATAAAACATATGAATTAAATTGATTATAAAAAATCTATTACAATAATAATACTTTTTTCTAACCCTGGGAAACTTACAAATACATACATTAAATAAAAAAGCAGCTTTAATGTTTCCTAATATTCTTCAAACGCTGATAATTGTCCCTAATATTTACATATATAAAAGTATCTCTATAATATCCTATCTAGTTCCTGAGAGAAAATATGAATTTACTTGATATCCTTTTCCGTGTAAGTGCCGTGAAATTTCAAACTGATAAACTTGCAAATTTCTAGTGAGCCACTCCCAGGTCAAATGGGGAAAAGGCAAGATGATACATATGCATATATTTATTAATAAACCAGTTTCCATTAATTCATAAGGATGGAAACTAACTAACCGGCTAAAGCTTTAATTCTCGATCGTTCAAAGAGACGTGAAGAAGAGTTGCCTCCGTCGTATTCATAGTCGTCGACGATCTCCTGCTGAAGCGTGGGGTCCCAACGGACCATGGAGATGTCTGTCGTCATGGTGAGTTACCAGCTGCGTGGCCGGCCTCCTAAAAATTAACACAAATCAATTAATAAACATACGTAATTAGAACACGCATCATATGTGGGTATTGAATGACAAATGCTAAGTAAGTTTACTACCAGTGCAAGTCATTTCTAAGAATATCAAAGATGACTATGTTCATTGAATGAACACTTGAATTGTTTGTTTTATGAAGGCGGCAGGATTTTATTAAATATAGCTAGCATTAAGTTACTTTACTTCATTCTTGGGTGTGGCAACTCTGGTGTGAAAGGATATTTTTCAGATTATGTTTACCACCATTTAATAATGAGACAAAATTAATTGTTCAGTATTTTTTGTAAATGTTCAGCATATTAATTTAGATGTTACACTAGAGAACAGTGCAACACATTTTTTTTTTTTGTATATAAATAAATATAATAAACATATCATCATTTACCCATTTTGGTACTCTGTTTTTGCAAATCTAGGTAAGAATTATACTGGGTATTGCAAGAAAACCTGGCCATAGTCGTTTAACATGGGCAAAAGTTGCCCAGTTCATTTTGGATAAAAATGCTATAGATAATTAAATTCTATATCAAAGTCAGTAAACACATTTTATTTTGCACGTTTTGTAACCGAAATAATCAATTCTAACAAAATAAACAAATATAGGACGTATTAACTGTCAAAGTTTAGCATCTTATGAATTTATAATATTTCAGTGAAAATAAATAGTTATTTGTTTAACTAGGCACTAAAATATCAGATTTACAGCAGAAGCTTCGTCTCGTCAATAAATGCTGACGAAGCTGTAAATCTTCTGTGTTTGATCCGTGTTGAACACATTATTTTTTGCAGATTTGGAATTAATAATAGATAATTTCTGATACATATTTTGGAAGTTATGACTATCAAATTACGTTATTATGGGTTGCTATCTGCTTGTTGAAGTTGCTATGCGTTTGTTGAGCTGTTACAGGCTGTTGCTGTTAGCAGTAAAAAAAATCGTACATTTAATGTCAATCAGCAAAAATGTATATTTTTCACTATTAACATGAAGAAGATAATATAATAAAATAATTACTTGCGTGGATGTTCTATTATTTATTATAAATAATTATTTAAAAATTATAAAAAAAACTTTTCTTCATGTGAATAGTTATCCGTTTTCAATAATAAACCTTATTTCGGTTACAAAACGATCAAAATAAAAAGTGATTAATGATTTAGATGCAGAGCTTAATTATCTATATTTATTTGAAACATTTTTGTCTGAAATTAACTGACTACTTTTATGCAAGGAAAAAAAGCATGGGATATGGTTACCGGCCGTCAAGTCATAGCCCCCAAAGATGTAAGGGGAAGGGGCAACAGGGATAAAGCAAAAATTACTTCACTGAAATATATTTAGTTAAATCGAATTTAACGGCTTGAATTTGTAAAGTTACATTTTGCGAATTTAGCACAAAAAACGTTGTACTATTAAAATAATACTGAACAATTAAATAAAATGAATAATTATTGATACTAAATAAAATAAAGTTAAATTTTTTTTGTGTTATTTAATTTAACGAAATAAATAATGACATACTTGAGACATAAGTTGCACAACATGTATGCATAAACAAATTTAACTTAATTGTTTAAATATTAAAATATATCAGAATCTAAATGACCTTCGTGTTGGGTGTAATGATTCAATATTTAAATATAACATTAACCTTATTCGCATTCAATACATGCATGCTATTTATAAATGCAAAAAAATATTGAATTAATTTATTTGTTATATACTAAAAATTGTGAAGAAATCGTGTTGTCATCAGTAAGACTAATCGTGTAATCACTGTACAATCAACGGTTAGCTTTTTCATCATGCATACAACACTTTCCTCCACTGGGATTCGAACCAGGGACCTTTGGGTTACTAGCCCTGCTACATCACCACACGACCATAAGAGTCCCACTTTTACCTCTGTCGTTTTCTCTTTATTTGTACAAAACACCAAAAAATTACGAAATACACTTACGTAACAAAACAAACAATCTTATTATCACATATTATGGAAATTAGCACTGCAAAAAAATTCGCGATAATAATTATCTTTCTAAATAACAAACAGCGATTACAAAAGTAAAGATTATATAACTCATCTGCCGCACCTGCAAAACGGTACTAACAATTCAAGAGTTTGGGGGACTCTGTTCTAGTCGGTCAGTTAACTAAATAACTGCAGTGTTACGTCACTGATGATATCATAAAAACAAGTGAGAGTATTTTAGTGACTGAATGACCGCCAGCATCATCCAGCGCTGGAATAAAAAATTTAACAGCAATCATCACCTCTGCCTCCGCGTTTGTAGACAGAATATCACACGACAATTACGTAACCCTGTAACCTTATTCAGATACTGGTCAGTACACCGATAATGATTTAATAATAATACCACTAAACCTGCTGAGATAACATTCGAATTTGAAAATTGCAGGAAACTAGAACACCAATAACGTGCTTATTTCCTATTGTACTAATTGAAAAATTGCGGCCATGTGGTTAGATAAAATACCAGTAAATGTATTTCAAAATGATTTATTATAAAGTGTAACTGGTTTAACGTTCTGAGCGCTGTTTCACGTACTGTTTTACAGTTTTACGCATAATTCGTAATACGTTCCGTAACATTTGCCAACTGCTTTATTGCGTTCAATAAGAAATTAATCATTTGTATGCGTAGTTTGAAAAGAAGACATTTAAAAATTAATGTCTAATCGGGAGAGGGAGAAAGAGTTTGGTTAAGAATTTAGGAAGTTCGTATTTCAGGTAGTTTTTAAGGTACGATGAATGTTTTATTAAATTTTGGACTACAGGATTTGAACACAGGGTCTTCTAATCTTCTGTCAGATAATCTATAAAGTCAGCTACAACATCTAACAAATTCTCATTAAGTAATATTTTATTTATTTATCGTATGTTCAATAAAAAATTCACAAGAGCTCGCCCGTTTCAAATTTTTTGTTTTAATGTTTTACAAAAGTCGAAAGACAAGTAAGCAGTATATCTTAGATATATTTAATAAATTGTGCAATTAATTTCTAATATTTTTACATACATTTAACACAATAAAACTTAGCAATAAAATGTACAGCTAGCTTTTTTTCTTGTATATATTGTGTGAATTCATCTTTACTTTTTTAAACTAGAATAATATCCAAATGTCTTTGACAGTCTTCTCTGAAGAAAGAAACTCTAATTTCCTACATTGTGTTACAATTCTTCCTCCAGGATGATTTCGCAATTAATTATTTCAGTCGGTTCTATAGTATCGATTGGGGATAAATCCGGGCTGCTAGATCATTCCAGTAAAGCAATATAATTTTTATAATGCATTCTACTCGCGTTTTGATTTTCGTTTAAACTATTATAAAATATTAAACGAAAAATTTGATACCGACTAACACATGTGAATTTAGGCTCGTATATAATTAAAATAATGTACTGAATGAAGTTAGGTATCATTTCATATTTCTCAATGAAATTATGCGTCAAAACTATTGGGTCACATTTTCTGCAAACTTACGTGATCGTGTTCGCCTAATCAATTTGCGAGTTGTGCAAAAAACCAATTATACCAATCGTAGAATTAAAGTTACCAGTTTCAAAATTTTCATCAGACCTATTACCTATAACTAAAACTTATACGATCGCAAAAAAAAAACAGTTTGAACAGTTTTTCAAAGATCTGTTTCAAGAAACACAAAAAAGCTAATGAATAATTGCGAGCTAATTATGTCAAATATTTTATACAGTTTAAATCAAGTAAAAATGGAAAATAAAAATAGTGTAATGTTTGAATGATGACACATCTACCGCAAGTAAAGGGTTATTTACCTCTCCAGTGTCCTAGTTGCAAAATTTACGCATCAAACAAGGTCCAAAACACACCCGATCACAAATGCCATTAAAACTCAACCACGTAATCATTTTCTGTGAATTCCAACTCAAAATTCTGTCAGTTGATCGTTAGAGCCAGCTGCAGTGTACCGAAATCGTGAGAAACGTGACCGAGACACGAGGACTGTAATACTGTACAACAACTGCCCCAGCCCTGGCGGCGTCGCGGTGCCACTGCCACTGGCTCAAAATCGATCCGACGCTAGTTCCGCAACGTTGTGCTGGCTCTCTTTCTCTCTCGGAGTGGTAAAATGCCAGCGCAGAAGAATTCTGCCTTCTACCTTCGTTTTATTTATTTGGAACTTGTCGGGGATAGGGAGATGTTTATATTTAATAGGGGGGTTCAATATTTACTGTTTAGACATTTGGGGAAATGGAGTACCTAGTGGATTTCTTTACATGTTTGAATATTTAAAATGGGTATCGATGGTTGAGTATTTCGTGCACTTGTGTTTTTAATGGCTTGAATAATGCTATAAAAACGATAAGATTAGCTTGTATGTTACTGGCTAACAAAGCTTACAGACGGTTCAAATGAATAATGAGTTTGCTTGCCCTTAAATACATATCTTGGTTTTTCATCCTCTTTTCTCTTAAAAAAAATATAACGTGTTTAACACATACCCTTCCGCCTAAATGACTTTAAATAGTCCAAAATAAATAAAAATTGTAGCCAATATCATTTTCCTTTTTTTAAGTATATAGTTATTTGTTTAACTAGACATTCAATGTATACTGCCGAAGCTGTAATTGCCGTGTAGAATACATTTTTTTTTGTCGATTTGGAAGTAATCTTAATTTAGTTACTCTTATTATTTTTAATACCTATTTTGAAAGATATCGCCATCAAATTATGTGTTTGTTGAACGGTTGCTGGGCATTTGTTGAGTGGTTTCCGTGTGAAAACAAATTTGTTATTTTATATTTTCATAACATTTAATTCTATCGCTTTGTGAAAATTCCTAATCAATTTATTACATAAAATGAAGGGTAATGAATATGATTTATTCCAAATACGTTTTAAATTATTTAATGCATAAGACACACGATACACTTGTATATTTGGAAAATGCAAATTTCGTTATGATGAAAATATAGGAATGTCAAATTTGTTGTTCAACGAAGCAATGATAGGCAGTAAAACTATTTTTACTGCCTAGGCAGCAAAAGTGACATTTCACAGTTTGGTAGATACTTCTTTTAATATCAATGGGCAAAAAGCAAAATTACTTTATGGTTAATACTGAAAGAAGTTTTCAGAACTCATAATATGATAAATAAACAATAACTGGGTAAAAGTTCTGTAAAATATTTATTAAATTAACAACGTTTCGATAGCAAAGTGCTGCCTTCTTCAGGTAAAAAATATAAAACAGTGTTTTATACGTTTTTGTCATGACGTCATGAGATAGGCTCATGCTGCCGAAGGCTCATGCTGCAAATCATACGAGTATGAAATGGACATTCCATGCGAGTTGTACACTATACTTTTTCTACGACCACGATATTATTTCAAAATTAATTTAATTTTAATAATAAATTTGTCCCGCTTTCACCATTCCAATACCTGTACTTAAATGAACTGATCTGTATTGAAATACTCACAAAACAAATTCATTTCGAACGGTGCTTGCAATGTACCTCATATCCCTAGCAACAACAAACATACAATGAGCAGATTTCTCAGTTGTCGTAGAAAAAAAAATTTAAATACATCTTTTTTCACAATATGTAGGTGACAAATTATTCATCCACAAAAAATAAGAAAATATTAACCAAATCATTTTAAAATTTCATAACTAAAAATTATATGCTTATGTTATTAGTTAATTAGAATTTAGCAACAATTCATCAACCGGAAGTGGTAGTAGGACTATCAGGTGTTTTGTTCATATCAGTAAATAAATGATTTAGTGCAAATCTTTGTGAATTAACACATTTTTATTTAAAACTTTTTTCTATATTTTTTATCGTTTAAAAATGACATTAAAAATCATAATTAAATAACTTTTATTTGGATACATATATACATATGCCTACGCATTGTTAAACAAAAAACAACAACAAGATTCTATACATTTTGAAATGATTACGCTGCAGTGCACGTACTTGGTATTAAATTATCAAAACAAATGACGAACAGTTGATATACGATGTTGGGACAAGTTTCAAATTTCATGCATCCAAGTGAAATCAAAGGTTTTTTTTTTTTTTTTTTCTAGTAAACATTGATAGTGTGCCAACCTGATATTGTATTTGTTTAAAATTCAAACAATTTTTTTTTATTAGCACAAAGTTTAAATGACAAGCAGAACGTGAAAAGAATGAAAATATCCAATAAAATTAATTAAAACTACAAAATCAATCTTCTGTATTTGGTTATCGAAAAAATATTCCATCGTTCTCGCGTATATTTAAAATTAGCATTCTTTTGCTTTCAAAATAATCGAATTAATACCGAACGTTCTACTTTAACATTATTCAAAAACCCTGTATAATGTAGTAAGAGAGTTTAAATTTAATTTTATCACAGATTTGAAATTCAAATTTCTCGCGAGTCAAGATATCCAGTCTAGAACCGCTGTACATCAGTGGAATATATATGAATACAACATAAAAAGTGTTTGGAAGGCCAGAAAGTCCCTCCTCAAGATTTTTCTCACACTACTACTCCTTCCTCGACCGACTGACGTGGGTATAACAGATGGAAAGCAGATCCAAGTGCACAGAAAGCAGATCTTGGTTCTTACTTACGTTACATTCTTAGTAGATAATAAAAACATGATCTAAAAATATTCCTTGTGAAGAAAAAGCTGAGAGCATTATCAACTTACAAAAAAATAGACGCAATTATAATTCTTTAATATATAGAGATATTTGTCGGTACGTATCTAACAACAACTAATAATAATTAAATACAATACTTAACGTATTTTTTATCATTGCTAATCATACAATTTTCATATTTGATTTAAACTTGAAACCCATATAAAATCATTTATCAAAATGTTGTTATCGTATTGTTGTTATTGCATTATAATTTACCAGCCCAGGAATTCTTTATTAATCATGAAAAACTGATTAATTATTTGTTTATTAATGTGATTATAAACTTTCATTCTTAATAATCCTAGTATTTAATTTTATATATCACAACTACATGCAACTGCAATTTTCACTTTCATTAAAACATACAAATGTTAAGTGAATTTAATTAAATTCATTTTACTTTTATTAAGCGTGAAGACATTACACATTAATTTCGTAAGTGAATGAATAATAGCATAGAAAACCTCAGTCCCACTACACATTCATGGCCATTTTAAAAATAACTATACTACTTAATATTATGTATACTCAAAATTCAAACGTCTATGTTTCTGATTTTCTATTCGTGCATTTAGAGTTTAACCGTAAAACAACGAAAATAACATATTTAATATTACTATTTTACTGCAGGTATTTTGTGTTATAATATTAACTGTATTCAAATTTTTGTATACAAGGGTCGTATACGTACTTACGGGTTGACTCATCCAAATTTTGGGATCGATGACTGTAACTTTTACACTTTTATATTCTAGGCCGAGGATAACAAGATTATTTATAAACTCTTAAGAACTAATTACACGTGTCTAGTGAAAATGTTTGTGCATGAAAATACGATTCAAAAAAATTAAAAATTTTTGAGTACATGACTTTATTGGTTTATTTTAGTCATATATTCGATATACAGTGTGTTTCAATTTTGAAGATCACCGCTGCGATCTCGAGAACTGTAAGAGACATACGGCTTCGGTTAAATTAAACAAAATTTCTGAATATTTTTTTTTCTACGGTGCATATACAAACTTTCATACTCGTAGGAAATGAGTACCATTCCATGCTTGTTTTACAATATACTAATTTCTACGGCCACTTAGAAATCTGCTCATTATATGTTTGTTTTTGCTAAGGATATGAGGTACATTGTAAGCATCGTGCGGAATCAATTTGTTTTGTGAGTATTTCAATACAGGTCAGCTCATTTCAGTACGGGTGTCATTGCTAGGATACTTATTTAGAATTGTCAAATGTTGGAATGGTAAAAGCGGAACAAATTTATAATTAAAATTAAATGATTTATGACATAATATCGTGGTCGTAGAAAAAGTATAGTGTACAACTCGCATGGAATATCCCATTTCATATTCGTATGATTTGGTTAACTATCATACTCGTAGGAAATGAGTACCATTCCATGCTCGCTGTACAATATACTATTTTCTATGACCACTTAGAAATCTGCTCATTGTATGTTTGTTGTTGCTAGGGAAATGAGATACATTGCAAGCATAGTGCGAAATGAATTTGTTTTGTGGTACAGTATTTCATTTTAGTACAGGTGCACACTTTTCTTTTTTTATCTTATAAAACCTTCAAATGTGACATTTATGAAAAATAATAGTTTAATTTTTTTGTATCTAATTGCTAGGATACTCATAGTCATACTGAAGTATTTAAATGAAGACATATTTATTATTAAGATATAAATTAATTAGGAAATAATATCGTGGTTGTAGAAAAAGTATAGTTATAGTGTACAACGCATGGAAAGTCCATTTAATACTCGCAGGAAATGAGTAGCATTCGATGCTTGTTGTACTACTACAATATATACCATGTCTGGGTGAGATATTCTTCTTAGCAACCGATAGTGTTAAATGATCTATTTTAGAGGTGGCATATTTTTGCGCATGATGTGCAGTTAGCAACCATCAAGATATGCCTCCCAAAAATGTTAGTGGAACCACAGAAGTAAACTTAAAATAACAACCGTCAGCTGTGGGATTCGAACTGAGGATCTCACGATCCACCGATGCGTTACTATTTATCGAAGTTTGTTTTAAATAAAATGTTTTACAGCTGCGATATAGTTAACCGGGTCAGATAGACTTATAGCTATGACATCAGTTAAGTAACAAAATGGTTAGGAATATATTAGCACAATTTACAGCTTAGTATTTATTGCATAATAAGAAACTGTGCTAAACAGTCTTCCTTTCAGATAAGTCTGGAATTCTGCAGAGCCTATTTTTGCCTTGAGTTTTGTTGACAGATAAAATTCGCAGTTCTAAATACCTAGTACTTTATAATTCGAATTCACTATAGTTAAAACCTAAAATAATTTTTATATTTGTAGTTTTTAATAAATGTATAAACAAATTTAGTTTTTCGAAAAAAATCCAGATTTTTTAATAGATATTTATATGCCAAGTGCGGGAAAACATTCTTACCGCATGGGCGCATATTTAAAACACAATCGAGGGCTTCATTTGCGTGAATGAGTGGATGATATATTCCCGCAAGAGGTTTGAGTTTTTTGTAATGTACAAAATTAATATTTAATTATAATTCTCGTAAATTTACATATTCTACAGCAGCAGTCAAAGCAACCGATTGATAAAGAATTTGATGATGTGACTCTTGAAAAAAGAATTTGTACACACATTTTTCTTTAAATTATTGACAATTATCGATGGTAATTGCGAGTTTTGTAAACGAAAATCGTTGCAAGTAACATTTTATGTACTAAATTTTGTTATGATTGTTTCGTTGTAGAATGCCCGGGAAAAGCCAGCGTTTTTTGTATATTTTGTCGCACGTGTATGCAAATAGACGCATAAACCATAAACGAAATATGACAAATTTATATCAAAATCGTTACGGAATAATTAGTAATAAAGTTTTTTTTGTTTTAAATATTCTGCAGTAATGCGATATAACGAATTGAACATTTTTTGACGTCATGTCAACTCGCATTGATTCTATTGGGCAAAAATATGAAAAGTGCATATCGTGCGTCTGCCGTTTCGCCCAACGCCTATTGTGGGCTAAAATAGAACTACGAAATGTCATTTCATTTGTTTTTTTGTTGGTTTTTAAGATTATATTTGTTGGGCTTCTATTATTTGTTTCATAATTTCACTGTTTTATTGTGCTGTGTTGAAAATCTATTGAATAAAATTGTGTGAGGAATTTTATCTTTATTTATATTAAGTTTAATTGTTGTAAATTAAGGCATACTACGTAAGTATTACTTTTACATTAAAAAATATATATCTACTATCATGAAAAATCTTTGTTTTAGTGCGACTGGAGGAGAACCAGTGACGTTACACAAACTTTAAAAAATCATATCTCGAGTAATATATGGAATTTTCACATCGGGTTTTCACTGATCGTCTTATATTCTAATGAAGTTCCATAAAACAAATATTAATTTATGGGCCCATTGAAAGTTTTTGATTGTATATAGAGTACGTTAAATGTTGTTCCCAAAGATTGACAAAAAATATATATTTGCTCTACAAGTACATGACTATATTTAAAAGATTGTAGTAAGTAGTAGTATAAGTAAATCAATTGTGTTTGATTTTTAGCAAAATTTTAATTTCTACAAGTCAATGAAGATAGTATTTCATTTCAATGTTTGAATATAATATGACATCATATAACTTACATCATTTTAAAAACTTTAGAAATTTTGAACATAAAATTTGGTTGGTTTTACGAAGTTCAATTTTTTTTTCTTCTATTTTATTGTTATCCTTTTAACGCAACTTTGAAGCCCCCCAGTTTCAAATTTGTGAGAAGTATCCGCAATTTGTCCCGCAATACCTCGAAAATGAAAAGAGGTAGGTATTTATATTATGTTTAGTAAAGTGTAAAAAGTCAATCATGAACAGAGATAATCTGAGCCATATTCCTTGTAAAAAGTTAAATCTGTAGTAGAAATTAACCCTAACCTACCCAACTTCTCAACAATTTAATAATCCAGCTTCACAAGTTTAAAATTATGCCGTGTAAATAAGTTGTAACAAGAGCAGAATATTAAATGAAGCAAGAACTAATCACTCTGTTTCTGCTTAGCATTTAGTTAGTCAATCATGCAAAACAGAGGACAGGAGGTGGATAACTTTCCTTGACTGACAGACAGGAACTAACACAAGGGGTGCGGCGGAGGGTAAAGAGATGGGTTTCTAGGCCTCATCATTGGCAGGTGGAGGCGTGAACTCTGTCCTGTAATTAGGACAAGCACGAGTGGAAATGGGTCGCCGGCGTCCTACATAAGGATATTAGCAATTACGCGTATTACGAACGGTTTACGTCATATGAACATACAAGTGCCCATGCATCATTGTTGTGCTGATCTTCTCTTTCTATATTTAATCTCGGCCTTCAATTGGAAACAATTGCAACTTGACGCAGCTGCTTCGAGAATTCGACTGGACAAAAGTGGACAACATTCTTTTTTAATATATTTTTAAACATTACTTTATAAAATAAAATATAGGTAAGGTAATGAATAATGATACAGGCTGATAATTTAGAAATGTCATATAAAAATACGCCCCCTCGCTGTTCTGTACCGAAATACAAAAGGTCAGCTTTATAAAAAACAACAAATATTTAAATCAATATTTAATTTTTTTTGACCAAATATATGAAAACAAAACACTAGTCTTTATTATTGAATCACCCTGTATATCACCACGCCCATCACCAATTTCTGGGTGCGGCACTCAGCACTCGACATACGACATAATTGAGCTTGAAAAAAGAATCTGTAGGTTGTGGGAATCGAACTGAGGGTCTCATGATCTATAGTCCAATACGTTATTTACGTATCCCATTTTTATTATATTTTATTAGACAAAGTAAATACTTGTTATAAAAGATGTCGATATTATAAAACATTTTAATTTTAAAGTGTGAAGTGCAGTTACCAGTCGTCAAATTAGAGCTTCCAAAAAATTTAATGACTCGCTGCAGAAGTAACACTTGATGTTGTCGGTAGTGAAAATTAGTTTAATTATTTATATTATATATATATGTGTCTAGAATAGTGCGGTATATCATACATATCCCACTGATTTCATATAAGTAATGACTGGTGCGTTTTTTTTAATATTACCACACTCACACACTGTTTATTTGGTTGCCGTGATTTTCAACGAGTTGCTGTCATTTTGAAACCATCCCGGCCTGTTGCTGCTTTGATTTCAAATTAATTAATTTTTATTTCGATAAAAATACCAAATTATTTTACAAAATTCCGAATGATTTTAAATAACATTTTGTACGCAATACGTAGGATACGACAAGATTACAATTACATAAACTCGGGCTACTGCCTCGTGCAACTTTCACATGCGTGCGATAATCTTTTCTATATCCCACTAATGGGCCCATTTTTTTTAAATTTTTTTTATGATACTTTATTAGAATATATGACGATCAGTGAAAACCCGATGTGAAATTTTCTTGTATTACCCGAGATATGATTTTTCAAAGTTTCTGTGACGTTGTGTGACGTCACAGGTATTACACCAGTGGCACTAAGACTACGATTTTCCATGATAGTGGATATTATATATTTTTTAATATAAAAATAATATTTTTATATTATAAGTCTTAATTTACAATAATTAAACTTAATATAAACTAAGGCAAAATTCCTTTGACAACTTTAAGAGTATTTTACTTGATATTCGAGTAAATAACAACAAAAGTTTGAGGACATTGGCGCTAGTAGTGATGTAACCTAACCTCAACACACAATTTTAATCAATAGATTTTCAACACAGCACAATAAAACAGTGAAATTATAAAGCAAGTAATAGAAGCCCAACAAATATAATCTTAAATACCAACAAACAAAAATATGAAATGACATTTCGTAGTTCTATTTTAGCCCACAACAGGCGTTGGGCGCAGCGGCAGACGCGCGATTTGTAATTTTCATATTTCTGGCCAATACAAGTACCTGTGACGTCAAAGTATGTTCAATTCGTTATATCGCTTTACTGCAAAATATTTAAAAGAAAAAAAATACTTCACTACTAATTATTCCATAAGTGTTACACGATTTTGATATAAATTGGTCATATTTCGTTTATGGTTTATGAGCCCATTGCGTAAATAACTATCATATATTCATATTTTGTACTAAAATAAACCATTTTTAACAAAAAAAAATGAATAATTTAGATATATGTAGACATTTATAGTAAAATGTAGGTTCCCCTTCAATTTTAATAGCATTTTTATTATCCGTCCTTTTCCATTACCTATATCATATAAAAGATATTTTATGGCCTATTCGTTAAAAACATAAAATAAAAACGCCATTTATTCTTACTGTACTAACCTTTACACTTTACATTTTAATATTTAAGAATTATGAAATAGAATTTTATATTTTAGTTTATAACATTTAATAAAATTTAAATATTGCAGTTGCTAGGTAATAGTCCTGCTTCGTATGCCAATGGTCCCGGGTTCGAATTCCGGTACGAATGTTTGTAAATGTCTTTTCAATAGTTAAAGTAGGTCTGTGCTTTACTTAAACTATAATAAACAAATTAATGGTTCAATAAGTTGAAAAAAAACTTTTAGTTGAACAAGACATGCCTTTCTTTATTTGTCATAATTTGTTGTTTACATAGTTACTGTTTCTATTTACTTATTTATGTAATTCATTTGTCTTCCTGATGAAGAATTATTTAGAATAATTTAAAACGTATTAAAATAATAAAAATTTCAGGTAATGCACCGGTCTGTGGATCATAAGACCTTCAGATTTCTACAGCCGACAAATTCATTGACAAAATTGCTCCATATAAAAGTTACACGTGTATCTCTCACTCGACTAACATTTTAGAACATGATTTGACGGCCGGTAACCACACTTCAGGCGAAAAAATACATTCCAAGGTCTGTAATACGGTGATGAATAAAACAAAATTTCATTATGTTAAACTTTCAGAAACTTCAGTTAATAGTTATTTACTTTACAAGTGGGCAAAGTAAGGAATTACCCACGAGAGAAATCTTAGCTCACGAAGCCGAAGGCTGAGTGAGATAATTTTATCGAGTGGGTAATTCCACTTTGCCCACGTGTGAAGTATAACGTTTTATCCAACACTTCTTAATAAATGAAAAATTTATTAAAGAAATATGATTTGACAGTGACATATGCTTTAAACTTTTAAATTAAAATGTCAATCGAAGTAGTTACCAAGGTGTTGTGTGTTATTACTATTGTTATAAATAAAAAAATACTCACTAGTGGCTTTCCTCAAAATTATACCCACTAGTGGATAATCTGTTACTTTGCTTGTTTAAAATCGCCATAGTAATATAGCATTTATTGAGAGGTGTTGGATAAAATATATTTCAATTACATTGCGAAATAAATATGAGTTTAAACCTTTTGTGTGTAAGTCTGCTTTTGCCTATTTCTAGGATAGAATGACGATTTCTTTGTCGGCTGTTATCTTTTTCGAATACATATAAAATTTGACAAACACTTATTAGCATTGCTATTCGAAAAACATTTCACTATGTCACTTTATGTAAATAAGCAAATCATACATGTTTGTTGAACTTTGTATTATCTGACTATGTGGCTATGATGTAACGAAATGTTAGGTATACATTCTGTTTCATTGTAAAAATGTATTTTGATAAGGTTTTACTTTTAAAACTAAGTGATTTATGCTGTAATTACTGCTAATTTATACATTTAATCATAACCAAAAGCATTATAAAAATAATTAATTATAATTAGGTAGATATATCCCCATTTCCTTATATTATCCTCCAAATATAATTAATGAGATTATACAAAACGTGTTTTATAATAAAATATAAATTTCGTTTCACAGGAAAATAAATATATTGCGAAAAACACAATGAGCTATTTTTAGATATTACATAGCACTAGCACATGTTTAATTTAAATAATAATATAGGCACTGGGTAATAAAATGTCACTTAGGTATATAAAATTCTCTAGATTATAAGTAAGTCCCTAATTTATACAGCCACGTCAAAAAATTTCCTTTAACTAGCATGACAAGATAGCCAAAAATAAATAGGGCAATCTTGCCAATTTTTAACGAAGAATGTTTGGATTTCCTTAGCGTCTAGCATAATCAAAACATTAAAAATTTGACTTTTCAACGTACAGAATTTTCGCATTACATCAGAGAGGATGCAGACAATTATATTACCGAAATTGTTAACCTTGGCTTAATTGCCGGCTTTTAAAATCCTTTTAACGCTGCGAAAATTAAAATTAAAATCAATACTTTCTTCCGAGTTAAAATTACTTTTTCCAATCTCAAGCAAGTACATCGTAAAATCTTTCGATACCTTGCAGTCATTAATCTTGAGGAAGAGAAATGGTAACTGTACGAATGAACATTACTTAGGAAGGTAAAGGAACGGAGAAGAATACAATTGACCTATAACCCCTGACAGAACCCGCGTAATGAAGACTGGAATGTCAGGCGGAGGAGGGACCGCACTTGGTTTTTGGCAAGATGGTCTAAATTACAGAATGCGATCAATAATACGGGTTGCAAAACTTGATAGCAAAAATATACCTCTGCAGTATAAATAATAAATGTATAATTTTAACTGTTGTAGGAAGCATGAAATAATCGATGGTGAGATTTTTGAGAAAATACAATAGTCTGTGTGGATGGATGGAAGGGTGTGTCCATATGTTCAATAACTCCCAATGCAGATAAGTTAGAGTAAAGGAACTTCATAATTAATAGTTTCATGATAATGCGCAGAACTAAGTTTATTTTGGTCTTAATTGCACAACCGGAAATGGAAGTTTACTGGACCTTTAAAAAATAAATTCAATTTATTTCAGATATACTCGTAGATACAGTTGTAAACAAACTTCAAATGAAAGATGACAATTATAATACTTGGAACAAAAAGTATTATTTCATTTGCAATTTTCTTTATCTACTTTCATTATTCCTTTAATAAAATATTTCTAAATTACAGTTGCTATAAGAGCAAACATAACAAATTACTGAAACGTTATTGTAGTAAACAAATATTCTAATGCAGATTCCATTGTAAGGACGTATGGTGCCCACACCAGATTTTTAATATTAGTAGAATTTATTTTAGCTATGTGCCAGATGGCTCAAAAAAGTGTAATATGGGTACAGATAGAAATTAAATAAATAAATATCACATCATGTACCAATTTTTAATATAGAACTCTGCAGAATAGATTTCGGAATACATAGTGTGAAATATGTACCTGATGTCAAACCACAACACCAAGGGTGTTAGTGGAGATGAAAAGTTAGAAGGGTAATTTTTGTGGAGAAAATTTGTCGATTATGGGGATCGAACTGTGGTCGAACACTCCGACATTTAGTAGATCACGCAAAATGTACCTAAATGTTGCAAGGAATAAATGCTTAAATTTAAAGAAACAAAGATGTATTAAAAAGATTATATTTTTATTGCTCTGCAATTACATGTTTCCAATAAATTTTGTTTTTATAAGAAAATATAAAATAAAATAATAAATTATTTTTTAATTGATACTAATTCTCATTTTATATTTTCACGGAGGGCTCTATATATTATTTTAAACGTATGTTATTGAATGAGTGTAAAATGGGCTGTATCCGCAGTATCATCTGCTACTTTCCAAGGTGAAATGGAGTATAGTATCTAGCAGCGACCTTTCAACTTACCTGTTTTGTCAACCTTTGTCTGATTGTTTTAGATAAAAATTATTTTAATCAAAATTGTACAGATTTATATACAGAATTTAATTTTATTTAAGTATATTTCTTTTAAATAAATAAGGAAAGCTTTAATAGAGAAAAAACCTTCTCGTATTAAAATTTTAGCTTTAAAAGATAGAATTATAAACATATATAATGTATGCCTCGATGTATGCTTATGATAAATACCACAAATAATGATTTAATTAATGCTTTATCAATTAGTATTTTATTATCGCAATGACTATATATTTCCGCGAATAATAAATAACAATTAATGCAATTAACCATTAATGATAAAACATTTGAATTACTATCTGTGTAGTGTATTTATAAAGATTCGGTCAGGGTTAAAAATTTCATTGACACAAATAACGTTATTTTTAAATTTTTAACAAAACTATGAATTCAAATTTCGTCGTTTATTTATTAATCATATATAAGTCTGTATTAATTATATTGATTTATGAAATTATAAACATTGTTTTGAATTTGGTGCCAAGTAGAATACTAAAAAGTTTGACGTACGACGATGTGCAACTTTTATTACCTTGAAATAAATAAATTTTGTTTGATATTCTTTTGTTCAGCAGATTTTTTGTGAACGTTTCAGCTATTTCAAACGAATTAGGTCAAATGTATTTATGAGATAACTGTTTACAAAAATGTAAATAATTATAATAGTACATATTTGAGTTTAATGACAACTAATACACGTTCATATCAAACTACAAATACAACAGTTTCAAAATAAACCAGACAGCATAAATATCTTTTTTTTTTAATCCAAAAGTAAATGATACTTTTCTACTAGGATGCATTTCTGTATAATAGTAGGTCTATGATAATAGTAATCTTGCAATTTTTATATTTGATAGATAGAAAATTATCGGTATTTTTGTTTATCAGAATAACTCTTTAGTATAAAGTACGAATGAACTATGATTCACATTAAATCATTCACAAGTATTAAAGCTAAAGGCTTTATTAATTTAACATTTCAATAAATTTTAAGTAATATAATTATCAATAGATAGACTATCCTTGTATTCTCTCATGAATATTTGATGCATGTACGTCTTATTAATTCCTATCCCTATATAGAAGTAACTTTTGTAACATCCTGTATTGCGAATGATTCAATTAATGCATCTGGAAACACAATTCCGTAGGTAGTTGAAGTTATGATTTCCGCAGATAACTGTATTGTTGCCAGAAGTCCAAATGAAGTTTCGGATGCATTAATACTGTTCTATGTTTAACTGTGAAACAATGTCATGCTCCATTGTTTTACCGGTACCGTTAGATACTACGCTCGCTGAGACCCATTTCAATTACAGCACTAATACAAATTACGCAAAAATTCTACTACATATGAACACGAAACTGTGGCCTACAGTAGTGTTAAAATAAGAATAATTCATCTTCATAAACATATTTATATTGTTGCTCTGGTTTATTAAGCAATTACTTAACGTTAAAGGAGATTAACTTCACTCTTATCGAAAGAGGACAAATTTATCTTACGGAGTCACGATTTGGGCGTCTCGTTAAGACGTTTTTTTTTTTTTAATGAATCGGATCATTTTTGTGATAGTATGATGACGATGACTCAGTCTGTGGTCACCAGTATTTATAGCAAATTTATGCTTATTTTACGGCAACAAGTGACCGGTATTTAGGCTTTAGGCGGTCGCCCCCTATTATACAATAGTAAACAAGGTATACATTTGTACATTTTTAATTATAATAGGTCAAGCTTCCGTTGTGTAAATGAGAAACTAATGCACTGAATTTTAAGTGAGGATATACAAACAAATCCGGTGGAGTGAGATTTTTCTAGTCAATAGTGTATAAATAAGTAGTTGAGTGTACATGTACTCATTTTGCAGGTGTACAGATATGTTTTAAATATATGACAATGACCGAAATACTGCATGCGGGATAGTACAAAGCGGAAGTAACACATTTTAAACGGTTCAACGACATAGCCAAGTAGCCCTTTGGCACTAAAACAAATGTCACATTCAATTGTCCCTTGATGATTTCACCTCGTAAAATTGACATAACCAAGTAATAATACAAAACTATTGGTTTTAAAACAATAGTAAATGCAATCGCAAATAAACGTATCTTGCAATCATTTTTATCTACAATTTTATGATACTGAAAGGTACACCTATTTCTGTCGGCTACTCGGCCATATTTAATAGGACGATGTACTTTTCACTAGCGTTGACACAAAAACCTCAGATACAGCAAATTCTGAATAACAATATGTAAAATAATGTATTTACCTGCACCACGGTACAAATAATCCTTTGCAGAACACAAAATTTTAATTAAAAAACACACTCAAACACAACACTCCTTATTTCCACTGTCTGCAATAACCGTGTAGAGCCGACGCACGAACTAGCAACTCTGCCCAATGCGCACGCGCACAAACAGACACGTAACACGCCCAAGTTTTATTTTAATAATAATAATTTAATTAAAACTATTCAGTATTAAATTTATTACTAAATTAAATGACTTTTTTACAGTATCAATACAACAACCTGCCTTGATAGTATGTCAGTTTTTATTTTTAATTAGTACAGATGGTCACTTATTTTCGAGGGAAATTTAAAGATTTGTGGGCGTTGCCCCTTCGTGACACAGTTAATTTCTGACTTTGTTATTTATTTTATACGTACTTGTAAAAGATCTTATAGCGTAAATATACAGTTATTAAAATGTTCTGTTGCTTTACATAATAATATCACATAAACTGCAATATAATTTACAAAAGAATGAAATAAACTTAGGTGACATATCCAAGGGATTCCCTATAGCTTTCTTATTAGAAATACAGTTATAAATATTATATATTATTTTAAAGAAACTTAGGAATATAATCATGTTCAATATTTAAAGTCTTTTGTCTTGACAAGAAAAATGAACAACGTCTCCATTTGGGTATCGAACAAATGCACTGAAAACAAAATAAATTAACATCGATTGTTAAATAATTTATATTTAAATACCTTTGGTTTCCAAACCGTTTTTTGCAAACGGGACAAACATTTAATTCTGTTATTAAAATACTCTGACTCTCATGTAACATTCTCAGTTCTTGCATTTGTAAATGTTCTGCATATAGCAATCCCTTTAATAATTCAGTTCTTCGTCGTCTGTTTAAAACTTTCTGTAAAGCAGTTTCTAAGAAATGTTGTATTCGTGAAATAGGTACATTGTCAGGCAAAACGGATAATGCCTAAAAATCACACATTTTATTAATAATAATATGATAAACTGAAATAAATATTACTTTAATTGACTCAATTTTATCTGCATATTTCTCCAACAATGCTAGAGCAGATTCTAAATCAGGCTGGGCTGTTTTTGGCGATGGCTTAACAATAGTAACGTCAATGCCGGTGTCTTTCAAATTATCCATAGATGGTTCTATTAACATTTTAATAAGAATGACGTACACTTCGCCGCTAATAGCATCACCTCGACTGTGTACTTTATTACAATAATCAACAGCTCTGTCGACATCTCCTAAAATATTTACGTAAATGGATAACACTTGTTCGTGTTTTCCTAGCTTGCCCAGAATCACTGCTCTTTCTTCGAACATAGCTACAATGAAGAAGAAAAATTTTATTATCTTTACTCATATTACGAAAAGAAATATTATTAGATATATAGGTTGAAAAACCGATATCCAGTCTTTAAGGGGTGTGGCTACAGTGACCGCTGCTTTCGCGCAAACATACACTTAGATAAATTTCCTTTTATTCAAATTAAGACACTGTCACGAAATAAGCAAATTTATATACTTGATGACCTATTTTACAAAATTCACAGGAATACCTCCAGTAATATGCATCGAACAAAAAAAGTACCAAACAAAAGTTTGATGGTTTCAATGGGGCCATCCGATCCCGTCAAAATAACTTCACTCCCATCCCCCTGGAGTTAGGGGAGGAGACAACAGTAAAATCTTGAAAATGGAAACCCCTAATTTATATTGCAGAAAGTGTGTAGGATTTCCTTAAAAGATTTTTTATTTCTGATATATGACGCTAGAATCGACAAAATTAGTTTTAAATTGGAGGCAGTGCAACCATAAAGAAATGCGAATGATATATTATAAAAAAGTAAGGTTTCGTTTGGTTGAAAATTAATTTTTGTCGCTTTCGTTTTAGTTTAATTAGTTTCACTATCATTTAGTGCCTAGTTGCTTCTAACTGCTGGCTGCTAATGGCGATCACGCAACTGACAGTACAGTGAATATCTGTTTGTTTTTCAGTGAATTCTGTGTGATTGAAGAAAAAGTATAGTAGATACATCGAGTTGTAAAGCAATTAAGCTCTCGTGCGTAATTTGCTTCTTACAACTCCCGTAACGTCATATAATATACTATAAAACGTCTGTGTGCATTTGAATAGTATTTTTTGTGTACTATGGTACTGCACTTTTGACTTTGTACAATTTAAATTTAAATAAATAGACGTTAACGCAATTCGTCTATACAGGATTGGTATACATTGAGTTATCTATCAGACATTTTTGTTGGGGGACGGATATCGGTTTGTGGACCTTATAAACCCTCTTCAAGAAAAGGAAGTTTCATTAGAATATTTATTATCCCTTTTTCCTAATTAACCAGATAAAAATATTTGTTTAATAATTAACATCTAAACATTTAGATTGCATATGGCGGAGTGTTCTTTGGTAATCATTTTTTACGAAATTTAGAAAACTATATTCGTCAAAATTCTCTAACGAAGTTATCGTAGCAACTTTCTTAGAGAGTAGGCACGATTATGTGCCTACTGCTTATAGTATGAATTAAAATTAAAGACGTGTCAAATATCAAAATATTAATGAACAATAATAGAGAGAACAAAATATTTTAATGTATTAAACGCTGCTTGATAATTCTGTTTGGGAAATATTTGCTATTGACAGAAACTCACAGTTCGGTGGAAAATGTTGAATAACAGTTTCCGGAGTATAATTTACTGAAGTTTCAAGAAATGAAATTAACTTATTCTGCATGTGTTGAGCAGCTGGTTGGTCTTTTTCCATTTGCTGAACTCTTTCTCGATATTGGTGAACAAGAGCATTATGAAATAATGGATTTTTGTCTTCCCATGTATGTACAATATGTTCCTGAACAAAAACATAATAAAACGCTTATATTTTTATAAACTGTAATTTAAAACACTTACTAAATACGGTATGACGAGTGATTTATGTGTTCGAAGTAAATAATCTAAAACTTTAGGCCTAGGCAGATTTTCCACTTCCTGCAAGTCTTCTGTAAATATTTTTATACCTTCCTCAGGATTTAAATCCAAAATCCAACCAGCAAATTCAAATATTAAATTTATATGTTCCGATCCTAAAACACATGATTTTACAAATATTCTTATATAAATTATATGAATTTTCCTACCTAAATGTTGTAAATATTGAATAGATCTATCAAGACCTCTAAGACTGCTGTCCATTTGTTGTGACTGTTTTTGTAAAAGCTCTAAGGCTTTCTTATGTTGGCCTTTGGTTTGGTATAAAATAATTAATTCACTATATTTATGATGTTTTTTCAACATTTTTTCTGTTTCACCGAGGTGGCAATAATTTCGCCGAAGAAGCGGTGCCACCAAAGCGTCATTTGTCTGAAAATATATTATTTTCAATTATTATAAATATTATGTTAAATACCACACAAAAACATAAAGACCGCCAGTATGAACAACAAATTAATGATTATTAATTTTCTCTCTTGATAATTGTATTTAGTATTACGTAACGTCCCTGCAATATTTAAAAGAAAACGATGCGTTACAGATACAAAGCATTTTTCTTTCGCTTCACAGAAAAAAAAAAATAGCAAAAAATTATCTAATGTTTCAACCCATAACCTCCCGACAAAATAGAAAAAAAATTAAAATATAAGTTGTAGACAATATTATTCTACATCTTTTGAATATAACAAAATGTACTCAGATATATGCCCAACAAACCCAATAGGCTTTCAAGTAAACTATCACTTCCCGTTGATGGATTGCTACCAAAATTTAATCAATTTGTAACTTAAACATCCAAATTCTAAATAAGTTATTTCAAAATGAAATCGTCATTAGATATGAAAATAACGTGGACAAAAATAATACACAGATGTCATAGTAAAAACAGTGAAACCGTATTTTAGAGAACCTAATAGTAAATTATAATACGAGTGAAGAAACTGAGAATTTCGCTCACGCATGTATCATTTTTGAACACGAGGCGTTAGGCGAGTGGCCAAAGACACATAAGTGAGCGAATTCATTTCGTGACGAGTGTTGTATAGCGTTTTGTTCAATCCTGCTATTGTAAGTACGCGCTCCCTTCCTTGTGGTCTACATACTCAATGTTAGGTTACGTTCAATTTGGTAATAACAGATGAGTGGGTGTATGTAGTGAGCGAAAGAACTTTCGCCCACTCACCTGTCATAACTCATCCCGTTGCCATAGAAATGAGTTGAGCAGACAAAACAGAAGGTTTCGAGCTCTGTTTCCAAGCAAGAATCAAACATATTTTGTTTTTTTTATAAATAAATTTGTCATCACGCCATAAACTCATTTTGATTGTGACATTCTGCTTTTGAAGATCGCGGTATACGAGCATTTTTGCATGTGAAGTGTAGTTGCTAACCGTGAAGCCTCAACCCCAAATGACGTTAGTGGGGAGAAACAACAGAGGTAATGTATTACCGATGATATTTTTGTGTATACAATTTTCACTAACCTGTAGATAGCATTTCAGCAAAGTAGTGTCAATAATCTGTAACAGCTGTGTAGTGGCTTTTGAAATAACAGGTCGGTCGTTTAGATTCCCACTGGCATTAGTATTAGGCTTATTTTTGAGAGTTCTAAATCTTATTTCAGTCAAATATTCTATAAGAGACAGTAAACCGCTCTCTAAATCGCGGTCCTGTAACTTTGGTAGACTAGAAGAGGGGTCTGCAGTATTTTCTGAATTAGCATTTTGCTGCGGTAATAAATCAGGAAATAATCTTATAACATCATACGGATCAGTCTCAAGTGTTAAAAATTCTTTCATTGATTCGCTAAATCGTTTATTAGCAAACAAATCATGCGCATAAAGGGTTTGAATTTGGTGGATTTTTTCTTTTTTGTCTTCTTTGCTTTCGTCTGAGATACTCTAAAAAAGAAACATAATAAGTATGTTGTTTCGCTAGAAAAATATTAAAAACTATTATTTAGTTTAATTTGGTGTTTTTATTTTTATTTTAAAATATAGGTCGATAAACCGATTGCACTTATTGACATTGTAATTCATTTAAATTTGAAATTCAAGTCATTTTTCTAGCAATTTTGCAATTTTATAATTTATGTACAGGCGATGCTACCAGCATCCGAAGCTACTTCCTGAAGGGATACATTTCGGTTTGGCGACCTATTTACAAATCGACGCCACTTTGATACAAATTGGGGATAAGCTGTTTAAAAAATGGATGAACCATATTGCATGAAATTGTCATTGCTTTTGTTAAATTTAAATAAATTTTTGCAACACCTATTCGAAAAAGATGCTTTTTTGTTACTATTTTGGGAAGCGAAAGTGACTTATTTCAGGCCAATGACAGGAATGTTAAATATCTATCCTACGATATAAGTATACTGATGTAAGGAACCGAAATAATATATATCCTAATAAGACCATTATTTTTAATAATCATTACATGTTGCTAACTTACTCACGCTATCGCTTGACACTATACTCTGTTTTAAACTAGACGGAAAATTTTCAAATTTTAGTTCCAAAATCTAAGCTTGTGATTGGCTTAGGCGAAGCCTCATATACATCAAACAAACCTCTAGACTAGAGCTATACTCAAAGCTGTCAGAGTCATAGTTGAGGTTACTTTTACAAAATGTTATAATATTGATAATCGTAAATAATAGTAATTAGTTTTGTATTTTTATTTTATTTTAATAAATTAAAAGCATTCTTGAAATATTATTGATTAATCAAAATAAAATAACCCACAAATTTCAAATGGCCGCGAAAAATTTCTTAAAACTTTCCTGGAGATTTCCTACAGTGTAAATATGCTTTTTTTTTAGTTAAAAATATAATAAATGCAGCCTAATTTGCACTTGTCGAACGGTAAACCTCAACAGATATTTTTGTTTTCTATGGCGGAAGTATCGGAATGTTCCGTGAAAAAAGTTACAAACTGAATATCAAAGAAAATCATTTTCTTTATAGGTGTTGCAAAAAATATCATGTGCATCACGGACCAAACTTGTTTTCTGACATGTTCTCAACGCTCGTCAGAAAACGCCGTAGGTGCGCAATATAAATATCTCGTGACTATCTTTATTTGAAAAACTATTCATATAATTATCACAAAACTTGAAAGGTAATTTGGACGTTATCCTACTTAAATAACAAAAGCTATAAACGATTTTTATAATGTTTTGTCGAGAATATTGAAACAAAGGAATCAAGATATTTTAAAAATTGTTTTTAAACGTACTGTGAGTTTTAAAGCTAGTTGAAACTGCTTATCGTTGAGTAAATGCTGCCGCTGTTTTGCAATATCCACTGCCTGTAAACACCATAACTGGCATACTGAAGCTACGTACACAATACCCCGTTTACAGTGGCATATTAATCTTGCTTTATGCAATTCAGGAAGAGTCTGGATTAATCCAGATGGATCAACTGTTTGTACTTCTACTACGTCTGTTAAGAGACCAAGAATATATGGCTCATCCCAAGCTAAAAAAAATATAATTAGCATGTTATAGTAATTTACACTGCAAGACCGTTATTCAGAACTTTACTGGCGAGCAAGCTATTTAAGCGAGCTTGTTATTCGAACGAGCATGTAAAATTCGAATTAGGGGCAAGCATTGTACAATGTTTTATGACATAGTGAATCGCAAATAATTTAAAAAATACATTTTTGGAGCGTACAGCATAATGCATTAAACTATTCGACCGAAATAGTCTTTTAACATAAGTAAATATGTATGTTGCTATAATTTTAAGATAACAGCCCGTAAAGAGATTCTTTACCCCTAGGGCAGAGTTAAATAATTATAGATTTGCGATTAAGTATATCGTAAAATAATTTTTTGATACTGTATCACATTTGCATGTTTACAGAACTGATTTCAGTTCGGTAAATAGGATATTACAGTATTGTTATTTTTTACGGTACTGTATCGTTGCTAAGCAATATTTTAATAGTATTTGATCACTGAAATATTATAGTACTGGAAATAGATGTTGTAGGCCACCCTTCCTTGCCTAAAATTTGTTTTTAGAGCGGTTGCTATGTGTCCAAAAATGATAAATAATATTTAAGTGTATTGTTCAATTATTTGAAAAATCCTTAAAATTCACACACATCATAGATAATTGAACTCATTTCTATTATTAAAAAATAAATTTCTATAAATAATTAATAGTAAACATTTTATTTCAAAGTCATTGAATGTTAATTTCATTACATTATCTTATCAACATGCTAAGCAGAGTGTACGACAAAGATAGGTTGCCCACTTATTGCCTGTCTCCCTCGGCTCGCATTTTCAACGTCAGTGAGTGTTCCAGTATTATATTTATAAAATTATTGCTATCATTATTATTTATTTTTATTAAAACCAAGACGACCTGATTGTTTTTAATAAATAAAGTAAGAAAGAAATGAAATTTTTCCAAAAATGCGATATAGTTATGAAATAAAGCGTTGTATGTCTCACGTCTTTTAATTATTTTCAAACTCATTTACCGGACGTATAAGGTACATAAATTTATCTAAAAACTAGATTTAAGAATACCTAGTGCAGTTGGAACATCAGACCACTTCAAAGCTTTCGTATTTTCAGCATTGCCTTCTGCATTTACCAAAACTGACTGATTTTCTCGTCCCAAAGCCATAATATTATCATACAACTTAGCTATACATGGTTCAGATGATTTATTACTGCTTGTTGGAAACAATTCTTTGGGTTCTTTGTTCAACTAAAAATAAATTTGGTAATTATTAAATATTCCTATTATTACAAATGAAATTAATACCGAAAATAAAATATACTCTCCACGGAATCCAACAAATATACTTTCTTGGCACCAAATTAAAGTTCTCGGAACATCATTTATAATAATGTCATCAATAAGAACTTGGAACTCATTATTTTTCCAATAATATAGTTGTAGTTTACGTTTTACTGCCACACACATACGTACAATGAGGGTTACATGTTTCGACAATGATATTTCTTTCTAAAATATAATTAATTTATACATAATTGTTAATTAAATAACGTGAAAACGTACCCTTGAGTCTAAAGTAAATAAAGTAGCGCCTTTGGTCTTCTGAACTTGGCATTTTAAATTAAAATTGATGGAGTTTATATCGTGCACAGATATAATATTATCTAAAATATATAAAAGATAAATACAATAAACACAAGTTATAATTTTTAGAGACCTGTAAGGCTAACTAAAAGATGATCTTCTGGGATGACGTCCAGCTGCTGAATGGGTTTCTTACTAAAAGTTTTATTATATCTCATTAATTGCACATCGTGCTTTTGATCACTAGCTCGAGGAACTACACTGTACATAAGCAGGTGCCCTTGTCTAGTGCCAACTAAGAGTATTTCATCTGAAATGTTAAAAATAATTCTAACCTCTATACATCAAGTTAAATATAAATTAGTTGTATTTACCATAAGCGGTGATAGATTCTATTTGCACAGTTAGTTTTAAAAGCTGATTAACTTCGTATGCTTCATGCATTGTTTATTTTTCTTAATTTAATCAGAGTTAACCACAAAATTCCTACAATATTTTTATTAATACGAATAATATTAAAATATATACATAAATAACAACATAATAAATTAATTATAAATCAAAAATAAAACGTTTAATAAATGTAAGAAATATGTAAAGTATCACATTAAAATTTACACCCGTGACAGACGTAAATTTGACATTTACAAGTGTCAAAATTTGAAACTGACTCAGAATTGTTTGACAATCGCGCATATAGATGTCTCTTCATGTACTGTATATTTCCAACAGGTGACTCATTTTATATTATTTTGTTAAAGTTGTATTTAATCGCAGTTATATTTTTATACAGAATACGTTATTTATAAATAATATAATTTACAATTTATTACATTCATCATACTAGAGTTATAGCCTTTTTAAATTAACCTGATGTTAAAATAAATTAGCACGCATGTTGCTGCAACTCCCAAAACACCAAAGTAGAAAATGTAGTATAATTTTTTGAAAATAATTTCACAATTAAAACAAATATTGGAAAATAAATTATGTTGACAACAACAATGTATGGATTTATGTTATACAAAGTTGGAAATGTATACTTTTAGCTGAGTAAATGCATGATATCGTATAATGATAATGGATTTTATATGTTTTAAATATGACGCTGTTATCTAGAAAAAAGGGTTGTACGTTTAGATATAAAGTAATGGCCTCAGAATGCAAACAAAACCATATGTACATACTGTACCTGTATGCGTAAATATCAATATTTTTCCGTTATTTTCGAAAAGGTTTCAGAAATAATAAAATAATATAAACTTATTTTTATCAGGTCAAATCTTGTTAGTATGTAGATAAATAATATTAAATCGGTTTCTTCTTTATTTATATTCTATCTTAACTGAGTACATATAAAGTTACAAAGTATTTACTTAAGTTTTCTTAAGATATGATAAACTATCTATTCACCTGTAATACAGACATTTTTAAATTTAATACAATATTGATAAGTATACATAAGGGTTTCAATTGCCAGTATCATTCTACTTACAAACTCAATTAATAAAATAATTAATATTAAGAGGTCTAATTTCTTTCCTCAAATAAATTGTGTTACTTTTTGTATCGTGTACATACTATCAATTTTATCTTATTGAATTCAAATTTGTAGCAAACAGTATTTAATTTTCCTGCATGTAAAGATTTTCTTCACTTTATAATTTATCCACACTGTTTGAGAACTAAAAAATGAATAGAACACCATTCGATTTATACGGAAATCGTTACACAAATACTCTCTCAAAATTTCCAAGAATTTCAAAAATAATTTTCTATAACACTGTTTTGGAAACTAAGCATTCCACAACTAAAAATTGTTATGAAATCACTAACATTCCATACGCCGCGTATGGAATATTTTCAACGAATCAGAACTGCATATTAGCGCGATATATGAAGTATCTTGATTCAGTAACAATGGTTACGTCTGTTTGTTTTAATTTGATTTATTTGAGTTTGATATTTTCAACAGTTTTATATTTGTATTTTTTGTATAATTTTTAAAATCTTGTTATAGAAAGTATAGTCTACATTCTACGACATGTAACGGAATGGCATATCCTACACTCGCAAACCGTAGCCCTCGCCTTCGGCTCGGACTACAAACTTTTTGCTCGCGTGGAATATGTGCCATTCCATTACTTGTTGTAGAATATACTATACTTTTAATAAATATTCCCGAAAGAAAAAAATTCTGATCCTAAAATTTCTACTCATTTTCTTCTTTATTTAGACTAGCTTATTATGAAAAAATTAAGAACTACTCTTTTTGTCCTTTATTATTTTCTTATACATGAGGAATTACGCAGATCATAGAACCAATTGATTGCAAGATTTTCGCGCAAATACATATTTTAATTCAATTTGACTATTTCTCAATGAAGTCTGCGTGGATGAATGGATGCATAGATGTGTATTCGTATGTTCAATAACTCACGAACGTGAAAAGATAGAGTAACGAAAATTAATAATTATAAGTTTCATGACAATGTGAAGAACAGAGTTGATTTTGAACATTTTTTTCAAACTCGGAAGTGCATTTTACTTTATACACAAAACAATATAATCAATTAATTTCGAATATGAAATCTGCTGTGAAAAAAAGTTTAAAAGAACAGTTAATAATAATAATTGGAATATGAAATAGTATATTGTGCAACAAGTGCAAAAATTTGTCTATTTCTCGCGAGTTGTGGGAGTTTTAGCATAAGATGAAGTCGAGTGCTGAAATCACACGAGCGTGAAATAGGTAATTCTGCACGAGTTGCACACTATACTTTTTCTACGACCAACTTTTGTTAATATTTAATAATAATAATAATTCTTATTTTTCAGAAACAAGACATGACTCAAACTATTTGACGGGGGCGATAAAGGATTTCGCGGACAAGGTGTACACCAACGTGTACACACACACTATTTTTTGTGCAACCGTAAAAAATCTGTAATTTCAAATTTTAAACAAATAGTTTTGAAAAAATTAATGTCAATTCTCAAGTGTCCAAATGATAATTTTGGATTTCTCCGCCTTTACCATACCAACAGCCGTGAAATTCAATTTAACGGTGTATTTTGAGGCTGCGAATTGCTTATTTCGCATCCGGTTACACAAAATATTATTTTCAATTAAAGTAGAATACTAATTTATTTAAGAGTGAATAATAAATTGTGTTAATATTAAACGATCTGGTCTCTTTATTGAGATACATTTAAGAATCCTAAATTTATTTGTATGATTTTTTTATAATTTATTTTTCAATTCATGTGGAAACTTAAGAAAAAAATTTGCAAATATGTTTGACCTTTTGTTTGTTATAGTCAATAAATAATGTCGCCGTTTTTCACTTTAGTCCTGTGATTTATTTCACCTAACACTTTTCGTGGCCATCATTTGACGGTTGGTAACCGCACTAAGTAAAGTGAGGTTACCAGTCATCTAGTTATGGCTACAAATATGTTAATTGAGGACGAACCACACTAACCACAGTGATAAAGTTAAAAATGACAACTGTCGGCTGTGGAAATCGAATTTGGGATCTCATAACTCCCAGTCCGATGCGTTATTACTAAGTTATTTATGTGCACAAATATTTAATTTACATAGATTTGCAAAAGCAGAATGCCATACACGAAATGAAAAAATGGCTAAATTATGTATTTATTATTCAATTAAAACTGTTTTATACTGGAATTTCTTATTATACTCGTATACGTTTTAATTTTTTTCTCATAAAATACAAATTTTGTGAGTTGTCAAAATACATATAAGTAAAATTGGCCAAAGTTTTTTGGAAGCGCCTATCTTTGGAATCTTGTAACTCTAGAGGACTCTTGAAGATATATGATAATTGTCAAGAATTACAAAATGGCTACTTCCAATAAATATTCCCGAAAAAAATTCGAAAATAAAAGTGAATGTAATTGTTTAATTTCTCTACGATGTTTAGATTTAAGTTAATTACTTAATTTGATGATTTACGCTGTAAGTATGGTAACTGAGTTTTTACGGTACAAATAAGAGGTTACGAAATGAATTCCGTGAATATCATTACCGGATCTATGGCGTAAAACCATATATTTCATATACGTACCTGTGTCGCATTTTTGGACGAAAGTTTGCTTTCTTCTTTCTTTTAAAGGCAGGTCGTCTTGGCTTTAATACTAAAAAAAATTATCGCAACCAATTTTATATTATTTACATTTCTAAAATCAATTAAAAAAATAAATCCGAAAATAGTTATTTATGTATCTAGAACGAAAAGTGAAACTTTAAGGTACTAGCAAGTTGATTACTTGCGAGGACCTTAAAGTCACTTTTCGTTCAAGGTACATGCGAAATTTATTTTCATACTGGTTACTAAAGTTGTTAGTATCTATTAACAGAAATTATCATAAATTCGTAAAAATATGAGTTGATATAAGTAGCCTATAGTATATTGTACAACGAGCATGGAATGGTACTCATTTCCTACGAGTATGAAAGTTTGTAGCATGAGCCGTAGGCGAATGCTGCAAATCATACGCGTATTAAATGGACATTCCATGCGAGTTGTATGTACACTATACTTTTTCTACGACCACGATATTATTTCCTAATTAATTAAATTTTAATAATAAATTTGTCCCGCTTTTACCATTAGAATATTTAACAATTCGAAATATGTACCCTATTAATGGCACCTGTACTTAAATGAGCTGACCTGTATTGAAATACTCACAAAACAAATTCATTTCGCACGATGCTGGCAATGTACCTCATATCCCTAGCAACAACAAACATACAATGAGCAAATTTCAAAGTGGTCGTAGAAAAAATAACAATTTCTATAGGAACAAGTATTTGTTTATAAATAATGAACAAATTAAAAGTCAAATTTTACTTTAAAGTCCTAGGGCTTTAAAGTTACACTTTTCGTACAATAAATAGTCCGAAAAATGTAACATAAGTGACAAGTATGAAATAAACGACATTATGAATCAAATCCTATTAAAATATCTCTTATACAGTGCCATAAGAAATGATAATACTGTAAAGTTCCATTTACCGGATTGAAATCAGTCCAATATACATGTAAAATGTGATACAGTATGAAATATAAGATATGTACAGTACCAAGAGGGGCTCATTCAAATGCTGTGCTTTATTGCTGCTCGCTTAATACGGCCCTGTATCATTTTAGAAATGATAGATATATAACGCCTACTATTTTATAATTTTAAATACATATCAGTTTTCACCTGGACTTCTGATAATAACTGATATCGACCATAGCAACCAAAGATAACTAAATTAAATGATATAACGCCTGTACCCAATATCCAATACCTACAAAGCACAAGTAAAATTATAAAATGTATCAGTAGATACTCGGTGAATTGTGGATTTAAAGCACGTATCTGATGATCTCGGTCACTTGTAATTAAGTTATTTTGTACGACTCGGGTCGGCTAGACGGGTTTAGTGATACTGGAGCATCTAGGGTTTTTGTTTTTACGGAACTTTGAGTAAACAATGTGTACGAATGGATACGAGGATTACTATGATAATAGCTGGCATCTTATCCCTCCTGATTATGTGTCAATGGAAGAGGACTACCGGTACTCGTGAGTATTATTCGATAATTTTGATTTGAGGATTTATAGTATTTTATTTTTATTGCTATTGTTATCTATTTGTTCAAGTTTGAGAGTTTATTTATAGGATATACATTTAGTCAAACGAAAATGAAAACAAATTTTAGTACATAGAAACTAATTTCTTGAATAGGCTTTAACATTTCACGTTTAAAATGTGTGGAACATAAATAATTATACGGAATTTTAAAGAAATTTGTGAAAAGTTTAAATATGTTTAGATATCTAATTATTTCAGACAGACGTGCTTAATTTAATTTATATTAATTATCATTGTTAATGACATTGTTAGCTAACAGCGTGTTAAAAGTTAACAATGATTAAGATGAATGAAATTACTCTATACTGCACAAAAAATGGGACACTTCTTTAACGTTTAACTTTTACGTAAATTTCATTTTTGATTTAATTTTCATTAATTAAAACATCATTATTCCTTCATTAATATACTTAACTTTTTAATTTAAATTTAACGGCAATCGTAAAAAGTGTCCTAATTTTTTTTCTATTAGTGTAGGTACATTATACAAATTGTGTTATTTAAGTACTGTAATTTATAATTTACAGTTTAAAACTATTTTTTAAGAAAACATTAATAGCTCTATATTGTTTTTAATCATTATTTATTAGTTTATTTTTTTTTTACAATTTAAATTGTAAATGTACTTTTTTTGAGCTCTGTCTCACTGTCTGTAGTGGTAAAAAATGTTTTTACGGGCTGAGCTCATATTAAAAGTTTTCACCGGGCTGTTATCTTAAATAGCAACATACATATTTTATTGTGCATGTTTTCAAACACTATTTCGATTGCATAGTTCGAATAGAATCTATTTTGTGCTGCATGCTCCAATAAATGTAAGATTTTAAAATTTATTTACGATTTGGTATATCGTAAAACATTGTCCAAATGCTCGACCCTAATCCGAACTTTACATGCTCGTACGGATAATAAGTCGCCTAACTCACTCCTTAGGTACCGTATTCGTATTTAGAGATCTACGATTTCATCATTAATAGGTCCAGATATAAATCAAGATTACAAAACTTAATAACTAAGCTAGCGGTCGAGATTTTTTGTTTTTATGAGTTTGATTTTATTTAAATAAATTACAGATAATACTTATTTAAAAAATCAAGAAACGCTTATCCCTTAAAAAAAATAGTTTTCAGTTATGATACATGTCAAAAATAGACATTTTTTAACTGTTGCTTTGTTTTTTCAAAATGCAGGTTAGCAGATTTAAACGAAAATGTCAAAATTTAATTGGTTATTAACGTGTTGTAATTCGTAAATGGAGATAGTAAGAGAAAAATGTTTTAAACAACAATTGTAGATAATAATATTTGAAACATTATTCTAATAACAAATATTGTCATTTATCCATATTTTACTGAGATATTTAAAAATAACTTGATAGGGCTTCAAGTAGACTACCACTTCCAGTTATTGTTTATCAGCATCACCAAAAAGAAAAAACCTAATCAACTGTTTCTAAGGGGATACAATTGATATATACAAAATATCAAAATTTTCAGTATAGTAGTTTTTGAGAAAACGAAACTCCAAAGGTCCACACAGACTGATAGATTGACAAACTCATACATAGACATCATCGTGAAACTATTAAAATCGTATTCTAGGGACCCTAAAACGCGCTCATCCACTGAAAACTCACTACATAATCCTTTGCAAATGAAGTATTTTTGCTATACCTATATGTAGGTCCTGTAAAGTGTAAATGATAGGAGGTGATTGTATTTCACGCCTAGAATATTAATTAGAAATAGTATGAATGTCAATGAGAAAGTATCTATTAGTCGATTTTGTATGGGATATGGTACCTAAATATATACTAACAAAAAAATCCACAAGAATGATTACAACGAAAGGATTTTTTTTCATGAATTTCTAAATTTAAGTTATTTAACATATAACATAAATAAATAGGACAGACGTTTTATTTGTAATATATAGTACCAGGAGAACTAAGTGAACTATTAATCATTTGTTTATAAAACTTTATTTTTAAATTCAAATGTAAAAATGAGCCAAGGAAACAATATTTTTCTGCGCCACTCTTTAGACGTTAAAAATACTAACCATTTTAATTGAAACATTTTTCTAAATATGCAATACCTAATTTAGAAATTATTTTAAAATGAAAATATTACTAAAATACATTTGTTGCCCATATTTAATGACATGAATTTTTCGGGAAAACAAACACATTATTAAATTGTTCTTTTGGCAACTTTTGTCTAATTTAATCGAAGTTTTAGCTCTTGTCCTCGAGATTTCAATGGTGTCTCTAAATTGAAACACACCGGTATGACAGAACTACTCCATTAGTGAACTGGAAATCTAGAAATCGTACTTGCTTTACTCAAATAAGTTTTTTTGTTTGCAGACAACTTAAATAAATCAATGTGATTTACTGGTTTTTTAAATATCTCTTTTTCCTGTTCAAAATTAAATCAATATTTTCTCCCCATTCAATCACAACAAACATAGACGTTAGATAAAGCTAGAACGTTGTACTAAGGGCAGATAAACATTAAAATATTTATTTCCTGGATTTTAATTCAGAATCTGTACTTACTATTAAACTTATGATGATCGTATAGAAACGGGAACAGTTTTGAGAGGTATATAAAATATTTCTGTACTACCAGTGAAATAAAATAAAACATTATTATGAGTACAAACAATGATCACCATAGTCAACAACAAGGCGTACTTGGTGTCAAGAACAGAGCGTGGGTGCGGGCAGGTGCAAGTGGCATCCTCAACGGGTCTGCTGCATGCACGAACCCCTTCTGATCAGCTGCTCGCTATGCACGCAAGCGAAGCACCCTGCGTACCCCCTCATTGCCCCAACATCTATTAGCAGCGATTAGTGTTATATATTTACTCACTAGTTTAATTGATAATTGGAAGTGAAATAAATTGATTTTTGTTGCTGTGCATATGCAGATGACACATCCTTTTTTTTATTAGAAATTAATGAAACTAAAAATTAACAGATTATTATTGATTTAAAGAATATTTCTTGGAATGGGTTTATCGCTCTTGTCAAATATTCTGTTCCAAATAAAATACGAGCAAAGGTTTTTATGTATTTTGAATCATATCTAAGTAAATATTTGTTCTGGTACTTTTCGAAATTTTTAAAGTATGTCAACTATTCTTTAAAAATAGTTAGGTATTCAGAAATAGTTATTTGTAAATCAAGGCATTTAAGTATATTTTTTTTATTACGCCTCGGAGAATAAGCCATATGAGTAATAAAAATACTTTAGTGTCGAGGTATACATTATATTTTTTGCGAAATTTTTTAAATTATTAATTCAAAACATAAATAAATAGCATTATGAATTTATGAAACGTCAGCTAGCGAGGATAGTAAGAAGAAGAAGATAGAAGAATAAGAGACGAGGATAGATGTAATAACAAAAGTAGTCAAATGTCAAATATTTGGTTACCTATAATTTTAATTATTTTTTAAATGTTCTTATACGTGGTCTCCATGTGATTTACATTATATCCGATAAATTATTATCAAAGGTAAATAATAAATAAATTCACCAATAGCATTATAGAATAATATGTTTGTTGTTTTAGGTTTGTAATTCAAGTTTGACAGACGAGTGCGTAATGTAAAATTTTGATATAATGGTCTGTAAAATTGTACTTTAGCACCTATTTTCTATTTCGGCTAACTTAGCGAAGTAATATCCAATACGTTAAGGCCTCCTTAATTCAAATAATTATCTTTAATTTCTTGGTGCAGTAATAATATATGATTGCTGTTATTTGCAAATTAAAATTTTACTACATCAAATAAGCACAAATATTTTTTTAGCTACTATTTCTTTAAAGAAAAAAAAATAAAAAATATTAATGTATATATACCGTGAGTTTCATCTAAGATACAACAATTTACGTAAATTTTGTTTATGAGTAATGGCCTACAAAATTTGCGCCAATAATTTTTGTATATCTAAAATTACAATCAAATGTATTAACAAATAATAGGTATGAATCATTTTAATGTAGATGCTAAATATCCATATATCAACAGTCGAACAATTACTGTCCAAAGATAACTTATGAAATAATATATGACTCATCCGATAATATTGTTAATTTTAAATTAAATACGATGAGGACAAAATTTGTTTTTAATTGTTACTGTCCAATTAAAAAAGTTTATACATTTTCAAATTGTTGAGGGGTATACTTAGATGCCCTATAAGCGTCAAGGTTATACAAAATTTTTGTTTATACTAAATTACATAGCTTTAAAAATGAATAGCTTTGTAATTTTTTGGATTGGTTTTCGCCACCAAAAATATTTTTCTGCCTTTCTACCAACATAAAACGTGAATTTCGGACAAAGGCGACTTTTAAAAAGCGATCAACAAAGAGGCAAGCATCTAAAATATTAATATTCTAAAAATAAATAATAATAAATTATTAAAGTGCTATTAGAATTTGCGTGTAGCAACAAATTTTGATTGTCGTCCCATTTAACTCTTGTTTAGACTAGAGCAGGCGTCGGCAACCTTTTTTGGTCGCGGATCGAAAACACTCAAAATGTGATAGTTAAGAATATTTTACGAGTCAGTAAAAAAATGCAATAATAAAATTATTATTATTATAAAAATTATATTTACAGTTAGTTTAATTTTATGTATTACACTTTCTTGTAAATCAAAATATATACAAATGCTAACATATAATTATTGCCAAATGTTAGAAGATTAGAGGTGATTTACTTTACTTGCCGATCTCAAATGGGGCACTCAAAATAAAGAAATGGGTCATTTGGTGACCCGCGGGTCATAGGTTGCCGAGGCTTGGACTAGAGTGTACTAATTATGCGCTGTATTTAAAAGGCGTCTTTGTTATAAAGCACATAAAACAAGCGTACATCATTTGAAATTATTGTATAACTAATTTATATTACCGTCATAAATTTAATTGCCATTTGGATAAATTGATGTAGTATAGAAGTAATTTTAACTGGAGCTTAAATTTCTTTATAATACCGGGCAATAGTTCCTCCAATATAAATATAATATAATTAAATTTTGCGTCTTTTAAAAATTTATTTAATTTTTAAAAATGATGCTATATTAAACAGCTTTGATTTAGGTAAATTTGTATGTGTAATGTTATAACTGGTAACATATTGGATTAACATTTATTCAGTTATTTGAAAGTTCATGTCAATTCTGATTTATTTAAATAGGTACCTAAATATTTTAATTTTAATAAATGTCATCTAGTAGTCTAGTACCAACCTTATAAAAAAATTGCTTTTCGTAATGAAGGCTCTTTCGATACACAATAGGGTAAAGACTTCAATATGGACGCAAAATATAAAAAGAGAATTATTTTTATTTTGTCCAATGTTCTGAAATAATTTTATAGAAAAATTCTTTTAAAAGTAAAAGATACCGTTGCAACTTACACAAGCATTTTGAACTAAAATGATATGTAGAACATTTTGACAGTGCTAATATAGGTACCCAAAAACAAAGTTATTACATATTGTACCAGCCATTGTTATTACTTAAAATATTGCCGGATAATTGTGAGAAGGACCAGGTAAATAGTTACCTGAGTATAATAAAAATAGGTGTATGTAAAAGAATGAATGCACAACTTTACAAGGTATTATAAACGTGGGAATTTGGAATTTCCCAATCGTTTAAACTGTTTAAAGTAATCCCACCGTACCAGAAATATATTTGAAAATGGATTCCTTGTAAAATATTTCTACTTACTTCTTTGTTTGGTGATATTGAAAATTAAGTTCAACATTATATATTTAAATTTAAATTTAAATTAAATTACATCAAAGCTGTATGTTATTGGATATCACATTATAAACATTCCTGAAACTGAAAAGTGAACTTGAAAATTTCAAGGAAAGAATAGACACTCGTATTGAAGCACACTTGATTCTTGAGAGTTGTCAGATTTAGACAAACGCGTATCAAATGCTGAATACTCGATAGTTGTCACTAAACAGGAAATAGCTAGAACATATTTCTAAAGTGGGATCAAGTAGGTGTTGTACATGACGCAAGTACCAGTGCTTCTCAACAAGTAACACAACAAAATTCGTAACAACCCAAGTCCTCTTTATGCTTACATTTCGGCTTACTCAAGAACTGCATTCCCGCATAATTTCTATACCCAGAAATTCGTACAGTCGCTTACTATTTATTTTAATTTTAAATGAAAGGACATTATTGCATATCAAGTTTAGTCCTAAACAAATGAGTTGCCGCATGCCTCTAATGTACCAGCACATTTGAAGATGAACAGGTTAGAAGCATTGCCGATCCTAACCTATCAACCGCCTTTGTCCTTATATAAAAATTCCGTCCCATTTTTTATTTTTTTATATTAAATAATTGTAGAAGTAGTGCGTGTGTTAAGTGAGGTGCGTCCTTATAACTTGCAGTTTCAGGCATTGTTAGGATTATAGAACACAGAACATTCTGTGTAAAAAAGTGTAGGAAAAATTTCATTTCAAATATGTGTACTGAGTCTGTAGATGATACAAGAAAGTGAACGAATATTTCACACCATAAGATGACCATAACTTAAGACATTCTTGGAAGCGATAATGAACACCATTATAGGAAATGATTCTACGTGGGTCTCTGATCATTCAAAATATATCATTTTCTAAATATTTAATGATGATTTTCTTATTAGCTCGTCCAAAAGGACAACATGAGGATAATTTTCTAAAACAATAAACTGTAACCGAGATATAGGAATAGTCTTACTGGGATTTCGTCAGAGGTCATATCAAATTTGTATTAAATAATTCCCACGGTCCACGGTCGCTATATTTTTGAATGTCCATCCATTCCGGCCGGAGCCCTATGTTAAGGTTTATTTATTGGAATTGACACATCAAATAATAGTTATTTACTTTACAAGTGGGCAAAGTAAGAAATTACACACGAGAGAAATTTTGGCACACGAAGCCGAAGGCTGAGTGTGATAATTTTATCGAGTGTGGAAGTATAACGTTTTATCCAACATCTCTTAATAAATGCAAAATTAATTAATTAGAAGCAATATATTGAGCAAAATTAAACAAATATAAGAAATTATGTAAATAAATAAACACATCATCTCGCCTTTTATCCAATTTGGATATGGCACCTCTTTCGCAGATCTCGATCTTTTTATTTGTGAAGTGTAGTTACCAATCGTCAAGTCATGGCTTCCCCGGATGTTAGTGAAAGGTGAACTACGGAGGAAAAGTTAAAATGGCAACTGTCGGCTGTGGGATTCGCAATGACGATATCATAATCCACAGTCTGATGTGTTACCCATTACTAACATAAGGAAATCAGGATTTGTCAGCTGGTACTGCACGTTATTCGCAAAGAGCGTTCAGCTTATTTAACTACTATTTAATAGTTATTTACTTTACAAGTGGGCAAAGTAAGGAATTACCCACGAGAGAAATTTTAACAAACGAAGCCGAAGGCTGAGTGGTATAATTTTATCAAGTGGGTAATTCCACTTTGTCCACGTGTGAAGTATAACGTTTTATCCAACATCTCTTAATAAATGCAAAATTTATTAAAGAAGTATTATTTGACAGTGACATATGCTTTAAATTTTTAAATCAAAATTTCCATCGAAATAGTTACCAAGGTATTGGTGTTTTCTTTTATTGTTATAAATAAAAAAATTCCCACTAGATTCTCAAAATTATACCCACTAGTGGGTAATCTGTTACTTTCCTTGTTTAAAATCGCCATAGTTATAAAGCATTTATTGAAAGGTGTTGGATAATAGTATATTGAACAACTAGTGTTACAATGACCTTTTTGTAATACGAGTATAGTTTGCGTATACGAGCCGCAGGCGAGTTACGCAAAATACTTTATTACAAGTAGGCATTGTAACACGAGTTGTTCATACTACTTTTCCTATTTCAAATGGTGTTAAAGAGCTTTGCCCGCGGAGCCTATCGGGTCCCAGGCCGCAACCCCGACGCAGAGGTTCCGATTCAATAATTTTAAGTGAGCAATGACAGTCCCAAGTTTGTCAGACTGTTAATTTTACAAATAATAAATTCCCCAAAAACAGTTGCACAAAATTCAATTTTGTAGCATTGTTTTTGAGAAAAACAGTGTCACAAAATTGACTTTTTCTACAATCGTTGCACAATATCGACATTGTTATTCCATTTTTGGTTAGGAAATGTTCAAAATTGTCGCTCTAGGGCGACAAAGTGACATATTGTCGCACTAGCGCGACAAAAACAAAACAAAAATAAATTAGGTAAAAGAAGTAAATGATGCATTGGATTTTTCTGGTAATAACCTTGCTATTGCAAATACAGTTGGCATATACGTACATACACTTCAACTTAATCACCATAAACGTATTCACTCTGTAGACTTTATGTCAAATGTACTCCATATGTCAAATGTACTCCATGTGTCAAATTATGATTTGTTTGAAAATGTTTATTTTGTTCATAAACGTTGTCATGATTACGGTGACATGGGTAACTACAATTTTACTGAATTGTTATAGACGTGACCAAAGATAATTTTGAAAATTAATTTTTTTCTACAGCTTGACATTGTTCAACGATTGTAGAAAAAATATTGTGTGTATCTCGTCGGATAGAGCTTGTTCGGTGCACTTGTCGAGTTGTTGATCGAGGCGAAGCCGCGTGCAACAAACAATGCTGTATCCGCACTTGATACACAAATAACTATTGTGTACGTGAAATAGGAAAATTTATTATTCGTAGCTCTGATAAACGAGCACGAATGAGTGATTTGAACGTAGTTATAAGCCGACGATTCCTTACAATTATCTATTGACTGACTATCAGCAACTTTGCTAATGCATGGAAAACATTCGGTCAGCGAAATTCCGATCCTATGCTCTACTATAGGTGTAACAGAAACAAACTACCACTACTACTATTCACTGAATTATTGCGAATTCTCCCAACACCACTTATTTGTAACCTCTGGTATACCATCCCTCTCTAACACCTGTGCGGGCGACGACTATCACCAGGGGTACCTTGACTTGACTTCCCAGACCGCTGGTCGCCTTTAGGTCTATTGTGAACCTTCCAGCTTGAAGCACCGGACATAGCTTTAGCCGCTGTCTCACAATACGCGCCAACTCACAAAACGGACCTCGCACGAATTTATGAATGAAATTTTACTACGCATTCCTCAAGATTGTCTGTTGTAGTGAAGGATATAGGTGAAGGGAAGTGAAAAGAAGGGGGTGGGTGGCGGCATCCTGTCTACGGTGGACTCTGGATTGTAAAGTGAATTGTGTGGGATTTTTTATAGGGCAGTTTTATTATAGGTTATGTAAGGTTTTGAACATTTAAGGATGAATTGGTGAAAAGTGGAGAGTTTGGGTTGAATGCTTTTGTCGGAGGTTTTATGTATATTGACGCATTGATGTATCAACGTTCAGATTTAGAAACAGTTAAGATTTTAACCCAAACATTTAGTATTTTTATTCTACATTCAAGCCAATAGAAAATTAATTAAGGCAGAATTTTATCACAGAACTTCTTGGAAAGTAATCAACAGGTAAACAATATATACCAAGCTCTAAACGTTTGTGATTGAAAAGGTTATATTTTAAATCATTGAGAATTGAAATATGAATAATTTTGATAATTTGACTTAACTATAACTGATCAGAAATGAGAAATGCCATTTTCTGTCCGATAAAAAAGAAATTTTATTCAAAAGCTCTTATGATCATGATCTAGTAACATAGATTTCAAAAGATTATTGAAGAAATATTTTCCTTGCGGAATCTGTGTGTTGAACAAACGACTTAACTGGGTCTTCGTTTCTTTATTTTTAAATAATAAAATGATATGATAGAACACATAATCACTAGCATTGTATATGATCATTTAAAAAACTCCATGCTTGCAAAGAATAAATTTGAGTATTTGTTATTACAATATTTAAGATTGACAAACTTAAATGTGACACATGACGTGCTTTGGTGCATGCATTCATTTTTATTTATAATTTAATATTGGAGTGTTCCATGAATGATACATTTAAAAAAGATAAATTAGAATTAAATTAAAATTTAAAATTAAATTAAATGAAAATGAAAATGGCTGCATGAATTCGGCATTTGGTAGCAATCTATCAACCGGAAGTGGTAGTTTGTTTGAAGACGTTTTCTGGCATATCTCCGTAAATATTTGAATTGGAGTAAATTTTGTAAATTAAAAAGATGTACAGTATTATAGAAATAGCTTGTAATTTAATTTAATTTTTTTTTCTCTTTTTTGTTTCGTTTATGAGCTACTTAAGCGGAAGGTTATGTGTTGGAACATCTATCTATTTTTATTACAAACAAATGATACAATTGTCAGTCAGGTATTGCCAAGGTTTGAATTTAACAAAAATATTTACTGCGAACTACCTTATTTATATTTACGGCAATGTTTTTAAAAAATGTACGTAGTATATAACACATTACGATTGATTTTCTATATACATGTTTGTTTTGAAAATTCACTGAGTGGTACTAGCTGTTGTATTTTGATGTGTTCCTTTTACTTTTTATGTTATTACACTTTATAGCGTTTGTTGCACCTTAGAGTTAAGCTGGCCAGTATGTCAGTGCAGTGTGTAAGTAAGTCAAGTACTGTAAACAAATGCTTCATCGTCCACTTAACTGCAGGATTATTGTAAATAGTAACCACTAAACGCCAGGCAACAGACACTGCGAGTACACATTGACGTACTCGAAAGGGTACTTACATTATTATCGTTTGATTACAGAAATATGTGTTCTCTAAATGTATTTTAAATAGGTAATCATAATCACGTACAAGTGGAACATTAACATTCAAAGATAGATAGAGATAGGTGTGACTATTTTTGATAACGAGATTATTAATTGTACTAGGAATTTCCAATAGGCAACAAGTGTTTCTACAATGAGCAAAATCTGATTAAAAGTTTAATTTTGCATGGGTCAAAGATTGCAGGTGTGAAGTTGGCTATTTAATTATTAATCATAAATGTAAAAGTAGATGAAAATTAATTCATGATTTAGTAGATACTTTCTCTTGAAAATACCGCATTCCATAAATGTACCTATTTTCTTATCTTGTTTATCAGTTTACTTAGACGTTTATAAATTTTCATGTTTACCCACCAACAACTATCTTTCGAATTTAAAATTCTTTCCCTAATTTATTATTAATATTTTGAACACAACAATAAATAAAATTTTCATATTCGCTACATATATGTAGACATTTAATTTACTTTTTATTAATTATTTTATAAATTTCTTATAAGCAGTATCAGGAATCTTAAAAAAAAATTAGAGGAAATTTTCGAGAATATCAGTTTTGACCATTATATCAGTGACATCCGTGTTCACAGGCGAATGTTCAATAATTCTTGAATGAAAAAATATAAAATGACTTCATTATTATAAGTTCTATGACCATGTGCAAAATTGAGTTGATTTTAGTTGAAAAGCACGAAGTGGAATAATTTCTGTGGACACAAAAAAAATAAATTGTTCTCAACCGTTGTTTATACTTGTACATATACTATTTTTTTTCGCTACTTGCTTTTAAATCATATTTAATGAATTTTATATTAATAACAACATATGAGCATTTTGATAAGAATACCTACTCAAAATCCAAGCAAAAACAAACTCTTTGTTTTTATTATCTGACCTTTCATTTTGGTAACTGGTAACAATGCTTTAAATTTATAATTAATATTTTCGTGGCAATTCAACAATATTCTACTATAAACCTCTTTCGATGTTATGTAGCAAGTGGTAGTGAAAAACAATCATAAATTCAAAAGAGGTCAATAATAGCATGTTGCTATGCTGTAAGTGAAGAAAGAAGGTAATTTGCAATTTTCTTGGATCTGCTTATATATTCAGTAATATATTTCAAAACATTAGCTGCTATTAGAACAAATAAATAATCTAAATATCTATTTTATATAAGAAACAAGTATGTTAACTATAGTTATAAAATTTTCAAAAATATACATTTCTAGGGTGCGGCAAAAAATCCTTCCTGGTTTTGAAGGTGAATTGAAACTAGGGATGTTTTCTTTTACACACCCTGTATTAGAAAGTCATGTTGTGCTTACACCAGATAATGTAAATTATTAAGAAAGTACACCAACAAAGTATTTGCAAAATTATCAACTTCCAATAATGGGGTAAACAGCTCCTTGGTAACGTGTCGGACTGTGGATCGTGAGATCCTCAGTTCGAATCCCACAGCTGACAGTTGCCAATTTAAATTTACTCCTGTGGTTCCTCATCCACTAACATCTTTGGGGGCTATGACTTGACGGCTGGTAACCGTATTTCATACGAAAAAATATATCACTTACCAAGATCTGCGTAAGCAGAGTGCCACACCCATAATGGGTAAAAGGCGTGATGATATATTTATATTTATTTATATATCAACTTACATAGATAGGTATCTAATTTATAAATTATTATTAAGTTATAATAATAAATGTTATTGGTTATAGCAATGGAAGCAAAATGGCCGTTAGTATGAAAGATGGTCCGGTTAATTAATTATCTTTTGACTAATTGTATTTTATATCTATCATCCTTTAATTAATTTATTCCTAAAATAATTTAAGATCGTTTATAATTTTATAAATAAATATATCATCACGCCATTTACTCATTACTGGGCGTAGCATTCTGCTTCTATCAGATCTCATAGTAAGTAATATATTTTTGCGCAAGAAGTGTGATAACTAGCTATCAAATCACGACCCTTAAAGGTAGTAGTAGAGAAAGGGATGGCAATTGTTGTCGGCTGTGGTAATCGAACTGGCGATCTCATGGTCTATAATCCGACGAAGTTATTTCCCCAAAGAAATAAAATAACTTAAGTAATCACTCTTAATCAGTTGTTTATACATACTAGCGGTTATTCTGTTTACCACATTAATAATTTTCTTATTCTCCGAACCTTAAATATTTACCAAGAACAAAAAACGCAGTTAAGTTCAACTTCCAACCCTTGAACTTGTTTCTCTTTTTAATCAGACATTACAATAAGACACAATAACCCCTCAACAAACAACACGCAACAAAAAAGAAATGAATACGGTAAATTCCATTTTGAATATGAACAAAAGAAAGCGAGAGGCAGACACATATCGTGGTGAACAAAACACTCACGGTTGGAGCACGTGACAATAGAACATCAACATCGCTGCATGTAGCGGGGTTGAGAAGCTCTTCTATAGCGAGTAGCTATACTCCAGCGGGCACACTTCGCCAGCCAATCGGGGCGCGCCAGAAGCCAGCACATTAGAATGTGACGCGTGGGGATTATTATAATGTTGAAAGCTATGTGATATACGCTTAGCTTAGCTATATAGCTAACATATTCATATGTAGAAATAGACATCTCGAATTCTTTGCGCACACAAACAATAACGAAGAATTGTAATTTTCAAACAGTTGAAATTGTGCTAAATGACAATAAACAACAAATTTTTAATATTTTGTGTGTCCAGTCAACTTCCAAGTCCATTTTAGCAATTAATCAACAAATTTTTGTCTATTGTCATCAAACTTATAATTATAAAGCTTCGTATTAGAAATTAAAGAATTAAAACAAATAAATGTGTTGGGTAGGTATAGATGTAGATATGAATGATAGTTTATCAAAAATACACTAAAATAAACCCATAAAAACTGGCGTGAGCGTACTAAAAATGTAAAATATTTCCACAGGAATTTGACAAAATGCATAAAAATATTGAATTTGCTTCCATCAGTACAAATCCTAATGTATCAATAAATAGTTAAATTCTGTTCTGTATTATGTTGGAAGATGACCTTTAATGATTCTGTTAAAATAGCATTTTTAATCTCAAGTAACATTTTTGGGGATGTAAAAAAAATATAATTTTCAATAAATATTTTGAGAACGTGCATAAAAATTTGCAAAAAATTTTTATGAATTTTTTTTTTATTCGTAGTTATGAAACAAGATTTAAATTTACAATATACCTAATTTTATTAAATTAAAAAATATATATTGAAATACGATATTTAAATTAGCGGGGAATAACTCTTTGGAACTAATTATTTTAATTGTTCTAGTAGCAGGAAAAATAAGTCAAATTGATGAAAATGATTATTTGCACTTGACAGCAGGAAATAGGTATATAGATCTATTATAACATAAACGATATTTATTCAGATAAATTTCATAAACGTTGTTGATAAAATTTGTTTCAATAAATAATAATTGTATTTGTTCAGTTTATCTTTAGACATTTAAAAAAATAGTAGAAGTGTGCGATAAACAGGAAATTATTGCTGGGTATTAAGCTATCTGTATATTAAATATTTAATAAAATTAAGGGATTACTGGCAGAGGAACGAACCGACAAAGTTCGAAATTATGAATGAAAATAATGAGAAAGACAATCATCATTGTACTTGTAATCAGCAAATATTAAAGTATTTGCAGTGCTCTCGATAATGTATAATACACATACAGAGATGTTTCATGATTTTTCTGTAATTTGGCGTGAAAACGAGCGTAATGTTACAAGTGTCCACTATCACCCTAAACTGCAACATTCTCTCTGGAACAAAATAATCCAAACCCGTAACTTGTTACTAGAAGTAAACATCATTATTGGGGTACATTAAAAAAGCCCCATCACATTCTAAATCCTAACACTGAGATCAATATTACATGACAGTGTGTTCTCATTGGTCTGATGAAGATACGCCCCTTTTACGGCTCCACGTGATTGGCCGGACGTTGAGTACGCAGTCGAGGGTGATCTGAAGAGGGCTGTTGAAGGTAGAGACCATCCCCTTGAGTACAGAGCGCTACACAAGAGCTGAAGAGTAGCTCTTCAGTACGGCACTCAGTCCAAAGCAGATCGGAAGGAGTACAGATAGATTCAGTGCGGAATGTGATGTGTTCTATCGGTTCTTGATAACATTTCGCGAAGATAGTGTTGTGTGGGTGCTGAACTTAACTATATCGTGTTCACTGATAATAGAGAAGTTAGTGAGTTACTGAGTAATCGTGGCAGAAGCAAGCAAACCGAAGACGGGAGCACGTGGGGCCATGCCCCCCGTGTCGGCGGCTCCCCTGCTGGCCTGGTCGCCGCTGCTTATCCATCCCTGGGCCCCCGCGTTACTTCCGACGGCCTGGTGCTCGCCGGCTGCCATTAGATCCGCTCTACCTGGGTCAGTCTCAACAACTATATTCTCACCGCTCTTTTTAGTAATTTACTAGATAACTTTATGAATCTATCCCTCCCGTAGTTGATTACTAAAAACTGCTAGCCAAAAACTCTTTATCGGTAACTTGAAATCATTTTCAGAAGATCAAAGAAACACAGATATTAAAATTAGTGTGTTTAGTACTTCCAGTTGTTCAGATAGAAGTTGTATGTATCTTTTATTTTAAGCGTTTTATTTCATTATAAATATTGTAGAATTCTCATAGTACCTACACAAAAATAAAAACAGATAATAATAGCAAGAACTTATTAGCGAGAACAATAAAGAGCAATAAATATATTTCCGAAAGCAGATAACACTTTTGTAATGAAATTCAATTGGATTTGTATAATACCGTGTGTCCCAAGTAAATGTTGGCATAGGCAGTTAACATGTAAAATCAGTTTTTTGTAAATAAAAAGTGTGCGGCAAAAAATTATGCATCCAAATTTTATATCACAATACTGCCAATATCCCTGCATCTTATTTAATGCAGATTAATTTATTTTGATACCGTAATAAAATGAAATTAATAATAATAATTTTCCGCCTACTACTGGCATATAGTGCTTGCAATTTGTTTTAAATATTTTAATCTGTCACTGTCATCATGAATACTTTTAATGTCGAGAACCGTGTAAATATTATTAGAATGTATTATGGGGGCGCAGTGCAAGGCAAATATCTGTATACTTTACAGGAATGAATGCCGAATGGTTTCCATCGCCAAAATTTGACAGTGGCAGATTAAAATATTTAAAACAAATTGCAAGCACTCTACGTCAGTATAGCAATAAAATAGTAGGCGGAAAATTGAGAATTATTATTAATTTCATTAAATTGCAGTATCAAAATAAATTAATCTGTATTAAATAAGATGCAGGAATATTGGCAGTATTGTGATATAAAAGTTGGATGCATAATTTTTTGCCGAACACTTTTTATTTACAAAAGACTGATTTTACATGTTAACTGCAATGCCAACATTTACGTGGGACACACGGTACCTATAAATAATGTTGTTCCAATGTTATTCATTTCACAGTCTTTTTGTCATGAAACAGACCGTAATTTTTTCTAGCTCAATGTTTGAGTTCCAATATCTGATTTTTGGTAGAAAATGTTCTGAATTCATCTATTGTATAAATTCTAATTTAATTCGAATTTAGAATGATCAACTCAGTAGCAGTTATTTACCTAGTGTAGTAATAAAATGTTGCGTATATGGGTTTCAATGCTGTTTTTTATATTATTGCTGCATCTTTGTACCTCATTTACAACAAAAGTTGTTCCGATATTAAAAAGTATGCAAAAATGCCCATTTGGCTAGCTAAATACTAATATTTCACCGTATATCAATACAATTAAACACAATCTTGGAAAATTAAGCAAAAACGAAAAATATTTGGTATTTACAAAAAAAAAAAACACGAAGTAGATTTATTTATGTATTTAAAAGCAAAAATGAAATCAAAAATTCACCATTATATCAATTACAATCTGTACAACACTGTAAAAAATAAATCTAAATCTGTTTCAAGGAATTTAAAATATTTTCCTTTTTTTAATTTGATTGGTACATTGAGATAACTATTATGTAGGTAACCATGTGGGCCTTATTGTATACATTTATTAAGTTTTGTGTTTAGACATTTGGAAAATAGATAAAGCAATATAAAAAATAGCATTGAAACCTCTATACGACATATTTCATTTCTACATAGGCTATATTGCATCCGTTAAAATCACTGAAGTATCCAAACTTATACATACATTATCATTATTTATTTATCGTTCAGAATGTACGCAATATCTAATATCTAAGTAGTTGTACTTAGAATCATAAATTTAAAAAATAAAAAGATTTAATAAGTGGATAAATAAAGTGTGCAATTTTCTAATTATCTAATTTCTCAGAAAATAGTAGCTATGACATCTGCTTCCGTTCAAATCCAACTATTACATTAGATTACCAAGATGTGAACAATACCTAGAATCATTTCGTGATAATTATTTATTTATTATTTATTCTCATTTTATCGCTGGGTACTAGAAAATTCAATGGTTCACTTACAAAAACTATTTGTAATATAAGTGTGGGTAGTAAAGAATCCCAAACATTTTAAAAAGTACACCATCCAGGTGTCAAAATCTAATATAACCATAAACTCAACAATCCAACACCTACACCTAACACGATTTAGGAAAGCTGAAAGCAAGTGTAAAGGAAAGTAATAAACCAATTCCTTTACACCAGCAATTCCTAGCTCCGGATAATAGCTTGTATAGAATCCCCGTCCCGTTGATCTGCTAGAAGTTTGCGAAGTCACGTTTCGGCAGCGGCTACGTGGAGAACAAGTGCAAAATAAACACTTGAAGTGTTGAATCTCACGTAGCGGCAAATACCTGGAGGATCTGGACACTAGGAGGACACTTGTCTGCGTTCATTACCGCCAACTAGTGTTAGATCTGTAGATATTGTTAAGGAGGGTTGCGCGGTAAAGAAGGGAATGACTTTACCTGCTTACAAGGTGTTCGTTATTGGATGAACTGTGTTTTCAAGGATTTAAAGATTCATTCTGGAATTTTTGTCGATGACGAAGTAGTTGGTTTAGATTTTGGACAGGACTTTTTTTTAGTATTAGCAATTAATGTGCTGATGGATGAGGTTTGTAATAATTAATGATGAAAAATGAAAAATACAATATTTTTCTCTACTAGCATAGCAACATTTCCAATTATTGAGTTCGTTTGAGTCGTGAAATTGTTTTTTTCTATCGCTTTTTTACTAGTAACTGTCAATAATAATTATTGTCCAGGGTTAATAATAAGAACTATCTCTTTTCAAAGAAATTTAAGCTTCTGAATTTATTTAACCCATTAAACGCAAGATAGGTATTAATTATAAAGTTAAAATTGCCCCTAATTTAAAACGTTTAATTCAGTTTGAACTTAACTTTTTCCTGTCAAATTTTACATGAGTCTGCTTTTCTTTACATTCTAAAATATGTATTTATGTACCTATTTATTTTGTGTAATATTTATTGTTAAATTCTCGAAAAAGTAAATGTTTATTACAATAGTACTTAATTATCTTACATTGTACAAAAAAAAAAACTTTATAAGTATTTATTATTTATTTCATAGAAATTGATTGAATTTTCTTAAAATATTATTACTTACCATTTGCTCCTTGTTTATCATTACCAAAATGAAATATTAAATCAGAACAATGTTAAAAATAATAATATATTATACATTAAGGGAGAGAAGGGTTTGATTTTTCCCGCGGAGTAAATTGAAGCACGAGCCTTAGTAGCTACATAGGTAAATATACTTTTCTCCTGCGGTGTATATACTGTTTGTTTCACTACCCAATATTTATGTATTTCAAAATAATTTGAATTGTAATATAATTTATGATAGTTACTTTTGATTTATTTAATTTCGTTCATTTTACACATTATTTGAGCTTTTTCCCTCACGATGGGAGAGAACGTGCATAAATCGTCCGTAGATATGAAATTGACTGTTTCTGTTATGATTTTGGTATCATCCTCAGTTTTTGTAGATATTAACAAGGATATTCATGTCAAAATGCTTATGTTATTATTAATATAAAATTCGTTAAAAAGAATTTAAGAGCTAGTAATTAAAAAAGAAAACAGAATATAAATCACGGTTGAGAAGATCATTATTGACGCTGGGCCAATAAGGATCATATTGCTATTACCTCCAAATAATTTCTGATTACGTACGTTTTTTTACTGACTGTTGTGCAAGAATATAAGTGTTTTAAATACTCCTCCGAACTGAGCAAATACTACATAACACATAGAACTATTTAATTTTAATTTTTCAAACCTGGCCCTTATTATTATATGTTTATATTCTCTTTTTAGTGAATATTTGCTCATTTAATTATAATTTTGTTACAGATTATTGGACAGTATGAAGATGCCTGGCCAAAGATCATCCGGTTTCCACATATGTGATATTCTAGACCTGAATGACCCTAAAAGTGGTCACAGGATAGAACAAGATCAAACTAGTCTTTCACCTAATGGTAAGCACAATTTTTTCTTTTCAAGTCCTGAAATTAGTGTAAAGGTTTAGCTCAGTCAAATATAGAAATACAAAATATTTATACACTGCATGTTGCGACGTACGACATCTACTTGGTCGGGGTTCGAATCTACCTGTCGGCAAGTGTGTATACCGTTAAAATATCGCAATTTCAGATATTTAATCACACTCGGGTGCTACAGGGTAACCACTTGTTCACCTTAAATATAGTTCTGGCCGCACAAGAACCATTCTGATGCTCCTTTGGTTACCCCAGTAACCAAAGGCCGTCGCACAGATTGATATTCTGACTGCACCAGGACGAATTGGTCGCAAATCAAGTACCGCGGTATATGATCTTTCTAGGACTGTGATGATGATAATAATGTTGAAGACGAATATGAGTAATCATCACGGCATTTACCCATGCATTTTGGGTGTGACACTCTGCTTTCGCAGACCTCAATAAATGGTATATATTTGCATTAAGTATGGTTATCTGCCGTCAAGTCACGGCCTCTAAAGATGTTATTGGAGGAGAAACAACAGGAGTAAAGTTGAAGTGACAAAATTGTCGACTGGGGAAGTGGTTCTCGGGATCTTATAATTCATAGTTTGATGCGTTATCACGGAGCTATTTACAGTATTTACCCCATAGGCTTCGTCCAAGTTCTATTATTTTAAATGAAGTAAATTAGTATTAGGTTTTTAAGGAATTGTCGTTTATACAAAACAATGAGAAACTATTAAACATATTTGCTTTCAAACATCTTCAGTTCTATTGGAATAATAATAATCCGTTTATATGTATTTTACTTTTCTTTAGGGTCGATATTTCTATTTACGAATAAACTACCGAATAAGTTATTCGTCGAGTAAATAAAAAAATACGCATAAAAAATGACAGCTAGAACAAAAAGTATCATTTGAGCTATGATTTCGATGCGACATATTTCATTTTTTCGGCGAATAATTTATTCGGTACTTTATTCGAAGATGGAAATATCGGCCCTTAGAGCTACAAATATGATTAAAGAAAAATCTGATGTGGGCAATACATAACTTCCCGCCTAAACAACTTTAAACGATTAAAAAATAGAAAAAAAATTGTCAAATAAAAATTGTAGCAAATATTATTTTACATCTTCTTGAATACAATAAAATTTATTATACCTAACTCAATTATTTCTAATTCAATTATTTGCTCAAAATAAACTACCACTTCCGGTTAATAGAATGTTCTAAAAATATAATTGTTAGTATAACTTGAACATCCATAATCTAAATTTGAAATATAACATTGATAGCTTTATTAGATATGTATTAAGTTATCGTGGATTCACTACCGAAAATTTTAAGTTGTCACAACACCTCCATTACGTATATTGGCGGGAGATACAATTGCAGTTGTTAAAACTTTTTCTTTGATTCTCAAATATCTTTGTTTCATAGTTTGTTTTTTTTTGTTATTTTACAGACTCCGCATCAAGCGTGATGTCTCAGAGCACGCCGCCCACCCCGGACATGGGGTACGTGGGTGGCGGGTATCCGGCGCACATGATGTTCCCATGCGGACCTGGAGACCATTCGGCCGCCGCCGCCAGTCTGCAGGCCTCCATGCACCACCATCGCTTGCCGCTGACGAGGTGGCCTGCACCGCCTTCCTTAGAGCCCACCTCTGCAGATCACGGTGAGTTGCAAACACCGATTCTTAATGTTTCAATAGTTGGTGTCTTGTTATATAGTTGTAATCACTGGATATCTTCTTGATTTAAATCTAGTCCCGCTGTCTTCATTGAGCCAATCTAGACTAGCATCTAAGGTGAAAATATTTGTACCTCACTTGATAAAATATTTACATTTATAATTTTATTTCTTATGCGCTTGAAGTAGAAACATGAAAAAAATGACAGCATGATTTTCGCAGAAATATGTTGTGCCCCCTGAATCTAATCGCTGATTGTCTTTATGACATCTATTTAAATGGAGAGTATAGCGAAGTTTGATATAATATTAGATAATTATAAAGTCAACAGTGGAATCTTATTGGACACACAAAATAAATAAATAGCTCCGTGGTAACGAATCAGACTGCGGATCATAAAATCCTCGGTTCGAGTCTCACAGCCGACAAATTTCAAAATTAAAATTCGAAAATTTTCACCACATAAAATTATCCTTGTGGCTCCTCCACCATTACCATACTTGGAGGCCATGATTTTACGGCTGGTAACCGCACTTCACGCGCAAAAATATAAAAATACCAAGATCTGCTCTGAGCAGAGTGCCACACCCAGAAATGGGTAAATAGCTTGAAGATTTATTTTATTTTAATTCATTTCAGTTGCGAAAAAATAATAGTACCTAATCATAATAATCAAATATTTTTCTGGTAATGTTACGAATGTTCCTTGTACCTAGATATGAATATTAAGTGTTATGTTACTTGAAAATTTTCAACGTCAGAAGTATTTTTTTATTTATATTATTTAGTCTAGTGAATAATATCAAATAATATTCAATTTATAAAGGAAAGTGAATCAAAGAGTTCTGAAAAAAAATCACAAGTAGTCACTATAAGTGCAGAAATTACTATAGTTTCACTGAAAATGAAGCTCATTCTGACACTGACATAGAAAAGAATTGATTTTTACAAAAATTTAGCAGTAAATTTTTCAAATTGTTCATTTATTTTTTTCGTATTTTTTAATAGAAATGTATATTTGTTTAAAATATTCACTTAAAAGTACTAGTACTGAATAGTCGACACACAACGTCACTAGTAGAAAATATTAATTTTGATTGGCTGTGAAATTTAAATCCTGCATTTTTATTCGTTTAGTTTTAACAGATAACAGATGAGGTGAAAAGTCAATAAAATATGTATTTTTGTATCTGTCCCAACATTAAGAAAAACCAAATGATATATTTAATAATATGTTTTTACAATAATCACTTACCGAGATCAAGGAAAACAAACTGCCACACTCAAATGTACAAAAAATATGCAACTGAAACATTATTCTTAATTTCTAGATCTAGACGTGTATTTACTTATTTGGTTAGAGTTGGTATGTATAAGCATAAACACAAGTAGCTATAAAAATAAATACAGCACCGATATTCTTAAATAACAAAAGCTGGTTTATAAATAGGTAAGCCTCTCGGAAACTTATTTTGTTTATAAATTATTATATGCAATATATACAATGTGAGAGCTACCTATTTGTAGTTATGTGGGTTATTAGGTTGTTCAATAATTATCGAGTGATAAAATGCCTAATCTAAGGTGTTGTAATAATAGCGTAAACGCTTGATAATAAAAATTGTAGGTCAGATAGATGCAGTAGTCAAACTGGATTAAATGATGATATAAATAAAACAAAGTAGAAATCTAATAATCTAAATCTTAAAAACAATGTTATTTATTTTAAATTATCAGTCTGTTCATAGATTCCATATTTATTAAAAAATGTTAAGTATTAAGTATTAATTATTATCTGAAAATGATCTAAGGAAGATTTGTATTGAGGTTGACTATATGTGCATTTACCAACATTACTAAATCAAATAAGTTTTAATAGAGCTATTTAATAAGAATATCAAAAAGATTGTTTAAATGTGCCTCTCCTGTGTTAAATTTGAAATTAACATATTGGTCTTTCCATAATTAACTCGACTAATTTTTGTTATAATCTTTTGGATAATCAACCATTTATGTCGATTTTGATTTGTGTTTTTACCTAACAGATTAATAATGATTTTTTAAAATATAACATATGTTAGAGTACCAATTATATTTTTTTTTCAATATTAAATCTATTTATTCGTTTCTTACCAATGAAATATTCATTAGATAGGTAAATGGCTTGCTATTGTTTTGGCTAGTATATTTCAGCTAACTAAAATATTTGAATATATATGATGTATGTACATTAACGAATGTATCTTACAAAATACAGTGAAGAGATAAATGAATACTTTATCTATTAGTTTTCTAAATAATGAGTATAGAACGGGCAGTTTTGTTTCCGTCTGTTACACCTCCTATGCATATTTAGGGACTATGACAGCAAATTTGACAACCAGTAACCGTACATCTCGTGCGAAAAACAGTACATAACTTATAACTTTTAGTTTCTAAACAGTACAAAATATAGAAAAAAAAGTTTCAAATAAAAATTATAGCCAATATTATTCGAATATAACAAAATATACTCAATTATTTACTGAGATTTGTTTAAAATACCTTATAAGCCATCAAGTAAACTACCACCTCCAGTTGATGAATAGCTACCAAAGTCTATTCAGCTCGTAATTTGAACATTAAAATTCTAAATATGAAATTTGAAAATAGTGTCATTGGAATCTGTTGCGTCTACCACCACATAATTTCCCGAAAATTTTATTTTCTAACCGATATAAAACATAGAAAAAAGTTTAAATAAAAATTGTATCCAAAATTATTTTATACATCTTTTTAAATTAGGAAAAAATCAAAGTATCTGACATCTTGCGGCAAAAATAAAAACTAAAGAAACGGGAAAAACACTCATTGCTTCCATTTAAATACAGGATAATTCAGGAGATTTGTTTTCAAATTTACAAGAATATTTTATGTTATTTAGGTTTATTATTTTGAATAGATAGTGTTTAAATATTAGTGTAGTAGTGTTAAAAAATATTAATAGTAGCGTATCTTCATATTTACGTTTTTTTGTTAATTATTAAAGATATTGTTCAATGGCACAGTGTTATAATTATAAGAAAGACAGTACCAGTATACACCTATTTATTATATAATAATAATAAAAAACAATCGTCCTTTGAATTGGGCAGCCAATCTCAAAAAGCGTACATATAGGTTTCTTGCAATCACTTTCTGGCTATTGATTTTCATTTCGGTTAATTTGGTGTGGCATTATTTATAAATTACATTGATTTCAGTTCATCAATATTAAAGGAAGAACTATTTGAGGTTGTGTCATCACAAAAAATCCCCAATAGAAAACTTACGTTTCTCTATAATTTCACAAAAATGCAAATATTTGCTTACAACTCGAACTATGAATGCTCAGACTCAACAACAAAAACAGTAATATCGGATTAGAACGTTTAATTAACAGTTGTTTCTTGAATAAATATGTACACGTTGTTAGGGCAGGTTAGTTTGTTTTCTTCGTACAGTCGCCATTTTACCATTGTTCGACCTGCCACCTACATTCAGGTTTTTTCCCAATACCATAAAATTTACTCTAACTCATTTATTTACTCAGATATGCACAAATAACTTGATAGACATTCAAATAAACTGCCATTTTCGTTTGATTAATTACTTGCAAAATCTAATCAATTCTTAACATGAATTTGTAAAATGCTTCACTAAATTTTGAGTGATCGCGGTGGAAAAATTCGTCACAACATACGTACATACAGACGTCATGGTGAAAATAGTGAAATTGTATTCTAGTCTAGGAACCCCAAAACGTGCTTATCTACCAAAATTTTGTCCCGTCACAATACAAGCAAGAAATATTAAATACTGGTATACTGTAAACTATTATTTTCATTTTCATGTGTAATAAATTAATATATCAAGAAACGATTTCAGCCCGTTGAAATATTGATTCGAATCAAAGAGAGTATACAAAAATAGTATATTCTACAACAAGTAATGGAATGGCACATATTCCACGCGAGCAAAAAGTTTGTAGCCCGAGCCAAAGGCGAGGGCTACGGTTTGCGAGCGTGGGATATACCATTCCGTTACATGTTGTAGACTATACTGTCTATAAAAAGGTTTTGGAAATTATACAAAAATACATACATAAAACTGTTGAAAACGTCAAACTCAAATAAATCAAATTAAAACAAACAGACGTAACTATAGTAACTGAATCAAGATACTTCATATGTCGCGCTAATAAGCGGTTCTGATTCGTCGAAAATATTCCATACGCCGCGTATGGAATGTTAGTGATTCCATAACAATTTTTAGTAGTGGAATGTCCAGTTTCCAAAACAGTGTTATAGAAATATATTTATTTAAACTATATCTGTAGTTAAATAACTATCAAATTATCCGTTATTGCACGTTTTCATTTCCAGCGTATTCATGAAAACTCAATCGATCGAACCACCCCTAAACCAAAACCGAAAATCATCCGTATACCTCGCCATCGTAAATCGCCCTTTAATAGTCTTGTAACAACACGATCACAACCGTATCGAATAATCGAATTCCCCACACATCGCTTTCTTCATTCGTATATTCTTCCCTGTTACCTCCGAAATCACGATCACGCCCTTGTCGCAAGGGTGGCTCATCCCGCCCCTGCCAGCTACCAATGCTACCGACGCCCTGCGTGATTGGCCACCGTCGGCAGATGTTTCCACTGACAATGACGCGCCAGCTGCCGTAGAACCGTGAAACAAACGGCAATTTGTCACATCGTCACAGCACAGCCACCGTTGATACAGGCAGTGAACTGGCGAAATGTGTCCGCCATTGTTGCTGTTTTTTTGTAGAGATTAATGGTGATGCATCGGTTTGGTTTGTCAAATGAAATCATTGCGGTTTGGAGGATTGTGATTTATGCTGATGATTGTAGGTAATCGATTTGGGAATTTGGTTCCGGAGGACGATTGATTGAGTTTTGATGATGGTGGGTTTATTATTCAAATATTGCCTCGAATTGATACTGACGATAAAATATAATCGAAAATCAAGACATACCGACAGATTTAAAATAATTTTCTGGTGCATTCTTTAAATACACTAATTCAATTACTTTATACATACTGCTAAAAAATGTGAATTTTTTATTCGCGTAACTCTTTTACAATACACGGAATCTATCTCTAGTGCGTGGTAAGGAATCTTTTTACAGATAGAGCCCGTTAATAGTTTACATACCGAGGTGGAAATTGTTTCATTATATCCGAAGGCTATATATAACTAAACCAAGGCGCAAAGCTTTCCACCGAGGTTTGTATTCTATTAAAATTCACATCACATATTTTTAACTTTTTTTTTGAGTGATATATTATTTATGTTTAATATATGGTGAATTTTAATTTAGTTCGAAATTTATTTATAATAAGAGAAGACACTCTGAAAGTGAATTAATGGATTGTACTCTACCCGATGGTAAATGGTAGAAAAAACAACAAAATATTTACAAAAAATCCCATATTATTCACAATTAGTAATCAAATAAGCACTAATGACGCAGACTAGAAAGTAGCAATTTTCCGAAGGGTTGAAAAGTGAAAGGTAAAAATAACTGACCTTACAACTTTTTAGAACTCCAAGTGACACATTACTAACCGATTGTGAATGAAAATATTTTACGGGCTGTTATTTGGAAACCTTAACAAAATACACATTTATTGAATATGTTTTTAAAGACTATTTCAATCGAATAGTTTATTGAATTGTGCTGCTCGTTCCAATAAATGTAAGATTTTTTTTATATTTACGATTATTATTAGCATAATATCATAAAATATTGTATAATGCTCCACCGTTCCATAATCCGAATTTAACATGCTTGGATGGAAAACAAGTTCGTTTCGCTCGCTCGTTAACTACCGAGATGGTTAGTAAAGTCCTGACTAACGGTCCTGCAATGTAAATTACGTACTTTGAACTATTACATGAGTTATACACCATTTCAGTAAAAATCTGTACTAGTTACTAGATGAGTTTGTATTTAGGGTTTTTAAATTATTTTACATTAAAAATAAAATTAGTACGTAGCGGTATCAAGTTATCCTCGCTTATTTTACCAGTCTAGCTACATAAACTTTCTATATTTACTTAATCACAAGTCATTGGGTAATTGTTATTCTTCAACCTATCAAGATACAAATGTTGAATGTGGCACATTACTTAAGGCTATTTTACACGATCGTGTATTTACATTTTGCAAATATTGAGTATAGGATTCAATCTAAAATTTTTTAAAAAATTAAAAAGACATTTGATTAAGTTGTGTAGAATATTTATTAGATTAAAATACAACGTTTCATCAGGCAAACAAATTAAGAACACAAACAAGTAATTAGAAACGGTTATTCATTTGTTTGTATGGTGAAGATTTGCGTTTAGTGGTTTAGTAAATTGAAACATGGTATTTAAAATTTTTAATAAATATCTTACAGAATTTAATTCCAAAGTCTTTTTAATTTACTATGAGTTCTAAAAGTTTCTTGAACTTATTGGAATGGTTATTTTTACAGTCGATTACGAAGTCAATGTACAGTAACTATTTATAAAATCCGTAGCACATTTTAATAGACCTTTCTTAATTCCAATGTTTTGTCTCTTCAGTTTCAGGCCTATCTCAACAACAAGTGAGCCCTGATAGCACCTCCCCAACAGTATCTGAACGTTCCTACCCTGGTTCCACTCCCGTTGGAGTAACATCCGAATCCACCAAACAAGAACTAGACGACCAGGACGACGACACAGAAGAGATCGATCTCGACAACAGCAGTCAGTCCAATCCTTCACAAGGTCACAAGAAGCGGAAACGACGCGTGCTGTTCTCCAAAGCGCAAACCTTCGAACTCGAGAGGCGATTCCGGCAGCAGAGGTATCTGTCGGCACCTGAGCGGGAGCACTTGGCTTCCATCATTAGGCTCACGCCCACACAAGTCAAGATCTGGTTCCAGAACCACAGGTATGTACATACAAGACTTCATCACTTAATTATTATTATTAATATATCATATGGGTTTAATAGTTAAATAAATAAAAATAGTACCGTTTAATCAGTTTAACTGAATAATCAGATGTTAGGCAAATAACTGAATACCTCAACTTTAATATTTTTTACTGAATGTGGTAGTAAATCATTCTTTGCATAAAATAATAGCTATAGTCGTCTATTTCACGAGACCTTTCTTTAAAGGAACACAAATCCACATGGTTTACTGTGTTGTAATTGCTCTTCGAATACGTGCTAAACACTATGTGAAATACAAACATGTATACACTGTGAAAATGTCACACTACATTTTACTGTTTTGAGTTATATGTAGGTATAATATTGCCCATTGCATTCTTAAATTAAAAAATTTTATAAATCTGTACATTTTTATAAGAATGTGAAAAAAAAAACCAAAACATCCGAGCAATTTATTCTTTCCTTTCTTTATAACTGTGTACGAACTCGTGGTGGAATTACAGTTGTGCATATAAATTAGTTCAAAATTTCGAGCGTATATCGCCGAATGCTTGTAATGGTACCCTGTATTTTTTTAACCAATCACAGAACTATAATTGTCCCTTTAAAGAAAGATCTCATGGAATAGAGTATAGATTCCGAGGGTATATCGCCGAACGCTTGTAATGGTACACTGTATTTTATAACCAATCACAGAACTATAATTGTCCCTTTAAAGAAAGATCTCGTGGAATAGACTATAGATTGTTTTTGAAGGAAAACAAATTATAATAATTATTAGAAACCATACATTAAGTTTCAATTATTTTGTCAATCTCCCCTCCCGGTTGTCGTTTATGAAATACAGTAAGCACAACTGTGCTACAGTATACAGTGGTCAAAAGACTAAAAAGACAAACAAAGGGTTTTCGCCCCGCACGATACATCTCAAATTATACAAATAATTGTAATTCGTACCTCTGATAAACGAGTACATATGGGTTTGAATGACTCGGAGGTCACTGTAAACCAGAAGTAATTTTCAGTAGCATGGTTAAGTAGAAGAACAGCAATACTGGTTAAAAAACCATCTCTTCTGTTATGGCGTTGGATTTGTTGTGCGTTCCTTTTACATTTTGCTTATAAATTGAAATTGTTCTATGTACATTTCTCATTAATGACAATTTGGATGTGTTATTTTAAAAGTTTCATCGTTAGCTGTGACCATTTTATGTTTAAAATAATGCAGAAATGTTTAAAAAATTCGTTTGTGTATAAAAATATTATTGAATATTGTTGTAACTTAGAGTTCGACAATGTAATTTTAAAATGTGAAATGTAAACATTACATTGGAACAAGTATTGCGGCAGTTCAATAAAAATTGAGGCCACCATTGTCATCACTTCGACTGTAGTATAAAACTTTATCAGTCCGCGGTGCACTTACAGGTTTAGTATTTCGTCCCTGCACTCTTGTTAAAACATTTGTGCAATAACATAAATCAGACACAGGAGTAAAAACAACTTTTATGATAAACCTCACATTTATTAAAATTAAATCAATCAAACTAAAAATATGAAATGAATGGTGAAAACCTTCAACAACAAGTAAGTTCATTGACGGGTAAACTCGGTGATCGCCACACATTTTTTCAAAACGCGGAATAAGGTTTGATACTGCCATTCTCATTTTTCGCTCCACATCGATTTTTGAGTGATATTTGCGATTTAATACAACCACAGCTGAAATCCGCCTTTGGATAAATAGGTTGTCGCAAAAGGAATGAGGATTCTTACAGATTTTGACCTCAGAGTTGGATATTTATTCTGATTGATATCTAGCTGCCCCATTCACATAGATCTTTTGCGAAACTTCTACAGTGTTCGATAGTATGTTATATAAGTCTACTAGAAAATTCTATATATTTCATGAAATTCCATACTATTATGGAATATTCTATGTGCTTCGGCAATGTTCCATATCTAACTAGAAAGTTCTACAATATACGGGAATAATCTAGTCTAGCTGGTTAGAAAGTTCCATTAGTTTCGAAATGTTCATTCTAGAATATTCCAAACCGCTATGCCTGTTTACTTTCTACGGTGTACTTTGGGAACCCCTGGTATAAGTCCTCATTTTTTTTTACCGATACGAAGAAAATAAACAAATAGATAGAGCGCAGATAACAATCTTCCTAACTTAGTAAATTCAAACTATAATATTTTGTCATCTTGTTACAGGTACAAGACAAAACGAGCCCAGCACGAAAAAGGCATCCACGATCAGCAACAAACAGGCGGAGCCCTACCCTCTCCAAGAAGGGTCGCAGTTCCTGTGCTCGTAAGAGATGGAAAGCCTTGTCTCGGAGGGAACAAACCCTCCGACATGCAGGGTTTCCCCGGGTCACATCTAGTCATGCCTAGTTATACACATCCGTTAATACATGGCCAACCGAGAATTTGGTAATGTGCGTGTAATTTTCAACGACCAGCCTGGAAGGTGCAAATTAATACAATTGAAAAATAACTTCTTTTTAGATGTGACGTGTAGTTTTTGTGGATTTTTAAATGGTTTTTGGGGTGGATTTTAATGATTACGTTTCGAATTGTGAGTAGACTCTTTTGTTACTTATAGCGCTTATGTGTCCGTGATGGTTTTGTTTTACAATGGAGGCTTATACAGAAGCAGATTTCTTGAGCGACGTCAATCGGTTTTACGATCAATGCGTCAAGAAACACGTGGTCTGAAATACAAACAAATAACTGTTGTAAATACATAATCTCGGCTTAAACTTGCCAACAGTGAATTATTGAACACAAATGAAAACACAAAAGCAAAAAATTAAAACGAAAACGACAACTTCATCAATTTGGCGGTTATTTGTTACACGTGACATCAGCTGTATAAGCGTCCATTGTGCAATGGCGACACTAAAAAGAGATTTGCAATTTGGTATGTTTTATAATATTTGCTAGAGTACTTTTGATCAGTTGAACTTTTTTACCTACTCTCGGAGTTATTTTACCGGTATGTTGTTTCAAGATGGCGATGAGATGAATTATATAATTTAATTTGGAGAAAAGTACAATGCCCGTCTAATGGTGCTATTCTGTATGCCTCTATAGGCGCTGTAAGCTCTATAACATTGAAAAGTTATAGAATGTAAGCAAACTGCGATTCTGTAAAATTCTATAGTTGCTATAGCGTTATAGAATGACTATAGTGGTTACGGCGCGGATATTCTGGCCATAACTTCTTATAGAACATTCTAACCTATAATTTGTTTGTATTTTATCGATTGACATAAAAACATTAGAAATGAATTTTGATCCTGCGCCCAAATATATTTACGTATTAATGAAAGAACACTTCATGGGTTTAGAATTAATTAATAATAATCTTGAATCATTATATTTCTTAAAAAAAATATCACAGAAATTACATGAGATTGGAAAGAAGGTTTTTAAGAGTTCAGTTAATCCAATTCGATGTACTTGATGATTATTTTAAAATCTTACAGTGTGAGTAAGCCGTAACCGATTTAATAAATTATTTGCAATTATATATTTTACCACCATCAAGAACTAGTGGTATACCATTATATTAATTATACAATATATTTTGTACTTTACACAGATTATTGTTGTCATTTTTATTATAGGTGTTGACAAAGTTTTTGGGTAATGGATGTTATCAAAATTCAGTTGGAAATTCTTGTTGGGGTTGCTTAAGCCATTTATTAGTTGGGCTATTTTATTTATTTATTGCCCAACAGTACACATCAATATCAGGGCAAACAATATAGTACAGTATGTGTACGAAAATAGAAAATTAAAAAAGATAATTATACCATATCATAAAGGATTCATTAGTAATATAATAATAAAATTTGCGAATTGATATCATTACACTTTATGCAAGAATGGATTCAATTTCAAACATTGATTTCAAAAAATGCTACAAAAATGGGTAACATTATTGATAAATGTTTTTGACAGTATTAAATTGATAAATATTCTTCATATTGCTCGTCTGATGTATTTGCCGAACGTTTCTTTTATATTTCTTCTGGTGCATAATTCTAAATATTAACAAATACAAAGTGAGGTTATTTTATACAAATAACACATTTTTTCATTACATATTTAAGAAAAAATATAAACCAATGTAGATATATTTTTAATATTTTACTTACGTTTAAAAGCGGGTGGTATTTACTTTGGTCTTTAAGATAAACAAATTTCTTATGTCAAAAAATATGAACTGTCACAATATACATGAAGTTAGTCGCTCTATAAATTTGACACTATAAGAAGATCGGTTATAGAACGAGATACAGAATACGAAAATTGGTTCTCTATAAGAGTCGAAGTTATAGAGCTCTATAGCTTATAGAAATATAAAGTTATAGCGTTATAGAGGTGAGATACAGAATAGCACCATTAATTTCAAGCTCTACTATAAGGACTATATTATTAGTACTTATTTTTGTTGGTCTTCTTCTAGCGTCGCTACTGCAGTTTTGATTTCATTTTAAGCTAGTGCCATTTTAGTACGGGTTTCGGATAGTTGTAATATTAAAGAAGAAAGCAATTAATTGTTTATGTAGTTAAAGATTGAAATATTTTGTGGCTATTAATTTTTGTGTATTTTAATTTTAATATAAGGTACAAAAATTTTCCATAAGTTAAATTAATGTTTAAAAATGATACGTGCTATCACAGTTGATATCGTGAACAAATAGCACGTTGCCAGCTATCTATAATTATTAAAAATCTAAATTAAATATATTGCAATCACTGGTGCCAGGGATATCTAATCTCATTGGCCTTGCTCATTATTGCAAGACAAAAAGTACGCAAAAATATAATTACCCAAAGTCAACGTATATGCATAAACATAAAAAGCTTATAGATTGTTACTAACAGCAACATTATAAATTGAGATAACTTATTGATGATTACTATCAACTTTAAATTTAAATATATTAACTAATAAACAGATTTCTGGAACTAAAAATAATAATAAAGTAAAACTTCTCGATAAATAATTAAGCTGTTAAGTATCAATATTTTAAATCTTAATTTTGTTCATCAAAAACAATGTTTGAGTGTTATTTGCACTTGTATATTTTATTCAGAAGAACAGTGTAATTTTATTTGTACAATAAAGTTGCAGTGTTCACTTTCGAATAAGTTTAGCTTCTGGTTTTACAGAAATGAGATTATTATGATTACAATTATATGTGTGCAATTGTTGTATATTTAGAGTAAATTTAAGGAATGATAAATATGTAAAATTTCCTCAGAAACACGCGAACTTAGGGAAGGAGTTACTTTTCGATGAGATAAGTTGTAATGATAGAAATAATTATTATATTAATGGTTGTTGTTAATTAAGAGCAAGGTGTCACATTCCTTTGAACTGTTTACGTTTTGCGTATCAGTGTACTGTAATTATGAAAGTCAGAATTGTACAAAATAATTTAATTTATTGTAGTGTGATTTATTTAAGATAAATAAACGAATATTAATATAGAATATATTTTTGCCTTTTATTTTCTTGTAATTTTCTTTCCAGAAATAATGAGGTGAGTATTATTTAATATACTTTTTCAAGTTATGGGACAAAAATAACATTGTAGATACATTACCGTCGTGGTTACAGCAATTGTCAAAAATAAAGGAAAGTAGAGGAAAGCATTTAATGTAAAAATTGGTGATTAGTCATTTGTCAAACTAGAGAGAAAAGCGCTTCTTTTTCCAACTCGAGCTCGAAGTTTGCCTCATTAGCGCAGCGAATGAGGCAATTCGTGAGAGAGTGGAAAAGGGTTTTCCTCTTACACAACATTTTTTTCACGACATGTTCCCAACAATTTGCTTTGACCTAAAATACACTTTGCCAACACAATTGACACGTTAAATGTTAGGTTATCAATGCAAGGCGGGGGTAGCCGTTTTGCCAATGAACCAATCTTATATATAAATTAAAGTTATCAAATTGTGATTTAATCTAGAAAAAGAAAAATATAAGACATAATTGTAAGACTATTTAAAGTATGTATATCACTTAAATAAGGATTTTCAATAAAATTATGCATTTATTTATAATTTTTAAAATATATTTTTTGTAAATAACTTTCATATTGGTAACACTTCTATATTTTTCTTACTACAGAAGAAAAACATATTTTCCTCACTATTTCGGGAGAAGAACGATGGGGTGTCCTGGAATGTCGTGAAAAAAATATTATTCTACATCTTTTTTAATCGAATAATTTAACTAGGCACCAAAATATCAAATTTACAACAGAGGCTGATGTTTCATTGAAGAGGCGAAGTTGAGGCAATAAATCTGCGTTTGGTGCCTAGTTGAACACACAATTGTTTTGCCGAATAGGAATTAAATTAATTTAGTGATTATTTTATATACATATTTGGAGGTTATCGCTATCAAATTTCGTTACCATGCATTTGTTGAACGGTTACTATGCATTCGTTGATGGTAACTATGCGTATGTTGAGCGGTTACTATGTAAAATATTTTTACAGCCTAGGCATAAAAGTGAAACTATAAAGACTGTTAGCAGTCCGTAAAGTGTCACTATTAGTGTCAATCGGCAAAAAACAGAATTAAAAATAAATTAATTTGTTGCTGGGATGTTTGAAAAGCCTGAAAAAACGTCAAGTAAACTACTAATTCCGGTTGATGGATTCATAATATGAAATTATAAAATTATAGTGTCATATTTTGAGTTAGTCTGTACTCTACGATGTGCTTATCTTAAAACTCACTATTAAAGTATTTAAATCGTCAGAATATCTTCACATTTAGTAAACTTGTTTAATTTGTTATCCATGTTGTTACAAACAACTTACATTATGTGTTTTAGTTGTGTTCCTCTGTTGCCGAGAGCTCCCATCCCAAGTAGGTGAAAAAAAAAAAATGCCCTAAAGTTATTATTTATAAATTAAATTTTATCCAATATTACATCATTTTCTTTTATTACTATTATACAAAATAGTGTTTGACAAATTATACTTTTACAGATTTTTAATAAAGCTTTAGGGAAGGAGTACTTTATCTAAAGTTTCCCGCACGCTTTTCTGTAGGACATAATTTTGTACTCATCCATTATAATGTATTGTTTCGCGTTGTTTAAGCAACGTCCGTAATGTCTATTTCCCAGCTGTCTACTAGATAAGCATTTGAGAAATTTCAACGAAAACATGCATATTTCTAACACATATAAAAAAAACTATTTCTGTAATAAAATTTTATAAATTATCAAACATCCTTTTTTATAATATTAATTTTAAAAAATGGTGGAATATGAATGAAATTTAATATTAAAATAATAAATTTAGTGCATTTGGTTATCAATGGTTATCAACATAAATAAGAAATTAAACATTTATTACATTAAAATTTACAGATGAATTTGACAAATATTAAAAATATAATAATTGTTTTTCATTAAATTAGACCAATTATTATATATGTACGTTTATTTTTATAGTGCAACTTTGACAACTTAGTTTCTTTGTATAGACTGTTGTTAATTGTTAGTTTTAAACTTTTCGTCCAAAAAGTATTGTCCAAACTTCTTGCGTATACTCGGTTCCCGCACTTGATATGTAAGTTACTATTTCATTCTCGTATTCATGCGACAGTTTTCCATAAATATTAAAATTCCGACACAAAGAGAAATGTGTCCCTGCTTTTTTATAGCCATAGTAATTCGAAATTACTTCTTGTTGTTGTACATAGTTTCAAATAAGTAAAATAAAATAAAATTTTCCTATAAATTCATTATATGTAAGTAATGGGTTTTATTTATTGGAAAATAAATTTATTAGAAAATTACGCACGGTTCTCGGTTGGTATGCTTGGTTAACGCACCAGGGATAAGAATTTGATGGCTCGTGAAACAATCATTCGTGTATGTTGAATAAACGCATGTCATGTACAAGAAATGAACAATAGTTTTTCTACAATGTATTTTAATAAATTTCGATTATAAATAATGTTCCTAATGGTTAAAAAACGTTTTTCAATAAACTGTTTTCACGTTTATCAAGGTATCATAGCAAAAACCATAGCACTATCTCAAAAAAGAGGTTAAAAATTTCAGGTACTTTGCGTTTTGAAAACAGTAAATAAGTTTTTTTACAGTTGTAGAAAATATTTGTATGTATTAAATTTAGTTTAATTTCCGTTCTTTGGTACAAATGTCCTCAATTTAATTTCTATGAAATGAATATTATTCCTATGAGTAATTTGAACGTTGATATTTTGCTACATCATTATGTGATGTGTATGGGTAATTTTTATTGTGTCCGAAACTACAAGACAACATCTCTCTTTTTTTGTTTTTATCTTTAAGTTACTATCAGTGATTTGAACTAGAATCTAAAGTCAAATTTTTGATATTCAAAACTGATAAAAACCACCGTCAAATAAAAGCAAACAATTTCTATTTGTTCATCTTCAGTACAAATTTCGACCGTAGTTACAAAAAATTATTTTTCTTGACGCATACAGGTACCTATGCTATTTTAGACGTGATGTTATCAGACAAATTAAATTTTGTTTTCTTTAGTAAAAAAAGGTGATTGTTGCTATATGAAAATAAAATAATGCCATCAGTATATGACAAATTATGTTGAGATAAAATTACTAAATAACCACATTATCAATAACGCATTCATATTTATACAAATCTGGTATGGGCTCCATACGACTATTTATTATTTCATACATATAAATCAAAGACTTGGGTGAGCTGGGTGAACTTCGCGCAGGGTTAAAAGATTTTTAGTACTCATATTATATTGACAACCAATAACTTTCAATTCGAGCACTCGTGCGGTAAAGTATACAAAAAATATTGGTTTTCATCATGCGTTCTACAGCAAAATAATCTTAAAAATAACAAAAGTTAGCATAAAAATATGTCTACAAATTGTCTTTTAACTATCAAATAATAAAAAACCGCTAGTGTAGAATTTGCAAATTTACAAGTATTTTGATTATATTTTAATTCCGTTAATAGTTATTTGTTCAATCCTGCTATTGAAACTTGTTGTTTCTTACTTGGATACAGAGCTCGAAACCTTCTGTTTTGTCTACTCAACTCATTCCTATGAAACGAGATGGGTAATGACAGATGAGTGGGCGAAAGTTCTTTCGCTCACTACTTTCACCCACTCATTTGTCGTTACCAAATTGAACCTAACTTAACATTGAACCACAAGGATGGGGCCGCGTACTTACATTAGAACAATTGAACAAATCGCTATTCAACACTCGTGAACAAACGAATTCGCTCACTTATGTGTCTTTGCCCACTCGGCTGACGCTTTGTGTTCAAAACTGACACATGCGTGGGCGAAATTCTTAATTTCTTCACTCGTAATGTAATATACTATTATACATACCAAGATCGGACAGATATTCATTCAGCACGAGCGCTTCCCGTAAGAGATTTGGACAATGCTTTTTATAACGAACAATATTATTAATATTTAATCAAAATACTCGTAAACTTACAAATTCGCCACCAGCAAAGTCATAGCAACCGGTTGATAAGAAATGTAAGCATATGCCGGGTAAAAACAATTTGTACACACATTTTTCTTCAAATTGTTGACAATTATCGATAACTTAATTTTGTTATTTTTAAGATGTTACACAATACCCAGGGACAGCTAGTGTTTTATGTATATTTTCCCGCACGAGTCCGTGAATTGAAAGTTCCTGGTCAATAGCGTATTGTTTCCAAGATTATGAGTGCAAAATTGCGTTTTAATCATGCACGAAGTTCATAGCGTGCATCAATAATGTTTCCAAGGTTGCACAAAAAAAAAATTTGGCCGTTCCAAAAAGCACAGTCCAAACTTCTTGCAGGAGGAGGTCATCTACAGATTCGCGCAAATATGCGTTTTTGAAATGTTGGAAGAATGTCTTTCCACACTTGGTATATAAATAAATATCTACACCTTGTGGTTAACGAGTACCTGACAGTAACAATAAAATAGAATATAATGAAGAAAGGAGGAACCCTTTTAAACTAACATTGTTTTAATAATCACACAAATTGGAGTCAAAAAGTTGAATTCTAAATAAATTATTTAAAGCATTAATTCAACAAACTACAAATATATAACGCATTCACACTATCACGATTTACTGTAATCAAAACAAATTTAAATTAGTGTAACTTCCTTAACCTACATGATGCTTACGAAAGTATTAACTTTTGTATATGTAGGTAATGTGAACAGGAAAATTATTGAATTATTTCAAATTACATGGATTACAACTGAAATAAAATAGTTTTAAAGTAATGAACAAAAATGAATGAGGAAGTTGTTTATTAAAAAGTGAAGTACAATAATATTTATTGTTATATAAGTATGTAGAAGTACAGCCACTTATTCTAATCTTTGATAAACATAATTATTCCGTCCAATCAATATTTGTATCAACATAAAATATTTATAAATTCTTCAACGTTACCTACAGAGATATGAAATTATGTAGCAACTGTACAAATGTAATGCAACATATTTTTTTCTTATTTGCTTGTTAGATCCCATGTTTATTTTACACGTGATTACAGCATGATAGTTGTTTATTCTTTGATATTAATTAATTGATTATAAAAACTAAGAAATGATAAGATTGTAATTTTTGAGGCGTTATTAAATCAAAATGTAATTAATTAGGTTGTACACGTGTATTTGCATTATTAATTAGAGTAGAAAACAAAATTGTTATATTTATCGTAAAAAGTAACAATAAAAAAAAATGGTATTTAAACTTTTCAAAATATAAGTTTACTATATACGCCAAGAAAGAAATCGTTATAATTATTAACAAATTTGCAAACGAATTCGTATGGTTGTTATAAATATAACATGCTATTTAAATTCGAAGTCTCAATTATTTTATTGAAGATTCTTGTCTCTAAAATAACTGAACATGAACAGGCAATTTCAAGAGCAAATTGAAAACCCACTTAAAATACGAGTATATGGATCTAAAAACAATATTCTATTATTGGTTCGATATCAATATTGAAACCAATTGTTTACTTTTGATAGATTACTGATTTTACGAAACTGTAGTATGGTGAGTACTTCAATTTTAACAGCGGTCACACCCATATTGATATTATGAAATTATTTATTTGTATTACCATGTAAATACATAATTATCAACTCATGAAATTAAATCTTCGAGAGAGTTTGATATGACATTACGTCTCGGGATGAAATATCTGTGGTATTCAAATTCTTCTGTGTAAAATCTGATTGTTCTTTAGATAAACAAATATAACAACGTCTGGTCAAATAAGATATTTATTCACATTTTGGGAAGCTATTATGGAGTAAATAGCTACGTGGTTCAAATCCTACAGCCGACAGTTGTCAGACTATTTCGATGGAATAATTTAAGAAATTGTGTTGCAATTCAAAAATTTCGTTAAAAACACCACGAGACTGAAGGGCTCCCGTAGCTACACTTTCGACCTTTTCCGTACGTTATGAATCACTCTCAACAAAGATTTTTATAGAACTCCGAAATATTTTGTTGATTGTAAGAACAATTTGTTTACATAATCACTTAATTTATGGCTGCATTGTACGTTCTAAGCAAATTTTAGGTTAATTATCCTTCAAATATGTATATTCAGTATGTTTTGTTTTGTTTATAATAATATAAATGAGTTTATAGTTTAAATATGTTCAAATATGCGAGTACATGGAATCTATTTTATTTGGTGCAAACAAATTAGGTCCTAAGTTTGAAAAATTTATTAATTCGTTTGTTCAAACCAACAGTTACAATAATACCCATTATTGCTATGAATTTATATTTACTGTGGATACATTATAAAAGAAGTCAACTATTACCCCCAACAAATAAAATAATAATGGTCAATGTCATGGTATCACATTATTGTTCGTAATTATTTTGTAACTGTGGTAACGACAATTAAATAAATACTGTGCGAAGTCCTTTGCATGCACAGTTCAGCTTGAATCACCCAGTGAATTGCTCGGAACACATGTAAAGGTATGTAAAGGTATACTTGGTTACTTGTTGTGCATTTCTTTATAGTACTGATATTGGATTTTCCGTTGACTAGCAGTACCTTGTAATGACGTTGCGAATATTTTGAGGTTGTCTATCAGGCGGGTTGGTAGGAGTATAGCTATTTTGAAATCCTAGGGACGTTGTTATAATGTATTGGCAGACATAGCAAAATCCCAGTGCCATAGGCAGAGAGTGTAGCATTTAGCCAGAGGATGAAAATCAGTGCAGTGTCTTGGGGGAAGGGAAAATCACTGCACTTTGCCATCAAAAAAAATGGTTAACGAAGCTTTCGAGATGAGTGCAACTATCGAAGGCTTAACAAGAGGGTGGTGGGTGGGCCCCTGCCTAGGTGGAGCAGGACCTTGACGAGGTGGCAGGGCTTAACCAATTCTCTGTCTGTTACCGTATGCCAGTGACAGAGTTTTGGAACGAAAAAGCTCCACATCTATAAATAAAATATATCACCCGAATTACCAAATTAAGTGTGGTATTCTAATTTCGCAGATCTCGGTAAGTGATATAATTTGTTCAGGAAATGCGCATACCAACCATTCTATTACATTTCTGACATTTTTCAAATTACATGTACGTTACATCCTCGCACGGATAACAAGCTAGCTAGTAAAGTTCTGAGTAGTCTTGTAAATGTAAGTTACTACAACTAATTATAAATTTGATATTGGTCACCATACGACTTATGCATCTGAATCTGTATATGAATGTTTAGTAACTAGCAAAAAGTATGTTCCGTAGAATTTACCGACCCAATATGATGATTTTAATATTTTCACGATGTGTCTGTGTGTGTGTCTGTCTCTCTGTATGCCTGTCTGTCTGTCTATCTGTCCGTCTGTGTGGATCTCTGGAGTTACAGTTTCTCAAAAACTGATAAACTGAAAATTTTGATATTTTGTAAATATCAATTGTATCCCCTTTGGAAGAGCTGATTAGTTTTTGGTGATAATCCAATAACCGGAAGTTGTAGTTAATTATAAGCCCTATCAAGTTATTTTGAAATATCTCAGTAAATTATGGTTAAATGATAATTTTTGTTATTAGAATAATATTTTTATATGGTGGTCATAGTAAGCCATAACATTTTTGAATAGATTTTTTGTTTGTTTTACAACTATATGAAACATTAATAATTAATTTTTAAAATTAATAGAAAAATCAAAGAAATTTGTTATTGAAAATAAAATTGAAATAAAAAAAGTGAATCGTAGGCTGCTGGAAACTTTTAATAAGAAATAATATAATCTCGCCATCGAGTTAGATTTAGTTTCAATGTATGATGTGGTATACTAGGAATTCCACTAATTGGCCCAATAATAGTTAACGAAAATTTAAATGACCCTAGATACTTAAATTCACAATTCACAGGTAGTACAATATTTAAATATTTGATTTGGAGGACGATGGATATGGATTTATCACAATTAGATTTTTTATAGAGTTACTTAGAAAATAAACTCTTTATTTAGAAATACTAACATGAATGCGAAATGCCACAGTAAGAATTCTGAACCAGATTAGGCCGAGAATGCTAAGTAACTTATAGAAAAAAGTGCAGAAGTGCTTGGAACGAAATTGCCAATAATTAAAATATTGATTTCAAAGTTTTCGTAAATTATTTTTTATTTTTCTAAAATTGTTATTTTCTTTCATAGCAGCCCATGATTAACTTTTTTCAATTCAATTTTATAATAAATAACAAATTTCGTAAATTTTTCTATTAATTATGAAAATATTTTATTACTATTTTGTATGGTTGCAAAACAAAAAAAAAAATCTATTCAAAATTGTCATGGGTACTATGACCTCGATATGAAAAATGGGTGTTGATACCAGTAACTCGTAAATGTTTAGATATAAAATATTTTTGAATACTTCTGAATCTAGTATTATATCATATAACAAAGTTTTTAGCAAAATAAGAAAATCGCTAAATTTATATTTTAGCTAATATCTCGTGACCTATTCATTCAATTGGAAAAACAAATACATGTTCAAACTACCCTACTTATGAGGCAACTTACGTCGAATTTAACCAACCTCATATCTCTTACGGTTCTCGAGATCTCAATGCATTCGTATCTTAAATGGGACACACTGTATATCATTGCTAATATTTTTTATTTGAAATATTTTTCTCAGCTGATATCATATTCGAAATAAATTAAATTTATTGTTTTTTGTGTCAAGTAAACTACCACTTCTGGTTTTATAATATAAAATCAACTGGGTTGTTCGCATTATCATGAAACTTATAATAACGGAGTTTTATTGCTCTATTTTTTAATTTAAGCTGTTTTAACTGCTGATGTTATATGCCGTCTCGGTACCTCGTTTTCGGTGGTGTAACAACGGTACGTAGTGTACGTGATATGGGTTTTCGCAAAGCGATTACCCATCCAACTACTGACCGCGGGCAGTGCTGCTTAACTTGTGTTATCGAGTGCCAAACTATATTTTCTCATCTGTGAGGTATTGAACAAACTATGTTATATATTATATTATCAGAATTAAGAACCAATAATGCAATAATTAATAAATGACGTTGGAAAAAAGCTGACATTTTCAAAGCAGTTCTTCTAATTCAAACTTTTAATTTCAATTACCGAACTCGATTTCCAAGACACTGCTCTTAAATCAAGAGCCAATCCAATCAAAACAAAAGAATAAAATGACAAACCCGCTTTCAAACAAGAGGCAATCGAACAAAACACTACGTCACAGCCAACTACGTCTCCAGTCACCACTAACAGAAAACGAAGAGAACCACAAAGCGTATAACTCCACGTCGCCGACGGAAAGCGTTCCGGAAGCGAGATTGCGCGTCACTCAAAGCCTGACTTGAAGCTTCCGGTTCCGGGTATCCGCTATCCGGACTCTGCACTCCGGAGCGCATCGTTCAACTGTCATTCACACAAAGTCTGAACGTCTGAAGTCTGCAGTGAAGACTTTAGAGTTGGAGTCTGGTTAAGAATTGCTTCTTATGGAATTGTTGTTTTGTTTGGGTGTAGTCGAAGACAAGTTAGTTTAAACGTTTTGCACTAGTTTCTTTGGGAGATATATATGTATATTTAATAAAAACAATATTGGAAAAACAATTTAAAAAAAATGTCTGTAGATTTCAAACTGTTAGCCAAAAATAAATTTCAAGAAAACAGTTGATTATAATTAGTGGAAAGTTTGAAGGCAATAAAATATAAGTGTAATAATCAAGGAACAGTAATTTTAAAATTAATTAAAATAAGTAGTCAAAAATGAGACACAAAATTTGGAGAAAACAACGAAAAAAGTTTCCCATTTTTTTGTCCATCAGTATAGAAGAGGTGTTAATTTTCAATAATTTTTAATTAACTTTTATTAAAATCTTAGCTGTGTCTACTGTTCAATATTAGATTTCTCATATATACTTTCTAAATAGCTATAAACATTTTGAAATTCTGTTGATTTTTATCGGAATTCGCATTTTCTTTTAAATTGAAATAAATCTACTATCTAAAAATCATTATGCATTAGAATCGCATTAAATCATTTCATGATAATAATATTTACTTTCAATAATTGTAATTGCTTTATATATTGAATGTCTAATAATATGTAGGACAAATACATATACTAACACGTCTTTTACACAGGTCTATAATCTATTCCACATTCCACGAGACCTTTCATTAAAGGGACAAATATAGTTCTGTGATTGGTTTAAAAAATACAGTGTACCATTCGGCGATATACGCTCGGAATTTTGAACTAATTTATATGCAAGACTGTAATTCCACAACCAGTTCGTATGCCGTTAATAAGAAAGAAAAAATAAATTGCTCGGTTGTTTCGGTTTATCTTTAAAAATATACAGAATTATAAATTTTAGCATAAATATTTCTAATATACACAATGTAGATGCATCAAGACAAAATATAAATGCTGTGGGCAGTGCTATACCTACATATAACTTAAAACAGTAAATTGTAGTTTTATATTTTAACTGTGTTTACATCTTTGTATTTAACAAGGTATTTAGTACGTGTTCGAGGACCAATCACAGCATAGGAAACTACGTAGATTTGTGTCACTTTAAGGAATGGTCTCGGGGAAAAGACTATAAGTATGTTATTTTCCGGAGCAGAACTAGGGGTACTTAATATATTTTTCCGCGTCAACTGTAGTATAGTTACCAGCCGATAAATTATAATACTTGTAGCTTTTAGTGAGGTGGCAACATGGGGATATTTTTTTATATAGTCAAATATTGTCTACAGTGGTAATTGTACTGAGGATCACATGATCACGTGATGCATTACTATTAGGCTATTTTATGTATCGTATGTTTTTTTTTCTTCTACGTTCATTGTAGAAAGAGTATCAGAACAGGCAATAGTCATAAGATTTTTCCAAAATATCCCAAGTATAAAAACCTAGAAATTGAAAGATATATTTTCATTGCCTGTATCAATTATACAGTGTTTCAATTTAGAGGCTCATCATTGATATCTCTAGAAATGTAGGAGCTACGACTTTGATTAAATTAAATAAAATTGTCATACTAATAGACCAATTAAAAAATATCTTTCTATAACACTGTTTTGGAAACTGGGCATTCCAGTACTAAAAATTGTTATGGAATCACTAACATTCCATACGCGGTGTATGGAATATTTTCGACGAATCAGATCCGCTTATTAGCACGACAAAGGAGGTATCTTGATTCAGTTACTATAGTTACGTCTGTTTGTTTTAATTTGATTTATTTGAGTTTGACGTTTTCAGCAGTTTTATATTTGTATTTTTGTATAATTTCCAAAACCTTTTTATATAAAGTATAGTCTACAACATGTAACGAAATGGCCTATCCCATGCTCGCAAACCGTAGCCCTCGCCTTTGGCTCGGGCTACAAACTTTTTGCTCGCGTGGAATATATGCCATTCCATTACTTGTTGTAGAATATACTATTTTACTATGACATTTATTACTATTGGTTCCATTTAAAAAAAAAATTATGAGTCTGTGTCATATCTGAAATAAAAAAAAATTCTACGCCACTGGTTTGAAAGTAAAAAGTTGTAACTTTTTGAATGGAAACGGTTTTCTAAATATGCGAAATTTTAAATGGTTTGAAAATGAAAAAAAATCTACGAAATAGTTATTTTTGTAATAAGTGCTCGAAATTGATGTTTTTAGTGCGTAAGATTGTCGGTAGCCTCGTCAAAACAGTCAATCCAACGCACTAAAAACATTTCGCGCACAAAATATAAACAATATTTTTTTTACGATTGTATTTTATCCGACTGAAATTTTTATTAAATTCATTGAAAAGGTTGAGAAAAACCAAACAAAATTAGTACTCCGTAAATTGTCATATTTTGGTAACTAAGAAAGAGTGGTTAACAATTTTGTTTTCCGAGCAAAAAATATTTCCTAACCGTGTAAAAACGTTTTCCCGTGCGAAAAAGTTTTCGCAATCCGTGCGAAAAAATTGAATAGGTACCATGATAAAAAAACAAAAAAAAATTATGCTTAGAATATTATATATTCTGCGCATTGAAATTTATCAAAAAGAGTCCCGATTTTTTAACAATCGTAGAAAAATAAGCTTTTAGTTCATATCTACTGACATGTAATTTTTCAGGAAAACTAAAACATTATTCAATTATAAAATGTGCTTATTAGTGCTGCAACTTTTGTCGAGATCTCAAGGTGAGCCTCTAAATTCAATTACTGTATATTTCACAAATAAATTTTAAAATAATGTATTGTTTTTAGGATGAATCGTACATTTACGGTTAGTTCAAAGTAAAAGAAAGGATATATGTATTTAATTATTTTATAATTAAATCATGCTTATTTTTCTTGTTTAGTTAATACAGCATTAAATTATTTCCCTAAATATAGTTCCTTGTGGGAAGGGTCTTTACTGAAGTAAAGCTATTTAAAATTATATAAATAAATATAATCATGCCATTTATCCATTGTTTGTACATTGAGTGTACAAATTTGAGTTATTTGTCGCAATAATTAGAAAAAAAGATGTTCATTTCTTTAATAGACATATATACATTTATTTGAATGAAGCAGTTCGAACGATAGTGAAAACAGAACCTACATAAAAATAAAAATCAAATCAGATTTTTTGCTTAGCATTGATATATTTCCTTGGTTTAGCTGGGCATATTATACTGTGTGGATATAAAATACATATCAAGAATAAAAGTAAAATATACGGCCTATGTTTACAAACATATAAATTAAAAGGCACACCACATAATATAAACATTTCACTCGAAAAAATTGTGGGCCAGTGGAAGTTTACTCCGGCAAATGCAATCAAATTTTCATCTGATTTCATTGCATTTATGGTGAAAATACACTTATTTACAATATGATCGCATTTTAAATTAATTTAGCAATGTTTATCTAGTGTGCCAGTTACTATCAAATTCTTTGCCCAACTGTTTATGGTTCATCATTCTCTGATATTTTGGACTCACTAGATATTTCATCCATTTTCATGTTTATGTTTGCCAGTACTTCTCTAAAAATATTGTAGTACATAAATACATAAATAGTACATATTATAAAGAAATAAAATTATTAACAATTACATTCAGAATTATTCTTTCTGTCTTCCGTCTAATTATTTTGACATTTCTTATGTCAAACAGTCAGTGGAAAATCTTGGGTTGGAATAACCTCATGTTTAAGAATTCCTTTCTTATTGGCAGTTCGAACTATAAATATAATTCATTAGTTAATTTCAGTATAAAAAATTAAAAGCAATCATACCTTAATAAAAATCCAAGTGCAAGAAATGAGCATAACAAACGTTCATATATGTCTTGACTTTTTTTCCCACATTTGCAGCAATTTTCCATCTACTTATTCTTTAGAAAATAATGTAATAATATTTCTGCACTAATATAATTGTTATATTGATGCATGGAACAATATATTTTTGATTTACTTGACATTTTGTTCATTAAAAATCTAAATCTCCATATACCACCATTACGAACACAGCAATGTTTTCCCTATTGCTCGTAATTCAAATTTAGCCACCAGATGTCAGCCACTTTGTTGGCTCATCCCAATTAGCCAATTTGATTTTACGCTACGAAATTTACTTTAGGAATTATTTCTTCAATATATTATTTTTTTTTTGTGTTAGGCATACTAAAATATTGAGTTTGTATTTGTATCGATCAAACATGTTTTCGAACCATTTTTTAAGATAAATTCATTTCTGGCCTTATTCCTTAAATAACTGGCTCGTATAGATCCAATGTATCCATTGAATCTGTGGGTGCTTTCGTACAAAATCAGTTACAGTTTGTTACAATTTCAAACCAGGCCAATCTGTGCAATAACAACCGCTGTTAGCGCTTATTGTTACTTCTCAAATAAATTTCCAAATGCAGACATCAAAACATCAACACATAAATCTACAAACAATGCAGAAATGTACAAAGTAACCAGCTGCATAACCTCAAACCACCCACAATCCAATAGAATTGAGAAACTTTATGCGTTTAAATAGTTCAAACAGCACAGCGTACTGTCACTGCTGCAGTCTTCTCATCGCAGTTATTCAATCTTTCAATCAGTTGCGAAGTAATTGCGGTTGGATTGTCTGACACGCGCCGTCATGGCCTCCCGCGACGTTGCAGGGATGTGCTCGATGTTGTCCGCAGCGGACAACCCCGCACCCTCACACGGCTTGCACCCCCGTGGAGGTCGTGTGCCGTTGTCACGCTATCCGTTATTCGATTGTCACTACGACATTCTGTTTCCCCATCCTGCTGGTTGCTGTTGAAAAATTGGTCTTGATTGTTTGACTGGTACGAGCGGTACCAGGGTTTATTACTTGGAATTTGAGGTATGTTTTCAGTTTTTGATTACGTTTTTAAGTGAAGGTTAATTGATTATTTAGTTGCTTTCTTCCTTGTTTTTATTTAGTAGATATTTAATATTTAATCTATAAGCTCTAAATCTAAATGCGCTTAATAATTAATTTATAGTATAATATTACTTATTAGAATATTAGAACAAAGTTAAAACTTAAAACCAATCGACACATACGTTCTAAAATGCTAAGCATTCAGAGTGAAACTTATTTTTGGTTATCTTAATATGGTTTTTTCTTTAAAAGTAACCGTTTCTAATCACAATATTAACCCATTAATGCCCCGAACTATTTTTATTTAAGCATTGATTTCTGTATGTCGGTGACTTGTAAGTATTATTATGTATAAACTATTTTACCTTTACCTGGCTTAGTTTATCCAGTTTGAAATGCGATAGGCTGGCAGAAACATAATCTTAAAATGAAACATCTTGTTTGATCTATCATACGCTGGGCATTTATGGAATAAGATGCGACAGTGAAGAAAAACCAACAGATACACTGTTTGAGAAATGAAAATGAGACGATAGAGCACTTGAGACAAGACTCTACTGCAGAGAAACGAGAAGGGTTCGGGAGTAGACTGGAAGAAGAAAATTGTAAAAAATAGAAAGAATATCATTTATTATCTATATATTATTATAATTAATTAATTTTTAACATTCATACGATATGTATACATGTCAAATAATTATGAAATATCAAAAATATATGTCGTTTGAAATATTATAAAGCAATATTTATGTTATTAGTTAAACAGCTTTGAAGACTAGATATTGTAACGAATGAAACCTATCCGGGTAACATCACGCCCGATCAGTATGCTGTTTTCAACTATTCAAACTGTCATATTCATGTTTCTGTCGTATATAATATCGGATATTTGTGAAATCAAGTGAAATCAAGTTAAATATATAATAGCTGATTTTTGTGAAATCAAGATAAAATTGCTGGCTTAGTTTGCAAAAACATACAAAACGCTGTTTTTCGCAGCCTAGAACATTCCAGAACCCGCCATACATAAGGGGCTGCCGGGCTAACGGCAGACAGTCTTCTATAAACGGTCAGTCTGTGAGAAACCGTGAGTCTGTGATAAAGCGCCAGCATGTGTATATAAATATTCAACATGTGAAAAATCAGTGAAAAAAAATATATAATAGTAGTACATGTTAAAAAATAAATTTAGTATTAGTGTTATAGTGTGTAAATAAATGTAGTCATTAGTATTTTAGTGTTAAATATACAGGATGGTCCATCGGTCGGTATTTTTTATTTTATTCGATTACTATAAATATTTCCGAAATTTTTTTCAGACAAAGTTTATTTTACATTAAAATGTCCATATATCTGCAGTATAAGTTTTTCTACCGGGTGTTCCATTTTCTCACAATGATATGCAACTATATAATTTTAAATGTATAAGTGAAAATAAATTAATCATTTTTGTTATTTATATTTAAATTTTTGCGTTATTCTTTCAACTTTATCGAACCCGGGTAACGAGTACAACGTTACAATATTAATTAATATTTTAAAATAAAGTTATAGTTCATCTATATGTCAGAGAATTGTCAAAATAAAGTCATACGCAAGGAACAAGTCATATGTGTTCATTTGATTTTATACGTATAAGAAAGTAATGTGGTGTCCACACCAGATTTTTTTTATTGTGTATTTTATTAAGTGGCTCTCAACCATGCTAACAGCAATTATTGAGCAATAGAAGAAAAAATTAAATAGAGCTAACTATTATGTTACTAAATATTTAATATTTTTTTTAACTGAACATTATTTAACTAATTCTCAAATATCCCTAATTTTAATTTAAAACATAAGTGTAACCCCTCAAAATAATATGAATAGTAATGAAACATACGAAAAATATTTGAAGGTTAGAGCAAAGTAAATAACACAAACAGGCCTAAAATGTTTAAAAATTAAGCATTACGCACGCACAAGTTTATGCAAACAACATTAAAAATAATTTAGTTCTTTTTCTCTTCTTTGAAAAAGAAGTCATAAATGACTAATGTACCTGCCTACTTACAAAACTTATCTTTCACCTAAACATTTTAAATTTCATTTCATCAAACCCATCCTACCATCAAGCATATTCTATTCATTTCTTCCAACCTTTGCAACAAAAACAAATAATTTCATAGATCTGTATACACGCTTGGCTAACTTCTCACTAAGCCTTCGTCGTAATGAGATGACGCGTCGTCGCGTCCATCGTCTTTTCATCGCGTAAATGACGAGCGAAGTCATTATCGGTGTGTGGTCATTCGCAGCTTGCTGCTAGCTTCTGTTGCTTCAGTGGATGGACGTTTGTGTAGAACAAACCTAACCTCACATGACTGGAAACTTGAAAGAAGCTCTTGCTAATGGTGTCAGATGATGCGCGAGCCAACATTAAGTGTTGGCCAACATTAAGTGTTGAGTGAATGATGGTTAAGATTCAATGAAAGGGTTGCTGTAGATATGTTGTGATGCTGTGGTAATGCACGAAGTAATAGTTGGTATACTTCCAATACTTTGATTTATAATCATCTTAGTAACATTTTAATGGTGACGGTAGCTTGAATATGATCAGTTCCCTAATTCTGTTTTGACTTGACTATTTTCTTAATGACGTCTGAGTGGATGGGTGGATGGACGAATGGATGGATGAATGGATATAGGTCTGTATGTTTTATAACATATAACTGACGAACGAAAAAAAGGTAAAAATTGCAAAATTGCAAGTTGAAGTTTATTTGATAGACAAAACAATACCATTTTATTTCGAAATAGCTGCGAAAAGAGTTTCAAATAAAATATGGTAGTAATAATATTTGGAATACAAAATGGAGACCTTAATTTGACGGTTAGTAACAGCATTACATGCTGAACGATGTATCACATACCAAGATTTGCACAAGTCAAGTACTATATACAAAATTTGTAGTTATACAGGCTGTCTCAGATTTAAACGGCCTAACGTAATCCATAGATTAAACACCTAAAATTAAGGTGACAAGTTCATTTGAGCAAATGTCTGTAAATGCGTTATTAAAGAGATATTCATGTTTTTCTTATTGAGTAGCGCTACTTAAAAAAATCAACTTCATAAACTATTTTTTAAAACAATATTTGTTCAAAATGTTCACCTGCAGCATGTAAACAGGCACGACAATGATCTGCCACTGCATTGGTTGCTGCGTGACATTGCTCGGGAGATATGGTTTCGCAAATTTGAATAATTTTTCTACGTAGTGAGTCTAAATTATTTATCGGTTCTTCATAGACTTTTTCTTTTATGGCACCTTAAAAAAATTCTTATGTTCATTGATAGTTTCTCATTTTTTCCTTGACATCAGTGCAAGCAAACTAAATTTTGTATTAAAATTAGGTGATAACCAATTTATTATTAATTTAATTTTATTATTATGTCTCACCTCAATAAGATAATACTGGATATTTCGTTATGAAGTTGATTTTTTAAAGTAGCGCTACTCAATAAGAAAAACATGAATATTTCTGAAATAAAGCATTTACGGACATTTGCTCAAATGAACTTGTCACCCTATTTTTAGGTGTTTAATCTTAATTTTAAGTTAGGCCGGTTAAATCTGGGACAGCCTGTATAATTGTAGTACCTATATTTGTAATCTTCGTATAACGAAAAAAGGATTTCTAAAAACATGAAATAATTATAAAATATTATATAAAATTTTAAAAACCCTAGCACGCAGGGGTAGTGGGTATCGAATCCCACTGAAGAGCTTGGTCGTTTGTTGTTCACATAATTTCATAACCATCCACTCATAAGGCAGCATATGACCATAACAGTTAGTTCACTTCTCATCTTCATAAAAAATCTGTTGTGGGCACCACAATACCTCCCGCCATGGATTATCAGACAATGCAGGAACACGGACCACCACTATTAAGAAACGGTCATCCCTTCATAAAATATAGTTTTCAATTATGACATGTCATAAAAATGGCATTTTTCAATCGTTGTTTCTTGCGCCTTAGATTTTCACAATTTATGTTAGTTTTTTGCGTTGTTTTATTTTTTCGAAAAACACAGGTTAGCATATTTATACGAAAATGTCAAAATATAATTATTCTTTAAAGTGTTGTAATTCGTTAATGGTGACAGTAAGCAGTAAGAGCAAAATATTTCAAACCAAAATTATAGGTATTAATATTTATATATTAATACAATTTTTATAATAAAATTAGTCAATAAATCATAATTTAATGAAATATTTAAAAATAACTTGATAGGGCTTCAAGTAAACTACCACTTCAGGCTATTGGATTGTCACAAAAAACTGATCAACCCGTCCCAAGGGGATCCAGTAAAAATACGGAGATTCACACAGACCGAGAGACAAACAGACTTACAGACAGACAGACACACACACACACAGACATCATCGAGAAACTATTAAAATCGTATTCTAGGGACCACAAAACTTGCTCATCTACTGAAAACTCACTACCGAATTTTTAGCATAATCCCTATGCCTCCCTTACAGAATGTAAATACTTGGAATTAATTATATGTATTTGATACATTAACATTTTAGTAAGTTGGAAATTAAGTTATTAATAGTTATGATATTACGTTTACAAATCAGGTAAAAACTTGTATCATTTTAATTCTTATATTTTGTTTCGTCTGGATGTTTCGAATTATCAGCAATTCTGAAAATTTAACCCAAAAGCTAGAATTAAACAAGAATAAATTAGTGATTTGTCAAAATCTGAATTTTGTTCAAATATCAAATATTTACCCATTAAATTCAATTGTATTTTGTCGTCTAGTTGAACTTACAAGAATCAAGTAAAGATAAATTCTATGCTACGTAATACCAATATTAAAAACACCATACAACATGCAGTCATTTAAGAATATTGAGAGATTATTCCAGCGAAATAATTAAGAAATTTTACAAGAGTCCTTAATCGGCTGTTCAGTATTGAGTAGATGAATAATTATTACAACTAAATGGTTATTTTTTTTTATCTACCGCTTCACCTTTCGAACACATTACAAGGTGATTGATCACAAATATATTTAACACAATAATAAATCACTGTAGGTAATTACCCACAGGTAATTAAGAGTGAAGAGTACCTTATTGATTGTTGTTATGAAAGAGTAACCTCTCAGTCTTACAAAAAGTCAACATTATTCGATCGTTAGTGCCAGAATTAAGCGACGATTCAGCATTCAGCCTGCTTCTTGAATAGGCCTGGGCCTTTTTATTTCGCAGAGAGAACACTGGGAAACAAATAATGTGTGTTTAATGAAATGATGCGTTTACACGGCTCAGACGGCCACAACTTGACAGATGTAAATGGTCAGCTTTTATTTTATTTTGTTGTTGTTTGAATAATTAATGGTTTGAACCATTGAACCAAGTGTTAGTGTGGGTATTATAACGAGCGAAATTTACACAATTGGATTTCAAAGTGTATTCACATAAGAATTTGTGATGAATTGGTTTTACTCATTTAGTTGTTTGCTAGTGAAGAGGATACATTAGGATTGACGAGTATGCTGTATTATACCTTTAAAGTTTTTTATTTTAATTTTGTTTAGCTTGAAATAAAGATGAGCTCAAAGCAGATCAAAATAAAAATATTATCTGACCTGAGTAACATGACACGCAAAAAGCAAGTAAATTACATTCGAAATATCTTTTTAAATTATATTTTGTAAGGAGAAAAATCGAGCAAAATATATTTTCAGTAACAATGAAAATATTTAGTTAAAAGATTCCGACAGTTAGGTATATTACAATTAAAAGTTTTAGGGTGGTCTTTATATAGGCAAAGTCAACAACCTATTGGTATAAAAAATGAGATTTTCAAAGTTTCAGCTTAATTAATGAATCGTTTTGTTTCAGATAAAAAAAAAAACAAATTTAAATGAAAATCGACATAGATATAAAGTTCCTTCCTCCCTCTATATTTTATCTTCCAGTTTCCCGTACCAAATTACTCATGCCCTCTCCCAATTTTAGTATTGTTCCTTGTACTAATTTAAATTTGGCATTTTCATAGCTATCTTAAAAAAAAAAATTGTAATATTTTGGTTCTTTATATATATAAATATACCTATCATCACGCCTTTTAAATAATAAATAAATTCATCAATAGTATTATAGAATAAATTTTGTTTACCCATTATGGGTGTGGCGCTATGCTTACGCAGATCTCGGTAAGTGATATAATTATTTTTGAGTATGAAGTGCAGTTACCAACAGTCAAATTATAGACCCCAAAGATGTTAGTGGAGGGGAACCCACAGGGGAGAATTAAAAATACCAACTGTCTGCTATGGGATTCGGACTGAGGATCTTAAGAACCACAATCCGATGTGATACCAACCACGGAGTTATTTACCTCATTTTGTTTCTTTTAGTTATTAGGGATACATCGGCATGAAGAAAAATAAGTTCCGAGTATTTTCTTCAAAATAATGCGATTCGAAGTCTTCCTTAAAGCATTTTTTTCCTGTTATTTGCGAAAGATGTCTTGAATTAATAAGAATAAAAAAAATTAGAAAATGCTATTTCCTCATTTAAAATATTTGGCAAACTTCAACTTCTCATTTTTAAGCATCTTAATTGGTTAGTAAAGTTGACACCAACAAATTTTTCACTTCGCCAAAAGGAGAACTATCAAGCTTGAATTACATTATACTTTTTTCATTTAAATTCATACTAGATTTCTGGTTCTATTTTCATTCGAGTTTCCTTCGATTTACATACTTTATTTTAAAATCACTCGACCAAAATCGACTAATTTCGACGTTTTACGAAGTAACACAAGTTGTTAAACTTAACAACTGAAACTGAATTACTGCATTTTGATACATTGTTGTTAAAATGATTTAAACGATAGATAACATAGAAAAACTTTTTAAAAAAGGACAATTGTCAAATACCAAATTAAAAACTAATAACTTTATGCCAAAGCGTCAACAGTTTATGTGCCTCAAAATAAACAGGTTAGTGTACCTGATTTCTGACAGTAGTGCGCAAGCATAGCCGAATCTAGTATCAATGAATCTCGAATAGAAGAATACGGCAGAGCGAATATTTCTATACTAGAATCTAGTATGAAAATCGAACGAAAATTTCTGATTTGCTGACGAAAAATGGCTAGGTATTTCTCGAATGATACTCAAACAGAAATCTCGACGAAAAAAATATAAGTAGTAGCTTTAGGTATACAATAAATAGCATATTTTCTTTCAGCAGAGTGATATATATATATATGTATACCTAGAAATGAATTAACGGTATAATGATATACATTTATTTATCTTACTTTAAAAATATGTTTATTAGAAATAATAAATTTTACAGCTATAAATAAATGCAAATACAAAACCGGAATGGTCATTCTGGTTCACTCGATAACGCAAGTTAAGCAATACTGTTCGCGGTTAATAGTTGGATGGGTGACCGCTTTGCGGCAATCCATACCAACGAACACTTCGCGACGTTGTCACACCACAACAATATAACCACACTTCACGCACAAAACATACCATGTACCTAGAAATTGGTACATATGAGTACTGTAATGATATATTTATTTACGAATAGAAACAAATTTAAAAAAGACACACAGATATCACAATCGGATTAACGAAATAATCACATGCTTTAAGTCAAAAATAAATCACGAATTATCGTTTAAACTAAAAATCTTGAAAACCCTCTTATTTCGGAAAAAGAATCGGTAAATCTTACTGTCTATTTAATCCTGCAAAAACTCTTCCTTACTACTTTCCTGGTAAATAATCTCCGACAATGAACACACCACTTCCCCCAATAATTCCGCCGTGCACCCAGCATCCAAAACGAACTATTTCACACCCGGGGTGTTCGGATTTGTTTGCGGAAGTTTTAACCAACACAGAGGGACGGAATCTCGAGTCTCCCGCCGAGAGGAAATTTTTAGCGAGATAAACTGCAGAAGAAGTCAGAAAAAAAGGGAAAGAAATAAAGTCGTTTATCCGTAGACGTGTTGGAGGCGATGTAGTGCAGCGGACAGTTACAGAAACAAGGAAGAAGTAGCAGCTGACCAGCGAGAAATAACTGTTTCCTCGTACAGCCGAGCAGCTGTGACTGTCGTTAGATTTGTGTAAAGGACAGTAGGAGGCGCTCCTAAATTCGACGGGAGAGCAGTAGTTATTTCCAGTAAAAGGTTAATAATTAGTAGACCATTCATATTATACGTGATATTTTTTATTAATAATTATATCTGCTACGACTAGTTATAACAAAATAAATAAATCTGGACCGATACAGGATTTCGAAATATAGATGGCAATAAAGTGAACCAAACGCTTATATAGGACCATAAACTACCCAATATATTGAATTTCTTCTTGAAATATTTTTGAAGGAATAGTAAAAATTTCTTATACAATAAATATAGAATAGATGTTTCAGTTATATGTTTATTCTCATACGAATAGTATGATTAATGAAATATAAATGGACACTCCAACGATAATGAGAAATTTTAGGATATCTCAAAAATCTAACAAAATATATCACATGCCCCGACAGTTAAAATAGGTAAGCTGCCTAATAATATAAGTAATTCCTTACGAAAATTACAATTTGACACCAAACTCGAAGGAAAGTAGACATAAAACTTTATTACCTGTTTATTTAATTTATGTGTAATTTTTTATTTAATTAGCAAAATTTTGTTGAAAGAAATCCTGTTATTCCAGTATATGTAGTGGCCACTTCTTAGAAGTTCCTTAGATCCTTTTTTGGGGGATCAGTCCCCAATACCATTTTTATTAGGCTTTTAATTTTATTTTTACAAATTTCTCTCCATTTTTTCACCTCCCATTTTCTCTTCATTTTTCTATTAATATTTCTCTTATGTCCTCCTCTACTTTGCTTATCCATTTGGTTTTGGTCTACATCTTTCTCCTGGTTCCAACTGTAACATATCCTTTATTGTCTCTTTTTTTTCTTCGTACATGTCCCAACCATTTTGCTCTTTGTTGCTTTATTTTTCTTACTATGTCTGCTTTTTCGAAAACTTTATCTATTCATAGTTCATCCTTAATCTGTATACATTTTTTGTTACTTTTATTGGTCCCAGGATTGTTCTGAATATTTTTCTTTCTGTTATTCTCAGATCTTCTACATCTTTCTTTTTCTTAATCATAGTCATTTTGTCAGTAACATATAGCATTATTGCTTCTGTATAGTGTATTTTCTCATCTTCTTTGTCTTTGACGCGCTCTTACTTTTCAGTGTTTTCATGTTTGTATGCAATGCTTTATTCGCTGTGATTATCTTCTCTTGGATTTCGATTTCTCTTTCTCCTTTGGTGGATATTAATGTTCCAAAATAAGTATTTAAATTTTCATACTTCTTGAAATGTATATATGTTCGCTTATTTTAATTTCATTGTTTTTTTTTGTATTTTTCCTGTCTCATTATTTTTGTTTTGTTCTCATTTATTTTCAGGTCAATTTTGTCTTCTTGTGTTACTATCTCGTGCAGCATTTCCTCCATTCTTTTTCTATTCTTGAAATGTATGTTCGCCTATTTTAATTTCATTGTTCTTCGTATTTTTCCTATTTTATTATATTTGTTTTGTTCTCTTTATTTTCCGGTAAATTTTGTCTTCTTGTGTTACTATTTCGTGCAGCATTTCTTCCATTATTTTCCTGTTCTTTGTTGTAAGAACTATGTCGTCCGCATATGGAACTAACTCATCCTCAAATTAAATAAATGAATATTTGTTTGTTTATTACCGTCTCAAGTTTTTCAAGAACTTCTCCACCTACATTTAGCCCTTCAAGATTTCATTCATAACGAACAGTTCATCGTAAAACTCATTCAAAACTTACATTTCTGAACTACTAGACTAAGTCGCATACTGCATACGGCATCCTCCCAGGACCATTTGGGTGGTCAATATGGCTAGCACAACAAAACACCCACACTTTACTCGCTTTTCAAACAGAAATTTGTATATAACTTCAGTGAATGAAATAACAAATACCTGAGTTACTGAATGAACACCGAATGTATAGATGCCCTTATAGTTCAGGAAGTTGCGGTCGTTTTGTGAAATTACTTTTCAAAATTGTTTGGAATCCGAGAAGCTACGCCCCCAATATGTGCAAGTAGTTTGTGTACTTTAGAATTTGTTATGGCAAATGTTTAAGTAAATATAAACTGTTTTATTTGTAGAAGATTTATGGTTTATTTTGACCACTATGGTATGTGGAGCTTTTGTATTTTGGTGAAATAAATTGGACTACTTTTAAGAGGTGTCTGTTTGAATGTTTGGGGAGCTAAAGCGAATACTTGTTATCAAGTGCATGAATGAGAGCTTAGTTAAATAAAGAAGGGACTGAAAAATTATGTAACTAGTTCACGCCCTCCCACTTTCCATTCTTAACTGCTGACTAATAATAAAAGAAATGCATTACTTGTTAAATGGAAAGATTGTCGCAAGAAAATAATGACGTGAACTAATAGCAAAATTTGAGTGTAATATTATTATACGTATTAACACAATACAACAACAGTTCTGTATAATTATGAGTATATTTATTGTATACAGCAACTCTACAATTTAAAATTCTTGTATTTATGTTTATTTCCAGCCCATTTTAAATATATATATATATATATATATATATATATATATATATATATATATATATATATATATATATATATATATAATTTTTTGTGTTATTATTATCTTTCAATTCATGTACCATCATTTATCAGTTTCATATTCATATGTACATTAATTGTAAAGGTTAAATGTTTTAATAGTTAAACTTCTGTCAAATAAAGAATTATTACTTATGGCCAATTTACCTACAAAATGTCCTCTTTTAAACTTTTCGGCCATTTTTGTTTCGTTAACAATTGAAGTTTTTTTGTGCAGATCCGAAAAAAAAACATTAATTAGTTGTGACTGCCGGACGCAGGCATCTTCGTCTACGAATATTGTAAATGGACATAAATCTACATTTAATAATTATTTGCGTAATTACATTTTTTAATTTTTACCCTAACATATTGCAAAAAACTTGTTTCCAAGGTCACAACGGTACAAAATATAGGAAAAATACTCAAATAAATATTATAGCCAATATTATTTTACATCTTTATATATTCCCAAAAAACCGGATAAAGCTTCAAGAAATCTATTATTTCTTGGATTACTTTCAAAATATATTCAGCTTACAATATGCATGAACATATAAATATGAAATTTGACATTACATTTTGAATAGTAGTAGACGAATACATAGTGAGTGAGTGAGAAGGTAATTGCATGTAATCAAACTTACATGCTCAGCACCCAAAGTTTCACATTTACTCCTAATAACACAATATACTATTATTTGTATCAAAAGTTATAGATGTAGCAACATTGTATGTAAGTTCAATATTTTTTTGCCATGCCATAACAGTAACACAACGACGCGGCATGGACTATAAGTTTTTTAATATAATCTGTTGAAATTTGTTGCCATTCACTCTGAAGAGATAAGAGATTCAAATAATTTCCTCTTATTTGGATGTTGGTGTTGTCTAACTCTACGTTCTAACTCTCCCGTTCAATCGGATTCAGGTCTGGTGATTGACTTGGCCATTTAAAAATATTAATCTTATGAGAAGCAAACCAATCCCGTACCAGCCTTGACGTATGCTTTCGGTCGTTATCTTGTTGGAATATCCAGTTTTTAGGCATATTTTCTTCCGCATATGATAACAAATTGTTTTGTACCTTCAATATGTGCTAATGGATCGACTCCCTGTGCTGAGAAAATGTTCCAAACCATGAGATTTTCGCCACTATGCTTAACAGTTAGAAATTGATACCTATTTTACATCATTCCTGGAACCTTCTGGACGTCGTACGTAGATACTGTCTGCCATCACTTCCAAACAAATAAAATTTTGATTCATCGGAAAAAGCAACTTGTTTCCAATTCTCGGATGTCCAACTTAGGTGGACTTTAGCAAACTGCAAGCGTAATTTTTTATTCCTTTTGCTAATTAAGGGTTTTTAATAGCAATACGCTCGAACAGTCCTATATCATGTAGACGCCTTGTCACAGTACTATGATGAATAATATTAGCAACGTTCTTGTCACGAAATTCTCTCAAAATTTGAGCCGCAGTTTTTCTAGCATCAGACACTGACTTACGTTTAATAATATTTTCACTCTTTTGGTTGTTTTTCGCGGTCTACCACTTTGAGTACGACGTTTTAAACTATAACCAGCACTAAAATTAACAAGTAAATCGTTCACCGTTTATTTTCCAAATTAATAATAATGAAGCAATTTGGCGTGAAGATTTTCCTTCATTTGATAATTTAACTACTTTTTCACGCAATTTACTGATTCTATACTTGAAATACATTATTAAATGTAAACAGAGCGATCAAGTTAAAATCTAATCAAAATAGGAAACAAAATCTGGCCGGATATTTTTGGTTATGTTGATATTGAAGTTTTGTGCGTACTTGTGCTCTTTTTTTTTTAAAGTCAAATATTGTTAAATGGTTTTATTACAACTCAATTAGGTAGTTTAAAAATTTTGAATTCTAATTTACTGCGATTTACTTTTATAATAATATTATAGAATATTTCATTGGCCGGAGACTTTTGCACGCCATTATATGTCATAGTAGAAACAATGAAATCGTATTCCGAGGAGCCAAAAAGTGCTTATTTGTTGAAAATTCACTATTGAAAATTTTGGTTCGTCGAAATATCTACATTTATATCTACCATATACAAAAATATAGCGTACAGGGGTTTTATATTGCTGTATTTTTTTACCTACATAAATATTAATATTTCACGATACATCAAATAAATTAAAATTAATATTTATTAGAAAAATTGTAACACGGCCAAAGAAAATTCAACAGAAACGAAAAATATTTTACATTTTATAAAATTGTTTACTATTTATTTAATACAGTGTAGTATTATTTTTTGTATAATGTATTTCTAAATTCTAACAACTTTTGTACTTACACTTTTGTTGTGAATAGTTAAAAAAAAGGTAATTGTAGTTTCATGTCACGGATTTTAAAAAAGAATAAAAATTTCAATTCTGTTAGGGTATCATAAAAATAGTGAAATAAACAATTGTTTAAGCAAGTGTTTTAGAAGTAAATACTAGAATTGTACAATTTCCTTGCGACATACAATTTATTTCCGTTTACCTTACTCGCGATTTACGCGTTTACCTTACTCGCGATAACTTTCAAATCTTTCAAACGGTTTTTCATTCATAATTTCGCAGGTGACGAAGCGAAAAAAATCTTTAAAAGCGGGAAACGAACAGTGAAATTTAAACCTAAGCAACCGTAGCTGGCGACAGGCTGTCTGGCTGTCTCAGAGGGTTCTCAGAGCTAAGGTTAAACACATTCCCGGTTCCAGTTCCTAGATTTACCTGTCCTTCTGTCCATGTTTAACTAAAACTGCTGCGGCTTTGCCTAAAGAAGATTAAACACTTAACAGATTATTCTAAGACCCGACGCAAGCTTGAAGACTTGGACTTGGACCACAGTGGATGTACCGATGTAAAGATGTAGAAAGCAGAAAAACAGGTTAATACACAATACACTGATAAATGTAATACTATTTATTTTAATCCAAATCTTACAAGGGTTTACTTCAGTTCACTGATTTAAAATAACATCTGTGGATTTTTTCAAGAATTTTTGCATTCGAAATTTGCGCCCTTTTCGAAAGATATTGTTTGAATGGGGTCTTCACATTTTCGGTTTTATTATTTTAATTAAATAATGCATAAAATTGTATATGTAAGATCATATTTTACGTTATATAAATGACTTGTTTTCGAAATAATTTTTTTTGAAAATTGTATTAAATTAGTAGTAACCCACTTCGTGGATAAGCTGATGGTCAATACAGGTCTTCTACTAGTCTAAACAACATATTTACAAAATCTTAACGATGTTTGTATAACCGACGATTTGTGACGCTGGCTGAGGCGATTTCGACTGGCACCGGTTAGTTAGAGTAACCAATTGATTTCGACTGGCGTCATATGTAACCAGTGACAGTTTTGGTATGTCAAATCAGTAACATGCTCGAGAGCTCGGTTCATCCAACGGTTAGTATTCTAATTGGTTAAATTACATTTGTTATGATTTCAAACTAGTACGCTGTCATATTTTTCATGTTTTCTGTCAAATTTGATTCATGTAAAAATCTGCCGCGCGTTTTCAGTAACCATTCGGTTAGTATGTCGTCATTGTTTGCAGCCATCCAAACATGTAACCGGCAAGTAACTAGTGCCAGTCGAAACCGTCTCATTTGATTTCGTCTGACACTTTTATGACGTCCTATGTAAACGGTGACAGTTTTGGTATGTCAAATCAGTAACATGCTCGAGAGCTCGGTTCATCCAACGGTTAGTATTCTGATTGGTTGAATTTCACTTGTTATTATTTCAAACTAGTACGCTGTCATATTTTTCATGTTTTCTGTCAAATTTGATTAATGTCAAAATCTACCGCGCGTATTCAGTAACCGGTCGGTCAGTATGACGTCATTGTTTGAAACCAACAAAAAACGTAACCGAAATCGCTTTGACTATAATGTCAGACTAGTGAGCATATTTGAAACTATGTTTGTTTTAATTTCGTCAATTATATCCTCATTTCTTGGCAGTAACAGCTAATTAAATAGAGAATACTGCAATATTTAACAACCATGTTACTTATATTATAGTATTTCTTTCTTATTTGTATTTTGTAACAATATTTTCAGGTTAGAACACTGGTATTTGATGTGAATGTGTGAGTGAAAAACATCGTCGTATGTATGGAAATAAAATTCGTACCCGTGAAAGTTTATTACTAAAATTATGAATGAACGGTATTCAATTTATAAGATTCCTTTATTGCAATATTCATAAAATGAGCCAAATTTTACATACGTGCAAAAAAATATGCAACCCCCTATGGAGCAAGGATACATAGATTAAATTTTTGTTATCCGCGGCTGTTTTTTTTTCTTTCATATACCTACATATTAAAATTCAATTCTATCTTATTGCATGTTGTAGGGATACATAAATTGTACATAAATTACACTTACAGTTATATTACAAGAACTTATTCTATACTGCAGTACAGAAGGCATACACAGGTTGTGCGCACGAAATAATTTCACGTTTAACATGTGATTATTTTATAGAAAAATTTAAAAGAAAAGAACAGAATTTTGTATTTTAAATCATGTTATAATAGTTATTTCGGGCAACGGCCTGGCAGGTAGCGTTAAAGCCGGATCACTCGATAACGCAAATTAAACAATACTGCTCGCGGTTAGTAGTTGGATGGGTGACCGCTTTCCGAAAACCCATAGCAGCCGTAGTCACACAACCAAAAACGAGGTTCCGAGGCGGCATATAACCTGGGCAGTTGAAACCGCTTAATAATAAGAATAAAAAAAGTTATTAAGCGCAATACATTCGAATATATTGCCAATAATGATATATTTTTTGAATGATCGGTTTAATAACAAAATTAAAATTTAGAAATTTTTAAAGTTAAGTCATTTTTAAATATTAAAAAAAAATTGATAATGCATCACCTCTTCATTTATCCATTTTGGGTGTATCACTTTGTTTTAGCAGATCTCGATAAGTGCTGTTTATTTTTACGTGTGTAATGTCATTAACAACTTCCAAAGGTGTCAATGGACAAGGAACTAATGGCGTAAAGTTAAAATAGCAACTGTTGGCCGTGGGATTCGAACTGAAGATCTCATAGTCAACAGTTCAATGCGTTACCACGGAGTTAGTTACTTTTTTTGCAGTCACATCATTTACTTGTCGTCTCCCGATCGATAAGTAATTAATTGTGATAATACTTATTAGTAATTTGTAAATATAACTAACTACCTGTAAAACATGCCGGTAAGCACTTAAAAAACTGATGTGGTTACCATACAACTTTCTTATACATAAAAATATAGAATAGATATTGCAGTTATATGTTTATTCTAACAGTACCAAACTCTGATTAATAAAATATAAATAGATACACAAACGATATTTTTTTGAGGTCCCCTGAATTATCTCAGAATTGTTTGTCTATCTTTTTATATTTCAATCATTTTTGCTTCTATAACAATAAACATATAATTATAGTATATTGCGTCTTAAGGGATGTTATCAATAGCTGAGGGATGTAATATGCCATTAGATTCCCGTAGGGTACAAGATAATATTTCACATCCATAAGAAACCTGTATTTATATCAGAATAGATAATTTCAAAAAATAATAAAAACAATCCTTCTTGGACATTCAGCCCAATCCTTAACAAAGTTCTTATCGTAGCAATTTGTTAATCGTGAATCATTTATATCATAATTAGCAACTTGTTACGGTAGCAACTTTTTGAGTCACTTTCCTATTCACAATTAAAACAATGGCAACAAATAACAAAATACCTGATAATATATTTTTTGCGTAATTTTAACAGCCATATTTTTAATATAAATGCGTTTTGATAAATTCACGTTATGGAAATTAGTGAAAGCGAGTTTTCCGCACTCCCAAAACTTAATATAAGAAGCATCTTTTGCATATAATAATTTATTGCCCTCCAAATAATGATATGAAAAACATTAAATTACATTCAGTTCGATAGATTTTCTTCAAAGCATCTCGCGTTGCGTATTTATCCGTCATTGTTAACCTCAAATGAGATAATCAATGTGTTAATTATATAGTTTAAATGTAAAGAAAACATTTATTCCATATTTATTATCATTTAATATGTAAAGGAAAGTCGTATGGTGCGTACACCAGATTATAATAATCTAACCCATATCAATCGCACAATTTTGGTTAAAAGTTTAAGTTAACAAAGCGAACTGTTCAACTACCAAAACTGCTTGTTGTTAATTTCAATTCAAATATATTATTTCCTACAAAAAGGAAAAAATAGAAAAAGGGGGAAACCTATAACACTTTCAATATAAAGAATAGAAGAAAAACTATTGTGTTACAAAAAACATGTTAATACATTGGAACATTACGACTTGGACAATATTGAATCAATACACAGTTCGATGAGCAATATCCGGTCGACCATCAACTGTCCTTGCTGCTGTCATAGATGTAGGGCATAGGTCGTCTCTATCACCACCCCAATAAAAAGCGATTCCTTTCCCTAGAATATAAATGAACCTTAATTCGACTAAAGCCTTCACAAATTATTGCAATTCGATAGAAAATTGTTTCTAGTAATCTATCCTAAATATTTTGTGTAATTTATTTTGTTATTACAGAGAAATTTTTTTTTTTGATAGTGTTTTAGATTTATTTTTATGTAAATGTTGCATGTTCTACTGACATCGTATAAAATATCGTATGACAGAAAATAATAAAAATAATTTTGTTGAATAAATGATTTCAGACATGAGATTCTCAAATCACGTGATTTATGATACGTTTAAGTGAAATAAGAGATGACAAATGATATTCAACATAAAACATAATGCATGTAGAGAAATGAGTATCTATAGATTGTTCTATATTTGTTACAACGCAAATGGAAATGTGCCATTTTACAAATTTTTATAAAAATAGTTAATTTAGTTGTAGGTTATTTTGTGCATAAAAAAATATGAAATATGATGTTATTAACTTTCGAATTTTTTTATGATCTCTACACACTAGATGGACATTAAAAAGACATGTCCGGTTGCATCAACGTTAGTTAAAATTTTAACTTATTTAAATAAATAAAAGCAAATCGTAGTTATATGTCAAATGGGGTACTTGACATTGATGTCAAAAATTAAATACGTTTTTATTTATTTAAACCAAGTTTAAAATTTAACTAATGCAACCGGGCATATGGAAAATACGCAACTGAAGAAGAAAATGTCATATAAAATGCTAAATAAAATTTGAATACACTTGATTATACATATATATTATATAGGTTATATTCGTTGCATGTTTCGAAAATGTAATAGAAAAGATGACTATAATTTTCATTAGTAGAAATCATCCTATGATCTCACCAATCAGTTGCAAGGATATTAATGCCCTATATTATTTAACGCTATTTTCTTTGGTAAAATGGAACATTAATTTATTATTGTTACTCCAATATAAAGTAAAGTAACTAATATTTTTTTCAAAATTTAAATCTTTCCTTGTCTAGTTGTCTGCCTTCCTAGAGACCAACTACACATAGAAAATTTTATATGGTGTTGAAATCACTATATACATGTCGCAGAATTATGATTAAATTGGTTATTTGATGAAATCACTAAGCGTTTGATCAAAACTCGGTGGAGAACTAAATTTGTCCTCGATTTCTACATATCCCTGAAACAATCTAGTGATTTCATGAAATCCCTAAACTATTTAGCAAGATGATAAAATAAATGCCTACAGATACCTAATATCCATTAAAAATGAGAATTCGAGTTTGCTGGGCGTGAGTTAATAATTTTAGGAACTGTATTTCTAATATTTGTCGGCTATGAGGATCGAATTAAGAATCTCACTTTTATATGTAGGTAAATTAGTTTCATTATTAAACGAGATAAAATAATGACATTGTCTAGTTCAGGCTTGGGCAATATTTTCTAGTTCTGGGCCCCAATTATTAGATAAATTCTTTTCTTAGCTGAGCTGAGGTGAAAGGCATTCAAAAAGAACAGCATTTTATGTATAGAAAGGTGTGTTTGAACAAGAATATAGTGCAATATATACTTACGCTATTAAAATAGATGGCATTGAAAATACTGTACTAGTAATTTTACATATTTATTATACCAATGAAAAGGATTGTCGTAATATTTTGATTATATAGCTGTCTGGTGTACATAACCTAATAAATATGACAGTTCTCCTGACAATACAAACTAACATTATCCCTTCCACTGAACTGAGTTGCGTATTTTAGAGTTTATTTCGCGGGTATTGTAGCGTCGGTAAGGGGAGAAGTGAGTTCTTTCAGTTTGTCTCAGTTCAGGTGTAACAAAAAGAACAACAGTTTACTGAGTGTATCTGAAGTGAGCTGAGACTAACGGAGATTTTGAACAAAAAGAGTACAGCTATTATCATTCTGTCTCTGAGTCAAGGACCGGGCCAAATTATTAAATAAATTATTAGGTATTAATAACTCTAACTCTTTGACTAAACACGTTATAATTAACGAATACCTAATTTAATTAAAGCCTTCACAAATTCATTTTAATAATAATAAGTAATTATTACAACCCTGAAAAGCAAATTATTATTTGTTATCTAACTTCGTTTGCCTTGCCATGCTGTAGATATTCTATTACAAGATGACGTCACGATTTTGCAACCGCGAAACTTCATAAAGGAAATAATGAATGAAAAGTTAAAAAATTATAAGAAATATTGAATAATATGTGACTGAAATGATCTAAATTTTTATAATTTGTAAAAAAACAACTTTTTTTTTAAATGTATGACCCCATTAAAACAATACTGATTTCTTTTATGTATAATATAATTCTCTGATATAATGCCCTATGTTGACAAGTGACTTAAATACTATGCTAGAACTCTGATTATTGATGTCATAAATTTGCTATGAGCTATGAGTGTATAATTTTTATAATTTTATGAAAATTATACCTCACTGAGATGAACTAGGGCCGGATCAAAAGTAGTAGAGGAACTTAGTAACTGTGTTTCAACAAACAATCCGGTATATAAATTGAATATTAATTTCTAGAAATTATGTTTTGCATGAATAATATATTCTTATATAACTTTATTAATATTTGTTGTAAACATACTTTCAGAAACACCCTTTTTTTAAATAATAATAATAAATATATTATTGGGCTAGATCAATGTTATACAAAAGTAAAACTGAAACAAAAATAACCAGTAGAAGTAATAATAAAAACTTTCATCAATTTTCCTTAGATTCATTAGGTTCTTTGTGGAGTCTAGATTGACAGACATAAAAATATCATTCAGTGTGTCTGCTGTCCGCAACTCATCAGTAGCGAAACAGATTGCTTTAGCTGTTCACACACACAAACACGGTCTCCTTGTGTTCGCGAAGGGTGTATGTGGAGGACGCACGCGGCCACAGGGTTGTAGGGTCGCCCCCGCGCACACCCCACACCCCTTGAGGGATAATCGTGAAGGCGGACCATCGCACCCGCCGGGCAATCTGTTTTTTGGTATCTTTTGTCGTCCTCTGAACCGAATCACATAAATTTTATTTACGAATAAAATTGTAGGCCACTGTCGGCGCAACTGGGAATTTCTAGGAGAAGTAAAATATTTTTTTTATTTGTTTTACGATAATGGGAAGCGGACTAACTACTATGGTCATGTGTTGCCTCATGAGTGGATGATTATGAATATATGTGAGCAACGCAAACGGCCATGCTCTTCAGTGGGATTCGAATCCACGACCTCTGGTGTGCTAGGCTAGTGAGATAGCCACTACGCCGCCGAGATTAGAAATGTTAACTAAGTGAATCCAGAAAACTAAGAATAATTAAAAAAACAAACAAATTATTTAAGGCCGGTTGCAAAAAGAATAGTTAATCCATTGTTTATGTAACAACGCAAGATTAACCTATCAAAATCAACATTTATCCTAAGCAAAGAAATGGAGATATAAGAAGATTTTTGATAGGTAAATCTCTTTGTTGCACTAACAACAGATTTAACTATCCTTTTTGCAATCGGGCCTAAATGTTTTACTTCTTATGAGGTGTGTGACTAAATTATTATTATTTTTTAAATATATGATTCTGAAAAAGACAATTTAAATCGATGGATAGAGGAAGATACGTGTATGTGCTTTTTTATTATAATAATAGTTATTTGTACATCAAGGCACTAAAGTATAACTTTTTAAATAAGCCAAGAGTAATAAAAAATACTTTAGTGCCGAAGTATGTATTATATTTTTTCCATAATCGTTAAATTATTAATTAAAAACTTAAAAACGTCTACTATCTGCTGCGACGAGGATGGCTGTGATAATTCAAGTACTGTTAAAGTGTCAAATTTGGTTATAATTTTCATTATTTTTTATATATTTTTAGACGTGTTCTGCATGTGATCTGCATTAAATCCAATAAATTATTATCAAAGGTAAATAATAAATACATTCACCAATAGTATTATAGAAAAATTTGTTTATTATTTTAAGGTTAGAAATTCAAGTTTGACATAAGAGTCTGTGAAGTATTTAGACATAAGATTCTGTAAAGTTTAACTATTTTAGCTAATTCGCGTAGTAATATCATGTACTTTAGTATCCATTTCGGAAAAAAATAATTTTTAATATTACAAACTATAATTTTATTTGAAATTAGCGCATAGTTTTAATTGCACGTAAATGTGTTTGTGAAATGTAGGTTATAACATTCGATATTTAAGGGGAGTCTTCCGCTTGAGAATATTTCAGATTTTTGTAGGCGTTTCACAATTTTCTAAAAGTGAAACATTGTGTAATGCTTGCAATGTAAGTTACGACTTATGTTTTCAAGATACAAGGAAACCAAAAACCAAAATAGTTTCAAGGCGCTATGATCTACCTCAATTTATATTCTACTAATTTGGCGTCACTGCAATAAATTCTATCTTCAAAACATCAAAAGTTATAAGATTATGTGTAGTTTTTATTATTATTATGAGATAACATCATAGCTAATTTACTTATTGTATAGTTTTTATGATAACAAACTCCAGTAAGTAAATACTTTTTTAATAAAGCAAATGTGGCTTAATGTAATCTTCCATTATGATTACAAATTTGTTTATATGTCATTTACATTTGAGTATCTAGTTTTAGCTGGAATTCAAAACTTTATTACAATTACAAAAGCGATCAAAGTTAAAAAAAAGTTACGTAAAAATAAATAATTATGGCATTTATACATTTTGGGTGATGCACTGCACTATCGCTGATCTCTGTAAATAATATATATTTTAATGCATCAAGTGCGATTATTAGCCGTTAAGTTGCGGATCCCAAAGATATTAGTAGAGAGGGAATCACAATGGTAAAATTAAAATAACAACTATTGGCTGTGGGATTCAAACTTACGATATTATTTACCCAATAATAAAATAAAATATTGCAAATAGTACGAAACACATTTATAATTGCTTCAACTTTGGTACACAACTGAAATTTAATGCATAGAGAAGAAATCTGCTAAACAGTCCTTGACAGATATCATTTCAGGAATTGTACAAAACTTTTGAAAGCTTTTTATGAAATTATTATCTAGAATAAATATTTAGTAGCATTTGTAAGTTTAATTATAAATATATTGTTCATTTTCTACTCAAATAATTATTACAATATGTCAACACATTTACCCTCATTCGAACAGTATTTGATTATTTATTATTTTACGGGGTGTCGATGGAAACCACTTCTCCCCAAAATTGAAATAGTTTTCATTTTAACCCGACTAATCTAATGGAATAGTATGTAGTACGTACAATCATCTGCTCCTTTATACTTATTATCAACTTATAAATCAGTAACATCTTCATATATCAACCATCCATACAAACATAGACAATTATCCCTCTCATACCATACAACGCACGGCACTGGTCGGTTATCAGGCAGTTTCAGCCCGAGTGAACCTCTGCTTGGGCGACCAGGGACTTGCTCGCATGCAGCAGAGGTTATCAGTGACCATTGGGCCCTCGCGGTTATGATTGATGCTCGACACACGGTCAACCTGCTTTATCATCCGTGTTTATGGAATGTATCGCATCATTCGCTTCACTCGACACCCAGTACAAGTTGAGGTTGTGTGTTCGTGATGTGTCGAGTCATTTAGCTTCCTGTCTTGTCGGCTGTGTCACTTTGATGTAGATGCTCTGAAGATACCATGAATAAGAATACACATTCTTATTCATCCTATCATCTGAACAGTTGATTTGAATAGTAAATGTAAACTGGCGATGAGATACTTTGGATAATGTGTTCGTCCTTAAGATAGGGTTTCCGGATTCTAATTTCACTCGAAAATCAAATGAATATTTAACAAACTTATAATCATAACGCCATTTGCCCATTTTGAATGTGGCACTTTGTTTTCACAGATCTTGGAATACAGGATGATTCATAAATTTGAATTGAAATTGAAATGGTAGCTAGAAGGCCCAAAATAATTTCGTTTGCTTAAAAAACTTTTGGCAAAAACTCAATAACAAGAAATCTGGTGTGGGCACCACACTACTTTCTTATACATAAAAAATCAACTGAACACGTATGACTTGTTCCTTGCGTATGACTTCATTTTGATAATTATTATACATGTTAAACATGTTTAATATTTTCTTCTCGTAACTATAATTTAATTTTAAAATAGATATTAATTAATATCTAGTCTTTCAAACGTCCTAATTGATAATACAAATATTGCTTTTATAATATTTCAAACGACACACATTTTTGACACTTTTCAATTATTTGACACGTTTGACATAGATTATCGGAATATATTATTAAATATATAATTTAGTTTTTCTCAAAATTAGAAGCATGTACAACAAAAGTGCAAATAACATTTTATATTCCAAATACTTTTGCTAATATCTTTCATTTGAAACATATTTCACAGCTAATTTTATTTTGGAAAAAAATGGAATTTATTGTTGTGTGTGTTCAGTAAACTTCCTCTTCCGGTTCTTCAATTTCACAAAAAATCAACTTCTTCATATTTTCATGAAGCATATAAATTCCAAGTTTCGTTTACATAACTTGTCGCGTTCATGAGACATTGCACACACGGGCATCCATCCACCCATCCATTCATCCTCATACACATTGAGAAAATGGTCTTAACGGATTCAGTGGATGTCAAATTATGTATTTCCGTAAAAATCTCCTCAACGATTTTTTCATGATTCCAATACTTTCTTATACTTTGTATAAGAAAATAAAATGTTACAGCAAATGAAAGTTGAATCAATTAATAAACAGTCGTTACAAATTACAGCAGTTAATTACATTTTAAATAGAAATTGGAAATACTTCAAGGTTGAACAATGTTTAGTTAAGAAAATAATAGTAATGTATTACCATAAAAGTTACGGCTATTTAAATTTTTCTTTTATTGCTCAAAAATTGCTGTTCGGCAAATGATTGAGAGCAACTTACATACAAAAACACAACTAGAAAATAAGTTGCCGTTGAAATTCATTTAAATGTACAGCTGACAAATTCCCGGGAATTTATTTTTTGGGAAATATTCCCAATGAAAGTATGGAAATTTTCCGGAAACTTTCCTTCGTATTTTCAAAGTTATGTCAATGACAAAAAAAAATTATTGTATTTAAAATAACAACACTGGAAACAATAACTATCATGACATACCACGCTTTTAGTAAAATGTCTTTAATTTCTTTTTTAAGATTTTGTTTTTCTGCTGATGGACAAGAATTACATTTTAAAATATGCTAAACAAGAAATATAGGTTATGTTAAAAAGAAAAATTTTGAAAGTTTCTATAGGCAAGGAAATATTCCCGGTAAATTTATTTTGGGAATATTTCATTTTGGAAATTTTCCGATTGGCCAACACTATTTAAATGTCAATTCATTAAACGTCGAAGTAGGTTAAGTGCATAATGGTTAATAGTTTCAGTAACGAAGAATATGTAGATATGAGTGTGGTTTATTGAATATGTTTCATGAATTAAAAACGATTTCTACAAATCACCGCTTATGCCATTATTTTTTAAGCTATTGCATAGCTTTTATCCGGGCTTTGAGCGCGGCGACCGAATCAAGAAATTCCGTAACGAAAAAAACCTGACACCTCCCACTCCGACCGGCACAGCGGTGCGGCGTTAAAAGCCGTGCATCGTCTAACGTCGTTTCAGTTCGGCAGACTTCGGCACGGTGTTTGTGTGCGTGCGACTAGACGTATGCCATTGACGCGGTATTTTCCATATAGAGGATATCAAGTCTCAAACTTATGTTTCTTATTTCAGTTACCATAAACCTATTAGTTTCAAGGATAAAAATTCCTGAATAACCTACATATATTGTAAGATAATAAAAATATTTTAAACAATATTAACTTCTCATTTATTCAATAAAAGAAAAAAAATAGTTTTCTTATCGGTCACCACGCTCAAAAAGTGTAACTTGAATTAATATCAAAGAAAAAAACAAAGAAAAAAAATGCTGCATAAATAAAATAAATAAATAATTATAATTGCATAAGTTGATAAAAAAAATGCTATGCAATAGCTTTACCGCGGCAGTCCCCGAGTGCGACACGTATTTTTGCATAACTTACAATTAAGTAAATTATCAGATTTAAAAGAAATATGAAAAATAATTATTCTTCCCAATTATTTTCAGCGGTATTCAATGGGTAGATGCTAATTTAAAAGAACTGTAATTTTCTGTAACGTTTCGATTACTGAGTATTTTTCAAAAGTTTATAAAGAAAAAAAAAACTCATTATAATAATTATAGGATGTTCAAATGAAGCACCTTGTATAAAAATGTTTGTGGTAAGCAGTTAGACAATGATATATAAAACTTCAGACTTTGTTTGAAGGGCGTTATTCAAAGTAAAAGAGTTAAAAAAAGGCCGATGAATAATCAGGTACTAATTAAAAATATACAAGAAAATTCTGAATGCTATTAAATTTCTTCCAAACTACGATATCTTACATTTTCTGTAAGAGTCTGTACAGTTCGTACTTAATTCTGTATTATTTACTATTCTAGGTATAATGTTATTATTTATGGGAAGTATCTTTTTTTAGTGTTTTCTACTAGTTTAGAATTGAAATATTATATATTTAATTCTTTGTTATCAAGATATTGAGGATATGTTAAAAAATGAGTAAAATTTGCCGGCAGGCAATAATTCAAATTATTTTAACGGAAAATTCATGTTTAATAATACGTTAGACCTTAGTTCTTCGAATTATGAAAAAAGTGGCATGTTTAGTTTTTTGCAATAACTCATTGTATTCTGCTTATCGAATGCTAGAAATAAAATAACTTCGTTTTAGAATAAAAATAGAATTATTTCAAATTTGATTGTCCTATAAATCTTCCTATTCATTGTTCAAAATAAGATAAGATACTAATAACATAAGAACTGTTTAAAATAAGACATATTTCTTCAATTCACACAATCTGACAGTATTCTGTCCGCTATATCCGGTCGAATCCCAAGAACCGAAGAACTTAAACCCAAACTGTCAAGATTCGAGCCCAGCAGTAGTATATTTTTTACATCGCAATATTTTCCTCACAATTCCAAATCTCATGTGAATAGTGTTTACTGTAGTGAGGTGTTAAACGTTCATTTCATACCATTGTAGGCCTAATCCGACCTAATCCGTGCAGGGAATCTGGCGCACAAATAAGCCAATCATATAATAGAGCTGTTTATACAATTCTGATTGGTGTGGGCTATTTCGTGTTATTCCCAACACAAATAAACATAAATGTCCCAGTGTTCTGTATTGAACTGTGTGATTTTCTTTCGAGTGTACTCGTTTGTGACAGATTTTGTTTAGGTTAGTTTTGTCGGATTTCAAAAAATTGTGTAACAATCAATTGATTCGGGGTTGGGGTTTCGGTAGTTTGTGTTAAATAAACGAAAAATACATAGGAGGAAATAGAAATAATAACAAACTGAATTCTTTTTATATGGTATTCCGTTTAATATGATGTAAAGAGGCATCAATGGATACGATAAGCGTTGTTCACACAATCACTGGAAAATAAGCAAACTTAATTAAAAACATGGCATAGGCGTATATTATGAGATAAAAATTTCTCTTCGTTCATAATTCTCAAAATAAATAATAAATCAAATGAGTGCACATTATATGTTAAATAAATAATTGTTTATTATTTATCTACAATCTGTCAACATAATGTATTCTACACAAACATTATAAATAAAATTTATTTTACTTTTAGTCGTTTTTTTTTACTACATTACAGCCTATAAAATATACATCTAGCAATCATGAAAAATATCGATTCCTAAAATTCAGCGGAAATACATCTTTTGAGGTTCCCTGATTTCATTTTGACTATTTTTTTTTTCAATGGCGTCTGTGTGAATGGATGAATCGATGTGCACCTGTATGTTCTATAACTTACGATTACGAAAGAGAAGAACTAAACACCATATTAATAAATTTCATGAAAATGCAAGGAACTGAACTGCAAAATCGGAAGTGGAAGTTTACTTGACACACAATCACAAAACAATAAATAAATATGAAATCAGCTACAAAAAAAATTCCTATAAAAAGTGTTTTGCAAATATAAAATATTGTTTGGAATATTTTGGCCTCTGCTTTCAGTTTAAGAAAAACTAATTATAAATTTAATTATCCATTTTGAAAATTGACAAGTGATAAATATCTTTATCGTGTTTAATATCTATGAAATCAAAGGTCTCAGACAGAAGACTTAAACTTAGAAATAAAAATAATTAATTTTTGACTAACGCCAAATGCTTATTTATACTAGTTAATTGAATTCTACCAAGTTAGGTATAAAATTAAGAGACTCAGAAACCAGAGTTAATTAAATAAAGTTTATTAATTAAATATTTGACTGAAAAAAAGTGTAAAAATTTTTATTTTTTTAATTCAAATAATTCGTTCATTTGAAAAAAATTGTACAAAAACAACATTACCTTATTATAAGGAGAAAAGAAAATTCTCTCTCCAATAGAAGAATAAAAATATGTATTTTGTCACATTTTTGGGAACCGCAGATACAATTTTTATGGTAATTTATTTACTACATTGTTAACAAACAAAATGTTAAAAGTGAACATTGATCAAGATGGCTCACACTACTTTTTACTACTTGAATAATTTATAATTTTGAGTCAACTAAGGTATACAATAATATTACGATAATGTTTGAAACAATTAATAATTAGCATACTATATATAATTGAACTCATACACGAAAGAAAAAGTACCTTGGATATTACAAAACTATTTGGTAAGGTATAAGACGCATTTTCTAACAATTTACCGAACATTTTTGTAAATACTTCTAATTGTGTTTAATTTCTTAATTGTTATGACTTAGTAAAATAAATCACTTTTTTTTTTCGTTGCCAGGTTTGAATATTTTGTTAAAAACATTTTTTTGCAACCGGCCATATGTAAGTATAGAGAGATAAGTTCTTCTAAATTAGTAAAGTTTTAGTACTAATTGAAGAGGTGTAGTTAATAACTGATGACGGTGTTAGATAGGTAGATGATTTCCCTTTAAAATTTAATAAGAGCAAGTAATGAACGCTACCTCTTTAATCATTTTCTGGAGGCTAATCTTTGACAAAGAGTGCTTATATAATGAAAACAGAAATGATTTAGCCACACTCATTAAAAGTTGCTCTTAATTAACATTAATTAGCTGGAGAGCAAATATCTACAGACCAGCATCTTCATCAGCTAGATACCTGGGTTGTTTTCAAAACAATGTGCCTTTAATTATAATAAATGTTTTCCTGTGAAATCCAACTGGAGTCTTGAAATTTAAACCTTAATAGGAAGAATTTACTTGGATAGTCGTATGAAAAACAATGATAGTCATAGCACACTGCTACTCCGCTACCCTGGTACAAAATATCCGCTAACAAATGTATACAATGACACTAAACACATTTACAACATACAACGGACTTTATTGAATCGCATTCGTTCGTTGGAGTTAGATGTCGGGACATTGTTGAATAGAATACCGAGGGGGAGGAATCGTATCCGTATCGTAGCGGAGTTAATATGTGCGCAAATAAACTACAACTTGATGCTGACGGTCGCATGACGTTGGCGACCCTTCGCGACCATGGGCGCCGCGTTTGGGGAAGAATGTTCTAGCATTAGACCAATTAGACTCCAAGTTATTAAATAGTGTATTTCTTATATGAAAAACTTGATCGATTTGATAAAATTCATAAGTAGTTTTATTTTTATATAATATAGAATATTGGGCGTTCCAATTTCTCAGGGAAAAATAAATAAAATACTCGTAGTATAGCCGTGGGTCCCAACCCCTATGGGTTGCGAGAAAATTTTTGTGGGTTGCCATATTCAAAAAAAAATTATTTGATAATAAAAAATATAAAGTTTTTTTTCAGAACCTTTTAGGTAGTACTAAATTAGTGAAATGAAATTACGTTATTTATAGATGTAGAAAGATATTTTTTTAAGAAAATAATTCTCATATATAATATCCAAAGTGCATGTCAAACTATCGGCAATTACATGCACGAGGGATATTCGAAGGACTATTTCCTGATTAAAATTTAGCCAATCGCTGTTTCTCTCATAAAAAATAAAGCAAATTTTAAAAACTTCAGTTGACAGCAAGTCAGAATCACCTTGGTAATTTGTACTAGTGCGAATTATCGATAATTTACACTATTTTATGAGGGAAATAGTCAGTATAATTTCCTATAAAAACTACTTCGGCAGAAACATAAGCGCATATCTCAGAAGATTTCACTTCAGTTACGTTGATGATTAAAAAAAAGTCTACTGTCTATCCAAGGGTCGAGACTAAATAAAAAAAATTTGAAAGTTCGCATTATTAATTTTGGAATTTACCAGTAGGTCTTTTATTCACAATTGAAAAGATACCCCGCTAAAAACAGATATAGATAAAATAAAATGATGTTACCAGCTGTTAAATTACCCCATCCCCGAAAACGCTAATGAAGGGAAATCGTACAGGTAATTTAAATGGTAAAAATTTGATTGCGAATATATCGGCTGATGGATTCAAATTAAGAATATTCTATTTTGAATCAACGGGGTATATTGGAGCCTATAACCCAATTTTGAATTTGTTGCACATGATTCTACACAAAAAAATAAAATATGTGTATTGTTTTAAATCGATGAATTATTTATAGTTTACAAAAAATTACGAGAAGAATACGTGACGTAGTTCTGGTATAAGAAAGATGCATAACTCGAAGAAAAATACAAATGTTATCTGTTGTAATTTTATATTATTACATAAATAATTTTTTTGCCGATTGACACTAAAGGTGACATATGCCTAGGCTGTAAAATTTATTTACATAGCAACTATTCTACAAACGCATGGTAACCGTCAACAAATGCATAGCAACAGTTCAATAAATACATGGCAACGTAATTTGACAGCGATAACATTCAAAATAAACATATTAATAGTATGAGTGTAATTTTAACATTTTGTCAGTGATTACTTATATTATTTAAATTTTTGCCATACATTCAAAAAAGTTCTTTAGAATTTATCGAATTATTCCCTAAATTGATAATATAAGAGACATTTTTTTTGTAAATATTTTTAATTGTTTAGTAAATGATCGTGTTTAGTATTTTAATTGTTGACATTTTCAGGAAATGAATTTTATATCTTCAGCTTTCAGAAAATTTAGATATATTTTACTGTATTTTTTTTGTGTTACAGTTTTTTCTTGTAAAGCGAAATTAATTTAGCGTTTTTTTTTTGTAAATTTCCTTTTGATCGGTTAAAAGTTTATTATTTAAAAAGTATCTGCCATTTAATAACATTCCTGAAGAATTGAAACATTTTGTATATTGAAGACCTGTAATCTACTGCAAAATAGGTATATCAAATCTCTTGAATTTAAGGAATGTATTCTATATTTGCTTAATTATAAATAATAACAATCTATTTACATGACATTATTGTACTCGTATAAATGGGGTAACACGAACGAATGAGCATTCGGAATTATTCATTTATGCAACAAACCATGTAACAATATTCCGCATATTTAATGCTCATTGAAAAATTGAGAAGAAGCATTAGTTCGATAAATGCCGCAACTGAAATTATACTGATCCATTTATTTATCAGACGTCCAACCTTTCATTCGACAATCAATTATTTCACTCTCATTCTTCTCACAAAGACCGACATATTTTGGATACGAGTACGTCTTACGTCTTATATATCCATGTAACTACAACTTCAGTTATTTTTCTCTTACATTTATAAGAATATTTGCAGAACTATGGATAACTTAGAACTAACTACATATTAATTATGTCAGAGTGATTGATAAATAAGTAAATAAAACACATGTGAAAAAAGCTGGCGTTAAGCTAGTTTATACATTATTTGAGCTAAATGAACTAAATATAAAAAAATAAACCAATGGCAGTGTACGATAACGAACGACACTGTTCAAATGATTCAATTTAGCATCCATACCCTTTGGTGAAGGGCGAAGGGCGAGTTCTGAAATCACGACCGTATGATCTGACCTCCCGCCCGCAAACACAACCATTGTATCACAGTTACACACGTTACACGTATTCATTACATTTGCACCCTCTGTGTAGCTAGTTGTTCTCAGTCGGCATTACATGTGTTCGTATTACACCAGCGCCGAGGCCGAGGGTGACAATTAGGATAAACTGTGAGAAACGATTCAATCGTGAAATGTGAAATGTCTCAGGCTTTTAATTATGTTGGGAGTGATTTATTATGGTGCTAATTTAATGGAGGTATAAATAGATAATAGCGCTTGCGGTGTGGCACCATGTATAAAACGTTCGTTCATTTCAAGTTAGAAGCAAAAATAAATCTAGATCCTTCTGGATTAAATGAAACAATACAAAAAGATGAATTGATTCTACGAGTACTTAGCAGATTATTCTTGACAATTCTTTTAACCAGTGAAATATGAAATATTTTATTGTTTCACAGGTATCTACGTTTTAACCAATCTTGTCATTATTATAGTGAGATAGTGAGATTTATTCCCGGAAACAATCTCTGTAGCTTTTTTTTTGACAAATGTGAATGTAAATGTTAGATAGTTAGGTTAGGTTAGCATGACACTGAATTATAAAACACGTTAAGTGCAATATCTAATTTTGTTCTGCATTTGTGGATCAAAAAATAATCTGATTAAATATAAATCAGGACTTCGACAAATTTTTCAGTTTCTTTCTCAAACCTGTTTAATTTGTCGAAAAATCTATCATATTATTTTCAATTTATTCTTACTCTCTTGTAAGCAACAACGAAATGGATGCCACTCCACAAGAACAATCTAGGAATAGAGGAATAATGATTTAAAAACGGGGTAACGATTTTAAAAAAAATTTCAGGGATATGCTGGCTAACTAATGCAAGAATTCGAGATGACTGAAAAAATCTAGGGGAAACCTTCGTCCAAGGGGCATTTAATTCAACACATGCTACATTCTGAATAATAAATATAACATAATTCCCCTTAGATTAAAATGAAAATTTTAATAATACTTTTTTGTATCTATAAATGGTAATAAAGGTTTAATAATAATAATACCCTATTGTTATATTATTACTGAGTACCAAACAAATAGATTATTTTGTGTGGTAGAGCAGATCTCTGTATCTGACATATTTGTGGGTGTGAACTCCGATCACAAACCGTCAAATAATGTCCATAAAATTGTTACTAAAGAAGGTACCATTACCATTTTATGTAGTGACAATGACAATTTTTTGAAAGCAAATCTTTAATATTATACGTTCGAATTCCATAACCGACAGTTGCCGTTTTAACTTTACTCCTGTGGTTCCCCTTCCTCTAACACGTTTGGGCCATAATTTTACGGCTATTAACCGAAATTCACGCGCAGAAATATATCAATTACCGAGATCTGCAAAAGCTGAGGGCCACACTCAAAATTGATATAAGGCATGATAATAATTTTTTATATTATATTTATTCCATGCTGTATCGCCTTTACATGTTTACCGGATTGCTTTCAGGCGTTACAGTATTGTTATTTTTTACGGTACTGTATTGTTGCTCAGCAATATTTTATAGGATTTGATCAATAATATTGTTTTGTGGATTTATTTTTGACAAATGTTGTAAGGAATACCAACATAACAAAATTGGTTGCTATCATTATTTTATTTTTTTATTAAGACCAAGATGACCTGCTTACTTTTAAGAAAGACAGAAATTAAGATAGAAATAAAGGAAGCGAGAAAGTAAGGAAAAAATAAAGTAAACCTTCGTCAAAAAGGCGACGCAAGTATCAAATAAACCATTGTACTTGTTATACGACATACGTTCGTTAATGATTTTTACGTGTTACACACTTATAAACACCATTTAGCCAAGCCCTCTCTTGCCTTTGAAAATGAATCTACTAGTTACTAATTAACAGCTGCCTTGTAAAAATTTTACAAGTTAGTAAATAAGACAAATAATGCACATTGTCATAGTAATGCTTCAAAGGCTTATGATAAATCATTTAAATAATTTTTGACAGAGCAGTTGTGTAAGGACTTGGTTATAATTTTAATTTGATTTATAAATGAGTAACAAGTAAAATGTTGTATACAGGCAGGCAATAATTTGATATGTGTACAGTTTAGGAAATTCAAATATGAGCCTAATAAAACAGCATTACATTAGAATTTTATATTACTTTATAATAAAAATGCTTCTGTTCAATATTAATATTGTAATTATTGATGTTTTATTAAAATCATAAGGTTTTATCAATATGATTGACAGCACTGATCAACTTACTTTCCACCCAAGAGGTTGCCATATTCGTAATGAATGACGTATCTCTGAAAAAATTGGAATTGACATATTATATAGTGATTGTGAATAAATAACTATTACAGTACTCATTTCGAATTCGTATCGTAAACACTCATTTACCGGACTTATAAAGTAAATAATTATTCACGTTGTATACAAAATGTGATTGCGATTTATTCTTACATTCATAAATTAACCACAAAGAAAATGCCTTTTCCTTCTTAAAAATTCTAAATATTTAAATTATATACTGAGGCATTTAACATTATTTTCGTTTTCGCAGTCCGTTTTCAAGTACAATATAAACAGCTGTTAATATTCTCAGCGCCAACTTAATAATAAATTAAAATTACAACAGTGACATTAAACAACCCACTTAATCCTCTGTCAACATACAAAACAAATCCCTTCGCCCCCGTCACCAAAACTCATAATTAAAACTTTTTAATAAACCAGGATCACAAGCGCTGTAATCTTAAAATCTTCCCGCAGCCAAATCAATCACACGAAATGAAATTTAGCGGTGACAACTTCGCTAACTGAATCCTGTGGGCGTGCTAGGACTTTCCTCCGTGGCTAATATAGTCAGAGAGAGGAGAGAGACGGAGAAATTCACCGCAATGCATGCGGAGAGAGTGGTGTGCTCGGTGTTCCTGTTCTGGTGTTATGGGAACAATAAGCGAAGCTGTCATGATTCTCTTCTCTTGTTGGGTGAAAATGAAGAGGGGAGTCTCCTTCCCGCTAATATTGCTTCCGGTTGATCGTGACTCAAAATGTTATGAAACTGACGTAGTGATTAAACGATATTTAACATTTAAACACCTGCAGTAGGATAAATAATAAAGTAAAGGGAAACAAAGTAATCTACGGAATTGTAATCCATTTAAATTTGCATTGCAGAAATATGTGCTTCTGCTGTTGTTGATATAATTGCTTGTGTTTATATCGACTGTTTCTATTCTTAAAATAAAATAAATAAATATATAATCACGCCTTTTATCCATTATGGTTGCGGCACTCTGCTTACGCAGATCTCGGTGATATATTTTACGCGTGAGGTGTGGTTACCAGGTTACCTCCAAAGGTGTTACTAGTAGTACCACTGGGGAAAACTTAAAATGGTAACTGTCGGTTGCGAAATTCGAACTGAGGATCTCACGATACAAAGTCCGTTACGTTACCACTGAGCTATTTTTTCTACAGTAATTTGAAAATCACTCTCTATTTTCAACTAAGTATTATACTCCAAGGTCATAAATAAAATATAACAATTATGATAATTAACAAAACCTTTTGATTCTGTTTTGACAATTTTCTCAATGACGTCTGTGTGGATGGATGAATGTGTGTTCAACAAAAATGGGTCAAATCACTGAAAAATTATAATAAAAAATGTAGACTAAAATTCTAAAACCAAAATGAAACGTTCTGACTAATATTGTGAATAGTGGTTATTCAAACTGGTATTTTAAATTTAGAAATTTAGAAAGAGAAAACCTGATAATATACAAAGTCTTGGATTAAAAGAAAAAACCTGGGAATGAAAATGATTTTTCGACAGTAGCTCTATTTCTATTTGATTTAAAATTCAAACGAATTTTTTTGTGTCATCTTAAAAACTAAATTGGTATGAATGAAATTACAAATTTGGAAGTGGAAGTTTTCTTGCGAGAAAGAGAACTACTCGTAACACTTGAAAAATTCATTTTAAACTATCGGCAATTATTTTTACAATAGTTTATTACAGGTTAATCCATTGAATTTGGTGTCAAATTAAGGTTTCACATAGGAAAATTGTTCTAGGGCATCAAACATTAATTTTGAGCGAGGTTCAGTTTTTGTAGAAACACGTTTTCCAGGTCCCCAGAATTTTGTCAATCGTCGCTTGTCTATTTATATTTGAATAATCATAGTTGCTATGAGAACAAACCTGTGTCAACAGTATACAGGGTGTTGACCGCGACCCCGGAACATAGAACTTAACCATGTAAAATCATACTTTCGTAATTTCCTGCTTAACAAATTATATTAGACAAAAAAGGTTCAAATAAAGTTGAGAGATCATAAAAGTCTACATCAGAATCAATAAACAGAATTACATTTACATGCCCTATAACGCCAGAAATTAAATATGAAAATATTAAAAATTAGCTCAAAAATCGGGTTATCTTTGGAAATGAAACAAAATTGTATTCAATTGGAAATGAAAATTGAATTTTTTATTAATTATTATTATAAATTGCATAATTAACTATTTTTTTAAGGAATTTTGTTTCATTTCCAAGGCTAACCCGATTTTTGAGCTAATTTTTAATATTTTCATATTTAATTTCTGGCGTTATGAGGCATGTAAAATTAATTCTGTTTATTGATTCTGATGTAGAATTTTATGATCTCTCATCTTTATTTGAACCTTTTTTGTCTAATATAATTTGTTAAACAGGAAATTACGAAATTATGATTTTACATGTTAAAGTCGTATGTTCCGGGGTCGCGGTCAACACCCGGTATGTAAATTACCACAGCCCATACTGCTGAAGTTGCGGTTCCCAGCATCGAACCCGACACCTTGGTGTCCTCTATCAACGTCAACGCTAAGAAAACTTTTTGTAGTCAGTCAGTAGAGAACTCTCGTATAGTAATGTACTAAATAATTAAACATAATCATTAAATTAAATTTGTATGTAATTAATTCTTGTTACTCAACAATAAAATTTGTTTTTAAAAATCTTTCAAAGAACCTACAAAATATAACTTGTATATAAAGCATTATAATTCTACATTATATGCTGAGGTGACCACAACAGATTTTTATCTCCCGCATACATATACCGGATTGTCCAAATAATAGATGCTACCACTCATGTGGTACTACATAATTTTAAATTTTTTTTGCAGACTAGGTATGGCCACCCGACTTCCTTTGAAAGATAGAACGAAGGTAGTAGCTTAGATGGAAGTGTTCGGGTCGCCATCAGTAGTAAAAAATCATATTTTTTCTTAATTTTATAATGTGTTACTTTAGAGCTTAAATTACAATACAGTTGTATTTTTAATATCTGATAAATGTGTTTGTGAGCAAGCTCTTTACCTAATTAGTTTATTTATTATTAGAACAATAACAAAACAATATCTTTACACCAAATATAAATACCAAATAATCTGCGGTACAGTCACGTCACAAGTGAACTAATTCAGCAGCCGGCTTCTGCGTTCTGACACGGTGAGTGTTGGTAACACACCCTTCTGCAGCCACTAGCGAGCTCAGTTAGCCGCCGATATAAAAGTCTTTGCTGGCTCGTTTATTTTCATTACTGCTGCCACCCCGAGCTGTATACGCTATACCCTGTACCGTTGTATGTGCATGAAGTCACCCCTCACCCCCTGCGTCGCTACAGCCCTCACCCTACGACAGGGCTGTACAGTATTGTTCAGAAGTTATGCCCCATAACCCCTCCACAGGTACCAAAACTGGACTAAAAACCGACCAACGTTCTCGCTAGCCGAATGAGAAAGATAAACGATACGAAATGAAGGACAGATATATAATCCATTGTTTACCTGAACCACCTTGTAGAGATTATAAAATTTCACTCTTCAATATTACAATATTTGGCAAAATGCAAGTGAATATTGGATGCTGTACACAAGTTCGATGAGGCATCCAAACATCTTGAAATATAATAATAATAATATAATAAAACATTTACCAATATAAATACAAATAAGGGCCGATATTTCCATTTCCGAATAAAGTACCGAATAAATTATTCGCCGAATAAATGAAAAATGGCGCATCGAAATCATAGCTCAAATGATACTTATTGTTCTAGCTGTCATTTTGTTTTCTGAATATATTGTTAATAACACAATGTCACATGGAAAGAAACATTTAAGACTCTGTTTAATACTCACTGTTGAAAAAACTAAACGAATTAGTTAACTCCTCGCTATACAATACAATTTAAAATCATTTGACGGCATTATTTTGCGAACATTAATTCTTTTGAGCACAGCGAACAAAGAAAGTTAATATATTCTAAAATAACAAAATATTAACACCATTTTAAGAAGATTAGTGTAACCAATATTCAATAGTCATTTGTTGGCATTAACTTTAAAGTGGTCGAAGGAACCGCTGTTGTTTGGAAAGGGTGGAATTTCCAAACTAATGCTAATGACATTTACTTACCCCACTTTGTTTTTAAGTAAGCGAACTATGTATAAATAGGTTACATTACATATAATTTTCATTCTTGGTTCAGTTTTTGATCGATTAGAGTATTTTGTGTTGTGATGGAGAAAATTTCATTGGAGAAGAGAGGAAGAATAACCATCAGGAGACGGCTTCATGAAGTAGGGATTCATTGTAGGACGGCTGCGACTAAAATCGAGCTTATGCCAAATCATTTGCGAGCGAGGCTGCATTTTTGTGAAAAAAAAAATAGAGATTTCAATTGGGATACTGTTATTTTTCTGAAGAAAATACTTTTTCATCAGATGAAGACGTCAAGAAGCCGCTGTGGCGGCCAAACAACTCGCGTCTTCACCCACAACACGTCGTTCAAATCAGAAAGAGTGGGAGAATAAGCGTCGGGTTTTGGGGATGGATGGCGAGTTGGGCCCTGGTGATAGTGGAGATATCCGGAAAAATGAATGCGGCCTACTACTTAGAAATCTTGGAGGAAGTCATGTTGCGGTTCATACCGCAAGAATTGTAAAATCCTGGTTTAACGATCACCCGGAAATTACTTTACTCCAGTGACCTGCAAAGTCACCAGATTTGAACCCCATCGAAAACATGTGTGCAGCAATGGTCCAGAGAGGGACAGGAAATGTTCGAACGAAGCCTGCACTTCAACAAAATGTTCTCCGCGTGTGGGAGGATCTGCGTGGAAGCGAGTACTGCCAGAATTTAATTAATTCGATGCCGCGGCGAGTAGAAGCTGTTATGGCTATTGGTGTAAATATTAGGTTTTTAATTTAATTTTATGTATTGACGAACTTTTTGTGATATATTTGTTGTATATATTGACGATACCGAGGACGATACTTTTTGTGATATTTATGTTTGAACTGATATATTTGTTGTATAAATTGACGACACTTTAATCTCAATATATATATAATACAGCTATAGAAAACTAAACAAAAACAAAAAAAATTGACATTTCAGAGAACAAATTTAGATTTATTTATAACAGTGTTGTATTATTATCTTTAAAAATTTCATGGAATATTGTAATGATAATGGCGAATTTCAGTGTTCATTTCTTTCCATTTCTTTTTAATAAATAAATATTTCATTTCTGTTCAAATTTCCATGGCCGTGTTACAAATTTCCTAATAATAATTAATTTTAAATTGATATTTAATACCATAGAAGGTATAAATGAGGAAAAAAAAGATAAGGGTAAAAGAAGAGAGAGAAATAGGAGAAAATCTAAAAAGACTAGAATATAGACGAACAAAGAGAAAAAGCTGCAAATAGAATAAGTTTATAATAACTGGCGTGAAACCAGAAGAAAACTAAAAGAAGAAGTTGCAAAATTAATAACCAACTCGATAGCAATGTAAGGATTATTTTATTTATAGCAATATCAAAAATATAACACTGAAACAAACAATATTTTTGCAGTTGTTTCAAATTTCATCCATTAATATTTTTAGTTATCAGATAATTTGAATTTAATATGTAGTAAATAGTATGTTTTTGTTTTTTTTTTCTGATGAAAATGTAATTAATTTTTAACAGGGGTCGCAAATTTCAAGAAGTTTGGATGCGTCATCGAACTTGAATACAGCATCCAATATTCACTTGCATTTTGCAAAATATTGCAAGATCAGAAGTGAGAAATTGTATAATCTCTACAAGGTGTTTACCTGGTTCAGGTAAACAATGGATTATATATCTGTCCTTCATTTCGTATCGTTTATCTTTCTCATTCGACTAGCGAGAACGTTGGTCGGTTTTTAGTCCAGTTTTGATACCTGTGGAGGGGTTATGGGGCATAACTTCTGAACAATACTGTACAAGCTGATCACATGCTGGTGGATATATCTGATTTGTTAGGTGTGTATGATTTCTGGTGATTCCATTGACTCTAATTGTCTTAAGCCGGATTTATTTTGAAGAACAATTTTTTGCGAATTTTATAATTGATAAGACCAATAAATTGCAACTGAAATTACATTCTTATCAATTATATTAATTAAGTTGTATCTTTAAAAATTGGTTCAAACGCTAATTTCATGCAATATGTTTATAGTACAGGAATAGATCCTTTTATAATTTTTATATAGGTCGACAATCAAAATGCATCCCTGGAAACAGTGTCAAATATTCAATGTTTTTAATTTTTTTAGTCGTTGTTAAATGAAAGAGTTTTTTTTGCACTGATAATGCATACCTACTAAATGAAAAAAATACACTACTAGATTTATAAAATGTATGATTTTTTACTATTGACCATAAATTTTCCAAAAATTGTCGCCACATAAAATAACCCCAGTATTTTCTCCTTCAATAATACCTTTGGGGCCACTAATTTGACGGCTTGTGACCGCAAATCATCCCCAAAAATATGCCAGATACAGAGATCTGCTTTCAGCAGTGTGCCACAGCTAGAAATGTGTAATTGGCGAGATTATTTTTGAAATTTTCATCACATAAAATAATCCCACTAATCCTTTCGGCCGGTAAATTAGAGTAACACACATAGAAGTGGGTAAATGGCATGATAGTTCATGTATATATTTCTATTTCGGCGTTCATATAAGGTTATAAAAATGACAAATTTACACAACAGATACTATACTACGGAAACCCGAATACTGATTGGACGAAGAGAGAGCATAGAAAACGATTAAATATTTGTATATAGGTGTAGTTTTATAGTGTTATAGAGAAATTAAATTACCACACGATAATGAAAATAAAGATAATCTAAAAATTTGAAAGCAGAAAGATAATAAATAAATATTTACTTATAAAAAGGTTATAAACGCACTGAAACATGTCATTAAGAAGAGCCAAAGGTGCACTGTTTTTTGTGCTTCTCATTCTCTAGTGGTACACGAAAAAAAAAAATGAATTGCAACAATAGCAATATATATCTTACGTATAGTGAGAAGAATTTAGATATTTACAATGACAATATTTTTATTTATATTAGTAATATAATATTAATTTCGATTGCTGCTTCAAGAATCTAAATATTTATGTTTATTTGAAATCGGCACTAAAGTGCTCAAATATCGTCATTATAAAAGCTTCATTTCTTTTTTTTTGAGTATTATGAATGCTTATAAAACTAACATATCAATGGCATATACATTCAAAATGCTACAATACTACTTTTTATTATGAATCATATATTTCTTCCTTAGATGATGGGATAAAAACAAAAGTTTTTATTTGTGATGCACTTACCAACACAATTTTTTAAAATCTAATCTAATAATGCCTGTTTATGGCACTTGGGCGTTAGCAGATTGCCTTATGAAACTTTTTTTTTTTAATACTATTACTTTACGAGACATGCATATTTTTCTTTGTAGACTTTATATTTTAATAAATTATACACTAATTTTCTTTGATGTCTCGTATAAACACAATTAAGTTGATTAGTTAACATTTCTAGACACTTTAAGCAACCAGTAAGGCACACGTGTATGAACAGAATACATATTTTAAATGAAAATATTTTAAATTTTGTTGTACTTTTGGTTCTAAATTGAAATGATTGTAGTTTCAACTCATGAACTTTCACTTGTAAGGCAAGAGTTCTATCTACAGTGCTACAACTTAACCCCTAATAACTAAAATACGAATCCTATTTAGAGGACAAATCTGTGTTAATTTTCTACACCCCTAAGTCAAAAAATCAAAACAATTCCCATATGATGGCGAATTACAAACGCTTCTCCATTCTCTTCCAGACAATATCAAATCCTCGCCTGTGCAACTGACTCCAGACTCGTTATTAGCCATATCAAGACACCGCAGCGAGATGCTCTCACTCTTGTTACCACCCCTAGATCTCTACGCTACCCTACCACGGTACTGCCACCCTGTGTTGTTGTTAGTGGTGTTGTTGTGCGATGTTAGCTTCGAGCAGCGACGAAAGCGTATAACGTTGGGATAATTAGCGCCATGACGATGGTAAGTGGATTTAGCAGCGCCGCATAAAGTTATTCAATAACGGACCGGGATAAATCCAGCAGGGGTGGAACTAGGAGGAGTGAGTATGGATTTTAATATCGAGGTTATAAGAGGTGAGAAGGGTGAGTAGCTATATTACTTCATTATGTGTAACTCGTTTAATACGAAGAGTTTATTAATTAATTATCTTATGCTTTATTTATACTTTATTCACAGTGACTTTGTTCTGCAATTGCTGATCTTCATGGGGTACTTGAGGTATGTGTATTTATTTTAATATTTTTATAATTCTTATGTCCGGTTGCACCAACATTAGTTTAATTTTAAATTTGGCTTAAATAAATAAAAACGTATCTTTTTTGACATCAATGTCAATTACTCCATATGACATATAACTTCGATTTGCTTTTATTTATTTAAACCAAGTTTAAAATTTAACTAACGTTGGTGCGACCGGGCATTATTAATTTAATCGTTTTTATATGAACATAACCACTAACCATTAACCTCTAATATCGTTTATATGTAGATTATATTTCTTATGTTTTTCCTAAATTACTAATTAATTTGAATTTTGTGAAACTATAGCATATAATTTAATTATTGTTGTGTATACTCATGCTCCATTGTAATGCATTGGACTGTAGAGTACAAGATCCTCAGTTCGATTCTTCTACATGGAAAACTGTCACCGTAAATAAATTACCCCTAGGGCTCCTCCTCTGCTATCTTATTTGGGGAGTGTGAATTGACGGCTGGCAGCCATATTGTATGAATAAAAATGTATTATTTGCAAATAGCGTTATGATATATTCATTTATTATTGAATTTGGCCTAGTTGAGAACAATTTCAATTTAATATAAAATCGTATTAATCGATCTCAGATTTTATTAACTTTATGGATTTGATTGTTATTAATTTTATGAAATACATAATAAATAAATGAATAGATATACTGATAAAAATGTTTTCTTGAAACAAACAGATTCCTCTTAAATGAAGAGAAAAATTCATTTCAATAGTGCCAATCCGATTTCGTTTTCATAGAAAACTTTTGTAGATTTAATAAATATCCTTGTATGAAAATTAATTTAGTTTTGAAGGAACACATCAAAGTATTCGAGTGAGATTCATTATGAAGACAAAGTAGTTTGAATAGCAGTAGTATTAATTCAAAATGATATCGTTTTAAATAAAAACGTTTTGTTTAAAATTAAAAGGCCTCCCTTTTATTATTTTAAAATATAAAATTTTAAATATATTCATTTTCTTTTAATATGGGAAAATAAGATAATAGTATATTATAATACGAGTGAAGAAACTAAGAATTTCGCTCACGCCTGTGTCAGTATTGAACACGAGGTGTCAGCCGAGTGGGCATGACAAAGAGACATAAGTGAGCGAATTTGTTTCTTCACGAGTGTTGTATAGCGTTTTGTTCAATTATGTTATTCTAAGTACGTGTCGCCACTCTTGTGGTCCACATACTCAAGGTTAGGTTAGGTTCAATTTGGTAATGACAGATGAGTGGGTGAAAGTAGTGAGCGAAAGAACTGTTTATGAGTGTAATCGTTAAAAACACGGTTGAAGAATTTGGTTTTGATAGCAAAATAAAATTAATTTAAAAAACGTTAATATCTATAGCTTCTTTCCTCCTTTGTGTGCGTGATTTGACAGCTAGTTAACAGCACTTTGCAGGTAATAATATATCATATACTGATATTTACTCAAAAGTAGAGTGCCACATTCAGAAAAGGATAAAATATGTGATACTATATTATTTATTTGAGTAAAGCATATTTATTATAATCGAAATATAATCTATTATTTTAATTCTAAATTAGTTTTAAAGGACTGTATTTCTTCTCGCTATCTAGAAGTCATCATTTTGACGCAATCATGTATTGTAATCTAATCAAATAATTAGATTTTTAATTATAGACATATGAAACTAAAATTAAAATCGATTGACACAAAATTGTGTCGAACTTTCGTCGTCTTATTAATAAAGCACATTTTAATAGAAATCCAGTTTAATACAACATCTTCAAAAAATGTATATATCAAAAATATATACAGATTTTTAAATGTATTATTGTTATAATATATAAATTTCTTGAAGGAAATTCTTTCTAAAATTATCTCAATTACAAAATTGCAGTAACCACATTTAAATTCTAAAAATAAACACCTAACCGCAACTAAAATTGAAAAACATTCTCCCTTACCACAAATATGAACTTAACCAATAAAGACTAGAAATTGAATTTAAAACTTTTAAATCTCATAAATCGTCAAACTAAATGCAATTTCAACAAAACATTCTAATTTAATAGTTTGTCTTTTCGCCCATGCCCCATGAAGCATTCAACATTGACAGGAGGGGTAGTAGCTTTACGAAATAAACTCACTTAGCATGTATTGGCTGCTAAAGGGCTGCAGCAAATTGCTCGAAACAAAACAATTTTACGGGCGTTTGAATCAGGCTCCCTCGACTTGCTCTGACAAAGGAAACATGCATTAGAGCTACGGTAATGCGATTGGCTATACATCTTTCATGTTTTACGCTGACATTTGTTTTTTCTGTACTATCTGTATAAGTTTTTTGGTATTTCTAGGATATTGTGATATATGAAATCAGTCGTGTGATAAAGGATGACTTGTTCCAATTGTCCATTTAATTGCAGGGGACAAATTTCTGTTTAGATGATTGTATTAGGTATTTAGGCCCCGATACAGGGTATTCAATTGTGCCATAATTGCTCTTTCGAGAACTATGAGAGCTACGAAGTTGGTCTAATTTCTATTTTATTAGACCATTATAACGAGAAAAAAAAAAAATTTATTTCTACCAGTGGTTTTCAAAATATGAGGTACACCTATCATATATTAAATAGGAGGCAAATTCTTTATTCATTTATTCGATTCAGTACTTTTTTGAACACAAAGATATAAACGAATCATATCCTAATATTTCTAACAAAACAAATAAAAAAAATAGATGAATGTATGTCATAAACAAATTGTCATGTTTATCTTGGCCTTCCTCTTCTTCTTTCTCTTTAATATTTTGTCAACCTGCGATCCAATTTCTCTGAATTAAGATTTTTTCAAAGATTTGAGCTGTAATTGTAAATATCATCATGAACATGTCTTATTGTCTGAAGGATGAGGAACAAAAGAACATTATTTCAGCCTTTGTAATGAATAAATTTTTGGAACACTGTGCCTACATTAGCAATTATAATTTATAACTGTAGTTATTAAACTAATTTTTAATAACTATGCATATAAGTATAAACTGTTATATTTAATTGCATGGTCTATTTATAAAATGTTATCTGATTGTTATCTGTGTCAGTAGTTCAGTAGTGCATACGGTATAGTAAACAATTAAACACCTTATGCTAAATTTAATTAAAATGGCATTTTAAGATAAATTCTACAACAAATACCAGCATATATGTAACAGTGACACAGATTACTCATAGTTTGTTATAGATTAGTACAATAATAAAGTTTAAGATATGTCTTACTTATTATAAAGCAATTAACCTACATTTTTAATTAGTTGCATTTGATGATTTATCATTATTGATATTTATTTATCTACTTTTATTCAATTTTTCTCACAACAGGAATTTATTTTAATATTAAATTTCTTTATTGATACTCAAGGGCGCTCTATAAAATAAACAAATATATCATCACGCAATTAATTGATTTTGGGTGTGGCACTTTGCTTACGCAGATATCGGTAACTGACATACTTTTTCAGGAAAGTGCTGTTACTAACCGTCAGGCCTCGGCCCCAGAAATGTTTGATTAGTATGAGGAACATCAAGGGTAAAGTAAAAATGGTAATTGTCAACTGTAATAGTTATGAGTCCGGTAAATGAGTTTTTACGGAATACCTAATAAGAAGAGACAACAAAGGAAGCAAGTCAGGAATTTCGAAATGAGTACCGTGAAAATTATTAACGGACGTATGCCGTATAACGGTTTATTTCATATCTCGGTCACATTTTTGTACGAAAGTTTGCTTTTTTTTTCTTAAGAACAATTAGGAAGTCTGAAGTCAAAAATGAATGCCAAAAACGATATTGTGTATCAAATAATATTAAAATATGACTTAGAAACGATACAGTACCGTAAAGAAACAATACTGTAAAGTTCAATTTACCGGAATGAATTAGTCCGAAAAACATGCAAATGTGATACGATGCAAAATAAAATTTATTTTGGGCCCAAACTACTCAAATTTTAATAATTTTTGATAATTAGCTGAATAAAATATATCTAATTAAAGCTTATTTAAATAATTAGAATTTTTGCATTTATTTACAAAATATGTATAATATTTGTCAGTTAAATGTAAAACACAAGTGAATGAGATTGAAAGTTGAATTTTATTCAATTAAAATAACAATAACACTGCAATTGCGGATCTAGTAATATTGAGGATTTTCTGTCTATTCTACCATATTCCCTCTACCTATTTATAAGTAAGTTCAGTACCATATTGACTGCTACCACCAGCTCTGTTTTTGGGTGTTCTAAAATTATTTTATAAAAAATATGCTTCAAATAGAAGTTACAGAGAAATGTATTATCTACCACATTTATTTGAAGTATTTTTTTATAAAATAATTTTAGAACTATGTACATCTCTAAAACCGAGCCTAAAACACTGCTCTTAAAACACCCAAAAACAGAGTTCGTGGTCACTGTCTTTAAATTTTCTTCAATTCGCAACAAAATTCAAATATTGCAAACGAACAACATAATATATCACCAATAAATTTCCAGCCTAATCGCGCGATCCGGAAATTGCCGAAACAATGCAGGTGATAGAGTTCAGATTGATGGGCACAAATGATGAGTAATAACACCGGTGTTCGATTAACAGGGCTCGCCCTTTCGCCCTTTGAACAGCTGCAACCTTTCATTTCCCTACAATCACCACCACTCCATTCTCACCCTTAAGTACCCTTCACACAAGAACTCTAACCCTACATATATTAGTGTCTTGGTGTGTGCAATGTTGGCGTATGTTTATAAATCGAGTTTGAACGTCGTTGGTTATTGAACCATCAACGAGTTGCGGACCCACGACACGACCCTCCTTCGCTAATCAGCTCGGTTATGGTTAATAAAATACAGTTGGCGATGTAGTTAAACGTTTATACGGAAGATTGGAATGAATTATAAATGATTGTTTCATGTAATTTGATTGGAACACGCGAGGGTGGACGAGGACGTATTCTTGAAGGATTTCCTCAATCTGAAAGGACTAAAATTAAAGAAGGATTTCTTTAATGAATTTAAATTGTGTGCCAAGATTTAGATATGTCACTGTTACATTCTTCTAAACTTAAGCAATTATAGCTACGAACTTTTGAGGAAACATCATATGCTTGTTTACTTATTTTAGATTGTTACATAAAGATGAAAATATAATTTTTCTACTCCTGCTTTGAAATAGTTATTTACATACCAAATGCGGGAACGCTTGGTTCCCGGATGAGTGTTTGGCGAAGCGGGCTTGCGAGCGCTGCCATAGAAAGAATCCTGGAACCAAGTTCACGCAAGAGGTTTGTACAATATTTTTTGTACGAAAGGTATAAAATTAATAACAGTCCATACAAAGAAATGAAGTTCTTTAAGGAGTTATTTTAATATTTTTCAAAGTTACACTATAAATATAAACACAAATTAATTTGTCTAATATATTAGAATATAATTAAAGTATTTAGAATATTTACCTCATTCACTTGTAAATTTAATATATTTCTTATTTGTATTGAGATAACTAACATTACATTTCTAGGTTATGCATTTTACAGCTGTCATATCGGGCAGATTTTATTACCAACATTGGTAACCAGATGCACTAAATTTGTTATTTGAAAAATTCAATTTCATTCTTATTCCATCATTGTTTATATTAATATTATATAAAGGGATGTTTGAAATACTATATTTTTTTATTATAAATATAATTTATTAATAAACGCCTTAGAAATAGGAATGTTTTCGTCGAAATTTCCCGGTTGTCTATCTAGTGGAGACCTGGGAAATGGACATTTCGGACGTTGCTTAGGCAGCGTTAAACAACACATTTCAATGTATGACTACAAAAAATTATTTTCAATTTATTCTCACTCTCTTGTTATATTATTACTGTAAATTTATTATTAAGTATGTTTAATTATATTTTCCCATTGTTTTGACAACATTATTCCGGAATACCCTATTTACATTGGTATAAAGATAATAGTATGTTGAACAACTAGTGTTACAATTAGGCATTGTAATACGAGTTGTTCATACTACTTTTCCTATTTCACGTTCATAAATTCAATAAAAAGAAAAATAAAATAAAATTTTACGACATGTTTAATATACTACTGGTCACAAGGGGCTTTGCCCGCGGGGCCTATCGAGTTCCAGGCCGCAACCCCGACGCAGGGGCTCCGATTCAATAATTTTATGTGAGCAATGACAGCCCCAAGTTTGACAGACTGTTAATTTTACAAATAATAAATTCCCCAAAAACAGTTGCACAAAATTCAATTTTGTAGCATTGTCTTTGAAAAAAACAGTGTCACAAAATTTAACTTCATTTATTTTTATTTCAGTCTAAAAGATAGTAACAGTGATATTCTAAAGCCCAATAGTTAAATTTGCACTTAATAGTATGAACATTTCGTGTTATGATCGGTGTTTTTAAATTAGTAAATAAATTTAAATTGGAAACATATGATATAAATGATTAATCTGTTTTAGGAATCTACTTGTGTGTTCTTACTCATGTAGGTATGTATAAATAAATAAGTAATGATAATATCTATCTCCTTTACATTGTATGTATATTAGTTTTGAAGATATTGTCAATAGATAAGTAAATAAATCAATTACACTATCAGATTAGTTTTCCTCAAATAATTTTTTTTTGTATTTGGAAAAACCCAGCTTTTCAAAGTTCACTTTTATTTTATTTTATATTGTATATTAAAATAACAAAATTAAGACACTAAATTTGAATATTATTTTCTTTAATTGTATTCAAATTATAGTATCTACAATTAGTTCGCAAAATTGAAAATTTTTTTTGGAAAAACATTAAAACCTTAAACATTATCTATATAGGGTTTGCCATTTAAAGTTGCCATTTAAAATAAGAAAGTTGCACCCCGCATTTTGAGAACCACTGGTCTAAAAAAATTCTTGTTTCGTTCATTTTAATTGTCTTATAATATAGAAATTGTTTGCTAATTTAACCGACCTCGTAGCTCTTATAGTTCTCGAAATAGCAATAGTGTACCACTTAAAATGAACAGCCTGTATACAGCTCAGCCGGTCATAGGCATTTTACATGTTAAATAATACTTATGCAATTTCCTGTTTCCCTAATCATTTTAGAGGAATAAAAATTGAAGAGATTTAATATGTGCATCTGAATCAGTAAACAAATTTCATTTGATGTAAAAGAGGCTAAAAGACGTTAACAATATAAAAAAATTCATATTTTATAGTAGGTAAAGTAACCAGAAAATATTACAGCCAGGCATTTATCAAATATGTGGGGAAAGTTTACGAAAGACTTGAGTTTGAGCATATAATCAAAACTAGATTTATGTTTTGTATTCCTTATAACTGAATTTTGTTATTAACAATTATATTACACTAGAATAATGAATTAATTACTTACTTAGATGATTATGAATATAATGTTAAATATTTGCTCCAATACAATAATTCTATTTCCATGGTTACTCATTATAAAAACAATATTTGATATTTTTGGACGTCTTTTTAACCTTGATTAAAAAAGTAAACTGAATATTGTATACTGATTCAGATGTAGATATTTAATTTCTTCTATTTCTATTAGAAACATTTTTTCCTAAAATGATTAGGAAAGCAGGAAATTACATACCTAAGTATTATTTAACATGTAAAACAGTTATGCTTATAACCAGTTGAGACAGTCACCATCATGTATACGTATTTCCAGTACTTATGCAATTTTGATAACAGTGTAAAATACATATATGAATTCATGAATTTATAAACGCACATTCATTCCAGCTATCCACTTATTTTAAATTAAACCATGAGAATATGAATTGCATAGTCGACATCGTGCTTACTACATTTAAATAACTATAATCTGCAATGAATCTTCAAAGCCTTTTGAAAAACCAGAATATTTTAATCTTACCCAACCCTAAACTACCCATGCAACTAATAAAATCCTATACATTTCACATCTACCATTCCAAATCGATTAGCACATCCAAGCATTGAAATTACAACTCCTAACATAACCTCACTTTCTAAGAACCACCAATCAAATCTCACATTGAATGTCTCCGTTCTGTTCTTGTCCTTATTTCAATCTTGGTCCTGATCTTGACGGACAGCTGACGGGGTGCGGGGAATAGGACCCAGGACGGTGAACTGAGCTAATCCATCACGGAAGAGCGAGGGGAACTGACAAATTGTTGTATTCAGTAATAGTTACATGGTCCGACACCTAGAATATACGGCAGTGTGCAGTTATACCTGGGTGCTGTGAAGTTGTCAGTGCACTGAATGGTGTTAGAATGTGCCCGTAGAAAAGAGTAAAGACTTTAAATTAAACTAAATAGAGTTTTGGTTATCTCTAATGATTATGAACAATGTTGATCAAAGGAATTAGAATACGTACATAAAACAGTCCTTTTTACACTAAAACTTTAAAATTCGATAGTTGAAAAACTGAGGAATCCATTGTTCTTCTCAATCAATATTTTGTATCAATTAGATTCAGTTAAGAGATATGTAAATAATGTTTTGATTTTCAATCAATTATTCTTTAATAAATTTTTTCTATACGGTTTTATTGGACGCTAATTTCTTCACCGTTTCTGCTCATAATTCCTTTTAAGCAGTTGTTCCCTGTCTTTTGTGGTCTTGACTATTTAGGAATTCAAATTATATAACCATACCATTGCATTTGCCTTCCTTCAATTTTCCTTTTTGCTGGTTCTATTTGCAGCTTTGACTTGCTTAAATCATTTTGCAGTGGTGATATTTATAGACTTAGAACTAATATTCTAGATTTGCCACATAGATTTTCATTAACAAAAATTACTATAAGTAAACAATTACAAATACAAAAAGTCAACAACATGTTCTATATAACCTAAACTATTTACTTATTTTAAAATTATAAAGACAATAAAAATTGTCAACTTTTCATAAAATACAGTCTCAGAATAATAACAAAGTTATTAATTCACAGAGACCGGCCAAGCTAATCAATCGGTAACTACAGACGCGTTTCGCTCTTATTGGAGCTCATCAGTGTAGTGTAACCCGTCAACTGCTGTGAGGCAGTGGCACCGATTGACTGGCTCAGCGAGATCTTAGATCCCAACAGATTGGTAAATGGAACTGAGAAGTAAATAAATACTTCCAGACCCATCTACCGCTCGCAAACTTCAACAGAAGCCGGTCTCTGTGAATTAATATCTTTGTTATTATTCTGAGACTGTATTTTATGAAACAGTTGACAATTTTTATTGTCGTTATATTTTTAATATAAATGTTTCATAGACAGTTTTCGATTTTTGAAAATATTTACCCATTGTTTAGGTGCAAATAGATTGCAAATAAAAATTTGAATAAAAAAATTATTTTGTATTATGTCTAAATTACCCTTCTTTAGTGTTTAATTTTTGTCACTTGTAATTTACAAGTTTGCTTCTTTATTTTTACCTAGACATCGCTTTCATACTTACATACATTACATCACGCAACATACGAAACACAGGGGTGGCGCGAACTCTGAAATACATTCAACCATCAATTATTTTCTCCAAATATTTCTATCTTAGAACAACATTTGTGCCTCGTCTAAATTCGTAGTGCGATTCATACATGTTTACCTATACTTTACATTCAGAATCATTCGTCGACGTAAGAAACCTCGGTCATACCTAACCACTTATGTCTTAGACATCCACGCAATAGTTCATCCTCAATCTCGCTGGCATATCTTAGTTGCATTGACAACTGCTCGAGATAGTCAAACTACCTGTCCTCAACTGACTCATTCTCACTTTTTAAACAAAATTCTTCTCAGTTTCGCAGTCATCGTATATCCATACTCCACACACTTCTATTAAATTCCTCCTTTCTTCACCATACGACACTATGGGTAGAAATATAGAAACATATAATTATGAGTAATTGTGGGAATACAAATTCTTAACTAGCACACCAGAGGTCGTTAGTTCGAATCCCACTGAAGAGAATGGTAGTTTGTGTTGTTCACATAAATTTACAAAAACCAATCATTAAACTGCATTTTACCAATAGTAGTTAGTCCACTTAACATTTTCATAGAATAAAATAAAATTTCTTAACTAAAGTCTATAATTTATATTAAATTTATGCCCTCCTCACTCAATATCAAAGGAAAACTAAATAAGATCAATAAATATAGATTCTTCACATTGTTAAACTACCAAAAAGCATAATTCGGTTTTATTAGAGAATACGTGTTTTTAATATTTTTGTTAATATTCTAGATTATGATGGCATTATACGAATCAAAAATGTTACACTCGTAACTTTTGATTCTAATTCACCCCTGAGTTTCCTCGCTAATTTATAAAATCTTATGTTAATGTTAACAGCAATAACCCGACAGCCTCACAGTCTAACCCTGCCCAACAGTACCGCACACATTGCCCTGTATACTAATGTCCATATAATTTCACAAAGCAAACCGTTTCAAATGGTCTTTTTGGGGTGAAATTGGCCGTGAGGGTAGTTAACACAAACCGGCCCACCTCCTTTCATAAGATTCTCCCATTTCACGGGGATTTGCAGATATTTAACCTACAATTCTGGCACCGGAAATACGTAAGAAAAAACGTACCTGGCAGAGGGAAACTTACATCGCTTTGATTGGTGTGGAATGACAAGTGAAGGATGGGTATTTGATGAGGTTGAAGTCAGCGCCGCGGAGTCGTTACGTCACACTCGTCACAGGCGGCCATCTTGATCGGACAGTGTTGCATTATGTTGCGCGGTGTACACAGGTGTGCAAGGACAATGTCCAAGTTGTATTTGTTAAGAGGGTGACTTTTCATAGTCATTGCGATGGATTTCCGGACGTACGGATATTTCAACGACCTTTGAATTTTCCGTCAGTATTGTCAAATTGTCGATAGAACTTATATGTACCTGTGTTAGTAAAAGTTGTATAACATAACCTACAAGCCGACTATTTGCTAAACTTTGATTCTCATTCTTGCCACCAGGATTTCTAACCTATTATAAAATTCGATCAGAAATATGTGAGGCAGATTTATAAAAGAAATTAACGGCTAATATCATTATAATATTGGATAAAAAGCTGCGTTTTAACGAATTGGATTGTGGAATATGAAATCTTTAGTTCGATTCTTTTAACTTGCAAAATATATCACCAAATAAAAATTTGTCCAATGAATTCCTCCCAATTCAGATTTATAAAGATCGGATATTACACGCATAAAAATAACAGATATCGAGAGCTGCTTCAGACAGAATTACGAATTGATAACTGCTGACTATCTATACGAATAACGAAGTATGGCAAGTATGAATCAGTTGCGAGGTTTAATATAATTTCATCCTTTTCTTAATGACGTCTATGTGGATGGATAAATGGACGTTTGTCAGTATGTATATATGATAACTGACGAACGAAAAAAGTAGAGCACGAATCTTCGTAATTATATAAGTTTCGTATGACAATAAAAGGAATAAAGTTGAATTACACAACAATTACAAAAACTGAAATGGAAATTTACTTAACATACAAAATAATGAATTTAATTTATTTCGAATACGTTATCATCTACGTAAAAAGGAATTAATAATATTATTTGAAATATAAAACGTAATTGAAAATTTTTTTGTAATAACTAATTCTAGTTTTAATAACATATTTTGAAAATTTACGTCTAATAAATATTGAATAAACTACAGAGTTTGTTATCAAATTAAACGTATCAGGTAGTAAACTAAAATTCAAAGGAAGAAAATTATTTTATGACGATCGTTTTATTGTTTTTAATACAAGCAGTGAGTATACATATTATATATATATATATTGTGTATTCAGTGATACAAGTTAATTAAATCTTACAAAATTTTTGTATCAAATTCAAGGTCTTAATATAAAAAATTAATATATGATAGAACGATCTTTTTTACTGTAGTTATTTGAATTGTCCCGCTTAGTGTTAAAGGTCTTACAGAGCTACAGAGGAGAGCTTCATTAAAATATCTTACTTTTGAGCGATCGTCAATTCTTTTTAAAATAGTAATTCTAATTTTTTCGAAGTTGGTATCACATTATAACCTTCTGAAGTGGGAATATATATTATTAGGGATTTATCCTTTTTGGATTTGGCACAATGCTTACAGAAAATCACGGTACATGAAATATTTTGTAAAACATGCAGCACAAACATTTGTATCTATGACGGATGAGGAACTAAAGGTAACTCAAAATTTATCTAGAATGTTTAGCGGTTAATACCTACAATTCAATCTGAATGAAAATTATATTATTTAACTAGCATGAAAAAATATTTTCTGAGGTTAAATAAATTGATACAAATTAACCACACCCATATTTTTATCAATAATATTTGATGTACTTGTCTGAGTAGGTATTTATATATTATTTATGTTGTTTTGTTTGCTATTCTGATTACAGTTTTTTTGCATTATTTTTTTGCGAAATTTTGATTTAAAAATAGATAACATTATCTCAATTAATTATAATTAATTAAATATCATTACTTATCAATAAGAAAAAAATATGTATATTGTCTTAAAAAATATATTAAAAATAATTAGAACTGATATGAGTAAAATTTATGTGATAGAAAATCTTCAGGCAGATATTGTAACAGTTTTCTAATAATAGTTGCAGAAGATAATGAATAAAACGTATTCAGTTACATTAATTATGATTACAGTCAAGTACAAATAGTAAATCAACTACATGTACTCCTAATTCATAGTCTTTTCCTTTTTTTACTTTCTAACACTTAGTATGAGGAAGTATGGGAATCCGTTTAGATCATTATCTCAATGACGTTTTTGTGGATTAATGGATATGTCCGTATATTAAATTATTGAAACTCGCGAACGAGAAAAGGTACAATACCAAAAAATGAAAATTATATAATTCATGACTATGTAAAGAACTACGTTGATTTTGGTCATAATTGCGAAACCGGATGTGGACGTTTATTTGACATACAGAACAATAAATTTAATTTATTTCCAATACGGAACCAGGTGTTGAAAAAGTTTCATATAAAGATGATAGCATTAATCTTTGGAATAAAGACTGTTATTTATAATTTTCTTCTACTTGTGCTCAATTATATGTTAAATAATATACTTGAATAATCACAGATATAAAATGAGAATAAAAAAATAACAGGTATCATTGAACTCATCTATTATTTAATAGCAAAAGAAGAAAACTGCAGGATCTGTCAGGAAATATTTATTTTACTTAACTTTGACCGGTTTTGAGCCCTACCTGGGTATATGGATTCTAAGGACTTATTCTATTTAAATTAATAAAAAGAGTCCATGCGTAAAAAAAAATTGTGGAAAATCATGGAATGAAAATTTAGAATGAAATGTGTCTCTCTACTAAATTGCATTATTTTTGTATACAAATACAGTCCCCAAAAAATTAGTCTGATTAAAATTTTTACATATTATTTTATCCAAAAAATGTCTTCCGAGTTCACCCTCCTTGACAAAAACTTCCGACGTTACTAAGTGATGATTTAATTTTTTGGTATAGTTTTCGTGTAATATACCTTTTAATCGTTAGTAGAAATTGATAGAGTTGGGAAGTGATGATGATATGAAATAAATACCCGATTACAATTATAACGATTTATTCAATACAATAGCAGTAGAAAAAGGTACACTTCATGTAATGTTTTTATTTACATTTACAATAATATTTCAACTTGTTTTTATTTGTCTTCATGGTGATACTGTCGTCATGGTGATGATTGACTTTTTGGATCAGGTCGTTCATGGAGTTCTCGCTGACACTTCCCCTCGATCTGAATCAAAAAATTAATCTTCTACCTACTAATTGATTTAAGCCCGAGAAGTCTAACACATTTCTCGTGCTTCATCTTCGTCAATCCTTTTGTCAGGATATCAGCTGTCATCTCGTCGGTTGACACGTACTCAATCGACACCAACTCCTGCTTGACTGCATCACGCACAAAATGATGCCTAATGTCGATGTGTTTTGTGCGTGCATGGTATATTGGATTCAAGGCTAACTTCTGTGCACCCATGTTGTCGATTTTCAGGATGACACTCTTCAAATTAACCCCAAACTCATCTAATAGCCTTTTCATGTACATAGCCTCCTTCGTTGCTTCGGATAAAGCCATGTATTCGGCCTCCGTCGATGACAATGCCACGGTGCGCTGTTTCTTGGAGTCCCAGCTAACTGCGCCGCCGTTTATCATAAATACATGACCAGTGTATGATCTTCGGTTTATGTGGCATCCACCCCAATCAGCGTCAGCGTACATCATGGGCTGCTCGTTGGAACGTCTAAATACAAGACCAATATCGCTTGTTCCCTTCAAGTAGCGCAGGACCCGTTTCGCTGCTTTCCAGTGAGTCTCCGTATAACAATCATTGAATTGACTCAAATAACTGACCGTGTGGGTTATATCAGGCCTCGTCCCCACAGATAAATACATCAAAGCCCCTACCAGTTCTCGATAAGGAACTTTTACCACATGTTTGTCCTCTTTAATCTTTCCATCTGCAAGATTGAGACCAGGTTCCAATGGTGTCGAAACCGGTTTACATTCCGACATGCCAAATCTGTCTAGAATATCATGAATGTACCCCTTTTGGCAAATTCCGATACTATTCTCATTCCTCGTGAACTCCAGGCCCAAACAATATTTGACATTGCCTAATTCTTTCAATTCAAACTTGGAACCAAGATGATTTTTTATCTTCTTTATCATTGCATCATTACGTGACATGAGTAAAATGTCATCAACGTAAACAATGATGAAACTTCTATTTTCAATTGGCCCAATATGATAAATGCACGGGTCGGCATTCGATGGAACAGCTCCAATTTCTCTAAGTTCCTTATCGAGACGAAAATACCATGCTCGGCCTGCCTGACGCAACCCATACAGAGCTTTTTTCAATAGGCAAACCATGTTGGTCTTCTTCAGCTCGCATAGCATCTTCTTCGCAGTCTCCAGTATGGATCTGTTTCCATTCCCTACCCGAATGACGTGCTCCAAAATATCTTCGAGGTACTCCGGTGGTTCCATCAATATATGTTCCTCAATATTGCCATTTAAATAGGCAGTGGCAATATCGAGTTGTTCTATTTTCATATCTTGCTGAATTGCTGCAGCCATCGCTGCACGTATGGAACTCAACCTTGCAACCGGTGCAAATGTTTCTCGAAAATCTACGCCTGGCCTCTGAGAAAATCCACGTGCAACCAAACGTGCCTTTCTTTTCTCAATTGCTCCATCAACCCCGTACTTATTTCGCAAAACAAATCTGCTCCCAATCACCTGCTGATCATCAGGACGCCTTACCAAGATCCAGGTGTTGTTTTTGATTAAAGAGACTACCTCTGAAGCCATCGCATCTTTCCATGCAGGTGAGTCGCCTCCTCGGATTGCTTGTGCAACAGGAATTTCTGCAATATTAACAATTTCTACTTCTTCCGGTACACTTCTGCTCTGATCTTTGCGAGGTCTTCCTGGTCGTCCAGTTCTAATTATACGTGGACGGCCGCGTCTTCGAACCGGTATAATTTCTTCATTTTGAATATCTTCTTCCCCTGGTTCCTCAGCGACAATTTCTTCATTTTGAATATCTTCTTCCCCTGGTTCCTCAGCAACCTCTTCAAAGTTCTCGTCTACCGTATCTTGTTCTCCCAATTTCAGTTCAATGTCGATCTCTACATCTTTCTCCGTGTTAAAATTACGCGAATCATTTTCCGGGTAGAAATCTTGAAACGACGTGCTCGATGTGCTAATGTTTTCTTCTAAAAATCTTACATCTCTTGTAACTTCGACTTTGCAGACTTTCGGCAACCAAATTCGGAAAGCCTTCGATTCCTCGGAATAACCAATGAATATTCCCTCCCTGGATCGAACGTCGAATTTTCCCTTTGTCGGAGTTTTATTGAGGCAGAATACTTTGCATCCAAATTCTTTAAAATAGCTGACAGTTGGTACTTTGCCATGCCATGCTTCATAGGGTGTTTTTCCGTCGAGCTTCTTCGTCGGACAACGATTTCTGATATAGTTTGCCACAGAAACCGCTTCAGCCCAAAACGATGGCGGCAAACCAGACTGAAGTAGAAGACATCGTGCAGACTCTACCAAAGTTCGATTTTTCCTCTCCGCCACCCCATTTTGTTCGGGTGTGTAGGCCGTTGTAAGTCGACGTTGAATTCCCTGTAACTTTAAATATTCGTTGAATTCCCTATTTACATACTCACGGCCATTGTCAGATTGCACAGCCTTTATCTTCATTTCGTGCTGCTTTTCAACGAATGCCTTGAACGCTTTAAACTCTTCAAGTGCTTGACTCTTGTTTTTGATGAATTTTACCTCCGTCCATCTCGAATTGTCATCAGTGAAAGTGATGAAATACATTGACCCACCGTTCGACTGTACTCGCATTGGACCACATATATCTGTATGAATCAGTCCTAACTTCGTTGTTTCCCGATTTGATTCCTTCGGAAAAGATGGCCGCGTCATTTTTCCCTGAATGCAAATCTCACAACTCTTGATTTCGTTTCCGTCCTGCAGGTCAATGCCACGAATCGATCCATTCTTCGATGCGTTAATTAAATCACGGTAATTGAGATGACCCATTCGCCGATGCCAAGTCTGCGTGGTGGCCGATGACTTGCCTTTCTTGGGAACTATCGATTCCGCATTTCGACAGCTATCTAACGATACTCCTTCTACATAGTAGAGATTATCGACACGTTTCGCAACCACTCTTGCATTTCCTTGAGTGTCGACGATCGTTGCCTTCTGTTTATTAAACAGTACCTCGTACCCTTTATCGGTGATCTTCGCAACAGACAGCAAATTTGTCCGCAGCTCAGGAACATGTAACGCATCATTTAGAGTCACTTCACTCCTTTCACCATTCAAAGCTGTCACAAATTCTGCAACTCCTTTAGCTTTTATTTCTGCAGATGCATTGCTTGCTAACTTCAGTTTATCCAATTTGCTCTCTTTGACATCGGTGAACATGTTAATGTCTCTACAGAGGTGTGACGTGCAGCCACTATCTAAACACCAAACATTTTTAGTTACGTTATCTACTATTTGACAGCTGTCATGCTTGTATTCAGTTGACAAAAAGGATACGTTTGAAGGTTTTCTATCGTCAACTTGTCGTGCCGTACACTCAGAAGCTTTGTGCCCCTTTTCGTGACATCTAAAACACTTGTACTTGAACGTATTTTCCTTCTTTTGTTCCTCTTTCCTCTTGTAACCGAAATTGCTTTTTGGTTTCTTCGACTTCTTGACGTACATAGCTCCCTGGACTGTGATTGTTGAATCTGTGTTCCTTCTTGCATCATACTCTTCGATTATTTTAGTACGCAAATTTTCGGGTGTAGGTAGCTCATCACGACTTTCTATGCCGATTCTAAAATTCTCGAAACTTGATGGTAGACTATACAACATCATGATTGCAAGTTGATCCGGGTTTATAATAACATCCATATCAGCCAACTTGTCAACTGTGTCAAAGAAATTGTGCATGTGTTCGTGCACATCTCCACATTCACTCATTTTCTGTAATATTAGGCTTTTCAATAATGTGGCTTTACGTGCAGGCCCTCTCGACTGAAATGTATTTTCCAATTTAGTCCATACTTCATGAGATGTCGTGCAATTTTTAATTAATTTCAAATTACTTGCACTTATGGATAAAATTAAATCAGACTTGGCTTTTTCGTCCTTATTTTTCCAATCTCGAATCGCTTCTTCGTTGTTGTTCGATGGTTCGGGCTTCACAATCTCGCCGCTCACGTAGCCCCATGCATCATTCTTCACCAACAATGCACGCATTTGAAGCTTCCACGTGTCATAATTTTCGCGTCCGAGTCCGTCGATACGTACAACGTTAGCGTTCATCGTAGAAATAGTTTCTTTTTAATGACGTACGAAATTAGCTAATTTTAATTGTCTCTTGTATCACTCGTATTTCATATCAAAAAATCATTCGAAACTTCTGGGCCCATAACCTGATAGAGTTGGGAAGTGATGATGATATGAAATAAATACCCGATTACAATTATAACGATTTATTCAATACAATAGCAGTAGAAAAAGGTACACTTCATGTAATGTTTTTATTTACATTTACAATAATATTTCAACTTGTTTTTATTTGTCTTCATGGTGATACTGTCGTCATGGTGATGATTGACTTTTTGGATCAGGTCGTTCATGGAGTTCTCGCTGACAGAAATTAACTTATATTGCTGACAAATAATTTCGGAATTTTCACTGTAGGTAATAAACTTATAATTTACCTTTACAACCGGAACAGAATTATTCAGCTGCATCATTAGCTCTTCCATCTTCTAGTTAATCACGTCGTCACGTAATCCAAAACTTCGTTTTCAAGGAAACTCGATCGACTTACGGCGTGTTCTATTTCTCCTACGCTCCAATCAAATTAGACTTGGTGTCCTGCTGAGCAGTGAACGTTTTAATGCTCATAGCCCGCCGCTATTCGATTTTCTTTTTAACCTGATTTAGCTGCTTTCTTCACGTAATAAAGAAGGAAAACTGCTAGACGGATTTACATGCATTAGGATGCGAATTGGGGTGAAGGTAACTGCTATGATTAACTTATTTGGGATGTTAGGGATTTATTATGGTGAGATAGAGTTGATTGAATAATTTAGAAAGGTATTCAATCAAGAGTATATTAGGGGATTGAATTATAAGTTGATGGTAGAAATATATACGTTTCGTTTTTTTTATCATACTCATATGTCAGTGACTCGAGAACTGTAAAAGCTACAAAGTCAAACTAGTACAATGGCGATATTTTGATGGGGTTGGCAATTAGCAGTTTTTAATCTTATTTGTTTTAAACCAATGATTAAATAGTATATTAAAAAATATATTTTTTGTCATTTTATTTTGTGAGAAGGAAGGCCTTCGAAAAATATAATCGACTATTATGAATTGAATTATTTTTATTATTTTGTCTATTTTAGGCTTTTCGACCCTTTTTAAATAAAAAATTAGAGTTTCAGAATTTAGTAAATTTTGTGTTATTTAGTGATACTGATATTTGAAAATGTAATTGTTCGAATTTTAAATTCTTAAAATGAAAATGAGTGAAGACATTTGATATTTTTGACGGGATATTTCAGAAGTAATGAATCTCCTTAAAAAAATATATCTACTATGTTATTTCAACACTCATATAAACTATTAAGGAAGTCTTTTGAGTCCTGTAATAGTTTTGTTACCGAAGATAGAAAATGAAGGCAAACGCAGACAACTAATGAACCATGAGATAGAAGAAATCTTAGAGAACGAAAACATAGTACGAACGATCAAAGCTATGAGAATAAGATGGCTGGGCCATATATACAGAAGGGAAAATTAAGAAGGAATAAGGAAGATAACAGAGTGGAAGCCAACGTATGGCAGAAGAAGAGGTAGACCTAAGAAAAGATGGAAAGAACAAGTGGAAGAGGACATTAAGAAAATCTAGATAAGACAGTGTAAAAACTACGCAGCGGATAGAAAAAAATGGAGGGAAATTGTATGGACAGCAAAGACTCATGAAGCTCTGTGAAGAAAGAAAGATTTTAAGGTCTAATCCCCCTTGATAAAGGATTGGTGAGTTCTAATTTTAGAACAGCTATAATTTCAAATGAAAGGTATTAGCTTATTATAATATTATAATAGTTATGTTATAGACGCAAAATAGAAGAACATTTTTAAAACGTGCCTGATGTTTCTAATCAAATAGGTTTAAATACAAATTATGTGAGCGCCTCACCCCATCTTGCGCAATATCATTAGAAATTAAATCATCTTAAATTCATGTAATTAGCATTTTATAGTGTCGAGCAAAAAGGCACGTTTCTAAGATAATCTTTGGTATAAATATGTTAGCACGTAGAATTAGAAGCATTCCTGTTGTATTCCTGTAGTATTCATCTTATACTCTTGTTACATTTACTGTTGTAACCAGCGTTCTAACCAGAACCATTTTATTTCGTTTTTAATAAAATAAACTTTTTAAAAACGATATTTCAAGTTCCTAAAATATAATTTACATATATGTATGATGTACATGTTTCAGTAGATTCCCCTAATTACAAAATATGTTTTTTTGTTATTTCAAGTACTATAAATCTGATAAGTATTTGGACAAATATTCATCACATAAATTATACCTGTATTGTTCCCTCATCACTAACATCTTTGGAACAATTTGACGGCTGGTAACAGAACTTGACACAAAATCAGAGTGACTTTTTAAAAACAGATAAATGATATAATATTTATTTATTTTTATTTCCGTATCGCACTGGTGAATGCGCTATCAACTGTACTGAAAGTTCTACTCTACTGTTATACTATTGTTTCTTGTTTTAAAATTGGTATATTATTCGGAATTTGCTTTTATTATTATTTAAAAACATATTTAGATCAATATTTGGTTTTTTATTTCTCCATGGTTTGTTTCATTCCTTCCATCCTCGATGTTACAGGTCTTTTTCTTTTTTTGTAGTGTGTATTGGAGGGCACTCTTGGACCACCAGTCCTGTCTCTTTCTCATCACGTGACCATACTACATTAACTGTTTGGATTCTATTCTATCTATACTTGTATTTATATACTTTTTATTAGTCGTCTATTTTATATTTCTGTTCCTGACAGTCTACATACTCTTCTTATGAAATCCATTTCCATTGTTTCCACCATCTTTTAACTTTGGCGAAAAGTTGCTAGCACATTGGTTATAAAATCATTTTGTAGATTATCATTTTTGTTTTCATTTCATTCTCATGCGACCAAAGTAGTGAATTGAGAAACCGGATATTTTTCTGACCTTGTTGCAGTTTATTTTGTGTGTCCTTTTTATCCTTCCTCCCTTTAATATGATACTGCTTATATACGTAATTTTTTATTCTTCTTAATATCCTTATTTATTTGTAACTCCGGATCTTATTTGACATTTCATCAACAAAGTATATTAAAATTGTGTTTGTCGTTCATGTTCAAACCCCATTTTTATCATCTTGTATAAGTTTGCTTAGCATGAAATATACCTAGCATTATTTTGTAATGATGAAACACATGAAATGAAGGAGGCAACATGTTTAAACTAAGGTTTAGAAATTCATAGTTCACCTAAGTGAAACTAACATTCAATTCTAATTAATTCCTAACATCCATTCTCCATTTAGCCTGTAAACTCGACAATGCTTGGTCATCCTGAACTGAAACTTTCACCTGCCTATCGCTATAGCAGTAGCGTGAGCCAATCTCAATATCGCAAAGTGATCTCTGTTCCGTGAGCAGCAACGGGTTCACTTCGTGACGTATTGTTTGCAGCGAAGCACTTAGCGTCCATCCGGGGTGTGTAGCAGCCCCCTCCACTCTCCCTGCTCGCAGCGCCACTGACGGCAGGCATCATAATTGCTGAGAGTATAAACCCGTGTCCTGTAACACGACCGGATGCGGAAATTGGCGCCGACTGGCGTATAAAGAGCGCTACGCAACACAATGTGATGATGTGATGATATCAAAGGGAGGGAAGGGGGAAAATTGATACACACGTCCAACGCACGCACCCGCGCCGACGTACGTGATCATCTTTATCAACTTAATGACTTTCCCGCTTCGTGAAAAATTGGTTTAATATATGAAGTACATTCTTCATCGTTTTCTTTATGTGCTCCCATTAATTCTTTTCTTTTACTTTTTTTGATGTTGGTAATGAATCTTTTTATGTACGAAGTATATTTTTAGATGAATAAAGGTTTCGGTAATGGTTCTTGCTTTTACATGTATAATAATAATAACTTTACTACAAGTATACGACAAAAAAAAAGAATCATTTGTGCTCTGAAACTCACACGCAAATGCATAAATTAATAACATGTTTATTGTTCATACATTTTAAATCTAATTTACTACAAGTTGAACAAGACATGGCTTCCTCTATTTTATAGATCATAATTTGTTGTTACTTAGTTATTGTTTCTATTTACTTGTTTATGTTCTTTACTTGCATTTTCTGACGAAGAATTACGTGTAGTATATTTCGAAATGTTGATTTTTATATTATATTTATATTACAGAACTTATAACAAAAAATCCTTTTATTTATTATTGTGATTTATGAAAGTTTTTTCAATTTATTGAAATTGTTTTTAAAAGTATATTTCTTTTGCTGCCAAATCTAATATAAACTTGTTCATATTAAAATAAACACTTTAAATACCTACATATCCTTCTTTTTGGTGCGAGCTTATTGCAGAAATTTTGTAATTTTGTTTGATCTTTACCTAAATTGAAATAAAATGTAGATAGCTCAACTGGATAGGTAAAAGAAAGATGAAAAGTTTATGGAGGAATTAGTCATTTTAATAAAATTTAATAACACACCAACGTTTCGAATTTTATTAAATCGTCATCAGAGTGATAATAATTATTTTTGTTTACAATTAATAACTTGTTCCAGAAAAATGTTATATCAAGGAATGAAAACACACACACACACACACACATAGGTATTGTCAAACCATCTACAATCAACTTAAATATTCAAATAAAATGAAATTAATTAATTCGAGCTGTAGATAGTACTAGGGTAGAACAATAACTTCAAAAGCAAGAATACCAGATGCCTTGAGGTCCAAATCTCGCGCTTCCAAAATAATTTAAAATAAATTAACCAAAAATACAATTACGTCTGAGTGGTTTGAGTTCCACATCTTGAGTAAGCCAACTAACGAATTTCCTGTTATGCAGAGAATCAAATAAATAAGTTAAAGTTCTCAAACGTAATATTCCTAAAGAAAATCCCTGAGCACGTCCATGGCACAGTAAAGCATCGCAACTTGCGAGTAATGTACAATATCCGCATTGGAAAAATAACAAAAGGGTTGTTTTATTCGAGATTTATTGCGGTTTTCTGAACATTTTGCTTACTACTACGCAGTAACAAAAGAGTTACGCTAGCAAAGAACATCCCTGGAATTAATTCCCTCGCGAGTCGTGAGGTTTTTGTTTCGCATGAATTGCTGGTCGTTTTGTTTTTACTGAAAGACATATTGTTATTTTCCGCGCTTGTCGACTTGTCAGCCTCGTTATGATTTAGAAGAGCTGAAGACCATAAACTGAAATTGTAGAAACAAAATGTGAATGTGAAATGATAAACTGACGGTAAATTAATGTGAAACCGAGCTGATTTATTTATTTGATACTTTTAATGGGGAAATGAAAACATCCATATGATTTATTAATATGACCAAATATATAAAACGAAAGAAAGTTTTATTTATTTCTTAATATTTGCTTTTCGTATAATACATACACCAACATTATTTAAAATTAAATGTTCAAACGAAGGTTTCATTGTTTTCAAAAAAATTGCTAATTTTTTTATTCGACCGTGTAGAAAATGACTTATTATGAATACATTTTTACTAAAAAAATGATTACTGTATAGTACGAATATATTAAAATATAGGTTTTTGAATACTTTAACGAGTGTTTCTTTTATAATTATTATTATTAAAAATATACGTACTTCAGCTTTATGAACCTTTATACTATCACGAATACAGACCTGTTTAAACCTGTCGGAGTAACGTCAAGCCCAATCAGTAAACAGTATTGCTCCTCGTAGGTTCAGGAGAAACCTAGAACGTTCCAGATCCCGCGATACAGGAGTAAACAGGACGTAACATTTAACTTGACAAAACGAAATAACTCGATAAATAGGTATGCAGCGTACGAAAAAAAAATGTCCAGAGGCCATTGACTTATGCGGAAATATTTAATTTATATTTCAATAATATTAAGACTAAATGTCAAAATCAGTTTTATAACTCTCATGCCAAATATGCTCATTTATATTCTAATTATATACGATCTGTATTATGTGAAAATATATCAACATACTGTGCCAATCAATTTGTACAAGATTGTAATAATCTTATAACAAATAAAGTAATTATTATAATATAAATAAATAATACGTGTGAAAATAATTATAGTATTAGTGTTATAATGTGCAAATAAATGTAGTTATTAGTGTATTAGTATTAAATAAATAATTATTTGTTAGTTATAATTAAACTTTTGTGTTATACTTCACCGAACCCGAGTAACGAGTAAAATGTTATAATACAGTAATTTACTGTGTTGTTATTACTATTTTATACTATACAGTGTGTCCCATTTAAGGTACGAATGCATTGGGATCTCGAGAACCGTAAGAGATACGAAGTTGGTTAAATTAGACGAAAGTTGCCTCTATATTAGGGCAGTATGAACATGTATTTGCTTTTCCAATTAAATGCATAGATCACTAGATATTGGCTAAAATGTAAATTTTGCGATTTTCTTTTTTTGCTGATAACTTCGTTGTATAACATAATACGAGATTTTGGTTTGCACTTTCTTATGACACTTTTTAATGGTGAATTTGCAGAAGTACTCAAAAATTTTTTACATCTAAACATTTACGAGTTACTGGTATCAACTTTTATTTTTCATATGAAGGTCATACTAACCCACGTCATTTTCATTTACATACTATAAACTAATTTCACATAAACATTTGCTGCCTAAAGATAAAGCATCAAATGATATTACATGTGAGTGAATTGTTTTTTTTTTTATTCGTAAGGTATACCACATTCTCTCTTCGTTAAACATCTCATTTATAATAACTTATTTCACACACTTGTAATAGAATCTATTATTTAATATATTATTATGTTTTAAATATTTATTGACTTCATTTTACTGTTTTTGGTATTCTTTAACATTTTATAAACAGGGTGGTGACTCATATTTTATCTTTGCGAAATAGATGGCACATTGATTTAGGATTAATTTTGTCCATTACCTTATTTTTTGTATATTATCTTGATACTTAGTATGAGGAGGGAGAAAAATTGTACACTGAAATTTAAAAATTAATTTGAATTATTGTCAGTGAATAATTACTTGAAGCCTATCTAGTTTGGCGTTATTAAAGTAAAATTATTTTTAGCGCCAAATTGATGGGGGGAAAAATCTCAACAGAATTTTAAAATTCATACTTTGTGCTGATATTTTTCTTATTTAATGCACACATATAGCAATCCGTGATAACAATGTTACAATAGTTAATATGTCACAGTAATAGTATATATTGTTAAATTCTAAATTATGTAGTAAAATACAAGTACCATTTCGTATAATAACCATTAATGTATAATTCTACAACAATGGATTTTGTCCATAAAAAAACCATATAACATTGTTTTTGTTTACAAAACAAGTTACCTAATATTTATTTATTATTAAATATTTGTTATATCTAAACAGAATATTTTTTTCTAATGTTAACAATAATTTAAAGCAAGTGGTTTAACTTTACTAGTATTGCTCTAAATTTAACTTTTCTAAACACTTATCGCATAATATACAATTAATACTAATAATAACGTGCAATAAAGCCAAAATGACAACTATTTACTGGGTAACTTAATTTACAGAAATTATTAATATTTGAAATTTATATCATAATATGATCATTTGTATTTGTTAAAAGAGGCACGTTCGTAGAAAAAGTAGTGTATGACACTTGTGTTAAAAGTACCAGTGTCACTATTACACTCATGGATTTGTAATATTCGAGTTCGGCTCGTGTACTACAAACTTTCAATAAATTGACATCTATAGTACTAGAGTTACGCAAATAACTTATTATTTTGACAGATAAAATATTTATGTTTTAAATTAGACGAAAGGCTTTTTATTTTACTTTTCTCGGCAACTATTATACAATAATATTACATTATCCACAGAATTTTAAATAAAAATCTAAAAATATTAATTGATAAAAATAGAAACAATGTACGATTGGAATTAGTTCAAACGGTATTTAGATGCAAACTAAAAATAACACAGCTGTGAAATAAAATCGAAATAAACATACATACAATTAGAAAGAAGTCATGTTTATTTCGGAAAAATTGGTTTAAAAATAACTGTGATTTAACAGCAGCAATGCTCATCTGTAATTTTCAAAGTTATGAGCGTTTGCCGTTGCTGTATGTTTATGTTAGCAATCGTAGGATAGTTACACGTTACACAGTTACAGCCGGTGATGTTCTCAACTCATATTGACCAAACAAAATTATGGAATTTTGTAGCACGAACATATTAAATTATCGTCTTTCACTACACGATTCCAAATAGAACTGTTACTTTGTCCTTTTGTTATTTATTACTCAAATGTTAGCAAGAAAATCATTTCTCCGAATTTTGGAAACATTATATCGTTGTTTCAATTCAACGAACTTATTTGCTTTGTTAAATAATTGTAAAAATAACTTAACCAAAACATATTTATTTCATAAAATGGAATTTTGTAAATACCTACTACAGTTTAAAATTTGTAATTTGATATTTACACTGAACTAATAATTTTTTATTATTTTTAGGGGATAAATTTAATTTTTAGATTGTTCTTAGCTTTAGAATATTACATTTTATTTCATTAATAAAACAGGTGTTTCACAACAATACCTGGAAGATAGCAGATTAACAGTACAGAAATTGTAGTAACTCCTTTATCTAAAAAAAAAAAAAAAGAGAGGACGATATTTCTTCTGAAAAGAGAATATAAGACATTTCATACTATTTTAAGTTACATGTATTTTAAAGTACCAAAATGCTTCATTTATAATCCATTATTAACATTTTTTGTTGTTATGAAGCGGTAATCAAAAACAAATTTTTGACTCCAAAAAAGGTCAATAATAACATGTTGCTAGGCTAGTAGTGAAACAAATTATTTAAATGTCAACACTCATACTTTAGTCGATCTCTACACGTACCACAATAAGAAATCAATTATTTCAATTTCTTCTTTAGTTTTCTTCGAATTTTTTTCGAAAGTGAAAGATAACTTGATACAATAAATTCAAACTATTTCGTATATGGAATCAACTGCAGAAATAGTTTCAAATATAAGATAAAATAGTTGAATCCTATCAAGTTTATTGTCAAATTAAAGGTCTCACAGAGTTCTAAAATATAAAACATTACTTATAAGTGATAGTCAACTAAATTAAAAATTTTTTTCTAGTGGTATTCAAAATAGTTACTTTTATAGCTTCAGCTTAAGAAGAGAACGTGTTATCCATAGTTCAACAACTACCTATCTGTGTGCACAGTCTGCAACATAAAATAATTATTGTAAATACAATATGCAACAAAATTATTTTTTTCTTCAAACGTTATAAAAGTACGTTGTTATGTATTTTTATTCAACAAGCAGAAGTCCAATATTGTCGCCGCCGGCGTAAAAGTGTATCCTTGGCAACACATTTACGCCGGCGGCGGACAAAGTAAAATATCATGCAAAATAGTAAGGTTGTAATTCAATAATTTGACAGTTAAGAATAAAACAAATAAAAAAAAATATCAAAATAACATATTCTGTGGCAACTAGAAATACTGGATACGGTAGAATATTTGTTGAAGTTTTGAGCATTTTTTAATGTTTTAATGTCTATTTTCTATGTTTAAAAAAAATAGCATGTGTTATTTGGAGTAAATGTGACTTTGTATGCTTCGCATATAACTGTACGACTCGCTTCGCTCGTCGTTCAAACTTACATGCTCAGCACACAAAGTATCACATTTACTCCTAATAACACAATATACTATTGTATTTTTAAAATTACGGAAAGCATTTGTATTTATTGCAAAAAACAATTTTATTATCACATTTATTTTGCTGGACATTACGTAAAACATCTGAGTATGCTGAGTGAATCCTCAACCATTAGCACCCCTCAGTAATAACCCCTATGATGATTGAATACATTTTGCTTTTAAAGCGTAGAAACATAGAAACATAGAATTCTATGCCTATTGCTATTGCCCATCAGTAAAACACCACCATACATCATCTAACATACTCGGATATTATTTTGTCATAACGTCGGCTAGTTATCTCGCTCATATATCAGCCACGTGTTGTGGCATTACCACCACTACCCCCTCCACATGCACCCATAATATTCATTGCGTATTTTATTACCATGTAGTCATCGAAAAATTAATTTCGCATGTAGATTAGATTTTCTTTTGATTTTTACTTTCATATTCATAGCATAGAAACGAATAAAATTTATTTACGTGAAAAAGTAAGAGTAATGCTGTATTATCTATTACAATTAATACTTATAATAAGCAATCAGTTGCATGGACTACCGATTTAAAATATGAATTATACTTAGAATTACCACTTAGTGGAAGTGACATGATATATCGAAATATTGTTAAAATAGTAACAAGGGCAGGGCTTACACAGATTGGGCAACACACCAAGCATCTAGGTCACGGGAAAAGTGGCAATGCAATGTAATTTAATCCTAGGAATTTAATCCCCTCTAGGTGAAAAGTTCCGAAATAACATACATATATTCAGAAATAAATAAAGCATTTTGATAAAAGTACGGTCTGGTGCTACACTGTTTAAGGTTTTTGATGGAAAATAGAGAGAGTATGATATCTCTATCCCACTAATTGTAAGTGGAAAGTTTGGAGTTTGCAAGCTTTTCAAACAGTACTTATGAATAAACGATTTTATTTTGTGGGTGAAATGCCAGCGTTGGTGTCCGTAAGTCAAAGAGCTACTGTTAATTCTAATGGCTAATCGTAATTGATAATTGGATAGCATTTAACACAGCTATACAAAATTTAATAATTTTTGAATTTCAAGAAAAGCAGATGGTGGCAAAAAATAAGATTGTTGAGCATATAATCCAATAAATTCGATTTGTTTTAAATATAGAATTTCGAAATCAACTAAATAATTTTTTAAAAACATATTTCATATGAGAACAATAGTGTATTGTAATACAAATGCACAAAGGAAAAGGGTCCATAATGCCGGTTTTCGGCCCAATTGGAAAAACCATAAAAATATATGAATTTTATATCTCAAGCGTGCATTAAACGATGAAGTTTTTTTTTTATTTCATGTGACTTTAAAAGTGTCTTTATAAGTGACTTTATCAATATATTTACACGAGCAAGTTTTAAGTGAATTAGTATCCAAGTGTCAAAACTGTGGAAACTTAACATACATCTCCAACTTGCACCCTTCTTGTATTTACTACTAGGCGCCGCAGCGCCAGCTACACCTATATTATTATTATTATTTTATATCTAGTCATCTACCGCACCATTCAATTTTCAGTAACGTTGGCTACAGTTGTCAATTCATGTTTATTAATTATTATTGAATAAAAATACATTCATTAAAAAGTCAGTCTTTAATTTGTGTTGGACATTAAAATTCGTGTTACACCTGCGTACCCTCATAAAAACTCCATAAGGCAACATAAATTGCATTCATTCAAGTCTCTTCAAATTACGATTATGGTAATCAGTCGATTTCACTGCGCAAGTACGCACAAAGTTAAATAATTGTATATGTTAACTAAGATTTCAATATCTGCTCTACTCCATTGTGTCTTGTGTCTTGTGTCATTTAAAATTCTAGATAAATGTGAATCAAACACGAGAGAGGAATTTTTTAAACTCGCTTCATCATGCAATATAGGCTTTAGAGCCAAACAAAGCATTTTTTCTGAATTCTTTTTGTTCATAGGAATAGTCTTGTTAAATAGAAATTGTTGTCTATTTTAACCAACTTCGTATCTCTTATAGTTTTTGAGATAGAAATGATGGCACAGTTAATGAAACAGTCTGCACTTAATGTTATAATATTATTGTATTTTCAGTTAGAAATTAAATTAAATGCAAGTCACGCCGAATATGACATCATATAAACTGATGTTTGTCATATGTCGGATGATATAGCCCATATATTTCTAAGTATATTTAGGTACATTTGATATTATGTAAAAATTACAAATAAAACTTTAGAATCTAAAATTATTCATAAAATAATTTGTAAATATAGAAACTTATCTCTACATACGAGTATTAATATACAAAATATAAAATTATACATAACTTTTGTATATGTACCTCTTTCTCTTCAAATATGTCTATGTTTATTTTACCTAAGTTACGTCACGCAATCTGTTCTTATAATTTTTGTTATTCTATATCTTGTAAATTACAAATAATTAGCCTATTTAAAAAAGCAGCTACGTTCTTTTCTTTTCTAGTATATTATACAAAAAATCAAAATTTGATACAGATCCCATTTTATTTAATACTTGAAATTATTTAACATAATACCTAAACAGCATTGCAACTAATGATTTAATAACTAGTTGATGAGCTATTAACGAGATGTTGCTGTGTTTCACTAAAATTAATCTCAAATAGGACACAGGTAACAATAGTAGTTTTTATTTATGTTTTGTGAATCGCTCATCATGTCGCAATTTTTTAGCCAGGAATATAATACAATATAACTTATAAAATATTATGTAACATGGACATTGAAAATAATTCGTTAGTGAAACATCAAATAAATAAAAAATTGTTTATAAAATATTTTGAATGGTATAAATACTAGATACGTACAATGTACAATACATTAGTAGACAACATGAAGTGCACTGTTAACATCCCGATTGCTCTCAGTTTTCTCGTAATTATTGCTGTTGCTGACACTACTGTAAGTAATTTTAATATAATAAATTTATCCTTTATTCATAATTAAAACAATGAAATGTAGAATATCGTTGAAGCAAAACATGAACGAACACAGCAGAGATGTATAGATGGTAAGTGAAAATGCTATTTCATTTAATTTGCTTTATGACGATAACTTTTGTAATTATTATATTTTTTTGATGATGGTGTTGTATGACTTTCTTTCCTGAAATTACTGTAATATATTTTAATTAATTCAATATTACTTAATTAATTAATTCAAAGTACTCTAATAGTTTGTTTAATAGATTATGATGTAGAATCACCCAAGTGTGATAAAAGGAAATATTTAGTATAATGATTACGTTTACACGACGGCAAAAATTTACTTCGACTTGACTCTAAAAAGGCGACTTTTGAAAAGTTAAATTACTAGTGCGTTTACACATTAAAAACAAATCTTTACTTTAGATTATTGATTTGTCCTTCACTTATCCGCTTGTTGACAGCCAGTAATTGGTGTGGCTATGTCAAAATTTGTAGAGAAGTATTAGGGTAAATAATTTATTTAACTTCTTAAAAAAATACGATTCATAGTATTTATATTATATATATATAGAAAAACCATGGATATTTATATGAAGTTAAACATATTAAATCCTATTGCTATTTATTTTATTATGATGACAGTGCAAATGCAATCACATTTTTGGATTCAGGATAAATAGAGGAAACAACGGAGGACGTATTTCAAATTATTAGGAAATTTAATGTTAACTGATGACAAAGTAAAGTCGATATGAATTTACACGAATCTTTGAAAGTTACTTATATGAGTCAACTTTTATTTATAGTGTTTATAGTGTTAGTGTAAAAGTAGTCAATTATAAAAATATATAATCTTTGTCTAATTCACCCTGTTCTATAATTTGTTTTTTAACAAAATTCAGAACAGCGTGAATAAGACAGGAGTTATGTTGTATATATTTTTATAATTCTTATCAATCTTTGCTTTTAGTTTAATAAAAATTATAAAATATGTTTCAGCAATCAAAAAGCTGTATGGAAATTATTCTTCAATGAAGGCAAGACTCTGTATTGAGGCATGTGTTACAGTAGTGGAAATTGCAGTAAGTAATCTGAATCTCTATAAAAAAATTTAAAATATAATAAAATGGGTAACAAGAATTAAAGACATTGCTTCCAAAATAATTTTAATGGAAACTTAAAGGACGTAGAGAATTTAATTCAGCTGTAAATACTCGTAAATCAACGTAAAGCTAACTAGTGAATGCTTCCTTAGAAATTAGTGTTTTGGCATTACCCGTAAAGTCAATAATTGCACTACTAATTTATATGGCTTTGTCAATCCCAATTCTCTTGTTTCAGATTTCCTTGCATATATCCCCACACATTTTCTTTTCTGTTGTTTTAACCCCCCTTTTAATTTCTGCTCTTCTTAGGTCATTTTTTAATTTTTCAGATATTTTGACCTGGTTATGCCTCATAATCTTCTTTCGTGGTTCGTGGTTCCTATAGTAGTATTAACTTTATTGTGCTTATTTTATATACTTTCCGTGTATGTCCTAGCCCTTCCACTCTCTGTTGGTTTACTATTTACTTTTTTCGCATACATAGTATAAAGAAGTACGGCAATCATGGCAAAAATCAAAGAAGAGATTTTCATGGAAGTACGTACTTGTTTTGAAAGATGCGACCGAAAATCCCGATTCCTAAAATTCTCTACGCCAAAAATCCCAAATACAAAAATCTCAAATTACCGTGATACTGAAATAATTTACTCTTTTTTTCTTCTCATTTTTTGGAAAGAATAAATTTTCACGAAAAAATCCAACCAAGCTGAAATTTGTCGTGGGGTTAGGGAAAAGTTTCATATAAAAATTAAGAATTATGTAAATAACGGTATGTAAAAAATATTTTGTAAGTATCTAGAAAACAGTTGCGATAAACACGAATGAAGAAACATTGAGCCAAGCTGAAATATTAAAAAGCACTAGTAAAGATTTATATAAACAACCAACAAATTTACCCTTAATCCTAAAAATTGTGGAAAGCAAATTATGAAGAAAATAAAGTCAAGTAAATATATAAAAAATGATTAATTTCTCAAATTTTCAGTATTCTTATTTTTTCAAATTAATATAAAAATTAAAATTGAATAATGCAGTTAATAATATAAGCAGAAATATGATATCATATGAAAAGTGAGAAAAGACACAAGATTCAATAAATTATTCATTATAGTATGTAACTAACTAATTCTGGATCTATGGATAGACTCAATTATTTATGAGAGACATGTGCAAAAGTGATCCAGATTGAATCACACAACCATGATTTTGTTGATCGACTGTTGATCATAAAATCATATAACCTTGACAACGGTATGTAGACTGGCACCCAAGTTATATACATTTAATTTTTATATATTCATTGAAAAATCTGGAGATGATAGGAATTTTCCCGAAACGTCAGACAATAAAATATATGAAATAATCTCATCGTCTTTTGGATTCCTAGCAAAATTTAAATTAAATGTAATTAAGTAATAATCAAATTTGTATAAGTCGTATTGTGCTTAAAACAGATTTTTTGACTATGATTTCCCCACGTTATTCTTCCTATGTTTCATGGCTTATTCTTATTCCACACAACATTTCTTTTATTTAACTGGTCATAGTATTGTTCTTAATATTTTATTTTCCTTTATTTTCTGCTCTTTGTCGCATTTTCTTGTCATTTCCTTCGTCGGAACTAAGTACAGTTATATTTGGTATAATTATTCTTTTATAATTCAAATTTCCTTGTCTTCGTATAGGAATGTTGCTGTTTAATATTTTATTGTTTCTTTAATTTTTTACTACTCTTTTTCCTCCACTAGTCAGCAGCACAATACACAGATATTTAAAGCTACTCACGACTTCAAGTGACCGTTCTCCTCTGTGGATCTTTCTATTGTCCAGTTGATTTCAAATTCTCAATATTTTATTTGTAGACATATATATATATATATATATATATATATATATATATATATATATATATATATATAAACAACAGTATTCAAATCACTATAACTGCGATCCTTAATTACAAATTTCGTAATATTTGAACTCAGTTTGACTATAGTTAAATTATTTTCTACAATTTTTATCTAAATATTTTATTTGTTGGGGGCGATTCAAGTGTTGTATGAAGTAAGTGAGGCTGCGGTAAGGGTTGATGCTAGATTGAGTGATTGATTTCGTATAGATGTTGGTGTAAAACAAGGTTGTAGAATGTCTCCTTGGTTGTTTAATTTGTATATGGATGTTCTTTTAGTCAAGGCATTGAATGGAGAAGATGGCGTACGCATTAGTGGACGTCTAGTGCCTATTTTAACGTATGCGGTTGATGTTGTGTTGAGTGAAACTGAAGAGCAATTAAGGAGAATAATTGTGAGATAAATGAAGTAGGGAAAGTTTTAAATTTGTTATTGAATGTCGATAAATGTAAAGTATTGGTGTTTAAGAAAAATGATTTGGTGGCTGATTGTAATGTTTTAGTGAATGGTGTGGAACAAGCGAATGAATTTGTATATTTGGGTAGTATGTATTATGTTTTTATGTTGGGTATGGTTGATGGTTTGTTGCTTGAATGAATTATTCCGAGTGCGAAGAATAGAAGGGCATGTAGGAATTGCACTATGAATGTGGACGAGACGAAAGTAGTGTGTCAGGAGAGGACTGTTTGGAGAAGAATTATTATTGGTTGATTGTGTTTCTGGGTTCATGCTACCCCACTTAGTAGGATGTAGTATGACATTATGTATGTATATATGTATGTATGTATGTATATATTTAAGAATAAGTGGCAAAGTAATTTTGTTATATTTTATTTGAGACATCTGGTAGATAAATTATACAAAATATTTTTTAGATGCAACCTAATAATAATTACAGAGGTAATGATATTATTCGTGATCTCTCAACATATTATGATCGTACGAATACTACACAAACTCAAGGCGACCATACTATAAACATACTTATTGCTTGCATGAATGAATGTAAGGTTTATATTACATATATTCTGCATTTCTCTAATTAACCGTTATTTCCTATTTGTAGTTAAACACGGAGACGAATGTCTACGGATAAGATATTTGGCAAAATGTATGGAAAAGAGAATGAATTCAAGTTAAGTGCTAAAATTTGTATTGAATTCTGCAATGTAATTGGGAGTTAAATAAACAATGAAATTTGAAACCTAATAATTGCTCTTCCCCCATATTCTAAACATGCCACCTACCCTCAGATCAATTCACCAAGGGGTAAGAAATCGGAAACCAGCATCAGGGTGGGGGTGAGAGCCCCATCACAAGTTTATAAGTTGATATGAATGCTTTCCGGCAGCGGATAGATATAGATCGTTTCCGGAACTTATGCAGAGTCCGAAATCCGGGAAAGCGTAGCCCGGAGCTCCCGGAGCCGCAATCAACTCTCGCGTGATGTGATTCCACTGTAATTTTCTAGTTGGCTGTGTTTTATCATCGCGAAGTCGCATTTGGATTTAATATTTTGTGTGTAATTTAAAAGTTTGCAAATGACTTAATGAATGTGGTTTTGGTTTTGGTAATAAAACGCAAAGTAAACAGGATACAAATTGTTTTCATGTCAACAAAAAATTGCTGTGGTTTTAGATTGAAATCGCAAAACGGTATTCTTGTAATAATCACGGGCGAAATTTATATTTTTGTACGCTATAAATATTTACTATACTAAATAATTAAATATAACACGCATACATATTTATAATATTAGAATAGAAATATTCAATATTTCAATACTGTATACAAGCCAAGAAAAAATAATATTGCAAAAAGATTATGAAGAAGCCTATTGAATTTTTCCATATGTGATTCTATGATTTAATTATAACAAATGTGTATGCAGGGTGGGGACTGTTTCAGCCTTTCATAGGCGATTAACATGTTTAAATAATACTTATACATTTCCTGCTTCCCTAATCAATTTAGAGAAGAATGTTTCTAATAAAAGTTGAAGAGATCTAGAGTCCGGTATTATAAACGCTAGTTAAATAGCCGGTTAGCCAATCCAATATGCAACTAAATTTAATATGCTACTTAATATTTTTGTGGGTATTATAAACCAAAATTTTATTTGATTTCCTACTTATTAGTTAATCGAGTCTCCCTAGAAAAGTTACCAAATCATATTAAATTTAGTTAGTTAGTGAGAAACCCTATCAGAAGTATACACATATTTCTTGTAGATGGTGGTAGTGAAAATTATTATTTACTAAATAAAACTTACATAAAATATGATGGAATCAACTAAATGGAACAATTTGAAATAAAATAATACAAATATTTATTAAATCCATTACATTATTGAATGATCAATAAGTGTATGAAAAAAAAAATTATATCATCATCATTTACTTGTACCATCAAATATATTATCAGAAAAATTGTGAAAATAGAACGAGGTAAAAATTACAGTGAAAAATAAAAATTTAAATTATGTACTAGAAATTATGTCCCAATCCAGAACATAATTGAAAAACAACGAAACAGACGCAGTGAATATGCAGACTAGGACAGAAGTATGGGCAGATGTCTATTTAATTCAATATACAGTTCAGGACAAAGATATGGAATTTATTTGAAATTATTTTATGAAAATATTACAATAAAATCAATAGTTGAAATCTACGGAGAATATAACTGGATATTATTTAATATAGGGCACGTAAAAAAATAGAATATATTTTATAAGTAGAACTGGAGGAGATAATAGAATAAGAAATAAACAGATGAAAACTGATCAATTGTTGAAACGCTATCAATCGATGATACTGACATCATATTAGAAATATCTATGTAAATATCTACAAAATTTTAAAGATTTAACATCTTTAATATTTAACAATAATAATTGTCTTTATTTATTATTTTCCATAGAGTATTTGAAGAACAAAAATATAAAATAACATTGAAATATACATTTATGTCTTGCTTATTTAATAAGCTGATTTAGTAGGAGACTAAATTTATATTAACTTTATAATACACTTTTTGCAAATAGTAGCTTACTTAATTTATAAAATACGCAATTAAATTTTAACATTCGTTTATAATACCGGGCCTTTAATACTATCTGCATTTAAATCAGTGAAAGGCTAAAAGGTGTTCAAATATATAAAAAAAATTCAATTTTTATAATGAGTAACCATCATAGAAATAAAATTTAATTCGACCAAATATTTCAGGCTATTCATAATCAAGTACCTAAGCAAGTAAAAAAATAATTAATTTAATTTTAATATCAGAATAAGCAGTTGTGAAATAAGAATTCAATTATAAGGAAGACAAAAAAAATTTAATTTACGTCATATGCTCAAACACTTCTCCATTGTTCGCTAAGCAAAACCCAAGTCTTTTGTAAAAATTTCTCCGCATATTTACTAGATGCCGGGCTGTAACATTTTCATGGATACTCATTTAAAAATTTTTTTTATATTTTTAATGTCTCCATAGCCTTTATTAAGTAAGTAAAATGAATTTGTTAACTGACTTAGATGCATATATTAATTTCCTTAAAGTTTTATTTAAAAAGTTTTTCACTAAAATTATTAGGCAAGCGCGAAATTGCATATGTATTATTTAATATATAAAACGCTTATGATCAGCTGAATGAGTCACCATCCTGTATATCTGAAACACAACGGTAATGTTTACTATAGCTAGTATAGATAGAAATACATTAATGACAGAAAAGCAAATGTTGCATCTTTGCTGAAACACACGGTATATACCAGGCTTCAAATTAAAATTTCTCGCATTTCTCGAATTTTTTTTTTTTTTTCATACTTACACTTTCATTGCAAAATGAATAGGTTCTACCCACCTATACACTGATAAACATGTTTTCTTGGAACAAACAGATTCCTTTTAAATGAAGAGAAAAATAGATTTGAATAGTGCCAATCCGATTTCGTTTTCATTGAAAAGTTTTGTAGGTTTAATAAATAATCTTGCATAAAAATTAATTTAGTTTTGAAGGAACATCAAAGTATTTAAATGAGACTCATTATGGGAACGAAGTAATTTGAATAAGGGTAGTTTTATTTCAAAATAATATCGTTTTAAATAAAAACGTTTTGTTTAAAAATAAAACAACTTCTTTTTTATTATTTTTAAAAACAAAATTTAATTTATATTCATTTTCATTCAATTTAGAAAAAGAAGATAAATACAATTTATGTTCAAAATTAATATTTTTTTTAATTGAATTCTTCAACGAATGCATACATAAAGAAAACTGAAAATTTTCTTGAAACAAGAAGTAACTTTTATGAGCGTATGTACCATTTCAAATTCTACTATAGATTTGTTTTGAATTTAAATTTAAATATGCATATTAATTAATAATTTTGTAAATAGCTCCGTGGTAACGTGTCGGACTGTGGATCGTGAGATCCTCAGTTCGAATCCCACAGCTGACAGTTGCCAATTTAAATTTACTCCTGTGGTGCCTCCTCCACTAACATCTTTGGGGGCTATGACTTGACGGCTGGTAACCGCATTTCATACGAAAAAATATATCACTTACCGAGATCTACGTAAGCAGAATGCCACACCCATAATGGGTAAAAGGCGTGATGATATATTTATTTATTTATTCAGTAGTTAAATTTTATGAATTTTCAAAGCAACAGTTTCAAATAATTGAACAAACAAAAACCAAAAAGGGCGTTAAACACTAAAAATGGCATACGCCGTCCCGCCTTAACCAAACCCCCATCTTACACAATACCTATCCCTAAAATTCCTATCCGATTTATAAAATTCCTTTCATCCTTATATCGTATATATTTTATCACCTAACGTCTTCGATACGTTCATTCACATCTTACACAATACCTAACACGTGTTCTACGGATCGGCTTCTTCTAATTCAAGTCTTGAAACGTTGAGGTCGGCTGCCATGAATGGTATCCCCAGGTGCTGACGAAGACCGCAAATATTGATTTTTCGCTGTCGGTCAACGGTGAACTTCTTGCACGCGTTAGAAGATGTGGCATGAATGAAGAAACGAAAAGGAGGAAGAACTACGGATGAAAGGATGGCATAGAACTTATACAACTCGTAGAAAAATGGGTGTTTGTGGTAGCTATGGATTTCAGAATGCAGTTACGATGCAATTTGTCCCTAGTTTGTGCATCTGCGGGTGTGAATTGATTTGTGGATGCTTTTGTTGTTGCTTGGATATTAAAGATATTTTAAATTCCTATTGATGTAGAGAAATAGGCACATTTATAAGCAATTAAATAAGATAACTAGGAACTATTTTTTTTATTTTCCAGCCCTACCAGGAAATAAAGATTACATGCAGATTTTATAAAAGCAGAATATGGATATTTCTACTAAAATACTTTTTCTGTTACTCAGCACTTTTAACTGAATAAGATTTGAAAATTAGTGGCGCAGAGTGTATAGTGAATTGACGATAATAGATAGCGCAATAGGCTCATAGAAAGAATCTACCGAGATGTATTAAGACAATCATTTGTTTACACTGTTTTATAATTGTTCAATTGGATACATAACTATAAGTGGATTTACTACTAAAAAATAAGATATCTAGCAGTTAAGATACAAAAATTATTTAGTTATTTAGAACTATATACTCGTTAATTTATTTATGTAGTATATGAATTTATTCAAATTTACTTAATTTAGTAGACGATCCTTTAAATTTATGTTTAATAAATATTCGTGTTTCAGCGATCAACTCCATTTAAAAATCAATTTTTACGTAAGAATTCATTCGATTTCTTGTAATATACATGTACAAATTATTTTACACTGTTGTATTGGTATTCGTTCTTATATTTATATTATTTTATTTTGTTCTTTATTTGTACACTCTATTACTTGTATTTGTTGTTTTACAATTAATCCCGTCCAAATAATTGGGTTCGCCTGTGTGGTATAGTATTATTAAATAAATAAAAAAAGAAAAAGTTAATAATAGCATAAGTGATTATTTTAACACTAAATCATCTCTCAAATTGAAGTATTTATCATATTAAATTTATTATTATTCTAGTGCACACATTATGGACATTTACAAGTACTAAATTTCAAGGGAGATCTTCCTAAAATCTAAATATTTTCTTGTTACAAACATTTGAATTATTATTGATTGTATTTTAATAATTTTTGTACAAGTTATTCTATTTATTTAGATAGAAACTTCTCAAGGTAAAACTTTTGATGACAAAATAGAATAGATTTTTACTTTTTTTCTTGCTCCAGGTTATTGAGAAACATTGCGAGAGTACGCAGTAACATTTCTAGTAGCTTCGAGAGAAGCCTAGAACATTTCAGAACCCCCCATACAGGAGTATATAAGGGGTTGCCGGCCTAACGGCGGACAGTTGGTGTTGCACCGTCGGTCTGTTATGAAATTAAGTCTTCTATGAACCGGCCAAACGGCGATCTATGATAGACCGTCAGTCTGTAATAAACAGTCAGCATGTGTAAATAAATATTCGATATGTGAAGACTCAATAGACTCAAATGTAGTTATTAGTGTTAAATAAATAGGTGGAAATAAATAAATCATTTTCGTTAGTTATAATTAAACTTTTGCGTTATTCTTTCAAACTTCATCGAACCCGAGTAAGAAGTAAAACGTTACAATAGTTTTGGTAAAGTTTTAAGGGATACATGCGCTTCTATATGATTTATACGTAGGGCAGTAAACAAAAATTATAACTATGACATATATATGGTCTGATTAACTATAAACAAGTTTCGCTATACACATCAATTAATTGTACCTGTAGACAGTTAGGCACCCTTTGTGGTGTAAGGTTCCAGTCTAATCACAGAGAAATCATCCCGACTCACTATATATGGACAATCTATAATCGTATGTTAAATTATGTTCAGTTCAATTTTAACAAAGAATAGACGCAAAATTTCGTAATATTACACATATTCAACAACGTAAAAGTCATTCGACGGTTCCACCCATAACACATTTCAACAATGGTTCACTCTTCCTGTCCCTCGGGTCCTTTATTCACGCCAATCCTCCCGTGATTCCGTCTGTATGAACGCTTCGCACCGCAGCTATATCTCAACTATACAGGTATTTATACAAGTTACCGTTGTGTTTTTAAACGTTTTAGAGAATCTCTGCTTTCTTGACAAATAGCTTCCTGGGCTAGCAGTGCGGGGGCGGGGAAATTGCGGCTTCTCTTAGGTCAAGTCGTGGCGTTGTCCGCAGGCTAAGAATAAATCAGATCACTCGTATGATGAAGAACCTGTCTCTGGTACGTGAAATATGAGTGGACGAAATTTGCTTGTTAACAGAGTTAGATTTTATTTGGAGGATGGTGAATTACTTTGACTTCCGTGTGTTAAGGATATGTTTTGATGAAGTCAATATATTTACATAAATATGAATAGAACGATTTGTTAAAGAATTCATACACTTGCGGTACTGTATAAATATAACACAAGCGCCAAAAGCAAGAGTTCCTGGATTCAACAAACCTGGCTTACTTCAATTTATTACCAATAATACAAATGCGCCCGGCTAGTTTGGATTACACCGTAAGAATAATGTTTCAACTGAAATTTCTTCTTCTTGTGTAAAACATCAAATCAATACCAAGATGCATAAGTAGGTGTTAATTATATTGTTAATTAAAAATGTATAAAACTTTAACAATGGTAGTAGTAATAGTAAAAAGTATTATTTATTTATACATAGTTACAGGGAACAAGTAGCGTAGTAATCATGAATAAAATCGATTGCGAGATTTTGAAGGAAATATATATGTTTTGAGGTCTTCTGATCCTGTTTTAACCATTTTCTCAATGTTTAATAACTCACGATCGAGAAAAAATAGAGTAACAAAATTTCATAATTCTACAATTGAATAACCGGAAATGCAAGTTTACTTGCCACACAAAACAATTAATTCAATTACTTTCGATTATAAGAAACTACTACGAAAAAGTTTCAAATAAAAAAATTGATGAAATGATGTTGGTAATATTTAATAACACAAATGACATATAATAAATATTGATTAAAATTGAGTTTAGTATCAAATTATAGATCTTAGAAAGAATACTTACCTGAAATGTCAAAAATTAATTGTAGATGATCGTTTTTTATACAAGTTATTTGAATTCTACCGAGTTTGGTGTCAAATAAAAAGTATTTCTTTATTAATTACAAATAATTTATTTAAGGTCCCCTGATGTTTCTAAATGCCGTTTGTGTGTATTATTATATTTCAATAATCATGGTTTATATGATAATAAATATATAACGGAAACATCTTATCGATATTTATTATATTGATTTGTGTAGTGTCCGCAACAGATTTTTTTGACCTAATTTGCAAATTAACTAAATTAATTCGTGAAATACCTATATAATGGGTTGTATACCAGACACAAAATTTAAAAAATATTACATTCAATTTAATTTAATAATCCACTGCCCAACATGCAAAAATTACCTTTTTGTGCAACCGGACGCGAAATAAGCATTTCGCTGTTGTCATGGTAACGACTGCGAAATCAAAAATGATTGTTTTTTAAAATTTATTTCGCGTCCGTTACCATTTACAACGGACGCGAAACAGGGTAAAAAACAATCATATTGATACTTGAGAATTGATATTATTTTTTCAAAACTAATTGTTTTGTTTATCAAATATCAATCCCATAGCCAATTTCTACTTACAATAACACTATTTAAAAATTTGAATTAAAATTTGACTCAGTAATAAAGAAGTATCTAAATGTACGATACCGGGATGGAGGTATGGGGCGGGAAAGAAGAGGATAAAATTGAAAGAATGCAAATAAAATATTTAAAATGAACTCAGGAAATAGACAGGATTGCGTCAAAGCTACATTGCTTCAGAAAAAAAAGAGATAAATTAAGAAAGGAAGCAGAAAAACAGCAATGTAATTCTAAGAAACGATGAATGAAAAATAATATTGCATGAATGTTGAAGAATACCAAAGCGGAGAAACAAAATTAAATTGGAAAAGAAGCTAATCTCGGTGATGCAGTGGCTATGTCGCTAGCCTACCACATCAGAAGTCGTGAGTTCGAATCCCACTGAAGCTTCTATAAAATTAATGTTCTTGTTAGCAAAGAAGTAAAAAACAGAAGACAATATCAACGTATATAACAAATAAAGAAAATGAAGTACAAATTATCAGAACATTAGGATCCCAAATATTTGCGACAGACAATACGGAAAGATTAATGTTAATATAGTTAATAATGAGCTTTGTGCGATTCAAAGACGAAAGGCAAGAATAAAATATTCTAATTCTATAGAGAAGAATTTCAATCAAGTCAAGAGCACAACACACTTTTATTCCACGGAGTATCTGATTTGGCGCGATGGTAACTTTAACCACAACACCGTTAATTGTCCTGTTCGCCACCGGCCGCTAATGGCGCTATATTGACTGTGTTCCGGTGGCGGGCGACGTCTAGTCACGTGACTGCACACCACACACACCTACGCACACAGCGACACGCGTGACACGTGACTAGGACATCACGCACGTGTATAACGTGTGCGAGTGAGCTGTGTATATTGATGTGCAGGTAATGATTTGCTTTTAGTTTTTACTTTACTGGAACTACAGAGCTGAAAGTGGACGTAGAGGTAGCAATTAAACTAAAGTTTCATTTTATATTTTATGTGAAATAAATATACAATAAAATAAAAGAAATATGTCAACACGCCATTTACCCATTACTGGGTTGACACACTGCGTATAACAGATATCGGTAAGTCATGTATAGGGTATCAATCAAAATAAACAATTCACGTCATCATTTTAGCGAAATCATAAGAAGCCAAATTTTATCTATCTACAATTGAAAATAGTTTGTAATTCTATTTAACAGACTTTTTATCAAAATATATATGAATATATTAAATATGTATGTATGTATAATAAAGTGCAGAACACTCCAATACATTCATGTATTTGATTAATTTTGTGTTTTTTATTTTCTTGTAATTAAATCAGACTTTTTCAAGACTCCTTGACTGATACCATAAGCCTCGCCATGAGTTTTTTTGGGTGTATTAAAAGAAGTGTAATAGCTTCAGTTTGGACGTTATACAATATTCTAAAATTATTTTTTTGCCGATTGACATTAACAGTCTGTAAAGTGTCACTTGTATGCCTAGGCTGTAAAAATATATTACATAGCAACCACTCAACAAACACATAGTAACTGTCAACAAATGCATAGCAACCATCCAACAACGCATGGCTAAATAATTTGACGGCGATTACCTTCAAAATATCTATATAAAATAATCACTAAATTAATACTAATTCCAAATCGGCAAAAAAATTATGTACTCAACTCGGTACCAAACACAGATTTTTTTAGCTTCAGCAGCATTCATTGCCTCGGCTTCGCCTCGTCAATGAAACGGCAGCCTTTGCTGTAAATCATGAAAAAAAATCGTTCACGGAAATACATGTTTTGATCTCCCCTGATTTCGTTTTGATCATTTTCTCAATGATGTCTGTGTGAATAGATGGATGGATGTTGTCCGTATGTTCAATAACTCACTAACAAGAAAAGCTAGAGTAACGAAACTTCATAATTATAAACTTCTTGACAATTCAATTTATTTCGAACATGGAATGAGCTGAAATTTGCACGATTCCGGTTTTGGAAAACTAAACTATTTAAAAAAATGATATTTAACTCTTTCGCTTTGGTATCAAAATATAGGTCTTATGGAGGAGACTTAAACTCAATTGTCTTGAACCCACGAAATCTCGCATGCGAAGAAAGCGCTGTGACCATACCCAGATAGCACAAACGTTCTGAGAATATTCTCACAATGTCCTAAACATGCTTTAAATATTCCGAATATTTTAGTATTATTCTAGGAATATTTGGAATATATAGGAATGTTCGTATAATATTCATAATTTAATATTCTGTGAATAATTGTCTTAATATTCCTTGAATATTTATATGATATTAAAAAATATTTTCTGTATATTTCCTGTGGAACAACCTATTCTTAATTTTATGGAATCACTGTAGAATGTACCTTGAGGCAATATTTTGGTGTATAATTAATAAAATATATATTTCCCAAAAATGTTTTTTTATTGAAACATTGTTGCCTAATTATGTATTAATTTGCATGAAAACGAGAAAAAGTCTGCAAATTTAAATGGTTAGAAAAATGTATTTTGTCGCTGTCAGAAATTTTATAAAAGTACGTGTATCTCTTTAATTTTATGTCTTCAGATTTTATCATTTCTAATTGCTTTACGTTACACATAATTTGTTGGCTATACATAATATATTCTGTAATAAATGACTCGTTGGTTTGCCACTAGATGGCAGATGCGTTCTATTATAGAAAATAATAACTTAGATTAGATGTGTAAAATTTATAGTTTTATTTATGTTCATTGGGTAAAATAATGTAATATATTGATTTATATTAAATATTAATAATAAATATTTCTTTCAATTTTGAAATACAATGAAGTTCGTAAAATGTTGCACACCTGCTAAATTCACTATGAACTTGAGACCTCTGTCAACCGTTAGCGTGTGTCAGCTGTCAGCATTCGGCACATCAGCTCATACACGAAGCACAAGGTTACAGATTGTTGATTTACAATAGTTTTCAGTGAAAATATATAAAAATAAGTGTACCAAGTAAAGCTAATTTCTTAAATACACGTATATTGTGAGTATATAATTACATTTAGAATATACGAGTTTATAATTTACATCTTGCAGAAAACAGCGAATGGTCTACCCAGAGGTTTAACCTCAAATTTCTGTTTTGTATGTTATATTCATGTTAATAATGTATAAAAGCAAAAGATCATTTGTATTAAATATACTTTTTAATAGATTAGTAAAAAAGAAAACAGATTACATTTGGTCTGTAATTAATTCCGAAACCGCTAAGAAAAATAAAAATGCAAATGTAACAGAAAAAGAAATTGAAGTATTAGAAGCACGATGTCTAAGTAAAGCTATAGATGGAATGAAGAAGAGATAAAGTTGTAAGTATTTCTTCTCTATATTTATCAATAATAATAACGAATTTTTTACATTATAGATGTAATAAAAGCATATTAAAGCAACCAGCAATAGACTGCAGATTTATAGCTTTAATTTAAATGTATTTGTTACTTTAGAATAATATTTTTGTTTGTTTTGTTGAAGAATTGAAATATTTTAATAAATATTTTTGTATTGCAATACATGTTGTACATATATTTATATTCTCCTATGTACATTTATTTATATTCTCCTATATAACCCCAGAATATTCTTATGAATCAATTGAGAATCTACTCGGAATATTATTAATTACTACTCAAAATAAACTAGAAATATTCTGTAGCATACTGAGGGAATCATCAGAGAATATTCTTTTTCGGGACATCGACACATCCCAGGAATATTCTTTAATTATTACAGGACATAAACAGACTATTCCTGGAATATCCAAATATCCCTAAGGAATATTCAGTGTACATGCTCATAATATCATTGTGCTATCTGGGTACAGTTCCAGAAGAACCCAATTAAGTTTGTACATAATGGTATATTTACATTCATTTTCTTCTCTATGTTTTATTTGTTGAGTTATATTTTACATTGACTATTCGGCAACTGTATACAAACAAAATTAGTTCATAACACTTAAACAGTAACTAAATTAGGTATTAAACCTATCGTATATCATTGCAGTAGTAAAAATAAAAACAAACAATATTTAAAAATATGTGACTAGTTACAGTTTGTGGTTACTAAATGTTTGTTGTTAAAGTAACCTGAAATTCTTTCAAATAAACTAAATCTTTAAGGAAGATAATATTTGATATTGTTGGCACGTATCTCGTATAGCATGTACAAATTTGCGTGGCGATTGATTCCATTAGTGTTTCTCAGCAGGTATTCCATAAGAGGATTAAAGAAATTTATGAGGGACTACTTTACAGGGTTGTACTAGATAATATTTTCAAATGAGTTTTACACAAACAGACACAAGTAATATCAAAATAAGAAAAATTTTAATAAAATTAAATATGAATACAGTATTGTCATTGTCGTTCAGTAAATATAAACATATATTGATAAAAAAAACTTATGTTTTATTTTACATCTATGTTGTTTTACTTAGGTGATTAATCGATAACAATATCATCATCAGTGTCGTCACTTGACTGTCCAACATTTATAATAAATTCATCAATAATATTATAGAAATTTAAGTAACTGTTTTCTATGTCTATCACATGCCGAACACTACTAGCCCAATTTAAGTCACTAATATTATTTATTTCACTTTTAATTAATTCCACAACATTAGCGCACACGGTTGGTGTAACATTTTTTCGTCTAATACTTGTTTTTAATTGTCCCCAAATTAGTTCTATAGGATTTAATATACAGTAATACGGAGGCAGTCTTAATACAGTATGACCAAATTTTTGTGCCATTGTATCGCACACGTACATTCTTTTAACAAGTTTTGTTTGTGCTACTTCCAATAATTCACTTTTACTGTACGATTCTTCAAAAAATATATCATGATGATACAAATATTCTTTAATTTCTGTTTTATTACTAGATTTAGTGGGTATTTTAATTAATTGCCTGGAATGGTAACTAGCGTTATCCATAACTATTACACTATTTGCTGGAATATTTGGTAATAATTGACCGCCAAACCACTCCTCAAAAATATTAGACGTCATATTATCATGGTAATCCAGACAAGCGTTTCCCATGTTGTGCCCGACAATAATTCAGCACCATTCACCCATCCTTGCTTACTCCCCGCGTGAAGAATAATTATCCGTTTACCCCGTGAAACTGGAATATTCGCAACACAATTCTCACTACCATCAGTCCAACTTTTAGATTTAGTGTCGTGTGTATCATACCATGTTTCATCTAGGTATATAATTGAGCGTTTCTCCTCACGAAACTTTTTTAAATCTGTCAAGTATTGATGCCGCCATTGACATATTCTTCTACTTTCCAGCAAAACTTGACGTTTATCAATTTTTTTAAACTTGAATTTCATGCTTAGGAGAACACTGCGAAGACTACTAACTGCATAAGTAATATCACATTCATCTTTTAATTTTTGATGCAATAATCTTAGTGAAGGATATATATTTTCATTGTAAAGCGAATATATTTTCCGACGAATAACATCCTTTTGAAAATCATTCAAAATTCTCGATTTTCCAGCATCACTTCTTTGTTTTTTAACCGGTACACCTTCTTTTATTATTCTTCTTACTGTAGTATATGGCACTTGAGTCATTTAAGCAGTTTTTGATATTGGCGCATTTTCGAAATTATCACTTTGTAGAAAGTTAAACACATTCAGAACTATTTCTTTTGCGTCGTTTGATAAATATTTTTGTGTTGGATTCGCGACCGTGGTAATTTCTTCAAAATCTTCGTATTCAACTTGCTACATTGTGTTCACTGTTACAGTGCTGCTGAACTAATGAATTTTAAATGTCGTTTTCTGAAGGGTATATATGTATAAAATTATCTTACTTAACAGTTTTCGGGGAAACTATTGAGAAGATAATCGTATTAAAAATTTCGGAGATTTGAAGCATCTAAGCCCAAAATTATAATAATCCACTCCTGAACATCAGACAAACTTGCACCCCGCTGGCTAGGGCTGGCTTATCCCATTAGCAAGTCAAGTCAATCGCCACGCAAATTTGTACAAGCTATACGCGATTTCAAAATAAGTTTAACTTTTATCACCTGTTCACTGCAAATGTATACACCAAAACCTTTTTCTTCTCTAAATTTACTATTATCGCAAATGTGTAAGTAGATATTTTTTGCAATTAGACGTTATACAAAATATTTGTTTTATTAATAGAAATTTTACATTTTCGATACGTAAAATCTAAAATAGTAAATGTGTTCATGATTTGTTAACTAAAACAAATAATTATTTTATTTGTTTCGTACAGTATTAAATACGTACATCAATACAGATCCTAATACATTACTCCATTTCACGCATCAATATATTTTTTATTATTATTATTTAAGCAGTCTCAACTGCTGAGGTTATATTCCGTGATAACGGAACGCAGTGTTCGCTGGTATGGGTTTTCGCAAAGCGGTCACCCATTCAACTACTGACCGCGGACATTGCTGCTTAACTGCGTTATCAAGTGAAGCGGCTTCAACGCTATCTAATATGGCCGTTGCCAATATTTTATTTATTTACCTCTATTTAATTGTCTTAGTCTTATCAAACTGATTTCGTTTCTTCATACTTCATCCTATCTGCTGCAATATTTAATTTTCTTCTCTTAGTTTTCGTGTAACTTTTCTACATGATTTTCTTAAATTCCATTTCACACATTAATGTTAATACGTTGATAGAATATTTAAAACTATGTAAGACACATAATTAAAGAATAAAATGCCAAATAAATATTGAACACACGTGATTATACTTTTTTTATAGATAAGACTCGTTGTACGCTTGAACAAGCTAATAAAAAAATCGGCTATAACTTTTGCTAATGTAAAACCATCTCGTGTCTCGACCAATCAGCTGGAAGGATATCTCTGCATTACTCAACGCTTCTTTTGCGTGAAATAGAGTATAGAGAGTAGCGATCCCCTGATGCCAAGTGTGCCAACCTACCTACAAATAAATCACTAGAAATATATACAAGCAGTATGTACTTACAAATTGTTTGTCTCTGTAAACATATGTTATACACTTGAATTTTTCAATCAATACTTTATTACTTGTGGCATTTTATATTATTCCGTTAAAATTTGGTACACATTTATATGATATTCGTTCATACAGTACAATAGAGTATTTACTATTTAGATATTTTGAAAATACTTTCAGCTCTTAGTAAACTATAAAGAAAACTAATAACATGAACAAGTAAATATAAATAGTACCTAAATATGAAATCAACAAATTATGACTTATGAAATAAAGGAAGCCATGTCTTGTTTAATTCGTAGCCTTCTTTCCGATTCACTTTTAACGGATCCTAATTTCATAATCTCATAAATATAATATATATATATATATATATATATATATATATATATATATATATATATATATATATATATATATGATTGTTTAATAAGTGAAAATAATGTAAAATATTGTCACAGACGCACAGTTTATAATCTTCAATTAATTAAACTACTAAGATCTCCGAAATTAACCGCTGCCAAATCATTCCACCGTCTGAACTAGACAACAAAGACTTCTTAAATACCCGCAAACAAACGCGAATCTTCCCTAATCCCCCGGGAGACTTTGATCCATCTTCAAGTCAATAAAAAGAGACGGTGGAGCCAATAAAGGAAGGTAACAAGAATAAGATAAGTGTGACGAGGGATTACGATAGCATTATCCCCATATGGATTTCCTGTCTACGTTGCAAGGGTGGGGGACGCGAGTGTCGGTTACCTTGACAACGACGGTGGAACTGCGACGTGATTGGCTGAGATGTGCGGAAGGAAGGAAGCTCCGCCTTGGAGGTTGACAAGCGGAACTTGGACAAGTATACACACATACATGCATACCGACCGGATATGGAGAAACCTTGCTGGGGGAAGAATTGAATACTGGAAGGAATAGAATGTTTGGGTGTGTTTGTGTGATGTTATGCTTACGCTCGGGGATGTTTCGTTTCGTTGTGAACATTTGCGTTAACTTTTATGTTCATGGTTATGAAGATTATTAGGATTTTTGTTAGTAAATGTGTTACAGAAATATTTAATCAAAATATGTTACAATGTTCTTTTATACTCGCATATAGTATCCAACTTATTTTATATTTTACTGGGTTCGCAATTTCAGAAATGTTTTACGATATTCTTATAAAGTAAAGTAAAAACACTTGCATATAAGCTTACATACAATCAAAATTACGAATACGTTTGACTAGTTTACGTATGTATTAGTATAGCAGGCTTTTCTAGATCCAAGCAGTCTGTTTGTCACTTGTATTTTAAAATTTTTTACTCTAAATCTGCGTTCAGAACTACCCATTTATCTTTTACTATCAGCAATTAGAATAATTAACTGTTACACTTTGACCACCGCTAGCGTTCACTCTTACAAAATTAAGGCGTTAATACTGCAAGTTTGCAAACTCCAAGCTTTCCTCTTCAATTAATGGGATAGAAATCAGATATCATTCCTCATTCTGCAAGGGGCGCGTGTCAGTGGACGTGCAATTTCACAAAAAAATAAAACAGTTTTGTTTAAAATCCTTAGCTTTAATGCAGTTTAAGTATACGACTTTATATAAGTATTTGAAATGACTAAATTCTTATGTGAATATTTCTATGAGAAATATTAAAAGTGAATCGATCCGCTTATTTACAGATATATAAGGTTTACTACACTATATAGATTGATGGATTCTCGGACGCCACTGATTTAAAAGCATAAGCGTTGTAGAGAACTACTCTTAACAGCGCTCGTAACTAACTTTTAACTACCTAACGAATATGATTGAAATTGTTTATGTGGTTGGTTCTTCAAGGGTATTTTTTTTTTGCGTAATCTAAGGGAAGTGTTTTATTTAGTACTGTACAATGTATTAATTTTTTTAAATTACCTACATCATACAAAAATAGGAGATAAAATATTTCTCTAAACTTTTATTTGAAATATTTTCTTATAAAATAATTTTAAAATATGGTGGGTACACCGCTAAAACACTTCTCTTACATTACCCAAAAACAAAGTTCGTAGTACAAGCCAGTGTGATTTTCAGGAATTATAGGAAATATAAATAAAATCTATGATGAGATTTTCATGGAAACATCCGTTTTATTCCAATGACGTCTCAGTGAATGGATGGATGGATCCACATGTTCAATAACTCACAAACGAGGAAAGATAAATTAACGATACTTCATAATTATAAATATCGTGATACGCAGGGCAAATTAAATTTTGGTCATACTTGACAGACCTAAAGTAGAAGTTTACTAGCACCTAAAACAGTACATTTATTTCAAATAAATAGCTCCATGGTAACGTATCGGACTGTGGATCGTGAGATCCTCAGTTCGAATCCCACAGCCGACAGTTGCCAATTTAAATTTACCCCTGTGGTTCCCCCTCCACTAACATCTTTGGGGGCTATGACTTGACGGCTGGTAACCGCATTTCATACGCATAAATATATCACCTACCGAGATCTGCGTAAGCAGAGTGCCACACCCATAATGGGTAAAAGGCGTGATGATATATTTATTTATTTTATGCAAAAAAAGTTTTAAAAAAATATATTAATAATAATATTTGGAATAAAAAATATTATTTATAATTCCTGCCTCAAATTTTTAATAAACCTGATGAACTATATGTACGATAATATATTTTCTCTACTCCTGTGTAAATATATCTCATATTATTTTTTTTTTTCTATCAATTATAATACCTAGTCATAATTCACGACAGTGAATTATGGATTCATAATTCACTCATCTCGGCCAAACACAGAACCAGAAATCAATTATTCATGTTTATTTTAAAGCCGTGATGTGGATCACTAAGCAGTCTTAGAGTTGACATTGTAGCAGTTGTCATTATGCATTTTGATGTTGCCGCTTTTCAACGTGTGTTTTCAACCGATTTCGATCATTTTCAGAAGTTATTTCAGAAATTACGGGAGTAGACAAAGTACAGTATTATATTCGGGATTATGGTCATTATTCACAATTTCGTTAAATCTTAATAGTTGCAAGAAACGGTAGAATAAATTGCAATGAAAATGTCTAGAAGAAGAAAGTCTAAAAATTTGATTGTGTTTGGTGTCTCTCAAGTTCTGTAGTCATCACTGATCTGCTATAGCTGGTTAGGGATGGCTTATCCCATTAGCAAGTCAAGTCAATCGCCACGGATCTTTGTACAAGCTATAACTTCTACAGTTTTCTTATAGTGGATCCCGAAGCACTTAGAGGTCGAGGACGCTAGGTTTGAACCTTCGAATTCGCTCTGCATAATCTTATTGTTAAAGCTTTTGTATTTTGAGAAAAATAGATTCTTGTCTAATAAAAGATCAGATAGGCGTTTTCACTTTCTTAGAAAGTTATTTCTATTTATCGTCGGCTAGATTGAATCACTGTGGTTCGTGTCTGTAATTAATTTTATTTTTAAATAAATGAGTAACATCACAACAAATAGATAAATATAACTTTAGTAATCCCAGACATCAGCTGACGAAGTTTCTTCATTCATTAAAACTGTGTTTTATGCCAAATTGAAATTCTTGTATTCTTCCTTTTGATTCCTTATCTTTTATCGTTTCTAATAATAAGTAGTGTCGTAGAATAAATCCCTAATTATATTTTTGTTTCTACCAAGATATACAATAGTACCGACATATGTACGACGGTAAAGGCTCCTGACAAAAGTAGAAATATGAACCTTCCATGGTTGAGAGTTTTAAAAGATTTTGGCTGATACCAAAAGCTTTGTATTTGGCTGTTTTAAGAGCAGTGTTTTAGCCTCAGTTTTAGCGCTGTAAAACTTTCTAACATTATTTTATTTAAAAAAATGCTTCGAATAGAAGTTACTTTATTTGAAGTATTCTTTTATAAAATAATTTTATAACATTGTACAGCACTAAAACAAAGGTTAAAATACTTCTCTTAAAACACCCAAAAACAGCGCTCGTGATACCAGTCTTTGTGTTGAAAACATGCTTAAATCGTCATTAATATTTAAAACACTTCATATGTAAATATAATTTGAAAGATTGTGTTTCACATGTTTATATACAACCAAAAGATTCCCTTGTAGCATTTCAAGTACAGGTGTACATAATATTCCATTAATTAGAAAAATGCAGATTCTTGTGTATCTTCAGTTCAAGACCAACAGCCGAGAAATTCCCAAACAAATTTTCACCACAAGAATTATCACTTTGTTTTGTAATGCTATGATTATCAACTAGAATTAATAATTGCGCTTTGACTATGGAAACAGAAGTAAGCGTTCACACCTATAAAATTAAGGAACCTAACCGTTCATTTATCAAAATAGTAAGTAGTATAACATCGATTTTTTTAAAAATAAGTTGTACACGTAAATTATATTGTTTATACAACAAATACTATTTTATTTGTCACAATATAATTAAATTATTAAAATGATTTCTGACTAATTCAACAATATTTGAATAGATGATGTCACTTTCACTAAATGGTAATTCTAAATATCTAAATATAATCATATCGACTGTTTTAAGACACTTCAACCGATTGTTAATTATAAGGGGCAATTGTAAATGATATTGAGTCGCCTTGAACACAGATTCATAGTGGCAAAGTAGAGAGATAACGGCACGTAATATAAAAACTGGAAGGACGTATGTACGTACCACTTTTGAACCGCTGTAAGTATAATATCTGGTATCTAATTTAACTAGAAACACAATTACAGGTAATAAATGGTGTGGATACATCCTGTATACGAATATGTTTAGTTGAGGAAGTAGGAGCCATATACTGTAATAAAGATGCTATTATTTATTTCTATCATTTCACAAGAGAAATGATTCCAAATCAAAGTGCTCGTGACCTAAGTATTTTGTAATATGAATATAATTGTGTATTGTTTAGTTTAAATAAGTAAAGAAGCAAGCGTGCACTGAATGGTGCTATCATCTGTATTTTAATCAAAAGAAATATATTCTCTTAGCACAATTCTATACAGGTCGTTCCAACTCGAAATGAATGTAGCCAACTCAGGAAATCATACATTTTTTAGCATTGACAAGTGCAGTCTGCTTCTCATCTCAACAAAAGCCGGCGCCCTCGCCAACTCGATGGCAAGCGGCGTCCACTATCCAGTATTGAGATTAATGACCTATTCTTCGTATGCATGAGTGCTTACGAACCGGAATCGGTGTGCGTGTCCACAGAGCAACTGCTGAAGTATGCGTCCAAACTTATCCCCATTCCGGTACATTTCGTCTGTGAAAAAAGTCAAAGAACTACGGACTGAGAATGGCTGAATGCTGAATGTCTGGCGTGATTGGGTTTCTCGTAAAGTTGATGATCTCTTTCGTTCGATGTTCGATGTTCTATGTTCGCACAAGTTTTACGTTCATTTGAAGGAGTTTATTTATTTCCTGAGTTCTGGTTACAAGAATATTTGTAATTTAGAAATGTTAGTTTCATGAAATATTTACTTTGACGAAAACAAAAAAAAAAAACAAATTTAAAATATTGTTGGTCTGGGGGAAATAATTTACAAATTTAAAACAAAACTAGAATTTTGCATATAGTTTTTTTTAATTTAATTATTTTTTAATTGTTTATTATTGATGTTGCAACATATAACCTCCAATTTACTTTAAATATTTAAAGAGAACAAAATTAGGAATAAGTATCAAATAAAAATTGTATCCAATTCCGACTCTTTTGGCATAAAAGAAATTTTAACAATTATTTATTTGCTTATCTCGGTCGCGTAGTGGCTTAGTGGCTATGTCACTCTTTTTGGTATGTTTTTATTTGTTTCTCAAAAACTGTAAGATCAAATGGAAAATAATCTTTGTATGTTATAGACGATCATATTATATACGAATCATTTATATTATTGTAGTCGTTCATGGGAATGTGACATAAATTTTACTACTTTAAAAATTATGTTCATGTATAATTTGCAAACAAAATTAGCTTTTTTAAAATTTATTACAAAACTTTGGACTTTTATCTACAAATCTAGGTATAAAGTACTATATGTTTCATTTATTATAATAATGATATACTTTTACAAAAAAATCATGTTCATGTTGAGCTATCTTCAGCTCGTATTGTTGATCTTAACAGAAAGCAATGAACTTGAAGACAAAATGAAGATATTTGCTATTATATTATCACAATCTTCTACGAAACTTCTAAAAATAGAACATTGTGGTAAATAGATTCGTAATTAAAAAAATATAAAGACAATAACAATTGTCAACTGTATCAAAAAATCAGCCTCAGAATAATAACTAAGTTATTAATTCATTGAGACCGGCCAAGCCAATCAATCGAGAACTACAGACGCGTTTCGCTCTTATTGGAGCTCATCAGTGTAGTGAACCCAACAGCTGCTGTGAGGCAGTGGTATCGAGTTATTATTCTGAGGCTGTTTTTTATGAAACAATTGACAATTGTTATTGTCTTTATATTTTTTAATATATATGTTTCATAGACAATTTTCAACTTTTATAGATTCGTAATATACAATTATTATTTCAAATAATTTAACCCGCACTGTTTGTATCTTCATACTATATGATTCTCTTTAATTCTGCTATTAATTCTATTAATATCCTGATTATAATCTGAGACATCTTTATATATTTTACCATAAAAATTTAAAGGAAAATTACTGACAATATTCAGGATGTTTATTTCTTAATTTTATTGTAAGAAAATTGAATTAAATAAAATATTTCGTCACATCACGTCATTTATTTTTTATTTCTTACGGAAATTCTCGGTAAATGTTACATTCGTTTTTGCTCGTGAAGTGCAGTTACCAACCGTGAAATCGACGTCCCCAAAGGTTTTAGTGGAAGGGTAATTTTTATGTGGGTATCGAAGTGAGAAACACATGATCCATAGTTCGATATGACCTAATTGCCCTATTATAAGAATATTAATAGTCTAATTAGAAGAAAGAACCATCCATTGAAATTTATGTATCCTGTATCCGTTACAAAAATAAAACCTTAACATTTTAATAAACCAGGCAACCAGCGTAAACCCACAACTTAAACAGTTGCCTGCCAACCATCAAACTACGCACTTCCGCTACAACGTCACAAAATCTAAACAAACGAACATCCACAACCTATTTTCAACTATTTCAGACGTCAGAAAACTACAAATACACAAATCAAGTCTTAGAGATCTCCACTGATGCGAAAGTAAACAATGTAGAACTAGAAACCAAGCATTCTAAACAATGAACGATGCTCGTTTGTCTGTTATCAATTAACTGCGCGCATCAACTGTTCTGGTAGGGTGCGCACACGTGTCTAGCCACGTGACTAGGGTACGAGTGTGCGCGCGCACGCGTATGATCGCAGGATGATAAAGCTAAAATGTGGAGAGTAGTTTTCGCTTTCTATTTTACGTGTAAGGTAGCATGTGGATTGCGTGTGGTAAAATCACTGAAATCGGATACGGAAATGTAATTATATGTCACGGTCAGATTGGCTTTTAACAGGGGATGACCGGATGTTTTTATCGATGATTTTTTGGTCGTGTGAATTTAGTTTCACACGTAAAAGGATTTGTGTTTTAGGGTGACATAAAGTGAAGGGATGTTGGATCATTATGAAAATATTATGTTAGGTTTTACAGACATGCAATTGAATCATTCAAACTACTTTATCTGGCAAATATTTCACATATTTTATAACAAAATATTTTATTTCGTTCGAATTTGGATTATTTTCAAGTTCTCATAATTTGGGTTAATGTCAATAAACACTTAAAATTACTTATTTATTTAGTGCGTACATGTAGGGTCTTGTTTTTACTGTACATTTTGAGGGTATGAACTTGACAGTGCCCTAATTACTAAATTTGTTTGATTTCATTCGGCAAGTCATGTATTTTAATTTACTAGTACTACTATTTACTCTTGTATAAGAATTAATTTCTATAAAAAGGTCATAGTTTCCTATTAAAAAATAGTAAATTTTCGTTTGATACTTGTACCGCTACTATGAACTACCTACTGATTAAGGATGATTCTCTATACATATATGGTTATCTTCATATAATGCAGCTCTTTATGTCTAATGCTTTCTGCAATATATACTTAAATTGTGCGAATGGCTTCAAATGTTTGTTTTTAATTTAGCTACTTCATATTTATCAAAAACTATTGTTCTTAGCCATCCGGAAGGCGCGCTTTTTAGAATTACAGGAGAGGGCGCGCAGCGGCATTTACATCGCATTTAGTTCTTCATGTTTCTAGATTAAAATTAAGAAAGAAAATGTAATCTATGTAATAAAATAACACAAAATATCATTCATAATAATTTTATTAATATGTATAAGCATTTTAAAACAAATATAAACTGAACAAAATAATATCAACTAAAAAATATGTGAAGTAGAAACCGGTAGAGGTTGAAATAAAAATTTTATAATTGTGACGGCAATCCAGAAATTGTTTTTATTTTAATACAAATTCCAGTCAAGAAGCTTACATATGTAGCACGGCGGGACGCAACTGAAACTTAGGGGTTAACAAACACAACATTTCTTAGGATGATAAAAATGATATTACTTAAATAATGACAAAGTGAATTGATCAATTAGCAAACAAATACAAATATTACCAACGACGACAACGAATGAATATACTTAAATAGTTACAGTTACCAAAACATTTATTAACAAATTTTACTTAAAGTGATATAGCTGTGTTTTTGATTCCCATTCAAGCTGTGATTAGATGGATTAAAATATTTAGATTTAGAATATGAAATATTGTGATATTTAAATGTAAATTTTAAATCTTTAAATTTTTCAAATCCTACATAAACCAGTAAAAGTATTTTTGTATCTAAATTAAATATTTTTTTCAGGAAAACAAAAACATTAAATTGGCGGCCTACTGCAGTAATTTGTATGTAATTTAACCAAAATCGTAGCTGTTATAGTTCTCGAGATCCCCTTGGTGAAATTCAAAATAACACAGTGTATATCTTAGAGAATTTATACACGATTTATGTAAATTTCCTAGGAAACTAAATATAATTTTCTAAAAAATTTACTTCAAGCGTTGTCTCTAAAATATCAAAGTTTGAGGAGAAACTTATTTCGCATGTTATACGTCTATATTTCTAGTCTCTGTGCACATACTGTTGATTTCTTTTCGTACCAAAAACTAAAGAAAAATATATGAAAAATATATTTGATAACGAATAAAAACTAGAGTTATGCGTCTTATCACCTAATATCTAAAACTAAAACATGTATTTATATTTTAGCTCAACCTTTTACAAACATAAGTAAATAGTACAGTAGTCACATTTCATAATCATTGAAAATAATGAGTAGATAGCGTCAGCATTAATTAAGAAATTAATTGTGATAAATAACAGTCCGGTGATACCGTGTTGAAATAAATTAATCACTTGATGCATTAACCTGTCAACAATCCCAGCGAGTGAGAAACGACGATTGCAACGTAGCAACCAAACCAAACGATCGAGCAATCATCAAGAGGGGTTGCGAAAACGTTCTGGCAACAATACACTCTATTACTATGCCCTGTGCACTTTCACTTCAAGACCTACGTCTGACTCGTGCTGTAAACAACAGCCAAGAAAAATAGAAAGCTTTAAATGTTGTTCGTAGAAATTTAGATAGTAATTGTAGAACTGTAAATAGTATACTCGCTTCATATACACTAGTTCGAGATCTCGAACTTTGCTACTTCAACTTATAACGCCATCACGTCAGATATGTTCAAGTTCACTTTCGGAAGATTATTTTCTTTTTGTTTAAAAAAGACATTAGTATCGTGCTTCATATTACAAAACTCCCGGGTTCGTAAGGCAGTTAGCTATGGATGCTTGTAATATTTGTACATATTTGTCTTTGTAGTCATCCCCATTTCAATGATTTAATTTTTAAATATTGGCATATTTATATGTGCGCGATATATCAATATCTTTTCTATCATTGGTTAGAACTTATGCCTTATGAAATGCGCATAAACTGACTTTATTACTAGGGGAAAGGTAGAAACAGGGTACGGTTGAAACAACGTTAATAACTTGCTGTGTATTAGTGGTAGGAATGAGGAACAAAAGAAGAAAGAAGCGACTTGCAAGGGTGCAAAGGCAACAACGCGCCTATGTTGTGCAAAAAAGCCCTTAATCTGTTTTAACCAGCAAAAGTAACTATTTTTGATCAAAGTTTCTTGTACTTATTCAATTACCATTAAGAATAATGTTTTGTATATTTTCATGCTTGTAAACTGAAGAGTGATTTATATTGTCGTAGTTATTTGGATTTGGCATTTTGAATTAAGTTTGATTAAATTGAGGTGCGGCTACGGTTGAAACATTTTTTATGGGTATATTACATTAATAAGATACGTGAAAAAAAGAGATACAAGTGAAGTTGATCATGGTGCAAATATCCGAATGAGGTTCGTAGCTCACAATAGAGTTTTTAGTGAAATTCAAGAACGTACACTCTCAAAATATCTGATTTTTTTTCTTAAGCAAACTTTTGTATGTTACCTATAGTTTATATAATTTATAATTATATTATTATATTATAACGGACGCGGCAATGACAAGTTGAAGCTTGTCGGCTTACGCTGCCGTTTGAATAGGCGCAGCGATGACTTGCTTGAACCAGTCCGTTCGCGTTACAATAGAGAATATTCCCGAAGCTTCTCAAAACAAGAAAGAAATATAAAAGAGCGAATCATCGGAAGTCAGTCAGTGAGTCAGTTGACTCAGTTAGTTAAGTTGACTCCGAAGCTTAGTAGCTAAGTAGCTGAAGAACTTGTGAACATAAATATGTCGCTCGGTCTGAATATAAATATATCGTCTTAAATAAATATCGCTCGGCTAGTTTATATAAATAATAGTGTTTGTTTACAGTAGTGATAAGTGTTAATGTATAAGTTTTTGTATTCGTTATTTTAGCCTTTAAACATAGTATTAATTAAATTTTACTCTTTATTATAATTATTTGTTAATAATAATATTTATTTTTGTTTAAATAAAAACGTTTAAAACACACGAACGTTACAGTTTGTTATTTATGAAATATATTTATGATCCTTTAAGTCTGTAATACTTTTTTTACGTAATAAAACTATGTAACTATACCTAATATTTTTTTCATTTTTTGTATGTTTCAATCAACCTCAACATTTGTTTCAACCGACCTCTGCACTGGGATTAGTGAAAACAAGAACAGACTTTTGATTGAATTGGTTTAGCTGGGTAACTATTGTTCCTGGATGAATAATTATTGTATATAATAAAAGATCGATAAACACTCTTTGTTTCGATATGTTTCTTTCAAAAATCCGTCATATAGTAAAGACGCTATGGTCGATAAAAGCAAAACTGTTTCATCCGTACCCAGTCTCTCCTACATCTTATGTATTTCACTGTTTTATTCGTATTACTACGAAAAAATTCATAAATTAGCGTTAAGACTTTTTTGTTGTTCTCTATTATGTTTTTCACACTATACTTGTATTATCATTTATAATGTAATTAGTAGATGCGCGTATAAATAGTACAATTTTCTAAAGAAAAAATAGAATTCATAGAAATCTATTAGCATGCTCGCTAAATAGTAAAAAATTGGTTCGTTAAATAGGACGACTGTTGAAACATTGAACTAGCTACATATTACATGTTTATGTTCATACGTTAGTGTTTACTAATGAGAAATGAAAAATAAACTTAGTGAAATTAGTGTTTCTAGCTTACATTTTGTTGTAGGAGTACCTCCAGATATTTTTAGAACGAGACTAGAAATATATGAACCAGTAATTTAAAAGATATATATAAATGCTTGTTTCTTAGAATAAATTAATTCTTTTAAAAGTGAAACAAACAAAAAAAGCAGTAAATACAGTTCAAAAAGAAACTGTCACTTCAAATTATTATGTAGGTACGATCAATAAGACAAATATGTATATTTACTAATAATTCAGTTTATAATGTTTTGAAACTATTTTATATTTATTTACATTTTTCTCGTGTCATTTTATTTTTGCTGGTGCTCTTTCATCAGTCAATGACTACCTACATATGTCTGTGTACTAAATATATCTTAGAATAAACTAACGGGAATATAAAAATAAAGTTTGTATTAAAATCCCATGACGAATATGTTTTCAAACGTAAATATTTAGCAAGTCGTTTTATTTACATAAAATTTATTAAACAACGGAAACTAGAACAATTTTTCTTTCATAATACTAAAAATTAAAGCAAGTATGTTGTGCTTATACAAACGATTGTAATAGTTTTAATTACATAAAATTCAAACTTGATAAATATAAATAAAATTTCAACAGTCCAGTTACCCATTTCTGGGTGTGGAACTCTGCTTCTATCAGTTTTCGGTATATGAAGTTTTATGCACAAAATCCCCAATGATGTTAATTAAAGATGAGCTACTTCGTATGTGGTAAAAATGTAGATACTAGAAGAATTTCTTGGTTGTGGGAAATGAACTGAGGAACTTATGTTCCACAGTTCGATGTTACCCCATTAAATAAATTAAGTAGCGATTATCAGAGGATATTCATAAAGTATAAGAAAAAATTATACGTTTTTCTTTTTTTAAATTAGATAAGAAATAAATATCTGAATATGTAACTCCTACAATTCCGCTATCAACTCATTGATAATGATCTTTTATTTTATTACTCAGATTTGACTTTTGAGTCTTATCAATTAGTCAGTAACGATCTTTTAACTGTTAGTATAAATGGCACCAAACTGATTCACATAAAAATATAGAATTGACCATGAATACTGAACAACCATGTCACATCTCACTTCAAATTAAAATGGCATACATAGCATTGAATAATTTATACAGGGAGGTTTTGAAGTTAATGTCATAAAATTAAGGGTAAGCAGTATGACATGACATGTGTAGATTACAAAACAGAAATAATTTTATAAAATTCTAAAAAAGAAAATTCGACTTTTCTTAACGAAATTTTTTATTACTGTTTTAATTAACATTTCATTAAAAATTTGGTTATCAAAAATGCATTCAAAATTAGTTGTATGAGATATTATTCTTCATAATTAAATTAAATAGCATTATTAACAATAATAATTGTGTAATTTACAGAAGAATGTAAATGCGTTGCCACTGTTGCCAGTGGTCCAGTGATACCAAAAATGTTAGTTTCATGAAAAAAAATTCTTTTTGTTTCGCAATCTTCACATGTCCTACTTACCCTTAAATTTATTACTTTAATTTCAAACCGTTTGAACCGTTTTGTCTTATCTACTAAAAATAAGTTGATATTGGTTGTCTCTCTTGTTCTTCCTGTATGTAGCTACTGCGATACAGATTATGGCCCTTGTCTCACAATACGTGATGCGAAAAGAATGTAGAGTACAAAACAGGTGTGACAAATTCGCATAAAGTTTACAAAGATTTGAATCTATAAAAAATTCTATTGTTAACTTAGGTTGGCTCAACATGCTTCAACGATGTAATTATCACTATGCTTATTTAGTACATCGTATTCCCTCAAACATTTTTAGTACGTACTTCTCTTCACAATCGCTATATGCAAACGTTTCTGACACTCATACATCTTCATATAACTAGGCTCTTTAAACTGACTTATATTTGTAACTGTTTGTCAATATTTAACCACATACCAACTGAATTAAAGATATTTATCACATATTACTCAATTATAAATAATTCAATTTTAACATTCTAGTGATTCAAGGGTTTCTTTTTCTTTCTTGTTATTCTTCAATATTACAATAATATTCTGTATTATTTATTAGTTCATTCCATTTATTTAAATGTATAGTTACTGTAAAAGCACGTATATTGGTTTATCTTAGGTTTTACCAGTAAATCTTAGGATTAACTGACATGAGTTGGTAAATGTAATGATTTACTGGTAAAAACCTCAGATTAACCAATTTAGGGGATTTAACAGCTTAGGTTATTTACCGTGTATTTGAGGTAAATCCTAAGATTTAACAAGGGAATAGTGGTACAAATTTTAAATGAACGATGATCGCAGAACTGTTGGACTGTTACCATTAAGTGTTGTTAAATCTTAAGTTTTACTGACAAATTTCTCGGGCTTTTACAGTACCATATCTATCTAATATATTGTATGTTTAATGTGTAGGTTTTTTGTTTCAATTTGTTTTTCCTGCAAGTTATAAATATTAGATACTAAATATAATATGTCATTTACTTTCTAATCTAAAATTGTATGTATCAATGATTATAACGAAATCAGATGCACATATTTTCCATGATGTATGCACCTTGTAATTTTTTTATATTAGCAGACAATAAAATTCTTATAAGTTACGCTTTTGTAACTGAAAATTTTAAGTATTAGAGCAGCCTTGGCTGAACATTTACTAAATAAAATTTATTATTACTCGTAGGATAAATAAAATTTAAAAGTAGTAGTAAAACACCTATGCTTTAGAAGTAAAATTATAATTATAGAAATTTTTTTGTCCATAATTTTGTATTTGGTGCTGTTATCGATATGAAAAGCTTGGGTACTCTTAATTTGAGACCTTTTTTCTATTTAAAAGATACCTTATAAAGGAGAACTCTAGATTCTTGAACCTATCATGCTGAGAACGATGTAAAATTTAAGTATTTTAAATTTTTCTATTAAGAAATATACGAGCATTTTGCTGGTCTATATATTTTGAAATATATCCTATCTTATCATTTACATCTCCATGGAACTTCTTGAATGTAATTATGAATTAGTGCACAACATAAGACGCCTGTTGTCTAATGCTTGCGTCATAACCATTCGCACTCTAAAAATACCTAAATAAATTTTCTTACTTGCCCACTATCTCAGAATGAAATAGTAGCAAAACACATGACGTCCAAGCAAAAAATATACTCGCAATAGACTAAATGTGTCGTTCTATCATACCCTTTAGAATCCATTTAGATAAGCGCCGTAGTGGTGATATTTTTAGCGGGCCGTGTGAAAATCTTCAAGAAAGACTACACAACAATTACATTGATACTCAATGTCAGATTCGCGCCGTTCGCTGTTATTTTTGCAGGCACGTGTATTTTTAAGATGCGCGCGCCCACGTTCTTTTGGCTACCAGCCATTTATGGCATCACTCTGTTTGCATGATGATAATTAGCCTAAACTCTACAATTTTTATTGCAATATGAACAATTGTTAAAATTTTGTTCCAATAAAAGATTTAAATATAAATTATTCAGCGTTGTTAAATAGGATTGGACTGTGGCGCTGATTGGAGGATCTTCTTAGAAATAAGAATGTAGACATAGCTAGAACTAAAATAAGAGTATGGTTTGTTTATTGTCAATACTGTCAAATAAAAGGAAATTAATTTATTAAAATGAAAGCGCTTAAGTCTACTGTGTTGTATATTATATTTAACACCTATCGTAGGTTCATTTAATATTGAAACGATGAGATTGAAATATTTTTAAATAAATACTTCGTTATCGAAGAAATTCTTAATTCAACAATAATTACACTGATTATTTTTTGACGTTTCTTTAAACCAATGAAATGCTTTATTGTATGTCACCTGTCTGTGTTTTAACCAGTCCTATCATTATTATACTGAGAATAATGCTCTTGTGATTATTCCCGGCAATATCCTCTGTAGCTTTTTTGTTTTTGTTGACAGATGTCAAATAGGTATCATCAATACAAGTAAAAATGAGCAAAAAAGATAGATTTAGTGCTGTGTCTGATAATGAAATCAAAAAATTATCTAATTAAATATAACTCGAGAGTTCGATAAATTAGAAAATAATTCTCCAGTATCTTTCTCAAACTTATCGCCATTTGGCAATAGCCACTCAAGCCCTACGGGCTTTCATGGCTATTGACTGGCAAAAAGTTTTAGAAAGATCTATCAAATTATTTTCAATTTTTTTCTCACTGTTTTGTTATATTATTAATGAAAAAAATTGATTGTTGCAATAGCAAAAATGTATCTTACGTTATTATATATGTATAATCTTTTAAATAAGTTAAATAACAAACAACGATTTAACTAATTTACATTCTAATATAGTGCTAATAATAAAATACAATTATTGTGCCATAAGAATTATTTCCCAAAAGGATTGGCATAAACATGTATGAATTTCATTATTTATAGTTACCCAAATACAAAAAGTTAAAGTTCTATAAATAAAATGAAATTTTCTAATTTTTGTAAACAAAATACTTTTGAAAAATACATCGTTGTATACAAAGACCGAAAAAAAGCAGCTAGTCGTTTTGGAAATACTTTATAAAAATTTCCATAATCGAATATTTTACAAATAAATAGGGAACCAACAATAAGTTGATTGTTTTAAGATTTTTATTACTTTTTACAATATCGATGAGATGCACAAATGAACACAAAAGTTGCCTTTGGGGATTTGTTCCTAATTCTTCTTAAAAAGACAATTATAGCACTTGAAGAGTTTCTGGCATGGTTTCTTGATTAGGCATCTGTCTCAGCCAGTATAAGACAATAAGAGCTTACTTGTCATATTTAAATATTATTGTATCTTTACTTCATTTGCTATAAAATATTTAGAAATTGTTATCATATCTCATAATTGATAATCATCAGGCATGAAGAAATAATTACAGGCGACTACGATGTTCGAAAAGAAATAACTTTATTCAACTAGGGCAACAGTTGGTGCAAACTTTGGTTTGCCGCAGACTCTGCAAAATAATGTATTTAAAACCTTAAAAAAATAACTAAACAATATGTTTACGACTAGATGGAAGTTAGGAAAAATAATAAAAGTCCTGGATTGAACACACTCAATATTAATTAAAATCGAATAACTGCAATACTTTTGTGTAAGAAGTATCTTTGCCTTTCACAATATGCAAATAAATTGCCAGGAAGATTCATAGTTTCTCGGTTCTCTAATTAGTCTAATCAAATGAAATATTTTACGATTGTATAAAATTTCCACAAAACTGAAATTCTCGGTTGACTACAAGAAATCATTTTACTGCGAAATTGAGGTTACGAATCCATTTTTATTTCGCCATTCAATATATAGGTCAGCTAATATTCCAAATCTATAAAATGTGTTTCAAATAAAACAACAAAATGTAGAATTTTAGGTCACCGCAAAGTTAATCTTGTGGAAAGAAAATTAAAAATTTCAAAAGGAATATGAGATTGTGTGGAGAATTTTTGGCCTGAGTCATAAAGTGAATTTTAGTTCGTGATTAACTGCCGGTGAATCGCAATGTTATTTTGTCCAAAATTAAGAATTTTGCTGTTGTAGGAGTTAAAATTACTCCTACTTGAAAGCTATTTTTGCTCAGAACAAAAAAAAAAAAAAGGGAATTGACGCAGTAAAGAATTTTAATTTAATGTACTAACAAAAATAATTTTAAGTTTTTACATTTTTTTGAGATTCGTAAGATGCAACAGTTTGTTCATATTTATTCTTTTTTATCAAAACTTCGGTAAATTCTATGTCATATATTGTAGACACTGGATGTGACATTGCAGATTGTAGGATTGTACAGTTATTTACAATTCTTTCAAGAACTACAAGATGCAAAATGGGATATATCATTAATATAGTACAGAACTTTTAAAGCAATTAAAAATGATTTATTTATTTTGCGAAAAGGACGAAACAAGACTGTTCTTTGAATATAATTTTAACTCCAAAATTATTATAGTTTCATACTAAAGAGTGATTCATTTTAAATGTATTCAAGAGCGTCCCAAATATTTCTTCCTTGGCACATATTTGAGAAATCACAAAATTATATGATTTCTCTTAATTTTCTGATAGAAGGTAACCTAGCTTAGATTACATTATTGTTGTCTTATCTAAGATTATGTAAAATGGTAATAATTTATAAGTTAAATAAAAAAACTTTAGGAACTCATAGTAAATTATAAATATTATTTTTAATTCAAAATACTGTGAAATATTTTATTTAATATATGTACAACGTTTTTCAAAACTTAATCTATCCAAAAGTCTTTACAATTTGAAGTATTTTATATTTCGATTGTATGAGCATTACATTGTGTTTCCTAAGTGGCACTATTTTAGAAATTTAATCGTCTCGTAGCTTTTTAACAAACGGATTCCATTCTCGAGCCAAGAACTCACCTGATATAGTAAATAATAAAAATAGTACAACAAATGTAGAATGCCAATAGGTGTGTACTACAGGTGTCTTTCTATTTTTCACAGAATTCAAGGATCGAAATATTATTTTCTTTTTTTACTGTTACTGAAAGTTAATTGGCATTCTGCCTGATCTACGGGATTTATTTTAAATGTATTTTTATGCATCGCAAAAATATTCCGAATTCCTATATAGGCGATTACTTTCTGTAATTTGTATATGTGTACTTTTCAACTTTAATTCAACAGCTCTTTATGTGTAGATATTTATATTATTTAGGTCAACATCTATATTTGTAGTGTATATCATTCAAATTGTCTAAAAAATTATATATGCGTCTGGGAACAGCATAAAATGTGCAAATGGCTTCAAATATGAAAATAGAATAAACAGCTCAACTATACACACAGAGAAATCAAGTAGTAAATATGTGAGAAAATTTCAGTGAAACAGTAGTTCAATATACATGTATTAAAATATTAAATAATATATTTTATTTTTTTCTAAAACATAATCTGGATATCATTTGATATCATTTTAAAGGCAAAGGCCGATTTAATTACCATAATCAGTAAAAATTGAGTGAACGGAACAATATTTTATTTACATCAGTGTATCAATTCATCTAATAAAATTTTATTTTTACTTTCTTACATGCGGACTAAAAAATATCGCTGAAATACGTGTTACAAGATCTCCTGAATCCTTATGGCTGGTTTATACTGGATTTAATTTACAAATGTAGATTTAAAAATTTAGAATTTAAATTTGCTATTTACCTTTTGGTTCATACTGAATTTATAAAACTTGAAATCTGTCTATCAAGATTAGGCTACAGATTTTTGACATATGTATTAAACAACAACAAAACAACCTTAACTTGTCATATATGATATTCTTCAATCAAAGATATTAAATTATTATCATATTTAACACTCTCCGCATCCATTTTACAACAATATTTTATGATGATCAAAAATAAATCAGTTTGATTGACAATTTTGACACATTTTAATTCTGTCATAGTTGTTTTTTCTTTTCCAGTCACGTTGATTGGTTGGATTTGGAAATTTAAATTTAAAATACAAATATGGTGATATTTTAAATGTAAATTGTAAATCCAGCATAAACCACAAAGGTATTTCTATGTGTTTTATATTTTTAAAACTAAATTTCTAATGCCCGGTTTCACCTACGTTGGTTACATTTTAAACTTGGTTTAAATAAATAAAAGTAAATCTAAGTTATATGTCATATGGAGAAATTGGCTTTTATTTATTTAAACCAAATTTAAAATTTAACTAACGGTGGTGTAACTGGGCATAAATCTATATTTGTAAATTAATTCAGTACAAACAAGCCATTAGGATTAAAAATTATTATTTGTAATTTTCTTATATAACTGCTTCCAATTTTGAGAAAAACTTAATTATGTGAAAAATATTATATTTAAATAATCATAGTTATAGTATAATAAATATTTGTCATAAACTATTCTAATTCTATTATCAATAAATTATATTAATTCAAAATTAGCGATAATAAAATAGAAATGTTCAAAATATTGATAACTGTTTAAATATTTCATACTATTTTACGGTTTTAATAATATGACAATAAAATCGATTAACAACTTTTCAATCCTCTCAGCAATTATTTAGTAATTTAGTTTTTTTTTTATATCAGCAAATAATTTCATCTAAATGTATGCCTAATGATTAAGTTAATTGCACTTTTATTTTAGATTATTAAATAAAATAAATAAATATACCATCACGCCTTTTTCCCATTAAGGGTGTGGCACTCTGCTAACGCAGATCTCGGTAGGTGATATATTTTTACGTATAAAATGCGGTTACCAGCCGTCAAGTCATAGCCCCTCTATTTACTCATTTTTGTTATAAAACGACAGTAAGCTTATCAGAGTCCTAGACTATTCTAAAAATACAAAGTTTTGGGTGACTAACATATATTTTCAAATTCTTTACAGACTGATTCAGTCTGCACATAATAAAATTTACAAACAAAAACACATGAAATAACTATAATTTTAAATTACTTTCGAATTCACTTGTAGGTACTGTTATAAGTTTTTCTCTGCGCTGCCACCAAAATACGCCAATTAAAGTAAAATATTTCAGCCATACTACTTAATTTTTACTAATTCGTCATGTTTATTTCGCATCGTTGCGTTACCAAGATGAAAATAGTTTCATAATCATAATATAAAATAACCTTGCGGAATAAATGGTTTATAATAAGGAAAGTTTTGTGCCAAATATCATACTTTATTCTAAGTTTTCAGGTTATTGCTTTATTTATTAGGTGAATTTGCGCAATTCAATAATAATAATAATAAATTATTCAAATTTATGCTTTGCAAATTTATTCCACAATAATTAAGTAATGAAAAAAAAGTTTTATAAAAATTTAAAACAAAACTCCAGAAAGATAAAATTTGTAATACCAAACAATCAGTTTGGTTTTGTCAAAATTAAAACACACTTCAAATTTATAATTTATTAATCAAACCGATCTGAATATATTCTTCTAAATAATTAATTAAAATGATGGAATAATGCACTTTGAGAAACACTTCACTACACTATTATGTTCTGAATTTATTGACAAATTCAATCTATTGTCATATTAAATACAAATAATGTTTATAAGCACATGAACATATCTAGATTTACATTTTATAACAAATTCTGTAAATGACAACTATCAAATGAAACCAAATTATTGTTAAATAACTCAAGTAGAACAACAATCCGAAGAGCTGGATGCTAAGTAAGAAGTGTTATGTTATACAGTGTGTTTGTGTGTTGTGCAGTTTCTCAGGTGGCATGATTTGATCCTACCTCACGTATAATTACGCTATTTTCTGGGCACACGTTCAATGTCTCAGTACGAAGGACGAATGTAATCATAACACACGTTGTCTCGCGTGTATTACGTAAGTCGGTGATAGATTCGTCGTTGTCACTATTTTGTAAAACTAAACATGCTGTGTCAAAAACAATCATACATAAGATTTATGATTAATGCTTTTTTTCTTAAAATAATTCTTTGTTTTTATATTTTGTAATTTGTTTATACTCGTTCAAATAAACTAGCAGTAAGAAAATTTTCTGCCAGTAATATTTACAAACTAGAAAGCATTTCTAAAAACCTAAAATTAAACATGATTTTCATTAATTTCACTCGAGTTCTCGACCTTCTTTGTAACCTTGTTGATTATTATTTAACAAGATGTGCTCAAAAATATTGGCTAGAAAAATTATAAATACATATTATTTGCTGTACATTGCACATAATTCTCATGATAAATTTAAAATGACAATGACGTAGTTCTTATTATTTATTTATTTCGATATTTTGACGATTCATTACCGCTAAATTTTAATGAAATTAAATCAGCAGGCTCAAATACATATCTTTTAATGTCAAACCAGCGGGATTATTAAAAAATATCTTAATATAGGAGATAAGATGATTCAAGGCCAACTAAGATGTGGCTATTATAACAAAGTTATATAGGGAGGTGAAATAATTGATGCAATCTAGGAGACACAATGTTAATATTTTCATATAGTAATATGGCGACCTATTCCTAGTTCTGAAATTTTTGTAAAACTTAACCACCTTTCCAATTATTAACCTTCCTTCAACCCCAATGTGTTTTATTATGAAAAGGGCGCATTATTAATAGTAGCCCATATATACGTCAAATATTTAAGAGAATATATAAAAGTCGGTGTGTTTCTTGTTGAAATAAACATTTCAATATAATATTTATGACTTTAAATTAAAAAAGAAAATAGTCTAGCACCAATTATATATATTTTGTACCTCTTTTAGATTTAAAGTTAGTCACGAAATAGATCCAGGTCTAAATAGTTCATAGTTTACCAGCTTACAAACATAATCCCAGTAACCTAGTATTCTAGTAACATTTATAGTTTAAACTTGTTTGCTTCTATATTTGTACATAGAGCGATTCTATAAAATGAAATAAAATTTTATAAATTATTCGAAACAGTTCTCGAACAAACCCTTATTATGAATGTAATGTCTATAGTTAGAATAATTATTTTAAGAATAGTTAATGACGTTAATGATAGAAAATACATTTTAAACGTTCATTTGCATATTTGTGCGTAGGTAGTTCTAGTTCGTATGGACCAACTTTAAATTTACATTTAAAGAATATTATATGTATGTTGTGGTAAGAATGAAATATACACATTTTTTGGCATTCTCTATACTAAACCGTAGCCAGAGAATGAAATAATTAAATACCACTTAGTTATATTTCCAACTTTTGCGATGTGAGAAATACGTAAAATTTCATTGCAATCTTTACTCGATTTCCATTTAACAATAAATGAAAGTATAATATAAATATACCATCACGCCAATTATATATTTCTGACTGTTGCACTATTCCTAGAGCTGATTACGAACGCATAAGTGCGGTTACAAGGATATTAATTGTAGGGGAGTAAAAAAAAAAATGTGACAAAAAACTACCCTCGAATTTAGCGTCAACGGATTTCACAATCTAGAACCACAAAACTATTTGTTATACGAAAATACAGAGTGTTTCAATACCTCTGCACGAAACTTTAATGACAAAATTTGTTATACCGGGTGGAACATCATACCTGTGTACATAGGCGATTAACATGAAAAAACAGTTTTTCAGTGCGCATTGCTCTCCAAATTATTTTAGGCAAAAATGCTTCAAATACATGTTGTAAAGCATAAAATTCTGCATCTAAATCAATAAACAGAATTACTTTTACATTCTTTGTAACGACAAAAATTAAATATGAAAACATGGAAAATTACGTTGAAAATATCAAATAGCCATGGAATTAAACAAAAATAAATAAATGCTTGTCATTTGACAGATGAATGACAGGTAAAATATCAAATAGACAGAAAAACGACAAGCATTTATTTATTTTTGTTTCAATTCCATGGCTATTTGATATTTTCAACGTAATTTTCCATGTTTTCATATTTAATTTCTGTCGTTACAAAGCAAGTAAAAGTAATTCTGTTTATTGATTTAGATGCAGAATTTTATGCTCTACAACTTGTATTTGAAGCATTTTTGCCTAAAATAATTTGGGGAGCAATGCGCACGAAAAAACTGTTTTTTCATGTCAATCGCCTATGTACACATTTATATGATTTTCCACCCGGTACTATACTGATACTGATTACAGAAGAAAAATATTTTTATTATTTTTTTATTCCTAGCAAACAATTTTAGTGTCACTGGTTTAATAGTACATTTAATTATTTATTTTTATTTCACTAATGAAATAAAAGTATAAGCACTGCCTACAAATAATCGTTTATTAATTATTTGTTACGTAGATACCTGATGCAACGCCTTATTTTTATATTAAACCAGTGGCACTAATGTTTGCTAGGAATGAAATACCGTAATTCTTGCAATTTCAAAAAAATAATTTTTGTTCTATAATCAGTATTATTATATCAAATTATATATGTCATTAAAGTTTCGTGCAGAGGTATAGAAACACCCTGTATACAAACACGATATTTCAATTAATTTGTTCGAAAACTTTACAAAATATATCATGGAGGGTATTTAGTATTGATCGACTTCATTTTACTATCAATATATTAAATGTTTTCCTGTATTTTTTAATTATGAAAAAATAAATCTATTCTGAGATTTTAGTGGAAATACATGTTTTGAGGTCCTCATGTTTCCCATTTTCTCAATGACGTGTGTGTAGCTGGATGGATAGATGTATGGTTGAAAAGATAGATGATGTCCGGATATTCAATGTAGTTTCATGACCATGCGAAGAACTGAGTTGATTTTGGTAACAATTGCAACACCAGAAGTGGAAGTTTACTTTTGTGACACAAAACAGTAAATTAATTTTATTGCGAATATAAAATGTTAATTGTAATTTTATCGTATCTGCTTCCGAATTTTGAAATAATAATACAATATGAAAAATTACAATTAATAATTAATAAATATTGATTAAAACTTTTCGCGTTCTCAAGGTCTCAAGGAAGAGATTTGAATTTAAATGTCAAAAATTTATCTTGAACGATCGTCAATTGTTTCTTAAGCAAGTTTGGTATCAAATTAAAAGTCTCAGAAAACGACTAAAATACCAAAAATAATTTTGGAAGATTGTCAATTGCTTGTTATACAAGTTTATTGAATCCTATAGAGAGTGGTATCCCCGGGTGGTTAGTTAGATTATTTAAATGTCAAAAAATAATTTTAAAAATCGTCAATTTTTGTTTTTTTACAATTATCGAGTTTAGTGTTCAGTTAATGGTCTTATAGAGGAGAGCAACACTAAAATACAAAAAAAGCAATCGTCAATTTTTTCTATAATAGTAATTAGAATATTTTAATAATAATAATAATAAGTTTATTAGTTCTGTGGACACAAAATTAGAGTGTATAGAACAAGTCAAATAAATATAAGAAATACAAATTACATGTCAAAATATTCCTTAAAATCATAGAAGCTGTGTTCAAGCAGAAATGTCTTCAACGATTTTTTAAAAAGTTTAAAATTATTTTCTTTTTCAAATGTTCAGGCTTGGTATCAAATTAAAGCTTTCTGAATGGTGAATTTATATTACAATCATGTGATTTACCCATATTGGATTTCACGTTAAACAATTTCATTTTAAGACATGTGTATTTACATTTCAATACTCTTAGTTGCTATGAGAAGAAACATAGAACTAAAATATCTATTATACATATATTTATTATATTTAAATGTATAAGAAAGTCGAGCAGTGACCACGTCCAGTTTTTTCTTTTTACTTCATTATGTTAATATTTCGCTTCGAAATTTCATGAGTTCATATTAACTTTTACTACTATGCAAAATACAACTAATTCTGAATAATTTTGTAAGCTCTAATAAGAAATTACCTCCTGCTGTCCAAAATATCAAATAATTAATATGAAGTGAATTTAATGCACATTAAACGAAAAAAGGTTTAACGCTCTATAATTATTTTATAAAATAATACAGTATATTTTGACAATTAAAACAATTATCTTACAATACCCAAAAACTGAGCTTGTAGTAAAAAAACGTAGTAAGTACCTACTGTCAATTTTTTTTTTAATTGTTTAACAATGTTTTGAAAGGATAAAAGATTTACTTTTATGTATGAATTATTCATTTTTCTTAATTGCTGTTTAATAAAATTCGACGCGGACCGGATACACAAAGCCAACTGTATATTAAAAACTAAGTAAACACACAAAGTGATGATATCCTTGATCCTGATCCCATCCTCCATCTTTCTGTAATGCTAAACCTCTTGTTCGTGTTCCATTGGTGCATTAAATTATAATCAACAAATAGCGCCGAAAATACTCTTACATATTCATGGACACATCTACAGCATGCGTCTCTGGCTTTACGTGACGTGGGCACGCGTGCACGCGTGTGTTATTTGCGCTGACGGACATCCCGACGCTTGTGGTCAGAGGGGGAATCGGGGTGGTGGGGGTAGCGTCCAAGAGGCGTCGGGAGGTGGTGCTCACGCGGCAGTCAGTGCCGTACCCTTACAGTAGCCGGATCAGAAACCACAGTGCTTCAGATCACATCTCACAGGTAGGTAGGTCACCAAGTGAGAACTGACTGACCCTGTAACACATTTCCACGTCTTCGAACAGGTAGAACCTGCTGAGCTTGAGCTTAACACTATAACACTATTTTAGAAATAATAAGCTTGCATTTTTACTTACAATTTATTTCTCAAAACGGCCTAGTACGCTTTTGAGTGAGTTCAATACCTATCACCTACACCATACAGCTACAAAGTGATATATTTAAGATTTAACTCAAAAATACTTGAAGTTCTGAATGTAGGACTGTCTCTTCGTAAATGTGGGTTATATGGGTGGGAGTGGTTTGATACAAAAGCGATAAATTCCGTTGGCGCAATCGTAAACAAAATGAGTTACCGTCCTGAAATAAATCGGATGATTAAGCCAATAAGAATGTGAACTTCTTGCAAATGTCCAGTGTGCATTGAAAATAGGTCACTGGTTAATTTTAAGCCTGAAGGAAAACACTTAAAGCAACTATATGCTGTCAAGATATATTTTCAAGGTCATTTATTCTCAAACCAAATATTTGCACCCTAGTGGTTATAAATAGAACTACTCTAAACTGCAAGTGAAATATTTGACGGCCAAGACACATAACCTCATTATTTATATTTCATAATTAAAAGAAACAATATTTGATCTATTGTTTACTCTAACCTAACAATCATAAGTTATTAATTAATCATACTTGTTTACAGAGCATCTACACTGTGAATCAAAAGTATTTCATTAGTGATATTTGTGATTTTATTAAACTACAATTAATATTAGTGAAAGGAACACTTTTAAATTTTATTAATTTTGAGTTTCGGTAATACTCGTATAAGCGAATTATATATTGTGACTTGAACTGGACCTTTTAAATAAAGAAGTCTTATTGGCTACAACGTAACGCGACCCGTATGTAAGAGACATCTAGCGGATCAAAGTGCAACTATAAAGTAGAATTTATCAAATATTTTGTTTTTGTATTTTCTAACCGGATACATTTAAATATTAGTTCATTTTATCAATCGTGTTGTTAACTGGACTCTAATCAACCTGAACAGTTTGATTACCTTACCGAGTGATATGGACGTAATAATCAATCTTTTAAAATATCACGCCCAATACGATGACGGATTTTCATTTAAAAATTATTATTGAAGTCCAAGTTTTGGATGTGAGTCGATTGATTGGCTCTGTTCGATTACCGCACATGTATCGTATAGCGCTTGCTCAGTTTGGGACGGCCCATGGTAGCGCGCGACTTCAAAGGCTTCGCGGTTTCAGTGACGTTCCTGGCTCGCGCCCGGGCCAACAGGCCCCTTGCCCCTTTCGTCCCTAACCCACAACTCTTCACTAAATGCTAACTCTATTCTTGGCACTTTGCGTACCGTCGCCAATTCTGATATGCGAACCCATACCAATGAAATTAATATATGTAACTAGAAATTCAGAGAGCTGAAGAGGAAAGACCACGGAGTTTATTTAAATAAATGGCTGCTATTAGTATTTAAAAAACAAAATTACAGTACCTCTACATCTACAATTTATCATAAAATACTTCTGTTACTTTATTAATGAAGTAGCAAATTTTACAACTGAAAAATAGGGTTTAATGAGTTGAAAAAACTTCCAGAACTCATATTTGTAAAATTATAAAAGACTTTTGGATTAAGTTCTGTAAAAATATATTATATAAATACATTTTAATATAACGTTCATCAGGAAAACAAATAAAATATATTTTACAAAAATTAAACCAAACGTATTTTATAATTGTACAAATATGGATTCATTTTGAACATATCCATTACAATGTTGCAAAGCATACAGGGCGTTTCAATAGTTTAATTCACAAAATTAATTGTATTATATGAAATACATATTTATTCATTCTTCAAGCGTTATATCATATAATTTTTAAAATTAAATATGTCATATTACTTATATATTCAAATGAGAGCAGTGGCACTAAAAATGTGTTCCACATGTAAAGTGCAAATAATCAATATACCTACCTATCTGAGTTATAAACAAAAAATTATAGCTTCAAATCTTTCTTTTCATACTAATCTATGAAACAAGAAACCAATATTTTCTTATTATTCTTTAGGGATGCTCTAATACTTTGAGTAACTCCCTGAATACGTCACTGTATCATTTTGAGAAACAATTTTTTTTAAAGTTTCTTAATTTATACTACAAAACTTCTATATACATAGGATTTCATTTTACTGCTATTGTAACTTTAAATTCTTCAAGCTCCCTTTTAAACGTTTTACCGACAAAAATGAAAGAAATAAAATACAATATTCACTTACTTTCATGAACAATGTTAGTCGATTAGTTTTGAAAACATCATAAAACTATAACCGCTTACAATGCAACAGTTTACAAAAAAAATATGTTTGCTCAAGAATGAAAGAGTGGGAGCACAATTTATGTCATACTGCAAATAAATCGACTGATGTAAGAGTACAGGCGTCCAAGAATCAATATTAAAATATATATTTTCAAGCCTCAGTAACAAACATTTCGCAACACCCCATTACATAGTTCAATTTATTATTGTGAAAACACATTTGCAGTTGTCACGCTTGCTGTGAGAATATAACGGAGCCATATTTATATCGTGTATGAAGCAAATATGTTGCGGGTAACGACTCTTAGCAGGAGCTTAAAGCAACAAACAAATGAATTTAAGTGACGGGTTATGTTGAAAGTATGAATTAATGACTGGAAGCATGTAATTTGTCTGGTTGCTTCTTTGTGATATAATGTAGCGATGAAGGCAGTATTTATACTTGAGAAGATTTATAATTAATTTTTCCTGTGCTTAATTAAATCACACGATATATTTTTGGGGCGAGTGACTCAAGTTGCTAATTTTATGCGGTTAATATTAAGATATTAATGTGCTAAAATTAAATTTTTCACCTATTCCAAATATTTCACTTGAATCTTTAATCGCTATTTTCATTTATATTTAATGAATAAGATATCAAAGTCTTTAAACCTACACAAGAATAAAATTTACCGAACTATTCGGTAAACTGAAGGTATAAGGTACATTTTATGAAAATTTACCAAACTTTTTGTAAGCACTTCTAATTTCTTATTAAATAATCGTGTTTAGTTTATTAACAGTTATGAAATGTTTAGAAAATGTATTTTATATCCTCAGCTTATCGAATAGTTCGGTAAGTTCTACAGTTATATATCATATGGGTGCCAAAATCTACTCTAATGATGTTTTCCTACTTAAAAATTTCTACACGAAAAAAAAAACATTTGAATTTACAGAATAATTCGATAAATTGAGGATTTAAGATGCATTTTCTGAAAATTTACCAAACTTTTTGGTAATTCCTTAGTAATAATCGTGTTTTGTTTCTTAATTTTTATGAAATTTTTAGAAAATCTCTCATATCTTCAGCTACTGAATAGTACGATCAATTCTACGGGACTTTTTTCGTGTAGTTATTCTTCAAATGTACAAAATGAAAACGATGAATAAAGTCGCATAAATATTAAAAAGATTTTTAGTTGTTTGCACTTTTTCAGCTGACCAATAAATAAAAATATAATCTATATAAAATGGATATTTCAAACAGTTTTTAAGAAAGTTTCTCTCTTCTTTATTCCGCAAAAACAATGAGCTATAGCCAACCCAAATTTCTGCAACAAAAGTTACCCAATAAAAATCCCAGCACATTCAAAAATCGAATCTTGCGGGTAAGAATGTAGTAACTAACGAAACGACGTTCGCCGGTTATAAATAGCGCCGTGACGGCCTCTGGGCAAGCGCGACGCGGCGCGTCCACCGACCATATCTGTATGTGCAAACAAGTCCGCGAGTCGCTTACATCACTTACGAGTGACCCGCGCCGTCGCCCAAAATAGACCCGACCACAAACGAAAAATATTACACTCTGCTACAGCTGTCAGTGCGATGCTGTTGGAAGAAACGCGTAGAAACTTTGTTAAATTTGCCCTTACCTTCTTGTTACCCTTTGTTATTTACATGTTTGGAGCCCTAATTGTCGTCTGTTATGCTGTTATCTTCTAAACACTTAAACATTCTAGTTCCCTGTGATTGTGAATAACATGTTGAAATAAATGCACATAACCTCAATTAATAGCACTTCATTTATATAGAATTTTAAAAATAAATCCCAACCTTTGTCACAAATAAACGTTATTAGAAAACTAATAGGTATTTGTCTCAGAGTCTGTTTCACATTTAAACAAAATTATTATATTTTTCAAAATGACTTTAACAGAAACTTACAATAGAATCATTAAATTTGTTTTGAATAATAGGCAACAATTGCTCCCGTGTTTAATCTATTTGATCGGTGCATTGCTTGTCATTTACTATGCTGTTCTTATATTCTAAATATCTTTACTAATTTATCCTTTTAACAGTGTTGATAAGGTCGGGTCTTGTAAGGTTAGATTTTAAGATCGATGTATAGGTAATGTTTCTAATTTTTGTTTTTTTTCTTCTAGCGAACGAGCGACTAACACCGAGCAAAAATGTTTAAAAACCACTTGGATATGATCGGCCGAAACGAGCCGGTGTCGAAGAAGGCTAAGTTCTGGCAGTCTTACGTCAGATCCTTGAAAGGTAAAGCAACTTCAATTTTGGCACCGAACACTGTTTAATGTTTACGTCACTGATACAGATGTACACTTGTTCGAATGTATTTATGTAATGTACATTTACTGAACATGTTGAGGATTATAGCCAATTATCCACACATAGTTTCATGCTACATTATTATCAGGTGTTGAACGATTTATTGTTACTTTATTCACTTTCTTATTTTATATTCAGAAAAAAATGCATTAATTTCTTTTATCCAACATCTCTCAATAAATGCTCTATAACTATGGCGATTTTAAACAAGGAAAGTAACAGATCACACACTAGTGGGTATAATTTTGAGAAAAGTCACTGGCGAATAACACAACACCTTGGTAACTACTTCATTTGACATTTTCATTTAAAAAATTTAAAGCATATGTCACTGTCAAATAATATTTCTTTAATAAATTTTGCATTTATTAAGAGATGTTGGATAAAACGTATACTTCACACGTGGGCAAAGTGGAATTACCCACCCGATAAAATTATCACACTCAGCCATCGGCTTCGTGTTCTAAAATTTCTCTCGTGGGCAATTCCTTACTTTGCCCACTCGCAAAGTAAATAACTATTGTCTATTTTACTATCTAAAAAGTTTAGTTTGATTTGTCGAATATTCCTAGTTGTAAAATTGTTTAATGGGGACAATATTTGATTTGGTCAACCTCCTGTTTGCTAAGGAATAACAATAGTTGTCTTATTGTAAGTTAATTTAAATCATAAATGTATTAAAATTAAATTGGACTTTAATATTAAATCGTAATGGAATCTTACAATATTATTGTAAGAATTACTTGTTTTGGAATAAGGAATTTGTTGACGTTTAATTTGTCTATTCATACACTAAATTCTAAATTTAAAATATACGTAAACAAATTACACGAAGACATAAATAATCATAAAATCTATTAATAAATACTTGGTACGGAGTATAATTTAACCATATAAGGATAGGCAAAATATTTCAATTATATCTTTATCATAATAATATGTATATATTTTCATTGGTATTAGTATATTTCATATTACAGATATTAAGTAAATAATGAAATTATTCTTGAAAATAAGTAGATATTGACAATTATACCGTAAATTTCAGCTAGGATGCAATATTTTCTTTTCTGTCATTAAAGTATTGTTACCTTCTTACTGTTCTAGATAAAATGCAACATGGGTTGTCAATGTTAAATAAACTTATCATGATTTACTGATTTATATAATTATTAGAATTTTTTTTCATGGGTGTATATCGAGAGCCAAGAATTCATCGGTAAAATTTCGAATACTTGTTGCGTAGAAACGGACAGTCGACTGTCAAAAATGACAATTAAATTCCGACATGAGCATCACGAATTGTCGTTACTACGTAGGAATATGGAAGAATTTTACCAATTATATTCATGGCTCGTATTACAATCGGTTGAGTATTTCCTAAATTTAAATAGAAATAAACAAACTAATTGATTAAATGTCCAAATTTTCAATATCAACAAACGGTTACCTAGGATATAGTGCAGGGTTCAACACTGATCTCTACATATACCACTGGAAAGGCCTTAGCGTATGAAAAAGTGAAGCTTAGTTCAGCGTGCTGGCGGCATGTTGCGGAGGTCTGAATCTAATCAAATTTTACAGGAAATACAAATAATTCAATAAACAATTCAAAATAAAATAGCTAAATACAATCAAATTTTAAAAATATATCTCATATTTCATTATAGACAAGATTGATTTTATTCGTATTTCAGTATTTCGTGCCACATTGAACTAAATTCAGACCTCCGCAACATGGCCGCCACCGCGTTAGAACAGGTTTCACTTTTTCATACACTAAGGAAGGCCTATCCTATCCGTAAAATCGTCATATTGGTGCAAGTGACGGATTATTATCAGCTTATAATGAAATGAAAGAAATCATCATCATGAAATTATGATAAGTTCATTTAAAATTGACAACCTACGTTACAACTGAAACAGTATACGGTGATATATAAACGTATCCATAGTAATACATTAATGACAGAAAAGTAAATGTTGCATCTTAGCTGAAACTCTGGGTATACTTTTAGTACTTATAGCAGATTATGGAAAACTTTAGAAAGAAATGTTGCATGACCCCATGGCCGCCATTTTAATTAAGATGGCGGTGTAGATATGCTGGTACCACGAGCACTTTTTTTTTTTTTTGGTGTTTTTAAAGAAGTGATCTAGCCTCGCTTTTAGCGCTGTACATTGTTCTCGAATTATTTTATAAAAAATAATACTTCAAATTTAAGTGGTAGATAATATTGTACAGCGCGAAAACCGAGGCTTAAAAACTTCTCTTAAAACACCCAAAAACAGAGCTCGTGGTACCAGTTATATTATTTATCTTATTAAATATGGAATTTATCTGTTATAATTCTTTGAAAGCAACAAAGGTTTGTAGGGACGATTTGAGTTAGTTATGATAAGTAATTAATAAAGTAATATATAAATGTGTGACACTGATGAGTTATGGTTGAATGTTGTACATTGCAGGATCTGATGACATCAGAGCTTCCGAGCCCACACACCGTAGCCCTCGTGGTATCTTCCGGCCACTGTCCGACTTCCCAGAGCTCCACTCCACATGGCCGTACAGCAAGTCCATCTACGACGACCCCATCCACGCCAGCGAGCGCATCTCCGTCCCTGGATACCGCTACATGCCGATCCACCGCGAGACCTACGGTTACTCCCCACGCGCCATCTATCCGCATCAGTACTCCAACCTCGACCGGTACAGGCCCGGTAAGTAAACACGTAAAGACATGACCGTAACATTGCCAGCTGTTGCCACCTGCTCTACCACTCTCACGCCGACCCGCGACCCCTACGACTCCGACCCCATGAAGACTACGACGACGCGACGCGCGAGAGAGGTGGCTCAGGGATGCAACCAGCAAGCAGTGGCATTTTACGCAATTACGTGTTTCTAATTAATTACTACTACTTATCATAAGATATCTGTTGTGTCTTCTTGTAATACTACAAATAGAACTAGCGATATCCGTGGTTGTTAATAACACCCAAATCACACAACACTAGTATATGGCTTGAGCATTTGTTTCTACATTAGTACATAACCGTACAGCCTAATTCACATTTGTCAGCTTACTTCAACGAACGTACTTTTTAACTTGACAGCTTGACTTAATTTGAGGTTATGTATGAACACTTCAAATTGGCAAATTTCAAGCATGACCAATGTGAAGAAGGCTTAACTGAACTTAACAACGATCAACGTGAACACATCAACTCTGTCTAATCACAACTACAATTGTATTTGCTTCGAGTCACAGTATTCCAAGTGCTACTTGTCAAACATAAACTAAGAAAATTCATCAATATTTTCTATATATTTATTGTATTGTGGTAGGCTTCGAATTTGCATTATCACGCGTAAGAGTTTTGACAAATAAATGAAAATGAGTGAGAGAGAAAGAGTGAACGACGAAGTGACCCGTGGTTCACCTCGAAGGATTGTTATTATTGTTGATGTCTTCGCTTCTTTGCCGCTTAAAATCGCGCGAGGTTTAATCACGGGCGTTCTGATCGCCACTTAAGGACGAAAGAGGATGCCGTCCTTAACTGCAAGAATCAGATACACTGAACATACGCTATGCAGCTTCACGATTCACTTTGCACAGTTCTAATTCTAACCAACGATCGACGAACTCGAGTTGTGATCATGCAAATTCAACCATTAGAAGTAACATAGTATGAATAGTGCCCAATACTCTTTATTTTATACATGAACTGAACACTTTAACAAGCAGAAATTCAGAAGCAGTCGCATTTTACACGGGAACATGGAGTTGGAGTCTGTGTCACTTGTTTGTTCAATGTCTTGTCTTAACAACATGTTTCAGTATTGTTGTGTGGCCTCAACGTTGTTACAAACATTGTCTAATAATTAATTAATATTCAGTTTCAGTGTTTGTGTTTTAAAGCACTGTCGGTTCTCTGGGATAAACTGCAAGGATTTTTTCACTGATTATTGCCATCAAAACAACAATGTAAAATGCGACATTCTTACTTAAGTCATATTATGCCTGTTGTTATCTCCGTTCTTGATCGATCCTAGATATTTTTACTATTAAAATATAAAGAGCGCTTAACAGCAGATTGAATGTGACTGATTTATTTTAATAAATATTATTTGGTTTGTACATAATACATATTGTTGTGAGGTATGATTGTAAAAATTTATTTTAAAGTCATTTAAATAAACATGTGGGACGAGACTTGAATATTTTTAAGTCCAGCCCTGCCAAAAGCTCGAGCGCGTTATATGCACTAATTCCGTTATTCATTAATTTTTTTTATTTAATTATTAATATTTTTACTGTTACTGTTTAAGACGTATGCAAAGAATATTAACTTAATATGCACAATTAATTGCTACAAGCTGTAAAGTAAAACACTATTGTTTTTTGACTGTCTTTGCAAAACGTCTGCAGCTTGTGTGTGCTATATAGGGCAAACTACAGCTCCCCGCATTCAAGCATTTGCCAGGGATCGGATTAAGTATTTTTACTGGCCCTCATCTTCTTACTACCCAACATTTCATTAGTTTATGTTATTGTTTCTTCATCTCTAACTTTGTTATTATATTTCATCACCGCCGTTAACTTATGTTTACATCATGGGACCCATCCTTACCTTTTTGGGGTTTATTTTTTACTTTTTTAGTATTTGTGATATTTTAAAGAAGGATTTTTTGAAAACTACAAGGATATGAAGATATTAGGACTTGTGAGGTAAGAAATCATGTTAACAATTTTTTTACTTTTTTATATATTTTCCCCTCGGGTCCTCTTAGCTTAGCTTGCTCTAATTTCACCAAATCGTGTAACTAACAGCTTTGTATTTCGTATTAAAATTCGTCTGCTCGATTCTATTTTTAACTTGAGATCATTCACATTGGCTGAATTTATTAGAGATGCAAAAAATACTTGTACTAATTGGCAGCAATGTAAATAGTAGAAAAGTGTACCAAATATAAATATTCAAAATTACATGGAATATTTAAAAATAAAATGTTATTTTCGTACCTCATAACTCAGATACACGTTTGTTGGCAACTGTCACAACATTTCAGTGATGTGGGTTGACCAATTTCAGGCGTTGTACTCAGTGGCGTAGCCAACGGGGGGTTCCATCCCACTATCTTTTAGACTTTATGGAACCTATTTAAATAATTTTCTATTACTTTCAGCTTTTTTATTTCTTTGGGCCCCCTGTTTATACTGATTCTGGCTACACTGCTGGTCTGATACAAAATATTTGTTTGTATGGGTGTTGGGTGTAGTATTTGATGTGTGTTTGTTGTTTTTGTTTCAGGCAATCGTATTCATCAAATAATTTATTATTAACATTTTATTTTCAGATGTGATTTTGTAGAATTTAGTTTTACCGTTTTAGAATTGGATTATCTCTAACAGTCATTTTATGTGTAGAAAACTGGGTTTTTGTGTTCTTGCATGACGAATTTTTAAATTGGTTTAGGGAAAAGCATGACTGTGGTTAACTTTCAGATTGGTAGAGCAAAATCACATCAAAATTTGAATTTCTTTCAGTATTTCCAATAAATGTTTTATTTTAAATCCTTATAATTCATGAATAATAATTTTATTATTTTAGCTGTTGTTGGCACAGCTTTAAATAATATTTCCATTTTATGGGACAAATAGCACCGTGTTACTCTGGTGCATGAGGTCCTCAGTTCGGCTCCCCGACACTATAAATTTTCACCACAAAAATTACTCCTGTGGCTAGTCCTCTACTAACTTCTTCAGCTTGGAGTTACGATTTAATAACTTGAAAAAACTTTCATAACTTACAACTTAAGAAAACAACTTTTGGGTTTTAGTTGTTTTTTATTTATTTAAAAATTCGACTTTTTGACGTACGTCAGGAAAAAATTCAACTCAATTTCGGAATGAATTTAAAATATTGTTTTTGGGCCATTCTTTCCGTCACATAAAAGATTTAATTTCAAATTGTAATTGTCATAAATTTTAATAAGCGACATGTCTACTTTTTCTTGCTTTATTTCGGGTGCTATAGACTTGCCACTTGTTCTCCTTAAGAACTTCTCTGATGCCAGTAATGCTGCTTTGGTTATGCTAGTAACTGAAGGCCGTCGCACTGATTGAGAATCTGAGTGAACCAGGATGAATTGGTCGTAAATCAAATATTACGGTACTTGAAGCTTTGCTCCTATTCCTACCAGTCAAAATGATGATGATGTCTTTACTTACCTATTTGCCAATTATTTTTAAATACTACCTATATTCAGAGGAGTATTGACCATCTCTAATTATTTAAAATCTCAGTCTTACACTAACTTATTAAATTATGTTGAATCCTTTAAAATTTTGTAAATTAAAAGACGAGAATACAATAATATTTATAAAAAAATTGCAATGTTCAGAGTGCCTAAGTGATTCCGCGTTTTCATATTTTAACTTCGCTGATTTCAAACATAGCTCCATTTAAAAAGTTTATAATAATTATTGATGAATACGGTTGCCTCCACGAATGACACATCTTGTCGTATTCCATGTACAACTTAATAACATGTTCATATTGCGCAGTGTTCCACGTCTCCAAAGCTCGTCCCTTCGACGCCGACAAGGCTTGGCAAGACCATCTCGACCGCGTTCACAAGACCGCTCTGGAGTTCCCCAGCATGTATCCATTCTCCAGATACCCGCTGTACTTGGTGTACCACAGCCACCCCCGCATTGAGAGGAAGGCTCCCGAACCATACAGCCCCTACCGCGACCTGTTGGACAGCCTGCGCGACTTTCCCTTGAAGGGTCTCGATGGTAATAACCCATTTGATAACTATCTCAGCGACCCCTACTACAGGAGCCTCTCTCCCACCCCTATCAAGCCGGGTGAATTTGCACCCAGACCAAGTGAAGTTGCGTTCAACTATGCAGGTATATAGCAGCAGGAATTTTTTAACTTCTTTTTGAAGCCCTGTTTGGAATTTTTCAAAACCTGCATGGAATTCAGGGCGTTTTTACGTAGGTACCTACCTAATAAATTAGGTACATCTTACTATTTCATAGTTTATAAGAACAAATTGCACCAAATAACACTATAAACCTAATGCCTAATAATTTAGGTAATTTTCAAACAATTCAACACATGAATAAATCAACGTTAATAAAAAATGAATTTGGTTACATTTATTGGAAGCATGTAATTTAAATAAATCTGTACGACCTAACATATTAGGTGTGAATTGGTACAGAATTGGTATTTCTTTTTCTCTTAACATCAATATGCATCTATTTATATATATTTTTGTAATAAAAAATTGGTAGGTACATAAATTATTTTTGCGTCATCGATTTTATTTTTCAGTAGATCTGCATAGAACGCAGAATTTTTTATATATTTTTAGCTAACTAGAATCATCAATAATCTATTAGGTTTTATAATTCATATGATCACTTTGTATTATCCTTACATTATTTTTAAATAATTTCTGATATTTAGTGAAGTAAATTTCTCATTGGGCTTCAAAAACAAAATAAGGACCTCAGTTCGAATCCAACTACAACCGACTACTGAAATATACAAAAATAAAAAATTAACTCTTTTTTGGGAACCGTGAAATGCCGGCTGGTAAACGCACTTCACTAACGAAATCTGCTAGGACAGATTTACCACATCCTAGATTGGATAACATGACTTAATACTATATTGTTTATTTTAAAAATAATGAAGTCAAAAGATAATACATTATTGTCAGAAAATCACCTACTAAGGAAACATATTTCAGAAAGGGTGACAAGTTTTCCTTTCGCATATACCAAAAAATATTTTAGAACAAAATCATAAATTACTTTAGGCTACTCGTAGTATTTGCAGAAGGAAAACTTGAACGATGTAAACAAGACGAAGGATATAATTGCGTTCTTCTTTAGGACTGCCAATTTACACCCGTGGAGGTCTGGCCGGCAGAGTCCTCCGTGACTTGCTAAACCCATCATCTTCTCTGCCCATCTCCGCTGTGACCCGCGACCCCTGGTGGTGGAAGTACCCAGAACTGCGCCCCTTCAGCGCTCCTTATGACAACTGGGGTAAATCACCCTTCTTCCTCCGTGCCTCATATCTCTCACCCGTCAAGAGGACTTACCTTTGGGACAAACATCCCATCCGACCATTTGGTAATAATTGTCTCCATTAGTTACTAACACTACCGTAACAGGTATTTTCATTTTTTCCAATACATTTTTGCTTTTTGGGTAGATTAGTAGTAGAGGACGTTTCTTTGTAACATGTTTTTGAGCTAACATGTCAATGTATCCGGTCGTTTCAAATCTTTTGATTGTAGTCTTTCCAATGCCCAATGTTTTTTTGATGTATTTTTGTATTTTTTTATGTATATATATATATATAAATATTTCAGAGATTCTTAAAAATCAAGTATATTCATAAAGAGAGCTTTTCACTAATAGTATATGTAGTTCAACTAGAGAATGAAAATTGACGTTTTAATTATTTTATCTTCTGTGAAGAACCTTTTTTTGAAATTTTCCAATTCAACACTTGACTGAGTATCTGGGAACGGTCCCTCAGTTCTTATGAAAACAAACCTCGACCATAAAGTAATTTAAACGTCAACTTTCATACTCTAGTCTAGTTAAACTATAAGAAGACCTGATTAAGAGTGTTTATTCTATTTTTACTAAGTTTATTTTTACTGCCCTACGTGCAATTAAATCCTAATTCTTAACCCTTTATAGAAAGTGTTTTCAAAAAAATCAAATATTTCTAAGTGATAGTATATTACTTTTTTTTGTACTTATGGGTCACGTAGATGACCGAATGCATATCAGGATTTTTTTTTTAATTGAATCTCGACAACAATACTACCTACCGGCTCCAACTGTAGCTAAGTAGGTATAAATATCTTTGCAATTTTCTTCATTCCATTTGAAACAAACAGAATAACTAAATATTTTGAGAAAACTGCCTACTTTTGTTGAGCGACTACATAAATAATAAAATATGATTGAACAAAGCTTTAAGAATCTCTGGACGGTATTGACACAGTATAAGAATATGAATTCTTATACTGTGGTATTGATGTTGCTTGATACTTATGAACTATTTCATTTTCAGCTCATGTATACTAAATACAAGAATGGGAGAATAAATCAAGTCGAGGGTATGGGGGTCAACTGACCGAAACAAACATCACACACAACACTACACAAACAATACTTGTTTCAAAATTCAAATACATTTATTTCGAAACTGCCTGAAAACACAATCATGTAATCAACTACTAAAATATTTTCATTAAATTATTTATTGTTAATAATCTATAAATTCTAATATATGTTACGATATATAATGTACAAAAAATTTAAAAAACAAATAAAAAACACAAAACGATAAAAACACGAAAACATTTAACTCCTACACATTTAAATTTAAGTATAGATTTAAATGAAAACGAAAAGAATGAATTATTGCGACTGTACTATATTCAAAGATTCATTAAATGCAAATCGTGTCTCGCCAAGATCTCTTTTTTAAGCAGCTGTGTTCATGTATTTGTGAATCTTTGTAATGTACTTTTTATGAAATTTTATGTTTGGCATGTTGTTATCAATAAAACCTATTTTAAAGATCCACACTTTGACTTTTACTCATTCCTTCTTTCCTAATTTTTTAGTTAATTGTTATCGATTTTATTACTTTTAAACTAAATCAAATATATGTATTCACTATTTATAGCTGAAGGCTGAAGTTGCCTGTAATGCTATAGCTTGTACAAATTTGCGTGGCGATTGATTCCATTAGTGTTTCTCAGCAGGTATTCCATAAGAAGATTAAAGAAATTTATGAGGGACTACTTTACAGGGTTGTACTGGATAATATTTTCAAATGAGTTTTACACAAAAAAACACAAGTAATATCAAAATATGAAAAATTTTAATAAAATTAAATATGAATACAGTATTGTCACCAGTGTCGTCACTTGACTGTCCAACATTTATAATAAATTCATCAATAATATTATTGAAATTTAAGTAATTGTTTTCTATGTCTATCACATGCCGAACATTACTAGCCCAATTTAAGTCACTAATATTATTTATTTCACTTTTAATTAATTCCACAACATTAGCGCACACGGTTGGTGTAACATTTTTTCGTCTAATACTTGTTTTAAATTGTCCCCAAATTAGTTCTATAGGATTTAATATACAGTAATACGGAGGCAGTCTTAATACAGTATGACCAAATTTTTGTGCCACTGTATCGCACACGTGCATTCTTTTAACAAGTTTTGTTTGTGCTACTTCCAATAATTCACTTTTACTGTACGATTCTTCAAAAAATATATCATGATGATACAAATATTCTTTAATTTCTGTTTTATTACTAGATTTAGTGGGTATTTTAATTAATTGCCTGGAATGGTAACTAGCGTTATCCATAACTATTACACTATTTGCTGGAATATTTGGTAATAATTGACCGCCAAACCACTCCTCAAAAATATTAGACGTCATATTATCATGGTAATCCAGACAAGCGTTTCCCATGTTGAGACCCGACAATAATTCAGCACCATTCACCCATCCTTGCTCACTCCCCGCGTGAAGAATAATTATCCGTTTACCCCGTGAAACTGGAATATTCGCAACACAATTCTCACTACCATCAGTCCAACTTTTAGATTTAGTGCCGTGTGTATCATACCATGTTTCATCTAGGTATATAATTGAGCGTTTCTCTTCATGAAACTTTTTTAAATCTGTCAAGTATTGATGCCGCCATTGACATATTCTTTCCAGCAAAACTTGACGTTTATCAATTTTTTTAAACTTTAATTTCATGCTTAGGAGAACACTGCGAAGACTACTAACTGCACAAGTAATATCACATTCATCTTTTAATTTTTGATGCAATAATCTTAGTGAAGGATATATATTTTCATTGTAAAGCGAATGTATTTTCCGACGAATAACATCTTTTTGAAAATCATTCAAAATTCTCGTTTTTCCAGCATCACTTCTTTGTTTTTTAACCGGTACACCTTATTTTATTATAACAAATGAAAAGATAATCGTATTAAAAATTTCGGAGATTTGAAGCATCTAAGCCAAAAATTATAATAATCCACTCCTGAACATCAGACAAACTTGCTCCCCGCTGGCTAGGGCTGGCTTATCCCATTAGCAAGTCTTTTCATATTTCTGTCGGGTGCTCAAAATCTAAACAGTATATTCTATATACAGTCCAAAAAATTGAAATGCAATTACATGTAAATGGAGCAGTATATATATATATATATATATATATATATATATATATATATATATATATATATATCAATTCTGACTTGACTTGTTTGTGTAAAATATTTATAAGTATTTATACTTGCTCACAGTTTTCTCGGAAATAACTTACCTAGAGGCAAATATATTTTTAACACATGTTATCGGTAAATGACAGTTATAGCCCAGAACACACGAGCGTTAATTTAACATACAACGTACAACATGGGCATAGGCAGACGGACATGCCAAGTTAGCGCTAGGCGCACTTTGAAGTTTATCTCGTGTGCTCACGCTCTAGCGTTCCACAACAGGAGTAACGCCGCTGCCTGTCAGCATTCGGCAGACACGAGCAGTTCATGAACAAAACTTATAGTTTCTTGAATTAACTTTAAAATAAAGGAGACAAATACATCTTCCAGTCAAGAAATCATCTCACTTATTAACTTTAAAATATTTGAAAACAGAAAATTACTTCGTCGTATAATCCTGCCGGGTGCTCCGCACCCGACCAATTGTCCTGTCGGGTGCTCGAGCCCCGGAACACCCACAGAGTTGGCGCCTATGTACTCGTATAATACATTATACGTATACCAAGGTGTTTACTTTTTTTATAGGACATACAAAATATAATGTTAAAATTTTCATTAGGCGATAGTTATTCGTCAAATAAATCAAAAATTACACATCAAAAAATGACAACTAGAACAATTACTATCGTTTGAGCTACAATTTTGATGTGAAAATTTCTTCTATTCGGCGAATAATTTATTTGGTATTTTATTCGTTGATTAAAAGATCGTCCCTAAATGTAGTAAATATTTTATTTGTTACCTTGCGGCATCCAAATTTCTAATTATCTATATTTACATCACAGACAAACCATGGTTTGTCTGTGATTTACATTATCATTGTGGAATTTTATTTATATTAAAAACTAATACTATGTACAAATATTTGGTCTGTTTCGATAAACTCTCTTCATCCAATCAGTGTCTGGGTTTTCTTCATGTAGTATCTGTTATGTAGATTTATCATTTCTTATGTCGTCTGTACCTTGGAGCAAAAAAGGTAAAGGAGATAGCATAAGCTTATATTAGGGGCAAGGAGAATGTAACCTGTTGAGGGCAGACGCATGCAAGCCATGGTTCTGCTTGGAGTGGGGATTTTCGCGGTACATACGTTCAGACAAAACAATATGGTTGCCAAATGCTGATGGTTGCTATAACAACGGGATAACAGCGGTTCTGGTTGCAGTGGGGAAAGCGGCTTCACTGTCGCTTGCTAACGCTCTCTTCTTTATATTCTTTTTTTCAAGGTCTGTACAGTCTCTTCTTAAGTGATTTATATAGTCTCAAAGTCTCTTCCACATATTCTGCATTGTGTCATCATCTCTTGTCCAGTAATTGTTTCTTTTTTTTCTTCATTACCTATCCTAAATCTTGTTATTATTTTCAGATTTTTATTGTCTTTTGTCATATATAGTGGTCTGTTTGTAGTCAATAGGGATTATAAGTTGATTTAATCTTTTCTCCTCTTAACTGAGTTTGTATATCGAGATTTCTCCGTATAATTTCGTCCACTATACTCTGACCTAGATTTCTTCTTTCTTTTGTCCTTTTTACTTCCCATTAGTTCTTTTACTGTTCTTTTTCTTTTCTTGATATTTCTACCCAACAATCATATGCGAAGCTTACCATGGTATCCTTCTTAGTTTCTCTTCATACTTCATTGCTCTTTTACTTGTTTCTGTTTTCATTTTGTACCGTTTTGTTTCTTCCTTTAATAAGTAAATCGGTGTTTGTCTGACCCAAGTACCCATCTAGTATATTTTGCTTGGATTCTTTCTATTTTGTCTTGTTCTCTCCAACCCCTCGGCTCCATACATCATAATGCTCGCAATCAATTTATCAAAAAATAACATTCTTAATATAAAGTTGTTCTTAAATTTTCTTTGTCGTATACCTCAGATTTGTGCGAGAACTATATTAGCTTTCTTCGTTATTTGCTTTATTCTCTTCTTCATTTCTGTAAAACGTGTACTCCAAATATTTAAACGGTTTTACTTTTTCTATTTCTCTTCCTTTCCATAACCATGTTTATTTAGCTTCCCTGCCTCTTTCTTTATTGAAAACAACAATGTTGGCTTTTTCTGCGTTTAGCACCATGTCCTTTTCCTTTAGGTATACCTCAAGTCTCTTCATTCCTAAATGGTACTTCATGTTGTGATTTCGCTATTGGCTGAACATCTTCTGTAGTTATCCTATGCTTCACATTATGTGTACATTCTAGTTCACAGTCTCTATGTGTACTATTTTCATTGATTACATTTTAATTTTCCTCTATTATATGTTTCTCATTATATAATTTCGCTTTTCCTATTATCGTTTTCTTCTCTATTACTTACATTTATTAACTTCACCGGCATTTCCTTCGTTGTACACATAAATTCGCAATTTGGGAATATTTTTGTTGCTCTCTTCAATCTAACCAGTCCACTGGCTTGTGATTTTTTCTGAGGTGTAGTGGTTACATTCATTTTACACATTTTTGAGTCCACCTTTTGTATTTTGAAAAATAAAGTTTATATTTGTTACGATATAGTAAACTAATTCGCACCCAGATATAGAAGTCAGAATGCCAATAATCTCAGATTCTATTCGATGTTCATTGATACTCACGAGTGTGAGTTGTGTCAGCTTAGGGTTTGTTTGTTGAAAATGAGAGCGAAGCGAGCTTACCTACAGATAATTTCCTAGAAATTGGGAAAATTCCAAGCCTAAGTACTGGTTACACTTATTTCTATATAACACTAGATTGGGCATATTCTGCCATCTGAGAGCGTTCCAAATTGAACGTGTGATATTGAGGTTTCGTGACACTTTTGTAAAGTAAAGTACACGATCTGAAGCTCTACCTTCACTCTCTGTACACCGCGCTCGCCACCACCTCTCTAAAGGTCATACTACGAAGTATGGTTATACCCATAGACAAGAGAGATATATTTGAACACAGGTAAATTTGCCTCTATTTACAATGGACAAAAATATCCAATAGAGTATAATTATAACTTTTATTTTCATTTTTTTTTTAAGATATGATGAATAGTTTGCATGGTTTGGGAGTAGGGAAATATCAGCGTTAGATGAATTGTGAATAAAACGAGATTGGAAAATTCACTGATACAAATCGAATCATACCAATGAATCAGTGAACATACATTCCTTATTTGTAGGTTGTATTTGTCTGCTAATAATGTTTTCAAAATATATTTTATTTGTGACATATGTGACTTTGATTTTATTGTTTTGAATCAAATAATAAATTTAAAACGTGTTTAAATGTGGTGGCATCTTACGGATGTGGCTGCAATTAAAGTTGCCATGACTAAGAGAGTACCATTTTTTTACCATTGTATGTCCACTCTGGTGCTCCTTGATTATAAATAAATATTGGTTACTAGAATATATTATTTTTACCGGGCTACCTCTAGGTAAGGGAGGTATTGTTTTTGGTCAGAAAATTGGGTAGTGAGTTTTCAATGAATAAGCACGTTTTAGGGTCCCTACAATACGATTTTACTATTTTCGCGATGATGTCTGTATGTATGTATGTGTGTGTGTAGACTGTGGCAATTTTTTCGTCTCGCATAACTCAAATACTATAATACCAAAAAATACAATTTTGTGAATTATTGCTTCTTATATTTAAATGAAGAGCTGATTAGATTTTGGATAAAATTGGTCGACCGGAAGTAGCAGTTTACTTGAAGCCCTTAATAGTTTTTCGTGAAAAACACGGTTAAATTTCCTTTTTCAACAATTTATGTTATTTTGAAAGTTGAAGAATATTTAATTCTACATTTGTTTTGATTACACTAATTTTATTAATTTTCATTAGATTTAGAGATAATAAAATATAAAGAAATTAGATTTCACAAATCTTGCATTCCTAGTACACCATGGAAAATTTTCAATTTTTTACGAAATGTGACACATGTCATTGTGATTGTGAAGCTGTTTTCTTAGTGAAATATATGTCAAAAAAATTAAATAAATATATGAAAGAAAATTAAAATTCTCAAATATAAATAGAAAATAAACAAATAAGAAGGTATGTTTCTGTATCATCAAATACAATTTTGTACCGTTTAAGAGTAGTATTGGGCGGGAGGTTATGTGCTGGCCACATCAGATTTTTTATAATTATTGAAAGAATTGATTTTTATTGGCTTTTTCAGATATTGATTTATTTCATCTTTTATAATGGGGTAAATAGCTCCGTGGTAACGTATCGGACTGTGAATCGTGAGATCCTCAGTTCGAATCCCACTGCCGACAGTTGCCAATTTGAATTTACCCCTGTGGTTCCCCTTCCACTAACAACTTTGGGGGCTATGACTTAACGGCTGGTAACCGCATTTCATACGCTAAAATATATCACCTACCGAGATCTGCGTAAGCAGAGTGCCACATCCATAATGGGTAAAATGCGTGATGATATATTTTATTTATTTATTTTATCTTTTATAAAAATGTCATTGTTTCTGTAAAATTAATAATAAATATAAATTGGTGTATGTGTGTGTGTGAATTTGCTGCGTAATATATATATTAGGAGTTGAAACAGGATTTTTTGTGTTAAGCTCATATTTGCAGCCTATGCTTAGACGAGGCTATGCAAATTGAGCCTGTTGAAAAATAATTATTAGTTATATTTTAATAAAAAAATGCATAGTTCAATAGTTACACAAAAAAGGGTTAAAATAAATACTTTGTTGTATTTACTCTTCTCTTCAATCCTAGATAATAAATTAATATTGATTAAAACCTTCGAGTTTGGTATCAAATTCAAACTCAGGTAGAAGATTTGAACCATTTTGAACTCAAATGACGATCGTCAATTGTTTTTATAATTTCTTTAAATCCTGAGTTTGGAATCAAACTAAAGGTTTCAGGAAGGAGATTTAAATAAAACTAATAAAAAATAATTTTGAATTATGGCCAATTATAATTTATAATAGTTAATTGAATATTATCGAGGCTATTATTGAGCTGAGAAAAATTATTTTTGAGCGATCGTCAATTGTGTAGTTATTAAAATAATTCTTTCCAGCTTCTGAAAGGGAAATTTATATATCATATTAGTCCAGTCAAAATAGACTTTTAACTTCGGAAAAATTAGCATAGAGCTAAAAATTGGTACAGACCTTGAATATACTATTACAAAGGAAATATTAAAAAATTCCCATCGATCATACCTCTACTAAAAATTTTATATAAGGTCAAAAGTCAAGAATAGCACTTTTACGCATATTTCTCTTTTTTTTCTACGAAATATCATTCATGAGATAGTCGTATGAGGTAGTGTATTTGTATAGTGTAGTGTATTTGATGCGAATTTTTCCGAAGTTACAACTTTTATTTGTCTTTTTTGACTGGATTATATACACATTTTATACTTCATGGTACATGATATATTTTTAAAGATTTGTACATATATTTTCTAAGGTTCCCAGAATTTTCTCAATGCCGTTTCTGTATTTATTTATACGTATTTCAAAAATCATAGTTGCTATAAGAATAAACATTTAACTGAACTATTCTATATTTATTATTTTTATATGTATATACATATAAGAAAATCATTATATTTCTTTAATTTTATTCATCTGAACATAATTTTTCATTGTAATAAGCTACAAATGCAAATGATATAAGATCTAAAATTTGGGAAGAGTATTTTCGAAATTAAATAAATATAGCATGCCTTTTACACAATTTGCGTGAGGTACTCTGCTTTTGCAGATCTCGGTAAAATATTTTTCTGCGTGAAGTGTGGTTACTACTACTATCAGCCTTCAAGCCACGGCCCCCAAATATGTTAGCAGGGAGGCAATCATAGGAGTAAAGTTAAAATGGTAAACTGTCAGCTGTGGGTTTCGAACTGAGGATCTCATTTTCACAATCCGATGTGTTACCACGAGGCAATTTACCCCATATCAACAGGACGGAAATTATTACAATATTATAAAAACACTCTTATGTAATATATGATTGTTTATTTATAATAAAAATTCGAATTTTTCAATAAAAATTATCTATAAATGTTCATATAAATATAAAGTTAGTCCATATAATACTTTCATTATAAAAACCAGAAAAAAAAAATTCTACAATAAACAAAGTAAATTAAATTGGAATTCTTACTAAAATTATACTAGTACGACTTACATTAAATCTTACAGAACATTAAGAAGTAAAACAGTCAATTTACATAAACATAAAATCTTATTAGTGTACTTTCGACTTGGGGGTGCTTATAAGTTGCGTTAACTGTACGGTCGCAGATTTGAGAATAATCTGTGGCGGAACTTCTTCTTCCGTGGACATGGAATCATCCGAGCTGTCAGAATCAGAGCCGCTGCTCGAATCTGAATCGGACTGAGAACCATCCGATTGTCCGCCATCGCAATGCTGGTTCGGTAGGACGGGACCATAACGCACGGTATTTAATGGTAAGTAATGTAATTCGTTTGTTGTGTAACTCTAGCAAAAACAAAATAAACAGTAAATAAAACAAAATATTTAACTATTCATAATTTGTTCAATATGTCAAGATGCTTTCGCTAATCTCAAGAAAATCATGCAAGGTGCAAAATGTTAGAAAGTTTTATTTGAATAGAACCAATAGTATATTGAGTTATTAGGAGTAAATGTGAGCATAAGTTTTAGGACAAGCGACGCGAGTCGGATAACTACATGCAAAGGACACAAAGTCACATTTACTGCGAACACATGCCATTTTTTTCAAACATAACAAATAGAACTATTAATCATGAAAAAAATGCTCAAAACTAAAAAAAATAATATATTGTCTTATGATTTCTATTTGCCATAGATTATATCATTTTGTTATTTCTGATTATTTGTTTCATTCTCAACTGTCAACTTATTGAATTACAACTTTACAACATATTTTTCATATTATTTTAATTTGTCTGACACTGGAGTAAAAATGTTACCAACGAGACACTTTTACGCCGGAAACGAAAAATTGAACGTACTATTATGACGTTTGAAGAAAAAATAGTTTTCTATAACACTGTTTTGGAAACTACACATTCTACAACTAAAAACTGTATAGGAACGACTATCATTCCATAAGCCGCGTATGGAATAATTTCGACGAATCAGAGCCGCATATTAGCGCGATATATGAAGTATTTTGATTCAGTTACTATGGTTACGTTTGTTTGTTTTAATTTGATTTATTTGAGTTTGACGTTTTAAACAGTTTTATATTTTTATTTTTTGTATAATTTCCAAAATCTTGTTATAGACAGTATAGTCTAAAACATCTAACGGAATGGCATATCCCACACTCGCAAAACCGTAGCCCTCGCCTTCGGATCGGGCTACAAACTTTTTGCTCGTGTGGAATATGTGCCATTCCATTACTTGTTGTAGAATATACTATTCCTTCAAACGTCATAAAAGTACGCCGTTATGTATTTGGATTCAACAAGCAGAAATTCAATATTGTCGCCACCTACGTAAAAGAGTTTCCTTAGCAACACTTCTACTTCGGCGGCGAACAAAGTAAACTATTATAAAAAATAGTTAGGTTGAAATTTAATAATTCGACAGTTAAAATGAAACAAATAAACAAAAATAATAAAATAGCATATTCTATGGCAACTAGAAATGGGTAAGACAGAATATTTTTTGAAGTTTCGGGCATTTGTAATGATTTAAATTCTATTTTCTATGTTTGAAGAAAAAATAGCATGTAATATTCGGAGCAAATGTGACTTTAGGTGCTTCGCATGTAATTTTTGACTCGCTTTGCTCGTCGTTCAAATTTACATGGTCAGCACACAAAGTATCATATTTACTCCTAATAACACAATATATTATTGCAGTTAGATAAGGAGTTAATATTTCATTGACAATTCTAATAAATCAAAGTTATATTTCTAAAAATATCTAAATATAGTGAAAATATGACAATAAATCATAAGAGGTTAACGGTTACACAAAATCACTCTAAACTTTATGAGAAATATTTCAGAAATGGATCACAAATAACGTAAATGTTTGAAAACGCATAAAAAAATCTGGAAATACTTTGAAATGTGTGGTATAATTTTAGACATATTTACAAACATTAATGAATGTACAAGAGTGCCCCAAATTGATCACCACTTTTTAGTGCTTCTGAGAAACATTTAAAATTCCGAACAGTTTGAAAGTTATTATAAGAAGTGAAAATCGTGATTTAAAGCGAAATTACTCTATAATTATAAAAAATATAAAAAAAAATGTTTCATATAAGTTACATGATTTGATGAGGGAAAATGTTAGAACAAAATTCAAGATGACGGTTTTCAAGATATTAACAGTAACTTTCCCATTTTAAATGTGCGCCATATTGAATTTTTACTAGACTGAATAGCTCTATTTTTAACGATGTTTGAATTAAAATTTATTAAAGAATTTTAATTTTAAATCAAATCAAGGAGGCTTAAAAACAAATGCAGGTGAATAACAATCAAGTAACAATCAAACAAAAATTATTATAACATGGAACTGTTATAGTTTTAATTAAATTAGTGCATATGTCAAGTGTTAAAATAATTGGTTGATATTATTTATTTGTTGAATTTAAGTGAAGTTATTTATTTCCTACGTATTCAATATATTTAAAATGCAAACAATTATTATTTAAAAGGTTAAAATAATAATGACCGTAAGGACTGTTATGACAACATTTTGGAAATTACTGTACATATTGCAAGAAATAATTCACAAATACTGAAAATAGATCAGAAATGTTGGAAATATTCCAAATTATTTTAATATACATACTTAGAAGAACTAGGAAATATGAAAATATATAAAAAATACAAAAGTATTTCTGAAATATGCTCCCAAATTTGAATAATAAGAATAATAAATAATTAATTCACATTATAAAAAAAGTGATAATTACCTTATAATAATCAGTGTACTGTCCAGGAACCAGCGCGAGAGGATAATGCCCCACGGGATTTTTATGTGGAACTTTTACTCGTCCTGCAGGATAATTGATTGTAAACGTTTGCAAATCCATGCAACATTTTCTGGTTTCTTTGCGAGTCTTGTTGAAATTAACATTCCAACTAGCTGCAGATCGAATTGCTCGTTCTTTGAAGTCTATTTTATTTTTTTCTTGACTTGTAGCTAAACTAACAGCTTTCTGTTTGTTAGATATTTCTTTAGCTTGTTTATCTCGTAAGCATTTTCGGTATTCTTCATACTTTTCCTGTAAGAAGAAATCAACACATTTAAAAACAGATTTATAAAGGGTATAAATTTTTACTGTCAGCAAATAGTAATGACAAGTTACTGCTAATTATATGAGTATTTTTGCTGTCTTTAATATTTGTAATATCCGATATCTTTGAAACTTAAAAAGAGTTAAATTTTACTGATTAAATATATTGTTAGCAAGAATATTAATTTATTTGTGTAGAACAGGCAAAAAATTAAAACTGTATTTACTAAGTTACTTACTTGAAAATCTGAGTACATAATGTCCAAAATTTCTGAACTAGGCACAGCAGTCAATCCCATATCACACATTGATTCAGAAACTAATCCTTTTTCTCTAATATAATCACGTTCCTGCATTTCTACAGGCCGTCTAGTCAGTCCAGGATACTTTCTCTTAAACGATTTAACTCCTAAATATTGAGCTATTTGTTCTTGAAGCATATACGGTCCACCATTCGCCCAAGAATATTCCACAATTTGATCTACAGTCGTTACAGCACTGAAACAAACATTGAAATTTAAATCAGAGCGTAAATATTTATGTATCATAATTTAAAATTTAAATACCTGTCCGGATCGCAAACTTCCAATCGTCCTTTCTTAGTTTTACTGCTTTCTGTAGTCGCAGTACTTTGAACAGAACTCTGAGATTCTTCAGGACCTTCTGCAAGAGGGGCTGTGAATACCTGTCGTGCTGGAGTTTGAGCTCGACTGCTATTGTCCGCACTCATACGAGTCTCCTCCTCGTATACAGCTGGAGGAGGCTGTTTTGGAAGCTCCTCGATGATTGGTGAGACCTTCACCTCAGGTTCGATCATTGGCGGCACTGGTTCAATGTCTTTCACTTCCGGTTTCTTTGGTGAATCTTCAATAGGAGGAACTGGAGTTGCTGCAGGAGTATCATTGGTGGAATCTTCTATTGTGATTTCGTCAATAACTACTTCTTGGGCTAATCGGGCTGCTTCTATTTTCGCTAAGGCTTTTGCTTCTTTTAGCGCTTTACCTCTAGGTGTTTTTGCTTCCTGTAATTTATTAATTAATTAGCACTAAATTCTCTAATTATTTGTTGGTAATGAATACTGCTACGTATTTACTAAAAGTATTCAATTACAAGTACTCGAAACTACTGATGTTTGAGTTAAATCTGAAAAACAGATTCCAAAAATAAATCAACAGCCCACACATGGACTACACAGCAAAAAGTTGTGAACACGTGTGCTGGCCGACTGCAATGTAGAACTTAATTTAGATACATGCCGTAAAAAGATTTCCTCATTTTTTAATAGATTTTTTCCTCGAAAAATAACATTATTTAAAATTAAGTTTTAAACAGTTAAACAAATTATTGTTGGCATGTATTTTAAGAGCTATTATTTTACATTAAACAAACAGTTACAAAAAATAGTATAAACTAAATCAAAAGATTTTTCCCGATATATAAAATTTTTTATACAAAATAAGGGAAAACGAAATTCTTTATGAATAATTTTCCTTCGATTGCATTATTTTCAGTAAATATTAATTTTTATTTCCTATAGTTTCTTTCGTAACAAATATAAATGTGCAATAACTCGCAAATTTAAGAAAGTATTATTATTAAGCATTATTTACATGGAGTAAATAGCTCCGTGGTAACGCATTGGAGTATGCTCATAGTCGAAAAAGTCGCCACTTTTAACTTTAGCCCTGTTATTTACCTCTCCACTAAGACCTCTGCGACCGAGAAGCACAGTACAAAACCCAAAATTTATTTTTAATAAATAAAACAAGTTCACATAATCCAATGAAAATTTAGTAATTGCAATAATTCCAATATAGAAAATGTTTTTATAGAATATTATTTCTGTGATTCCCCCTCCACTAATAATTGGGGGGCTACTATTTGACGCCTGATACTCACAAGAGATCTGTTTTAAGCATAGTAGCACTCCTAGAAATGAGTAGATGACGTAATAATACACAATGTGTTTCAATTTAGAGGCTCATCATTGGGATCTCGAAAATTATACGAGCTACAACATTGACTAAACTCTACAGAAGTTGTCACACTAGTACGCTAATTTATTGATGATTTAGTTTACCCAAAAAATGCATAGGTCGCTAGATATGGAAAAAAAAATTCTTTTCTTAATTTTTAAATAATTTCTAAACTATCAGTTATTGAGAAATATGTTTAGAATAAAAAATGTACATATCTTAAGTATCAAATCATTGGCATTGACAATATTTGTTTTCTGTAGCTTATATTCCAGATATCACAAATTATATTTTTAAAAGGAGCTAATAATACAAAATATCATAGAAGCTGATTTTAATGATGTATAACTTAGTATAATTCTTACAATATTTTTCATAAAAAAAAAAAATAGACATTTTTGTTCGTTTAATAACGAGTTTATGAATTGTTTTTTCAGGGATAAGTAAAATTATACATGATGTAATAAATAAAATTTTGAATAGTTCACTCATTAGGTAAAATGAAAGAAATCAAATAAGTGAAATATAATAAAAATAAATATAAACCTCGAAAATTAATTAATGGCACAACAAGCCATCTCTAAATTAGTAATGTTGGCAAACGAAGTCAATATTTCGACGAAGATTGCATAGACGTCAACGAGCGATGACCTTAACAATATTTTTCGTAACAAATTTAAATTGTTAATAACTTTGGAAACGCTTTTTTATTTCATTTACTCATAGACTTTAATTAGCGCTAGTAGCAATACTGATTAAATATAGTTTTCACAAATTTTATTTTGCGCTATCCAATGCTCCTTAACTATTTTAGAAAAAAAAATCCTAATAAATACGAAACAAAATTTAATTCTCTAATCTATTATTTGAAGCATGTTTAAAATAATAATAATGCAAATTAAAGTTTGTTAAAATATATGTTAATATTTATCATTTAATTATAATGAAATTATTAATCTCATATTTAAGTTGTGGCATACCTATCTGACTATTTTTTAGTCCTATTATACTGTACCCTTGCAGACACATAATTTGTACAATATTAATCAGAAACTTGCAAAAATCTACATTTTAAACTATATAATATAAATAATACTTACTTTTGGAGATTTCTGCGGCGATTTCGACGCCCCCCGACCTCGGGAACCACCTCTTCCTCTTCCAGCGCCTCTTGGTTTCCGTTCCTTCACAGCAAATGGCGTACGACCTGGTGGAGCCCTACAAGTCCGCTTCGGTCTTATTACTTCTACGCATTCATCTTCCTTTACTTCTGGTTTTACTTCCAGAGGATTCTTCCGTGGCCTGCCACGCTTCTTCGGAGTATGTAAATTTGGTTCTGGAGTAGATTGAGCGCTTATAATCTGAACGTTTTGGAACGGATTTGTATTTATAACTTCGTTAACAATCATAACATCTTGAGAATTCGATTCATCGTTTATACTTAGAGGATCTTTTAATGGATCGCTCTCTATTATTTCTACGATTTTAACATCATCGCTGCTTGATGAATAATCTGGTTCGGTTTCTATATGGGGAGTGCAAGTAATATCGGGTTTCTGTTGTATTTTCATTAGCATTTCTTTAAATTTGGATTGTGAGATTTCTAGTTCAGTTGGAGGTGCTCTACTGCCACTAGCTTTATCTATTTTCATTATAGTAACTTCTTCGCTAATTGTTTTGGACAATGGTTTCGCGTTTGGCTCAACAATGTTTATTGAAATATCAGAAGTGTGCAAAATTTCAGTACCGGAAAACTCTGTTTTAGATCGTTTTTCCATTACTCCTGCATCTGATATTCCTAGAGATCTTTTAAGAGAGAATGATCCATCTGATATTGATGAGATTGAAGGTATTATTTGTGCATGGCTACCTTCTTTAGTTAATTTAAGTTTGATTTTATCTAGTCGTTGGCTTTTCTCTGGATCATGAGATATTGCTTCAATTTTTATTTCTGGTTCTTTTTTGGGTTCTTTGCGTTCTTTAGGTGAAGGCAAGCTATTTTTTTGAATTTTCAAAATAATACGTTCCGGTTTATCTTCATCTATCTGTTGATTAATTTCATCTGGTTTAACAATTGGTTTTATCGTAATTTTTGGACTTTGGTACGATGTCTCTTCTGGTTTTAAAATCGGTTTTATTGTCAGTTTAAGAGGATTCGAAGTACCATCTTCACTTTGAACAATTTCACAAGTTTTTGTTATAGGCTTAATTGTTAATTTCGGACTTAACGATTCCTCTATTTTTGCGAAAGGTTTGACTGATATTTTCAATGGATTTTGAATTTCTGGATTTTGAGGTAACATATTTCCACTACAAATCGGTTCAACTGTTACACCAGAAGACGATTCAAATGTCATAGACCTTAGCTTATTCTGACGAGGTGACAACTGGGAAACTTTATGAGATTCTTCTGGTCTTAAAACTGGCTTAATTGTGACTTTTGGATATGAGTCTTCAGGATTAACAACAGGTTTCACAGTAACTTTCGGTGAATGAATAATTTCAACTTGTTCACTAGGAGACGGTATTGGTTTAACAGTTATTTTAGGGCTCATACTAGAAGTAGAAGGAGATTGTTTTACAGGTTTTATTGTAATTCTGGGACTGTTTTGCATTTCATCGGTTTTTTGAATAGGTTTAATTGTTAATTTAGGAATATGATGATCATGACTATCGTCTGGTTGACATATTTTTAATATGGAATGTGTATCATCCGATTTTTGTTTAGTTATGGTAATTTTTAGTGGATCTGGTTTAACTATTGGTTTGATAGTTATTTTCGGCGAATGTGATGATTCTTCAGAAGCTCTTGATTTGTTAATTTCTTCCGGCGGTTTGATTGGTTTAATTGTAATTTTAGGACTTGCTCGTCCTTCTGGTTTAGGTATTGGCTTGATAACAATTTTAGGAATAATTTCCTGTTGTCCGGATATTCCAGAAGAATGACTACGTTCTATAATTGTACTTGAACTTTCTAAATCATCAACTTGGACGCTCAATGGTTTAGTAACAGATCTTTTTGGTACTGGCTCAGAAGTGTCCAATTTTCTTTTAGTTATTTTTATTCTAGTAGCGCTTTCCATAGTTGCTGAATGATCTGGCGTTGATGATTTAATTTCTTTTGTTAAGGTAATCTCAGGATTTTGTGTCAAAAAAGCCGTAGCTTCTGCCTTGCTTAATTCTGAAGTACTGGGTTCTTGTTTTGAGGATATAATATTTTCGATAAATTGTTCCTGTAATTTTCTGCTGACAATTTCTTGGGATATTTTCGGAAACGTAACAGGAGAAATTTTTACTTCTTGAGTCAACTTTCTTTTTTTGGGTTCAAATTTTTCTTGCAGACGACTTGAAAGTAACGGAAATTGCGTATCAATTGTAAGCAAATTATCTTTCTTCGGTTCACGGTTTATTTTATCGGTTTCATCTTTGTTTAATATTTCCTCGGGTTTATTAATAATGTTTTTAGTTTCCACTATGTCTTCAGGTTTATGTGTATTAATAATATTTACATTTTCAAATTTTGCTTCTGCATTCTTTCTATCATCTTGATTTTCTATTTTTAGTTCTACTTTCTGTATATCAATTTTTATTTCTGTTTCAATTTTCTGTTCTGTATTTGTAGTATCAATAATATTTTCAGTTTCCTTTACTGTTGATTTCATTGCAGTTGCAATAATATTTTGTACAATATTATCTGCTTTACTTGAAGAAATCTGTTCATTTTCCTCTAATATTTCAGTGTCCTGTATTTTTTCGCTACTTTCTCCAATGTTTAATTGTATATCTATATTCTTGTCATCAACTTTTTCTAATATTTCCTCTGTTTCTATACTTTCCATTGCAGAACTTGTTATATTTTCATTATAATTCAAAGCTTCTGTATCAGATACTTCTTGTTCCATAGGTAAAAAATCTGTTACAACTACACATAATGCTTCTGTAGTTTCTTCTTCAGATGAATCTTTATTACTTTCTTCACTTTCTTCTTCATTAGAAGAAGTTTGAGTATCCAATATTTCATTTTCTATCATGCATAATTCTTCATTCTTCTCTTCCACTTCATTTTGTACTAGATCTGGTTGTCGGTTGATCTCAGAAGTTTCATTTACAATATTTGTTGATTGTTCAATATCTGCAAGCGTTCTATCAATTAAATTATCATCTTTAATTAAGCATGACTCATCAATCTTCAACTTTGTAGATTCAGTTGATATAGTAATTGAAGTTTCATTTAAATCTGGCTGATGTTCTGCTTTATCTTCAGTTTCAACTTTTTCTTCAGTAAAACCTTCAACATTTCGAGTAATAACAACAGTATTTGTCTCCTGAATTTCTTCTAAATTTAATTTACATTCAATTAAACTGGTTTCTAAACTTTTCTTTTCAACTAATTCCGATATTTCTAGCTGTGTTGAAGAAGAGATTTCTGGTACTATTTCACTTACATCGTCTACAGTTTTTACGTCATTAGATTCAGAAATTTCAGATGTAGAAATTATTACAAGTGGATTATCGGTCTTGGACGATTCAGTATCAATTTCATCTTTTGGTTCTCCTTCATCATCTTTAATTTCAGGTTTATTTAATTCAGTAGAAACTACTGAAACGTTAGTTTCTAATGCCGTATCTTTTGTTTCATCTAAAAATGTTTGCAAAACTTCCTTTTTAGAATTTTTATCAGATTTTTCTAATTTTAATACTACTTTATCAGTAGAAGTGTTTACTGGTTCTTCTACTTTAGTAGTAACTTTTTCTTTGATTGATTTTTGTGGTAATTTATAATTTCGCTGCAATTTTAATTTCTGTGCCTTGACAGGGCTTTTAGTTTCGCTGGCATTTTTATCTAATGGATCTTCCAACTTTTCTAAAATTTGCTGAATCGTTTCTTTACCTTCAACTGGTTTTTTCTCTTGTACTGCGCTTTTGTCGATTTCTTCATTTATCTTTTGGGTAATAATTTCTTTTTCTGTTGAGCACGAAACTATTTCTTCGTGGGTAATTATTTTCTCAAAGGACGTTTCGATACTTTTTGGTAACTGTTGTATTTCTGTGTGCATTGTTTTCTTTTGAAATTTTTCACGAACTAATTTTATCTTCTTTGGAGGACTTTGTTCTTTGTCGTCAAATTCCAAAGAATGTTTCAATGGTTTAGAACTACTCGCGATGGTATTTTTCTGTGTTTCATTCGACGGCAATGATTCTTTTTGTGTAATCTTTGGCGGTAAAATTTCTTTCGGTGATAATGGTTCATCTATTTTACTTTCAGTAGTTTGTATAGTTGCTTCAGAAGTTTCAGATATTTCAGATTTATTATCAACTTCAACAGATGTTTTAATGTCAATTGTTTCTACTGGATTATCAGTATCAGATTCTGGAGAAGTCTTTTTAATTTCAATTAATTTACTTTCCTCTAATTCTGATTTCTTTTCCTGTTCTTCGACTTTATCTGTTATTGGAATTCTTTCATTCTGGCTTGATTCTTGTTCTTCAATTACTTGAGGGCTTGATTCTTCTTCAATTTTTAATTCTAAAACAATATTTTCTTGTTCTTTATCTTTACGTTTTTCTTTTTCCAATATTACAGATATTGATTTTTTATCGATATTATGTTCCATATTTGATTCATCATTTTTGTTAGTATCAATTTTTTCCTCATACTCTTGTATGCTATATATTTCAGAACTTGAATCTTTATCAGTTTTTAATTCTTGAACACTTTCTTCCTGAATATTTGTTTCTTCATTTACTTTTACCTTAATTATATCTTTACATTCTGGTTTCACAGATATTTCAGAACTTGATTCTGTGTCAATTTTTAAATCTTGAACATTTTCTTCCTCAATTGATATTTCTTCATTTACGTTTACCTTAATTATATCTTCACTTTCTTGTTTCCCGGATATTTCAGAATTTGATTCTGTATCAATTTTTAATTCGTGAACACTTTCTTCCTGAATATCTATTTCTTCATTTACGTTTACCTTAATTATTTCTTCACATTCTTGTTTCATAGATATTTCAGAACTTGATTCTGTGTTAATTATTAATTCTTGAACACTTTCTTCCTGAATATTTGTTTTTTCATTTGCGTTTACTTTAATTATATTTTCACATTCTTGTTTCATAGATATTTCAGAACTTGATCCTGTATCAATTTTTAATTCATTAACACTTTCTTGGTGAATATTTGTTTCTTCATTTGTGTTAGGCTTAATTATATCTTCACATTCTTGTTCTACAGACATGTGAGTATTTGATTCTTGCATTATGGCTTTCTCGTTTTTGTCGGCCACAATACTATATTCGCATTCTTGTTTCTCGGATATTTCAGAGCTTGTTTCTTTATTCATTTGTAATTCTTCAACAATTTCTTCCTGTATATCAATTTTATCCTCAATATCTTGTTTATCAGATAATTCCGAAGACAATTCTGCATCTGTTTTTACATCAACACCCAGGTTAGTTGGTAATTGGTCCTCAATATTTACTGAACTTCTTGTCGAAGCTTCAATTTCTTCATCACTTTTAGAAATACTTTCTAATTCTACTGGAAGTTCGGGAACTAAAGCATCTTCAGCTTCTTCATTTGCTGTTTTAGTTTCTAATTGGGTAGACGTAACAATATTTTCATCCATATTACTGGTTTCAGTATTAATTCCAAAAAAGTCTGCGATCTGTGAACGCATATCCATAATATTTTCTTGAGATGCTTCGTTTTTACTCTGTATTTCACTTTCCTCTGTTTTTTCATCATCTTGGACGTTTTTCAGCGATTCCAAAACTCCTTCTAAAGACGCTTCATCAGAATCACTGCCTATTTTTCCCGTAATAAATTGTTTTTGTGACAATACCGAATCAACACTTGCTTCACAAATTTCGTCCAGATCATCTGCTTTTGTTATATTTTGAACAGCAGCTGACGAGTTACTAAATATCGCAGTGTCTTGTTGATAATCTTCTGGGATATCTGTAGGCATAGTAGCTTCTTGTATTTCTAATAAAGATGGTTCATTTTCAATTGGTTCAATTTCTGGTTCCATTACCTCAAACAAACTACTGGTTTGCTCATCGTATGATTCTACTTTGGGTTCAGAAATTGCTGCGAATTCATCAAAGGTATCTAGATTACGATGTTCTAGAAGTGAAACAGGACTATCGATTGGCGATGATAATATTTGTCCTACCATATGTATTGGTTCACCGGCGTTTAATTCTGGCAATCCCGGTATTGGGAGAGGTACTGCAGAAGTTAATAAATTACTAGGTATATCTTCTAATGAATGTTCACCCGCTGTCTCAATAATCGATAATCCCAAAGAATTATCTGAGCTAGAAGCAACTGAAGACAGTACTGGTTCATCAACTGTGTCAATATCATAACGCTCCGTTTCAACTATGGCTGTTTCTAACGATTTGACAATTACTTCAAAATCTTCATCAGTGTCTACTTTTACAAGTTGTCTTGTATTTTCACCTAACCATAATTCCTCATGTTCTTGTATATGAGAAGTACTTGGCACTTCTAAATTATCTTTTACAGACGAAGAAATGACTTCCTCGGAATCCATAATTAAATTTATATCTTGTTCAATCAATGTATCTGTAAACGATTCTTCATTGTTTATAGTTGTATCGGGTATATTTTCACTCTCAGTTGTTTTCTGCAGTTCGTTAACCTCAATGTTTTGACTTGGCAAGCTAGATTCTTCTGTAGTTACATTTGCTGATGGATCATTTTCTGGATTTTGCGTTTCATTTTCGTTTGATGCTGACAGTATGTTACCCATTGTGTCATCCAACTCACTATTATTTGTTGGTAAAGAATCGGAAATATCCATGATAGAAATGTATCTGTTAAAATTAAAGTCAATAAAAACAAATTTAGAGAAATATTATTGTTCTTACCTTACAATTAAATACTATTTTACCATTATTTTTAAACAAAACTACTCGAACAACACTAAATTTACACTAAACTTAGATTAATCACAACTGTAAACAACTATATTTTACAAGTTTATTTTCACAGACATTTGGATGCAAAGTTGTAATTTCAGTAGATTGAAGAAAAACATAGAATCATGAATATAGATACAAGTTGAATGTAACATGTATAAAATAGATACAATAAATATATAAAAATATTTATTGCTAATAATAAAATATAAGGTATTCATAATTAATTAACACTAGATTTATTAAACTTTCAAAATAAAACATCTATATCGAGTTCACCTAACTTCATTTACTTAAAAATACGTTCACATGATGTTACCAAGTTGGCAACAGAAAAAAATACAATATCACTAAAATGTGTTAAATGTTGCTATGGGGAAAAAAATCAAAGTAGCTGACACCTTGCGGCAAAAATATAAACTAAAGGAACGAGGAAAACATTCGTTGCTCCATTTGAAATACATAGTAAAGATATAGAATTGTATTCAAATTTACAAATATATTTAGGTTTATTATAGTAAAAAGATAGTGTTTTAGTATTAGTCTAATACTTTTAAGTAGTATTAAATGTGTTAATAGTGTATATAGTAGTGTTTAGTTAGTATATGTGAAGATTTGAAATCGAACAATGACGAGCAAATGCAAAAGATATTGTTCAGTAGCACAGTGTAATAATTATAAAACAGTTGATATCAGTATACACTCCTTCCCTAAAGATCCATTAAACCATTATTATCAAAAAATGGGCAATTGTTCTCCGAATTGGGAAACCTGTCTGTCTGTTCTGATCACGTTCAGGCTACTGATTTTCATCCAAGTAAGTTGGAATGTCTTGATTTTTACATGAATTCATAAATATCATTGATTTAAGATCGCCCATATAGGGCAAACAGGTGTTTAAAAACCATCAACCATAAACGAATGATTATGAATTTTAAAATCAACCTCTAGATGTTCTGGGTGCAGAAGAGTTGGAAGAAGAAATAACAGTAACTCCAGAATTCGTTGAAGACATTCGGCAGTTACATGCTAAATTAGTAGCTGTAGATAAAACAGTGTATGTTGGCAAAAGTGTACTAGTTAACACTATTTAGAAATTAGAGATGAACTAGCGGTCCGACCTGCTTCGCAGGTCTGACCCCTAGGCTCCGCGTCACTGAAGACGATTACAACTGAAAATGTAAAAATATAAATTGAGTAGTCTTAAATAACTTCCATTTAATTCCAAATAATTGGCGATGCAAGTTCGTCACCACGTTCCTCGCTTCCATGTTAGTGCATTGACAAAGAAAGCTCGTCACTTCGTTCCTCGCTTCCATGATACTACTTTGTGACAGTTGCGATTAAATCTCTTCCTTGAGAACTTTAATTTCATACCAAACACGGTAGGATTTAAATAACATTTATAAAAACAATTGACGATCGGCCAAAATAACTTTTTGACATTTGAGTTTAAATCCACTTCATGAGACTTTAATTTGATACCAAACACAGTAGGATTTAAATAACATTTATACAAAACAATTGACAATCGCCAAAAATAACTTTTTGATACTTAAGTTCAATCCTCATCTGCGAGACCTTTAATTTGATTCCAAACACGGTAGGATTTAAATAACATTTATACAAAACAATTGACAATCGCCAAAAACAACTTTTTGATACTTAAGTTCAAACCTCCTCTGCGAGACCTTTAATTTGATTCCAAACACGGTAGCATTTAAATAACATTTGTACAAAACAATTGACAATCGCCCAAAACCACTTTTTGATACTTGAGTACAAACATCCCCTGCGAGACCTTTAATTTGATTCCAAACACGGTAGGATTTAAATAATATTTGTGCAAAACAATTGACAATCGCCCTAAACCACTTTTTGATACTTGAGTACAAACGTCCTCTGCGAGACCTTTAATTTGATTCCAAACACGGTAGGATTTAAATAACATTTGTACAAAACAATTGACAATCGCCCAAAACCACTTTTTGATACTTGAGTACAAACGTCCTCTGCGAGACCTTTAATTTGATTCCAAAAACGGTAGGATTTACATAGTATTTATGAAAAACAATTGACGATCATCCAAAACAACTTTTCGACACTTGAGTTCAAATCTCCTGCGTGAGACCTTTAATTTGATACCAAATACAGCAGTATTTATATAAAATTTATAAAAAAACAGATGACGATCATCCAAAATAACTTTCTAACACTTTAGTTTAAATCTCCTCCGTGAAACCTGTAATTTGATACCAAACACGATTGTATTTAAATAACATATATAAAAAACAATTGATGATCGTTCAAAATAACTTATAGTCAATTCTACGAATTTAGATTAAAAAGAAAATTCTTGATTATAAATATTTAAAGCCATCTTGAAAATAATTTTCAACCTTTTCATATTGATAAGTAATTTTTATTATTTATACGTTACCGCCTAAAACACTTAAAAGCAACGAAGTTGACGAATAAGAGCATCTGTTATAAAGTATAGTCAAAGCGAAAATTTTTATTGAAAATTATTTTCTTATTTTTAAATTAACGTTTTAAAATTTTACCAAATATTAAACATGTACGTTCCATTATTCTAAACACAAATAAAATTACTAAACTTATCTAACATGTTTACAATTAAAGTAATTTATATTTAAAATTTCTAAGTGAACTGTCAATGAAATCCATAAATGTCACATTCATAGCAACGGGCGCAATTCTTTTTATTTAAAATTGAACAAAAAGTACCACGGATAGTGTGATTTTGTAAATTTTGACTTTATTTATTTAATATCTTGCACATCATGAGTAAGAAAAATGTGAATTCATAAAAAGCACGTATTCCCAATCAAACTCTAATTGTCCGAAAATGTTTCACTCGAATCCATCAAATCGTCTAGGCTGTAGAGCTGCGCACAAATTGTGCAAATTTTCGGCCTTATTTATTTAATATCTCGCACATCATGTGTTAGAAAAATGTGAATTCATAAAAAGCACGTACTCCCAATCAAAATCTAAATGCCTGTAAAGGTTTCACTCGAATATATCAAACCATCTAGGCTCTAGAGCTGCGCACAAATTTTATAAATTGGTTACTAAGCAGATGAAAGTATAGAGAATCCTATGCTGATTAGTATATAGGATACTTTGAAGCTATTTCCAACTTTGAATGTCAATAGCATAGAAAATTTGTATTATTTTAACTAAACATAATCAAAAATATCACTTCACTCAATAGTAACTTTGTCCATAATTTCACAAAATGTGTAGATGTTTACAATTCGAAACAAGAACTACGAATGTTCAAACTCACCAACAACAGCAATAATATCGGATTAGTACGGTAAATAACCAATTGTTTATTCGAAAAACCTTTACATACCGAACTACCAAATACTCCAGTTCAACAACAAATGCAATTATATCGGATTAGAACGGTTAATTAACAGTATTTTCTTCAATAAACATGTACATGCAGTTATGACAGATAGTTTGTTTTCCTCGTTCTGACGCCATTTTGCCACTGTTCGACCTGCCACCTACATTCGAGTTTTTTTCCCAAATGTCGTGACAATATTAATCTTGTTAATCTAGGGAATTTATTCGCAATTGGCGGTTTATTTAAAAGTTCGATTACACCTAACACGAGATGATAATATGATACTATAATTTTATTTTTATTATTAGAACATAAATAGAAACATTAGTTTTAGAGATATTTCAAACAAATTTTTGCAACTATAACGTAATAATATACGAAGATGACAATGAAAAATCGTGGATATCAGCCAAAAAGGGTATATTTTAAAAATTCACCCTCCACTACGTCTTCATCAGGAGGATTTTTCTTAATAAAAGTAACAAACATATTAAAAACAACAAATATACAGATATTTATACAAAACAAAACAAACACATATGAATCTCCTCGTCAAAATTTAAAAACCTTAATTTTCATCCAACGGAATAAATGAAATTAAAGGACCGATAAAAAAGCCCTTATTACGTTCACATTCAACAATTTAAAATTAATGATGCATAATTATTTTAACAATAACCATTTCAATATGCATTACATTTTACCTGGAAGCAATTCTATAATTTTCAAGACCCATTTTAAAATTTGTGTCAGAATTTTCTTCACTTTCAATACTTACCTGGTTTCTAAAATACAGAAAAACAGAGGCGGATTGTGATAATATAAACGGGTGGGATAGGTTTAGAATAGATTTTTATATAATAAGTACATAATTTAAGGTTTTATGGACGAGACAGTTTAGGAGCCAATTGAAAGTAGCGAACAAAGCACATAAAAGTGCGAGTTTTAAATATTCATATGATAAAAATATAAAATGTTGTATATTAAAACCAATTAGAATTATTTCAAATTTCTCTCGCTAAGGCAAATAGAGCATAGAAGAAGCATATATCTCTTTTCTATGATTAAAGAGAATAAGTATATCAGACTGCAGTAATTTTTTACTACATCGTATTATAATATAAATTATCCGGTCAGTGAAATTGCTACAGGTTGGTGCCGGCTTCGGAAGTTTTAAAGCACAAACTTATAATTGTTTTATTTATAATAAAAAATCAATTTACACTCTGCATTACTTATTAAATTATTTGAGAACTTCAATTATAAAATTAGGTTTTCAAAAATAAAAAGGATCAAGTAAAATGTTTTTCTTTTAATTCTATAATTAAAGCTGTAAATATTCAGATAATTATTTATTTTAATAATAATTGGCACACATTCTTTTTACAACAGAGGAGAATGACAAAAATTCTGTACAATTATTTCAAGTTTATTGTAATCAGCAATCACAACAGTTGCCAAAGAACATATGAAAACATATTTGCATTGACTTTACACTAAATAAAATATACACCTGCAGATAATTATTGTGTCTGAGTAAGAATGTATACAGTATTTACACAAAGCTTTAAAATATTAAGTCAATACGATCTAGCATGTATGTACTTGACTAGTGTAATAAATTCAATTAAATACTGATGTGTAAGATTCTGTGATCATCCACGTGCTCATACTTTTTATGATCTGATCAGTTAGAATATTAATTCTTCTATTTAATTAACTAACAATTTATAACGTCTGTATTTAATAATTATTTACAAACAGTGTGGCCACTTACATAAATGTAATTTTCAAATCATATAAATACCCATTCAATTCTTACATTCATATTATCCCTTTTTCATTTCTAATAATAACAAAATGATCAATAAATAATAATATTTAGATTCATATACAAGAGATATAATAAATAATTGGTAAATAAAGTAAAAATTCGTCAGGCCAACAAAGCTTGTTAAGCTTGAATGTTGAGTCAATAAGTGTATGTATGCGGTCTACACGAAATTAATTATCATTAGATAGTTATTATTTGTTTTGTGCTAAGTACATTTCTTTTATTTAGTATTACAGTTACTTTGTTGCACGTTTGTTTTGTTCAGACAAACAGCTGAACACAATCATGCCGAACCGGCTAGAAATAACAGCCGAACGATGCAAGAGCACATCGAGTACATTCTACCACCAACGTAGAATGCAAGTAAGGAACTAATCACGGAAAAGTTATTTATTAGTCTCATTTAGCGATATCACAATTTGAATATTGCAGTTATAATATTTTAGTAGCTAGATATGCTTGAATTATTTTAGTGTGTAAGGTAATGCAATGCACGTATCGTATGTTATTAGTTGTTTTTGTCAAAGTCTGAAGATATGGAACCGGGTAACAAACGTAAAACGAATGGGCACATGGTAAACGCCTAGCGTATTTTCGTTGTATGACTAGAATATTTCAATTAGAATTATTAGAATCCATTACAGAACCAAAGACGGTAGGTAATATACTGTATATTGTATTGTACATATCTTCAAAGCTTTAGCTGTTAGTTACATTGCAGTTGCTATGTATAGGCATATAGTAATATCTAACTCATTTTGCATTTGGTAACACTGGATCCTAGATGTACTGTTTTTATTGTTACTGAAACATGTTCTGTTTAACAATTTATTTATTTATTTATTTATGTATGTAGATGAGATAGAGATCTCAAGCCATCGTTAATGAATCATTAACGTGTAGTGTAGGTATGCAATATCCGTGACAGACAAACAAACAAACGCATACATCTGCATCTGCACGATTTCAATCTGAATCTGAATCTGAGTGTACTCGTACGTTATCCATCATCACCATCACGATCACGGTATCATCACCATATTAGCCATAGCAACAGGAAGACACTTGTGATGTGCTGCTCGTGGCTCGTGGCGGCCAAAGAGCCACAATGCCGCATGCACTCATCGCATGCCAAGCCAAGCCAGGCAGCTAGTAACGGCTAACGGTAACGGAACGGTAGTAGTTACAGTTACAGTATGTAGTACAAAACATGCAATCAAATCAATGGTTCACTGTTACTCTGTTACTGACTGTTATTGACTGACTGACTATCATTTACGTTACTTTACGTTACGACTATTGTGCTGAGATTCATTTAGGCAACTATATATTATATTTATATAATATCATCATTTGTTATTTAATGATAATCATTTCAACAATTATTGCACATGTTAGTTTGAGTGAAGCTCACAAGTGTCCATCGGGAATGTTTCACAAGATTCGCAGTGACAAACTTGTGTTTCAAGAGTGGAATGCTCTGGCGTATTGCTCGGGTGTCGCTCAGCCGGCGCTGGCCTCGCTGACGTTGTCGCTGCTTCTCCCTCGTCCACTGCTGCCACTGCTGCTCTGCGTCTGCTCAGTCTTATTCTGTGTCTCTGAGTCACTAACGGCGGAGGACGATAGGACCGGAGCCTTCTTCGCAGACGACACTGGACTATCATTGACAACACTACTACCGTTATCCACTCGTACAGCTGCACTATACTGTTTTGTATGGTTACTAAAGTTCTGCATTGTTTTACTACTACTACTATTGACACTAAGGAAGCCTGAGCTATAGTGTCCAGGCCCAGGCACTGTGTCCGTGTTGGGCGTTGCAGCGGAAGTGGAGGCGGAACGCTGTACCGCCGCCGGGCTCTGGGGTGCGCCCGCTCCAGCCACCACGCCATCGTACCCCACCGGGCGGCCCACGTCGCCGCAACGGAAATCAAAACTGCAGCAAAGACGTCCGTCCTGATGGCAACACACAAAACATTGTCAACATTCGGACCAGCACCAGCTCAGGCATCAGTGAGTCCCTTCACCTTCAATGAACCCAACGCTTTCGAATCAATCAAAATTTCATTTCAATCTAGATACCCAAGGCTGAAGTTACATTACATTACATTAATCAAATCAATCAAATATGCTTTTTCAATAATATTATATGATAGATAGCAATGATTTCATTTGTAAAATGTAAGACTCGTGAATTGTGCTCGTCTATAAGTTATCACCGATAGACTTGAATTTAATAGATAAGGAGACATGCATGTGTACTTGTAAATTATCTCTATTTTGTCTGACAGATAAATGTCAACATGCAAAAGAATAGTAATTCAGTAAAAGAAATCAATATCTAGTTGGTGTGCATCAATGATTGCAAATAAAATACTGACAGCTCAATCCATTCAACATTTCACTCGGTCGTGTCCAGTCAAACTCTACATGATCAAACTTTAATCTGATCTAAAATCACTAACGTCTATCGTGAGCTAAAACAAACATAACAAACTGAACTGAAAACGGCAAACAAACACAAGAACAAGACTACAGGAAAGGAGACAGAGTTAGTTAAGTAATTAAATAAGGAGTGTAGTTAGAGTGATGTGATTACCGATGCACACAACACGCGACATTGCTCACCAGTTGGGCGCAGAACGGCACCTGCAAGGGAACGGATCGTTACCAATTGTTAGTACTCGGCACTAGCATTATTAGCTGCACATTGCTAGCAACTGAAATACTAGCAAAGTCATGTTACATCACTAGGTCGTTGCGGCTGGTGTACTATTGCTCTGTCAACGCCACTGGAATCCTCAAGGTTAGTATTTAATGACTTTGTTACAGGAAATACAAGTAGTAAATGTGAAAATAGGATTCAAGTGACCTTGGCAGCGCACTACTAACAGTATGGTCCTTAAAAACCAACTGCAACGACTCCAGGAGCGTATCACATCAGCAGTAGCGTATGCGCTAATCTAGCACATGCTCGCGCTCTCTCTCAAACACACACGCTCAACTCGTCACCATCATCTCTCATCTCTCTCTGTATGTATGATCTGATTTACTAAATGTACGAGTTAAATGACACATTATCGACAACTGTCTAATATCTATGTAAAATGTAATAAGAGATGAACAGTAATAATAATGAAGAACAGTAGATATATACGTATATATACATATATAATGTATGTTCACATGTAATCTCAGAGGGCAAAAACATCAAAGGCCATTTTCTAGCGGTCGCCAGAGCTCTTACAAATAAAATAAAATGATCTAGCGCATTTTATGCACACACTCTACCAGTAGTCAAGACAACCAAGCACGTCTGATGGAGTTGTTATGTCACAGTACCTTTAGTCAGGTCGATAACATTAGTAAAGAAAACCAGTCAACTAATACACATTCCTATTATATACGAGTATATAACGGGGGACGGAACACTGAGAGTGGGCGAGTGAGTGTGGTCGTACTTACCTTGCAGTTGCAGGACGTGCAGCGGTCGTCGGGGTCCGTCCACTGCGTGCCCGAGTCGTAGAGGCGGCCAGCGTACGTGCAGGGCTGCCCCGCGCTGGTGGAGTTGTCGTCCGCGTCCAGCGAGCATGGGTCGTTGTCACAGCGCGGGCAACAGTCCCCGGGTGCGAGCACTGGGTCTGCGCATGTCAGTGGAGGACAGTCCATGTCCCAACAATCCACCTGACCTGACAGGCACTCGCATGTCTGGCATTGGTAAATCCAGCGCTCACCGCTTCGGAACACCACCTGCAGGATTTACTACGTCAAGGGCGCGTACTCAATTGAATCGCTATAGATCAGTTTATTTTCCACACTGATTTGTTGAAATGTGAACCTTGCGATATACTACTTCATCTTAGAAACGGATCATTCTTTGTGGAATCTATCACATTTTGCGTAAAAAATACTAAAAGAAAAAAGTAGCGATCGGACACTGACGAAATTGAAAACACAGTTTAATAGCTCATTTTATTCGTTAACGTGGAATGTGGAAGCGAGCTTATCTTCAAATAAGTTCCATTGAAATGAGTACTGTGATTCTAGTTTGTCCAGTGTGTGTTGTATAGGCTTAAGGTTTGTTTGTGAAAAGTTCAAGCGAAACGTGCTTATCTACAGATAAATTCCACATAAACATCATTGTGAATGTTTTTTCAATAATACTAAAATTGGAATCACAGTATTATTAGAACTTATTTGAAGATAATTTTAACACTATGTTTTCAAGGTCATCCAAGTCCGGGCGCCACTTAATATATTTGTTCCTTTAATCAGAATGAATTTAAGTAATCATCCATTTTGGAGGTAAAGTAGTACATCACAAGAACGTTAAGTTAAGAACGTTCTCATGCAAAATTTGATCTTTCAACGCTCACTTATTGTCGACCTTACCCACCTGGTGCAACTCCTGGTGCGTGCATACCGCATTAGGGTCGCACTGCGGACAGCACTTGTTGGTCTCACTACCGCGCACCGAGCAGTCACAATGAGGGTCACTGCACGTGACCACGCCGTGGTCGCATGAGCACACACGACACGGCTGTCCCGCTGGTGATACTGTCATACCGTGTGCCACCTCACTGCCTTCGAACATGCAGCTCAACTTGCACTCTGGACCTCTGTCCTCTGTACACGAGCATCGGAATCCGCCTTCTGTGTTGATGCACCTGGCAGACTGGTGGCATGTATCGGTATTCTCTTTGCATTCGTCAATATCTACAAGAATGGCATAGAAAATACATACATACATATCATTGGGGAAAAATCAAAGTAGTTGATACCTTGCGGCAGAAGTATGAACTAGAGAAACTGGGAAATCATTCAATGATTTCAAATACATGGTAATTCGATAGATTTGTTTTCAAATTTAAAAGTAGTTGGTACCACGAGCTCTGTTTTTGGGTGTTTATATAAAAATGCTTCAAAGAGAAATGTATTATCTATCACTATTATTCGAAGTATTTTTAAAAATAATAACTTTAGAACATTGAACAGTGATAAAACACTTCTCTAAAAACACCGAAAAACAGAGCTCGTGGTACCAGCCTGAGTGTTTAAATATTGAAAATATTGAACAATGACGAGTATGAATAAAAGATTATAAAACAGACACTATACACCACTTCACAAAATATCCATTATTATCGAAAAAATGAGAATTATAAAGCCAATTTCAAAGAGAATCCATATCTATTTGTTCTGATCATTTTCTGTCTACTGATTTTCATCTAGTTAGTTTCGTACAACACTGATTTCAGTTCGCCAATATTCAACAAAGCGATATTTGAAATCTGGAATTGTATTGTCACAAAAATCATCAATAGAAATCTTAACTTTCTCCACAATTTCACGAAAAATGTAACTAAATAATATTTACAACTCGAACAACAAAGGCAATAATATCGGAATAGAATGGTTAATTAACAGTTTTTTTTTTTTTTTGAAAAATGTACTTGCAGCTAAAGTTTTTTCCGTTTCTACTCCATTTTTTTTCATCAAGCTTTCCTTCCACATCCGTTCAACATCAAAATCACTAACTCTTCTAACAACATTTTTCTCAATCTCATACACATGAGCCAACACACTTCGGAAAAGGGTTATTTCAATTACAAATCTTCTGCTTTAATTGTGGTGGTAGCGTTTTGCATATACGATGAATATTGATGTTAATAAATTCATACCTTGACATAACATTCCCAGGGTATTATCTCTGAGAATGCTGCGGTAGCCGGGTTTACATTTACAGTAATACCAGCCAGGCATGTTTACGCACACTGAGGCAGGGTGACATCGATGTAAACCAGTGGAACATTCGTCGAGATCCAGCTCACAGCTGGGCCCCATGTAACCCTTCCGACAGGAACATTTATTTGGACTAACACACTCGCCTCCATTCAAGCAGGTCTGATTACATATTGCTGTAATAAATTACATCGTATGAGAAATGTTCTATTTTCTAAGATATGACGAATTCACATTTAACAAGATTTATACTACTTTCTTGTTCTCGAACATAGCATTATTGCCAGTTATGTTTTTGAGGATTTCTTGCAATTTTTGTTTGTTCTATAGGGTGCATCAGGGTAAATGGCCAAATTTTAAATATTAAAAAGAAAATAAATTCTTCCAGGAATACCCTCGTAAGCGGTTAGTGTTGTAATGAAACTTTTATTGTTACACTGAAATTAATTAAAATGTTCTTAAAAACTTCGTAGATTTTTGAATTTTAAAAAATTTAACATAAAAAATTTAAATTCTAAAAATGTTGCATCAGACAGACTAGCAGAGAAATCTGCTGAGGGTTAGTCATGCTATTGAATTTTTGCACAAAATAATCTTTTTGTGCAACCGGACACGAAATAAGCATTTCGTAACAGCAATATAGACCGCGAAATAGGGTAAAAAACAATCATTTTGATACTTTGAAAGCCAACTTTCAATTACAAATTTTTTACAATTGCAGCAAAAATACTTTGTTCACGAAGTCCTTCAGTGTCCTCGAGATTGTACATTAGCGCCACTAGTTCGTTTTTTAATATTACCGCACTGTTTATTTGGTTTATTATTTATTATTTCATTAAAAACTTACCAATTTAAGTATTTTACAAAATTCCGAACGAACTTAGATAAAATACTTGGGATACTACATTATTATCGCGCTTATGTTGTACACTTTTATTTGTGTGCGATAACTTGTCTATATCCCACTAATTGTGTAAATAACTTTTACAGAATTTAAACAAACACAACTTTTATTTATTTACTATGAGTTCTGAAAACTTCTTAACTTATTAAAATGATTTCAATTCTCATTTAATATTCTAGTTAAGAGTCAATGAGAAATTTGAATTAAATATTATTGCACATGAAATCAACTTCGTTTTTGCTTGTTTACATGTGACCATAGATAATTACTTATAACTAACCTTCCTGCAAATTCTAAGGTACAGATCTTTTAAGTTATGCGTGGAATATTTTTCTTGCTCTGATATTCAAAATTCATTTTATATGTTTGGTCATTTAACCCAGAACCACCCTATATAATTATGCTGCACCATTAATTTAATTAAATCGCAAAAATAAATAAGAAGCTAATTTGATATTAATAAAATCTTCGTTAACAATCTTACTGAACTTACGTTTGCATGTGTAGCCATCCCCAGTGTATCCTTGCTGACAAACACAATGGTAACTTCCCTGAGTGTTGACGCAGTCCGCGTGTAGGTCACATCCGTGTTCTCCGGAGCTGCACTCATCCAGTTCTGCGCAGTTGAATTTGTCGATGCGCCTGTAGCCCGACAGACACTCACACACGTAAGATCCGGGAGTATTCACGCACTTAGTGTTTGATTGACAGTGGTGGCCGTTCATGCCACCTTGTTGTTGACATTCGTCCACATCTATATATTTGAAATATTATTAAAACATGTAAGATACAGAAACATTTTACTTTTTGAACCTAGTCATGAATTACATTAATTTATAAACATAATTAATTTACGATATACTGAATAGTAAACCTAATATTATTGACCTCTTTTTCTAGAGGTATTTTGCAATATATACCACTCACTTCAGACAGGTAATGACTAACATTAGCGAACTAGTGCGTTTTTTAACATCACTGCATTATTTATTTGGTAGCCTAATTGCTATAATTTTAAAAACTATCCCGGCCTGTTGCTAATTTGGTTTGAAATTAATTAATTTGTATTTCAATAAAAACATATGTACCCGTTTAACTACTTCACAAAATCCCAAACGATTGTAGATAAAAATTTGTACCCAATACGTGGGATACTACATGATTATCGCACTTCTATTATACACAAACTCGATCTACAGCCTCGTGCAACTTTCACATGCGTGTGATAATCTTATACACATCCCACTAATTGCGTAAATAATTATTATATACATTAAATGAACCCTATGTACATTAAAGTACTAGTGCGTTTTTTTATTATCGCACTGTTTATTTGGTTGCCGAGATTTTCAATGCGTTGCTACCATTTTAAAAATTATCCCCGTCTTTTGCTACTTTGTTTTGAAATTAATTTTTTTATCCACCACCTCTCAATAAATGCTCTATAACTATGGCGATTTTAAACAAGCAAAGTAACAGATTACCTACTAGTGGGTATAATTTTGAGAAAATCCACTAGTGAGTATTTTTTTATTTATAACAATAGTAATAACACACAACACCTTGGTAATCACTTAGATTGACATTTTAATTTCAAAATTTTAAAGCATATGTCACTGTCAAATAATATTTCTTTAATAAATTTTGCATTTATTAAGAGTTGTTGGATAAAATATTATACTTCACACGTGGGCAAAGTGAAATTGCCCTCTCGATAAAATTATCACACTCAGCCTTCGGCTTCGTGTGCTAAAATTTCTCTCGTGGGTAATTCCTTACTTTGCCCACTTGTAAAGTAAATAACTATTATTTAAAAAAAAAACATACCAATTTAACTATTTTACAAAATTCCGAACGAATGTAGATAAAACTTTGTATGCAATATGTGGGATACTACATTATTATCATTGTACTTATGTTGTACATAAACTCGGACTACGGCGTCGTTGAGCAACTTTCTCATGCGTGCGACAATAATCTGTGTCTATATGACATTAGTTGCGTAAATAACTATTTTCTGTGTTTGTTAAAAAATCGGGACTTTTTTGATGAATTCAATGCGCGAAATGTAACATTCTTACCAGCATCATTTTTTTTTTTGTTATGTTAACATGGTTTCTTCGCACGGATTGGGAAAACGTTTTCGCACGGGAAACGTTTTTACACGATTAGGAAATAGTTATTTGTGTATTAAGGGTGCAAAATGCTGCATTGTAGCACGAGCATAAAGCTTGAAGCTCGAAGCGCAGCTGAGAGCTTCAATTATGCGAGAGCAGCAATGCCATTTTGCACCCGTAATACACACAATATTTTTCCTACAACTTTCTTAATATTCAAATAAAAGAAATTAATTAAATTAATATGTAAAATTATAATATTTTTCATACTAATTTATTGATACATTTTGATGTTACTAAGCAACAAAAACACTCAACACGTACCTGTCAACATCAACATAGAAAACCAAATTCTGGGGTTCAACCAATAAATTATCGGGCATTAATAAATATTAACCATTACTCGTACAAAAACTGCAGCATTACCTTAAATATTAATAAATAATTATACTTAACGTTACCTTAAATAAGTATTTTATTACCAATTGTATAAGTTTTCTTAGGTTATATTAGGTTAGGTTAAGTTAATGTCATAAATTATTAATTTAATTCAATCTTTTATTTATCGAATTTGTCAATCATCCTTTAATTTCTATTACGTCGTTTCTGTTCTTAATTAGTTGCAAGTTTCTGTTCAATAACTAAAGAAAAATTCAAAAATTTACAACTGATTCATTTAGCACGTAGGGCGCGTTCAGTCAGTTGCAAAGATTTAAGAACTGTGCGTTTGCGCATGTTTAATTTACAAAAAAATTATTGGATACATTTCAAATATACGTATTTTTATTAAATTTTCTTACAGTGCGGAAAAGAGTTTGTAGCCCATGTGCGCAAAATACTTTTTTTCACGTTGCCTGGGAAACACAAGTGTTGTTTATATATAACCAAGAAATAGCATATTTTGCGTATTGAAAACAATGAAAAAATGTCAAGTTTTTTTGACAGTTGTAGGAAAATATTTTTTTGCTAATTTTATTTGGTTATCTCATTTTATTGTTTTTATTTTGTGAGCGAAATGTTTTTAGTGCGTTCGATTGGCAATCTTTCGCACTAAAAATATCAATTTCGCGCATTGTAAACAAATATAACTATTATCTACGATCGTGCGATATATCTTAAGATTAACATACTAGTGCGTTTTTAAATAATACCGCACTTTTTATGTATTTAGTTGCTGTGATTTTAAATGCGTTTCTTTCATTTTAAAAAAGTATCCCGGTCTTTTGCTACTTTAATTAAATTTTTCGATAAAAACACCAATTTAAATTTAATACGCAATACAAGATTATCACATTTATGTTATACCTCGTTTTGCAACTTTTACATGTGTGCGATAATTTTGTTTATCCAACACCTCTCAATAAATGCTCTATAACTATGGCGATTTTAAACAAGCAAAGTAACAGATTACCTACTAGTGGGTATAATTTTGAGAAAATCCACTAGTGAGTATTTTTTTATTTATAACAATAATAATAACACACAACACCTTGGTAACTACTTCGATTGACATTTTAATTTAAAAATTTAAAGCATATGTCACTGTCAAATAATATTTCTTTAATACATTTTTCATTTATAAAGAAGTGTTGGATAAAACGTTATACTTCACACATGGGCAAAGTGGAATTACCCACTCGATAAAATTATCTCACTCAGCCTTCGGCTTCGTGAGCTAAAATTTCTCTCGTGGGTAATTCCTTACTTTGCCCACTTGTAAAGTAAATAACTATTATACCCCACTAATTGTATGTTTTCAAAGACTATTTCTTTCGAATAGTTTAATGTATTGTGCTACACGCTTCAATAAATGTTAGATTCTTTTTATTATTTACGATTCAGTATATCATAAAACATTGTACAATGCTCGACCGTAACACGAACTTTACAGTTCTGAAAACGTTCTTGCAATGTAAATTATTATTATGTCTGTCCGATTGTAACTGCATTACGTGAAAAAGATCCTGACATCTTGAAAGAAAATCAGGATGAGTTATTTTACAACGAAATATTTAATTAGGTATAAAAAAAAATTTAAGGGGAAAAGCAGATGATAGATTAAGGGTGTGAGATTCATGACTAGGAACCAATTAACATTTGCATTGTTATATTGTTAATAAAATGATGAAGCTTTGTTAGAAACGTACCACTGCAGGAGTGACCATCCCCATGGAAACCCTGGTCACAGTGACAAGCGTAGGTAGTCTGCAGATTGAGGCAGGACGCGTTAGCATGACAGATGTGTCCTCTAGCGCAGTAGTCAACGCCTGCGTACACAGCCCAGCCACGCACACCCAGTGTTATACAGCGTTAGAATGCATTGTTAATTAGATGTCATAGTCATACAATTAATTGAAAGTGATATTAAACATTCATGTTCGTTCATACATTAGAATATTAATTCTTTGGTAGTAGTTAACAGTCAATTAGAACTGGCAGAAAATAAGGCTTGCAATGTGTACTTTGTGTGTTTATTTATAAAATGTAATTTACAATTTTTAAAAATGGTATTTTCATCTCCGAATGAAGTGCCGATAATAAATAATTTCAATAAAAAATTAAAAGGTGTTTAATTTAATTAGAAAAATAAAAACAACGGACTAGCAGTCAATTATTTATTTTAAAAACTATGCCATACTAAGTAAGGTAAATAGTATATTGAACAATTAGTGTTACAATGACCTTTTTGTAATATGAGTATTACAATTAGGCATTGTAACACGAGTTGTTCATACTACTTTTCCTATTTAACGTTCATAAATTCAATAAAAATAAAATAAAATTGTTCGGCATGTTTAATATACCACTGGTCACCAAGGGGCTTTGCTCGCAGAGCCTATCGGGTCCTAGGCCGCAACCCCGACGCAGAGGCTCCGATTCAATAATTTTACGTGAGCAATGACAGACTGTTAATTTTACAAATAATAAATTCCCCAAAAACAGTTGCACAAAATTCTATTTTGTAGCATTGTTTTTGAGAAAAACAGTGTCACAAAATTGACTTTGTGTACGTGAAATAGGAACAATTTTTTGTATTGTCCAAAAGTCATAAATAATATTTAACAGTGTATTGTTGAATTAATTGCAAATTCCTTTAAATTCACATACATACTAGTTAAATGAGCTCATTTCTATGTATTATTTATCTTTTTTATATTAAACATTTAATTTAAAAATCACTGTGTGTTAACATATTCTTATGAACTTTCTAAGCGGACTATACAACAAAGACAGGTGTCCCATCGACTAACTGTATCGGCTCGCATTTTCAACGTCAATTGGTGTTCCGGTACTATTATATTTCAGTAATTACTGTACTGTTTAAGATAAAATGGAACACAGGTTGTTAATATTAAATGAACTTGTCATCTTAATAATAAATTAGCAAACGAATTATAAAAATAAAAATAACAAATATTTGGGCCTATTCTCTAAAAAATTGCTACCGTAACCACTTGCTAATTGTGACAAAAAAATAATTTTTTGACAGCTAATGAAATATTCCCTATTAAGGTCAAACATACGCGTCGAAGAATGAATCCTTAATAAAAAAAAAAACAGCAATTTCTGTATTCTTTATTTATTTTCATGTTCTTTATGGTCCAACAACCTCCATCCGTCAAAATTTCATGGATTTGTGACTTGTTCATTGCAATGTCAGATGAAGTACATATTTTCGTTCACTCCCATGAATTTTGTTTTGCAAATTCAAATTTGAATAAATTATTTCTTACAACTATTCTTATTGAAAAACAAAGCAATTATTACAGTAAGGTCTTTGAGCATTCTAGTATTTATATATGTAGATGAAAAGGATAGCTAAAACATTGAACTATAAAAAAATATTCGTTGAATTCTAGTTGGTCAAAAATTCAGAATTTTGATACTGTATTTCTCATTCCCATGAACGACTGCAGTAATGAAAATAATTCGTATATTTATAAATACGATCATCTATAACATACTAAGTTTATTTTCATTTTGAATTTAATTTTTGAGAAACAAATGAAAAATAATCTTAGTATGTTATAGACGATTATATTTATAAATAAACAAATTATTTGCATTACTGTAGTCGTTCATGGGAATGTGTGGCACATATTTTACTACTTTAAAAAAGTCATGTTCATGTTGCGCTATCTTCAGCCCGTATGGTTGACCTTAAACATGAAGTTTTGATGCGATTTTGTCACCATTAGCAAGTTGTTACGTAACAACTTCGTTAGAGAATTGGCCCAATTAACAAAACAATTAAGAACAAATAATGAAGCAATGTTATTCAGAATAATACGTTCCATCGTTTTATATTCAAAGTATTCCCATTTAATTTATAAAAAGATGTGTGACCCGTAATTTGAGAACTACTTTATATTTTTCTTAGCTCAATGTAATAGTTTCGTAAAATAGAAATTTTGTTTGCTAATTTAATCTCGTTCCTCCAATAGTTCTCGAAGTAGTAATGGTGACACACTTAAATTGAACATCCAGTATAGCAATGAAATTATAGCATAAAGATAAAATTGTATGAATGCACTGATACGATATTTGTAAAATATCTGAGTTTTCTGAGGCTCTTTATCGAAAGATCAGAACACCAAATCTAAATTTAAAATTTTATTCAATTTTGATATTTAGTTTTTGGTGGAATGTTAAAAATCCAATATCTGGAATGCAATTGATAAATCCTGTTGTATAATCGTACTACGTATAGCTTGTACAAATTTCCGTGGCGATTGACTTGACTTGCTAATGGGATAAGCCAGCCCTAGCCAGCGGGGTGCAAGTTTGTCTGATGTTCAGGAGTGGATTATTATAATTTTTGGCTTAGATGCTTCAATCTCCGAAATTTTTAATACGATTATCTTTTCAATTGTTTCCCCGAAAACTGTTAAGTAAGATAATTTTATACAAATATACCTTCAGAAAACGACATTTAAAATTCATTTTATTAAATTTTTTCATATTTTGATATTACTTGTGTCTGTTTGTGTAAAACTCATTTGAAAATATTATCCAGTACAACCCTGTAAAGTAGTCCCTCATAAATTTCTTTTATCCTCTTTTGGAAACCTGCTGAGAAATACTAATGGAATCAATCGCCACGGAAATTTGTACAAGCTATATGAGAAATGTATACATAATCCAGTTTGCATGTGAATCATTAGAATTGTTATTCTCTCACCGGTAAATATTTAATATAACCTGAATTTATGTATTTAATATTTCGTCTATGTATATATAAAAATACACATCAAAAAATTTTTTAATACAATTATAATTAATATTATGTAATTTACGTAACGGTTTTATTTTAGTTTTTCCTTATCTTCATATGGGTACCATTCCATTTTTGATTAAAATTAATGAAAAAATACACTTATATGACGAATATCGACAATGTCTTTTATATTATTAATCGTGTTTAGTGTGTTAATTGATTCTTGTATTAATTAAATTATGTTTTGTATTCTCAAATAAGTTAGTTGTTAGATAAAAACAGGATTAAAGAAACGACTTACCGGGACAAAATTTGCAGCATTCTCCTGGAATATTAAACTGTTCATCTGGAGGACACTGAAGCGGAGGACACATTGTCTCAGGAAAAATCCTAGTGCAATGCATATTTCCATCCTTACACTCGCATTCCATACACTCTCTTAACGTTACTTGTTCTCCATGGTCGTAGAGAACGCCCTTTATATAGCATTGTTCTGGAAACAAACGCAATCACACAAACAAGAAGTAAATTTACTGAAACAATCATATCGCGCGTTACAATAGGATACTTACTAAGACAACTTGGACAACATTGTCCAGGATTGTAGACGGGAAATTTACACGTAATGTTTGGACACTGAACAGGTCGACATTCCACCTCTCCATGCTACAAACAGAAGATGTTCTTGTTTAATGTTAGTTGATAGAAAATGGGGGATATCCACAATGGTTTACATTACGGTTACACACTTTTGAACCCATCATCTGTCACAATAAAATTTCGATAAATATGAACGAATGGGTACTACTTCTAAACGGTTTATATGTATATTTGTATTTGAGTGTCTGCGAGCTTCAAGATGCTCTGGGAGATTGCATCCAGGTATGTTCATTTGAGTGTTTATAATTGTGTGTAAGTGTATTTGTGTATGGTAGTTTGATAGTGAATGCTGGGGTATGGATGAGGAAAATAGACGTCATGTAGATGCCGTGAAAACGACCCAGAATACGTCGATGTGAGGTTAAGAAGAATGATGTTAGATTGTTAGAATGTTAAAAGAGTGGAAATAAATCAGTTGAAATGGTTTCAACATGATTATTGAATGTAGCTGAACTTCGCTTAAAATTACACTAATGGTGGATCATAAGATCTTCAGTTCGATTCAAACAACATAGTTACTATTTGAACTATTTACCCCTGTGATTCCTAATACACTAACATCTTTGGGGGCGTGACTGGATCGCTGGTAATCGTACTTCACGAGAAAACAAACATTTATATTTTACCGCGATCTGCGAAGAGTACTACACCCAAAATGTGTAAAAGACGTGATATTTATTTATTTCAAAAAGTTAAATAATATCTGGTAAACGTGTTTTGTTACAGCCATTGTTAATTAAGAGGCTAAGAACGTTCAGCATTACAATCTGTAATCTGGCGGTCGTTGGGTCGTGGTTCGCGCCCTGTACGATACATCTCGAATTCTACAAAATAATTATAATTCGTAGCTCTACTAAACGGCCACAGATGGGTCTGAGTGAATCTGAAGTCATAAGTCGCCGGTGCCTTGCATTTATCTGTTGACTGATCATAAGAAACTTCGCTAATGCAAGTAAAACATTCGTTCATTGATACCGTTGGAATTCCGGTCCTATGCTCCGTGGTAGAAGAGGCAGGATCAAATTATTTAAACATTTTTGTTACATTCTGCCAAAAATTTAAATACATGAACAAAGAGTCTTAATGTATACTTGCACAAATTTTCTCAAACTTGTCGCCATTTGGCAATAGCCACTCAAGCCCTACTGGCAACATTTTTTTGAAAGATCTGTCAACTTATTTTCAATTTATTCTCACTCTCTTGTTATATTATTACTGAGAATAAATTGGAAATAACGATATTCGGTGACATAAATGCAGGTGACATTATGCTAAATTACAACTAAAATGATACCGAGAATGATACTTTCCAGGTTCAAAATTATTTATATAAAAATTTGTAAACATACAAACTTATCTGCTTCAAAAATATAAAAATTACATCCATTTGTTTTTTTTTTTAAGAAGATCGAAAGCGGGCTAACTGTTAAGGTCATATGCCGCCTCATGGGTGGATGATTGTGAATTTTTATGAACAAAAACGACCATGCTCTTCAGTGGGATTCAAACCCACGACCTCTAGTGTGCTTGCCTAGCGACATAGCCACTACACCATCGAGATCGACGCCATTGATATTTGTCCATCTTTCTCTCGCCAAAACTACGTCACGTATCCCTTTTACTAATTTTTGATACTTTATTCATTGATTTATTTAAAAATACGGGTATTTTATATCGTTCGGCTAAAAATAAATTTTCTTATGGCCAGTTGCAAACACGAAAAAAAATGGATTGTTACAATAGCAAAAATTTATCTTACTTATAGTGACAGCAATTTAGATATTTACAATAACAATATTTGAATTTATATTAGTAATGACATTATTTAGATTGTTGTAGCAGTAATTGCAAATAATAACATACTACTAATTGTATTGTAAATATCTAAATTGCTGTCACTATACGTATGATAAATTTTTGCTATTGTAACAATCCATTTTTTCCGTCTTAGAAACTGGCCATAAGAAAATTTATTTTTAGCCGAACGATATTCCCCTTTTGGGGCTGTAGGAAGGTGAAATAAAGGGCGAGAATGATAGAGGAATAAACGAATGGTTTTGATACATGGGCGTATTAATTAATAATTTTGAAAGGGGGCATATAAGTTCTTGTACGAATGGAAAAATGGAATTATGAATGTGGATGTGATGGTTTAAGACAGGAATATTTAGCGAAGATTAATTGAATGTAGAGAAGAAGTGTTCAGTTATGTATGTGTTGGAAAACGGAATAGATAGAGAAATGGCTAGAAGATGATGTACTACTAACCACACAGGAACACATATCACAGTCCCGTTTCCAAGTAGTACCGTCCATATGCGATGTACCGTTGACGTGACACGATTTCTGACAGTCACACTCCTCAACCTTTCCAATACGCCCTTCGGCGGCTACCAACTGTAAAACACGCGGTTATATACAAATCAGAGGTCGGAGTCGTGCTTAAAAGTGACGTTACATGGCAGTCCATATACCCTTTCGGAAAGCTCGTGCAGATGTCTGGTGAGCTCCTGCACCGTGCTCTGCAGCAGCGAGAACTGGCCGCACGTCGGGCACGACGAGTTGAGGTGCGGGCACTGCGCCAAGTAGCCGTGGGACCCGGTTATCACTCGCACATCCTGCAACGCACCCTGCAATCAAAATCACACGTTACAAATCGGACAACACATCTCGAAGATTGCTGCTAACAGTCATATTTAAATCAATCGAGCCATTTGCTATATTTATTTCATTAGTTACTTTGTATAGCAAGAAATAATTCCTAATTAAAATGTAGCTGTTTGTTTGGTTATAGTGAGCTGTGTGTTGTGGTAAAAACGGTTTAACCACACGCCAAAACTGCCTGAATTGTTTTAAATAGTTCGTCGCCATTTTGTTTTAAGATGTCAGAATGAGATTCTAAGATACTAATTGCACAAAGAAAATAATTTTTGAAATAGTATTAAAAGATGTGATAAGATTAATAATTATTAATAATAATTACGAAAATTGTTATCATGCAAAAATTTGAAGAAAACTATAATTTCCATTATTAAATAAAAAGTACCTCTAAATATACAATGTATACAATTACAACATTACAACAGATGCTATTTGTATCTATCTTGTTCTCTTTAAATATGTCTACCTTTCCCTACCAAAACTGCGTCATGTATTAACTTCTCCTAATTTCTAATAATTAATTTCTCGTAAACTAAAAATAACTAGTCGTATAAAAAAAATCACGGGTATTTTTGTAAGAACCGGTATTTCCAAGTTTAAATAAACTAGAATATATTTACTATTGGAGGAAACAACAAAATATCGTATCAAAATCAAGATTAAATGATGATTATTATTTTAGCTGTTATCTTCTGATACATTTTTTGTTTATTCCACTCATAAATTTATTCTCTAGTTTATCTGAAGTTGATAATATCAGCCCCAAGTAGAAAAATAGTTCAAAATTAATAAGTAAATAAATAAAAAATTTTAGATTGAAGTAACATATTTTTTAAATTAAAATTAAACGTTTCGAATTGTACGTAATTCTTCGTCAGTAATTTGTTATCACTTAGGTACTGTCGTACTGTTTTATTTACTTGTTTATGTTCTTAAGTAAAGTATAGTAATTCGATTTTTTAATAAATATTTTACAGATTTCAAACAAAAGTCTTTATTAATTTACGGGTAAATACTTTATTTTCTTGTTTAGTAATTTAGTATCATATTTAAAAAATTTGTTCACAGAACCCATTCTCCAACAAATATTATTGGATACCGATGAAGGTATCTCTAAGCGTCTAAGCGCTTAAGCAATCACTTTTAACAATCTGTGTGTTATTTGGTGAAGGTGCCATATGTATTTTAACTGTGTGAATAATCAGCAATAAAAATTGTGGAAGCATATTTTTGAAAATTGCAGGTAAGTTGCAATAAATCGCTTTATAGGCTAATTAAAATTCTACAAGTTTACGACAGTAATACAGTTATTTAGATGGTAATAAATTTAAATATTTCCTTGTATGAAATGGAATAATTTTGTAAATTAATGCGGAAGGTAAAAGTAAACTGTTTTCACTACCTATTTGAATACAAATTTACATGAGACTTACAGCAATAAATTTTGGATATCCTAACACTGTAATGATATTCTTTTAGTTTTGCACGCTACGAATTATCATGCGAGATGTGTATCTTTTCAATTAGCCCAAATAAAACTTTAGTATTTGTTAAAATAAATGCGTTAATTATTCGTCACTTCTAAATTAAAATAATTGTATATTAAATGAATTAAAACAGGAATAATAATTATATATCAGTCTAAGAATAAATATTTATTAATATTTCATATTCCTGTTGAAATAATTGCGCAATCATAAAATAATATAATAAAATGCTGTAAATGTCAAAGTACTCTACAATCGAAAAATACATTAACAGCAATTTCTGTCATTTGCTACAATTATGTGAATATTAATGAAAACAAGAAACTAGCTACTTACAAAACAAAACAAAAAAAAACAGATAATTAAAAACTTTGGATGAGACAAAAATAAAGAAAGGAAAAGTTTAATTTGCATAGATAAGCAAATGCAAACAGAATACTAAATGTAAACGTATTTTAGAGTATATCTACATACGCGACTTGATAGATACGTGACAGGACGAAGATAAATGGAACCAGGAAGTGCGAGACAAGGAATTTTACGATAGTCTATTATTCACCGGCGTTAAATAAGTTGCCTACATACGACAACAGTTCAACCTTTCGTATGTAGGACCATTCATTACAGAATAAATAAAAGATAATTAACAGCAGTGGAGTCGGTGTCACACTCTACATTACAATTTGGTTTTAATTTAATATTCTTAAACTCTACGAGAACGATGAGGTATTTCGTAAGTGGTGATAACATATTGGTTTATGTAATAAGATTTTATTGCCATGAAACAGATACACCAAAATTGTAACTAAAGACATAATGTGGTTAATAAATTATTTCCAAGGATATTTAGGGAAAAAAATAGAGTGACAGTGAGGTGAATTATTACAGATATAGACTCACTGGAATTATACCGGGTGTTGAATTGAAAATAGAGAATACAAGCCAATTTTTTTAATATGAAAATTGTTGTTTCCCTGATTAATATAAGACAAAAAATATTCAGAATTAAAAACTGCATGACTGCATCCAACCAGTGTCTACTTGCTTAATTCCTGATTATACAAGAGTAAGAAGCAATCAAAAACTGATTTTATAAAGAAAATTATGAATTAGGTCTGTGGAAAACAATGCTACAAAATAAATTTTATTAAAACTATGACAGTTACTGAAAAATAGCTTTAGTTAGCGCGTTATGTGTTGTAAATTCTTTTAAATATGGAAATATTTTCTAAGCACGATTAAATTTTATTTATAAAATGGTATTATGCGGGAAATACGTGACTAGCAAAGTTTATAATAAAAAAATTGTTTCATTGTTTTCAATCCCTAATTTTTTTTTGTAAAATCAGTTTTCGTTTTCTTTTTACTTACAAGTTACGTGTTGTTAACAGTTAATTATGCAAATTGTAACTATATATTTTTCAGAAGAAAAAATTATTAGCGATAGTATTGATATATAGTTCCTGGTATTGGAACTAACCGTCCAGAATCGGCCAAGAGGCGGAGTTTATCGCTTCAAGGTTAAATTTTCATGTTACAAAAATACTGAGGAGTACGACTACTAGTGCTACTTCCATTTGACATTGAAATATAATAATAAATCAGTCTGTCAAAAAAAAATAAGTCTAAAAGACTTAATTAGGTAGAGATCTACCTACCGCTAAATTTCTTAAACATGAAAATGTTCATTATGTTATTGACGATATGACGAATCGCGGTAATACACTACTTCGTTTACCGTCCTGTCACTGCATATTTAATGCAACTGAATTAGTACAGGCTCTAGTGAAGGGTGAAGTAGCGCGAAGTACTACAACATTTAAATTGAATAAGGTAAAAAAAGAAAAAACTTAAGTAGAATATAATAAAATAATATAAATACATAAACAGATCAGGATGACTCTGCAAAAAACATATTTATATATATGTTACAGTACAAAAGGAATTATCGGAACTTTTATAAAGGTGTTTCTAATGTTGAGCATCTTAGTAAAGTTATATTTAATTTTTGGTGGATTTATTTAGACTATAGCTGACAAAAATTCAATACTACTCATGCAAATTTTGATATTATTCTCTCCATCCTCAAATGGAGTATAATAACATTTTTCCGTAACTATGTCAAATTATTGAATTACAACCTATCTATTTCTCATAATATTTTACTTTTTCTGCTACCGGAGTAGAAATGTTGCCAAGGAGATACTTTTACGCCGGCGGCGACAGTATTAAACTTCTGTTTATTGCATACAAACGTACTTCTATGAGGTTTGAAGAAAAACATTTTACCAATATTAACAAAACAATAATGAATATTTACCTTGAATAGTGAATGCCTATTATTCCTCTGTCCAACCCAGAGTTGCAGCTGTGGCACCGCATCCGTCAGATTCCTATCCGGCGCACCCAACCTCAACACCCTCCTGTACACCGGATGACAATCCACCAGCAGCTCCACCTGAGCTCCGCTGACAGACACAGCAAGCTGGTGCCATGCGTTGTCCGCTAGGCGGTAGGGGAAGGTCTCCACGTGTACGGAGGCATCGTGCTGCGAGGTGTAGTGCAGGCGGATCTCGTCCTTCCGCCCGCTGGACTGCAGCTCCAGGTAGCGGTTGTAGCCGTGCGAGAAGCTTATGATAGACCCTGAGTTGGTCTCGTCTTGCCGGAGCCAAGCCACGAACGTGAATTCGGGGTTGGAACGCAGGAGGTCTACTACTCGTTGGAAGGTTGATGGGGGAAGCTTCAGGTCGCGGTAGTCGCCTGCAACAATTGTAGTATTATTAGCATGGACATTTTTAATTTTATAGCATCACGCCATTTGCTTAATTTTGGAGTGGCACTTAAGTTTTCGCAGATTTCAGTAAATTGTATGTTTTTAGGAGTGTGGTGTTAGTAAAGGGAAACTGACGTTTTTAAGATCCCATGGAACTTGGACGAAAGAAGATAAAGAAGAGAACAAAAGTTTATATTAGCGGGAAGGGAAATGTAACCTGGCGAGGGCAGACGCAAGCAAGATAAGGTTCTAATAGGAATGGAGATTTGCGCAATTCATACGTTCAGAAAAAAAAGTACGGCTGCCAAATGCTGATGGTTGCTGTAACAGTAGTTCTAATTGTAGTAGCTTCACTATCGCTTGCTAACGCTCTCTACTTTATTCTTTTCCTCCAAGCCACTATTTACTCTACGAACATGTTTTATTAACTGATTCCGGTTCTGAAAAACTAAATACTGGGATCCCGGGATGCCGAAATTTCGGTAACCCGGTATTGGATGCGCTAAACGTGATTCCACCGCGCTGAAATATGCTTCACTTTTTCATACACTAAGGCCTATTTAAATGAATATATGGAGATCAGTAAAATTACTGATTAATTATATCAATTTGTTTATTTCATACAGTATTGTTATTTTTTGCAGTACTGCAATATTTTAAGAGGATTGATCACAATACCGTTTTCCGTATTCGTTTTTGAAAAATGATGTTAACAATGTCAACAAAACAAAATTGGGTACTAGCACTATTGATTTTTTTTATAGAACCAAGACGATTTGATAGTTTTGAAGAAATAAATCAAAGAAACTTTCGCCCGAAAATGCGTAAACCGTTGTAAATTATACGTCCGTTAATGATTTCCACGGTACCTACTCATTTCAAAACATCTTATTCGTACCGGACTTATATGAAGTCAGGCGTTCATTATAGTTATTTACACACCAAATGGAGGAAAGTATTCTTATCTTATTTGAAACACGAGCCAACCGGCGAGCGAGGACTTCATTTGCGCTAATCTGTGGATGACGTCTTCTCGCATAAGGTTTGTACAATGCTATTTGTAACGATCAAATTTATTTTTGAAGGAAATAAAATTTAATTAAAATACGTGCAAATTCATAGCAGCAAAGTCATAGCGGTTGCTAAGGTATTTGATGATATAACAGTTAATAAAACAATTTGTACAAATATTTTTCTTTAAATTATTGACAATTTACGATTTTTGGGGGTTTCACATACAAAAATTGGTAGGTCTATTAAGCTGGCACAACCAAGTCAGCTCACCACCATGAGACATAGTGGTAAATTTAGAACTATTTATTTGCTAATTTATTGCGCAAAAACAAAATTTATTGCTGTTATTTTTTAAAAGTTATTGATGGTGAGCTGACACAAGGCTTCAGCTAGCTCACCACGCTATACTTTTAAAAATCAAGGCAGGTCCCCCAGAAAAAAATTAATTGCTATTTAATTGCTCACTATATATGTAATTTAAACAATATTTTTAATAAAAATTTTTTTAAAAAAATTTCCAAGATTATTGTGTTGAGAATAATAATAGTGAAAGTATTCTCGTGAAAATACCAAACACATATAAAAAAAACCATAACTTACTCAGATATAAACCAACGGAACTCATGGGAACCTAGAAAAAGAACATAACTCACGGATCACCGTTAATTGCTCGCGTCATTTTTCGTGGGTAATTTATTGCTGAGTGAAAACCATTAGGTAATCAATAATTACTAATTGTTTACTCAGATAGAAACTACAGGAACTCATGAGCCCCTATAAAAATACCATAACTCATGGCTCACCATTAATTGCTCTCGCCCTATAGGTGGGATAATTTATTGCTAAGTGAAAACCATTAGAGAAACGATAATTATAAATTTTTTACTCAGCTATAAACGATCGGAAGCCACGCGACTCTACAAAATACCATAAATCATAGCTCACCATTAATTGCTGTCGTCCTATTGGTGGGATAATTTATTGCTAAGTAAAAAATTGAATTGAAAATTGAACACCCAACAGACGAGACGAAATACCTCCGCCTAGTAGGCATATGCACATACTCGGGGCCAATACACTTGAAACAACTTTTGTCAGATATTGGTCACAATGTAGGTAGCAATATGTTTCCGCAATGGTGTTTGGGAAGAGTACAACGACATAGGACCGGTGTCAAAACGACGAAATGGCAACAGCAAGGCGATACCTTCGCTAATTATTTATATTACAACAATTCGTAAATGCGTGAGACGAGTCGTAATACTAATTATTGGTCCGCTTCAGTATGTGAAAAGATTAATATATTGTTATGTTAAGAATGGGTTTCACTTAGCAATAAATTATACCACCAATAGGAGGCAAGCATTTAATGGTGAGCAATGAGTTATGTTATTCTTATAGGGTCTCAAGAGTTCCAGTAGTTTATATCTAAGTAAAAAATATGTAATTGCCGATTCTCTAATGGTTTTCACTCAGCAATAAATTACCCCACCAATAGGATGCGAGCAATTAATGGTGAGCCATGAGTTATGGTATTTTTATAGGGTCTCCTGAGTTCCAGTGGTTTCTATGTGAGTAAAAAATCAGTAATTATCGACTTTTTAATGGTTTTCATTCAGCAATAAATTATTCCACCAATAGGACGAGAGCAATTAATGGTGAGCCATGATGTATGGTATTTTGAAGAGTCTCGTGGCTTCTGATCGTTTATATATGAGTAAAAAATTTATAATTATCGTTTCTCTAATGGTTTTTACTTAGCAATAAATTATCCCACCAATAAGACGAGAGCAATTAATGGTGAGCCATGATGTATGGTATTTTGAAGAGTCTCGTGGCTTCCGATCGTTTATATCTGAGTAAAAAATTTATAATTATCGTTTCTCTAATGGTTTTTACTTAGCAATAAATTATCCCACCAATAAGACGAGAGCAATTAATGGTGAGCCATGATGTATGGTATTTTGAAGAGTCTCGTGGCTTCTGATCGTTTATATATGAGTAAAAAATTTATAATTATCGTTTCTCTAATGGTTTTTACTTAGCAATAAATTATCCCACCAATAAGACGAGAGCAATTAATGGTGAGCCATGAGTTATGGTATTTTTATAGGGGCTCATGAGTTCCGGTGGTTTCTATCTGAGTAAACAATTAGTAATTATTGATTACCTAATGGTTTTCACTCAGCAATAAATTACCCACGAAATATGACGCGAGCAATTAACGGTGATCCGTGAGTTATGTTCTTTTTCTAGGTTCCCATGAGTTCCGTTGGTTTATATCTGAGTAAGTTATGGTTTTTTTATATGTGTTTGGTATTTTCACGAGAATACTTTCACCATTATTATTCTCAACACAATAACTTTGGAATTTTTTTTTAAAAATTTTTTATTGAAAAACATTGTTTAAATTACATATATAGTGAGCAATTAAATAGCAATTAATTTTTTTTTGGGGGACCTGCCTTGATTTTTAAAAGTATAGCGTGGTGAGCTAGCTGAAGCCTTGTGCCAGCTCACCATCAATAACTTTTAAAAAATAAAAGCAATAAATTTTGTTTTTGCGCAATAAATTAGCAATTAAATAGTTCTAAATTTACCACTATGTCTCATGGTAAGTATAGCGTGGTTTGCTAGCTGAAGCCTTGTGCCAGCTCACCATCAATAACTTTTAAAAAATAGAAGCAATAAAATTTTTTTTGCGCAATTATTTAGCAATTAAATAGTTCTAAATTTACCACTATGTCTCATGGTGGTGAGCTGACTTGGTTGTGCCAGCTTAATAGACCTAAAATAGGTAGTAACATTTTTAACTAAATTTTGTCATTTTTAAGATAATTTTGCTGTAAAATGCCCAGGGAAAAATTCGTACCGGAGAAAATTCTTATTCGTAGGTTCTCATTTACTGGACTTATAACGTAAATAACAACTACTTCATGTGGAATCAGAACAACATATTTTTATTAAATTTAGAGCTTAGTATTATTCCTAAAATTAAAATGTATAATAAAATAAAAAAAATATATCATCACGCCTTTTACCCATTATGGGTGTGGCACTCTGCTTACGCAGATCTCGGTAAGTGATATATTTTTGCGTATGAAATGCGGTTACCAGCTGTCAAGTCATAGCCCCCAAAGTTGTTAGTGGAGGGGGAACTACAGGGGTAAATTTAAATTGGCAACTGTCGGCAGTGGGATTCGAACTAAGGATCCCACGATCCACAGTTCGACGCGTTCCTACGGAGCTAATAAATGTATCTAGTTAAAAATCCGGCACCGAGTTAGAACAAGTAGCAACATAAACTTACCTCGGAGTAATAAAAGAAGAAAAGACACCACCGGGAAAAGTGTGTGAACAGGGGAGAAGAATAGGGAAAAGGACAAGGACCTATAATATGCAGAATGAAAAAATAATGTTTGGGTATATTCTGAATAGACCATGTATTTCTAGTTTTATTATTATTATGAGATAAACAAAATGATTAATAAGCTTATTCCACGATATTTTCTTAAAATTTTTTTCTTGAAGTATATAAAAATATAAGATCACATGTGAAAGTCCGAGTTAAAAATTCCTCCAAATAAGTGAGATATTAAGCTCTGAATTTTAAATTACATTAATGACGTAGATAGTGCATTATACCAGATAAACAAACCGTGGTGCACAGACCTCGGAAAAAAATGTTGAGAAAATTACAAAATAATATATATTTAAATTGTAATATTATATATTTTTTATTATTAGAGACTTAATTTATTTCACTTTTTGGTCTCATTTTACAAAAACATTTTGACATTCTCGAAGTTGGGTAGTTGGGGGCGCTAGTATCGTACAGTTTTGCAGTGAGTGTTGCATATTAAGCAGCAAACACGCAAAGACAAGGAAATCACCCAAGCAGAAACCGAACAGATCCGACACGCCCGAATATGTATATTCTTAGTTAAGGAGGAGTGGGAGTAAATACTTGAATCCCATTTGCTACACACGTCCTATGTCATCAAAAACAAAACATGCCATATTTATTAAAGGGAGTAATTTGTAATTATAAATACGGAATTTTCCGCATCCTTAAATTCTCTTATCTTTCATATGTTCAACAAACTTTTACCATTTTTGATTATGATGGAATAGCCTATTTACTTATTTTATAATTTGTTTCTTTAAATTCGACTATGGATACAGACCCTAATACTATTGATATTTAAAATATGGATCTTCGTAAACAAAATTCAAACTTCGGGTATTACTATTTAAAATATTTTATAAACGTCAAATTCGGCTGTAATACACGATTGTATCCTCTTATTTTTGAAACAGCGAGCAATCCCTAAAAATTTTCCTTCTGTAACTGCCAATGGTATATAATGCCAATTAAAATTAATATCGCGCATTTCGTAAAAACCCTGAAAAGTAAATTAAGTGAATATTTTAAATCTTTAAATAAAGTGGACATATTTATTACCGGTTGTACAGGACATTTACCAGCTTTCGCTGCTTGCAATATATTTTGCCAAATTGGTCCTCCGTATAAATTAAGACCAGAACAAGCGTTATCGCGGGTAAAATGAAAGAAGTTTGGTTTCCAGCCTCCGTCTCCCCATCGTCTCAATTCTAAATCAAGCTAAAACCAACATCATAACAAGTTACACCTGTAGCTACATGTATTTTCAGGAGCATCGGAAGTAATTTTTGTGAGGGGGTTGAACAAATTTTTTGGACAAATGAATGTAAAAAAATTCAACCAGACAATTTTTTGAAATTCGTATATAAAACTAATCATTGGGCGCGTTCAGCCGAACCTAGCAGCTAGAACGCTAACCTAGCGGTCACAGCGGAACGTATTGCTAAGTAACCGCTAGATTTCAGCAGCTAGACTAGCGACCTAACGAAATAAATTTACGCTAGATGAGCTAGCGAACCTTCTAGAACTGTCAAATTAATTTGTAATGTCATTAATATTAACCATATCTGCAAAAAAAACTATAAAAATAACTTAAAATGTAGTGAAATATATGACATCTATTATTTATCAATTTTAAAATACTGTTTTGGATTTGTCTATTATCAGAATTTGAGGTTAATTCCACCTAACTTGACTGACACAAGATGACAGTACCAGCAAAATTCCGTTCATGTTCATACTTCTTTTCATCTGCTGGAATCTATCACTAGCAAACGCTAGCTAGCCGCTAGGTTCAGCTGAACGCGCTCATTTTTACCTAACCTTAACCAAATAATTATTTAATAATCTTTTTCGCATCTAGGGCGCAAAGGTTTTTTTTTTTGGAAGTTCATAATATTTTCAGCATGGCACAATAAGTGCTGCAAAGTTTTGACGAACGAAATATTGTTTTCCGAGGACAGCTGTAGAAAGTTGCCTTTGACGCTTGCTTTTGTCAACGCAAAGTTGATGATTTTTGAGGAGTTTTATTTTCTCGCTCGTCTCCAATAGCAACGAGCAACAAAAATTTACAAAATATAGAAAAAAGTTCCAAATACAAATTGTACCCAATACAATTCTACATTTTTTTTATGACTAAATTTACTGTAACTCAATTATTTAGATTGTTACCAAAATCTAATCAGCTTGTAACCTCAACATTTAAATTTCAAATATGAATTTTTAAATTGATATCTTTATTCGATTTTGAGTTTATCGTGGACGAAAAAATCGTCACACACTAACACACACGCGCAGAGAGAGAGGGAGAGAGAGAGAGAGGGAGAGAGAGAGAGACGTCATCGTAAAAATAGTGAAATCGTAATCTAGTTACTCTAAAACGGGCTTATCCGTTGAAAACTCACTACCGAAAATTTTACCCGTCACATTACCTCCCTTTTACATCTATTTACATCTATTTGCAATTGACGATCGCTCAAAAACAAATTTTTCTCTCCTCCAATTCGACTAAATTCAATTAACTATTTTAAAAAGTATTTAACAATCATTCAAAATAATAACTAACATACCAAATAATAATAACACCAAACTCGATAGAATTTAAATAACTTGAACAAAAATTAATTAAAGATCGTTCAAAATTTATTTTTGTTATTTGAGTTCAAGTCTTCTCTAATAATAATAATAATTATATATTACGTCATATTTAAAAATTAAATTAATGTAATATCTCGTTTTAGTTCTGTATAATTGTTATGAAACGACGTTTCGACAGCAAGATGCTGCTTTCATCAAGTTAAATACAAAAACAATATGTTATTATTTATTTATTGTTTTTGTATTTAACCCGATGAAGGCAGCACTTGTTGCCGAACCGTCGTTTAATAAAAATTATACAGAACTAAACCCAGATATTTTATTATTTTACATTTATCTCTTCAATAAGTTAAAATAAAACCTCTTCATATCTTGTACGGTTTTTAACATTGGACTAAATATAAATGATCATCTTGCATCAATTATAGTTTAATTCTGTTACCTGATATGTATGATCATATGGCTCTATAACAGTAACATTAGCAGATACAGCTAGATGTGTTCTATTGAATTTATAACTTCTCAAATTATATTTTATTTTATATTGTTGGTCATAGGTTAAACATGATTTAATATATTTTAAATCCGCTCCCGTCTTATCACCGGGTTTCTTAAAAAGAAATACAATTCAGCACAATAATAATTTTTAATATGGACATGAATACAAACCAAAAAATTACATCTTACTAATGTAAAATGTAAAAATAAAATTAATGAAACCTTATACATGTCTACTTAGGTTCAGCATACGTATGTCATTATAAAATTTTGTTGTATTCGCCGTGTATTTGAAATTTAAAACAAAATATCTCAATTATTCATCTGCTGAAACGAGAGGTGTGCAATGAATACAATGGAAATTTTTATTATATTCACAATAAAAATTATCTAATGATAATAATATTAGTATATTCAAACTTTGGAATAAAAAATTCTACATCATTACATTTATGTATGTAGATGACCTGTTTATGTTTTATACGTTTTATTGGTTTATAATAATATATTTGTAAAAAAAAGATATTTAAAATATTTTAACCTTGTATAAAATTACTTCCTATATTTTTGGAATTTATCAAAAATATTTTAAGATTATCAATTAATAAAAAACCCTTTGTATTAAAATGCAGGCTTAATAGTACATTACCTTATGTTTTTTATATATTCTGGGTTCACTTTTTCTGCGGAAATCCAGGCGTGCTTTTCACAATTTTGATTAATATCTTGGTGTTGATTTAAAAATAAGATAAAAAGAGACCCTTGAAGATCTTTTGAACGTGGAGACGAAACCTAATTGTCAACAACCTGGCACGTATCAGCAAATCATTTGTACCACAACAAAAAACTAAAAAGAATTACAGCTTCAAATTTTGGTTCAGTTTGACAGATGAATACTAACAGAAAAAAAAATCACTCCACCCAAGATGTACCTCGTCTGTTATACTTCCAAAACCGCAGATAGTTTAGGATTTTAATGAGAAGACTCATGTTGAGTTGAATAAATTTTTGTCAGTTAATTGAAGAAAAAAAAAAAAAACAACACATTCAATAAAACTCAAGAGTTTTCACTTTTCAATACTCAAAACTGTATACGTTCAATAAAATACATTAACTTAATGATTAATTATTAAAAACATTACAACTACTTTTTCTTAAAAATTATTTAAAACTTTATAATCCAGTAAAAATCTTCAATGAAATCCTAAAAAATTGATAAAGTACATTAAAAATTTTAATTACATAAAACTAGGACGCAGTAGTGTGAAGTGTCAGTGTTGTTGCTAAAACAGTTTTGAAAAGTTTTATTGAGAAAAACTAAATAATAAAAGCTGATTCTTGTACCTTTAAGTGGTTAAAGCGTGCATTACACGATGAAGTTTTTCTTTTCAAGTGACATTAAAAAATTTTCTCTTTCGCACAATGATGTAAGTCTAAGAGAGATAGTTGAATCGACAAGAAAATACGTGGTATTTTTTTTCAAAATTTTCTAAAAAATTTGGCCGTACACTTGCACTTAGCTGCATGTTTTGCAATAGGCGAATTAGCTATCAAATGTCATTTTAAAATCACTTGAAAAGAAAAACTTCATCGTGTAATGCCCGCTTTAGCATTGTGAATGTTGTGGTAGTGTGGGTTGAAAGGTTTGAAATACAATATAATAAGTTAATTATATTAATAAATATCCTATTTTTTAGATTATCAGATAGTGTGTCATATCTTCACGACCAAAACTTAATTTGCAGCAAATAAGTAGTAACACCTTGTTTCTAATATAATAATAGTATTACCGAGCTAGCGGTTTTTACAGGTGACTGTTTGAATTAAGTAGGGCTTGCTATTCTGAACTGCAGGGTAGTTGATACTGCATCACTTGTGTGAAAGAAAGGTTGCATAAGAGCTAGTCATGGATACGAAAATGATATTAGCGGCAATAGCAGATTTAAGGTGAACCATCCGGGCCAATACGGGCTGAAGATAGCGCAAGATGAACATGACTTTTTTGAAACAATATATCATTATTATAATAAATGAAACATATAATGTTTTATACCTACGTTTGTAGATAAAAGTCCAAAGTTTTGTAATAAATTTTAAAATGCCAATTTTGTTTACATATTATACATGAACATAATTTTCAAAGTAGTCAAATATACGTCACACATTCCCATGAACGACTACAGTAATACAAATAATGTGTATATTTATAAATATGATCGTCTATAACATACTAAAATTATTTTTCATTTGAATTTACAGTTTTTGAGAAACAAATAAAAATATACCAAAAAGTGTGTTTTTTGGTATATTCTTATTTGTTTCTCAAAAACTGTAAATTCAAATGTAAAATAATTTTAGTATGTTATAGACGATTATATTTATAAATATACGAATTATTTTCATTACTGTCGTCGTTCATGGGAATTAGAAATTCAGTATCAAAATTCTGAATTTTTGACCAACTAGACTTCAACGAATATTTTTTTATAGTTGAATGTTTCAGTTATCCTTTTCATCCACATATATAAATATTAGAATGTTCAAAGACTTCACAGTAATAATTGTTTTGTTTTTCGATAAGAATAATTGTAAGAAATAATTTATTGAAAATTGAATTTGCAAAACAAAATTCATGGGAATGAACGAACCCAACGAAAATATGTTCTTCATCTGAAATTGCAATGTACAAGTCACTGTAAAAAATCCATGATATTTTGACGAATGGAGGTTGTTGGACCATAAAGAACATGAAAATAAATAAAGAATACAGAATTTGCTGTTTTTTTTAAAAAAAAAGGGTTCGTTCTTTCGACGCGTATGTTTGACCTTAAATACCGACATAGTAAATAGTAAAAAGGAAATGGTATAAAAATTCTCATTAACAGCAGACTATCTTGAGGAATATAAGAGATTAACAAGTGTACATAAACACCGATGGACAACAGACAAAAAAAATATTGTAATAGGTATTCAAATTAATAGAAATAGAAACAAGCAGACATGAACTTAAGAGGGTATGCCTAGATTTAATTAAGGAAACATAAAATGTAAATATATTTATATTGGAGATAGATAATATATACTGAATTGGAATCGGAAACAACAGAAAAACAGACTAGTCTTAATACGATATATTTCAACGAGGAAGGTAATAGACATTTTGACAAATAAAAAGCTCCTGAGAGAAACAAATGTGGTAATTTCTAAAGATTTTCCTAAAGATGTCGCAGAAGAAAGGAAGGACTTACTACCACTAATGAAAGAGATACGCAAAAGGGCAAACATGCAATAATAAAGTATGACAAGCTTTATGTTGACGGTCAGCTAATGAAAAAAGAAGAAGCAATGAAAAAATTGAAATAAAAAAACAACTATCGAAAGAAATAGTTCAAGAGGAACCAGAAGAGAGAATAACAAAACCAAACAATGAAAAGCAAGTCGGCAAAACCCGAGGAGATAGAAACCAACACCTTCAGGATCATATATAAAACCTATTTCCGAATATATGAATCGTCCAGGAACTAGCAGCTATAACAAATATGACGAGAGGCCAATTAAAGGAAGCATAACAGGATCGTTTTACAAAGGACTGACGTAACAGCACCACCACAAGAGAATGATCTAAAAACGATAGAAAATAAACGCACTGAATAATATAAATCGAACAAAAATAGGTTTTTGGAACATTGCAGGATTAAAAAATATGGACAACTATTTTTGGAATTTTATAGAGGAATTTGATTTTATCGGTTTAGTATAAACTTAAATCGAAGAGAAAGACTGAAAAAACTGGGAAAATAAACTGTAAAATAAATTTTAATGCAGATGCGTATATGCAAATAGGGAATACGAAAAAGGAAGAACTCAAGCAGGAATAATAACCGGAGTTAAAAAACATATTAGAGGAGCTACCGGAGGGAAGAAGTATGGACCAAATGCAAAAGCGAACACTTTTAATAGAAAAAAAAAATAGAAAATAATAACAATATATAGCAAAGGAAAAATGAAACTAACACAAGAGCAAACAGAAGAAATAGACGAATATAATTTACTATTAGGAGAAGACTTTAACGCTAGAATAGGGGAAGTAAGAAAAATTATTGACACTAGAGATGGGACTGAAAAGAACAGGAAAACAAAAGACAAAATAAGTAACAATGAAGGAGAAAATCACCTAGAATTCCTGGAAGAAAATGGATTGCTACTGAATGGACATACGCAATGGGACGAAGAAGGGCAATTTACTTATGTAGGCACAAACTGAGAGTCAGTTATTGATTATTAATTATTAATAAAAACGACAAAGAACAAAAACCTGTCACGCCCATGTTGTTGGTCCTGGGGGACGTTAAGGACGGGTGATATTCTGTTGCATTATTAAGCTCACAAATCCATTCACACATTCCCGCCGCATACATCATTTATAGTTATTTACTATATTTAGATATACATTATGGTTTAAAACGTGATACACACAACAATTGGTACACATAAAAATTGATATCATATAACTAGGGGTTCCAAAAAATAATTACATTCACAGATTTATGGCTGACCTAGCTCTTTCAACTAAAGAATTCAGAGCTTTGTGCGGGGTCCTTTACCACCGTATTTCTGCGACTGCCAATATGGCCGCTCAATTCAAGATTATCGACATAGGTAAAGGATCAAAAGTGCCGACAGCGAGGGTCGTTACTGTATGCTATCTCACACTGTGTTATTATTGTGAGTTAACATTATGGTTATGCCTATAAATTTTGTTTCAAAAAATTCAAACTTAAGTTACTATTATTTAAAATATTTTATGAACTTTAATTTCGCCAGTAAAACACACTTGTACCCTATTATTTTTGAAACTGCGAGCAATTCCTACAAATTTTCCTTCTGTAATTAGCGACGGTACATAATTCCAATTAAAAGAAGCGTCGCGAAATTCGTAGAATCCCTGAAAAGTAAATTAAGTGAATATTTGAAATCTGTAAATAAAGTAGACATATTTAATTATTACAAGTTTGATGGGACATCTACCAGCTTTCCCTATTTGCAATAATTTTTTCCAAATTGGTCCTCCGTATAAATAAAGACCAGTATAAGCGTCATCGTGCTTAAAGAGAAAGAAGTTTGGTTTCCAGCCTCCATCTCCCCATCATCTCACTTCTAAATCAAGCAAAAACCAACTTCATAAGTAAACAAACCAGTATTCTTTTCACTAATAGTCTAGATAAATGTGATTATTGAGTTCGTTTTAAGTCGTAAAATTGTTTTTCTCTACCACTTCCTTAGTAACGGTCAATAATTGGTTTAGTTTCTTTATTAACGGTCAATAATGGATTATTATTGACCTAGGTTAATAATTAAAACACTCACTTTTCTATGAAATTCGAGCTTAATTTTAAGTTGACAATTCAGTTCGAAGAATAACACATTATTTCTGTTAAAATTACCATCTTTGTTCTTATACATTTTGAAATATGTTTCTACTCATTTATTTATTTTAATATTTATTGTTAAATACATTAAAATGTAAATGTTTATTATAATATTTAATTTCTACATAGAAAATGTAAAACGTGAGTAGTATTTATTATTTATTTACAGAAAAAAGAGAACTTTCTCCAATTATTGTTATCAAAACGAAATGCCAAATAAAATCAATGGTAAAAACAAAGGAACTTAATTTCTTCTTCCATTTTCGTGGATATTGAATAAATATTCATGTTAAAATGTTTGTGCTTTGTGTTACATCTCGAGTCACAAAAAGAAATATTTTCCTACGCCACTGCTTGAAACAGTAAAAATATGTACTTTTCTTATTTAAAAAAATTTTTCTCAATAATGCGATAGTTTAGAAACAATTACAAAATGAAACAAAGGAAATAGTTTTTTATGTCTCTGTAAGTTTCAGGGAATTTTAAACATTAAATTGTCCTGCTAGTGGTAAATTTTTAACCGAAATTAAAACACACGTATAATTAGTATTTCTTAAATCGGAATCAAAGACGAAGATTCTGAAAATAACATTTTATATTCCAAATATTATTATTAACATGTGGTACATACAACGGTTTTTGCAGTTTTTTATATTCGAAATAAAATTAATTTATTGTTTTCTGTGATAGATCCATGCATCCATTAATCCACACAGATGTCAACGAGAAAATGGTCAACATGGAATCAGGAAATCTCAAAACATATATTTCCGTGACAAGCAATATTTTTTGCGATTGCTATACCTACGTCCTAAATATAAGAAAGTAAAAAAAAGAAAATTGATATTGGGCTTACAAATTATCAAGAGATGGCGCTCTTAATGCGAATGCGTGCTTTAGTTTTGATTTTTATTGGCAGCAGAACTACAGCCATACATTCAGCAAATTTTTCTGTTTTAATAGGTTTATTTTTTTGATAAATTCCTAAGACTTGTTTTTAACAAATCATTATGCAAAACACTTGAAAATTCCACGAATGGGATCAGTATTATACTGATAAATTCCCACGACTAGTTTTCAACCAATCATAATGTAAAACACTTGAAAATTCAACCAATGGGAACAATAATATACTGAAAATTTTTAGTTAAAAAATTATCCAATCGGATCCTTGTATTTCTGATCACGTGTGCAAAAGTAACAAAAGTAACCAATCAGGTCACAATTACACTGATTATTTTTTGACGTTTCTCTAAACCAATGAAATGCTTTATTGTATGTCACGTGTCTGCATTTTAACCAATCCTGTCATTATTATACTGAGAACAATGCTCTTGTGATTATTCCCGGCAATATTCTCTGTAGCTTTTTTGTTTTTGTTGACAGATGTCAGATAGTTATCATCAACACAAGTAAAATTGAGCAAAAATGATAGATTTAATTACGTGATTGATGATGAAATCAAAAAATAATCTAATTAAATATAACTCGAGAGTTCGATTAATTAGAAAATAATTCTCCAGTATCTTTCTCAAACTTGTCGCCATTTGGCAATAGCCACTCAAGCCCTACGGGCTTTCGTGGCTATTGCCTGGCACCAAGTTTTCGAAAGATCTGTCAAATTATTTTCAATTTATTCTCACTCTCTTGTTATATTATTACTGATAATTTCCCCGGGAAATTATCACTTGTTGCTAAGTAATAGTTGTAGGCAGTTGGTTGACAGTTAATTCAATATTTAATTTATTTATTAAAAAATGTCATTTTCACGGTATGTGAATGAAAATAATGAAAATTTTCGCAAAAAATTTTCTCCCCGAATATCCCTCGACCGTTGATAAACACTCATAATTTGATCACAACTACCTCAAGAACGTTGCTTCGGAGACGGGATTATTTCAAGTTTCGAATTATCTCATCAAATACTATGCGACCTCTCTGATTTTCTCAGATATGTTTTTATCATTAAGCACTCATTTTTTTTGTTTTAAGCAAAATCACTTAAGCAAACTGACATTAGGTACAACTCTCCTCCTTCGGAGTCGGAATTTATCATGCAACTAAGCAAAAAAAAAAAAAAAATCGTGCAAAATAAAAATTATCGATAAAATCAGAAGGTCTTATGATATTACCCCCGATAAATTTATTCTCTAATTAAATAAGTTTGGAAATACCGGCCCTTTGATAAATGTATTACTTACATTGGGTTGGAATACTTCTAAAATCACTTCCTGTTGTTTTCAATTAAAAAAAATAATTCAGTTCCAATTTTTTAAATAACACTCAATCTTTCCATTAAAAACACGATGAAATTTAGATACCTTACGATATAGTTCAGCATTCTATCACTAATTAGTGTATTTTAAATTTGGAAGCCTAATAGAAACAATAAGACTGCTTATTTCACAGAGTTGCCATTAATTTATAGAAATTATCCATTATCACAACTTTTATTTTAGACCTGTTGTTGCCACCGGCATATAAATAAATCATGAAAATAATAAAATCGTATTCTAAGGAATCTAAAACGTACTGATCTATTGAAAACTCACTACCTTTCGTAATTATTGACTCGTCGCAAAACTTTCCTTATGTCCGGGAGAAAACTACAGTATAATTGAATTAAGTGTTACATTTAAATTCCTATTTCCAAATTAGGTACCTATAATTGGCATTAATTAGGAATAAATTATTTGGTATTTCAATTATTACCTTAGGTCTATATCTTCAATCAAAACAGCGCTTAATATTATTTTTAACAAAAAAATTATTTAGTACTCGTAATTAACGAGAGGCAAATTCAAATTGTAGCGATTGAACACCAATTTCTTAGCATTCCTCTGGTAATATTTGGCCGGATATCTGGCTTATAGGGTGGCCGGATATTCGGTATCCGGTGAAACAATTATCCGTTTCATCTCTAGAAATAACCATAACTATTTCTAAGCTATTTCAGTCATATTATACACAGAATATTATTTAATGTCTAGCTCCATTTCATAATGGGGCATAAGCATTAAAGCGTCAGTCGTTTCTTACTTTAAATCTTTAAAACCTCAAGTACACAAGGCACTGCTCGACTGCAACGATGAAGTAAAAAGAGCAACTTGACTCCATCGCCCGTTGGCAGTTTCTTTAAGCGGGACCCTCGTCTTGAAAGGGCTCATCAACTTCTTTCGCGGCTGAATATCGCGAATTAAGATCAATATCGCTTTCTGAGCAGTGAAAGACGACCGAGTGAATACGGAATGTGTGGAGTTGTGCACCCTACAATATAAAGGCCCTAAAGGGAATTCACCAGAGCATGAATTTGACGCAAAGGGATGGGATAAACAGGATGAAGTTAAATACGAATTTCCAGTACCTAGCTATAATTATAATAAGTTCTTTGGTTTCATTTACATGATGTACCAAAAAGTCATCAATTATAAGAAATCAGTTTTTCCGATACCATTGATTTCCCGACAGACCAGCAGTCACTCTGAAATGGCAAAGTTAATAAAGTATTCTAGTGATAATGAAAAGAAGTTAATGTCTTGACTACTTTATTTTATTCTTAAAAATCATTTACTACGTTAATCTTAATCTCGATGTATAAAGCTACTTGAATAAATCCTTTATCAAACTCTGAAATAAACGTATGATTGATATTTAAAGCAGCTTGAATGTATCAAATTGAAAAGCAAATTATTAGAGAAGCAGTCAATATAACAAAATCCACTAATAGTACCACTCCCACTTTCTTAGCAATAACATTATTCTCAATCTCACACTCACTATACACGATCACTTCTCTTATACCCACACTCTCCTCTCAAATACCTCATTTCTACAGTAGTCGTTCATGCTTCTTCATTCACACACAACATTCCGAACCATACATCAATGTAGGCACTAATTACATCATTATAAACAGGAATGACAGGCATAACTGTAATAAACGGTATTTGCGTTTATTACGATTAAAGATTGCAAACGATGTTAAGAGATTTCAAACTAAGTAAATGGTTCATTGTTAGTTGTTCGTGGAAAATTCCACTCCTTTAGTATTTCAGTTCAGTTTCCGCCTAATCAGCAGATGTCAATATGTTGTAGGAAATATTTAACCAGAGTCTTAGGAGAGAGTAGTGCCCAGATAGAGTTATTTTGAGTGCCACTGTCCCATCCCTAAAGTAATAAATTGCGAACCTTGGGCAGTGAGCAGACACTTGCATTTTGGCTTTTCTTGTGAAATGTTGAAAGAATTACTACACAGTTTAAGGGCTCCTCTCTCGATTGTATTATATAGTTTTTGTGAAGTTTATTTTGTGAGTTCATGTAAGTAGATTTGAGTTTTATGTATGAGTATTGTTAATAGCAAATGTTATATCAGTTTCGATTTTTGAAAGTTATTGTAAAAGTTAGTGAGTAAGCGATACTTTGGATTATATAGCGTCGAATTATTCAGCTCGTAAAATTATTTGATTTATATAATTTTCTTTGCTTATTCGTTATTAAATATTATATAATTTTGTTATTGTTGAATACGTGTTTAATTCCCGCCTGCGCGCATATTTCCCGCCATTTGATCAGAAGTCTTTTTCTAAATACTCTTCGGAATCGAGTTAAAATATTCCGTGGTGGCCAGCGACTACGCTACCCTTGGTTATTCATTTAATCAAGTAAAAACCTTCGTATGTCAGTTACCTCTTGGTACCAAGTGCGAGGTACCTGTTACATAATTGATGGCAAGCGGTGGTCGAATCCCTCAAACCAGTAGGCCTTATTAAAGTATATTGCTACATAATTGGTGGCAAGCGGTGGTCGAACCTTTCAAACCAGTAAGCCTTTGGGAATCTTGATAAAATTTTTATTGTTACATAATTGGTGGCAAGCGGTGGTCGAACCTTTCAAACCAGTAGCCTGTAGATTTTTGATATATTTTATTGTTACATAATTGATGTCAGCGGTGGTCGAATCCCTCAAACCAGTAGGCCTTATTAAAGTATATTGCTACATAATTGGTGGCAGCGGCAAGCGAACCTATCAAACCAGTAAGCCTGTAGATTTTTAATAAAGTTTATTGTTACATAATTGGTACCAGCGGTGTACGAATTTGAAGCATTTAAGATATAGTTTGAATTTGGAAAGTAATTGTTCGTTATCTATAATAAAATGCCACAAAACGGAGAAAACTCTTTTGTTGGTATGAGTGAGTCTCAGTTGTTGAACACGTTAATTGCAGTGACGTCTATGTCGGGGATAAATTCAAAGATTCCTAATTTTAATGGTAAAATAGATGAAAACGTTGGAGAATTTATAGAAAAAATTGAGTATTGCAGCAAAATTGGAAATTGGGACGATAATGTAAAGATTGCTACAGCAAGATTAAGTTTAGGCGGTGATGCCGCAATTTATATGAAAAATGATCAGGAGGCTAGTAATTCAGATAATTGGGAGGATGTTAAAAAGGCACTTATAGAAAGATTTGCTCCAAGACAAGACAGTAGAACAGTTTTAAGACATTTTAATACATGCTATCAACTTAGAAACGAAAGCGTTTTAGCGTATGTGTCGCGGTTAGTAGCTATTGGCAATCAGTTAGTAGATCAAAGTACAGATCCAGTGATTAAATCAGTGAACGAAAAATATTTGGAAAAACAGTTGTTGAATCAGTTTACAGAGGGTGTATTGCCACATATCAAGCGCGATATTTTATACAGAAATCCGACTACATTTAAAGAGGCAGTCGAAGTTACTAAAAATTCAGAGAGGGTTTTTGCATACCCAAGAAGAGATGAAATAGAAGTAATTAACAAAGTAAAAAGTTCAGTTGGAAAGTCAGATTCAAATGTTTTGGATACTTTTAATAAATTAATAGAAGCAATGGCCGTATCAAAAAGTAGTACAAGTAACATGAAAGAAAATAAGGTATATGAGGGCAAAGCGAATCAAAGTAGATCGCGTAATAATTACAGTTATAGTGAGAGTCCTTCTCGATATGAGAACAGAACGAGTTATAGGTCGCGAGAACAGAGTAATGTAAATAGAGACATTCTTTGTTTTAAATGTCAAAAATTTGGTCATATAGCTCGCGAGTGCAATGTAAGAAAGGAAATTATATGTAGTAGGTGTCATAAGCCGGGACACAGTATTAAATATTGCAGAGTATACCTATCAAATAGAGATGAAAGAAATCAGCAACGTAGTTATGAGAATAAAAGCCAGAGTCATTTAAACTATCAAAGACCGTAGATCACAGTCCCGAATCTGACGGTCGGAATAACATATCGTTTAAAGAAATAATACCGGCCGTTAATAGTAATAAAAGGCACAATAAAGTTAAGTTGAATGTAAATGGTAAAATTTTTGAATTTTTGATTGATACGGGAGCCAATGTTAGCATTTTAAAACGATATGTTGTAGAGGGACAGCGTTTAGAAAGAATCGCACGAAATCGTTCAATTGTGGGTATTTCGGGTCAAGAGTTACCTGTTATCGGTTCTACGGATGTAGAAATTAAAATGGGTTTGAGAAGTATTTGGCATAATTTTATAGTATGTGATGATGGATTAAGCTTAGCAACAGATGGATTAATTGGTTTAGACTTCCTTACGGATTATAAAGCAGAAATTAATTATGCGCGTAACGAAATAAGTATCATTGGAGAAAGACTGACAATATCAACCACTTCAGAGCACTTTAGAAACGTTGAAGATGTTAACACTAGACAAGTAAAAAGTGGAGATCGCGATTATTTGCCTGTGGAACGTAATACGGCTAATTCGCTATGTTTGAGTCGTGTTGGGGGACGCAGTGTAGATTATCAGTTGGCAGAGCGAAATAGAGAGAGCATGAAAGAGAGATGTGTTGTTGGTGCACCTTTGGTTGCACGGAGAAACGATTTTGTTAATTTAAATAATTGCCGTAAACAGCAATCAAAATTCGGAACAAATATTGCGGATAATCTTGTAACAAAAAGTTCGCTAGGTTCAGTTTGTCACAGGAAAACCCCTGATATGCGTGAAGATGAGATCAGCCGTGCACGATGCAATAAAGTTGGCGAAGTTCAGAGTTGTAAAAGTAATTGTGTAAAAAGTGTTGGTATTGCTAAAGCGAAGGATACAGAGAGTGCAGTAAATAATAGTAAAATGTTTGTAAAAGAGGTTGAAGCTAGCTCGGTTAAGTCAGTCGATAGCCAAGAAAAAGAAGCAGGTAGTAAATTTGTGTGTAGAGTAAACTCGGAAAGTCCCATAAAAGTAAACAAAGATTCAAAAATATTTGCTCCTAGTAGAATTGTTGAAAAGCAGCCAGTTGTAAAGAGTGAAAGTGAAAAAGTTTTGTCAAATCATAAAGATAGAGATGTAAAATTAATGGTTAATAAAGTAGATGATGTTAATAATTGTAAAGGGTTCGTTGCGGAAAACCGTAATATAGTCAGTTCGCTATGTTCAGGCAGTAGTACGGAAAACCAAAACAAATCTCAAAGTTGTGAAAAAGTGAAAGATAGTAAAGTTGAAATTAAAAGTAATGAAAAGTGTGATATAGTTAACAAAGAGTTAAAAGATTATTTGAATAGTAGTGATGAACGTTCAGTTCGTATTAAAGAAAGTTTGAGCATTCCTGCAAGATCTGAAGCAGTTTGTATAGGCTACAGGCAAAGCAAAGAGGTTTTAAATGATAGTATTTTGATTGAACCAACAGAAATTAATGTTCATGGAATAATTGCTGCAAGAGTTATTGTAAATGGAGACAAAAGAGAAGTACCAGTTAAAATTATGAATATTAGCGAAGAAAGGTTAGATATACCCGCGAAAACAATAGTAGGCTACGAAGAAAGGGTTAAGTTAGATATTGATAGTAATGCCAAAATAATAGATTCAGTTAGGAAAGTTGAAGAAGTAGATTTTATGAGTTTGTTTAAATTAGATCATCTGAATGTACCTGATAGAAGCAAGATGCAAGATTTGTTGAAAGAATATAAAGATATTTTCATGAGTCCAGGAGTAAAGTTAGGTTGTACTTCAAAAGTAAAGCATAAAATTATTACGGAGAATGTTCACCCGATCGCGAAACGACCATATCGCGTAGCTTATCAGCAGAAAGAGGTTTTAGAAGAACAGATTAAAGAATTGTTAAAAGATGAAATTATAACAGAAAGTGATTCACCATGGTCAGCTCCTGTAATATTAGTTAACCGTGTTTTATCTGACGGTTCAACGAAAGTTAGATTGTGTGTAGATTTTCGGGCATTAAATAATATTACGAAGAAAGATTTTTTACCTTTACCTAATTTGCAAGATACAATATCTCAGATGAATGGTGCCGCATTGTTTACAACGTTAGATTTAGCGTCAGGGTATCATCAGGTAGCTATTGCGGACGAAGATAAGGAAAAGACAGGTTTTAGCACCCCCTGGGGTCATTATCAATGGAACAGAATGCCTTTCGGCTTATGTAATGCGCCCAGTACTTTCCAAAGATTAATGTATTGTGTTTTAAGTGGTTTAGTAGGAGAAAAGTGTTATGTGTATTTAGATGATATTTGTATTTTTTCACGAGACGATATTAATGAGCATATTGGTAAAATTAAAGAAGTTTTTGATAGATTGAAGAAATTTAATTTAAAGTTAAAGCCAAGTAAATGTGAATTTGTTAAGAAAGAGACTGCATATTTAGGGCATATTATTTCGGGAGAAGGAGTAAAACCCGATCCATCTAAAATAGAAGCAATTAAAAAGTTTCCAGTACCGAAAACAGTTCGAAATATTAAATCATTTCTAGGGCTAGTAGGATTTTATCGTAGATTTATAGAGTCATTTTCAGAAGTAGCTAAACCGTTAAATCATTTAACGAAGAAAGATACACCATTTGTGTGGAATGAGGCAACTCAAGTTGCGTTTGATAAGTTGAGAACTGCGTTAATTACAAGTCCAATATTAATTTATCCAGATTTTAGTGAGACTTTTACGTTAACGACAGATGCGTCAAAGATTGCAGTAGGTGCAGTGTTAAGTCAAAATCGTTTTGGACAAGATCATCCAATTGCGTATGCAAGTAGAACATTGAATAAAGCAGAGAGTAATTACGCAACAGTCGAGCAAGAATGTTTAGCTATAATATGGGCTATAAAGTTTTTCAGATGTTATTTATATGGCAGAAAGTTTGTATTAGTTACAGATCATAGACCATTAGTTTATTTGAATAAATTTAAAGATAAAAGTAGTAGGTTAGTTAATTGGTCATTGAAATTAGCAGAGTATGAATTTGAAGTTGTATACAAACCAGGGAAGCAGAATTATGTTGCAGATGCGCTTTCGCGCGTAGAAATTAATTGTGTTAATGAATTTGAACCAGTTTGGGATAGAGAGCATATAAAATCAGAGCAAAATAAAGATATAGAAGTCCAAAAGTTAGTTAATAAAGAGATTAATAAAGATTTTGAATTTTATAGAGACAATGATGGAGTAGTTTACAAGTTGAGAAGTAGTACAGAACGTGAAGATAGATTAGTTGTTCCTAAGAGTATGGTTAATAAAGTTTTGAGAATGTATCATGATGTGCCTCATGCAGGACATCCAGGATTTGAAAAGACTTATAATTTAATTAAGAAAAAGTTTTATTGGAAAAATATGTCGTCACAGATTAAAGAGTATTGTTTACGTTGTCTTTCATGTAATCAGAGAAAAACATCTCCGCATTTAAAACCAGCACCTTTACAGCAGTTTAGTGAACTATCGAAGCCATTTGAACGTGTTTCAATGGATATTGTGGGTCCTTTACCCTTAACTAATAGTGGAAGCAAGTACATTTTAACATTTATAGATGCCTTTACTCGGTATCCAGAGGCTATAGCAATACCAGATGATTCAGCAGCAACGGTAGCTAATGCGTTTGTAGAGCAAATTATTTCGAGGCATGGTGTTCCTCGACAGTTATTAACAGATAGAGGTTCTAATTTTACGTCAAAATTGTTTAAAGGCGTTTGTAGATTATTCGGAATTAAAAAGTTGCAAACAACCGCGTATCACCCGATGGGAAACGGAGGCATAGAGCGTTTTCATAGAACATTTGCAGACACTATGTCGCATTATATTGCAAAAGATCATAAAGATTGGGACTTATGGATCCCTTATGTTTTAACAGCGGTTAGAAATTCAGTTCATAATTCAACCGGTGAAACACCATTTTTCTTAATGTATGGTCGCGAGTTCGAATTACCATTTGATGATATCATAGCACCTTTAAGTAGAGAGAATAGTACGGACTATAATTCAGAAATTCAGACTAGATTAAAAGATGTTTACGAAATTGTTAAAGAACGAATTATTAAAGCTCAGAGTAGAAATCAGATACAGTATGATAAGAAAGCAGCACCGTGCAAGTTAAAAGTAGGAGATTTAGTTTTGTTACACAATGAAGTTGTAAAGCAAGGGTTAAGTAGAAAATTTGTAAAGCCGTGGATAGGTCCGTATAGAATAATTAAACAAACGAGTCCAGTTAATTTTGTTATTAAAGATATGACGAGTGATAAAGAAATGGTAGTTAATGTGAATAGATTAAAGTTGTATTTAGAGCCAATTAATGAAAGAGTAGAGCGACCGGATACGCCAATTCCAGTGCAAGGAAATAGAATTTTGAGAAATAAGTTAGATTTTGCGTATGCACCACCTTTTAGTATTCATACTGAGCGTGTTAATAATGAGTCTGTAGTTGAATCGCAAGAATTGAGTAATAACAATAATAGTGTGTTAGATTCAAGTTCAGAAGAAGAAGTAGATAGCAATACAGTTGTTGTAGAAGCAGAAATTCATAACAATCCACAGATAGAAAATATTCAGACACCGAGTCATAGATATTCGTTACGTAGTTGCGGTCCAGCACCGTATGTGCCGCGGAATCCCAGAAGTAGATTCTAATAGAAGCGAGTAATAAAAGATTTTTTCAGGTTTCGAAGGTGTAATTAGTATTTTACACATATTAATTAGAATGTTAGTTAGTTCGCAGACATTTTTGTAAGAGTAGTAGCCGAAGACAGTCAGCCAGTTAGCCAGAGCAACCAGGAAAGTGTTGTGAAAGAAGATCAGTAGTCCAGCAGGAAGAAAGAAGACCACATTGTAAAGCAGTTGGAGTCCAATTGGAAATAGTGAGAAAACTACGGAAGGACATCGAGAAGTTAAAAGACTAAGTGAGTAAACAGAAAGTATTAATGAGAAGGATTTTGAAAGTAAAATATAATTGTATGTCAATGCAAAGAAAGTATTAATTAAAGTAGTTCAGTTGTAAATCAGAGTAAGATTAAAATTTCTATGATTATTTCCGATATTAGTTCTTGTTGTCGCGAATATGATTGAGTAATTAAAGTAGATAACAGTAGTTAGTATAAGATTTGGGGACAAGGATTCTGCCGGAGTTTTATGGTTTTAGGACAACGGGTCGATACCCAATGGAGTCCCATAAAGTAAGAGTAGCCACAGCTCAGCGAGCGAGAGCCCAGGAGAAAGAGCAGCGAGTAGCGGTTTCGGGACAACCCAACCATCGAGGATCATCACGAGCATCCAGGTCAGCGTGGACGCGTGCCCAGCAGCAGATGGAGGCCAACGCCCCCATGCAGATTAGTGTTTTCTACGCCCCCGAAAGACTTTAGTTCCCAGTTTTGTTTTATAAATTATAATTCCTTCAGAAGTATAATTTATCCTTAAGGGGTAAGGGAAGTTGTAACACGCATTTTGTGTTCAACTAGAAGAAGATGATATTACGTGCCTAAAACCAGAAGACGCCATGCCGTGCGCCATCCGGCTAGTGTATAGATATTTTTTTAGAGATTTGTAACGCTTCAAAAATCGCTTTCCCATTGTATTACAGTTTAGAGAATTTTAGTTAATTGCCGTTTAGAGTTATGAGACAGATGTCAAGTAAAGTCGGGTTCAAGTAAAGAGTAAGTTATTTATGATTATTGCGAAGGAAACGGAAGGCGGTTTTGGGTGGGTTAGTGATTGTTAAGATTTCCGAAGATTCAGTTCTTAGAAGTAAAAAGTCCGTTAAAAGGTTTGTCAAGTTCCGCACCCTTCCAACCCCGAGAAATCTAGAATCACTTGACCAATTAGATTTTGTTAAAGAACTGTTTAGCCAATTGTGAAGTAGTTTAAGATGCTCAAGTTAAGTTTAGGGGGGGTGAAATCACCCATCGAGGGTTCATGTGTGATTTCACTTCGACAGTCTTGTTTTAGACACTGATCGAAACAGTTTACAAGTTTGTGTTCATCTCCTGCCGTTTTTAGAGTTGTGAGTAAATAGTTGAATATTGGGTAAAGTTTTCTTGAAAGATATTTGTTGTTGCGTTTTGAGAATTGATTATTTTGTTTATCGAGTAGAGTCGAATTGAGTTGTTTGTGTTCAGATTAAGTTGCGAAGTCTAAACTAAAGTCCAGTTTGAATCAAGTAAATTTCGGGTTAAGTTGCTAATGCTAAGTTAGATTAACTTGAATCTCTTGATTAATTGTGCGTTTATGTTCGCGTACCAGTGCACGTGAGAACGGCCAGTCAGAGAAGGAATGAACTGTAAGTAGATTTATAATTTGATATTTGTACTTGTACGTACGTTGCGGTGATAGCATATTCTAAAGTTGATAATAGGTTCAAGTAGGTAAACTGTGGTTGATCGTGTCGAGTTGAGCAAAGTAGTTTAATAATTTTGTAACCTGTTTATTGGGATTTTTCTATTTTTATTTTTGTTAGTAAATTGTTATTGTTTTGAGAATTCGATTTTCATTTATACTGCCTTACATCCAAGTTTAGTGTTGAGATTATTTAGTGAGCCTTGTCCTACCCAGTAATTAACGACGTAAGTATTTCCTCGAATATTTAACTCTTCAGAACGGAGTTATAACTGTTCTGTGGTGGCCGGCGGATTTTCGCTACCCTTGGTCGATTAATTGATTAATTTTCTAATATTTTGATTAAGATTTCGGTCAAGTAAAATAAACACTTGTCAGTACTCATTGGCACTTAGTGCAGGGTAGCTGTTACATAACTAAATTGTGAAATGTACAGTTCAAAAAAGACATACTTGCTTAAATTTTTTTATAAAACATTATTTAAATTGAAGACTATCTACACTTTTAAAAATTCTTAATTGTTATTCATTAAGCCATAATAATTTTTTTTAAATGTTGTGACGTCATTGTAGAGGTGTTGCTGGATCTAAAACAGTACAGATTATAAATAATTGTAGTAATATATGTTTTTACTTATTTTATTATTATTATTATTACAATAAAATAGAATATTTATAAGACAAAAATTATTTAAATCTCGTCTGTTTGAGATCCACCAACACCTCTATAATGACGTCACAACATTTTAAAAATATCATTGTTATTAAGACTTTTTAAAAGTGTAGCTAGTGTTCAATTTAGATAAAGTTTCATAATTTTTTTTTTTAAATGGTGAAGGACCCCATTGTAGAAAATTCAATATTTTCTACAACGGTTCAACCCTGAGAAATTGAAATTTACGACGACATTCAACAATTTATTGAAAATTAAGCAATGCACTGAATTTTATTTAATTCATTTAAACTATTTATATTTATTGTAATTGGAATTGTTCTATGAAGAGAAGCTATTTCAAATATTTATATTGTGATAGTTATAAAAATAATTATAATACTAATAAAATAGACTCTATTGATTGTTTACAATGTATAACGTACTCGTAATTTATTTCACACGTTGTGTGGGTTTCCGTCTATTTCGCTTTTAACTAAAATTTGCAAACTTATAAATATTGCATAGCAACTATGAAATCTCTGACTCTTTTATTTTGTCAAGAGTATTTCTATAGGAAATAAGAACTACGAAAACGATTATAATGAGAAAAGTTTTAAAACTGTTCGTTTACAGGGGTAAAGTGCACAGAAGCATTGGGGTGTTTCAGTGGTGCACCATCACGATTGTTTAGGAACTCCGCACTCTATTGTCAAGTCATGGAACCATTCAATATGAAAAACCTAATGAAAGCAACCGCATGTTTTGTTTAGTTCAAGTTCCTTGGCAACGACCGAAACATACTGAAAATACCAATAATTTAATCAATACTCATTAATAGTAATAATAATGTACATTTTAATAAACCTGTATGATTAATTATTAATTAAATAAATATAGTACACAGAAAGTTCGATGAGCATATTGAAATAATATTTCAGGACAGATTATAATGCATATCTTTATTTTGCAATCTGCATTCTATTATAAATATTGATCATGTTGTGCTCGTAAAATGTCTTTTACATTCATAAATGTATATTTGTATGTGAATGAAATACTTCGGAGAAAGAACTGCATATTTCAAGAAATTATTGATTTTAGCTTAAACGTGACATAAACAGTATTGCGTGCATGCAGTACACATTTATTTTATTTTTATTTCAGTCATGAACACACCTCTGCATGCGCACAATATGTTATCTATTTTTTGTTAGCACTGAATATTGAATGCATAGACATTTAAGTTAAAATTGATTAGTACATTTTTCATTTAATAAGATGTTGTTTAAAACGTCAATAATTTAAATGGTCTTGTTTAGAACTTAATAAGAATTAAGTTAGTAAAATGTACATGTTTTTATTTATTTTTACTATTATATTGATTTAGACCTCTTTTAATTTAAATCCAGGAACAATGCTGTACTTTTAGGTAAATAATAATTGTTCGAAAAATATTTAAAAAATTTACCGTGGAAAAGGGATGAAAATACTTTTTCGTAAATCTGCACTTAACGCTCGTTCACGGATCATAATGAAAATATATTGACATTACTTATTAAAATTTAAAAATAAAAACATTTTAAGAAAAAATTAAACCGACAAAAATACTCGTAAAAACTGAATACTTAGTGAAAAATAAAATAAACCTTTTTAGTTTTAATAATTAAGCTCCTAAAAGTAACTAATTTTGAGTAAGCGCCTAGATTTATTTTATTTTTCGCTTTTCAGTTCCTTTTTTTTCTTTCTACAAAATTTTATATTTTTAAATTTTAATAAATAATATCGTTGGCAAATATTTTTTATGGCTACTTATTTTTCTACTCTTAGGGGTGGAAAAAAAAGAACAATCGAAATCGGATAATCCAATACAGTGTTGTGCGCGGTAGAATCTCAAATTCCATTTTCCGTTGGGTGAAAATAACGTTTTTATATTTTTATTTTTATCACATCTGACTATGTTTTTATTTATATATTATTTTAACTTTTAACGAGGAGATTCATATGTGTATGTTTTGCATAACCATATGTAAAAATATTGTTTTTAATACGTTCGTTGTTATTAAGAAAATTCATCGCCTGATGAAGACGTAGTGACATCTAACTAGTGGAGAATGTATTTTTAAATAAACCTTTCTGGTTGATATTAACGAGTTTTCATTGTCTTTAGGTGGTACATTCATCAATATTCCTGAAATAGCCAAGTATCAAGAAACCCTTTTTCTATAACGCAGTACTGTAACTTGATAACTATTAATTTTTTATTTCCTAAAGTATTTTTATTCTGTACACTTAGTTTTAATTACATATGTTATTGAAGCTATAAGGAAAAAAATAGTTATTACTTCGCGTCAAATTAACAGATTTATCACAGCTCTTCGTGTTAATTCAAACGATTTAAATCAATGAACCAAATCATTAAACCAAGCACGAAACCTGTCATGAATCATTCAAAAGACTCAAGTGTTAAAAGTTGCCAGTACGCGTCGCTGGCGTCCTCATTGACGGCTCGCTTTGATCAGCCATGTGAGAATATCGCAACATAACCTGGAGGTGCAGAACCCCCTGCAAATCGAACCCCAGGGATGAAATTTACCACGGAAAATGTCGCATCACAAGATGATTACTGTTGGAAACATCACAGGTTCATAGAGCACTATTGATTTTATTAGAAGCCCTATAAATGAGTTTTGATTTATTGCTCAGGATGGCGCTTTACTATTTTATGATTTTATGAATTATAGAGGCAGTTCCGGACTTAAACTTTCCTTCAACTTCAAACCAAAGCTATATCCTCTGATTACTTAACATACATATGTTTCGTAATCATAAATTACTATTTATATTTTCTTGTTTATGTCCTTCTTTGGTTTCCTGATGAAGAATTATGTTCAATAATTCGAAACTTTGAATTTAAATAAATTTATTTATGCAGAACTATATCAAAAAAGTTTTATTATTTCAAAATGAATTAGTTTTTAGGTCGCTATTTTGAAAAAATGTTCGAATAAATTTGGAGATGTTTTTTCCGTGTTTAAATATTATTGAAACGTGAACTTGAGTTAAAATTTGTGTTGTGCTTTGACAAGGAGATCATTGATGTCCTGTAAATATTTAATTCAGTTAATAGTTGTAATTTATATAACTTATAATTTTAGTATTGTAAAAACCAAACAGCGGGATAGCGCAGTGATGAGAGTGCTTGTCTCTAGAGGTCGTGGGTTCGAATCCGGGCCAGGCGAAGAAAAATTTTCAGGATATGATTTGGATCGGTACTCACTCCCATTGCCATTCCAAGTTGGGATAAAATTAACTTAGCAACTAGAAAGATATAGGGCACAGGCTAGTGGTTGTAACAAGGGCTTGCACATAACATCAATGTATGTGGCAATGTTATGGTAAAATTAAGATGTGTGTTGTGTTTCACCCTAGGGATACAAACCGTAAGGATTCATAATCCCAAAAGGATTACTACTGATAATGTATTGAAAAACCTCAATATTTATGAATCAAATAATTTGACACAATCCGCTAACACCTATGAAGTATATAGCAAAATTATTTTCGGTTAGGTCACTATTAATCCAGTGATCCAAAGCATTCTTCGGTTGGTGTTTTTAATTCATATTCACACTTTTAATTGTTTGAGAGCCAAAAATGGTTATTTGTACATTTTAAAATAATGAAAATTTAAAGTAATCCATTGAAATAAATGTAGATGTCTGTCAACATGTCTTCACGTTTGGTTACAAGTAAAGCTAAATTAATACTGATATAATTTAGTAATTTGTATTGAATACATATAAATAATAATCTGTCGCAAATTGATTTCTTTATTATTGTAAAATATGTAATAATTCGCAATTCTCTATTAAAACAAATTGAAGATTATTAGTAAAAATAGAAGGACTAATTGAAGCAGTTAAAACGACTCTAGACAAAATTGGGATGGTGTAGTTGATGGATATTATAAGCATGTTATGGAATAATGATGACAGCTGGAGGCAATGTTTTCAAAATTAAACATATGAATAAGGAAGTACTGTGTAGTCGAAATCGTCCTTCAAGCAACATAAATGTAATTTTGAAGCAAGTACGAATGCGAAAAACAATCCCAATATTATTGAAAATGTGTAATTATGGCTTAAATTTATTGCTTAGTGTTAAGCTTCAAGTTTGGTTAAGATTTTGTTAGCATATCAATTGTTAAATAAGACAGCAGTTTTGGAAAACAAAAGATTAATGTACTCTTTAATATAATGCAGGTGCTGAAATAAAGCAGGTCTAGAATTGTAATATGTTATTTAAACAAATGTATTATATAAGGAAATAATTTTCTAATTTCTGTATATCAATAGTATATTTCCAAATTATTGACTTATTTGTATATACATTATTAATACATTACACAAAATTAATCACACAAAGTAATTTTTTGTGCTTTGTTTGTATTGTAGCCAAAAAAATAGGTTATTAACATTGTGACAAAATTACTACCGTTAAAATGGTTGATAATCGTTAAAAAGTTATTATAACCATGAATCACTTTATAATTTAGAATGCGTTTGAACAGATTTAAAAATGATTAGTCGATATGCAATGTAGTATTAGGAAATGATTATTATATTACAAAATTCGAGAAATGCACATTATTTTTTGTGAGGAAGAGGAATAAAAACAGAATCATTTTGTATCTGCTTTCCCAGAAAATTGCTAGATAATTAATGTTTATATAGCAATGCGTTTATGGAATGTTTTTTAAATTTTATGAACAAATGAGAATTTTGCTAAATAAATGCATATTCAGTATTTTGCGGTGTTTTTATATATTTTAATTCAGAAAAACAATTGCTGTTATTTTCAGGAATATTTAATTTTTATTAATTTCACATTGGTAGAAGTATCACAATAGAATATTACCAGAGAATAAGCCCAAAATTTTTAATTTATAACATGATTAGATCAAGATGTGTGGAAATTTTTTTGTCATTGTCTTAAAATAACTGACCGCAAATTAATTATGAAACAATTTATTATTGTAAGAAAGAATTGTATATTGTACAATAATATATAAAGAACTTCTTCGTTCTTAATAATTGAAACAACTAAGATCATTAAATACAATATAACGATAACCTTATACGGTAATCTAAGAAGAGAAGTAGAAAACTCCCATTCACATAAAATAAATGTAAACAATCAACTCTTCACGGATTTTAAAATAATTACTTATACTTTTAATATGAATTTTTCTACATTAAATACTCGTAATATCTACAAGCAGAAATTCACGTTTTATTTTTTTAACTCCGGTTATGGAATTGGAACTCGTTAATATAATAATGTAGCTAAATAATACCAGCCCCACGAGTTTAGATAATGTCTAATATTCTTCTTAATGACTCATATAATAAAATGAGTCTGAGTCTGAGGATGTTTCCAGCAAAGTGATACCACTACACAAAAAGGGAAATACCATGTCTATTAAAAATTAGAGAACTTTAACTCTAGTATCACAGCTTTACCAGATTATATTAAAAAAAAAGGGTACACTACTCAAACAATTATTGGTAATTTCTAGATTTTCAAAAGCATTTGATGATATTTAACCACAGCGTGTTAGCGGTATGGTTAGATGAATGCAATGTTACTACTTGACTACTTGAGTACCACAAGGATCAATTTTTGTCCCATTATTATTTTTACGTTATACGATATAAAAAATTATATTTCCTAAAGTAAATTTGTAGGGTGTGCTGATGATCTGCCTCTACCGAACTATAGCGCGTTTTTTATTCATACTGTACAGCAAATAAATACGACATTACATGAACTTAACATCTGGTTAAACAACTAAACTGCGAAAATTTTGTTGCAGATCAGTTAATAATAAAAGTATGTTAATAAAATACAATGATAAATCATGTAAAATGAACTAAAATTATTGGCTTAATAATTGATGAAACCATGTCTGAAGAATGTTATGCAATAAGGCGACTTAAAGATATTTGTCATAATAATATTGTAAAATACTTTATTTCTCAAAATTTTATTCTGTTATCAACTATGGCATTTAAATAAAAAAATATTGTTTCTACTTTATCCAAGAATATATGGCACACTAATATGTATCAATGTGTAAACATCCCTAAGTACTAAGTAAAGTATTTCTATATCCTATGTATAATTTATTATATTATAAGTATATTATAGAGGTGGGCGCGGGCCGTGAATTTAGTCGGGTCACGATGGGTCACGGCGTGATCCGCGTGAGCGTGATCAAATTTTAAATTTCGTACCGTGATCGGGCGTGATCGTGTATAAAAAAAATTATATCGTTCGTGATCGGGCGTGAGTAATTTTTTATCGGGCGTGAACACTGTAGAGTGAATGATCAAAAGTGCGTAAAAAAATTTGTATGAGAAAAGAAGCATCTTTTTATTTCATAATAAATAACGGAATGTATATACATATGTATGTTATTCTTCTGAATTGTAATAAAATATTATCTATGCTGTTTCTAATTTAAGTTAGTTTGATGTAATTTCAAAATAAAATTTAAAATTTCGTGACCCGATCGTGACCCGTCGTTCGTGATCGGGCGTGAGTAGAAATTTCAATTCGGGAGCGGGAGTTATCGTGAAATTTAAAAAAAATCTCGTGCGTGAGTGGACGTGAGTATAAAATTTCAATCGTGACCGGGCGTGATCGTGAGTCTAAAGTCACTCACGCGCCCAGCTCTATTATACACGTATTATCTGTTCTCCAATGTATTATCTGACATATCCTATGCCATGTAATTATGATCCATGGAATACAGTTCTTATTTTTATTATTAAAATAGTTGTCCAAAGTCAATCCTTACTAGAATCTAGTAATAAACCGTGCAGAGCAGGTTTTGTAATAAACAGTATTTGCCTTTTTTACGATTAAAGATTGCAAATGATATTACGAGATTTCAAACTAAGTAAATGGTTCATTGTTAGTTCATAGAAAATTCCAGTTCTTTAGTACTTCAGTTCAGTTTCCTCCTAATCAGCGAATGTCAATATGTTCTAGAAAATCTTTAACCAGTGTCTTATGCAAGAGTACTGCCCAGTTAGAGTTACTGTGAGTGCCACGGTCCCATCCCTTAAGTAATAAATTGTGAACCCTGGGCAGTGAGCAACCACTTGCATTTTAGCTTTTCTTGTGAAATGTTTAAAGAATTTATACACAGTTTAAGGGCTCCTCACGATTGTATGCATAGGTTTGTGAAGTTTATTTTGTGAGTTCATGTAAGTAGATTTGACTTTTATGTTTCAGTATTGTTAATAGAGAATGTTATGTCTCGATTTGGAAAGTTATTGTAGAAGTTAGTGAGTAAGTGATACTTTGGATTATATAGCGTCGAATTATTCAACTCGTAAAAGTATTTAATTTATATAATTTATTTTGTTTGTCGTTATTAAATATTATATATTTCTCTTATTGTTGAATACGTGTTTGATTCCGGTCTACGCGCATATTTTCCACCATTTGATTAGAAACCTTTTTCTAAATAACTCTTCGGAATAGAGTTAAAATATTCCTTGGTGGTCAGCGACTACGCTACCCTTGGTTATTCATTTAATCAAGTAAAACCCTTTTGTATGTCAGTTACCTATTGGTACCAAGTGCGAGGTACCTGTTACAGTTTCAACACACATATTAAGTAAATTCAGTAGCATTAAAATGAACCTATATCAATTTGAATGCAGATGTGTGCAGTTTGTTGTCCACTAACCTTGTAGATAGTAGGCAGGTCTAAGGTCCTGCGGCCCCCGGGCGGGCGAGACGCCCTGGCGCGTGGCGTTGTGCAGGGCCAGCGCCGCCAGCAGGTCCACGCTCTGGGCCACCCCCGCCGGCACCCCCGCGCCAGCCCGCGACACCGGCTCCAGACCGGCTGCTGCAACAAAATCAAACACAATGTAAATACAAACGTCCAGAAGAGAAAATTATCTTATAATTAAATTGATTGAAACGATAATCAGTAAGTGAAACACTGGTTCTTATACTTAATTTTGTACAATTGAAATTCACTGTTTGAATGTATATTGTATATAGACAAATTAAATAAACGAACATTTTAGAACGATAAGGATAAATGTTGAATTAAAGAGGTTGTAGTTAGACACTTTTCCATCCTTTTTTTTTCATTATTATTAAGCGGTCTTAACTGCTGAGGTTATATGCCGTCTCGGTACCTCGTTTTCGGTGGTGTGACATGACAACAGCAAGCAGTGTTCGCTGGTATGGGTTTTCGCAAAGCGGTCACCCATCCAACTACTGACCACAGGAAGTGGTGCTTAGCTTGCGTTATCTAGTGAACCGGCTTCAACGCTATATGCCATGGACGTTGCCAAAAAATATTTTTTTTATGAAGATCGGAAGCAGACTAACTACTTCGGTCATATTCCGCCTCATGAGTGGATGACAACGAATTATATAAACAACACAAAAGACCACGCTCTTCAGTGGGATTAGAACCCACGACCTTTTGCGTGCTAGGCTAGTGACATAGCCACTACGCAACCGAGATCGGCGCCAAATTACTTACTTTCTTAGTTATGAATAACGTTAAATATTTGCTCGAATTTAATTTCATTTCCATGGTTACTTATTATAAAAACTTAATTTTTTATATTTTTGAAACATCTTTTTAGCCTTTATTGAAAAGTTAAATGAAATTTGTTCACCGATTCAGATGCAGAAATCATCAATTTTTATTTGAAACATTTGTCTCTAAAATAATTAGATAAACAGAAAATTGCATAAGTATTATTTAACATGTAAAACGCATAAGATCGACTGAGTCAGTCACCACCATAATTACGATATATAGAAGAGATTACCACCCCAAACAATTTGTCCTTAACTTAACGGGTTATGAATAAACCACCGACAAGGAAACCAACAAAATCTTTTATATCAGAATGGTCCTCACTTCCAACTTTATTCCACTACTCAACTAAACTAAAGGATAATTTTAAATACGATAAGTGTTCTTTATTTCGTGTAAGCCAAGATGATGATGGCAACTTTAGCATGATTTCCGTTGAAAAAATAAGGAAAGCAATGGTCGTGGATAAACTTTCATCTAGATCATGTATTTAGAACACTGTATAATTACAGGCACAATATTAGAAATCAACAAATGTTTACTGTCGACTATACAAAGAACAATGATAATAAAAGAGCAAATGCACATAGTATTGTTCAATACATACTCTATCTGCCCTTTCATTAAATCATTAATCACGTTCATTGATTCAAGCTACAAACATTTTCTGAATATAAGATTAAATATAGGAGTAAGTTTTCATTGAGCATAACTGGGTCTCTTTTTAATAATATTCCAGGTACAAAAATATAGAAATGATGTATGATAGCCTATAATCGGATATCGAATATATGAATATAACATGGATACACGTGTTTGTGTTTGTAGCAAATAATTCACATTATATCTGATCAAATCAGACAGAATATTAATCTAGAAACAGGAGTAATATTTTTAAATAATTGATTGGAAAAGTTTATTAAGCCGAAAAATGTTAAGGAAAATAGTAAATAAATCACTAGTTATATTGGATTGCTTGGCTTTAGGAAAATTTATTTAAATTTGTTTCGTCGTTGACGACGTTTCGGCTATGGTTACAGCCATCTTCTGGTCTAAATTTACATTACAAAATATATTTGTTGAACGTCAGTTACATAGTTAAAAGTTACGTTAAGTTAAATTTATAAAAAAGGTTTTGTCACTAATAAATTACATTTTGTAATAAAAATTTTTATATTGGAAGTGTACACTTCCAAGAATCGTGAACGATTCTTGGAAGTGTACACTTCCAATATAAAAATTTTTATTACAAAATGTAATTTATTAGTGACAAAACCTTTTTTATAAATTTAACTTAACGTAACTTTTAACTATGTAACTGACGTTCAACAAATATATTTTGTAATGTAAATTTAGACCAGAAGATGGCTGTAACCATAGCCGAAACGTCGTCAACGACGAAACAAATTTAAATAAATTTTCCTAAAGCCAAGCAATCCAATATAACTAGTGATTTATTTACTATTTTCTTTAAATAATTGACATTAAAATATATCGTGGCATTGTAAAATATTGCCAGCTGCGCCCAATGATATTATTTTATTTTCGTAATATCCGAATGAACCAATTTCCTGACCAAAATTGAAAAGCTATCCCGAATCAACAAAATACTACCGAATGGTTTTGCTATACTGACTCTGCTCACACGAATTGACGTTTTAATGTGTTAAACCAACAAGATTTAAGCAAGACCAGATTTTGCAATTTCCTACTTTACAGGGTTAAAAGGTTTTCGTTCCGTTTGCGTTAGGATTACAATTGGACAGTTGGCCTGCGGCTCTCAAACCGAATAAATCTCTCAGTTAGTCCATTTAATCACGATTTAACAGTGACGTTTCGAAGAACGGTTTTTGTTTTGGTTTACACGTTGCTTTTTGTTTTCTTGTTAAAGTTGCTTTATGTTCAGGTTAAAAGCTTTTAAATGTTTAGGTTGTTTTGTAGCAGGATTTTTGTTAGTTATAGTTAAAGGACTATGAAAGTACGTAATGAAAAAAGGACAAGTTGAATACATTTAGGACCCTGGAAGATTATTTAGTATGCGCAGGGGTGCGATTAAAAATAAAATATTGTTGTACTTATGTACGTAGATAACGTAAACGTACATTTTTCATAACCATGTTGAAAAAGGAAAAATGGAAGTAGAACAAAAATTAAAATATGATAAGTACCTACATTATTTCAAACTATTATATTATTTTCTTCAATTTATGCAGTTTCAAATATTTAAAAAATATAATTGTATTTTTAAGTACTTGTCTATTAATTACTAATACTATTAATGAACTAAAGAACATAAATAAATGATTCTTGAAAGTTGGAAATGTACTTTAACTTTTATCAGACTCATTAATGCCTCAAAACTTTTCTAATGAAATTCATTTATTGCTTTCTATATTTATGTGTTCTTGTGATCACGAACTTATTTCTACATGGAATCACACAGAAAATTAAAATAAAAACAGAAAAAAAAACCTATTAATGAAGTAAATAGTTTCGTGGAAACGCATCGGACTATGGATCGTGAGATCCTCAGTTCGAATCCCAAATTTACCTCTGTGGTTTCTCCTTCCTAACATATCTGAGAGCATGATTTGACGGCTGGTAAGCGTATTTCATTCAAAAGTAGGAATAATTCATAATAAATAATAAATAGATAAACTCACAAATAGATAAATCGCTAATATTATTTATGAAAATATGATTCTTCATTTTAAAAGAGAATAAAATGAGCAAAATAGTATAAAGTACTTATGTAATTGAATAAAATGGCAATTAATACACAGTTTTGGTTTTAATTTTAATATTGTTAGACCCGATATAATTTAAATACAGTCTTACTTTTTTATAAATAGCTTATACTCATATTAATCATTTCAACACGAAATTAAATTGTTATTTCTTCCATTTAATGCAGAAAATATTGTCAACTTATTGCGTTGTTAATTGAAAACAAAAACATCGCATGTAATATAATAAATGTCAAAATGTTGACATCAATATTCTTATTTATATAAATTCAATAAAATGTATTAATCTAACAATTAATTGTTAGAAACATGAAGTAGTAAGTAACAAAATGTGTAAAATGTGGTATTAGCTTACAATGCAGTTAATAACGCTTTATGCAACAGGTCTAAAGTTGTGTTTTAAGCTTAAGATATACATAAAATTTAGCAAAAAAAAAGTTAGACATCGAAATTTTAACTATTTTTTATGTCTAGCATCTTCGATCCTATGACCTTTCATTAAATTTGAAAACATGACACAAGGTTCGTCTGCAGCGACATTGTTATTTATTATTCGTGTCGAATGAAAGTTTCTCCGAAATAGTTATTTACTTTACAAGTGGGGAAAGTAAGGAATTACCCACGAGAGAAATTTTAGCTCACGAAGCCGATGGCTGAGTGAGATAATTTTATCGAGTGGGTAATTTCACTTTGCCCACGTATGAAGTATAACGTTTTATCCAACACTTCTTAATAAATGAAAAATGTATTAAAGAAATATTATTTGACAGTGACATATGCTTTAAATTTTTAAATTAAAATGTCAATCGAAGTAGTTACCAAGGTGTTGTGTGTTATTATTATTGTTATAAATAAAAAAATACTCACTAGTGGCTTTCCTCAAAATTATACCCACTAGTGGATAATCTGTTACTTTGCTTGTTTAAAATCGCCATAGTTATAGAGCATTTATTGAGAGGTGTTGGATAATAGTTATTTACTTTACAAGTGGGCAAAGTAAACAATTACCCACGAGAGAAATTTTAGCTCACGAAGCCGAAGGCTGAGTGAGATAATTTTATCGAGTGGGTAATTTCACTTTGCCCACGTGTGAAGTATAACGTTTTATCCAACACTTCTTAATAAATGAAAAATGTATTAAAGAAATATTATTTGACAGTGACATATGCTTTAAATTTTGTAATTAAAATGTCAATCGAAGTAGTTACCAAGGTGTTGTGTGTTATTATTATTGTTATAAATAAAAAATACTCACTAGTGGCTTTCCTCAAAATTATACCCACTAGTGGATAATCAGTTACTTTGCTTGTTTAAAATCGCCATAGTTATAGAGCATTTATTGAGAGGTGTTGGATAAAATATTTTTATAAAATTAATTTAAAAAAAATTCAATTTTAAATATACATTAAAATCAAATATAATAAAAAATTATTTATGTTTTTAAGAAAGTTCTTATTTTGTACAATCGTCTACAAGGATTAGACATGCCTGATCCGGTTACAAAAGATTTACTATCTTTTCCTGGGTCTTCCTACATGTTTTTTTCCTTTTGGTTTATACGAGTAGTGCACTGCTTCTTCAGGAAGTCGTTCTTCTTCCATTCACTATGTGATTTTTAATTATTTTTTTTTTGTGACATATCTTGTTGACGATATTATATTTCTTAAATTAATTTATTATGGTTTTAAGATGTTAACTCAAGTTGTGTCTATTTAAGAGTTGTATTTTGTTCTTCTGATCGTTGTCCATATACGTATAGGCAATTTTATTATTATAGCAATTATTATTTTAGTTTGAAGAATTTACCACAAAATGCTACTATTTTATCTGTATAATTATTTTTTATAGAGTTATTTAAATCATATTTTGCGCGCATATGGTGGAGATGTATACGGAATTTTATTTAATAATGATTATATTAACAGCTAGAAAATCGTATAGTATTGGTCACGTTACAGCATATGTTATTAAAATAATTATTGTACTGTGTACTGAGATAATATTTATAAGTATTTTGTATAATAATGGACTATATTGCTACATTCAAAATCGCTTAGCAAAGTAATACTTTACAGCAAAGCAACAAATTTCAACTCAATTTACCATTTTGTTTGCCCTCCATTCGCAAAATAAATGTAGTTCTTATCATATCTTTCTTCCGGATTTTTTGGGAGCAAACTGAAGGATGCAGCTTTGGTTGTGTTTAAAATGTTTTCATAAAAAATGAATGAATTTTCTGAATGATATTCGCGTTCTTGCAAATTCACCAAACCGATTTTTTTAAGCAGCAAAACAAATTGTGATATTCACAATATTATAGTGCATGGTTTTTGTTGCTATGACAAACCGCTTAGCTTCTATAAATATTTGTTATTTTATAAATAAATTAAAGGTAATTTTTCGCACATTATGCGAAAAAATAGTGTACACAATACGTCTAGAAAAGTGGTTTTACTTCACTCATAAAGCTTTAAACAATTTACTGTACTCGTTACTCAAACAACCATATTCGTTCAGTAAAACATCACTTTTTCAACTTATTGTGTAATATATTATTATAACACAGAATATTATACAAAAATAAAATGCGAATAATACATTTCTCTAGCGTAGAAAATACAAAAAGTTGAGCGCCAACCGTGTCAGAAAAGTAATTTTACTGGACTTGTTACAATTGTACTCAAACAGTCATATTCATTTAGTTAAACTTCACTTTTCTGAACTTGGCAAGTAATATGCTATGTCGCTTGTCTCCTGTGACAGTTCTTTTAGGATAGCTCTTTACAAAACGTTAACTCAAATTGTGAAAATGTAATTGTCAACTTTTCACAACTGTCGTAGAAAATGTAATTATAACTCCACATTTTCTTTTCAAACTATTTTAACGCACACTGTCTTAGTTTAGTTAGTTAGAGATAGGGAAATAGAGTAAATGTAGGGAACAACAATAGTTATATTTGCAAAAAACATACTACAATTTAACATGTATTTGTTGACTTGCATCAAAGTAAAAAATCAGAATTGATATTGAAAAGCGAGTAAAATAAGTCTGATAATTCTCACAAATATTTTCAATGACGTTTTACTCATATGTCATATACGACCTTTTATCTTATAGTAACAGCTTCATATATTAAATTAGTTTAAACCTATGCCGTAAATACAGGTGTTTGGAAAAGTAGTGATAAGCTTCAGGTAGAAATGGTTCTTTGATTAATTCTGAGTCGACAATCCTAATGCAAAAAATTTGTACGGCCCTTCGCAAAGCGACATGAAGCCATCAAACTTGTAGATAAGCGATTAAAATTAAACGAAAGTTTTGAATTGTGTAAATTTGCATTGGTGTAACTAATCGTTTAATACCAATACTTTTAGTTTTTAACACCTCTTCAGGTGTATTTTTTAAATTTGTATTACTAATTTGCCAAATTACCTGTTGACTGATAGAACAAATGTTTGATTCGGTGTTGCCAAATTCACTTTTCTTTTAAGTAGCTCGTGCGGCTTTACTAAGGATTTATTAGGATTTTCGACTACAAATTAATCAAAGAATTGTTCTATCTGAAGCTTATCACCACTTTTCCGCATATTCTGTATAAGAAAATGACGTTTCATTAAAAATTACTCGTTATGCTCGGTTGCTATAATTATGCTAATTTACTGACGATACTGTGTACACTGAAACATTTTAGTCAGTTGGGAATAATTATTTATATTAGTCACTAAAAACTAATGCTACTGCTAGCTGCTACTGTAAGATAAAGAACATTTACTTAGTAATTGAATACAAGACATAAAAGTGCTCAAACTTATTTATGTACTAGAAATCTGATTACAATTATTCAAAAAAAAAGACAATGAAAACAATTTAACAAGAATTATGATTGAACTCTTTGGAATACAAACACAGATTACTCAGCTAAATTGGGGTGGTGGCATTTTTAAGAGGGTTGAGAATCGCCCCCCAGACAAGGACTAATATCTCTCTGGGGAATGGCTATTAAACCCAGCGAATTCTGCGGGATAAAAAATGTCGTAATTTACGGGGCCCGTTACAACTTCATTGAATATAGCTGCACGCGTAAGTACCGACTTTTATTGGACCATATATTCAGAGCATGAATTTTAATACCACGGCGACGATGACAACGAGTTATAACTGTTTGAGAGTAGAGAAATCATGTCTTATTAAATTTACAGGTTTTATTTTCTGGTGATTTAATGCTGATTTAATTATACTGGGTTTATAATGCTTTACTTCGAAAATAATACATATGTCAAGCACTTCAAATATTTGATATTTGAATTTTCTGTAATAATTATTTACGCATGTATTTTTCATCACGAAGTTATTTCCACTTCGAACTCTAGATTCTAAATCATTTTAACGCAGTTGTATTTTTGGTTACATATTGAAGGGAGCGTGGTTTGATCCAGCGAACTCTCGCCTATGAGATGAGCGTTTTATCCGTAGTATCATCACTGTTCGTTTTATTTATTAGGTTACATGGGAACGTATCGGATTTTGAAAATCCATTTGACAACAGAATTTATGACAACATTAAAATCTACCCTGGAGTTCCCTTTCCAGTAATACCTTTGAGGACTGTGACTTGACAACTAGTAACCGTACTTCACTCGTAAAAATAAATCATACACCGAGATTGGTTATACATAGAAAAGCTGATATATAAAAAAATGAAAAAGATAAAGAGAAGGTAGTCATACATTTATTTGTCTTCAAAGGTACAAAAAAAAAAATTGGCGTGGCACCACACCACACGTCTTTCATGAAAAATACTAACTCAACTGCTTTTATTTCGTAATTTATTGTTCAACAATTTTCTGCCTCGGTTGGATAGATTAGAAATTAAGGCAAAAGGTAGTTTGAATTAAATTATAGGGATTTATTTTTAAGATTACAGCGCCACGGCGGCGTTCTATGAAATTAAGGAGTGACATGCTGGACAAGCGATACATGAATCGATGGCTTTGATTGTATTATTTAGCAGTTTTGTTTAATTGTATTATTTAATTTATTATCATTTATGATATTTTATTGATTAGCTATTCAACAACTACCTATTTCATGCTATAAAAAGAATTGAATTTGTGCAAATATATCACATTTTAGTATATTTTTTAGATTATGGAGTCAACAAGTTTTCTTTAGAATATTTTAAATATATAAAAATGTATCCGAAAATTCCAGGACAGTTTATAAAGCAGAACAAGTATTTAATACAGGGCATTGTATAGTTCATGTCTTCAAACAAGTGCTCCAGAATCCTCGCCTTATCCAATAAAAGCAGAATTTAAAATTAGTGGCGATAAGGGTTTTCCATTATACAAATGCTAACATTATCTTTTCTTTTATAGTTAATTAATGCAGTCATGTATTCCTTAAACTAAACATACAGAGCAATATATAGCATCAAACATTTGATAGCTGTTTAAAACCGTGCAGTATCTATTTTTGTGAAATGAGTTAATTTATTTGGAGTGTTCACTTGTACCAAAATCACGAACTTTTTTTGGCGAGTAGTATTTTGTATCACTGTCTAATCAATAAAGTAAAGTAGTAGCAGCCTCAAGTTCTACCAAATGTACGAGTATATCTTCACCGTCAGCGTGTTTGTTTACAAAATTATTCTGTAATTGGTGCGTCCTTTACTTCGTTAAACACACTTTTTCAGACAAAGCTCTTGCTTGGTTTTCTAGGAAATAGATGATGTTGTATGTTTGTTTTGATGGTCTACTATTCGTAAATTTGCCCAAGGAACTACAGTAGGTACTTTTAATTTCTTTCTCTTAGCTTGTGTTGATAAAATAATATATTTAAAATTTTTACGAGAAGATAAGGTTTTTTTTACTGTGAATTACACTGTAGTACACAACAATATCATTAATTTGACATTATTTTAATATGTAAATTGAATGCACAACAATAATCGCGTATGTTTGAACTAAAAACGAAACAAGTTTTTGACTGCTGCTTTGAATAGCATTTAAACTTTTAATGTAACTTAGAGTAGTTCGTTACAAATCCGCTAGCTGGTGTAGTGCTTGGCTGAAAATCCCTATTCCAACGATCAGCATTTAGCAGCCGTAACTGTTTTTTCTGAACGTATGTACCGCGCAAATCCCCACTCCAACCAGAACCATGGCTTGCATGCGTCTGCCATCACCAGGTTACATTCCCCTTGCCACTAATATAACTTATGCTCTTTTCTTTATCTTCTTTTCTTCAAGGGTTGACTCAAATTTTAAGTTTTCCTCCGCTTTATTGAAGAATATTTATTTCTCTCTTTAAATAACGTATACAATGAATGAAAATATATACTAATATATTTTTGTAATGTTACATATTTAATTAGTAGTGCATTATGTTTCATTTATTATGATTAAATTCGCACATTTTTTAATTTCTTACAGGTAGCTGTTATTTCCTTGCCTGCTCTAACCAATTGCCACTGGAAAAATTGAAATAAATATCCTAATTAACATTTTAAAAAAGTAGTTGAAAAGTAGAAAAACTAGTACAAATTTTGATAAAGTAATTTTGTTTTAATTATAATTTTTTTTTTGCATTAAATCCATAGCAATGTACCAATAACACCATTCAAAACACTCCATGCATCATTAAATTAACAGAGTATTTGTTTCGCAATCAAAATTACATTTCAATTATGTTAACTGGATATAAGTAAATAATATATCGTAGTTTAAAAAAAATTACATATTTTATGTAGAGCGAAAATAACATTTTTTATCTTTCAAACATAATAGTTTACTACAAAAAGTATCAGTTTAGCTTCTTATAAGATAATGTGCTATTATTTGTATTAAATACACATAGAAAAAGAATATTACGATAAACCTAATTGTAGCGTTTAAAGTAACAACTCCTTGAAACGAACCCCAAAAAACATGAATAAATGAATAGAAATGATCTGATTAAAAAACTATAAAATCAAGTGTCCGCAAGGGGTCGACAATTTCGTTATCGTGATATTTAAAAATGAATTGCAAAATGTCCCCTGTAGGACCCATGATTTATTCAGCACACGAAGTTAGAAAAAATGTGGTATAAAGATTTTATGACGGAGTTTTGCAGGCTAGTTCCTTTACTCGGTCGCTGGCACCATTTTGAGTCACGCGACGCCAACCAAAAAGAAGAAAAGAACAACGTGGATTTTAGGTTAGGTTACATGTTGTTCCGTATTTCACTCTAAAGCGAATAAAATGCAATGGGAAATAAATTCGAGAACTCTGCATTGATTTTGGTTGCCAAATTTAATTTATTTGCTTCATTTTGTAAATTTAATCCCAGAAAAATAAATTTTATAACCGAAGTTTTACGAATTATTATAACTTTATTTTCATAGCTTTCTGAGAAACAATAAAATTGGATTAACATCGTAATATCGATAGTAAAAATGATGTTTTGTTTTACGTATTTCAAGAAAACCTACATTGAACCTACAATGGAAATTGTTCCAAACTTTAAGAAATATAAAGAAATGAAGTTATTACTTTTTTCAGCTGAATTATACAGTATTTCAATGAAATTGTATCTTTATTTGAGTATTAAAAGTGTATGTTCAATTTAACATACGACTGGAATTCACTTGAGAATCATGTCAACCAGGATAAATGTCCACTTGTCACACAACCCTGGCATATAAAAGGGATGTTCGATTTTATTCGCTTGGACTAGAAAATTGAACATGCCTCCATTACATTACACTTAAATCAACATTTCTCTGGACTGGAAGAAAAACTTCACAAGTAAAAAAATATGGCGTGGTTACCACACGATTTTCCTAATGCATAGAAATCTTTTGATTGTTTAATAATTACACTTAATATATGTTTGAATTATAGACTAGATGATTCAGTTGTTTTTGTGTTCTCATAATAACTACAAAACAAACTTTTCAACAAAAAAATTAAACCGACGAAAAAAGAAACTGAAAAGCGAATAGAATAATCCTTTTTAGTCTTAATAACTAAAATACTAAACTGATGTAGATAACTAATTTTGAGTCGGCGCCCAAACAAACCATCAACAAACGCCGACTCAAAATTAGCTACTCACATTAGTTTAGAAGCTTAAATATTAAGACTGAAAAGGTTTATTTTATTTTTCGCTTTTAAGTTTCTTTTTTCGCCAGTTTTATTTTTTGTTAAAAGGTTATATTTTTAAAGGATACCTATTTTCCTACCCTTATAGGTGAAAAAAAGAATAATAGAATTCAGATAACCCAATACAAAGTTATGCGTGGAAGGATCTGTTAACAAGTAAAAATTCAGTGGATGGACAAACAATCATCCAGTATTTTCTATTGAATTAAAAAATAATAATGGGGCCAACTGTGAGGTATACAATATCTAATAAAAATCATCCGGTTACTCTGTAAAAAGTAATGCGTGGTCATACATAAAGCAAATATTCTTGAGAACCTCCTCGATTTTTTGTTGGTTGAAGTTAATTGCATCACTTTGAATTTTGCGACTATTTCACAAAGTAGGTACATATTCGGTATAGTCATCTTGTTTTATAAATTAAAATATACTTTAAAAGCTCATTAACAAATTTAGCTAGTAGGTACTTCGTATGATCACGTCTTGCATTAATGCATGCTTCGAATACAATTTTGAATCGCATTTTGAGATATGAGTGTCACTCTTGTAGTAGAGCTTCCTTTAGCTCATCTAGACTACATGGGGCGGGTATACGACCTCTTACCCTTCTTTTCAGCATATCCCATACACACATACTGGCAATTGTATTCAAATAAAAGTTCATACTTCATTATGTTTAAAAATAAATCCAGTAAATGTAAGGGGAACAATAATTTTACAACTGTGTATGTGTACACATATGTATATAAATCGCTATACAGATAATAATAATAAAAAAAATACATTCGTATTAAGAGAATTAAAAACAAATCTGATGTGGTCACTACATGACGTTCTTATACCTACATATAAATGTGATAAACATAGATGTTTCAGTTATACTCGTATGTATATTGTTGTAGCAACTATGATTATTATAATATGAAAAGATACACATATGATATTGACAAAATTCAGGGGACCTTCAAAAATTATGTATGTCCCCAAAGATTCATATACCGTGACATGATATAGTAGTACCTATGTACGTCTGCAAATAGAGTATATGATCTGATAATATATTGTTGTTCTTCAAAAAGTTCAATTTGGTACCAAACTTAATAGAAAAATAAATATTATAAAACAATTGACGAGCACGAAAAATTATTTTTAGTACAAGCACTGCAAGAGCTTCAATTTTAAACCAAACTCGACAGGTTCAAATAAACCTTTGCAAAAAAAGTTGGTTATTGTTTTAAATCATTTTTTAAATAATTTAGTTAGATATTAAACTAGGCCTAAAAAAGTTACACACGATTTTTGAGTTATTAATATCTCATTCCATTACAAATATACTATTCGCTAAAATAGCGAAACCTGACAATTGGAAAAGTGTTCATCTTGTGGTCAATAAGAATAATTAAGAATTCAAATGTATTCTAACCTTTGCTAAAAATATCAAGAAAAACGGAACGTTAAAGAGAAGATGATTAATATAATTATTTGCTGTAGAATCGTCGCTGTACGTTACTAGCGCTATCAATGTGACATGAAAGTAGGGTTCACTAGGTAGGTACTAAAACACTTGCATCCGTTCATTTCTACCGTTTTTTATCAACTGCCCACCTTTTACATCAACATCTTAAACGTGTATTACACATTACACGATGAAGTTTTCCTTTTTAAGTTACTTTAAATGTTTTCTGTATCGTACAATGACGTAGGTGTAAGAGATGAATCGAAAAAATCTTCTAAAATAATTGGGAGTACACTTGTACTTGATTGGCAGTAGGCGAATTAGCAGCTATTCATTTTAAAATCACTGAAAAAGAAAAACTTCATCGTGTAATGTCCGCTTTAGCAATAGCTATTAAATTAATTACAATAATATCCTAATTTCATGTAATCTCAATTTGTGAATAACTAATAACTACATGTGAAATAAACTTCTTATCTTGCTATGTTTTTCTTCTGGACTAACGATATTCTTAAGAGAAAGTATGTAGTATGAGGAAATTATATAGAATATTGTAGGTTCGAAAGAGGAATTCAATTGTACATATATTTCTTTTTTCTTGTTAATTTAGTAGTCTTACAACATGACATTAATACCAATTAAAGTATAAAGAACCGTGAGCTTGTAGTACAATCAAAACTACTTTTGGTTATAAGTTGGTGTAAACGAGATATGAACCCGCGAACTCTTGCTTGTGAAGCATCAGCGATACTAGTGTGTTCGCTGTACATAATAAATATATATGAGTATTATTTCAAAATAAATAACAACCTGCCCTTGCCCTTTAGATCCTAGTCATATGCCTCACCGAGACTCGAACCCACAGTCTAAAGTATTTTAGGGTGTCATTTTTTTCACTATTTATTGGATATTATGCTTGCATGTGTACTTTTTAATTAATTTCTTTCGATTAATGAAATGATAATGTTTAATCCTTGGAGATTTTTAAACCAGCAAGTCATTTATAGTTTTATACAAATTGAATTATGAAAATACATTTCATTATACCAACAATATTTCATAGATTCAGATTTGCATAATAATAGTTTTGTTGCGCAAAAATTAGGGTAAAATAGAATCCTATAATTAAGTAATTATTCATTTATGAATTTATGCTGAAATTCTAGGTCACAAATTTTAGGTGGGCAGAGTGAGTCAGTACTTTGTAAGAAATTAATTCGCAACGATCAGAGTACGCCAATAATTGGGCTTCCGATTTATAAATAAGATAATTAATATTAAAGATAATGCGTGTTCAAAAGTAAGATTATTTGGTTTCAATTAGCGTATACAACTTTTATAAGAAAACAAGAAACCTGCAACAGATTGTGTTTTTCTCAGGCCATAATTTCTATTATGTTGTATTTTTAGATGACCGGGTTTGCAGTATAGTATAATATTGTTATAAATTTCATTATTTCAAAACATATTAACCATATATTTTTGCATTTGAATTAGTATCGCACTGTACGTTAGGGAATCACAATCTCATTAATGGGAGTAATAATATAAATAGTTATTTATATATTAAGGCACTAAAGTATAACTTTTTATTACGAATAAACCAAATTATTAATTAAAAACATAAATAAATAGCGTTATTTATTTGTAAAACGTCAAATAGCACCTAACAGTTGAGACGGGGATGACTGTGATAAAAAAAATACTGTCAAAGTGTCATATTTGGTTATAGTTTTCATTATTTTTATATCTTTTATATGTTCCTGGACGTAGTATGCATGTGATTTGCATTAAATCCGATAAATTATTGTTACTGGTAAACAATAAATAAATTCACCAATACTATTATAAAATAATTTGTTTGTTATTTTAGGTTTGAAATTCAAGTTTGACATAAGAGTCTGCGAAGTAAAATTTTGACATAAGAGTCTGTAAAGTTTACCTTTAGCTGCTATTTTGGCTAACTTCGCGTAGAAATGTTATTTTTACTTTTGAATCTACATGAATCATATTAAATTTCAATTTTAATAACATTTATTATGCACTAAGTTATAATTTGTTCATATATTCTCTATTTTTTTGCTTTATGACTCTTCATTCGTTGTTCTCCTTTTCTGTTATGTTTGATTATAATGATTGGGTGTATTGTATACAAAAAAATTCTTAATTTAAGCATCCAATTATTAAATAAATTTACATTCATTTCGACAAAATTCTTGGACAAAAATGCACACAAATAAACCATAACGTCCAGTTTTGTTTTATACTGTCGTATTTGGCAAAATTATTACCATCTTCAATCCATGATGTAACAAGTGATATAAAAATCTATTAGCACAAGCTTCATAAATTAATTGAAATTATATCTATTTGTAAAGTATCTAATTATAAATTTACGTTGTAATTTTTCCTTGTGAGCCCGTCTAAAATTAGTTCTCTAACCTAAAAACAATGACACCATTTCTTCAATCCATCAATAACTAACAAATCTCCTCCAATCAGCAACAATCCTACAAGGCTACTTATTCATATCTTTAATATTTCCATGACCTCAACCATCGTAAAGGTTCGAACTTCGAACCTAAAGTAATTACAAAACTATTCGAAAGTATGTCCCGATACGAGTCACGACATACGTTACGTGTCTCAAGCGTGGTTATATTTAGCGTTTCCGTCCGTCTGCCATGTGCGACGGGTTGCGTGAAGCGTGATCGCGTGCTTCATCCCCACCCCTTACAACGCCACCCAACTCCATCCGTGCCGTCTGGTCAAGAGTGGGAGAGTTCCCCCTCTACTGGTGCTCTAGTAAGAAATTTTCATCGGTTTTCTACGGAACTGTATAAATTTCAATGAATTTCAGTTAATAATTTTTAGAAGTGAAGTTATATTTATAACATAAATATAGTTTGCTTTATTTTATTTATTTTTAATGCAATTGTTTCAGAAAACTTATTATTGAATACCGTGTTATTAGTTAAAAGTTTTAAAACAATATTAAAACTGTATTCAAAGTTTTTTCTTCTGCGAAAACCTAATTATTGAGTTAAACTTACAAAATAAATTTTTCAAAGAAAGTCACCAATAAAAACTAACTAACTTCTTTAATTTATAATTATTAATAGTAAAAGCGTAGTTGGTTTAACTCAAGCAACAAACTGGTTCACATCTAATCAAATATCATCGACTTCATAAATACAAACAAATCTAATGTATTTTCTATACACGTACAAAATAATCTAAACTGGAAAGGCCATATTGTCATTCTTCGTAATAAGGTAAGCCTGTTTTACATTATACATTTTTTGGCTAGAAACTTTGACAAATTGCATTCCAGGTTTAATTGTACAATGTAATTCAAGAAAAAGTGAATTCAAGTTTCGTATGAAACGTCTTTAAAATCTAAATCCGGGTCCAATTTTGTTTCTAGATTCATACTAGACCTACGCAATGAACGTGTATTCGGTATTAAACTGCAATCATATCTGCTACCCGATCTCGTTTGACGTTTATATTTTAATTCTTTCAAATATGTTTATTGTTGTTGAATTTGCAGCATTACTTGACAAATGACCTTATAACTACTACAAAAGGTAGTTGTGATCTAGAGAAAAAAGTTTCTAAAATCAACATCAAGTTTCTATTAAAAAAAGGACAATGTAAAAAAGGATTTAGCAAAATGTATATATGCACTAATCAAAATCTGTTACACTGTGAGTTCAGCGGCATGGAAAATTGCCTATTTTGCATTATTTCACACACTAATGCAAAAAAAGGCAATTCTAATAATTTCTAATGTTACCGCCAGAAAACACTCTACAGAACTCTTTAATGAAAATAAAATCTTCATAATATATTTTCAATATATACTACATTATCTAATACGAGTATAGTTATATTAAGACGAAATTATTAAATTGTAGATCTTAAGCCAAAGTAAATAGGTATAATTATGAAACGAGAAATAAGTTCAGATTGATTGTTAATTACTCACTTAATAATATCAGCTTGAAACAATTAATAGAGTTCCACAAGACATAAGGGATTTTAACCTAAATAAGTTTAAATCCATTATATCTAAAAAAAAATCTAATGCGTAAAAGCTACTATAGTATTGAGGAATAAAACTTTTAAGGAATGCAGAGTCTAGATGTTAATTTGCAAGTTTCGATTATTTTTTTTCTGCTTTTAACGTGCCTCCATACATGTGTTTGCTATATGGTAAGTATTATTACTATTATATACATAAACCTTTATTTTTTGAATCGATAGATAATTTATAGTTTACAAGAAATTAAATATTAAAGGATAGGTGAAGATGTACGCGACGTAATTTTGGTAGAAGAAGATGGACATAGAAATTTGACCTGTTTTTTCAAATTCGATGGTCGTAGACCGCATTATTTACAGATTTCAAACAAGAGCAATAATGAAATTGTAGACAACGAAGTTATAATTTTTGTCGAGTATTAAAATATGAATTTAATGATAAAGTTCCATAAATTTACTATATACTGCATCTAAACTAGGGTGTGAGCAGAATTTAATATTAGAGCTAGTGCAATTTTGAAAGATTCTGAATTCATTTAAACTTTCATGTTTACGCTATGAATATACAATCGTTTGGAAATTAAATTAAATTTAATTAAGTCATAAAAATGACGGAAAATCATATTTATTACAGTTCTTCCCCCTAAATATATAAATTGTTATGTATATATACTGCGTGTACGCATATTAAATATTTCAAGTTTCTTAAGAAGGGGCAGTCCTAAAAATAAAGTGAAGTATAAAAGTTTCATGTCAAACTAATAGAAAAGACCATAAAAAGTTTTACAAGAAGTTAACTTCCCTTGAATTGGATTCTAGATCAATAAAACTTTATACAATATTTCATCTCATGAACTAAAACGGTCTAGTTACAAAAAAGAATATAAAAACTGAATAAACATTAGATGTAATACCAGGATAAGGCACAAGAATATTAATTGAAATACATCAATGAAATAGAGCAATTTGTAACTATATAATAATTACCATAATAAATTAAATTCAAGATAATGTTACTTAAAATAAACATTAGTTCGTGATAGAAGTTAATAAATCAGGTGTCTAAAATATACGATGTAAAAAAGTTACTGTGAACTATGCACTGTAATTGCACCTTGGTCTGTTAGTTTGCCTGAATTACAGGCGCAATCAGTTCTAATTTAAATTTACTTCTGTCAACATTCAGTCTTATCTTGGATTACCCATGAAAACACTTTTAACAGGTGCAAATACAAAAGCCATTTGATAATAATAGCGCTATATAAACAACAATTAGATGCATTGCTTTACACTCAGTTTTTTAACCTTCCTCTTCATTCATTCATTATTTATATATTTGATACTTTGTAAAACTGACAGTAGTTCCCTATTACAGTAAATAGGAAGAGGGAATATTTAGATTTCTCTTTAAAGTGGAACTTATTTAAACTTACTTGAAACTGTTGTAAGTTTGGATAAAAAACAAATTACCTACTTAAATTATTTTAGTGAAAAATGCTGTACTTAAAAATTAAACAGAATTCGTTTCTAAATATTAAAAATATTTGTCAACATATAAATTAATTAACAAACATTTTAATCAATGTTTAAAATTACAGAGTATTGTGGTTACCAGCCGTCCAAATAAGGCCCACAAAGGTGCTAATGGAGGGGAAATAACAGGGGTAAAGTTAAAATGGCTACTGTCTGCTTCAGCTGTGGGATTAGAATTGGGGATCTCATGTTCCACAGTTCGATACGTTACCACGGGGCTATTTACCTCATTTAATTTCATTTAACTAATTAATAATTGAATAATTTTATTTTTGCTGATTATTCCTACATTACATTATAAGCCAATCAGAATATTTCATTCAAAAAAAGCGGACGATTTTGCAGTGAGTGAATATTATTTGGTTAAAAAATATCGAACTGAATTCTCGTTTTTCTAATCACATGTGCGAAAATAACCAATTAAATCAAGAAACTTTCTTAAAGGTAAACGCCCCATATTCAATGTTCTTCGTATATTATAGCTGATGAAATTTGGATAAAATCCCTGTACCAAATAATAAGAAACCCTTTGGTAGAGTGCGTACACGTTAACTTCAAGCCACCAAGCCTATCAGTTTGTCAAGCTTGGTGGCTTGAAGTTAACGTGTACGCACTCTAATGTTGAAAATTTTTACATTTAAACAATTGGTGTCAACAATTACTCTTAAATCAGGATCTTTTTATGTCATTTTTGACACTTGGCTGTCCGTTTCTACGCAAAAACTGTTTATTTATAGGTTTCAGAAATTTGTGTGTATATGATGATCATAGAGATCTTAAAGAATCGATGGTATTTCAGATTAGGAAATTTAAGGGGCAAGTGGATAAATGTGCCTTGTTATCAATGTATTTTATCCCAACCTTTCCATGTTAATAGAACTGTTCTTTTATATTATCGAAAAAGGTACATTTATAGTGTTGTTACTACAGCATTTATGATAAATTCTTGGTACAGATTTTTTTGAAAATCAATTTTATATAACATATCACATTCATCCACTTCTCCTTTTAATTGTAAAGTGTCAACCAATACTTCAATTTATATGATTTGAATTTGAAATATTATTAACTGGTTACATTCTACTATAACTCATTAGGCTCATATAAATTTTAATGATACGACTCATGTATGAAATCGTAAAACAATTCAGTTTTACTGCCAATTTCTCTATTCTTACGTTCTTAATTGTTAATTTCGGAAAAATTACACTAGTTGAAATTTTATATTACGGAATAGACGATTAGATGAAATGAAATATAAAGTGCTAATTGAAAATAATGAAGATATTCCTAGCATTATCATTTTCATACAAATGAGGTGCAAGAAAAGCTGAACAGCACTAATGGAAGTAGATAATGCAGCGAGTAAATGGGTGGTGCATATTTTGCGATGGTATCAGGTTTCATCACGATAAGTAGGAAAATAGGAAAACGAAAGTAAAAAGAAGCGAGACAAATCAGTCAGTGTGATGCCCCATGCTGCGACTCTAGCGTGACGAGATATAATATTCTATTACGATCATTAGCATCTACCCAGACATGCATTTAATATTGTAGTAAGGCTTCTTGTTCATGTACAGGCCAGGTCATACTATTACTGGTAATGAGTTTTATAAAAAATCTCATTAGTGCGCAATTAAAATATTCGAGTTTTCTAGGAAACAATCAAGAAAAGCAATGCAAGATTTTTTAATCTAAATTATAAATAAAAATATATACCACCACGCCATTTACCCATTATTGGGTGGTACAAAAATTAGTAATGATATATTTTTCGCTATGCGGCTACTATCCGAAAAATTAATGAAAAGTGTTCCACTGTGGGATTCGAACTGGAATTCTTATGTTCCAAGTCCCATGCTACAAGAAAATGATGTTATTTTACTAGCGGCAAATAAAAATTGAAATTTTATTGTGGAGTAATTTTTCTATCTTTTTATTTTTAATCACAAAAATATTTGATATAGATGTACTACTAACATTACTCGAAACCTGGTTTTAATAACTAATGTAACTTTATATTTCCATAGAAATAGTCCAAAAAATATTTAAATCCGAAATAGAAGTATATAGCCCGTGAGCCAGCTTCAAAATCTGCAACCCATTTGACCAAAAGTTTCAGTATGTTCTATGGAATCTACCCGTTTAGGTACATCGAAAAGCGCACGTCTGCCATTTAGATCTGGGTGGAATTAAAAATGGCGTCCATTAAAGAAGGAAAGTAAAAGATGGAATTTTAAATAATGTGACCAAAATTTTCTTTTTTATCACATGATACTAGACGAAAATACAAATCAAAAGATACCAGTCTGCCACTCGTATGTGGCCGGGTTGCCTCAGCAGACGAATTTCAAAATTTAAAATTTATTGCTCGAAATTTGACTCAAATGACCAAAGTGTTCTTTTTATCCCATGATACTAGACGAAAATACAAATTAAAAGACACTAGTCCGCCACTCGTACGTGGTCGGGTTGCCTCGGCAGACTGGTGTCTTTTGACTTGCATTTTCGTCTAGTATCGGATAAAAAGAAAATTTTAGTCATTTGAGTGAAATTTCGGGCCATAAATTTTAAATTTTGAATTTTGTCTGCCAGGACTACTCGACCATGTACGAGTGGCAGACTGGTGTCGTTTCTTCTAGTATCATGAAATAAAAAAGAAAATTTTGGTCATTTAAATCAAATTTCGAGCAACAAATTTTAAATTTTGAAATTCGTCTGCTGAGGCAACCCGGCCACATACGAGTGGCAGACTGGTATCTTTTGATTTGTATTTTCGTCTAGTATCATGTGATAAAAAAGAAAATTTTGGTCACATTATTTAAAATTCCATCTTTTACTTTCCTTCTTTAATGGACGCCATTTTTAATTCCACCCAGATCTAAATGGCAGACGTGCGCTTTTCGATGTACCTAAACGGGTAGATTCCATAGAACACACTGAAACTTTTGGTCAAATGGGTTGCAGTTTTTGAAGCTGGCTCACGGACTAATAGTTTGTAAAATAAAATTTAATGCTCATTAATATGAACCTGCTTCTAAGTGATTTTGAATCAGATACGTGACCTATTACATTTAGCTGAAAGAAATATTGAATAATAATTGTAGATGTAAAATAAAAAATCAATTTTAGAGATAATATTCTTCTTAAATAGAAGTATCGCCGCAGAGTCTAGCACTCCGTGAAGACTATATATTTAATGAGGAGTCATATGATGGTTGCTTCTCAGATATACAAAAAAAGTCTGGTACAGTCCCCATGTAACGTTCTTATACATAATATAATAAATACAAAATAAATATGTTACAAATATATTTATTGTTATGGTTATTATAATTATTGAAATATAAATACACAGACGATGTCAATAAATTACAAGGGGCTTGAACAGATATTTACATCTCAAAAAATATGTCATTCATCGTGATTTGCTGTAAGCAGCGTGCCAAGTATTAATTAGATAATAATAATAATCTGTTCACATATTTTCCACCTTTAGAAAATTTCAATTTGATTCCAATCCCGATATAATTGTATTACTATACCAACTGACGATTGTCATTTTTAAAGTTTTAATGCAGTATTGCTCTGTGATACCTTTAATTGAACACTAAACTCGACAAGATTTAATAAATTATTGTAAAAGACAATAGACGATAGTTCAAAATTAGTATTTGAGATTTTAATTTAACTCTTCTCCTCCAAGACCTTTAATTTGATAACAAACTTCAATCAATATTTATTACGCCATTTTTCAAAGTCTATAACCAAATATATATATATTGGATTTCCATAAAACCAAAAGCAAATACGAGAAAATTGAAAATATCATTTTATATTTTAATAATATTAGATACTAATATCTTTAATTTGAAATTTTTTTCGCAACTAATTTTATACTCGAAATAAATGAATTTATTTTTTGTGTATCCAGTAAACTTTCACTTTCGGTTTTACAATAATCCTAGTTAATCACTTTGTTATAAATTTTATAATTATATTTAGGTTTGTTCCAAGTGGTAATTTCTGACAAGTTTATGACAATTTCACTGCGCCTGTGATAAATGTAAACAAGTTAAGTTAGAAACATAGACTGGAACGGCGAATGGAGTGAAGTGCATGTGCATACTCATTTTTTGTTTTGACAGCGAACCTTAAATATACATATTAATAAAGAAATTCATACATTTTTCGCTACAAAAAAGGAAATGAAGCTTACGTTTCAAACTTAACTAGTTTACATTTATCGCGGGCGCAGTGAAATTGACACAAACATGTCACAAACTTGTCAGAAATAATCACTTTTCTAGTTCTTGAGTTATAAATAAATTGCATTGTAATTCTAATATTAATTTTATTTGTAGCGATAATAAAAGTTCTGTACCTGAGATTATATTTGCAGTATTTGAATGTGTTTTTATTTCCTTCGTGCTCCTTATTTTATTCAGCACCATGATAAAAACTGATTAACAACCAAATTGACTACAAATCACTTCTCGTCTGTTAAACTTTGTAGAAAATTAAAATAATATCTTTATTATTTTAGGATATATACATATTACTGTGTATTGAGTATAAAGTGTGAAGGTTTAGCAGTGACATTGCAGACACCAAAATGTCGAATCCGAATCACAAAAACATAATACATGGCCCGCATTCACCGGATGTAACCGACCCATAGCGCAGCCAAATTATAATCCCCCGTGCCTCTGCATGCTTGCGATAACACTTTGGACGTCTGCCAAAATATAATTGAACGTGTTATTTTTTCATTCTCGTCTGGATATAAACGAAAAGTGAATCGCACGCGATATGCGATCAGCTAGCCGATATAAACACATACGTTCTCAAGTGCAGACAGTTTATGTTGAGGAGTCAATAATTTTCACGAGTTTTCTTTGGGTTTTGATCATAATGGGTTGGTAAATAATCTTAGAATGTGTTTTTTAGTTTTATTAGTAGTTTTTGCTTTTCACTTATAGCATGCTGTTAGACAGTCTGAAAGCATTAGGGTATAGTCAAATTGTACAATAGATGATTCTGAATAAATACATGAAATACCTAATGAAACTGCAATGTTAGTGGAAAAAACCTTCATAACTTATATTTGTAAAATTATAACAGACTTTTGGATTAAGTTCTTAATAATTTTATAAATCTTGTTATAAATCTTGTAACTTCACGGACTGTTAACAGTCTGTAAAGTGTCACTTTTATGCTTAGGCTGTAAAAATATTTTACATAACAACCGCTCAACAAACGCATAGCAACTGTCAATAATTACATAGCAACTGTCAATAATTACATAGCAACTGTTCAACACATGCATGGCAACGTAATTTGACAGCAATAACCTTCAAAATATCTATATAAAATAATCATTAAATTAACATTAATTCCAAATCGGCAAAAAAATTGTGTTCAACTCGGCATCAAACAGATTTATAGCTTCAGCAGCATTCATGAAACGGCAGCCTCTGCTGTAAATCTGGTATTTTGATGCCTAGTTAAACAAATAACTATTACAGAACTTAATCCAAAAGTTTTTGGTAGTGCAATGTATTTATGATATTCTTTATTACAGGTTACAAAGTCGATTAAAATAAGATTTATATTTATTCTTTCTTACACATAACTGTATTCTGGTGGAGAATTTCACATACAAGTAAAGGAGGTTCAAGGATAAATGGACAAACTCATATCTGACACATGTTAAATGTTTCAATTATTTGTATATTTTTGTAAAAACGTCAATTTTGGAACATTTTATATTTCCAAATTCGAAATAAATTGAATTTATCCACAACTGTCAAATAATATACCCTTAATTCAAACGTTGTTTTCAATTAATGACACTTGTTACGGTTGCTAATGAAATAATATAGACAGTTCGATGAATTAATATTATTAATTCGTTATGTCAAATTCTTATCTCAGCTGCTAAAAGAGTAAAATCAAAATGACTTTTAAGAAATTGTATCCACATAAAAAACCAAACACTAATTTTCTCATTTTTCATACTTTTATTTTCTTTTTAAGCTCAAACTGAAGCTGAATAATTGGTTTTAAGATTTTCTGCTAAATGTCAAATCACTTCAAAATTTTGTTACAACAGCACGTAGCCTAGCGATGGTTGCTACAATTTGTCTATGTTGATAAAAAAACAGTTTTTTGTATGTCAAAGCAAACATTCTACTTATCTTAGAATTTCAAAACAAATATTTGACGAAATATTGTGGATAAAGTATGTAATGGCTATTACTCATTTGAATGATTTGCATTCTCAGGAGTAATAGCATACATTACATGCTCATTGAATAATATACGATTATTGTATTGTGTGTCAAGTAAACTACCACTATCGATTTTGAAATTATGAGCAAAATCAATCTCGTTTGTACGTAATTGCTTACATTGACAGTCATCCATCCACCATCCACTATGAAGATGTCATTGAAAAAAAGAACCTTATGTTATTTCAGAATCATCAAAAATAACTGATAGTTGATAATTATCTATTGTGTCCACCACACAATCTCTTGCAAATATTAATTTTTAAATTGTATCAAATAGTATTCTATATCATTTTATATGTAACAACATTTACTCTAACTCATTTATTTCAAGTAAACTCACTTCTGGTTGACGAATTGCTCCCAAAATCTAACCAGTTCGTAATATTAGCATGTAAATCCAAATATCAAAATTGAAATTGACAGCTTTATTAAATTTCGAGTTATCGTAGACGAAAAAATCGACACACAGAGACACTCAAACATGCAGCCAGACAGAAATCATCGCGAAACTAGAGAAATCGTTTTATATAGGGACCCCAAAATGTGCTTATCTATTGAAAACTCATTACTGAAAATTTTGACCCGTCATAATTACTTCCTATCATATTTGTACTCGTACGTGCGGGAGGTAAAATTTAAGTTGAACTGATTACTTAATCACAGAAAAATTCTTTTAATTTTATGTTCATATTTATTAATAGTTATTAATAAGAACAACCGATTAGAGGTGATCAACAAATAATTAAATAATTATATTATTCGCTGGGAAATGTAAAAGAAAATATCAGCTGTCATTAATTGAAGACAGTTACTTCTGTTAAACAAACCAATTAATATTAAAATTGATAAGAAGTTAGTAATCCCCAAATGAGAAAATTGAAACGTCAGAAGCAGGAGCTCATATTAAATTTTCTTTTAATTAAGATTGAATAATTTGAAAAGTCGGACATTAAATCAGCCGACAAATTAGAAATTATGAGATTACAAAATTGAATGACAGTAATTAAAAGTTTGAAATATTTTAACATGAAACTTTTGATTCTTTCACTGATATAATGAAGATTAATTATATTTTGAAAATGTTCAAATATTTCTTCAAAAAATTCATACCCTGCAATTAAAATTTTTTATATTTGAATTAAAAGGGGGCTTAAAATGAAAAACATAATGAAGCCTAAAATTTAGCTGCACTGCCATTTTCTGGATGAACTTGACGAGCGTGGCATTCTTGAAATTCTTAATATTCCGTGCATATCATTCCACAAATTTCCATATTTTCCCTCATAGTTCATGCGAGGTAATTATCTAGTAAACATCCACTCCCTTAATGATGAACTGAATCCGGAACTTTTCGCAGTGCAAATAATTCCAGAGCCACAAGAGTTCACTGAACTCTGTAATGCAACTTAACCTATTTCACCACCTCTGTTTACGAGTTTTGTATTTGTTTTCAGTCACCAGGAAATTTATTCTGTACGTGAATGGGGTTATTTGCACCCTTTTTAGTTCTTTATCAGACGTAAAATTTATGATGTAACAATAACATGTACTAAACTACATTAAATCTATTACAGATATAACAAAAAGATTATATTATATTATCAGTTTTCAATATAATTTTATAGTTTAAAATTTTAAGATTTGTCCATAGTAAATTTGTTTTGATATGTCTTGGTTTCGAAATTTATAACCCATGAAATATTGAACAGTAATATGCACAATAGTAAAATTTTCTCGTATTTATTACTTTCTTCGAGGTGACATGTTAGTAAAATTTTGATAGCTAGTGTCATCCAAATAATATTAATAACATTTATTTTAGCTACACAATTAAAATAATATTTAATATTATTATAAAATTATATTTGAGGGTATCGCTCAGTTTATTCAATGACTTGGAACATGGAATTTCTGGTTCAATACCTACACAAAAATAAAAAATTTTCTTAGAATTTATCGAACTTTTTGGTAAACTAAGGATATAAGAAAAATTTTCTGAAAATTTACCAAACTTTTTAGTAAATAATACTAATTGCTTAGTACATAATCTTGTTTAATTTCTTAATTATTATGACATTTTCAGAAAATGCAACTTATATCTTCAGCTTATCTAATACTACGGTATTTTTATTTTTCGTGTGTAATTAGTTAAAGATCATAAGGCAAATAATGCTTTTATACATTTACGCTTTAATAAATATGAGTTATCTGTACTATAGTGGTACCTAGTCCATTACGATAAAGATTTTTATTTGTCAATGGCAGTAGGGAAATCAGTGTTGACAACGTGATATATTTCCTGCTGATAGCTTTTAAACCTTTCCAGTAGAGAAAGAAACATTTTAACAGGCTTCGGGATAATTTTGTGATAATTGGAATATTCACACAAAATTTTTGGTTAGAATAGATCTTGATAAGTTGAAAACACTCTATACGTCCATGAATTTGGTTGTTCATGTTAGATAGCTGTGAAATCACAACTTCGAATATTTAACTGCCTTTTTGATTGGTGCTGCCACCAAATTTTTCAATACAATATTTTATTTTAGACTATGTTGTGACTTTACAACACTCCCGGTATTTTGTACAAATAAATATTTATATAAAAGGTTCCATAATATTTTCTACATACATTTGTAAATGTTTTATTCGATCTTTCTTTTGTTGAATGACAAAAACAATAAATATGTTCGATGTTTATTGGACATGCTTCTAATTTTAATGCAGAATGTTTCACAACTTCAGGATGAAAATTAAATGGCAGAAATTATGTGATCATCACGAATCAATTTTTTTTTAATTCGTAAATTTATTTGCACATGGCATAGCATTTTTAGTACCGCTTGTTTCAATTAAACATTTAGTCCCGATCTTTACGCAATATTTGTTTATATACAATGAAATTTAACATTTAACATGTTTATTTATAACTTAAGTTAGTTATTACTTTTAAATAACCTAATTTTTGCTTTGCTAATAGTTACTAATTAAAATACTTAAAATGTTTACTTCATGTACGTTTTAATAATTTTGCGAATTAAAAAAATATGAATTAATCGAAATCAGTAGGTAGGTACATCATATAGTGTCTTGGAATTTTATATGAATCCTGAAGGTAAAAAATATTGAAATTGAACACATCAAACTGATCTACGCAACTAATGTCTTCTTCAAACCTTGTATAATACTGAATTACCCCGTTTTTAAATTTGAATATTTATAGTAATTATTTAGTTTCACTGCGAAATAACTTAATAAAATAATAAGTTTATATAAAATCATTGTTGGGCTCCTTCATTAACTAAAAACAACATATATTTTTTTAAAAAAGGTAATCAATTCTTTAAGACACAATAAACATAAATATTGATATTTCCTGTAACACTCTGCTTTTGTACAGGTATCTAGGTAAGCCTCTAAAGTGGAGAAAGAACACAAGAGTAAAGTTTAAAATTGTAACAGTTGTCAAATGAGGATGTCCAGATGTTATCTTCTAAAGTTTGATGCGATACCACTGAGCTATTTACTTAAATAAAAGACAGCGCATTATCTACTTGTTAATGCATCTTCTTTCAGGTTTCAGTACATTTTGCTTGCCACTTACAAAAAAGTTATATTTTAAAATGTCAGTTAAAGTGAGCGTTAAAGTTAAATCATGTAATAATAAGTATATATACAACAGCAAAATGTCATGCGGATAAAAAATTAAATTATCATAATTTCGCAACAATCCTTAGTAAATCGTGTTCATGTTGTCGGGATATGTTACAGTGTGACAATGTCTGCGAGAGCCGAGACGGCGACTAACATTAAATTTATAGCGGCGCTACGGCCAGCCGTCGTGGCGCCAGCGTCATCTCTCATCTCCCTCCAACACATTCCGCTGCTAGTGTAGCCATCTCTCTCCCAACCACTGCCACGCATGTCCTGGCTGATGTAACAGTTACACTTTCTCTGAATAGACGGAATTCATTCTTTTTTATTCGCGTGCCGAAGCATTGATTATAATTTTATCAGGGTGACGTAACGTAGTTTTGCTCGATTTTGAATGTTATGTGAAACATCAGTGTGAATTATTAAATTAATTACGTTGTCAAGATAAATTTAATAAGGGAAAAGTGCAATTTAACACTTCATGAAAGTGATTTTCTGTCATGATTGTCAACTAAAATAAAACGATTTTTGTACAGCGACCGGCGACGTTCTCGCCGTAATTGAGATGCAAATTTTTTCGTTTAAAGCGGCCGTGGAACGACTATATTCGCTTTATGAATATTTATTCAGTTTGAAAGAATGCAAACGTAAAAGGATTAAAAAACGATGCTATTTTATTTGCTTGCTGCTGCTGTATTTTTAATCTAATTACGGTTTTAATTTAACTTCTACTTTTGCAACTTTTTTAATCAAAGCTAAATAATTGCCACGGATAATATCTTTACTGTGCAAATTCACTGTGCCATAAAATCATTTAATTCACATGGAACTCGAACTTGTTGTACTTATAACGAGTTTACGCGCAGTTTAAATACCTACATTAATTAATTTCATTCATAAACGTTGGCATGTGGCTTTCAGATTACGTACATGAAAACATATCAGGTTTCCAAAAATACCAACTAGAATTTAGCAATTATAAAGTGCATAAAACTTACACCCGTTTTCTCTCTTCACTATTTCCAGCATGATTTTAAAGTTGCGCTGCTATTTAATATTTGAATGTAGGATTATATTATCTATGAAAATTATTGAAGTATGAGTAATTTACTTTAAAATAATTGGAAGTGAAGGCTGCGGAAAATCTTTTGGCAATTGAAACAGAGTACAAAATCCAACTAAACGGTTGTTGTAGTGTTAAATAATTTAAAGGGCCATTGACAATACCATGCAAAGCTGGATTGTTGTCATAAAACAATAGTTACTGTCGCGCTAACCACTAAATAACGATTCGGTACTCTACCCGGTAGTTCCATCTCGTTAATTTTACAACCGCAGAAGCAGCCAGGGCCGTAACGAGGGCAGAACGAGCGGTATAAAATAAGCTTTATTTTAGTGACTGAAATAAGGTTGGAAAAAAATAATTATTTGTTTCACTAGGCACCAAAATATCAGATTTACATCAGAGGCTGTCGATTTTAGAATGAATAATAATTTAGTGATTATTTTTAATACCAATTTTTTGTCATCAAATTATGTTGAAATGCGTTTATTGGATGGTTGCTATGCGTTTGTTGAGCAGTTGCTATGTAAAAACAAATTTGCTATTTTTATATAATTTAATTCCTAATCAATTTATTACATAAAATTGAGAGTGATGAATATGTATTTTCTACTTCTGTATGAATATATCCCCATTATTTAAATATATTTTTTGATTAATTCACGATAGTGAATAATGGATTCCTAATTCACTCTGTTCGACCAAACACAGAACTAGAAATCAATTATTCCTGTTTATTTTAAAGCCGTGATGAGGATCACCAAGCTACAGCCGTGTGACAGTTGAGAGTGTAGTTAGTTGTCATTGTGTATTTTAATGTTGTCGTTTATCAACGTGTGTTTTCAATCGATTTATATCATTTTTAAAAGTTATTTCCGAAGTTACAGGAGTAAAAAAGTAAAGTATTACATTCGGGATTATGGTCATTATTAACTCGGATGAAGTTTACAGATGCAAACTTTATCTTCGTGAATAATGACTATAATAATTCCTCATATATTAATATACTATTAACTAATTTAATTTTTTTGTATTCTTAAGATACGCGATAATTGGAAAATGTGAATTGAGGTTATGTTGATGAAATATAGAAATGTCAAAGTTGTTTCCACCATAACAAAAAAAGACAGTAACAGTGACCTTTTACAAACTGTTAGATGTCAAATTTCGCATTTTTAATATAATTATATATAATAATATAATTGGCAAAAGTCATGTTTATGGAAAATCAAAAATATAATTACTTAAAATGGCTATTTAATTAAAATTATGTTATTTTATAATTCAAATTATAGTTGCAAATAATTCAAAAATCAAGAACCATATGAACTCATGTGATAAAATCAACGCAAATCGATCTGTTTTAACCACTGGCGTGGCTAACAAGTGTTATTCACCCTTCTAAATTCCATTGAGGGTGAGAACTTTGATCTCGAAATACAGATACTTTGTTTATAGTTTTATTTAAAATACTTATAAATTAAAAAAGAATTATTCAAATAACAGAAAATATTATATAGTGTAACCTAGTTTCTAGCTCCTAGCATACTTGTAGTTCGAGGATTCCCATATTTTATATCAAAGTAGGTAACAAAATATTTCTCAATTATTGGAACTCTGTTTAGAGTATATCTCGGGATGTTTCATATTTTAGACTTTGTATTCTAGTTCTTATCTCAATGAATTACTCATTAACAATCACATGAATCTGATAAAAATTTCCTGTTATTTAAAAATTTATAACAAACATCCTTCTTCGACAAATATATATATATATATATATATATATATATATATATATATATAATATATATATATATATATATATATATATATATATATTCGTAAGTTGACTAGTCTAGGTAATTAATTATTACAGTAATAATCGAAGAAACTTAAGTGGCTTTAACCAAGATTATCAGTTTTCATGAACAAAAGTTGACTGATGTTATTTCTTGTTTAACAATTATTTGCAGAAATTTTTTTCCTAGTTTTTGTAGCCAACGCTGAAATTCTTGATTTAAAAATAGGATTTTAATTTTTAAAGATCTATCAATACAAATGTTTAAAATAATAATAATAAAAAACAGAAATTAATTTGCACTACAGTGTATTATCACCGCACTTTATTAAAAACCAAATTTATTCATTTCTATTTCTTCCAGAAAAGCTCAGTGCGGCTCTGATGGCAGCGCTGCGCTGTGGAACAGGGATGTCACGGGGATGGGATGTAGGGTAGGCGTGACGTTTGAAGAGATTTGGGTCGCCCGGGGTAAACAATCTCTGTGATGCTGATTCTCTCGATGATGCGTTATCAATAGAATGAGAACAACAGACTAATGGAACATTACACGATTTGTATTTTATTGTATTTTTAGATTTACTGAATTGATGTTTAATATTTGAAAAAGGAACTGCATATATTTGATTTTGGTAATTAGGTGGGAGGTGGTGATAAACAGGCAGAATTCAAAGGTTCAAAGTACAAACCTGACTTACTTTACTTTAAACTAAAAGAACTTGTACTCAGTGGCTGAACATATGAATATTGGAAAACCAATAAAAACAGCAGAAACGTTGATAAGTTATTTTTATTTGTGGTTATATCTACATACGCCATCCCCGATCTGCAACTTGTACTACTGAGTCAACGTGGTTTTAGTATTAATGTAACAATCAATATTGACACCCTTGGAATTAGTATCGTTATGCATAGTCCACGGAATTACAAATGTTTTGAATCGCATATAATCGTATTTAATACATTGATTTGTCAGTAATTTATTTGTTCTCATTTCTCATAGCAACTATAATTACTGTATAAGGTAATATTGCCAATATTGTTGTTTTGTGTGGCTAGTAAACTATGACTTCCAGTTTTGTATTTCTAAGCAAAATTAAATGTAGATTGCTTGATTGGATAGGTAAATGAAATATGAAATATTCTTGCAGGGATCAGTCGTTTTAATAAAATTCTATAGCACACCAACATTACAACTTTAATTAAGTTTTCATCTTCATTTGATGTCGAAACATTTGTGCGTTATTCAATTTTTAAAATTTTGTTTCCATAACAAAGCTGTTGCAACACTCAAAGGAGTTTCGTACCAGCTCTATCGAGTTTTATAATTGTGCAGTACAATTTATATTTTCAAGGTCGTTAACTCGACTGAAATGACATATATCAAAAAATTAAATGTCACACTTTGCTAAATAAATAAATACACATTGTAAGATAGTTATTTTTGTATAATTTTGAAAAGCAGAAGTAAGAAGAAAAAGAGATATAAAAGTAAGGTTAAGTGTTGAATTTTCAAACGTCACATCAGTGTCGCCAACTAACACAAAACTTCCTGAATTCTGAAACATGGATTATTTATTAAAATGTGCAAAAAAGCGCAAAATATAATAAATAGTATAAAGAACTCGTTTCATAATTGTCGTTTATTTTGTTCGAAGGGCTGGGTCACTCCGCTTCTCAAAAATAAAACGTCAATTATGAAACGTGTTCTTTATTATAGTATTATTAAACTATCTGATTTCTCCAAAAACATTTCAATTTTCATGTTACCAAAATGATGTTAGCTTCAAGCAATATTATGGAACTTATAATAAGCAATAATGGACATAAATTCGTCTATTTATCCACACATAGACAAAATTTTATGAGAAATTGGTTAATAGATTTAGAGGACCTCAAATTATGAATTTCCGGGAAAATCTCAGAAAGGGAAAGTCTCAGTATCCCTTGCCTATTCAATATAGATTCCCTCAGAAGTAACTAAAATTTTTCACATAAGTTATTTTAAAAGAAAATTTTGTTATTATCTTTTAATAGAAGTTTTTTAAGGTGTGTGGCGTGTTCATTATATTGTTCTTTTGTACATCTGGTTTGATTTGGCTGCTCGCTGCACTACTTGCGTCGGTATTGCAATTATTGCACCATCAAAAGAAGAATTTATTTTAAAATGTCGTGCCCGTTGCCAACAACTGTTTCAATTAATTATAAACTCGTTAATTGAAGTTCAGTATTCCGTTGTAAATTTTCCAAACAAATGTTTCGTTGTGGGATGAAATATGAGGCGTATTAGCCAGGTGGCCTAGTGGCGCAATAAATATGTAATTTTAGTATTGCTTTTAAACTTTCAAAACCTTTTAAAAGGTTCTGGGTGAGCCAATTTACTTTCATTATTTGTTAGAATAACTAGAAGAATAAATTAGAAAAGTTTATTATTACGCAGTTACATATTCTATAAATAAATAAGATAGTCATTGGGTCTCTTATTATTTTATAAGAAAAGGGTTAAATTGGAGCTGCAATTATTTATTTAAGAGCAGAAAAAATAGATTTTTAAAAATAAATTACATATAAACTTAAGACTATACAAATTTGAATCTTTTAGCTGGTATTGTTTGTTTTAAAATCTTATTTTAACGGTTATAAAATAGCTGGAATAAATAGTTCTGTGGTAGCTCATTGTCAATCATGAGATCCTGAGTTCGAATCTCACAGCGAATTATTGGACAAATTTTCACCATAGAAAAGCTATCACTGAATATTCTCTTCCACTTTCATGTACAAATATAAACGAGATAAGCTCTAAGCAAAATGCCACATTCAGAATTGGGTACAAGGGGTAAAGATATATTTGTTTAATTTAACTTGGTACCAATTTATTTTAGGTAAGTGCCTGACAGCGCAAATACCAGATAAATGAAAAATATTGTACCGAAATTAATGTAAAAATTATACCATCTCTCATCAGTTATCAAACATAGTAATTGGAGCTAGTAAAACTAGCTCTCAGTAAAATCAAGTGTTTCACAAGACTCTTGACCTTGTCTTGAAATCAAGACAAGACCAAGACAAGAAGTATTTTATATTTCCCAAGACAAGGCAAGAAAGTATCATCAAGAATCAAGATTTCTTGATAATAAATTTTTAGTTCCGCATTTAGAATTAAAATATAAAAATTTGATATTCATTTGTTAATAAAGTGACTTTAAGGTTCGTTCTCCTTTAGTACACAGGTTTTTAACACCATCAGGCGGCCTTAATGAGAACCTCAAAATTTTGTAAATGTTTTATATGTGATGTCAAGATTTATATATACATTTTATGTCGCAAATATATTGTTGATACTTGCCGAAACATCTACGTAAGAAACATTTAACTAAAACGCTACACTCTTGAGCGTTCGGATTGGATAAAACGATAGAGAAAGGGGATTCCCCCAAAATGTCAAGAATTCTTGAATCAAGACAAGAAATACATTGTCTTGAAAATCAAGTCCAAGACAAGAAGTGATCATCAAGACAACATTGTCTTGATGAAACACTAGTAAAATTAAAATAAAATCTGATAATCATCACTTTTTTCGGTATAGTCGTAGTGGCATAAACTAATAGAAACCACACCACGTCAATTGGAAAGGCACATCTCTAAAGGTTTTTAATTTTATGGCAAAATATTACGCAATCATTTATCCTTTGATATATGATGCATCCAGTTATAAATTTATGAAAATAATAAGATGCAGCTCATAACCTCTGGGCTAGCCCAAAAAAATTAAGTAATAGTATTTAAACGGCGCAAAAATGGAATAAAGTTTCAAATGAACATTGTAGTTAATTTTATTTTACATTTTATAATATAAAAGGTAAAAGTCATTTTTAATGTAGCAAAGTTTACCCGAAATAATTATTTATTGAAATATTTCTCAAATAATGTGTATTTACTTTTGTGAATTTTGGAAAATTTCTGTTTGCGTTGTAATCAATACATCAAATAATATACAGGGTGTTATTTTCAAATAGAACCAACAAATATCTCGGTTATTTATCAACTTTACAATTTATTTCACATAATATTATTTATACATCAACATATAAGCTAATTGATAGCAGATGTACATTCACGATATCATTACCGATTCGCTAGTAGGTAATTAATATCAACATTGTAATTTAAAATGGAACATACTATATTTTTTTACAAATTTGAAAAGTATGTTAAATTTTATTAAAAATATAAAGACAATAGCAATTGTCAATTGTTTCATAAAAAACAGCCTCAGAATAATAACTAAGTTATTAATTCATTGAGACCGGCCAAGCCAATCAATCGGGAACTACAGACGCGTTTCGCTCTTATTGGAGCTCATCAGTGTAGTGAACCCACCAGCTGCTGTGAGGCAGTGGTACCGATGACTGACTTGGCGAGATCTAAGATCCCAACAGATTGGTAAATGGCTCTGAGAAGTAAATAAATACTCTCAGAGCCATCTACCGAAACTTCAACAGAAGTAAATTTTCAAAAAGTTGAAAATTGTCTATGAAACAAATATATTAAAAATATAAAGACAATAACAATTGTCAATCTGTTGGGATCTTAGATCTCGCCAAGTCAGTCATCGGTACCACTGCCTCACAGCAGCTGGTGGGTTCACTACACTGATGAGCTCCAATAAGAGCGAAACGCGTCTGTAGTTCCCGATTGATTGGCTTGGCCGGTCTCAATGAATTAATAACTTAGTTATTATTCTGAGGCTGTTTTTTATGAAACAATTGACAATTGTTATTGTCTTTATATTTTTAATATATTTGTTTCATAGACAATTTTCAACTTTTTGAAAATTTACTTCTGTTGAAGTTTCGGTAGATGGCTCTGAGAGTATTTATTTACATCTCAGAGCCATTTACCAATCTGTTGGGATCTTAGATCTCGCCAAGTCAGTCATCGGTACCACTGCCTCACAGCAGCTGGTGGGTTCACTACACTGATGAGCTCCAATAAGAGCGAAACGCGTCTGTAGTTCCCGATTGATTGGCTTGGCCGGTCTCAATGAATTAATAACTTAGTTATTATTCTGAGGCTGTTTTTTATGAAACAATTGACAATTGTTATTGTCTTTATATTTTTAATATATTTGTTTCATAGACAATTTTCAACTTTTTGAATATGTTAAATTTGCTTTATAATCACGTAAAATAATTAATATTTTACATTATTAAAAATTAAATGGGGGCACTTTAATTATCCCTTAACACAGAATATTCAAGCCAAGATGCTGCTTCGAAATATAACTATTTTTTATATGTTTTTGTCGATAAGGATCTGTAACTATGCGATTATTTGTTGACCCCGGAAATCTAACATATTAAATTAATTTTTATACCTAAATAAGTAAGTAATTTTTAAAGTTGAAACTTGTTGATAAAAAAGGTAATAACAATTTGTACTGTTTGTTGACAGAAGACATTTACAGTATTATCATTGTGTTATTAAAATTATATATTTTATTTTTTCGAAGTTGATATTAATAACTAATAACCCGGAAATGATATCATGAATGTATATCCGCTATCAATGTTGTTGTATAAATCATGTCATGTAAAATAAATTGCTAAGTTAATAAATAAGCGGGATATTTGCTAGTTTCATTTGAAAATGACATCCTATATATCCCCTTATTTTTTGTAGTAATTTGAATATGTATTTGTATTTATGTAAATTAAAATAAAATTTGAGCTCAGTGATGCAATTTTAATTGCTTAATTTGACCCGGAGTTAAATGTAGTTTTACATGTCTGATGTAAATACTTTTTTACCAATTTCATCTTTCTAATTTATCTAAATGTAATCATATTAAACGGTGAAAACACCTAATTTCAAATAAGTGATGTAAGTAGGTAAACATTTTTCAAGGCATGGTAAGAAGTTCGTGTGAAACCATATTGACTGGCTACAGCCTAGTGATTTCACATTCCGCCCCTACAAAATGGAATTCATGCCTTATCGGTGGACATTCAGACATTCTTACAGTTTAATACCTCAAATATGAATATTCTTTGCATGGTATATTGAATAAACAATAGCTAGATAAGAGTGTGTGTTTATAAACGCGGTCACAAAAGGTGAGTTAAAGTTAAGCTGGCGTTATGGCCATCGTAAAAATGCTGGGACCTTTATGAAGCGTTCGTGCCGACTCGCTAAAGTCAACATGAAGTGCTGGTAGGTGCCGCGGCCCAGATAATGTTTGCTTGTTAGTTTGTAGGTATTTGGAGCTAGAGCAAACATCTTGTCACCTTGCGAATACTTCAGTGGAGGCACTGGAGGCTTCCAGCTGATAAACATCTGTTTACTTTTGAATAATTTTGCACTTCAATGTTTTGTGTTGTATAAAGTACTAGAAAATTATTTTTATTTGCCATTACGTTTCTTGACAAAACATACATTGCTACTGAAAATGCTACCACAATAATAATAAGCAATATTTTCTTTTGGTGTGCTTTGATGAATTAAATTTACATAGATTTATATAAAATATAAAAACAATATAACTTTTTATTAAGGAAGGAATTTCTATGTTACCACTGTGGTGCTTCCTCCATATTACTGGGAGCGATATAAATATATCATTAACCGAGAGCAGTGAAAGCAGAGTGCCACATCCAGAATGGGTAATGGCGTAATGATATATGTATTTATTTTTCGGAGGAATTTAAATTTTAAAATGTTACCATGGATTCTATTACATTAAATTTAAGAACTACAAGAGTACAAATCAAAGTTTCATTATCAAAAAATTGACGAATTAAAATAAAATAATTAAGAATTTATTTCTGAAATGAAGGTCCAATTTTTTTTAGGTAAATGCAGCATACAAGCCATATTTTTAGTACAAATTATTTTAGAGGATTGTTTCATGTTTATTAAATGTCTTGCTGTCTAAAAAATTCGATTTGGAAAAATCACAAATATTTTTTTCTATTCTTTCTTATTATTATAAGTTCTAAACAAATATAAATGTTTAAAACAAGACTTCAATATGTAATGAAATTTAATTGTTTTATTAAAGTGCAACTGACAGCGCAGTAGTTCCATAATTCGTCAATTTTATATACAAGCATGTAAGAATCTATATTTTTAGAGTTTAGGAATATAAATAAAAATAGTACTGTACTGGTAATACTAGGTAAAGGTTTCTTAATTGTGAAAAAACGTCGAAGATCATCTTATGTTGAATATTTCTATTTGGATTAAGGGAAGCTTAAAAAACAAAATCTGTAGCTAATAAGTAAATTAATAACTCATAATAATAATAATAATAATGACATTAAAGATGACAGTTCACGGACTGTTAACAGTCTGTAAAGTGTCCTTTTATGCCTAGGCTGTAAAAATATTTTACATAGCAACCGCTTTACAAACGCATAACAACCGTCAATAAATACATAGCAACCGTTCAACACATACATAGCAACGAAATTTGACAGCGATAACCTTCAAAATATCTATATAAAATAATCACTAAATTAATACCAAATAGTCAAGAAAACTATGATCGCTAGTCAGAACGCTGATTAAGGGCGACTAACTAGCAGTTGACTATCTGTGTTTTTCAGCTGTCAAACCTTCTTACATGATTATTGAGAAAAATATTTGAAATAGAAGTGGTAGAATATTTAATTCTGTATGTCTTTTATTTGAAGCTTATATCTCTAAAATAATTTAGGCACGCTTGACAGCGTAAAATGAAGTTAGTCAACTGCTTGTTAATCACTCTTAATCGGTTGTTCTTACTAGCAGTCTATGTGTTCAACTCGGCATCAAACACATATTTATAGCTTCGGCAGCCTTTGCGAATCTGGTATTTTGAAGCCTAGTTAAACAAATAACTATTATAGGATATATTTATAGGTTATTATTGCGAAAAGAACCTTCAATACGGGAATTAGTGACACAATGACTAAGAAATCCTTCGAGAAAAAGAATACAAGAAACATTTAAAAATATTAGTTTCCAAAATGAAGTCCCTGGCTAGGAATAAAGATGAATAGGGAAAATTAATGAAACAATTGCACGGAACAAATCTCAACCTCAACATCTATTTTGAAGATAAACCTTTCGATAATGAATAAAACATATCGAAATAGACCTAGAAAACTTCTAAATATCTCAACAACAAAAAATACATTATTTATTTTATCTCTTTCTCATATAAATATATACTTTAGCCATCAAATTTTGGCAAAAACGCATCTAAATCTATTATTTATCGTAATGTAACGTTCGTGGGTTTAAAACGTTTTTCCGAGTCCGAGTCATCTCAAAGACTGACTGACTCAACTCGACTAACTGAGTCCGAGTCAACTAACTGACTGACTGACTCAACTCGACTAACTGAGTCCGAGTCATCTAAAAGACTGAGTGACCGACTCCACTAACTGAGTCCGAGTCAACAAACTGAATGACTGACGGCTGCCGGCGATTCCTTTTATATACCACGTTTCTTGTTTCTGGAAGCTTCGGGAATATTCCCTATTATGGAGCAAACGACTTGTGCGAACCCGCAAACGTTGCGTCATTCACTCGGCGGCGCGGCGTGGCGGCGTAGGCCGGCAAGCTTCAACTTGTCGCTGCCGCGTTCGTTACAGTAACGTTTCTATCACAAATTGAAATATAAAAGTGCTTCTGCAGCACGACAGAAAAACATTTTCGAAGAATATAAACTTCCAATATCATCTGGGTAGTAAAATGCAAACTGTATGTTTTCAGCAAGTTTGAAGTTTTCATTCGTTCGGAGAAGGCAAGCCAATGCCAAAAACATAAATGTCACAGTATCCGATACAATTTTGCAGTCTTTCAAAGTATGAGTACAATCACATTTCACTAATATTGATTTATTTTCAGAATAATAAAATATATAATTCACCGCTGCCACCATTATTCGTATTGGGGAGAATAAAAAACGAACTTGCAGTCAAATTATTTAATAAAACTATGCCGACGTTTCGGCAGATACAACTGCCATCATCAGGGCTCTGTTAATGTAACATAGTGAACGTAATTATACTTATGTTCAGCTCCATACGTCACAAATACCTGGTGAATTAATATGAAGGTATATTTTAAATATAGTACATTGTATTTGTATATAAAATAGAATTGTTACGTTTGAACAGCAAGATATTATGCGGTTGCTAGATAATAGTAAAAAAAAGCTATTTAGTTTTATTATAAGTACGCAATAAATAGAACCACTTACTTATATAATAAAAATTGTTTATTTCATGCAATAACAATAAAAAATGTAATTTGTTTTATCCCAGATAATCAGGATAATCTATATGTCACTAACATTCTATTTCACTGTCAAAATACATTTACGTTAGGGAAATGGCTGCGTAATTCAAGAAAATTAATAGTTATTATTTCTATTTTTTGCTATCATTACGTGTACAATATTTCCAACAAGAAAAATATTTTCTTTTATTGCTTCAATGCACAAACATAATAAATTATAATCTAGAGACAATATTTACCATAATGAAATACAAGTCTTCAAGAACTACTACTAGAAAAAATGACAGCGGAAAGAAATAAAAAGCATTAAATTTATACAGTACAACTTCGAATTCTTAATGCATTTCTATCAGGCACACAATCTAAACATGAAAAATTCTATAATAAATTACAATTTAACAAGATTGTAAGTGTAAATTTGTTTTCAGTAAACTTTAACACGAAAGTATACCTCTGCATAATTATTTATTTATCATGTAAAATGACAAATAACAGAGAAAAACGTTATAAAAAATATATAAAGCATATAGTTAGTTGTCACGAAATGTATTTACAGCGTTTCATATGTTATAGTTTCACTTAATTAGAAAAGTATTTAATAAAAAATGCATTTTCTGGTCATTCGTAACATTTCATTATCGTTAAAGCTTCGTTACTGAGGAAACATTTACGCATTACTGTAAATTAATAATTGCAAATGTAACTTTCAAAATTTAACGAAATAACGTTAATAATTATTTCTCTTGCTCTGCATTAGAATAATATGGTCTAATGGGGTCTTTCACCATATTTAAATATTTTTTTTAATGAAACTTTATCTAAATTGAAGACTATCTACACTTTTAAAAAGTCTTAATTGTTATTCATTAAGCCACAATGATTTTTTTTAAATGTTATTACGTCATTATAGATGTATTGGTGGATCTCAAACAGTAGAGATTTAAATAATTTTTGACACATAAATGTTCTATTTTATTGTAATAATAATAATAAAATAAGTAAAAAAATATATGACTGCAATTATTTACTCTTTTAGATCCAGCAACACCTCTACAATGACGTCACAACATTTAAAAAAATCATTGTGGCTTAATGAATAACAATTATGAATTTTTAAAAGTGTATAGTCTTCAATTTAAATAAAGTTTCATAATAAAAAAAAAAAAATGGTGGAAGAACCTATTCCTTTTAACTTCAAACTGATTTTCATTCTGGCATATACTGTATTTGAATAAAATTAATTCTAAATTTGTATATGATCCACTGGATATCATTATCATCTACGTCTACGTATTACGCCGATATAAGGCCAAGATTTTAGGTTCGCACAATTAAAATCGTGTAGTTTTAAAAATCTTATGATATTTAGGATGAAACGAACAATATTTTTCAAAAAGATGATAATTCAAATGATGTCATTGCGTGTATTACTTAACCATGATTGTAAAAAAGTGGTTGTGATTCGGAACAGATTATGTTATGAAAAATTAGACAATGACCACAACAGGACAAAATAAAATAAAAAACATAACACAACACAGAAGCCTACGGATATAATCAATTCAAATTACAGTCACCAACTTAACTATTCCACCTAAAATTTTCCATAATGGAAACTATTTTTATAAAGAACTGACGGCTGGTAACTGCACTACGCGAAAAAATATATCACTTACAGGGATCTGCATAACAGATGGCTACAACCATAATGTGTCAAAGGCATGATGATATATTTATTTATTTATGATATAAATGAAAGCGGAATCCGAAAAAATAGTGTGTACACTTGTTCTACCGAATCACAACTTTAGTAGGTATAAAATATTGTTTTACAGGGAGTATATATAATTGCATAAATTGTTTACCTTACTGACGATTTATAAAAAATAATGATTTTTTTATGTTACGGGCATCAACCTATTATATTTTTAACGTTACTTACTTATTTTACAAAATTTTAATATATTTTAAACTATAAATACTTCGTATAAATATAGAAAATATTTATTTTAAGAGATTATTTGAATAAATAATACCAAAACTAAATTAACCCTCTATTGCATACTGTTCCCGATCGGGAACATAAAATTTATAATTCTTCTTTCCTTTTCTTATACAGTTTACATTCATGGCAATCATGTTGTAACATTTGGTAACATTATATACACTTTGTCAATTGCCAATTAAGTTATTCCTCCCAATTTGACCAACATAAAAAAAAAAATTGAAATGGAAAAAGGATAATTACAGAAATTGAGATATAAAATGTAAAATTTGAAGGAAGCAGCTTATTACCTGCTGATATATTACAGCTAAATACACCTTTACAAAATTTCCAAAAAATTTTTTTATCTGATACGTAAAGATGACCTAATAGACCAAAGTTCTATTGTAAGTTGAATTTGTTCATAATGTTCCCAATAGTGAACAAAACTTAAAATTTTTTTTTTTATTTTTGGAAAAAAATTATGTAACACACTTATTTTAAATATATGAATATTTCTTTTGTAAAAAATAATGTTTCTGAGCCCTTATTTAAAAAATAATAATTCATGCAATAGAGGGTTAATATTACATATATCCCGTTATGGAGCTTGTGCGAAATAGATATTAGCCCGCATTTTAATATTTCACAACCAATATAAGGAGAATTAATAATTTAATTCACTTAACCTACATTTCCAATTTTATGAATACAATTAAACCAATAATTGGTTGTATTCACGTAGATACTACTACATTTACAATCTAGTTAGTACGCATTATAATATTTTATTTTGCATATGAAAAGAAATATTTACGGCAATAGAGATCCCTAATTGAAAGTAAATATTTAATTTTATTTTGATAACGGCATGTATACACAATATGCGCGCTCTAATTAAATGTCTATCTACTTGAACATGTCCTTCAACCTTTCAAAAAATTACATAATAATATTTAATATTTAAGTTGTATTTCATGGATAAAAACATGGAGTTCATATATTATTCAATATTTGTAGTGAATATAAAAGAGCGCCACCCCTCCTCAAAAATAACAAATGTATGTATCATTAATCGTGAGTTCTGTTACTAAGCAACGATACATACAAACTTCAGATAAAAATCATTTATAAACGAACTGACTGAAGGAGCCATGAATAAAAGAGGATAATTATCAAGTTTATTTTCACTTCGGTTTCTAAATATAGCTGATGTGTTAATAATGGGGATATTTACACATTGATACTATTTAATTGGGCGCAATAAAACTTAAAACAGCTTATCAAAGCTCAAAGGAAATCGAGATATACAAAAACGGAAAGTTAATCAAAAATTTCATTAATACTACTAATTATTTTTTAGCTTGGTCTCAATTCTTACATCCACAGAAAATAATAATAATAGTGTCAAGTTAACTAACATCATTTTTTTTTTACTTGAATTAAATATAACAAAATAAACAAATAGTATGAATGCAGATTATTAACTGTTTAACTAACTAACCGTATTAACTAAATATGTTATTATACAAACGATGCTAAATTTAATTAATCTATAATATAAAACAATTATCTATAGATACATACATATTTATTCAATGTTAATTGATTGTTCATACTAGCGACAGGGTTAGCGAAAAATAGGTTTCTTAATTACCAATTACAAAAAGAAGAAAGTACGGTATATTTCGGGAAATCACCAATTTTATTTACATGAAGGTTTGAAAGATAAATATGCGTAGATCATCACGCAATTTATCGATTTTTGGATGTGATATATATGTTTAATGGATGAAATATTGGTTGTCATATCACGACCAATAAAAATATTATTTTTTTACTTACTGGAATAACAATAACGAATAATGCTACAAGGTCTTTGAACTGTATGCTAATAGGTAAAAAATCGATCCCATAAAATTTCTTTGCACCACTTTATAAAAGTGTTTGAATGCTCAGTTTATTTAAAACATAATGTTAGTAAAAATAGGTACACACATTTGTTTTGGAATTCAAATTCCAATATATAAACCAGGATATATAATTCTAGAATCCATGACATAACGGCATACCCCAAACAATTAATTACATGAAATTGTTACTAAACTAAAATAAAGCAAAAATAATTGTACAAATTTGATGTGCCCAGTACACTTCCTCCCGCCGTATATTTATTAATTAAATTATTCACCAATAAGCATCCGTCAACCATAAAATTGCTCGAAAGGAGAATGTTGTATTTTACATTTTGTAATGTTCTAGAAATGACATAAAGTTATGACAAAAATGCCATGTGATTCAAATAGAAATAAAAATATTTAATTACAATGAATAAAGATATAAATATTGTAAAAAAAACACCACAGTTTTCTTATCAAACAGTACACCACTTTTCAATTATAATATATGTCAAAAAATAATAATGTTTGTACCTATAACGTGCATCATTACCGAATTTCTAGCATGATTCCCTATACATCTCTACAGAATACAAGGGTAGATTCTATATTCCACGAATTCTATTAAAATAGGTTTCTACTTTCTACTTATAATCGAACTGTGGTAATACCTCGGACTGTGGATCGTGAGATAGTTTCAAATTTATCCCTGTAGTTGCCCTCCATTATCATCTTTGGGGGCTATGACTTGATGGCTGGTAAGTGATAACCGCACTTCATACGCAAAAATATATCACTTACCGAGAGTGCCAGATTCGTAATAGGTAAAAAGCGTGATAATTAATTAATTTATTTTATTTATGGAGCTGTAGTTCTTTTACACGTCGATGAGACGCTGTCTGTACCTACGTTGGGCATAATATTGAAGTTATTCCAAATTCTTAATTTAAACTAATTTTTAAAAATATCGAAACTCGAATACTATCTTAATTTTAGATATTTTATTATTCACGTATACGAAAAAGCGTAGTAAAATATAAACTATTATTCTGTAAACTGAGGATATAAGATGCATCTTCATTTTGGTAAATATGTCTAATTGTTACATAAATAATCGTGTTTAGTTTCTTTAATTGTTCTAAAATTTTCAGAAAAAGCACCTAATATCCTCAGCTTATCGAATAGCACGATACTTTTTTGCCCGTATATACTATTGCAATTTGTTTAAAACAAAATTTAAGTCTGCAAATTCTGACAACCGGTCAATATATCCTAATAATATTATATGTAGTTAATCTTACCTCGAAACTCAATAAGAATTAACACCACCAAGATTACTACTCTTATTGGTATTGTCCTTAATCCAACAACACAATTCAAACCCATATAGACATGCCTTCTTCTTAACTACACATGTACAAATTGCACATCACAGTCCAAAACTAATTACGCAATTTTTCACACATTCACAATAGCCGTAAACCTGCACTTTTTTACGAATTCACCACCAATAACATTTCCAACGCGTTCTAGTCGAACACAGGGAGACAAGTGAAGCACGTGTTGAACAGGAACCGAGCTCGCAGTGTATGTGTGGGCAATTGTTTCATGTTTCCCCTTAGGGTGGCTTGCGTTCAGAGCAGCGGTCACTGTGATCGCGATACGCACTGGCACGACCATATACGCACCTGGCGGGTTCGCACTACACTAGGGTGCACATAGTGACATGTGGTTGTAGAGTATATGAAGTGACGTGTATCACTGCGATTAATTAATTTGAGAATTGAGAAGGAAATAGAGGTTAATGTGATACATGATAAATCCAAGCCAATATGTAAACTATGTAATAAACATCGATTTTAATATAAATTCTTAATAAATTCATTATAACATTAAGTATGGACACACAAACTAGGATTGGCAGCTTTAAAAGTATATTCAAGAATGAGTTGTTTTGGAAACTACGCATTCCACAACTAAAAATTGAATTGAAATAACTATCATTCCATACGCCGGCGTATGGAATAAATTGGACGAATCAGAGCCGCATATTAGCACGATAAATGAAATATCTTGATTCAGTTACTGTGGTTACGTTTGTTTGTTTTAATTTTATTTATTTGAGTTTGACGTTTTCAACAGCTTTATATTTGTATTTTTTGTATAATTTCCAAAATCTTGTTATAGAAAGTATAGTCTACATTCTACAACATGTAATGGAATTGCATAACCCACACTCGCAAACCTTCGGCTCGGACTACAAACTTTTTGCTCGTGTGGAATATGTGCTATTTCATTTCTTGTTGTAGAATATACTATCCTCACATACCTTAAAATTAAGAAAACAAACCGTGGTAAGTTTTCTAAATAACAAGTGCAAAAAAAGTTTTATGAAATGAGTTCTTTATACAATTTTTTATAGTATGCGTCTTTTTTATAATAACATATTTGTTCTTAAAAAAAGTGCTTTATAAAATCAAGTTGATTTAGGGAAATTTGCATGTGTAATGTTGTTGTTGGTAACAGTTGATTGACATTTATTCAATAATTTCAAAGATTATGACAATTTTGATTTATGAGCATAATTTTAAGAGTAAATTTTGAATAAATGCCATCTAGTACTAACTTTCTAAAACAAAAACGCGTATCGAAAATGCTTTTAGGATTCGTAATTGGGTTTCATAATTATTTCATTACGAACGCCAAATTAAAAAAAGTTTAAAACATGTTATACAATAAAATTATAATTGATTGTATTTAAAATGTTTTCGGAGCAATATCAGTTCCTAATTACAAAAATATTAATTATTGTGTATCTACACCTCAAATATCACAGCCGAAAATTTTTCACTATAAAAAATATTTCCTCCACTTGCACCTCTGGGAACACGATTTGAGGGCTGGTAAGCATACCTCACTTGTAAATATATGCACAGAGATATGATCTAAGCTGGGTGCAACACCCAAAACTGTGTAAATGATGCAATGGTCTTCTGTTCTGAGGTAAGTTAAACAGAAATGTGTCAAATTACAAATGTTTTAAATACTATTTCGATTATTTAAAATTAAAACAATATCTTTTTCATCCGTGATATATTCAAGTCATGTATAAAAACGGGACAAATTTTGCTCCCTAATGAAATAAGAGGAGAAAGGCAGTAAAATTAAAATTAAATTCTGAATGTAAATTAGATTATAAATTAAATATGGCTAGTATAATAGATTTTAAAGCTACAATATGAATATGTGAATAATTTAGGACAAAATGCAAATAAAAGTATTACATGAAGTATTTTATATTTGAAAAATACAAATTAATGAAACAAAATACAATTTTATTTCCTATAAACGATATTTTAATTATCATGTTATTGACACATAAATTTTTAATAACATTTTAAAATAAGAAGTGCATTAAATTATCAAAGATTAATAAGTATTTTGTTCTAATTCTTTTATAGGTCACGGTCTTTTAATTCCAGTCGTGTACATTCCTTCTACAATCTACACTACAGGGACGTCCTCGTTTGCAGTACCCGAGGGATTCCAGTTGAAAATATAATTTTTAAGGCCACCTATTTTATTCTAATTCCAGAATATCCTCAGCAATCAAGTAATTTCTAATTGTTAATTGTCCTAATTGAAGAAAAACTATACATTTTCTGAATGAACACATGTTGCTTTTAAGTTAAATATTTATCTATTGAAATACAAGGTTTCGATACAATAAAGAACTTAAAACAAAAAATTCATTTCATTTATTACTATGTTCTGAAACTTTTCTATAAATCTATAATCTCTAAGTAAAGCCAAATCCTGTTCCTACGACAGTTTGTACAATATATTTTCATTTTACTATTCACATTGTTATCCTTCCAAACAGATATTAATTTTTTTTTCAGTATTGCTCATAAATCTCTCCACCTGTTGTTTAATAGTTATATAGATATCGTCTTAGTGGTTGGTACTATATATGCATAGTTCACGAATTCAATACTTATTTAAGTTCTAATCTATAACACAATTGAATATTGAATAGGTAAGCATCGGGCTGTAGATCATGAGATCCTCAGTTTGAATCCCGAAGTCGACAGTTGCCATTTTAACTTTACCCTTTTGATTCTCCTCCACCGACGTTACCCGACCGCGTACGAACATAAACAGTTCTGATTGGTCAGCATTAGCCTTATGCCTTAAAAATTGAAAAATTCTCCTATTTTATATAATGCTATTAAACTGCGCGGCTGCACTAGTACAGCAACATGTGTTGCTGTATGATTTAAATCCGAATGTTACGGCATAATGTTAATGTTAGGGTAAATTCATAATGTTACAGCTTACATAAACCACCCTTAAAAATACAATAACAGGATAAAAATCTTTTATAAAATAATACATTGGTGGAACATTAAACGTTGAACGCACCACGGGCGTTAAACGGACAATAGTGCCTTCTGTCAACGTACACACCACGAGCTGGAGGCCCTTGGCACACACTGTCACTCATGCGCACTTGATCCGTTCATTACTATTTTTTAACATGTTGTAATTTGTAAATGGGTACAGTAAGAGAAAATGTGTTGAACAACAATTGTAGATAATCATATTTGAAATATTATTCTAATAAAAAAAAAATTTCTTAAACCATAATTTACTGAGATATTTCAAAATAACTTGATAGGACTTCAAGTAAACTACCACTTCCGGTTATTGAATTATCACCAAAAATTAATCAACTCTTCCAAAAGAGATGCAATTAATTTATACAAATTATTAATATTTTCAGTTTAGTAGTTTTTGAGAAACCGTAACTCCAAAAATCCACACAGCCAGACAGACACACACACAGACATCATCACGAAACTATTAAAATCTTATTCTATGGACCCTAAAACGTGTTCAGTCACATTATCGTATTTTTAGTATGATTCCTATACTTCCCTTACACGTATGTGGCAGAATGTAAAAAAACGCTCTAATAAATTTATGTCAATAAGTTTACCTGTAACTAGGGTAATGACATTCGTATGTATACTGATAAAAAAACTCCCGGTATAAAAACGGTGTATATAATATTTATGGTCATCTGACGCCCTCAGCTCTCATATTCTGCATGTAATCTTTAAAGTTACATTAATATAGAATAAATGCGGAATGAAATTCTAAAGCCACTGAAATGGGCATCAAACTCAAATCGTTGTATCCTTAATGTCGCCATAGATAAGAAATATAGCAGACAAGTATTTTGATGTAAATTTGGATTCTCCAACAGTCAAACTTTATCGTAAAGATAAAATAGATATCCATTCCAAATTCATATAAATTTCCCAGATTTCAAGAGCAAAACTTCCATCCGTTCTGCTGAACCCCAATCCTGCTATGATACAAATCCAACGTCTTTTCAACTAGTGACTATGCGGATAGTTGTGGGGTGAACTCCATACCGCGTGGCTTCGCGTGTGTACTCTACTGTATGTTCTATTCTACGGACCGTCAGCGATATTGATTTCTTACGGCGTCGGCGGCGTCGGTGTCGTCGTTCTCCGTGCGTACGTGCGTGCGTTGTGTGTAGTGAGCGTACGTTGTCGGCAGGTCAAGCGTGGAGCGTGTGAGCGCGATTCTTCAATCTTGATTCTTACTTCAGAACGATTTGGTTTCGTTGATTTTTGGGACGGAATCTTGCGGATTGTTTCTGGTGACCTGATGCCTGTTCTTATTTTCCACTTCGTATATTTTCGTTTGTTGATTTCTTCTGCCACATTAAGTTTGTGTATTTTGTTTTATTTCTGAGTGGTAGTACGGGACTAGCGACTTTTTAATCTAATAAATTGTGGGCGCAACTGTCAAAACGAATGACATTTGTTATAAATTATTTCGCTACTCTTAGAAATGAGTTATCATTACATTATTTTTGTAAGAAAAACATAAGAGAATTAATTTAAGAGAATAAAATATACACCAACATAATTCTCGGAAAAATTTTCACCACATAAAAATTAGTCCTGAGGCTTCTTCTCTATAACATCCTTCAAGTCTCATTTTCACGATGATAATATATTATGATAGTATCATAAGACGGATAATGATAGTACTGTCATGTAAAGTGATGTCTACACAGTATTGGGATTTTATTATAGTAGTGTTGATAATTATGGAAAAATGACAAACAAGAAGCTATTAATTTAAACACTACCTACTGCTATTGTAGAAATGATTAAAATAAAAAATAATAAATAGACGAAATGTGATTTTCGTCACTTCTTGTTTGTAAGTACACTTGATGCTTCTGATGATCTGAGTTCTTTAATTGTAGTTAGGTCTCTCTTCGTCCAATTTTTGAAGTCCGCACATTTCTTTTTCTACAAACACGGAAATGTTTGATATTCTTTCTAGAACTATAGATCGTCAAAGCGTCACGCCGTCGATAGTTTTTTTTTTTTTTAGTATTGGCGGTGATAGATAGATAGATTCTCGTATTACTATCTAATGAAGCGAGATAGTGTGAGTCAGTGCTATACAGTGACTATCAAGAAGTCTACGGCATAGTAATAATTATCGTGATAGTTGCTGTCATGAAAACTATCATTGTGAAAATGAGACTTTAGGGTGGTGATTTGACTACTAATAACATTTCATGCCCCAAAATATATCATAAACCGAGATCTACTAAAAATTGGGTAAAGGTCGTGACAATAAATAATAATATTAATTAAATTTGTACATCTTTCTAGTGATGATTATTCCTGCTATGAAAGTGAAACAAATTTGCACTATCCTGCTATTGGTACAAAGCATTCGAGAGTTTCATAAACGTTGTTTCAAACAAAACATTCTATCATCTAGAATGTCGGAGAGTTGAGCTTGGTAATGTTATGTATCTGAACGAATACGCTACGCTTAATATAACTAAATCTATTTAATTTTTATAGATAATACTTATCTAATTATATATGACCTGTCTCCGCTACTTATCTGTACGGATAGAATAAACAATAAAGAATTATTGTAACGTGACAAAGTATTTTGCTTCAACACGCATTCTTCAGTTCGGGATATCCTTAACAATTCTATATACCTCGTGTAAATATGAAGTGATTTTAATATTAATTTATAATATAAAGGCCCTACAATACTCTATTTTGTTTTTGACAATGAATGGATAAACATAAATATAAACACCCTAGTGGAAATTCAAACCCGGGACCCTTGATATATGAAGAAGGAACGTTACCTATCTGGCACTAAGAGCGATAAGTTCCCATTTTTTATTGCAGGGAGAGGTATTTTGGCAATTGTGACCGATTAACAATAAATATTTAATTGTTGAAAATCAAGTACATTATACCATTCGGAATCATTATTGACAGTTAATAATAATAGGACAAATCACTAAAGCACAAAGAATACGGTAGATAGAATACACACACCCTCACAGATGCTTCCATGAATAAGGATCATAAAAATTATGCCACCAATGGGACATAGGAGAAGACCTAGAAGAAGACGGATTGATCCATTGGAAGATAATATGAAGTTACTAAGAGAAGCTGGACAAAATTGCAAATGGACTTGCGTATTGAATATATTTTATATATTATTTGTTGTTTATTATTATTGTTGTTAAACCTGGTTTATTCATGTGATGAATTTGAACGCGAATAATACCCTGTAATTATCCTAATGGTAAACAATAAACATTCAATAAATAAAATACTCGTATAATCCAGTGTATGAGAGTAATTAAATTCAGATTCATGGCATAATTAATTCACGTATGTAAGCGTATCATTTAGCCAGGTGTCCGAATATCCAGGGTGGCTGGTAAACACCAAACTGGCCCCTCCGGCATTGGTGGATTTGGTTCAGTTCACATTTACAGTTCACACACATTCTATACTCGTACGCACTAGTACTGGAATGTTCTATAGCAACAGCTGGACGTGCACCCATTATACACAAATACGAAATAGAAACCATTATAGCAATGCCTCTGTAGTGCATACAGCGTATTAACTCAAACCAAACAAATATCTAATATAGTATTTAGAATATTCTAAAAATGAAGGGTTATTATTGATAACTTCTAAACTAGAAGAACACAGAGTTCTGTTAAACGGAACTATTACTTTGCCCTTGAGGGACCACCATTCTACCCATAGACATGAACCAACTTTCTCAAAAATTCTCCTTTGGTAATGGGAAAAACTAAATTTGACTGATTTCATTCTTTATAATTTATTACTAGACAGTTGCATAATAAATCCATTTGAAAATCACCGAACTTTTAGTACTTTAGAAAATAGCAATAGTAACCTATCGAAATTGGAACATATTGTAGATCCTAGTGAATTTTTATTAGAAAGATTATCATGTCAATGTATAATTCAAAGGATTAGGTATATCTTAACTTCGCAAATACTAAGTGATTACAATAACAGGGATGTGTTAAAAAAATATATACGTAATTTCATTACGTTGATAGTTACACATATTGTAAAACTTTTAAATAACATTTATAAAATAAAACTAGGACGCACCTACGTTTTTACTTTTATATTACAACTTTCTATTAAAATAATAAAGGATAAGAACGAGGTAGTAGAAATTACTAAGTATTCTTCAGTCATCGATGCCTAATCCAAATACTAGTCAAATATTTTATTATTCATCTGATAATAAAATGCTATAAAGATAAACATTTCGTAGAAATATCAAATAGGAAGTATTAACATAAAAAATTATATTTCGTGGTAGTAGAATGAAGGGGGAATTAGTATCAAATGAATTATCTTAATGGGGTGACTTCGAATTAATATATTTAACACTTTCCTTCAGTTAACTTGAAACAATAAAGTGTTATCTAGATTTACAGTACGATATCTGTATACTTATTCGATCAAATCTCCGAAAAAATATGCATCATATGTTGGCAAAATTCGCCAGAAATTCCGACAAAACTATGATGAAAGATTTCCTTTTAATCGCGAAACTACTCAAACGCAGACAGATTTTCTCGGAATAGCCATTAAAAATTTCTCGATAATTCTAATTAATTAACGTCTTAATATTACGGAAGATTATGAATTATTAAATTTATAAAAAAATATGGATAAAACCTGATATGCTAACTACCAGTCCAAAATCATATGATTTGGCCTCGTTAAAACCATTAAAAAGAAAACGATTTAATTCACCATATTTACATCTTAAATTCTATAATTTTTACCTCCCGCACATACATATGTATAATTAGGTTTATGTAATGAATTGATCAGATTTTCATCAAAAGTATGTGGTAGAGTATTTGAAACCCTATCGGCGTTTTTGGGAATATCTTAGTAAATAAATGAGATAGAGTACATTTCATGGGAAGCAAAAAAATTTAGAATAATATTACCTATAAACTTTATTTGAAACATTTTTCTATATTTTATTGCCATCAGATTCAAAAACAATGTTTGTGGTACCGGCCATTATCACATGTAATTATTTCAGTTGTTATTTTTCTTTATAATATTCTTAAAAATATCATAATATAAGATAATAGAAAATGAGTACAACAATTTTCCATTTGAAACATCAGAACATATTTTCTTAAATTATAAAAGTCTTAATTGAGTCACAGTCACAGAATATGGATTCTGTGCTCGAATACCAATGTTTACTATGCCGTTTGGAAATCGCATTGAATTTCTCTACATAAATATGATTAATATTGGATCGTATATGAGTAATTATAAAAACATTATTTTATTATAAAATCTGGCCTGTCAATTTTACCAACGCTATTTACAACTGGATGGAATTTCTCTGCATAGATCTGATTAATATCGGATCGTGTGTGGGCTATCGTTTAATTTTGTAAATAGAGATTTAATCAGAGATCTGAACAGATATTGAACAGGAAATGTTATCGTTTAAACACGCACAAACGATAGCGTCACTAGTAAATCAAATAAATAAATAAATCATCACGCCATTTACACATTTATAGGTGTGGTACTCTGCTTAATGCAGGTATCGGTATAATGATATATTTTTGTGTATAAGTGCAGTTATCAGCAGTCAAATACAGAAAATTTGTCGGCTATGGGGATTGAGCCCAAGATCTTATGATCCACAATCCGCTGCATTACCAGAGCTCTATTTACCTCAACAAGTAACAAAGGAAAATAAAATTATATATACACATTTTTCAAAAATGTAAATTTCAAATAACAATATAGAGAGTGTCCAAAAATATCTTATAAATATTTAAGGGGCACAGATCTCTATTTACGCTGAACTGCTCTTCGCAACAATCTAATAACGGACCTCAAAAATGTTAGTGAAGGGGATGCAACCTTGTTAAATATATTAGTATTTGTAGATTATTTGAATCGAATTGGGGATCTCATCTTCCTCTTTCCTAGGCAATACTACTGAGTTATTTATAGTATATTAACAAACAATTAATTCATAAAACCGTGCACCGAAAAATAATATCCGTTAATATCTATTATCTAAACTAGCGCAACACCATCACATCCGTCAAGAGCAGACCATATTTTGACAAATTACATAAAAACATGCAAAGTTTTTGCTGCTTCACAAACTCCGAGCAAGTTAAACTTCCCTCTGTGTAACTTTCCCCCGATCTGTAAATATTTCACATTTGTATTCGTAGCACGTCGCGACCAAAGTCGCTATAGTGTCAGAAACACTGTGACAAGACGCAATAAACTCACTGAAATTTTTCTTCTTTAGGCCTGACCTATTTTCAGTGTTTCAGTTGCGACCGCAACGCCACAGGGAAGTGTAGCAGTAGCAATAGCAGTGTAGTAGTGTTGCTGCCTATTGTAACAGACGAGCCATCCAACACACGCATCTGGTTTTTGTCGTTTTTGTTCTTTGATCAAAGGATTGTGTTGCGTTGTTGTGAAGGGAAAAAGATTTAACTCAATTAAGAGATGAAGGATGGATACGTGATACGAAGTAGCGTGATTGATTAATATAGCATGTCAATTACATTGGTTTGAAAGAATGAAATAAGACTGATTTAATATCGATAATCCAATATTTTATACAGGAAGGCAAATTTAAGAAAAAATGGTACTAACAGGTTTTTTTTTTAGAGAATTGGCAACAACAGTAACAGCTAGCAGCTGTTTTGTGCTCAGTTTGGTTTGCCATTTTACCATGAACCACCTTGGCCAGAACTAAGCTTGCAAATTATGCAAATTTATTTCGAAAATTTTATTCAGCAATGAGACTCATTTTTTGTTAAATGGCTACGTCAACAAGTAAAATTGTCACCTTTGGGGTGAAGAAAATCCACAAGCCAATTTTGAGACAGCGTTAAACAAAAAGTCATTGTATAGCGTATTTAAAGGTTATTGGAGTCATTGGTCCATATTTCGTCAATGTCCGCTATAGAACCATGATTACTGACTTTTCCCCAATTGAATGTCACTAATATGAAATAGCGATGGTTTCAACAAGACGGTCCAACAAGTCACTCAGCGTGCGCCTGAATCGATTTATTGAGGGACACATTCGACGAGTGCATAATATCGCGCAATGAACCTGTGGATTGGCCTCCAAGAACTTGTGATTTAACACTTTTGGATCATTTTCTGCGTGGATATTTGACGTCGCTAGTGTACGCCGATAAACCAACGACGATGGAATCCTACATTCGCCGCGTTATTGCCGATTTTAGACTTCCAGATTGTGCTTTATTTGAGCCAGCCACAGTGTCCATTTTTTAGAAGTTATATTTTAACACTAATGGCGTAAGATGATATTTCCAAAGAAGCCAATACCGTGGCCATTACCACAGTATTTTTGGGTAAATTTCAATTTCTATACCTCTAAAAAAAAACATGCTTGAGAAAAGTTTCGTGGTTACGCATCGAACTATAGATAATAAGATTCTCAGTTTGAATCCTACGGCCGACATCGGGGCCGGAATTTGACACTCGTAAATTCACGGGTGAAATATTTCTGCTACACCCAAAATGGGTAAAATGATATCTTTATTTATTAACATTTTATTACTACAGTTTTCTTAAGAATATTTTTATAAAAATAACCCATACATACGGAAAGTTCTATTATGCAATTATTATGCTTTTAGTGCTTATTTCTTTTGGATGGGGTATACATAAGGTTAATAAATATAACTAAGTATACATCTATAAAAGAAAATGCTTAACAAATATTTTTGCTATGATTCATTCAATTTTCTATTCTATTACACTTATTACAAAATTTAGGAAAGCACTGGAAGTAAATGAAATTATTTAAAAAATATTTAGCAAGGATCTTTGAATGTAGTAATTATAACAAAATAGTTTAATAGTAACAAAATTCATTTATATTATTTGCAAAATATATATTTTGTAGAGATATTTCAGATCATTTACTTAACCTATCACATTTTCCAGATGTAATCTCCCAAACTATACAAAATAATAGCACAACAGTCATGATCTAAATGCTCCGCGATAACTCATCGGACTGTGGATTTTACACAATAAATAAGTTTCGTAAGAGATGTTCCGAGATACAGTAATACATTAGTAGTTATTTACATACCAAGTTGGGGAAGATATTCTTCTCGCATGAGCGCTTATTTGAATCACGAGCGAGCTTGCGAGTTTTCCCGCAAAAGGTTTGTACAAAACTTTTTATAATAAACAAAATTATTTTTAACGGAATTAATATTTATTCAGAATGTTCATTAATTTACAAATTCTACAACAGCAAAGTCATAGCCAATCAGCTGTAGTTAAGGAATTTGATGGTGTGACAATTAAGAAAACAATCTGTACATATTTTTCTGAAAATTATTGGCCGTGTAAAATTTTATGAACTAAATTTTGTTATTTTTAAGTTGAATTTTTTGTAGAACGTGTTTTTTTTTGTATATTTTACGACATGAGTGAGTCCATTGAAAGTTCCTGGATGTCAATAGCGTGGATCTAAAGTTGCGAGTACAAAAATATTTATTTTGGAATAGGTATGAGTACGTATTAATAATTAAGCTACAAAGTGATAACTACATCAAATATATACTTACATTGCCTCTTCAACTACGAAATTGCAAAGTTTTTCTAAAGACAACTCCTATTAATTTCTAATGGCACTATTCGTTGTGTAGGGTTTCAGCCTATCTTTTTAGAAGTCAACCCGATTCACAATATCTATAGATTCTACTCATACTCTTCATTTAAACCAATGTTTGTATAATAATGAGTTATTTTATTTCTGTTGACTGTAATTTACTTTTTTTTTGTTTTTCAGAGAGGTTTCATGACTCTATCGAGAATGTTAGAGAACAATATAGTTTTATTTACGAGTATTTATATTTTACATTAAACATTGGTTTTAACAATAGTATAAGAACGTATGACAGTTGAAACATATTAAATTACTTGCTAATCACCCACAGTCAAGAGCAAATACCAAAAGCCATTGGGTTTGAATAGTTTTGGACGTTTAGACATCCAACATAAACTGAATATTTGTTACATGCTGTGAGCTGACAACCCACATCACTTTCATGTAAGTAGATGTTACTATCTTTGCTACTCTAGGGATTCACGAGTAAATATGTCACTACAAACTAATTTGGAGGGTGATATCTAATTTACCAATGATGAAAGTAAATTTCCAAAGAAAATATTGAATTCTTGCTTTCAAAATGACACCCATCCTAATAGATTTTAATTAAATTGCCGCATCCTTATGTCTTGTTCCACCATATGGCACAATCTAATTAAGAATCATTTAAGAACTTCAAGCAAGGATATCAACTTAACAACTTCATTCAGCAACGCAGCTCCACGTTGTAAGAAAAGTCCCCTCGTTGGCCCTGCTCACGTATGTTTCCACGTGAATTCATTTCCAATTAAGAGAAAGCCGAAGTCGTGTAACTGGAGCCGTGCTGGAACCCTGAGTAGCTCCACGCCAGAATGTGACATCTGACGTGACCGATGCGGCTATAAACTTTTCGCGCTCGATTACTTGTGAAAATTTATTGCTGTTACTCGTTTGGATGCCTTGAATCATCGTACTTTTGAACTGTCATATTCCAATTCGGAGTTACGGAGTTCTATTTATTTTGAAGGGTTGTTGATTTTCTTGGGAAAGTTGTGAATTATTGAAATAATCATTGTAATGTTCGGTTATTCATGTATGAATGACTAAAGGGTTTAAATATAGTTTTCTATAAATTTCTAAGAATTATAATGATTATTTAGTGTGAGCACTGCATTAATCGATATTCATTCATGCAGCAGGAATTCTTGGAATTAGAAAAGTTACTCGATACTGCTCATTAAGCACTACTACAACACACATTTTTTAGATATAACATAAACTTTTTACTTTCTTATACGTATTATAGTATAGTAGTATACTTAGGTAGTATAAGAAAGTATAGCAATCTTGAAAAAATTTATTTTAATGTAAATTCGTGATTTGAGGTTCCCTGATTTCGTTTTAACCATTAAGTCAATACCCTCTGTGTGGATGGTTGAATGGATTAATGAATGTTTGTCTTTATGAATGACTAACGAATAAAACACTTCAATAAGTTTATTTTGTCCATTCCGAGTTAACATTTGCCTTGTCATTGCCTTATTTATGTTGCATACATTACAGTAGAATTTTATGAACTAAAAATCAGATAGTACAGTGCACATGAATAATTTAGCACAGCACACAAATTGAACAATGTTAAATTTTTTTTCCGTGTACTGTCGTTATATTTCATTTTATTTCAGATAGGTGCTCCTCACATAGGCATAGTCAGGTGTATGTTCTTCTTCTTTCACTTCGTATATCGTTTTATGGAATTTATAAAACCTCCAAACGATGTTCTATATTTTTCTATGTTAAATTATTCTATTTGTTGTTGTGTTCTATTTCAGAACATTTCATAGGTTGTTTTGTTCCCAAAATATAACATTTATTTAACGCGTTGTAATTCCTGAATGGTGCTAGTAACAAAAATTTAGATAATAGCATATGAAAATTTATTCTAATAACACAAATTACCATAAAGCCATAATTATTTGAGATATTTCAAAATAATCTGATAGGGCTTCAAGTAAACTACCACACCTAGTCCCAAAAAAGTAAAAAGATCTCCCTAAGGGGAGACAAATGTAAAATACAATGTATAAAATTTTTTAGTTTAGTAGTTTTGGAAAAACCGTAATTCTGGAGATCCACACACACACACATCCATACATCCACACATACACTCACACACATCCATTGAAAACTCACTACCGATTTTTAACATACCTCCCTTACAGGATGCGATCAGAATGGTGTACCTATGTGACAAAATTTTGTTTTGTTATAAATGATTCTAGAACAAGAAAATAAAATATTAATATCAATGAATTAATATTTACTAGAAATAAAATATTAAAAAGACAGATAAGTGATTACTGTTTAGGGGTAACATATTATAAAACAAATAATTTTTAATCCTGGAAACTATTATTTTATAATGTAATTTTTGCATAATACCAGCTGTACTCGTATGTGCAATTGAGCATGTGCTTCTAAAATATCGATAATAAGATCTATTATTGGACATACGTGAGATAAATTTAAATTTAATTTCGAATTAAAAATACAATAAAATTATGTGAAGATTAATTTTCATATTTGGTTAAAATTTACAAATTAATAGAAGTTACACCTAATGTTTGGTGAAGTTATCTGTAGTGACTGAAATTGCTGAACGACACATATTTTTGACACTTCACAATTATTTGACATATAGATATTAAAAATGTTTTAGTTTTTGTTTGCATTGTAACTAAGATTATCGAAATATATTCTTAAATATATAATTAAATTTTTCTCATAATTAGAAGCATGTACAAGAAAAGTGCAAATAACATTTTATATTCCAAATATTTTTTCTAACATCTTTAATTTAAAACTTTTTTCACAGCTGATTCTACTTTAGAAAAAAAATGGAAATTATTGTTTTATGTGTCCAATAAACTTCCTATTCCGGTTTGTCAATTTCATTCAAAATCAATTCAGCTTTTCATATTTTCATAAAACTTATAAATACCAAGTTTCGTTTACATATCTCGTTCATTATTAGATATTGCGCACACTTACATCCATCCATACATCCTCACACACAGACATCATTGAGAAATTGGTCTTAACGGATTCAGTGGAGGTCAAATATGTATTTCCGCAAAAATCTCGTCAGCGATTTTTATTATGATTCCAATACTTCCTTATACTTTGTATAAGAAAGTAAAAAAGTATTGTGAGATTTTACGGATTTTTCTATGTGGAGGGAAAGATGTATGGGCCTTTCTTCTGTAACTTCCAAATAATATAAGATAGGATAATGAAACTAAAAAATCATTATCGTAAACAATTCCTAATCTTTTTGTATCAATGTAAACACCGACTTATATCCATTTATGATAATTAACCAATTATTTCTAACTTTTCGTATATATCTTAAAATACACAAAGAAAAAAAAACTGTATAGTGTGACTCCAATTTGTCAGCTGTCGTCATAAACTAATTTCCTCACCCAGTAACAACATACTAAGAACCAAAACAACATATCGAAACCTAATCCACGTGATGTCCATATGGTGTTCCTCATCCTCATTCAGAACCGATTCATCAACGTCTTTTTAACTTAGAGTTGACTAACAACACAGGTGACATCTATGTGCCGAAACCGTAACTGAAGCCATCCTCTTCAAGTGTAATTAATTCCTGGTGACAAGGAACGACTTGGAAACAAAAAAAACGTAGCGACGTCGGCGGCGTCGGTTCTGGCAGCGACGTTCGACGTTGACAACTTAACCAGCGTCGGATTCTGTAATGAGTGTGCTGATGACGGCGAGACGTTTACTTTGGCAAAATTTGAAATTACTGTACAGCATGATACCGGTTTGAATTGATTTTGGATTGAAAACAGATGTTCATTAAAATTAAAATAGCGAGTGCGAATTCATAAATACATAAAGAACCGTTGGTAAGTAGATAATTCCCTACATAATTTCGCATCTGACCATAGAAACAGAATATATTTTTATTTATTCTCAACTTATATCGCGATAAGAAATTGAGAAATTATCACTGGAAATTACCGAAGACGAATTAGCCGAGAATAAACTTATTGAAATTACTAGTATGAATAGCCCATTTACTTGGTTAAAGTTTGTTGTTTTCTGAGAAAGGTTTTTTTTATTAAGATTTCTTTACAAGTCCAGATAATTTTTAAACGCCTCAGAATATAGATAAATGTTCAAACAAAAATTGTAGGCAATATTAACACATCTTTTTGATTATAACAAAATTTACTCTCTATCAATTATTTATTGAGATACATATTTTAAAAAAATGATACGTCTTCAATTATACTACGAATCTGATTAATGGATTAGTACCAAAACGTAATCAGCTCGTAAATTCACATCCTAATCCTACTTCTAAATAAAGATGTAATCTTGAAATGATAGCGTCATATATATATATAGTCAAATACCCCTTTACCGTTAGGTGTAGGGTTATCATTAGATTTTAAATTATCGTGATCAAAAACATTTTGGAAATAGTGAAATTATTTTGTAGGGACAAAAATGTACTTGTCTGTTGAAAATTCAATATAGAAAGTACCTAACAATATCTGTGGGATTAAGTTTAATGTTACATAATAATAATATTTTAATGGAATACTATAAGAAATTATTTAAAAAAATAAAAAGACATTTTTGTATTTCTCTGTTACGTATTTGCTGACTACGATTTGTTTTAAACTATTACAAAATTCTAAATCTTCAGTACTACAAAAATAATTCAACTAAAATTCATTTTACGAAACAATACTAGCTACTACAAACAGGGGGATGCATAAACAAGATATAGGAAAGAAAATGTTTGTACAGTTGGGAGAGAAAAACTCATGTAGGAAGCCCTCCAATATTAAATATCAATACCAATAATTAGGTTGAATTATTACAAATAAAATAAATATTCCATCCCGCCATTTACTCATTTGCCTACGACACTCTACTTTCGCAGATTTTGATAAGTAAGTGATATATAAGTGCAGTACCAGCCCAAAAAAATTAGTAAAGAAAAAAAAAATGACAAGTGTTGACTGTGAGATTCGAAAAGAGGATCTCATGAGCCACAGTTCGATGCGTTACCACGAATGTATGGAAATTTTTAAAAATATTTAAAACTAATAAATATTAAACAAGAAAAACTGGACTTTTTGCCCTGCAATAAACAAAACAAAAACAACCATATTTGCTTTCTTTCCAAATCCTTTGATGAAGTATTAAATAAAATAAATACGAGGGTTGCCTTTTATATTTCGGGATTCGGCAATCCTAGTGCTGCTATCTGGCAACTGACGTTCCTATAGTAAAGTTTGGCATTTTTGACAATATATGTACTCAGAACATTTTGACGTATGAACACTTTTTGTGTAGTTAACAGTAATTTGAAAAATTCATGTCGGCCAAAAAATGAATTTAAATCGTGAACATTTTTGTGCGATTATTTTTTACAACTTTAGACGTGGATTTAGTCAACAACAGTACATCGATGAACTTACTTCGATTTTTGTCGATGAAGCACCATCAGGGACCAGTGTTTATTGATGATTTAATGCATTCAATCGCGGCGGTAATTCGCTCAACGTCGAGTTTCGTGAAGGTGGTCCAAAATCGGTTGTTGTTCCGAAAAACATTGATTCTGTGCGCGAACTGATATTGCAAGATCGTCATGTAACTTATCGTGAGATTGAAGCAACCTTGGACATTAGTGGGACCAGCATACATACAATATTGCATAAACATTTGGCTGTAAAAAAAAATTTTTCATGTTGGATCCCACATAATTTGACAATCACTCAAAAAAAGGCTCGTGTCAATGGGTCGCAAGAAATGCTCAAAAAATACGATCGCGATGCTTCAAAACATGTATTTGTCATCGAGACAGGTGACGAATCGTGGATCTATGCGTATGAGCCCGAAAGTAAACAGCAGTCGACTGTATGGGTCTTCTAAGGCGAGCCAAACCCAACAAAAGTCGTTCGGGCACGAAGCACTTCGAAGCAAATGGTCGCCTGTTTTTTCGGAAAAACTGGACCTGTCTCAAACGTACCATTGGGGTAACGTAGAACGGTTCATTCTGAATGGTACACAACCATTTGTTTGCCAGAAGTCTTCGGAAAAATAAGAAAAACCAACCGCTGAAAACGGATCATTCTCCACCACGACAATGCGAGCTCGCACGCATCGGCTGAGACAAGGAAATTTTTGAGCCCTCAAAACGTCGATTTGATGAGTCATTCGCCGTATAGTCCATACTTGGCACCCAATGACTTCTTTTTATTCCCGAATATTAAAAATAAATTGCGAGGTCAACGTTTTTCGACACTTGATGAAGCGGTCGATGTGCTCAAAATGCATGTTTTGGAGGTACCTCTATCGGAATGGAAAAAGTGCTTCGAAAATTGGTTCACACGTTGCAAAAGTGTATTGATCTACATAGTGAATATTTTTAAAAGCAATAAAGCCATTTTTGATGATTAATATTCATTTGTTTTCTCTAATCCCGAAATATAAAAGGCAACCCTCGTAGCATTGCCGTCATCAAAGCGATATAGTATATTGAAATGGGAAATGGGTCCGTGATACAAGCGATATTTTTTGCAATACTTTGAAATGTTCATGGGATACATTCCGCCAAAGAAAACAAAAACGTCTGCTGAGGTCTGTCATTCAATAAGTGTTAAGATGGTAGAATGTGTGAGCAGGTAAGGAAACTGTATTAACTGTTAAAAACAATGGTTTTTATTGATATGCATTCTTTTTGTCCGCTCCGTCACTTTTGTCCTAGGACAGACATAATGTGCATGTATAAGGAAGTAAGGAAGCTTTTATGTATTTACCATTTTCTTTAAAGAAGTTGAGATTGAGGGTGAATGACTGCGTGGGTGTCCGAGGAATAAGTGATTAAGTATGATTAACGGTTTGTGGCGTGAACGAATGATTCCGAGTGTGAAGAATAGACGAGCATATATGAATATGGTATATGGACGAGGCGAAAGTGGTGTGTTAGGATGGGAATATTTGAATGATATTTATTGTTGCTCGACTGTATTTCTGGGGTCGTGCTACCCCACTACACTTAGTGGAATATAGAGTGACGTAATGTATGTATGTATAAAAAAATTTATAACATTTTCCAACAAAAATAGTAGTTTGTTATGAATTGCTTTACTGTTTCGTGTTTACTGTACCAAAACATGAAGTTGTATACAAGTAGCACCAGCACATTAGCGAAGCTTACTCAACCCATACCACTGACACTTACTGGAGTAGACCAACAGCTGTGCGCTTGCAAATGGAGCCTATCTGAACTAATTTCACGTGGTGAGTGTGTCGCCGTCGACACGTTGCTCGACACCGCCTTATTATAGATCCAACCACGGTACATTTAACATCTCTGCGTGGTTATGGCCACACATTAGCACTAGCCAACGGTCAGCAAACCGACACCGAGCTACCTGCATAACCGTGTGTTGTCTGAATCAAATGAATCGTGGAATTAAAATAAATTATAAAACGTTGTACTCGTAGAATGTTGAATGTGAGATTCAGTCGTTTGTGTTTCGCGCTTGTAAACATTTATGGCTTGCCGACTAAACAAGGTGGTATTTTTTTCTTATTTGGCATGGCAATTATTTTTGAAATTTGATATTAAGGGCACCGTGGAATTGGGCTTGACAAACTAATCCGCTACGCGTCGCTACAATCGCTAGAAGAGGTCCCAAAAAAATGTTTATTATTTATTGTTATAAACAATGCAATTACTGTTGAAAAAAATTGGATATAAGTGTAAAACCATAGATATGCATTTCCTAAAATCAATAAACAAAAGTGCATTTGTTTGTAACAATTCCTTCAATCAAACGAATGGAATTACGATAGGACTGTATTAGACGGCAAAATTAAATTAAAATGTTTGTTGAAAGTAAGGAAGAGAACTAAGTTCTTCTTTGTATTTTAAATACAAAATGAATAAACTCATAGCGTAGAGCTTATTTATTAAATATAAAACACCATATTCATCTCTAGATCTAGAAGTTGAAATATGGAGGCTTAAAAATTAATGTTTATTAATGCATTTAATAAGAAATTTCTAATAGACAAATTCAAAACATACTGGTTTATTAACTGAAGAATTGATTCGAACTAAAAGAGTCTAGAAATAATAAGGCTGGCAGAATTTATGTTTGACCAAGAATGAATAGAGAGTGATTTATTATTACTCTGCAGTTAAATCCAAATTATTTTATAAAAATTTGTTTATATAAAAGAAACAGTTTCACCATAAACATTAACGTCAAAAATAAAAAAAAAAGATTATGTATAAGAAGGAAAATAGTCAATTAATATAATCATCCAGTACATACTATTTAAATACATTCTTCAGAATCTAAATCATAGCTCAAATGATACTTATTGTTCTAGCTGTCATTTGAGCTATGATTTCGATGCGACATTTTTCATTTATTCGGCAAATTATTTATTCGGTACTTTATTCGTAGATGGAAATATCGGTCCTAAGTCTTTTAAGTAGGTTTAAGTATAATGAGCGAATGTCGAATAAAAAGTTGGGGAAACATTTGGAAAAAATGGATATGTATTATTATTTATAAGTTTCATGTACGAGAAATATACTTGCTTGTGTGAATTGAATTATGTATGTATATAAGACGAGATGATAGTAAAAGAACGTTTGGATTGGATTGAATGTTGGTTGATTGTGTTTATGATTCGTGTTGCTCCAGTTAGTGGGGATAAAAGGTGACAAATATGTATGTATATTCATTGCATGATGTGGTACTTTACTGTAACAAATTCCGAATCCAAGAATATATTAAATGGCGTAATAATTTATTCATACATTTCAGTAAAATGTTATGTTACTCTTCCAATATATGAGTGTTATTGAAAACTATTTTATCTTTTATTAACTGAACACTGAAAATATCAATACGTGTTTCAGCCTTCTGATTTCCGCCATTATCAAATACAAATATTGCTTTAAAAATATCGCCAGACCGAATTATACTTTTATTACTTCACAATTAAATTTTATTTAATATATTCTCCATGGTATTTCTTAAACGCATATTTCAAATTTATCGTTCTGAAACAACCCAAAATAAAATGAAAGAAAAGTCAAGTCACTAATTTTACATTCCACAGTCTCCTGTGTCGTGTGACCTCCGTATCAGTCACCAATTCTCCATGAATAAACCATGGAAAAATCGATAGAGTTCTTGGAAAAGATGCGTGAACATTTAATGCCGTGTTACGTGCGAACAATTGCCCGGGTTGGTCACTCACTGGTCAGTCAGCTTCGCCAGCCCAGAAGGGAATTATATTTACGATCTTCATTAACACGACACGAGGCATTGAACTGCGCAAACGCAAAGGGATTCAGGATACTGCACTCTCCAGGAAGAATGGAATGGAAGACAGATATAGAAGATTTCGCAATTTGTCGGTGGTGAATGTGGTGAGTTATTGAAAATGCTGTGGGGTAATATATCCCCAATTGATTTATTGTGGGGTTTAGAATAAGGGGTGTTTATCTTTGTTGAGATACACGATACAGTATTTTAATGGCAATAGTTTAAAGCAGAGTATCTTATTCTATATGAATGTGCTGCTGAATATAGTACACAATCAGGAGACAATTTATTCAATAGCAACATATAATAAATATATCATCACGCCATTTACTTATTTCTAGGTTTTGCGCTATACTAATAGAAAAGCTCGTAATTTTAAATTGCTATCATAAATATATTTCTTCAATTATTTTTTTTTTTTTATGAAGATGGTAAGAGGACTAATTACTTATCGTCATATTATGTTGCTTAATGAGTGGATGAGTGAATTTATGTGAACATAAACGACCATGGTCTTCAATGGGATTTGAACCCACGACCCCTAGCGTGCTAGGCTAGTGACATAGCCACTACGCCACCGAGATCGGCTTCAATCATTTTAATATTTTAGATATACAAATATATTACGAGTTGATACAATTTGAAGTATTTGTGAAATTTATATATTCACTATTAGCACAAATGTATAATTGTAACAAGTTGTGTAAAAAAAATAGACAAGATAATAAAGTTAATTTCTAATTACATATTCCTCCCAATTTTGTTCTATTTGAGAAATTATAATGGAGTATATAGCTTTGAAGAAATGCATTAAAGTGTCAACAAATTCACTATACAATAATTATCCATGTGACTTTCCTTACACTAACCGTTATTTGATATTTCGTAAATATACTTTAAGCGCAAAAGTACATTATAAATCGAGACATGTTCTAAATAAAATGCCACACCTACAAATTGGAAAATATGGAATGATGTACTTGTTTTATTTTACTCATTAATACATACTCAAACATGGCTATTTTTACTGCATTCGTTCTCTACATACACAAAACTTAGTCTTGATACGGTCCTTCACAAAATAGTCTGTTGTTCCAAGACTCGTATTACATTCTCTCAAGGAATATATTCCCAATATTTAATTCAGTTTTTAAACCTCAAATGGATTACATTACAATTGTAGAATAATAACCTACTAAAAACAATTCTGGTTATCTAGAATCTAGATCAACTTCAATGGATTTCATGAAGGAAGAGGATATTGATTTGTCCTGGATTCATTATTATTCACGTATGTACCAATAAACCAGAATTGTCAAAAATAGTATAAGACAAACAGTTCTATTAAGCTAAAGAACGTAAGGAAACTAAACTTGAAATGATAAAATATTCAAGAATTAAGTACGATGGTTAATTATTCAAAAACTCACAAAAACTATTTCCCTCGTACAATTTTAAAAGCTATCTAGAATTTGGGGTGAATATATTACGAAGAATAAATCGATAGATACAAAGTAGACTACAAATACATTGCAAATTATTCAAGAAAATATGTGGCTATGTATACCGAGTGCTGCCATTACGTTCCTCACCATTGGGAACTCTAAGTATATTGACTATTATAATATTCATTTCGTGTTATTTGTTTTGTTGTGTTTCGGAACAAATTCATTCTGCCTTTTATATGAATATAAGAATTCAATTATTAGTTAAGTTCTACGAACTAGATAGCTGTAGAGATAAAATTCAATAACCATATAATAGAGTATTCAAAATAATATACATACGAGTATAGTCAATGATTACGGTTATATCAGTTAGCCGTAACACTGTTTCTTTTTGTTATTCAAAATATTGTATAGGTTCTTAGATATAGGGACAAAATGCAAAATTAGTGGCTTTCTAAATAATTTTCATTCTAGAAATGTTTCAAATATTAGAAGAGGTAGGTAGATAGCAAAGCCTTTATTACACCGAATGTTTCATTTTATCTTAATGTTTCAAAATTATAATATGAACTTTCAAAGATACCAAAATAATGTTTTCGGAATAAATAATAATATGAACACTAATTACAGTTTATTTTTCTTGTGGTGCGGTTCACGTCACTATCTTCTTTCTCACTTTCTCCCACTCTTGATATAGAAGATATAGAGATAGTGACGTGAACCGCACCACAAGAAAAATAAACTGTAAGTGAGCTAGGTATAATCATTTTATCTATTCCTGAATATAGAAATCTATTGCAGAGCAGTGATGAATAAACATTGAAACACTATGGACGATAAAATACATTTTACATGGTATTCTACCAAGGAAGAAATACCTACATTATATAAAATTAAAGTATAAATATAGATAATTTACAAAATAAGAGTAATTCAAGATTTAATATATCACAAATATATAAGGCATGTATTATCCTTTTAAATCAATGAAAATATAATACTACAATAATTTGCGAACATTATGGAACTAGTAACAAAAATGATATTGAAAAATTCTAGAAACAAAGTCATTAAAAATTTAGTGTATGGTATTGTTTTCTTAAGTTCATGGGCGATTTAAAATGTTTCGAAGTTGAATAGCTAACATGTTATAGACGATTCTTCTTAAATGATGTTTTTGTTTTTAGTCATCGAATCGAATGAAAATTACATTTATCTACAACTGTCAAATATTATATCCATAATTCAACCGTTGTTTATCAATTAATGACCTGTGTTACTGTTGCTAATGAAATTAATTTTATTCATTCTATATGTCTAATTCGAATCTTACCTGTCAAAAGAATAAAATCAAAATGACTTTTTAAGTAATTTTTTTCTACATAAACAGCCAAAGACTAGTTTTCTCATTTTTCATAGTTTTATTTTCTTTTTAAGTTTAAACTGAAGCTGAATAATTGGTTTTAAGATTTTTTGCTCAATGTCAAATCACTTCAAAATTTTGTTACAACAGTACGTAGCCTAGTGATGGTTGCTACAATTTGTTCATGTTGATGAACAATTTTTGGTTTTTTTCAGAGTAAAAATTCTACTTATAATTTAAAAACAAATATTTGACGATATGTTCCGGTAAAGTATAGTATTCTATTCGCATGTAATGGCTATTACTCGCATTCGCTCGTGATGCAAACTTCATTCTCATGAGTAACAGCATACATTACATGCTCATTGAATAATATACAATTATGTAATTGGAAGACAGTTATGACAACAATAAGATTATTATACACCCAACATGAAACGTTTGCTGTTCTCTCCAACCGACTTTCTTATACTTTGATTTTTAAATTGATAAATTGACACATGTTTGGCATACAGAATGGAAACTTTTATTCTTATATCAATTATGATTATTGAAATAATTACGTCCAAAAATATAGTGTAATTTTCAATAAGCAGTGATAGTATATTCTTCCGATAGCTTCAATTTGATACTAAACTCCATAGAATTTAAATAACTTGTATTCAAAAAATGGCGATCGTACAAAATAAATTTTTAATATTTTTGATATTTGAGTTCAAATAATCTCCCTGAGAAATTTAATTTGATAACAATCTGGATAGGGTTTAAGCACTTTCCAAAATATTAAACATATATTTAGATTTTTTTTTCAAAATCAAAAGCAAGCAGAAGTAAACTGTACATAACATTTTGCCCTCTTAATATTATTACTTACATTTTTTATGTGAAACTTTTTTCACGACTGATTTATTTTTAGAATAGACAAGTACACACATCCATTCATTCCCACGTACGTTATTGAGAAACTGGGTAAATTGAATTTTCCTCAAAACATGTATACTTATATGACAATCGATTTTTTTCATGGTTGCTACGCTTCCTACTGTTTATAAGAAATTAAAAAAGAAATAATTTTACTAAAAAAGAAGAATTCAAACTCATTAATAAATATGAACATACAGAAAAAACAAAAAACTAAGAAAATAAAATGCTAACAAATACTGATAAAGTAAAAAAGTCATTTGTAAAGAGAGAACCAACAAGTCCGTTTTATGCATCTGAACTGTCTGCAAATTCGTGCGTCTTAAGAAGTCGGGCAGACTCCAAGGAAGCATCCCATGAAATATCGCGTCCCCTCGTATCTTCGGCGTCGCTTTCATATAAATAAATAACTCGGGAGTGAAGTGCACACAGAATGCGAATGGTTTTATTCTCTCTCTTTCATCGTTCTCCATTCCATTTTCTTCATTCTCCCCTCGTTCGCGCGAAATTCGATAAATTCGATAACGCGTGAGGTTTACCGATAATGCGAAATAAATATTCCGATACGAATTAAATTCACTCGCCGACTAATTTTGGAACTTTGCAAAAGTGTTGCAAGACCCGCGAAATATTTCTTTCAGATGTTGACACTGTTGACAGGATGATAGGTTAATATGATTATGGTGGTCCAAGAGTATAAAATAAGCGATTTAATTGCCAAATTGTGGACGGTCAGGTGATTGTTTCATTCGCGGAAACTTATATGTTTGGTTATTATGGCCTTGTGTGTTCTTAGAATTGTGTTACGTATTGTTTATTTATTTGCTACGTTACACAACTCTGAAATGAAGTATTTCAAAGTTATTGAATGTAGCTAAATGAGTAGTTTAATTCAGTAGTTTATATATACATGTCACTGGAATATATGAGAAAGCCTAAAAACTTAATTTTTATACATATTAACTTTTGAATGGGTGTACAGACGAATCAAGAAGATTAATTCGTGTGCCTTGTCGTTGCGGATCATGCATGTGTTGTTTATGAACTTTGTGATAAATAAACAGGTATAACATTATGACAAATATATAACAAAACTAGAGATGCATTAATTACTATAATTAAGTACATACTTTATTTATCAATGAACTATTTTTTGACCATTCAAGCAGTATTATATTAACATTTTATTCTGGATGATTGTGTATATGTCGTAGGCATTTAGAATAATCCGACATTTAGCCAAATGCGGGCAATTAGATGAATTTTACTTCATTTTTCTATTTGACTGGCGGAATCAGGCAATTAGATGAAAAATCGCACATTTTGTCCATTTGCCGGGCGCGGTTTCGGCATTTAGAAGAATCATTCATAATATTATAAACAATTTTATTAACAAATTTCACTTATTTTGGCCGGCAAAAAATGTAATTGTAAAGCTGCAAAAAAACAATGCCCAACAAAACGATGTTCCTGCTTCAAAGCAGGTATTTTATGAAATTCACGATACCATTTATCGGCGCCTTGTTGTAACAAATAAGTAAAATTTGTTAATAAAATTGTTCACTATATTATGAATGATTCTTCCAAGTGCCTAAACCGCGCCCGGCAAATGGAGAAATGCGCGATTTTTTGTCTAATTGCCTGATTTCGCCAGTCAAATAGAAGAATGAAGTAAAATTCATCTAATTGTCGGCATTTCGCTAAATGCCTAGACATTTAGCTAAATGCCGGATTATTTTAAATGCCTACGACATATACAAGGAGTAAAGAAGTTTTCGCTTACATAGGCGATTATATGTAGTGTATTAGTGGAGACATCTACCGTACTGGGCAGATAGTATTATTGCTTATATTTAGAATCTAAAATAATGCGTGTGTATAAATTGTATTTTTTTTTTTGCTGTCACATATATTACAACAAGAACAAAATAATTATTGGTTAAGTATCCATTAAATTGCAAGTATCTTTTGTTTTCTACTGAAATAATATAATTTAAATTAAAAAATTATGAACGATCAAAAAGTCTGAAATGACTACTAGCATCAAAAATCAAAGATAAAATAATTAATATATCTCACTGGGTCCAAAAGGTACTCAATTGTAATTTGTTTCTTTGCAATACTTTCTAGTGCTATTTGGTTCAACTGACACCCGAAATTAATCCGACTGGCTCACATGAATATGATTTTAGAACTATGAGATGGAAATGAATAAATTTATACTTATTTCATAATATTCCGTATGATAATTCTGACGAATTTGTTTCCACTGAATTATTTCTAGTCACAAGTTTGAATTGGCCATTTTGTTCTAAATTATTTCAAATTTCTTATTGTATTATTAATAATTACAAAATATATATGGAACAGAGTAAAATTGAAAAATAAACTAATAGTATATTGTGTCATTAGGAGTAAATGTGATACTTTGGGTGCTGAGCATGTAAGTTTGAACGACGAGCGAAGCGAGTCGAACAATTACATGCGAAGCACCCAAAGACACATTTACTCCGAATAACACATGTAATTTTTTCTTCAAACATAGAAAATAAAATTATAAATATTATAAAATGCCCAAAAATTCAAAAAATATTCTGTCTTATGCATTTCAAGTTGCCGTAGAATATGCTGTTTTGTTATTTTTGTTTATTTGTTTCATTTTTAACTGTGAAATTATTGAATTACAACCTAACTATATTTCATAATATTTTACTTTGATCGCCGCCGGCGTAAATGTGTTGCCAAGGATACACTTTTACGCCGGCGGCGACAATATTGAACTTCTGCTTGTTGAATACAAATACATAACAACGTACTTTAATGACGTTTGAAGAAAAAATAATTTTTTATCTATATGTATAACTTGTGAATTTTTCGGGAAACATAATTAAATTAGCGTACTAGTGGGACAAATTTTGTCTAATTTAATTAATCCCATTTAACAAAAGCAAAATGCCACATCAAAAATAGGTTAATTGTGTGATGACTTTAATTTTTGTCTTTTTGTTGCTAATTATATCAGGTATATTAACGAGGAGAATATATTTAGTTATATTGAAAGTAGAATAATAGACGACACTTGTAATAGAGCTGCCACCAAAAGTTTTAACGAAGAAATTTATTTATTTATTTATTTATTATTCATACATACATTCAATTATGTGTATTAAAATATACTAGATATTTCATACAAAAGAACTAGCAGAATAATATATATTATTTAATTGTACATTAATAAACTTGAAATCTAAATATACATTGTATTATTTAGATCTGTTTGTAGCTAAATGAAAAAGTTTGTCTGGCACTGTCGCAGTGGTTAGTACGTTGATATACTCCTGTATTGTACGTACAGCAACACGGTAAATATAGCCCGGACACTACGTTATGACGGGGAAGCCTCTACGCCTCTATCACAGCCTCCGACGCTGCTGTCCAGCGTCTGGACGCGTGTGGACGCTCGCTTATTTCAGTCAGATGGCCAGAGGTGCCAGACGATTTATATGGCATAAGCATGACACCACTAGCTGTGTCCCGCACTGTTACATGTATCAAGGATTATTATAAGATTCACCACTTGAGGATTCTAACTGTAAACACTACATTGTACTCACACTTGCCAATGTTCTCGCATAAACAATGAATAAACTTCACAGTCACATAAACATACGAAAATAGATATAAATGTCATTATTTATTGTCAGCCGTGAAATCACGGAACACGTATAATATAGTACTATTTATTATTCGCATCGCTCAAAACTCAATTAGTGGTAAAATATATTGCGGAAAATCTCTGAATGAGGATCTTGCCAAGAGAAGCTGGATTAGATCCCAATGCTTTCAGATTATAATCTACAATCAGATAATCATATTTCATTGCTAGCAGTAAGGACCAGGTCATTTACACAATGAATATGAGTACAATACGAGTTTTAAAGTTAATAATTATTACACAGAATGATGATTAAACGGAACTGAAATAATGCATTGTGCAACAAGTGCTGAAAGATTCTTATTTCACGCGAGGTGAAAATAAATAACTTTCTGCATGAGATGCATCTGTAAAATAGAAGTATGCAATGTCAGTAAAAATTTTTTTTTAAATAGTCTGATGTTGCCAACACATAACCATCCGCTTAAACAATTTTTAAACGGTGCAAAATAGAAAAAAATTCAAATAAAAATTGCAGCAAATCTTTTTTATAATAACAAAATTTACCCTTCGGGTTCGTGGCTAAACTTTTTCTTTCGTGACTAATATATCATAATCCAAAGTAGTACAATAAATAACTAATATCTAGAAATTTATTTGGCCATTGCCTGTAATAATAAAGTCAATTTTTAAATGAAAATAGGTAGGTACATAATTAATTACTCTTTTTTTGCAAGATTGTAGAATTTATTTGCTAACAAATATTGTGAGTGTGTCACGGAAATTACAAGAAAAATTGTGATTTTTATCAAATATATGTACAAAAGTAACGTCAGTATATCATCAATTAATGCTCCGTGGTCACGAATAAGACTGTGGAATTCTTCACATTATATTTTCCTCAACCACTAAAATATTGAGTGTGTAATTTGACGGCTGAGGCTGATAATTGTTTTTCTCGCGAAATATTTTAAAAAGTCAGGTCATCCGTATAGATTTTTTCTTTTAATTCCTGTAAAAATATCTAGGTGAGAATTAATTAAATTCTTTCTTTCATTAGAAACTAATAATAAGAAATTACTCGCGTCAAATTGTTCAATATATTTTATCATTAAATAATTTGCGTTTATCGAAGACTAGAAAATTCAATCATGGAAATAGGTTCTTTCAATTTCAAGAAAATCCGAAATGGATTTAAATATTTATAGAAAGCACTATACTGATGTTACGAACACGTCTGTTTACCTAACTTCAATTTAAAACTATCTGAAACTAAGTAATGAATGAAACGTACTAGATAAATAAAATGTTTACCACCATTTCATTTTCGGCGATAAATAACTATGTGTATTTAAGAATTATTCCGAGGAAACCGAGGAATAAAAAACCAGAAAACGCTGTTTCCACGAAATATTGGACAGGAGGCATAAATTTAGTTTATCTACATCTGACCTTCAAATGTACTTCGATATTTTAACTACTTTAAGCATTCCAAAGCTCGGAAAAACTAGAAAAATTACCATTAAAATAACCAAGCACGAAACGAAAAACTTCCAGTTAAATTTTTTATGGAATCGGTTCATTTTATAGATTTTTGTTTACTATGAACTATAATGTGATCGAGCGGTTTTTAAACACGCGTCTAAGTGCACCTGTCAACAAACAGAAACAACACAACACACATACAAGTAGACATGGCTTGACAGATGACAGCACTAAAACTTTGTTGGACTGAGGACTGTTGAATAACACGTTTGATGAAAAGTGGCCTGTCACTCGATTTTTTAAAAAGAGAATAGGTTTTATACACTCAATATTACACCGAAATACATAGAGTATTGTTATAAAACCAGCCTGTTCTTACAATGACTATTTAGTATTACTATTTTTACCTTTATGTATAATATAAATAAATTACCAAAACACGCCGTTGATCCATTATTGGATGTGACACAATTCATGGCAGATACTAGTAATGAATACAAGTCCCGTCACATTGACTGACTCACTAATCCATTCGAAGCTATCAATTTGGTTTTTGCTTTTGGATATCCTCTTTAAATCGTACTGTAGTAAATAATTTTCCTATATGTATTCTAATAGTCATTTATAAAAAAATAATGTTATATTATTTAATGTACAATTGTACACTAGGAATAATAAATCATTAATATCATAATCATAGATTTATTGTAAAACGCTTAAAATGAAATATTACTATAGGTAGTTTAGAATAAAGTGTGCTATTTTAAAATATAGATGCTTTGTGACCTATCTAAATGTATAGATATAATAGTAGAAGGGACTGTTTACATATAAATAAATAGGATGTTCAACTTAAAAATATCAGCAATGCTATTTCGAGAATTATAAGAGTTGCGAAGTTGGTTAAATTAACAAACAATTTCAATTTTATGTGACTATCATAATAAGTAAATAATAATGTATACTTTAATTGAATATGTCCTAAAATTATGAATATATTTAATTTATTGTTAATTTCCAGGATCGTTTAATTTTAAATAAATAAATATATCATCACGCCTTGTACCCATTATGGGTGTGGCACTCTGCTTACGCAGATCTCGGTAAGTGATATATTTTTACGTATGAAGTGCGGTTACCAGCCGTCAAATCATAGCCCCCAAAGATGTTAGTGGAGGAGGAACCACAGGGGTAAATTTAAATTTGTAACTGTCGGCAGTGGGATTCGAACTGAGGATCTCGCGATCCACAGTCCGACACGTTACCACGGAGCTATTTACCCCATTGATTTTGATTGTCAATAGATGGCACCACAAATTTTGTTCCGTAATTTGATTGTTAACTACTTTGCAATATTAAAATAATTGCGTTGTTGAAAATATATATAACTTGTAATGTTACATTTAAATTCACGAAAAATTGTTGACAAGTTAGAAACTGTTGGAGAAATTCTTGCTAATACCGATTATGTGTTGGTACTGAATGTAACACAATATGTCATTCTCTAATATCAATCATATTTTTAATCTCTTCGGCTTCGCTTAATTCTGTTACTGTGCGTTATTTTGATCTTATAGTGCTAATTTGCTAAATATTATTGTTCTGTTGAGTTTAATAGTAATGGAAAATAAATATATATTTTGTGTTTTATGTTTTATATTTGATTGTGGAAAAAATCAGATTTTACTCTCGTGAGCAAACGTGCATTTAATCACTCATCCAGTGGGATTCTCGCCTACGGCTCGGGCGCCCAACTGCTGGACTTATGATTAAATACACTACTTTGCTCACTAGTCACTAGTATTAAGAATAGCATAGTTATAATTTGCAATATAATTACTCGGAATTTTATTGGCCAGAACGGTACCTAACTAGCAAGTGATTTAAGCTCATTATCCAAGCAAGTATGTAAAGTTCGGGTTACGATCGAGCATTGTACAATGTTTTATGATATACTTCATTGCCAATAATTTTAAAAATCTTACATTTATTGGAGCGATCAGCACAATACATTCAACAATTCGACCGAAATAGTCTTTGAAAGCATACACATATGTACGTTGTTATGATTCAAGATAACAGTCCGGTAATATTTATTTACGCAATTAGTGGAATATAGACAAGATTATCGCAAGCATTTAAAGTTGCACAACGAGGCCGCATAAGTGCGATAATAAAAATAAAAATTTAATTAATTTCAAATGAGAACACGCCGGAATAGTTTTTAATAGGATGAAAATCACGGAAACCAAATAAACAGTGCGGTAATATTTTAATAAACGTACTAATGCGGTAATGTAAGTCTTTGCCTATCTAAAATGAGTGAAATATGTAGAATATATTGCATAATCATAGAAAAATCTTTTTATGGGTTCAGCCCGTAAAAATATTCTTTACCAAAAGAGGCAGAGTATTTATTGAGATAAAAATTCACATATGGGAAGGATTAAAACAAACGGACTAGCAGTCCAATAATTATTAAAAATTGACTGCTAGTCCGTTTGTTATAATTCTTCCCATAATTCCACATTAGTCGACCATCGCATCTTTTTCACAATATTTCACATAATTCAGTGGACCTACTTCTTCGAGATTGGGCTCGTATATAAATGTGAAATTCTGTTGTCAACCGTCAAATCAGACTCTCAAAAATTTTAATAAATTAGTATCCAAAGATAATTCTGTGAGTTGGCTATGGGAATCGAACTCAAGATCTTGTGTTACATTCTCCGATGCGTTACAACGAAGCTATTTTAAGTTGTGTAAAGAACGATTCTAATTTATTCATGAGAATACTCAAAAAGAAATTATTTATATGCCTTAATTCTGTACGAGTTTCTAAGAATTCTAGTTCTTGATTCGTATTATCGAATAAACGCTGACATCAAAGAAATGTGATACAACGTTCGACATATAGTAAATATTTACTGACCAAAAGATTTACAGTGACATGCTGCTTCAAACGCTACGAAACGAACTGATTTATAAACCTTGAAAACAGCTGAAAGAAGAAACGAAACATTATTGAATTTTCCCTCTCTTTTACAGTATAAATAAGAAAAGTGTAACAACTATAATTACATAATTATTTTCTTCCATTATTTTCCTGCAATTTAATCATTTTCTTATGTAAGAACACAAAGTATTATTAATTTGTTATGGAACATTTTCCTATTTTAATATTTTTTGTAGACACTTAACAATAATTATTTTATATGAAGATTAATAATACAGATTAACTACTAATAATACTGTTAGTACCAATTGTAATTATTCTTGTTCTAAATGCAAATTTATAATGTACTGACTGACCCGGTAGGCAGACGTTGTCCTGGTCCTCGCTAGCAAAATATATTTATTGAAATAAAATCTTTTTTTCAGTATAATTGAAATACCTCAAATACATTAAAGTAATTAGATAATGAAGAACAAAATTAAGGAAAGTTGATCTCTTAAACCTAAATAATGAATGTTGTTGATCTTTGAAATCTAACCTAAGTAATAATAAATGTTTAAATGACTTTATCTTAATGCTAATGAGTGTATAACATTTTTGGTTATTCCTTCTTCTGGTGTATGTACAGGTCTGAGGGTTTGCCGACCCGTGAACACGCAATGTAAAGTTGTCCATGTGAGAAACATGTATTTTCCAGATTCAAATCCGGTGTTCGTAATTCTTCTCCTCCTAATCGGCTTGAACGATTTTGATGAAATTTTTTGTTTGTACTTATGGCGTCATCTGGATGGACAAATGCATAAGTCATGACTATAAATTAGATATAAAAAATCTGGATCTCGACAACAGCGCCACCTACCGAGTCCATCTGTAGCTAAGAACCAACCAGGTGGCCCCGTAATTAAAAAAAAAAATTCATCAGAATCGGTTAAGCCGCTTAGGGAGGAGAAGAATTACAAACACACGCGCACCGGAATTTTATATATAAAGAAGATATAACATCAAGTGCTATAGCAGTAAAAATAACAAATAGAATTTCGTTAGGACAAAAATCAGGAATTGAAAATTCTACTAAAAATTCATACGTTAAGTGGGAATCCAGCTGCTAAGTCATCCCCCAAAAGTATTCTAGGAGGAAGAACCACAGGGGTAAAGTTAAGATAGCAACTGTCGCACTGTCGGATTCGAACTGATAATCTCGAGATCCACAGTCCGACATATTACCGCACGGAAATATTTACCCCATCATTCATTGAATATTTCTTATACCAGTAATTAAAAAAAAAATTAAGATATCGTCATTCTCTTTATTCATTTCTGGGGAAAAATAAATAGTTACCGAGAGTTTCGGATAAGATGCAATATTTAATTTTCTGTCATTAACCTGTTTATGTGTTACCTTACTCTTCCAGATAAAAGATAAAATGCAACATCATAATACATAATGTAGAGATGTTTACTAATGAAGAAATAATTCGAATGTTTACTTGGTAAAATTGTGGTTATAGTTTGAAAAATGTTTATAATATGTTTGTAAATAAATTATGATGACAAGTTCATTTAACATTGAAAACCTGTGTTGCTTTTTATCTGGAACAGTACGGTATCCATTGTTATATACATATTAATAACAGAAAAGTAAATGTTGCATCTTGGCTGGAACCCACTGTCACTGCTATCATCATATCCGTTATCTGCTATTGAGTATGATACTCTGTTTTATGTAGATATCGATATAGTAATTAACGTATCAAGGTCGTTATGAGGATAATAATGCATGAAGTCAACAATGTGCTGCCGAGGGCCTCTGGCCCGAAGTGTGTACGTTGACCGAATTATTATCTGTTTAACGCCCGTTGTGCATTCAACCTTTAATGTCCGACCGGTGTATTATTTTATGAAAGATTTTTATCAATTTTTATTCATTGTAATTATTTAAAGCGATTAATCTATTTGCCCTCAAACACTGTAATTAGGTAACGCAATATTCTTATTTGTTTACAATTTCTATTTGCCAATATAAATGGTTGTATGTTTCTATCTTCCAATAGAAGTCAGTGTATGTGTATTCTGTGTCCAATAGCAACAACGTCAAATTTATAACGCCCGAGAGCTTTATATGGTATATAACGTAACGGTCGGAAATTAATGTATTTATGATAGCAAAATGCGACCATTAATTGTCAATTTATACCCGCAAAAATGTAATATCAACTTGAAATAATAATGAAGATGATTCAGTTTAAAATTGATGTTCTAATCTGACTTAAGTCTAAAAAATAATAACGTTTAAAATTTCCTCATTTCTTAAATTTGCTTTTTCGTCGTGTAATGTTAAATGGCTTCCGAAACATAGAGTGAATCATATATTATTTTACAAGCAATATTCAAGTCTAGGGGTACGTAAATTTTTTCCAAGCCTATAACTAGTAATATGTAAATAAGGGCTATTAACTTTTCTCCCTATAGGGAAGTAATGACCCATGACCCATGCGTAAGGTACAGAGAAACCACGTACAGCTTAGTGCGCATGTTCGTACTGCAAATCCTAGAGTACTCACACGTCAACTTCACATGCATGAAAACATGAACAACAACAGAACATGAATAAAGCATTAAATTTTAATGACTATAAACTATACATAAATACGCAAAAATAACATATTGTTACTGGCAATTTGCAGAACTACTAAAATAATACAAAAGGAATTAAACGCATGTGAGGCAAACATTTGTTAGGTTATGTTTACAAATTAGTGTTTACTGTGGTCCCTTTAGATGCAGATAATTTTATTACGTTCCATGAAATTGTGTATAATCTATTGTTGTTGACATTGAGCAAGGTCTAAGGAGAAATATTTATGTTTTTATGACATAAATGATGAATGCTAACAAAAGATTGGAAGAACAGTATGTCTGGAACACATATTATTTAAATTAGAATAAAAAATGTCAAAGTATTAATATAATATCAAAATTATGTTTTAATATAACTGCTGGTCAAAAAAGGAACCCTTTTTCAACGTTTTGTTTAAATTTTTTATTTTGTTTACCAAGGGCCGGTATTTTTAACCTCAAATAAACTAGAGAGCAAATTTATGAGTGGAAAACGTGATAGCTAGAATAATAATTATTATTTATTATTATTGTTCCTTGATTATTACAATTTCTTTTAATTGTATTTTAACTTCGCAAACTATCATCAATCGTTTTATTAAAATTTAACAGCAATCGTAAAAACTCCTATTTTTTGGCCAGTAAGTTATTATTCCAATCTATTGTAATGGTATAAATTTTACTTTTATTTCAGATCATTTTTGGAGGTACGAAATTAAAAAAAAAACATTCTGTACATGATATATTATTGCCCGTGGAGTGTGGTGATAATTTTTTATCATCTGTAAGAATAGAACTAAAGATTTCATGTTATATACTTTGATGCAATACAATAGTTTATCAAATTAATACAGACTTGACTCAAATGTAAAATATATTTTTTGAGATCATTTTTTTTATTCAAGTTATTTGAATCCTGTCGACATTGATGTCAAAGGAGAGCTGCTCAAAACTAAAAATTACATTTAACCGATCTTCTTTAAAATAGTTAATAGAATTCTTTTGAGTTTGGTATCAAATTAGATTTTCTGAAGAGAGAATTTATATTATCAGGTTATTTACTTATTTTGGAGTTCACGGTGTATGATATATATTTTTTGAGACAAATACATAATTTATTTGGGTTCTATGATGTTTCTTAATGCCATTTGTGTAACAAATTATATTTTTAGAATTATAGTTGGAGTGAGAATAAATATATAACAACATCTGTTCTATATTTATTATATTTATTATTTATATCTGTAAGAAAGTCGTGTGAAACACAAACCAATTGTTTTTTTATTCAATTAAAAATGCGATTACACTTCATTTATACACTTGTTCAACTTTTTGTAATTTTACTTGTTAATCTATTGTACAGGTTTGACTACCGATGATGAGGAATAATAATAATATAAATAATATATACAAAATATAACGAAGAAAAGTGAAAATAGTAAATAATAATTATTAAATATCTGACAGCAACTAATCTGATTGTTTATACATTCACACACAATTTTATGGCATATTTTTTGTGCGATTATTGAAACATAAGAACATGAATAGTTCCTGTACTGATCATTTTAGGACTACAGTGCATAAGAACTTATTTAAAAAGAAACAGAAGATCTTTAAAATTTTGTAAAAATATATAGGATGTTCCATTTAAAAATACTAAGTTGCATACAATTGCGCGAAAATGGAACACCCGGTAGAAAAACTTTTACTGCAGATACATGGGCATCCTAATGTAAAATAATCTTAAATTTTTTGTATGACGTGTAATTCTTTGCACTCAGAATATACAGGAGACATCTTCTAAACCACACCTTCTAAGGATGAATATCAGTTGGTCGAATTGCTGTAATTGGAAGGAAATTGCTTCCTGTTGTGCAGTTTTAATTGAACATTAGATGATTTGATATTGTAGTGACGATAATTTGAGCGTAGTGGCCGTCTAGTTGGCACGGATACAGTATCGTAAGTGACACAAATCACGTCTATTAGAATCGAGTTAGTCGCATTTCGCACGCATAGTAGTCAAAGTGACAGTGTATTAATAACCAGGCGGTACAACAATAGACGCACGGTGACGGCGACGGTGTGCGGGTGTTGGATTCGGATGGTGGTCGTCGTGCCGCTGTGAGACTGTCCGATGCCGCGGTATTGCGCCGTCGCCGTCGGCTCAAAATAGGCCCGGCCAAGCTGCCGGCGCGCTGTGGTGCTACTGTCCGCGACACAACACGAGGTTACAATACAGCCTTGTCTGCACCGAGAAACGCGTTCTACTTACAATACTGGAGTACGAGTACATACATTACACTCTTTCAATGACATAACTAACGAAATTTATAATTCTTTCAAGGATTGTTATATTCTTATTCTATTCATTTATTTTATTAAATTAAACTACGAAACTGCAATTATTGAGAAATATAATTGTATATCAGAATATAAAAATTGAGTGTTTGGAAGGATAAAATAACAGACTTGCAGTCAATTTTTTAATTAAAAACTATGCCGACGGTTCGACAGCTACAGCTGTCATTATCAGGGCTAAGTTTAGGGTTGAAAATACTATTTTACATAGACACATACAGATATAAAAACACGTAGAAAAATTCTGAGTCAAAATGTTAAAATTACACATATTTATAGTAATAAAAATAATACATATAGACAAATAAATAGACTGTCGCTAAAACAATTTTGGAGCTGAATCATTACATAGCCCTGTTGATGAAAGTTGCATATTTCCTCACGAGTCGATCATCACATAAACGTGTCTATAATATGAACTTTTCCTTTGTATCTTTTGACGTCTTATATATAGTACAAAAAAGTGTAGGAATCATGAAGTGGATCGATGAGATTTTCCCAAAATTCATGTTTTTAGTACCCAATGAATCCATTTTGATCATTTTCTCTGTGATATCTAGGTTTACGGATAGATACGACAACTTGTAATAAGAAAAAATAAAATAACGAAACAATGTTATTGTAACTTCATGAAAACTTCAGAGAACAGAGTTAATTTTGTTCATAAATCCAATATTTTTAACACTAAATTGTTTAAATATATATTACAGTAATCACAGTTGGTATAAGAAATAATTGAAACATCTATACTATCTGTCAAATGTGTCAAGTGTAAATATTAAACATTCAAATTCAAATTTACATGCCATGGCTGTGAATAAAAGTTTTGTGGAGAATACACCATATTTTTTATAGCGGTTAGAGTTAGAATTAATGCATGATTTGTAATGAAAATGTGAAATCTGATAATAAGATCCTCGATTCGATCCCCAAAACAGATAAATTTTCGAAAATAAATTCCGAAAAGTTTTATTACATGAAATTACCCCTATGGTTATCCCACCACTACCATCCTTGGTAACCACAATTCACACGCAAAAATATTTAAAATTTCTGTTCCGAACTCATATTGGTTTGTCGTGGTATATTTTGATGCGTTACTACGAGGCTATTTACCTCATAATCAAATTTTAAAGTTCCCCTTTTTTTCTAGTTATCGGTGAATATAATTATGGAAAAAAATGGCTTTATTATAAACAACTATTATCCAATACAATAAACGTCGTAGATCTTATAGTCGAGCCTCGAGAACTCAATGATGCACTTTAAAAACGGTTAAAAACTAAACACACTGTGCATGAATTAACTGAGTCCGGGTGCAATCGGTCATTAGCAAATTCCAAATGAATTTTTCGGGTTATGTCACATTCGTGAAAAGTTTAATCGCATTTCAAAACAAATTTAATAAATGCGAAAAACTGCCATGCGTTATCGGATATTAAATTCCGTTAAAGTAAACTGTCATTAATATTTAAAAAGCAATTACCACTAATGAAATAATCAATAGTCTGTAAAACGTTACTAATGAATGTATTAACAGTGTTAGTTACATATTTTCACTCGGTACAAATATAGCAACACGCCTACACTCTAATGAGTAATGAAGAAAATTAACTTAACAACTTTACTTTCATTGAAAGTTTCCACGTAAACACGTATAGTTATCGGCTCTGAAATATAAACAAGGATACGAACAAGGATTTTCCTATCCTTTTGACTAATTAATAGGAATTTTATGTAACACCACACCACAAGTGCTTTTTTTGTGAAACTTAATCTGAACTGAAAGTCAAAATGAAATAATCATTTACATTGCAAGACTGTTATTCAGAACATTACTGGCGAGTACGATACGAACCGAGCGAGAGAAGTGAACATGTATATTTCTGGTTATGGTCGAATTTTGTAAAATGTTTTGCGAAATACAGAATCGTAAATAATTAAAAATATCTTACATTTATTTGAGCTGCAAAACGATACATTTTCTCATGCTTTGGTTTTGAAGGTAACAGCCCGTAAAGGGATTCTTTACTACTAGGCACAGTGTTCAATAATAGTGGGTTTACAATCCAGTATATCGTAAAATATTTAAAAAATATTACTTCTGAATACTAAGAGGCACATATGTTAGACGAATACAAAATATTTTAAAGTAGCAAGAATATGGAACACATTAGATGCGTGAGTGAGGGAGGTTATAAATATTTTGGAATATTTGAAGTATATCATTTCTGTCATATAGTTTTATGGTCTAATTATAATTCAAATAAGTAATTGACTCATTCATTACAACAGTTAGACTATATTGGAAATAATCTTGTAGTTTTATTATAATGTAACAGTCTTCATCTAATCAGTATACAGGCTGTTCAAAAAATAGAGGTCACGGATTTAAAGGTGGATAATACATCTTAAAACAATAAAAAATAGTTCATAAAAACACTTATCCAGAAATGACTATAGCTATAGCGATTTTAATACTTTATTTCTGTCATATACCTTGCATACAGTGTTGAAAAAATAGAGGCTGTGTATGTAAGAACGGATAAGACATCCCAAAACAATAAAAAAAAAAGTTCATATAAATATACATCCGGAAATGCCTAGTTACAGAGCTATAAAGATATTAATATTTTATTTCTGTCATAATACAATATTTAACATTATAATAAAATCATAGTGGCCGTTTACAATGGAAAACAATCAATTATAAATTATATAAAATTGTGTTTGTAACAAACAGTAACAATAATTAAAACAAGTAAGGAGAAACAAAATATTATGTTCAATTGTTTTCCATTACAAACGACCACTACGATTTTATTGTAATATTAAAAGTATGATTCGTACACGACAGAAATAAAATATTAAAATCGTTATAGCTCGGAAACTAGGCATTTCCGGATATATATTTATGAACTTTTTTTATTGTTTTGAAATATATACCCTTAAATCCGTGACCTCTATTTTTTTAACACCCTGCATGTACATAAATAAACATTCAAAGATGTAATATACAATTAATAGAAAATAAATTATTTTCTTTAAACTAAAACTAAAAATTTCAACAGCTACTCCGTGTGAAATATTGTGAAATACAAATTATGATAGTTGTTATATATTGTTCATGGTAGGGGTTAAAAGCTTGTGTAGTTTATCGGAAAAATAATTCTATATTTTTCATGTGAAACTTCACATTTGTTTGATCAATAAAGTGCAGGTTAATCCCCTAAACAAAATGCAGGCTTTTAGGGTATTTGCATTAATTGACGGTTTAGTTCCCATTTTGAAATCCGGTTCAATCGTATTTCATTTGAAAACAGTGCTAATTGATGTACACATCTCTCTTCATCAATAAATCAGCACAAACATTTCAACAGATTTTCGTTTTGAGAGCCGATTATACTCATCAAGAAAATTAGTTTCATACCACTGCGTTTCGTAATTTGTTGAATTTTTATCATAATAAATACTTCTTTCTGTAACGCCTTCACCATATCTTAGAGAGATACCTATACATATTGTTATATAAAATAAAGTAATAAATAGATCATCACACTATTTACCCATTTTGGGTGTGCCACCCTATTTTTACAGATTTCTGCAAGTATTATAATTTGCGCGTGAAGTGAGGTTACCAGCTGTCAAGAATTAAAGTTAACATGACGACTGTCAACTGTGGGATACGTTATCAAGGAGCCATTAACCACGTATAGTGAGATTATTGAACGTATTCATTTATATTCTTAATTTAAACACAGTTATATGATATTCCGCAGTTCTTAGAAAAAGTCATAAATATAAGAGGTTAAAGTTTAAAATTTCGCTGAGTCTATGCTAACGTTGCATATGTTAGTCTCTAGGTAACTAAAGTAGTAAGTCAACAATTATTGCGTTTTAAGTGCTTGGATTTCAAATGAGATTTAATTACACATGCATAAAATTAAATTTCTACTCCACTATAAAATATTTGCTTTTTATGTAAAATGCACAGTTTTGAAACGTACTGGTATATGTGTACTGCACCTCATTTTTTTATATTGTCTATTTAATTATTATGACACAGGACATTTAAAGAAACATTAATTTTTATATTTTTCTAAAATAAATAAAAGCAACTCAAAGTAAAATTTTATGAAGCGGTTCATACTGCTGCAATAGATATTTACGATATAAGTGGGATAAGAGCATTATTAAGATACACATGTACGTAAGTACGAATATATTAATAATGCATTATCACACGTGTGTTGTACAATATTTTATCTACGCTCGCCCAAAGTTAAAAAATTTGACTTAATTTTTTTGACAAGTAGAAAATTAATCCAAGTAGTTGCTGTTAAAATTATTTCAAATCCATGACGACCACAATTTGACATTAAGTAATTATGTAGTTGTTTTTCATATTTTTTTAAGCATTTCGTGAAAATGAGTGATTTAGAAAGTATTTCGTCGGATATAGAAGAACAAGCTTGAAAAATTATTAATTAAATATTAATTAATTTAAAGAATTGTACAGATTTTATTGTCAATATTTATAATAAAAAGTACGTTAATGAAAACGAGTGCGTTACTGAAACTCTTAACCCACGCAAAATGAGGGGGTTAAGTGACATTTAACTCACGGGCGTAGATAAAACAATAAAAAGTAGTATTTTGTTGGTGCAAATATGCATTAATCATTGTAAAATATTAGGATTTACCATGCAGTTTGCTTTCGTGTTGGTTGCTAAGCAAAAAAATTAGTGCAAAATTAAAATTTATCGATTAAATCGGAAGGTCTTGTGATATTACCTTCGATAAATAAATAACGATATTATTTGCTTGCTATCTTGTCAATATTTTCAAAGAACTTCTACTTTGACATTGATAATAGTAAAGCATCATATGCCAAATAAAACGGGTTCTTTCATATATTTTAACCTAAGTTGAAATCAAACCACTATAAAATAGGATGTTTAGACATTTATATATCTGTTTACTAAATAATATAAATCAAGTATGAATATAACAGTCGCAGCAGGGGCATATTTATTACACAATTTATACCCCTCATCATTTAAACAACATTTGGGCAATTGTCACCGGCTGCGACTGCATGCAGCCATCCTATATCTGTCAGTTTCACACCATCCCCAAAGATTAATATCACATTGAACCGGCCGATCTTACAATCAATTTAACGCGATAATTACACCAATCTGTTACATCGATACAGAACAATAACTCAAAATGTCATTACATCGTCACCATCGGGTGCGTTCGGCAAGTGTCGGGAATGTTCGGAACGGAACCTAACCTAACAATTAGCGTGGTGCTGGTGTTAGTGGTGTTGATATTGTAGTTGCGACGGCCCTTTGATTCATTGCATTCAATATAAGTTCACGGGGGTAAATATCAAACACTGTATTGTTTGAGGGTGTACAATACGAGCTGTGGGACTAGACACATATGGCGCACCGCAATGCATTCTGGGAGTGAGGATCGACAGGGGATTTTCGCCTTGCAGAACTGGATTCAGACGATTTTTAATAAAACATCACCAACTAGAATAAAATAAAATAAATATATCATCACGCCTTTAACCCTTAACGAGTGGATTTTTCACATAATATATCATCCAGAGATATTTTTCCTAACCTTGAATTGTTTGATCTGCTAAGCATCTACATTTGTCAATGTGCTCACTTTATTAAATTAAAAATCCTTCACAACTTGTAACTCATAAGCAAGCAAATGGATTTGATAAAACACGGAATGTTGACAATCACATATATCTAAATTTTAATCACATTAGCAGGTACCACGAGCTCTGTTTTTGGGTGTTTTAAGAGCAGTATTTTAGGCTCGGTTTTAGCGGTGTACAATATTCTAAAATTATTTTATAAAAAAATTGCTTACAATAGAAGTTACAGAGAAATGTATTATCTACCAGTTTTATTTGAAGCATTTTTTTATAAAATAATTTTAGAACATTGTACAGCGCTAAAACCGAGCCTAAAACACTGCTCTTAAAACACCCAAAAACAGAGCTCGTGGTACCAGCCAATGTCTCCTATATGCCAAATATACGACTTGAAAGAGCTAACACATTTTTCTTATTTTTCATAAATTAATTTAATTGAAGTGACGATTTTTTAAAAAAATAACTATATATTTCTAAACTCATACAACGAATAAAATAATAATTGTAATACCAATCTCGGTAGTGTAATGGCTATGTCACTAGCTTAGGATGCCAGAGGTCGTGCGTTCGAATCCCACTGAAGAACATGACTGTTTGTGTTGTTAACATAAATTCATAATCGTCCACAAATGAGGTGGAATATGACTGAAGTAGTTAGGCCGTCTTTGAGACGGGGTTGAATAGTAGAAAATTATATTTTTCCGAATCGGATTTTTACGACACAAAATTTACTGATTTTATAATAAACTTGCGGATGCGGTAGGCAGACGTTGTCGTGCCATAGACCTCGGTAGTAAAATATATTTCTCCGGTTTATAAAATTCCTGTGTTCGTAATCCTTCTCCTCCTAAACGGCTTGACCAATTTTGATAAAAAAATTACTTTATCTACGTCCGTTGTTAAAAGAGACAATTTTAACAGTTGCATAGCAAGTTAAAAATGTCACTTTTTAACACTGTTACAAGTAACATAGCAAAGTGTTAAAAAGTGATTTCATTGTTACTGTTAACACGTTGTTTACGATGTGTACATTAAATCAACAAATATAACCCTACCTGTCAAAATATCATTTTACATTTTTTAGTAGATCGTAGATACAATTTTGTATGATATATACGTGTTAAAAGTGATTTATTTCGTTCGTGGGGTTGTTTTACTCGGCTTCACCTCGTTTCACAAAATTCCCCACTTACTCATAAAATGTCACTTTTAACACATATCATAAATAACTATTGTACTTATGGGGTCACCTGGATTGTCAAAAAGTTAAAAAAAAATAATCTGCATCTCGACAACAGCGCCATCTTCAGAGTATAACTGTAACTAAGAACCATCCAAGTGGCCCCATAAATACAAAAAAAAAAAAATCATCAAAATCGGTGAAGCCGTTTAGGAGGAAAAGAATTACGAACACACGCACAACGAAATTTTATATATCACCCGCGTGAAATGCGATAACCAACTGTTAAATCACCTCCACCAAAATGGCTACTACCTGCTGTGAGATTCGAATTGAGGTTCTTTCGATTCACAATCCGATGCTTTACCACGGGGCTATATTTATTTTATATATACTGATATCTTCATGGTGAATGTAAACTTAACTGTTGCTTTTTCATGTTTAATAGAACTAAATGCCCAAGATAGGGAAATGAGCAGCATTAAGATAAACTTTTAATATAAACGATGTAAAAAAAAAGTAGAAGATCGGTTTAAAAGAACAACAAAATATTAAGAAAAGCTGTAACCGCAACTCTTTTCACAGCAAATTAAGGAGCATTTCCAGCGAATTCATATTTATGGACTAGAGACTATAAAAGATAATTATATACGGTCATTCTGATTTGCTACGCTGTTAACCACACATAATTAATGGCCAATCATAAATAATTATAACTAAATTACAGAAATAATTAACTATATTTTCCTCTTGAGTATATAAACTACATCAAATTACCTAGAAATTCTGCAACAATGCAAATAAATCTCTATTATACGTCCTACCATATTTAGTAAATGCATGAATATATTAAATATGCATTAGTTAGTAACATATTTCGCTACAATAATTGTACTCCAATTATACATAAATAAAATAAATATATCATCACGCCTTTTACCCATTCTGGGTGTGGCACTCTCGGCAGATCTCGGTAAGTGATACATTTTTACGTATGAAGTGCGGTTACCAGCCGTCAAATCTTATGCCGAATTCATGCAACCATTTTCATTTTCATTTAATTTAATTTTAAATTTTAATTTAATTCTAATTTATCTTTTTTAAATGTATCATTCATGGAACACTACAATATTAAATTAAATGAAAATGAATACACGTCATGTGTCACATTATTATTTTATTTATGTCTGTTAATCTTAAATATTGGAATAACAAATACATAAATAGTTACCCGATTTGTGTTTTGCAAGCATAAAGTTTTTTAAAATAATGATCATGATCATATACAAGTGATTATGTGCTTTATCATATCATTTAAAAATGAAGAAACGAAGACCTAGTTAAGTCGTTTGCTCAACAAACAGATACTATAGGGAAAGAGATTTCTTTAATAACCTTTTGAAATTGAAATCTATGTTACTTCTTTATGTTAAAATAAAATTTCATTTTTATCATACAGAAAAATACATTTTATCATTTTTGATCAGTTGTACTTGAGTCAAATCATCAAAATCATTCATATTTTAGCAAAGAATTTCAATTCTCAACGATTTAATATATAACCTTTTCAATCACAAACGTCATAATTTATCATTTTCATTTAAAAGATAAAAGTTGGTTATCTTATAAATTAAATTAAATGAAAATGAAAATGAGAACATAAATTCAATGATTGCATGAATGCTTATATTTGATACGTATTTATATTTTAAATTAAAATAAATTTAAATTAAATGAAAATGAAAATGGCTGCATGAATTCGGCTATATTTCTGAAAAATTTAAAAATGAAAATTACCACTATCACACACTGTATGGAAAAATAACATATTTGACGACGAGTGGTGGTGAAAAATTAAAATGAGGATACCATACAAAACAGAAAAATCCAAAGCTAGCATCTGGCTGACAGAAATCTGTGAAATCCATCCCTGCGCTGGTGTCCTAACATCTATTAGAACCCCACAAGTCTATTCGTCTCCCGTGGATGCTCTGCACTCTCCAGTCCACAAACAACCGTATTTGAAACATATAAACGTAATAGCCCTTGAATAAACACAACTCGGAATGAAACGATTTATTTTACGGCCGTGTAATGTCGACGAATATTAATGTCATGGGCGTGATATTTTGACCCGGCACCGGCATTGTCATCAGCATGACGCTCACTCAGAATCAATCTGTAACTGAACGGAATTTATTACAGATTGTATTAATGGTGTAAATGAATTTATTGGCTTTCTATTGAGACCACACATGATTAGTGACGCAGTTGGGTCTTTGTAATATGCCGCAGTTACATTTCGCACTAAATGCATTGCAATAAAATTTTGCGACTAATGCACCAGTTACCAGCGAGACCGCAGACATTTAATTGCTTTCAGAATGACACTTTATAAAATTAGATCAATACACACATATCATCAACCTGCATCGCTCTAATTGAAGTACCATGATTCAATCATCATTTCGAGGCACACACCAAAAGTTTATGCAGCTTTACTTAGGTAGTCTGTTTTGGAGTAAGTAACAGTTTTTATTTTCTTATACCTATATGTCACACCAACATGATTCTGTTCAATATGCGATTAAATGTGATTTCTGTGATGATCAGTGCATGACAGGGTGTCACACATGAATCATATGAAAAGTGTGCTGTTCTAATAATAACTTCCCTGTGATATGAGTTCGAATAGTTCGGTTGAGGTTGTAATTTTAGCATCTGTTTTTGAATTTATGAATCATTTTAAAAAGCGAAAGAAAAACGAACGATCAATTTGGTTTAAACACAAGAACTATATCTATACTATACATTAATCTACAAAAAATAAACTAATAATAATGTGAAAAACAATTTAAACTCTCAACCGCCAAATTAACCGTAGTGAAACCAGCAACGAAGTTTCAAATGATTCTGTGCGATGCAAATAGCGGCGCTACTACTCCTATTTTAATCGCACAAAACACGTTTCATCGCACATTGAACAGAATGTTGGTATGGTAGGTAGGTATTATAAGTATCACACAATTAAATTAAAATTATGAGGTATAAAATTTATCGTTTTTGTTTAGTTTTCCTTTGCAGTGTTGCAATTTTTCGAATAAATATCAATTTTTATTTAAGTGATAAATCGTGAAATAGGTAATAATTTTTAGACAAACAAATGGGCCTTGCAGATATTTTTAAGTTCTGCACAACTTTTATATTTACATTTTTTTGTAAAGTGAATATAAAGACGCAGCAATATTTTTTAAATTAGCATTGAAGTTCCTATACGCCACATTTCAATTCTACCCCCAGTATATGTAAGTGAAATAATAAACGGTTAATAATATCTAATAGTTATAATGTTAACATAATCAATAACTGAACTGCTGTTATACTAAAGAGTTCTAACCTGTTGCAACCCATTAATTATATTAACAATAAAAACTGTACAATTATAACATGTATTTATAATTAAGGTAATTATTCACTCGCGCGGTAATTACCAACAAATTATTCCATATTCATGATAAAAAAATACGTACACAAATATCTATTTATTTAATATAGCTAATTCTTTGTCAGTCTACTTAAAATTTTTAAAAACATCTCAAGATACAATAATGGGGTCTTTCACCATTAAAAAAAAAAAAATTTGAAACTATATCTAAATTGAAGACTTTCTGCACTTTTTAAAAGTCTTAATTGTTATTCATTAAGCCACAATGATTTTCTATAAATTTTGCGACGTCATTTAGATGTGTTGGTAGATCTCAAACATTAGAGATTGTAAATAATTGTAGTCACATGAATGTTCTAATCTATTGTTCGGAAAATTATTTAAATGGAATTAAATTAACTTTTCATGGTAAGTAATTATAATACACATGGATTGCACTTATTTCTGGAAGAAACATGAATAAACTGTAAGATTATTTTAGGCAAATGTTTGATTACCACTGATAAATATGTCATTGAAGAAGCCTTTAATTTCGTTGAGTCGACCTAAAGTAATATTTATTAGTTTGAAATAAATTAAAATATTTTGTATGTATTTAAAATATACTTACGAATTTAAAGTGAAACTAAAAACCTTTAAATTAGTTGCCAACTATTTTGACACTTCCACAATCTGACAGCTCAATAATAAGAGAGGTACAAATAATTTGGAATAGGATAGATATGCGCCATATTACTTTAACGTCATTGTAGAGGTCTTTAAAACTCAAATATACGATGTTTTTGGGTCTACTCATAATATAAATGACTTATTTACTATTTTGTGACTCTAGTGAACGACCCATTGTATGAAATTTTTTAAAGAAGTACAAAACTAGAAATCGCATTCTTAATCATATATGTGAAGTGCAGAGTAAGTAAACACCTCTACAAAATGAAAATTTTCCAAGGGAACATATAATTTAGTATTTGTTTACATTGTGAATTGCGAAATAGCTTGATTCGTAGCATAACAACTAACAAGGGGTATTTAATCTATTTATCTTTAATGAAGTTGCGAATCGTAGCGTAAAGCACAGATTGTGGAACGGCAACGGGTCGTCCCGACGCTGAATACCGACTACAGCCAATCACGAATGCGACCTGCCGAGCTTCATTTGTCGGGCATTCACTGCACCACAACATAACCTTACATTATCCTAATTCAAAACTTTCAACTTAATCATCTGTGATTCGCGGAAATCAAATTACTTCAAAACTGCTCAGTTTTCTAGCAAATAATTTAATATTCTCCAAAGAATTATGATTCAACAAAAAAATAGAAGAAAGAAATTTCGAATGATGTGTTTTGCGCTACTGGAATAGAAAATGAAAATTTGAGTTCAAATACCATAACTCATAACAGAGTTTCTTATCACACATTACTCATTCCTGTAGGTATATACCTCTGGGGTTCTTTCTCCAATAACACATTTGTTGGCCCTTGATATACAAAAATACATCACTCACATAAATCTGCAATAGCAAATTTGACATACCCTAGGGTACTTGAATCATGTGAATAAATTTATTTGAATTTTTACGACACCAGCCCTGTGTAACCTTGGACTCCTGGACAATCTTTCTTCAATTCAACCTATCCATAGTTCTATTTCTTATAGTTTGTTACACATTTTCTTTTAATTCATTTACGACTTTATGGGGGTAAATAACTCCGTGGTAACGTGTCGAACTGTGTCGTGAGATCCTCAGTTCGAATCCTACAGCTGACAGTTCCTCTTCCACTAACATCATTGGGGGCTATGACTTGACGGTTGGTAACCGCACTTCATACGAAAAAATATATCACTTACCGAAATCTGCGTAAGCAGAATGCCACACCCATAATGAGTAAAAGGAGTGATGATATATTTTTTTTATTTTTTTTTCTTCCTTTTTCGTGGCCATTATCTTTTTTTCTTCCGATAAAATGTATATAACTATGTTGACTTGGCTGTAAAAATTAAATTTTATGTAATATATAATTTCATATGTTTAATCACCACATGATTTCAATTGAATCAAATTTAATATAAAAATATTTGTATAAAATGACACACCACCGAAAACGAGGTACCGAGGCGACATGTAACCTCTGCAGTTGAGACCGGTAATCAGAATTTTAAAAATACTTTTACAGTAACCTAATTATTTTAAATAAATATGAAATACATCATTACACTATTTATTCATTTGTGTATGGCACTCTGCTTTCGAAATCTTCGTAAGTGATATATTTGCAAACGTGAGGTTGAGTTATTAGCTGTCAAATCACAGTCCGCAAAGGTGTAACGAGATGGGAAGTATACAGATAAAATTAAAATTGCAACTGTTGACTGTGAGATAATTAATAAAAATTTTAAAAACTTGATAATAATTTGAATACGATGGTAGTTTCTTTCTTACCACAAAAAAATTTTCAATTAATATTATATTCTACAATAAAAAGTAGATAAGAAAAACACAGCTGTCAATTAGGTTTGCCCTACAAAACGATAATATTAATATTAGTTTAATAATAAATGATCCTTGAAGCCGAACAATTATTATCGATAATAAACAAAAATTGTCATCATACAAAATTATTTCTGTTGCTGCTCATTCACTTGAAATATATTAGGTTCATGATTTGACGATTTATTAATTTTATAAATTAACATGATTTAGAATAACGCCCTAATAATGAGTATAATTGCAAGAATGCTGTTTAAAGTGTTAAAGAGTAAATCGTTAGTAAAACAAAAGCATAGTGACGTTACAAGGAAGCTATTTTAAACCGCAATTGTGTCTGACCTAGTGTAATTGCAATATTTCTGCAAGTACTTTGCATAATTCCCTAGTAAAGCATGAAATATTCCAGACTAAATGTAGCTCTAGTAACAATTATTCATTTAAATTTTTACGCTTAGCTGTATTATAGATGCACCACGTCAAGAGTTAATGTCAGGGCTCCAGCAAATTGCACGCAAATGTCAAAGCACCACGCGTGCGAAAATTTGCAACACGGAATAATGATACCGCTTAAAATTTGCTGATATATTTCATTGCTTCCTAGAAAAATCAATGAACTTCTCGAAAATTACCGATAGTAAATATATGAAGCACACGTGGCGAACTATGTACTCTAAATACGAATGAATCAACAATCAAATTGCTGATATTTGTAATTCGAGTGAGAAATGTTACATAATAGTGATTTGTTTTTGTTGATTGTTGTGGTTAATTCATTAATTTCTTTGCGTTAGCAGGAAATATGCCGAGTTGGATAATGTGTTTTAATTATCTTTGGGGCTTTATATCAATTAAAATGAAAGCTTTGCCTCCCTAAAAATGGCGATATAGTTCAATCGATTTTAGGCTAATGGAATTCTACAGGAGATTTAAAGTTTGTGACCTAATAAAATTTAGTTGATTAATTTTTCTTCGACAGGAACATGGTTAAATGAAATTATCGGAATTATGATACTGAAGAATATAGCGTATTTTACAACCACTAAAATTGGGCATAAAATATATGTATTACATAATAGGGCAAAAAATCATATACTGTCTGGATAAAAAAAAATTAGAAACGGAATATCGATACCACTTAACCCTAAATTTTGCTTGCCAAATTATTTAAATAAAAAACTTCAATTAAAAGTTGAATTATTGCTTCTTAATATAAAATATTTAAGGGAAATATTTAAAAGTGTTTGACGCAGCACTGTATTCAAAGATCTTTGTATATAATATCCTTTTGGGTGTAAGGTGGGATTAGATTAAAATACTAAAAAAAAAATCTGAAAAGTATCACCATATAAAATTACTCCTATAGCTTTCACAACACATAGGAAAATTATTGTAATATATTTTTGCGCATGAAGTGTAGTTACCAGCCGTCAATTCACGCCCCCAAAGTTGTTAGAGGAGGAGAATGTCAGGGGGAACTTTAAACTAGAAATTGTCAACTGTGGGAATCGAACTAAGGGTCTCACAATCCACAGTCTAATGCGTTACCACGGTAGCTATTTATCTTAAATTGAAAATTGTGTAATAGTGCCATACCCGAAAATGGGTATACAGAGTGAAGATATATTTAAATAATTTTATTTATATTATATACTGAAACTGTTATTTTTATGTAAACTATAACACTAAAATGTTTTGGAATTCTAATTGCTGAGAAATTTCTAAAGCAGTTAAAATTTGATTCATTTAGAGTTAGTTGTATGTAATTATATTGTTATTTAGCAACTTCTTAAAAGTAAACTGTGGAGAAGATTGCTGCCACCATATTTCCATATTTCCATAATTAATTATTTGCAGTTTAAAATTACGTATTCTTAAGCGTGATTGTGAGTCTAACAATTATTTATTAGTTTATTGCATATTATTGATCTTCTACAGGTTTCAATATTGAAAAGTCAATTTTTTTACTTATACTGCGTTGTTTCTTTATTCCAATTCAACTTTATTCCGTAGTTCACAACCTGATCAGCTGATAATGCTTTCTGAAACTGGGCATATTTTTGTTTTGTTTTAATTGTACAGTTTGTCATTTTACTAATGCAAATTATATTAACTTTCAAGCTAATATTTGTTGTTAATCTCCGAACAATGTATCTTGGCGAGGAAAAGGAATGCAGTTTGGTCCACTATTCCTATGATGCGTCTGGTCAAAATTATGCTTTTAAATAGATGCCGCGCAGCTTAGAAAGCGAAATAGCGATTTCACTACATTTTGTGCGCTGAGTCCACATCTTTAACAGATTTGCACTCCAGTACTACCTGACATTGTAGTATTCTTTTTTTTGTACGTAATAAATAAACGAAGGAAAATACTATTATAAAGAAAAGTATATATTATTAGAAACAAGGAGGGTATCCAGAAAAACTCATTACTACTCAACGGTCTTTAATAAAATAGTAAAAATAATTATATAAACATGAAGTCATAGATTACAAATAATTTACTATTATTAAGTAGCAAAATAATTATACCGAACTTATTACCAAATTAACAAAATAATTATCCCTAACAATATTTATGCAATTTACACTGATTTTAAAGTTAAGCTTATTCTTTTAATGAAATTTAAAATTATTAAAAATAATCAAGATAACAATTGTAGTTAATTTTTACTGCAAGCGTTGATGCCACTGCTAATGATTACGTTTACATCCAAAATCCATATCGATTTGTCACCTTTACTGTCGGGCATTACTGTGTTCAGTTAAGTTTTGTGCTCCTGTTGTACAATTCTTATTGTTTTTTATTAAATATTAATAATGACGAGAGAGATAAAAGCAATCGCAACAATTTGCAGCAAATATAAATGTAATGTATAGTGACGTCATTATTCTAGAAATATTATTTATTGACGTGCATCTTATGCTTATTCCTTGTATGTAGGAAATATATTCGTTTATTAACTAGGTACCTCCGTTAATACGTTTTATTTTCCACAACTTATATTTTAAAGTATCTCGTCTATAATAACAAGGATAGCAAAATTATGTGCCAAATTAAACACCTGTGCACTCAAAAATTTAGTGTGCTTAACGATTCATGATACCTCGTTTAACTGTGATGTATACTGCAAATGTGAAAATATGACATTTGTGTTTACTTGCAATATGTTTTTTTTATTATTTCAATGAACACATTCGAGTTGAAATTAATTTTCTAAGTTAATTAAAATTTCTTTTTCATGTATCGCAGCACAAATGATGAAATATTAGAAATTGCGAACCGAATTAATATTGCACAGCAAATTGAAAGGTATGTTCTATATAAACTTATTGAGCCGTGGTAAAATAATAGAGGAGGTATTTCATATAACCAGCGTAACCGCGTGGTTGTCAGTTACAGGTGAAATATTGTAGCAGCCCATGTCCTATATGTCATTTTCTATTGCTTGCGATTTGATTTATTAGTTTCGTAAAGGAAGATTTATGAGAACAAATTCCTTTACAGTTTACAAGAAATTTCATTCTGCTATTACCAAGAACATATTTTCTCCTGTTAAAATATGTTTCTGAAGTTTTATCTTTAAAAATCTGATTGTATTACATAGTAGAACAGTTAAGAGTTCGATGATTTGAGTTTGAATCCCTCCATCTTCCACTATAATTTGGTGTAGCCACCACACGACTATTTTATATACCGGGTGTAAAAATTAAATGTGTCGTTTAGGGGTTTCAATGCTATTTTTTTTTAAATTGCTGTATCTTTTTATATATTCGCTTTACCTCAAAAGTGTAAGTAGTTGTTCAGACTTTAAGATACAGTAAGGTCCATTTGGTTATCTAAATATAAATTTTTCACGATACCTATATCAATTAAATTTAAATTGCCGATCTCGGTGGTGTAGTGGCTATGTCACTAGCCTAGCACACAAGAGATCGTAGGTTCGAATCCCACTGAAGAGCATGGTTGTTTATGTTCATAAAATTCAGAATCATCCACTCCTGAGGCGGCATAAGACTGGAGTAGTTAGTCCGCTTCCCATCTTCGCAATAATAAAAAAAAATTAAATTAATACTTATTATAAAAATTGTAATACAGCCATGGAAAATTAAACAAAAACATAAATATGATATTTCATAAAACTTATTTTTTTTATATGTACATGGGAAGCGGACTTACTACTTTGGTCATATGCCACCTTATGAATGGATGATTATGAAATTATGTGAACACAAACGACCATGCTTATGGGATTCGAACCAAAGATCTCTAGTGTGCTAGGCCTTACTGCATTAATTTTTAAATTCTGCACAACTTTTGAATTTACACATTTTTTGTATGTAAGTATGCAGGTAAAAATATAGAAAAATATAAAAAAATTACATTGAAATCCCTAAAACCAAATTTCAGTTCTACACTCGGTACCTATATGAAACTATATTTGAAAGTTAAATAATTATTATAAACCCTCTATTGCATGAATTATTATTTTTGTAATAAGGACACAAAAAATTATTTTTTACAAAAGAAATGTTCATATAATAAAAATATGTGTGTTACACAAATTTTTTTCTTAAAATAAAAAAAAACTTGCAATAGAATTTTGGTCTATTGGGTCGTGTTTGCGTACTATACAAAATTGTTTGATGGATAACCTCTTCTAGGATTACATCAGATAAAAAAAAAAGTGGATTTTTTTTTAAGGTATGTGTAGCTGTAGTATATCAGCAGGTAATAAGCTGCTTCCATCAACTTTTACATTTGTAACTCAGTTTCTGTAATTTTCTTCTTTCACTTCAACTTTTTTTTATGTTGAGCAAATTAGGAGGAATGACCTAATTGGCAATTGACAAAGTAATATAATGTTCCCAAATGGTTACATGATTGCCATGAATGTATACTACATAAGAAAAGAAAATAAGAATTTTAAATTTTACATTCCCGAACGGGAGCAATATGCAATAGAGGGATAAATAACACTTGTTTGACATATATAATAAATTATTTGTTTGTTCTAATGATAATTTATTGAAATATATTATGAAATATAACTTGGAAACAGGTATAATCAGGCAAATATTTTTGCTAACATCTTTTGCAATTTAATGTTCTCTTTCCATTCAACATCAAATTCTGGTTTCGAGAATACTACGAAAGTCAAATCAGTTTTTCGAATTGTCATGACACTTGTAATCATGAAGTTTCGTTTCTCTATCTTTCGTGAGTTATTGAATATGCGAACACACACCCAGCCATCCATACAGATGTCATTGAGAAAATAGTCGAAACATATGTTTCCGGGGAAATTATAATTTCTGCACTTTCTAGTCTAAGAAAGCAAAAACTTTACTGAAGTTATAAATTACTTTTTGAATTGCAGTACATGAAACAAATTAATATTGCTCAATTTAAATAGATACCTAATTATTCTGAAATATTTCCTCCATCGTCGTGCTCTTCTAATTATTTTGAATAAAACGGCGTAGAATTGTAATACGTCGTCAAATTTTCGAGAAGAATTCAGATTATTATTCCGAACAAGGTCAAAAAACAAACTTCAAATTGCATAGTAACAACTCAGCGTATCTGTGCAGATTGCGGTATTACTCCTAATATTGTACTTAGAATCAAGTAATATTAATAACGAACAATTGAGAAAACTATTTAAAATTATAATATAATGGTCCAATGCAATAAAGAACAGAAACGAGAATGCATCCCTTAATTGCGTTCCAGGAGAATGACATTGAAATGAGACGTACAATGGAGGTAATTTGATTCTTTTCTATTTTCCAAGAACATGCCACAGATTATCTGAAAGCCAACCACGACCTTCGTTATTGTAATCAAGAATAAGAAACTGCGTTTTACATTATTTTAAATATAAATATATTATCTGGCCACTTTATCAATACTTGAGACGTGGCTCCTTCGATATAACAGATCTTGGTAATTCGAGGAAATGTCTAGAAAATTTGGCAGGATTTCACAGAGTTTCAAGAACTACGTCATCGAATAAAAACAACCCCTGGGTTATCGATTGTCGAAACAAGGGACGAAACAATTATTTTCTCATAAAACTAAAATCCCGCGGAAGCCAGGAGAAACCTTGTAGTACTTTTTTTGTTTACGAAAAAGGTATCTGTAATCACAAGATATTGACTAACGAATTAAACGCTAGAATACAAAACTCATTATTTCACGAAAACGCGTTTATAATCTGTTAATCTGGCTGGTTCGCATGTTCTTCTAATCTTATAAATACAAGTAAAAAAAAATCTTAATGATTTCATTTTCGTAAAGATTATATCAAAAGTTATGCAGTTATTTTACTTTTCAAATAAATTATTGCATTTAGTATAATAACTGTTCAAACTTTAAACCGCTAATATGAAGAACTATTTAATTAATAATTTATATTATGTAAAAGAGATAAGTAAGCAATATACGTCAATTAGCATATTAAAATATATTATAAAGGAAACCTATTGGAGCATAAGTTTGAAATTCCAACTTAACTACGAACGAACAAGTACTTCAATAGCTTCCTGTAATCAATGTTTTATTGTTTTCTTTGTTTCGGCTTTTATTTACATTATTTGTTTATAAAATAGTTACAAATTCCAATTAGGGGGAACTTTTTGGTAGGAGAGTTAGGTTAGTGTCAATAATTTGTGATATATTTGGTCCATTGTTTCGATTTAATGCACTTATAATATGTCATCAAAAATTGTATAGGAATGAAGATCATTCTAGAATCACTAAACATAATAACAGTTTCGTTTATATAGAGCGAGGCTGTTCTTATGCAGCCATTTCTACTGTTTTACTACACTAGTGAATAAAAAAAATTAAACACATCTTTTTACGATTGCCGGTAAATTTTTTAAAAAGCGGATAACGATACCCTATAAATAGTATAAAGACAATAATTGAAAGTACAATCAAAACGAATATTAAAATATATAATATTATTTTCAAAATTTGACAAATTACTATTCATTTACTGTACAAACAAAAAACTCTTTCTACTCCTGTATAAATATATCTCTATTATTTAAATTTTTCGATGAATTATAGCACCCATAATTTACGACAGGGAATTATGATTCGTAATTTACTCTTCTCGACCAACCACAGAGCTAGAAATACATAATTTATGGTTATTTTAAAGACGTGAAGTGGATCACCAAGCAACGGCCGTCTGACAGTTAACATGTAGTCGGTTGTCATTATGTAATTTTATGTTGACGTTTTTCAACGTGTGTTTTCAACGAATTTCGATCATTTTCAAAGGTGATTTTCGAATTTACAGGAGTAGAAAAAGTAGAGTATCATATTCGGGATTATAGTCATTATTCACTCGAATGATTTGAATCACTCGCCTACGGCTCGTGACGCAAACTTCATCTTCGTGAATAATGACTATCATAATTCCTCAAATAATAATATATTAGGCAACGGCATGGCTGCGAGCGTTTATTCCGGTTCACTCGATAACGCAAGTTAAGCAAGGCTGCCAGCGGTTAGCAGTTGGATGGGTGACCGATTCGCGAAAACTCATACCAGTGAACATTGCGTGTCGTTGTCACACCACCGAAAATGAGGAGTCGAGGCGGTATATAACCTCAGTAGTTGAGTCCGCTTTACCAAAAAAAAAAAAAAAATATATATATATATATATATATATATATATATATATATATATAATTTTAGGAAAGGTTGCCAAATGTAAAAAAACTTTAAAAATACATCTAAACATTTACAAGCAGATTCGCAAAAAGAATTAGCGCTAATCCTTTTTTTATTATTAGTCGTAACCAGTTACCATCCTTAAAACATATTTATGTTAACTAAGGTTGTAGTTAAGATAGGTTAACATAAAATTTGACACATTTTGTTAATTTAATTAATTTAGAAATAAAGTTACAGTTTGAAAAACACGGAATTAGCGTAAATCTGCCATATAGGGTTTAAAAAGCGGACTTAGTTGCCAACGTAATTTTACACAATCCTTCTTTACAGTAAACAGCAATGATATTTCATAAAAAAGTTCTAAAATTTCATTTAATTCTAATCATACATTTGCAAGTTTGATGGCTTCGTGTGGCTTTACGAAGGGCCGTAAAGTGCGTACACGTTAACTTCAAGCCACCAAGTCTATCTGTTTGTGGCTAGGTGGCTTGAAGTTAACGTGTACGCACTCTACAATTGTTTTGCATTAGGATCCTTGAATCAGATATAACATAGAACCTTTCTACCACATGTTTTCACCACTTTTCCGAACAACCTGTATTTACATACTGCATAATGTGACAGACTATGATCTCCAAATGCTCTTTTAATTTTTTATCTTTAGGCTTTCTAAATTATTTGGTATAAACTATGGAAAACGAAAAACGCGCCGAAAATGTTTTTTTTTTTCTATCTATTGGAATGATTAGAATAATCCTATCTATGAATATTACTTAACGATATCTGCAAAAGCAGAGTGCCATACTCAAATTGGATAATGGGCGTGATGAAATATTTATTTATTTTAGATATATTCATTTTAATATTTCTAATACCGTTAAAAAGAAAACTACATTTCCAAAACTTTATTTGCATTGAAGCATTTATTCATTACAATTTAGAAACATTGAACAACGCAAAATAAAAATAATCAAAAGATAGCAACATTCCACATGTGTATTCATATTAACAGGTATAATTTTCAATCTGTAATTACAATATATCTTAATCCAATGATATTGTAGTTAATCCTTAAACATAGCTTTCAATAGCCTCCTCAACAGTAATGGAATGAACCTGATTTCAAAATTCTCTATTCCAACTGGCACATCTAATTCCCAAGGTGTTGAAATGAATTTATCAAGAGACAAAGTTACAAATCACGTTCAATATCTCTGCCTTTATAATCCAATTATCCCTAATCCATCAGATGAAAATCTTGAATTATAAACGCTGTTGAAAGCAGAACGTAGAAAGCAGTCAACAGACCAACAGAGAACCATTTGCTGGTGAGGTTCTTGATTCGTGATTCGTTCGTGATATTGCAGCGTTTGTTTCATGTAACAAGACCCTCTGAGCGGGGCAAGGGCAGCACGTCGTGTGCTGTGACTGACTGTGCGATAAGTCAATACCCAATATAATTGGATTAGCCTAGTCTGTGAACCGCAAGACTGGCTGCGGTTGACGTTTTCATTTGTGGTGGAGTCTTCAACGTTGAATTTGGATCAGAAACTTATCATTTCCATACAGACGAAAATCAATACAATGCGGGTATTATTTCAGTTTTCGTCTCAAGTCTTATATAACATCTTTAATTTTAACGGGCAAATATTAATATCATAGATAGGAAAGTCACCGAAACCTAGAATTCACGGTTTTAAACCTATCTCTCATCAACGTTATTTTCACGACAAAAACTGTCCATATATTCCAAGATCACTGAAATTTAAAAGAATTTCAATTTTTGCTACAAAATAATTCCGTCTACAATGAAAGACTCTAGCAACTAACCGGAAAATATAATTGAATTTTATTTATAAATTGGAAATTCCTTTAGACAAAATTAAATTGTAAAATGCTAAGGCTAAGGAGAATCAAATATATTAAAGTAACAAGAAAATATCTAAATACGTATTTTCGGGCTACAGCCTGGCTGATAGCGTTAAAGCCGGTTCACTCGATAACGCAAGTTAAGCGGAAATGTCCGCGGTTAGTAGTTGGATGGGTGACCGCTTTGCGAAAACCTATAAAAGCGAACACTGCGTGCCGTTGTCATACCACCGAAAACCGAGACGGCATATAACCTCAGCAGTCGAGACAGTTTAATAATAATAATAATAGTAATTTAAAAAAAAAACGAATTTCGGTAACTATAGTTTACAAGTTGTATAATCTTGATTTTGTCCCTCTTTCATCTATTGATGATAACATAGTTATCGAAATACGTATTTAGATTTTTTCTTTGAGGCTTTGGGATTACATTTAATATTTTAGATTCCTTTAGACAATTTTGTATACGACTAATATTTCTTCTGAAATAACAAGAACAGTAATATATATATATATATATATATATATATATATATATATATATATATATATATATATATATATATATATATATATATATATATATATTAAAGAACGGGGTAATTCTATTGAAGTAATTTTATAATAATGTTAGATTTAAAAAAATGCGATTTATTTAAATTTTAAATTGTGTAACAATTAATTAATTTATTTTTTTTTAGTCCATCACTTTCACATATTATAAAAGATTCATAATAAAACCAAAACATTTCGACATCAATTATTATATGTCATTATTTATGTGCTGGTTTTTAAGCATTCATGCTTCTAACATGTCAAAATCAATGCGTTTATATATGTTCTTAACGACGTATTTTCAGTGAGTTAGCTCATTTTTAAGAACAAGGATTGCATCAAAATTTCATCTTCAAACAACTGTAATCCAAAGACAAATTTATTTTGAAAATATAAATTTCCTATTTTTCATTATACAACATCATGTTACTTGGCTCATATTCAAGACGGATAATTCTTCATCAATTAGCAATAACTGAAAATAGTACTAAGACTTTGCAGCAATTAATAATCATAATATACGAAAGAAATTCTTCTAGGAGTATGTATTACTGAAATACAACATTGTTGGTTCTAAATTATTTTGAAGTAACAGTATTATCCAGAGCAAAACAATTTTTCCAATTTGTTACAAACGAGAAGGAAGTGCTTTTCTCCAGAGTGCAGCAAATAAGTACATTGAAAATAAATCTTGTTACAGAGGAAAGAAAAATAAAGTGAGGAAGGTTCCAGAATCCTGAGACTAGGAAAACAAGATTCTAAATAACGATATATTATTCTTGTGTCCCATAATGATCTGCAAAATTGACAAGGTAAAATCTGTCTACAGTGTTTCTGCACTGAAAATTTCAACAAGTAAAAATACTTTAAGAAATATTTGTTAATTTACTTGGTATCTGATCATATAAATAATAATTACATTTATTTATTTTAAAAATATTTCATATAGCATGGAATCCCAATTGCATAAGAAACATATTAATGGGGTAAATAGCTCCGTGGTAACGTGTCGGACTGTGGATCGTGAGATCCTCAGTTCGAATCCCACTGCCGACAGTTACAAATTTAAATTTACCCCTGTGGTTCCCCCTCCACTAACATCCTTGGGGGCTATGATTTGACGGCTGGTAACCGCACTTCATACGAAAAAAATATATCACCTACCGAGATCTGCGTAAGCAGAGTGCCACACCCGTAATGGGTAAAAGGCGTGATGATATATTTATTTATTTTTTTTACATATTATAAATTCTTCCTTCAAAAAGCGTCAATTTGATACCAAACTCAAAAGACTTATAATAACAATTATAAAAACAATTGACGATAGTAAAAAATAGTACAGCTGTCCTCTGTGAGACATTTAATTTGACATTTGAAAATCTCGAAGTGAATTTTTTTTCATGATTACTATAATTCAAATACTAAATATAAGTATAGTTTCATAAAAATATAAAAAATAAATTAAATATTGATTATGTCAAATGAACAGTAGATAAAACTCTATAAATATTAATACACTGTTATATTTATATCATATTTAATTTATTTATTCCTTCCTACAACGTTTAATGTTTAATCTTATAAATTTTAAATAAGGAATGATTAAGGAAATTCGAATTTTAAGTTTGGATAGTTAATCTTGAAGCATCCTATCTAAATAATTCTAAATTATACTTTGCATTTGAAAAGAATAGTTTTTCTTTTTTTCAACCTTGTTCAACTTGAATTTAAAGTAAAAGGATAATTAAAATGAACAGGACACCATATAGAATGTAGAAAAAGAGAGCAACTAAATGAATGAAAAAAGGAACGAAGCAGACCTGCAAAAACATGGGAAGAGGATGTAAAAAGGCAATAGAAAACAGAGGGACAACATGCCAAAACGTTAAGAAGATCATGAAAGTTAAAAACGGATGAAAAAAATTCTGAAAAAGAAAAGCCACGGAACAAAAAAGAAGAAATTAAATGAAATTCTGTAACCAGACTTATACCGGAAGGTAGATAGACTTTAGGAATTAAAAAAAAAAAATAAGTTAAAATATCCCTATTACTACTAACTGGTTTAAGTTAACGATAGTTAGAAAGCCATCTATTAAAATATTTATAGAGACTTGAGTATACTAAATTTATACCTATATGGTTGTATTATAAATTAACTAAGGTTTTAAGAACAAAGTCCCGTAAAGCCGCAAATGATGCTCTTAGTTGTAAATATTTACGGTGAACGCAATTTGTAGTGTGTTGAGTTACTAAAGAGAATACAGGAGATTCAGAGAAGTCCATTAGGAAAATTACTTGTAGTAAAGTGTCTTGTTGAATAAGGGGCACCTAATTTATTATCTCTAGTGTCCCATGCACGTGTGATAAACGACGCACCTTAATCTACGAATTTAGTAGGGTATTCGTGATTATACTACTAAATTAACGTTATATTAGTTATCATTATTAAACGGGGACCTCTACACTACACAGAGCGGCACAACCAAGGTTAACTTTAACAGAATATATTATTGGTTAAAGTAAGGAACTCCGATATATCAAAATTTAAATCCAAAAATGCAACAATGAGTGTAATATGTTATTGCTACTGAGGATATATGGAGATGAGATGGCGAAAATAAAGTTAGTAAAATTTATCATATCAGACAACACAACGAAAAAACTATTTACCTCTAAACTTAGCTTCACTAAATATTTACAAGAAAGAAGCTGCACAAATTAGATTGAAATTTATTTATAAGAAGAAATATAATAACACCATTTTCCAATTTTGCATTTTCCATTTTGCTTAAAGCAGATCTTGATGTACGATTAATTTTTGTATGTGAAGTGCGGAGACTTCAGGGATGACTTTTATGTTATAAAAATTTGTCGGCTGTGGGAATTGAACTAAGGATCTATTGATCATCTGTCCGATAAGTTGCTATAGTGTTACCATAAGTTATTATAATTTCAAAGAAGAAAAATTATTTCCCATTTTTATCTTCTAAGTTTCATGTTCTTTTTTTTGCATATCTTGTACATTTAAAGAGGAAAATAATACTCGGTTTATTAGCTATTGTCTATTGTACATAGCAATGTCTTTAATTAATATTGGCATTTCAATTATATAATTGATTCACTCGTATATTAATATAAAAATATTATAGATTATAAATATTGAAAGAATCTTTCAGAACTCATAATTAATATAAATAACAAAAACTGGGTATAGTTCTATAGAATATTTATTAAACGACCATACTATACCCAATTATTGTTATTTGAAACAGTTCGAATACAACTGAAAACTATTTCTATTCGTATTTATACCTTCGAACTCATTTGTACTTATAGTTCATAGCATGGCGCTTGTGTCGCGTGACGTCATTATAAGAATCCTTCATTGAAAATTAAGGCATTTTTAAAATTACGAATTAAAGGAACGTTCAATTTTATACAATGAAGTTTTTAGAATAACAATGTCAAAATACAGACTGTTCGCAGTTGTTACGAAACAATTATTTTATATGAAAGTACAGTTAATACAAAGTAAAAAAAAAGAATTATTTCAGCAGTTCTCAAAATTTGTAGTATATATTACGTAAAAAAAGTTGAGAAAATCGGAAAATAACTGAGGAACTTTTTGTTGCATTTTTCATTATAATGCTATCCTTTGGCCAAAGCATTCCCTAATACCCCATAAACATTAAAAATAATTCAAATTGTTTTTAGATCCCTTAAAAAAAATATTTGTCTGTGGCAGAGCAGACAACATCACACATTTTAATACCTTTTTAATATTGGAGTGTTTATAATTACGTATGTCAAATTTCCGGACTTGAATCTATGTTGTATTTCCAATGTGCGAGTAATGTATTTTATTTTATTAATTTTATGAATTTAACATGCCAGTTCAGAGCACATGCTAATCTATGTAGCGCTTATTGGCGTGTTACATTTCAAGATAACCCATACACCTTTATTTTGTAATTTATATATTATTATTTATATATTTAACATCTTGCATATTAAACCCACTTGAACCCTCTTTACATCAATAAATGTATATCGCGATACATAGGTACTTACGTATGTAAAGTAATTAAAACTACAGATTTTGACCGATAGTCTCCGGGGTGTTATCAGTATCATTTATAACCCCACGAAAAATGTCTCTTTCCTAGCGGTTCCCCATTTTTCGTGACCACCTACTCCAAGCAACTCGCGTTCATGAAACATTAATAAAAACTTCGGAGCTGCCAACTCTGGTCAATAAAAATCTCTCAGGTCGCCACACGATACACGCACGCTCTTTGAATATATTTATATGTTATAGCCATAGCAATAGCATAGCTTGGTGGTTACTAAGAAGAAAGAGGGCGAAATATGTGTGTGGTAGCACGAAATATCCGAGAAATTGTAAATAGAAATCGTTTAGCCAATCACGCGACATGTGACTTCGTTTTAATATATTTTCTATAATTAATACCTTGAAATAGAAGTAAATAATGAGAGGTATATTTGGAATTTGGGTGGTTTTTCGGAACATTTTGATTAAAATTTGTGGTTAGAATATTTATTGTGTTATTCTACCAAAATATTAGATACCCTAAAGAGATAGAAAAACGCTATTTAATAACATTTCTAAAATAATAAATAAAAACCGTAAATTTAAATCATACTCGTAGATCTTAAAGCCGAATTCACAAATCCAAAGTCTAGGTCCAATAATCAACAATGATCTGTAAATATAAGCTTGGAAATCAACAATTTTATTAATGCAACAGGATCAAATTTTTATTGTACACAGAAACAAATTTGATTCTAGATTTTTTCTACCATATAGACTACAGGCGGTTAAAGTGGCTGATGTGTTTAAAATAAAAAATGTATCAAATTGAGAAATATACTGTCATTTATTAATGTAATACGTGTCATTTAACTAGCAGTTAAGTTATTAGGCACCGTAGATTGTAAAATTAGCCCTAAGGAATGAAGAATTTGTTTTTGAAAGTATTAAAAAAATTATGACTCTTCTTCTTTGTGCAAAGAGTGTTTCGGTATTGTCCGTCTCTATTTTAGACTTTCTTTTATTTTAGCAAGAATTTTAGAATTAATAATTATTTATCAACGACCGTGCGATATATTCTATATATCCCCTCATTTTATGCAGGTAATAAATTACATTATCGCACTAGTGTGTTTATTAATATTAATGCAATGTTTATTTGCTTGTCGTAATTATCAACGCGTTGCTGCCACTTTAAATGCTATTCCGGCACGTTGTTACTTTGATTTGAATTTTTTTTTTCAATTAAATATACCAATTTAACTGTTTTTAAAAAATTCTGAACGATCGTCTAGGATCTACTACATGAATATCTGCAAATTTCACAGCCGTGCAATATCTTGTCTATATCCCACTAATTGCGTAAATAACTATTATATAACTAGAGTCAAAATAGACATATTGTATAATGGTATGGAAAAAGTAATGGGTACACCAGCCTTAATGGTTACTATTATGTTTATTTAATCATAAGGCTGGTGTATCCATTACTTTTTCTATTCCATTCCAAGTGCACAGGCAAGAATTATTCACAAAATATTGTATAATATACAATGAATATCATTTAATAATAATAAAAAAAAAACGCCAAAAAATTTTGTTAAATAGTTTTAAAGTAACAGGTACAGTAGGCATTGATTTCAGTATATTAATTTACCAAGCATCTATTTTTTTTTGTAGTTTTAGTTGTACAATACAATGATTATGCTGTTTCAGTAAACAGCAACATCTTATACAAAAAATTGGTTCATAATAAATAATTTATTATTGCATTACAGTAATTGTATATTTAAGGAAAATAATTTTATACTTTCGCATTTATGAAATTAGCTACTCGCACGTATTATATTGTAAAAACTAAATACTAACTGAAATGGTATACTAATATGACAGCTTTTATCACATGAAATCGGACTCATAGGTCTGACAGTTGTCAAGATCTTAATGCTGAGTCACGTAAAGGAAATATCCTACATTGTTTAGTAGGTACATACATAGTAAATGCACAATGTCTTGACAGGTTTAACAGGGGCAATAGAGACTTATCCATCTTTGACGTGGTTACAAACGAGCTTGGCATCCGAACCGAAGTTTAGAACTAGTTGATGAGGACTAATACGAAGTTTACTAGAGTTCACTGGCGCAGCCATTAATTAAATTATAACTTGCATCTGACGCTTTCCCGGATGTCCGGAATTGTAATCTGCAGACTTTCAAACACAAATTGTTCACTCCCTCAAGAATTTCCTTCAGTTTACAATGAAATGTTTCTACTTCAAAACTGCTGAACTCACTTATAAAGCGAATATTACAAAATTTACTTTTATAAGAATGAACAGAAATGTAAGCATCATACATAAAAAATTGTTGTGGGCACCACACCACTTTCTTATATACATAAACATAAACTTTGTTTTTTCTTTTCAAGTAACTTTCAAAGTTTCTGTCTCGTAAAATGACGTAAGTGTAAGAGAGATAGATGAATCGACTTATAACAAAAACCTCTAACGAAAAACTTCAATATGCGGTACGTTTTCTTAAAAGTTCCTAAAAATTTTGTTGTGTATATTTTGAAAGAGGCAAAGTAGCTGTCAAATGTCATTTGTGTTTATGTTTCTGGTGTGTATAAGTGTTTAATTAATATTAATCTTAAAATGATACAATGAAGTAGAGAAGAAATTGAAATTATGGTGGAAATATATTATTATCCATCTTTGTTTGCAGTGAAATTGACTAATTAAATTACCATAATCGTAATTTGAAGATATTTGAATAAATACAATTTATGTATAATGGAATTTTGACAACTGCATATTTTAATTCACTTAAAACTTGCCCATGTAAATAGACTCATAAGGTCAATTATAAAGACACGTTTAAAGTCACATGTAAAACTTCATCGTATAATGCGCTTGACACATAAAATCCTAAATCTAAACCCCAATTTTTCATTGCAGATTCGAATAAAGCGTTAAAAATACGTATTATTTACCTAAATAAATAAATAAATAAATAAATATATCATCACGCCTTTTACCCATTACGGGTGTGGCACTCTGCTTGCGCAGATCTCGGTAAGTGATATATTTTTTCGTATGAAGTGCGGTTACCAGCCGTCAAATCATAGCCCCCAAGGATGTTAGTGGAGGGGGAACCACAGGGGTAAATTTAAATTTGTAACTGTCGGCAGTGGGATTCGAACTGAGGATCTCACGATCCACAGTCGGATACGTTACCACGGAGCTATTTACCTAAAACATGCTCTATCCGAATCTGGGGTTTTTGTTTAGATTTGAGAATCTTCAACCTTTTGTACGAAACATTGCGGAAATTCGATGTCTATTTATTATATATTAAATCGGGACACCTAGTGTAGTAAAATGGTAATCATTTGTTCTTACAAATATTATTGTCAAAGTGTATTGTTTACTTATTACTTTTAAATACACTATTATTAAGAAAAGGTGGTATAAATAATTATTTAAGTAGTAAGGGTAGTTAATGCTAGTTACTTGTCTTTCTAAGTGTGAAATATACGTGTGCAAATAAGTAATTAAAATATTTTGGGTATTATGTATAAAGTTTTCCATGTTTATTTGACACTTCTGTCTACTTTACTGTTTGGAAATCGTGCTAAATCCATTTGTACAGATTTGATACCATATCGACCATTTATAGTCCATAGCAAAATTACAGGAGATTTGTGCAGACATCTAATTGTCAATCAGATAGTTAATGGCATCTTTTAAAGAGAAAAAATCGGATACTGCCCAGATAACAGGAATTCAATTCTTGGAATCGCATGAATTATCTCCCAAAATTTGATTAATAAATATCAACACACTGTTAAGCGATAAATGATTAAATGAATCTAAAATTTCAAGTCAAAGAAAAATTTTTCGTTGAGTAAATATTTATAAAAAGATTATTAATACCAGCTGAACAGGAAATTCAGCATAAATTTCACTGCCACTGCCGAGATATACAAGCGGAAATTTAATTTTGTACTTTCTAGCTTTTTAAGTGTATCTGTCATTTCGAAGGAAGAGGCAAGATATTTATTTCGTTTTGCAAATATAAATATTTGCTTTACTTTTTATTTGTTCATGCGTGTGAAAACATTGTGTACATAAAATGTAGTAACCGTGGATTTTGTTTATTTTCTTGTGTATATTTCGGAAGTTTTAAAAGCAAATCAATTGGAAATGCAATAAATCTTCCTTTGATCTAACGATTCTCTAGTATGTTTGTTTGTTGAAGAAACATGTTGAAGTTTTACATTTACTCATGCGGTAGATATACTAAAATATTTATGAATATTGCTGAAATCTTGTTCACATTGGAAGTATGCATTATTATTCTGAAATGCAACACCATATTTATTTACAATTGAGTTCGAAGTACAGACACAACTTTGTATTCCATTTCAAATTGATTTTATTGCTTTCAGACTGTTTTGTCATTGATTTCATCTTCAACTAACATCAAAGAAGAAATATAATATTCTAAGATCAATAAAAGAGGCGCCACAGTAGTAATTGATAGTACGGATATAATTTTTATTATTAATTTTATTCTAGACACGCTACTAAAGCAATAATTTACAATCGCAATAACGTGATTAGAGTTAAATTGATATGAGAAAGAAATAAGCGTTCCTATTTTCGAACAGCAACATTCTATTTAACTCTGTCTAATAATAGTACTTGAAATCATTGTGAGCACAATATTTTAGTTTTTGAGCTATTTACGTTAGGTAGTTCTTGTTGGAGAAAGAAGGAGGTTAAACTTGAAATAGTCCAATATTGATTTGAGACGTTTTGGGATTCGTTTTTCTTGAAGGCCTCGCCGTTGGTTGTGGTGGATCCGACCGCCAGTAACCCGGGCTGAAGGATGCGGGTCAATTCACTTACACGAACTTGTTTAATTGTAATCTGATCGCATATAGATACTTCTATTTGTTCCAAATTCTAAAACATAAATTGGAAGAAACTTAAAAACGTAGTAATTAATAAATGTGAAAATTTTATACTATGGCTGATATATGTAAATCTAAAATAGATTTTTTAATTATTAATATCTGGTTATACTAGATTTAATTGACAAATTTAGATTTTAAATTTATGAATTTCGTGCCAGATTCATACTGAATTCAGATTTTTAATACATTTATACATAGATAATAAACAACAAAAAATAACCTTAACTTAACAATTTGGTGTTAAATGTAATGGTCTGAAATCATAGTTATTAAATTAATATTGTTATTTAACACTCTCCGCATCCATATTACAACAATATTTTATGATGATCACACACTGAAAATCTAGACACATCTTACTGTCGTCACAGTTGTTATTTAATTCCTCGTCTAGTTGAAGAAATTAATTGCCTTCAGAAATATAGATTTAGAATATGAAATATGGTGCTATTTTAAATGTAAATTTTAAATCTACAAATTTGTATATTCAACTTAAACCAATAAAAGTATTTTTCAAATTAAATTTCTAAATTACACACAGTATAAATTAGCCATAAGAATTTAACACTTGACACATGTTTCACATTTAGAATAGATGTTTTAGTCATATGTTAATTTTTATAGATACTACGATTATTCAAATATAAATAGATACACAGGTTGTATAGAAAAAATATATAATACTTAAAAAATGTATATGTCTCAAAAATGGACAAATAACCTGATAATATATTTTCCTTAATCAAAAAACTCTTATTTGTTACCAAACTCAATATAATTCTAATAGTTATGAGACCTTTAATATAATACCAAATTCGATAAGGTTTAATGAATTATTACGTTATTTTTTTCAAAAGCAAAAGCATATACTTGAAAATTGAAAAAACCATTTCTTATTTCAAATATTAGTATTATTGCAATCATGTTCGAAATTATTTGAATTTATTGTTTTGTGTGTCAAGTAAACTTAGACTTCCTGTTTTATAATTTTGATTAAAATAAATTCAGTTCATCACATTGTCGTAAAACTTAAAATTTTAGAGTTTTATTGCACTTTTCTCGTTCGTTAATTATAGAACATACGTACACACATCCATCCACACAGTCTTTCTTAAGAAATTGATTAAAACAATTTTCTTCATGATTCTTATTTTTCCGTATACAACGTATAAGAAAATAAAAATATTTCAACACATTTAAAATAAAAGCAGGAACTAGTGTCGAGTAGCAAAAAGAAAATTATCTACTTTTTAATCTTTATGGTAGAGCTTAAAATAAACGACATTTTTATATGCAATTTATGCAAATTGACACTCGAATGTAATGTTCAACCTTCAAGAGAGAAATGGATTTGTTTTATATTCCTGGTGTTGGGTAGTTGTAGCACAATAAATGTACTCTCGCAATATATGCAAAGTTCACAGGTTTAAAACTCATTGATGTCAAAGCTTTACCATAAAATACAGTTGCACTAAAAACTATATGTACACCCCTCTACTATTATTTAAACTAATTTCCTGGTGCTGAACGCACTAAATAGTAAATATCTACTACCTACTTTGAGTGTGGTACTGTGGCATTCAGCTTTCGCAGATCTCGCTAAGTGATATAGTTTTGAGCATGAAGTGAGGTTATCAGATATCAAGTTATGATAACTAAATAATCAAATAGGAATATATCTTACAGAAAAACAGTCCAAAATAACTATCGTTTGCATTTGCGTATTTATTAAAAATAGTAGTAAATACAGACTATATATTGTGGTTTACCATGTTGAAGAATAATGATGGCGACAATGGTGTGATTCAGCCATCCAGAGTTTCCCAAACTTTTCAGACACACGGCTGTTACTTTTAGTAATATATGTCACGATGCACAATATTTACAATTACTAATAACATCTTTCCGATCATAATATTTCGAATACCATAAAAAGAAACAAATAGATTAAAAATATATTGTTTTTTACCTAAAAAATATATTATTTGCACCATCGGTTCCTTTAGATGTTCATCGACAGGGTTTCAAATGTAGAAATTATGGATAAATAATTGATTATTTACTGATTGAGAGGCCATAAGCAAATGGTAGCATAGTACTGATCAAAACATACATTTAAAATGACCACAATTATTTTAAAAGTTTCTAAATTATCTCAACTCACCCCTAAGCGATAGGAAACATTTACTGCTCTTAATACTCGTAGCTTTTTAATTGCTTTACATCAAAATTTATTATAAATATAGACTACAAAATCTAGAAAATAATGTCTGAAGTACAATTACCACCCGTCACGTGATGCCCTCCAAAGATGTTAGTGGAGGGAGGGGGAGAGGGGGAAAGAATTTGAAGAAGTACAGGAAAAATTAGATATGGGCGAAGACCATCCGTGAATACTCGAGGATTTTGAATAATGAAAGTATTCAATTTTATTTAATAAAAATATTCCAGGTATTCGAATTTTTGAGAAATTCGAATATTCAAGATCAGTTTATGTCCGAATTCGATATTCGAATTTGGAAAAACTTATTTTCGCCTATCTCTAGTTAAAATGGTAACTGTCGGCTATTAGGTTTGAACTGAGGATCTTATGATCTACAGTTTGATGCGTTACCATTATGACTTTAATATTCACTACAAAAGATATGGTAACCACGGTTCTTTATCAGTGGAATAAAATCTTCAATTCAAGTTGAATGGGAGATCTATAATCCAATTATAACTTAAAGATTATTTTTTGACACTTTTTAAAACAAAAGAAATTTGTCATTGAATATCACGTGTCTGCGTTTTAAGCAATCCTCTGTAGCTTTTATTTTTCTTGACAAATGTCAGATAGTTATGTTAGGTTAGCAAGACTGTGACTTGTTAACCAATCTAATTAAATAAATTTCGAGAATTCGATAAATTAAAATAATTCTCCAGTTTCTTTCTAAAACTTGTTGCCATTTGACAATAGCCACTTAAACCCTATACAGGCTATTGCGTGGCTACAAGTTTTCGGAAAATCTGTCAAATTATTTTTAATTTTATCGCATTCACTCTCTTGTTACATTATTACTGATTATTAATATTTTTATTTTTCATAAGACGATTATTTCATATTTTTATGTGAAGCGATACCGGGGTGCGCGACATTGTTGTGTGATCGATTTTTATGAAATTTGGAGAACAGCTAAAGACTTTGCTACGTCATGTACACGTATTATTGGGCCAGCTTTAAATTTGACGTTAATTTAAATTAAAAATATAGTTAGTTAGCTATCCTGTTTTAGTGTATTAAGTACATAGGTCTATCAAAGCCAATAGCACTTCTAATAACGAGTAACAAACTGAGTAATTAACTCGCAATAACATCGAGCAATGAACCAAGCTGGCCTATCCTGTAATTCTATAGTGTCATACACAGACAGCTCGCAAACAGGAACCGAGACAAGCCGGCGCCGGGCGCCATGCCGGCCATGCGAGGCGTCCCGATGCGCCGCGTCGCCTCTACTCAGTCTACAACATCCCACTACAATGCTCTGCAGTGGAAGGGCTTGTTAGCAAATCCGTATCGCGCGATGAGCTATTTATAACTCACCTGAACACTATTCGTCTTGATCGAGATCTTGTGGTGATGTGATGTCGTGAAATCAGCGTAAATAAAATACTTTTACTTGTACAAGGGCGGCGATAGCAAGATTTTTGTTTATGAGCTAAATTTACTATATTTACGGCACTTTTCTGCAAGCTGATTCGTATAGAAGGATAAAATTTGTAATACTCATAAAATAGCATCATATTTCAGATTAGATAATATATTGTTCTTATATCTAGTCGTAGTTTTTAAAGTGAATTTTGTCCAACTGTTTTTGTCGAACACAACGGTTCTTGTAGAACTTTTTGTTAAGTTGTCAAGTTGTCCAGTTGCTAAAATATAAAACTTAAATCTAACAGTTTCAATAAATTTAGTAACAAATGTTTATTGAAGCTGACAGTGTTGCCACCTTGAGCCTGTGAATAGACTCGTTTCGCAAACTGTACATATATTACAATAAGGGGGTAACACATGTTTTTATTTTTTTATAATAGATGTAGAAATGAAGAAAAAAATTAATATTGGTAAAAGGGATGAACAAAAAAAATGCAGACGGAAATGTAAGAAAATTATGCAAAGAAAATGAGCAGGCCACCGTAGAGGACTGAATGAAAGTTATTGAATGAAGAAAAACCACTTTAACATGAAAAACTATGTAAATGGTTTTTGTAGATTGTAAGAATAGTAATACATACATAAATAAATAAAATGTTTGTGTAATAATATATTTAACAATTTCTGTGCATTACCGGTAGAGCAAATAAAAGTATACGAAGATGAAGACCCAGAAAAGAGTGGACTAAAGAGGTCAAAAAAGCGGTAGAAAAAAGGAAGATACTTTGGAATGAAGAAAGAAGTAGGGCTCAGGACAGTAAGGGAGACAGAATTATGTCATATATCTTCAGTGGTAGAAGAAAAGAAGTATAAATGAAATTAAACTGACAAATGACAGACACCAGAAATTGGTCTCTATATAGTCTGCTCGAAATCGCAAATAAATTGCTCTAAAATTTCATAATAATTTCGTCCTAAGTTTAAAAATTTCGTACTATAAAACCACTGGATATTTTTTTCCACTGACAACTTTTTCCTTCGCTTACAATTTAAGTTTTAACAAACAAACCCTAAACGTACACAACTCACGCTCGACAAACTCGAATCACAGTACTCATTTTTAATGAAAATTATCTGTAAGTAAACTCGAGTCGTTGCTGCCTTTGACGAGCACGAAATTATACCATGGTTATTTTAAACCTTAGTTTGAATTTTCCCGATGTTAGCTAGACGTCTAGAGCCCCACTTTTCGATGTTCGTTTTCATTAGTTTCCTTTATAACACGACATTTTTAAACTTTGGACGAAATTAGCACGAAACTTTAGAGAAATTTATTTGCGATTTCAAGCAGGTGGGGGTGCCAGCCAACTATATAGAGCCCAGAAATAGTTAAAGGGCTTAACGTCTACGATTAAGTAAATAAAAAACCAATTGACCATCGTATCATTTTCATTATATAAAAAGAAAAAATTGTATTATGTTCTGCTATCTATGGCATAGCTAACTAGACACTTGCAAACGCCACACAAATTAAAAGGCACCAAAATTATACAGCGGGTTATTTTCAAGCGAACTTCAAAATGACTATCAAAGATTCGACAGTTGTCATTTTATCTTTTTTCTGCGGTTTCCCCTCCACTAATACCACTAAGGTATTTTAGAAAGGGCTTGAGGCACGCTTTGCTCATCCTGAATTTTGCCTGTCAAAATTAAAAATATATTTTGAAATCAGACATTTGAATTTCGAATTGATCATTATAGAGTAAACTCTAAAAAGATCTCAGTAACTAAATAATATATTTTCAAGGCTATTTATTAATGATGGAAGGAGATGGCTAATATAATATGTGAAAATTTCATTTTCTACATCCGAGTAAATTTTGGGACGCCTATTGAAATACAAAGTATATCATAAAACGTAGGGCGTTCGCTAGACTTGCCGACGAGATAGGCAGAAACTGATCTATCTCTATAACGATGGACGGAAACTGTGGAACAGTCCAATTCAAAATAGGTTAGTACTTTTGTTGATCCGAGTTGATTGATTTGTTTGTGATCAGTACTTTTCTTTTTACGTACGTAGATTGTTATTAAGGTATCTTAACTTTGAAGCATAGCTTTACATACTATTTCAATTATGTATATTCAATAATTTATTAAATACTGGCATTTCTAAATAATTCAATAATACTCTAAAAATGTTACACTATTGGAGAATGAAGGTTGAATTGTAGCCTTAAATGTATTATTCATAAATATTATGAAAAACAGTTTGTATTGTCTGAAAAGTTATTCAAACTAATATTTCCGATATAAATAAGAACTAATACACGACGCATATTGGCCTTCTGATTTCCTCTAGGATGATGAAATACGGGCTCATAAAAGGCCTACTAAAGTGAAATAATGAATAGGTACATCACGTAGTGGATCAATTTTAATGTTCTATTTTCACAAATATATCAACTTTGTTCTTTATAATGAGTTGGCGTCTTGCCAAAAGAAAAACGCTTTACAATGGAACAGAAATCGGGTCATACTCAAGGTGGTACCGCTGGAAATTTCAGTTTTTCCGCACTACGCTAGAGATAAATTTCCAAAACAACTACTTTCAATTATAGAACATAATGCAGTTTTCATTGATGTGACAATTTGTTTTCTCAGATGGACATACTTGAACAAATAACAAAAATATTTCCACAGTAAAAAGTGGGGGTATGATAATTAATTCAAGGAAAAAAATAATATTTCAGTACTCAACCTAGGAATTAAATTTTTGATACACGCTATTGACAATCAGTAATTTTCAATATGCGCACGCGTGCGGTAAAATATACAAAAAACACTGTTTTTTCCCGGATATACTGTAGCAAAATAATCTTTAAAATAATAAAAATTTGTTCATAAAATATTACTTATTGTATTATTATTTTTTTTTATTCCGTTAAAATTATTTTGAGAGCAAATTTTTAAAATTAGACTAGATATAATAAATAATACCAAAGTTAACAATTCTATTATTACAAATATATATTATAACTTAATTAAATAAAATTCGGTTCAATCAGGAAGACTATTTGACAATTTAAAACAAGAATAAAGACTGCAATAAGTTTAATTTAGTTAATCAAATCAATGTGAAAATTCGAAAGTTCTAATAATTTTTATAATTTGATTTGTTACCTGACAGATACAGAATTTAATTCTCTTTCAGTTAAAACAATCAAAGTTTCGCCTTTCTGCGCAGACTCTGTAAACGTTAAGGAAGTTATAATACGATTTAGGATAATGATGTATTCGTAAATGATTCGCATAAATTGTAGACTTGAAAGAAAGATAATTTATAGCAAACATGATTAGTTACGTTGGTGCACGTGCAAGATGAAAATATAATAGGAAAAGGCGTTATAAATTTAGTTTAACGCAAAATAATCCGTCTGGAGCACTTGAACAAAACAGGCCTAAATGAGTTGTTCTATAATTGTGGATTTATGGGTTTTGGACGTCTGTAACAGTCGCACAAAATATACAACTTCATTCCCGGTTAAATTGAGCGTGTTATGTCTATAAATAACACAGTATTGCATGTAAATTAAATCAAAACGCGTGGCTGCATTTCACTTTTAAGTGGTAAATTATATTAGCTACTCGCTAGACGCTGCTCGCTCCAAGTTGCGTTGCTCTACGTTTATAATAAGCTGCTCTTTCAAGACATTTCACAAACAATACTGATTATAATCTTAATTACCCTCCCAAGAAATTCCTGTAGGTAAACTTTGTATACGGAAATTTCAAGCAATTTTATTTCTGCAGAAAAACTTACGAGATTTTCTCACATACACTTTATTATTAATAAATAAATATAGTATATCAAAATGCTATTTACAAATTTTTAGGTGCTTTGCTCACAAGAAAAATGTTTTATAGAGGTGTTATTTGCTCATTAAGAATGAACACAATATTTCAGAATTTTTCTGAAGTGACTTTTCTAATATACTATCAAAAATTTTGCAGAGAGACGTAATGAAAGCATTACAAAATGAAAGAAAAAAAACTGTTTATGTTTAGAAAAGCGAAGAAATTAACTGATATTTTTCAGTGGTGACCTGTGAAATTTTTAACAAAGGGCTCGCTCATAGTTCAATTTAAAAAATAATGGCAAATACATATACATGCTATTATAATATATAAGAATAAAAGTTTAACTTCGACATTTAACAACAATTGTTTCTGCCACAGCATTAAATGGAAATAATAACAATTCTTATTTTCATTTTCTCAACATTTTTATTATGTAGGACTAATAAGTGTGTTATATTATTATATTCAGAAAAAAAATTCTGAATCGAATAAGCTAATAAAAAAGGTAGGTTCTAATTCAAAATAAAAAAGTTGGGTCCCATAATTTGAGAACCACTGGTTAATAAAATTTTTTGTTTAGTTCATTTTAATAGTCACATAAAATTTAGAAATTCTTTGCTAAATTAACGAACTTCGTATCTCTTATACTTCTCGAGATAGCAGTAGTGTAGTACTTAAATGGAATTATGTAGTTTTTTGATTAAAAATTAACAATATGGTAAATATTATATTATTTATGTGCGACGTAAAATATTTCGTATAATAATAAAATTAACAAGATTTTATGAACATAACCTGCGCCTTTAAGAGATTTGATTATTTTGAAACAAACTTATCTTCCAATTTGTACTACGAGTATTGATATGTGAAATAACAATGTGTTATCTTTAATTGTAATATAATTTCACCGGCGCCGGATTTAAAGGCGGACAAACTGGGCTACTAGAAACCCCCCCTCCCCTCCCCCCGCAGAAACATTTTGTCAAAAAAATAGCTGTTGATGTTTTCTGACATCTTAAATGATTAATCGTACGAAAAGTTATAAAATTTTATTATTTATTAAAACTTTATTTATATACTACTCCCGTCCAGGGAGCACCACCAACATAAATCTAATCTTGGGTTGCACTATGTTTACAAACAACTGCTCCTCCAACCACATAAATGTTTAATTCTGCCTTCTTGAGAACAGCTATAGTGAAAATTGTATTTCGTGAACACGAAAATTATTTATCTGTGTCATGAAAAAAAATAAATTTACAGTTGGTAGATATAATAAATAAATATATCATCCGCCTTATAGGTCTGGCACTCTGCTTACGCAGATGCCGGTATTGCCGGTAAGTGATATATTTAGGCATGTATTACTTTTACCAGCCGTCATGCCATGGCCCACAAATATGTTAGTGGAGTGGGGATTACAGGGGTAAATTTAAAACAACAATAGTTTTATTAAAACCGAGTGAAATAAGTAGACAAATACCAAGGTTTTGGTGGTTAGTATCTAGCGTACAAAATAATTCAATTGATACCATAATTCCACAAGAGACTATATTTATTTACGAAAATATATTATGTTGATTAAATTCCTTCGAAATTCCAAATTCCCGCGTGAACAAACTTTGCAAATTTATGATTAGTGGTTATAAGTTTAATTATGGAGTAAGTTGGTGTTACAAAATTTGATATATTACACGTTATTAAAACAGGACCAGCAGGACCAAGCCAAAGGACTGGAATTAATAAGGCTCGATGCGTAAATATTCGACGCCCGGTAGCGGATTCGCAAATTACAAGTTTGTTAAAGTCGCGACACAAATTTCAAGTTCAAAAACTTAATTTAACTTCGAAGTTTAATCTTAAAATATCAATTTGTCAATTGAAATTATGATTGCATTCGTTGAGAAATTCAATGTGCATTTCAGTCTTTCGGAGAAGATTTAATTTACCTATAAAATCTGAGTGAATAAATAACATTTTCCAGAACGACTTTCATACAACATTAATTCACACGTGTTCACACAATTTGGCGAAAATTTTCTTTTATTTAGTATTTTATACATATAAAAGATTTAAGAAAACTGTAACATATTAAACATTATTCAAATTTGAATGTGTAACGTTGTGGTTGCTGATATTGATATTATTATAAACTTCTATATTACGTACGGAAAAGAAGGTTCTTTTGGATACCTCGCTCGTAATTCGTATCGTATTTTATACATTTGAATCTAAAGTAAATTTTTAAAAATCTGGTTTATTTGTAGTGTTTCACAAAAATTTTTGAAAAGTGAATTTATAATGGATAAAATGAAAATATTAGTTTGATATGGGTACGCTACATTTTAATATATTTTTTTATCAAAATGATCTTAGCATTATTAAAATTGTATTAATTTTTGATAGAGGTCTGACACGGTATAAAAAACTGCATTGCCATTATAATCATTCAAGTTAATCTTCGATATTTCTATTATAAAAGGTTTTGTAATATCCACCACAAAAACACGACATTTTTTATGAACGCGACAAAATTGTATTATATAAAATTGTTAGATAATTAAAATGAATTTTTTCCATCAGCAAAAAAATTACGAGTATGCTGACGCATCATAACGTTGCAGAAAAACGAACATAATAAACAAAAAACTACATCGATCGTATATTTAAAAATCAAAGAATATATTTTGCATTTAATTAAAAGGAACATTCAATACTTGTCTTACAAATAGGTATACACGAAATAAAAACACTGAATTCTATTTATCGTCTATCGAGTCAATAAAAAATAAAAATATTAACATAAAAGATTTTTCACCAATAAATTTGTATATAAAATATCTAAAATATTGTCTTAATTTCGATTGTTGTACTAATTAGTTTAAATACCGAGCTTCCGGTTTCAGTGTAAAAATGAGTAAGTGGCAAATCAATGTAAAATTTCAGCAGCATTTGGTACTGCAATGCGGTTGCTGGTTACACTTGAATCTTGACCTTGACACCAGCCAATGCCACCAGAGTAAGATAAATCACCGGCTCTATTACATCGGTAAAATTACATTAAATGCTATAATAATAAACATACTGCAATGTTGAATATTTGTTAATTCATACGTGTATACCGGTACCACGTATCAAGCTAATTCTTATATTCGAGTATTTTACACAAGTTTGAGTTGATTTTATGAATATTTAAACCTATTATAATTTATTATCTATTGTTTATTTAAATACATAACTACTTACAATTTATATTTGCCCATAATATGTAATTATTGCCTATAATATGTTAGCACAGCATTTCGAAACACTACTTTCTTGTTAAATATTATTTTTAAAAAACCCTTCAGCAATTTTAAACATGGAATTCTATAAAATTTCTTTCTACTATCATATCCTTTCAACAGTCATAACAAAAGATTTTCAGCAGTTTTAGAGCTAAATGGTAGATTATATATTCTCGAAAATATTTTCTACTATCTTTTCGCTTATATTTTATTGAAAAAAAATAACAATTCTGAGTATTACTATAAATATAGCGGCGAAATTTTTTTGCTACACTATTCTTTAAAAATTAGGCAAAATACACTAATGTTCTTCCTTTTACCACCCGCCATATCCTGTACAGGAGGTACACGAATCAAGGAAAAAAACAAATCGGTATTGAGTTTACAATAGATAAATTCGTCCATAAAATAAGATTTTAATATTTTCGCGATGTTGTCTACATGTGTATGTTTGTTGATGGATGGGTGGATTATTGGATGAATGTTGTTTGGATTTCTGGCGTTACGGTTTCTCAAAAACTGCTGACCTGAAAATTTCCATATTTTGTATTTTATGACCGACAATAATAGTTTACTTGAAGCCCTATTTTGAAATATTTTAGTAAATTAGAGTTATATGATAATTTTTGCTATTAGAAAAAAAATTTTCTAATGTTTTTATCTACAATTTCTGTTATTTCTTACTAACGCCTTTAGGAATTACAATACATTACCTATATAGTGCTAGTTTTATTAATGGTAAGTACACTTTTCTATTTCTGTTTTAATCACAGTATTTTTGTCACAATTTGTATAATAAATGGGCATTAATGTCATTTTTAGATTATTAATAAATATAATAAAAGGCATTCTCATTTCGAGCAAATTTATGATAGATAGGTACTTCTTGGTGAATAATTTAATAAAAAGTCTGCAGCGGGAGTTAATAGTCACATCTCAATATTAGAGCCTATTTAAATTATAGAGCGCTATTTTTAAACAAAATGTCGACTTCAACTTGAAAATTTCTTCCTACTGTACTGCCATATTTAAACAAAATGACAAGTTACTTAATAGTATATTATGATACAAGTGTATAAGTAAGCTTTTAAAGCACGTATGACGAGTTTATTATATTCTGGAAAAAACTGTAAAGCAATATTTAGTTCTGATTCATTTCATAATTATTTTACGCGTGTGAAGTTTGACGTATATCGTTTACATAGAGATCGGTTTGCATTTATTGTTTACGGTACTACGTAGATTCGTTTTTTACAAATTGTTATGACAGTTTTGACAGATATTTATAGTAATTATTTTTGTTGTTGCTTAGCAACCTTTAAAGCACGGCGTGTTCTAATCTCATGTCAACGTACGCTGCAGAGTGTTTTAAACACGGATTATGATGCAGGTATAATAAAAAATTGTTTTTCAATTTTGTTCTTTAAACGTTATAGACAATATTATATTGCACATTAAGGGAGAGAAGTGTATGATTTTTTTCCAGTGGAGAAAAATTGTAGCACGAGCAGTAGGCGAGGGCTACAATACGACGAGGGAAAGATACACATCTCTCCTGAGGTGTGTATAGTGTTTTTTCAATATTTATAATGCTTTCTATGCATTAAAAAATTATTTGCATTGTAATATAATTTATAATAGTTACTTGTGATTTATTTTATTTTGTTCATATTTCACAACAAAGGTCATTATTTGAGCACTTTTCCTCTCGACGGGAGAGAAAGTGCACAATTCTCCCGTTCATGTGAAGTTGGCTGTTTCTGTTTCTATTGAAATTATTGTCTACCATCTATAAGCAAAATGGGGGAGAGGTTTTTCAAATTCCTAATTTAGAATACACTTTGTTTAGTTCTGTCAATGAACAAAAAGGCGTTCGATTTAAAATAGTAATATCAATTTGTACACATGTGAAAGCCTCGTGTCCCTTTGACCGAGTTTGCAAATGCGCATCCCGGCTCGAGGTGGCACTTTTGATGAAGAACGTCGCCGTAGTGGGAGCCGGAGCGCGAAGTCCGGAATCCTTGTTCCGGTCTTTCATACCGCGCTCCCACTCCTCATCTGCTCCCTGAGAGTAATTACCAGGATCCAAGAGGCCTGACTGCGTTCAATTTGTAGCCGTAATTGTTTTCAGTGCGAGCGCGAAATGCAAGACCCCAATGTTTATGCCCATTGTTACCAAAACTCTCAGCGTTAAAGCTTCACTTTGTGATATGCTGACATACCAACTGCGAATTCGTGCCGAACAGAGAATTGTAAATAGCTTCTATTACTATTTTACTCTAGGTACATTAGTTTATACGTCATACGTTCAAAATAAGCTTTTTAACTGTAATATTTTTACTATTAGTTACATTTACAAAATTGTAAGTTTTATATCATATTTGGAATTAAGATTGGCTTGATAGTCGAGATAAGTATCTTTTTTATTTTAATCATTTTCCTCAATATGTGATAGTCAAGAAATTTTTAAAAACATTCAAAAAAATTAATTATTGTAACCTCATTTAATTGGCCTACCAGTGTGGCAGCTATTGTATAATTAATCAATGTAGGTTCACGAGATCTAAAAGGTGAGCCTGTAAATTGATATACACTGTATATTCTATACCAGTGATTCTCAAAGTGGGGTCGCGACCCCCAGGAGGGTCTCAAAAAATATTTGGGGAGTCGCAGAAAAATTGATTACAGATCAATTTTTTGCCATATATTTGATAAATTTACTATATGGTACCATGCTTAGAAACTTATGAAAACAAGTATGAAAACTGGCACGTTCGTAATGTTTTCAAATACATATGCTTTTATTACACAAACCAGGTTATTTATTGTGCCAGAATATGCAGGCTCACCCATCACATTACATGTAATTTAAAATGGTTTGTAAAAATTCAATTAGTTAATGTCGAAACATATACATAGAATATTTTGTTCAAAGATGTATCAAAGATAAGTTATTAATTTTATTGATACCAAAAATAAATCTGTTATTAATCAAAATTAAGAGTGTTCAATGCAATTAAACAATAGTTATTTATGTATCTAGAACGAAAAGTGAAACTTAAGGTACCAGCAAGTTGTTTACGGCCGAGGCGATAGCCAAGGTCGAAATTACTTGCGAGGAACTTAAAGTCACTTTTCATTCGAGATACATACAAAATTTTATTTCATACTGGTTGCTAAAGTTGTTAAATCATAGTATTTATTAACAGAAATTATCAAAAATTCGTAAAAATGTGAGTTGATACAAGTAGGCCAAATAACAATTTCTATAGGAACAAGTATTTGTAGTTATAAAAACTCGATAGTTATGGTTACTTCCATTTACATTAAGTTTACAATTTGATATCTGTTAAAATTCTCCACGTATTTTTGCTACAATTATTTGACGATTGTCAAAACAGGGTCCTTCCGATAAACTGAAAAACTTTATCGATTTATTTTAAACCCTTATTATGCAATTACCATAATTATGAGTTAATTTAAAGCACTAAACTTGATGAATACACAAAAATGACTATTAATTTTTTTAATTATTTTCGCAGGCAGATTTACCCAAGATTAAACGAAAACTGAAACTCTGAAATGTTGACAGGCATCAAATTGTAAATCTAAACATGTATAACACACCATGAAGCTATCCTCAAAAGAAAATATTGTTGTAGATTTGAAGAGTTGAGATTACTTTTTACGATAAAAATAAATTTTATTTGTTCCAGTCTTGTTAAAAATAAAAGTAATATCAAGAGTTATGGTCCTGAGAAAAAAGCGCGACTAAATCTCATATTCTGAACAAAAATTAAGTGGGGTAATTGCTTTCGTTGTCTTGTTCCAAATTATGGGCCTCATTTTACATATTTACATTTTTCAATTTTCTATAGTATAATTATAAATGCTAGTCACCTGAGTAATAGGGGTATCCTCAATTTCGGACAAGTCCACCTGATACGAATTAGAACACGTTTCAGTTCATCACGTGAAAATTTAATTCCGCGGCGTCTATTAACTAATTAGGCTGTTTCACCATCCTTAAATAACGCTATAAAAACGCAGAATGATTTAATTTTTTGCCAGAAAGGCGTGATGGGATAGGTCAGGTTTTTTATAGTGATTTTTTGTCACGATAGAATGTAAGGCATGCATCTATATTTAGATATGAAGTACTACATAATAAAAACAATTGACAATAGAATAGTGGTGCCATATTATCGCAATGCTATAAATGAAACTTTGATTAATTCGAATTTGTATGGGACGCAACGCATCGGTTCGATTGAAGTGCATATTGATATTACATTCAACGTTGGCTATGCTTTAGAATAGAGCATTATTTTCTGTGGAAATCTATTCACTTTAATATATTATAATTCCTGCGGCATACTACTTGTCCGATTAATTAAATTCATTATTATTTACCATTTAAGTATTGTAATTTATAGAAACAATGCATGCAGATTGGTTTTGAACTATCATCACACTATTTGTCCTTTTTGGGTATGGAAATCTCGGTAGATGATATACACTTGTGAAATGCGGTTATACGTCGTCAAGTCACGATCCCCAAATATGTTTGTGGAGGGGGTACCACGAGGATAAAGTTAAAATGGCTACTGATGTGGATCTAATCTGATGCGTGAACACCCGCCCTATTAATTTTATTATAATTCGTATATTTACCACCATAAAACTGTATTTAAAAGTTTCTAGTTATACAAATTTTTTACTTTTCGCAAATATGTACATAGTTAATTAAACAATATAGTAGCAAATGAGAAAAAAGAAAACATAATAAAAACTTCTGATTTATTTAACCTTGGATTCAAGAATTATTAAAATATAATAATTTAGAACAATGCTCTCTTAAATTTCGAACTAATTTAGTATAAAAATTTACTCATTTTTTTAAGTGGTTGATTTATTTTTTTATTTGACGACTGGTAACCACAATAGACTCAAAAATATCATATCAGCAAAGGATAAAGGATACATATCGTTATGATATACAGGAAACAAGGTGTATATTTGAAATGTGGAGTACAGAGATTTCAATGTTATTTTTTGATTTTGTTATTTAGGAATTATGAAGAATTCAGCCAAATAAATTCATGGTTTGAGTTATATTCGGTTAATTATTTCCTGAATTTAAATAAAAATTTGTCAAATTTTTTTAGTATCTACAAACGGTTATGATGCAGGGACTTCACTAAAATTTTATCGCTGTAAAATTGTCCTCTTGGTGCAAATGTAGCATTCTGATGGGCATTTAATGCAATGAAGGAAATAATCAGTTCATAAAATATTGTTTCTTTGGCCAGTCTGTAGATCTGCCTGAATACAAAGCTGGTAAAACTTATTGAACATCCTGCAAGTCGATGGAATGTAACAATCTCAAAGAGGCCAAGTAAGGGTGCTGCCAATCTTAGTAATATTTTTTATGAGCTTCTTGAGAATCTATTTCATCATCCCAAAAAAACTAATCAATCCAACTGGCGACTGACAAACAAATTGCATCGATAAACACTCTTGTCGAATGTAATTATAGTTTGGTAAAATATTTCGTCTAGACAGCGGATAAATTTGCATCAATAAATCAATCAATAAGATTCAAGGACTAACTAAAAATATTCGGTGTGAATCTGGCGGTGGTCAACATTCGGCCGCGGCAGCGGCTGCTTTGATCGTTTGATGTTTAAATGTTTGATCCACGATGGCGGGCGCGGAGCGACCCAGGTGGTCCTGGTTAGTATCGTCCAGTCGTCTGCACACGTTCGAATAACATAGAGGATCCAATAAGGATACTACTATTGCTTTTCGCTACACTTTGCATACCGAATTGCAATATTATGTAGTATATGTATTGAATTTTTAATTTCGTTTATCTATTGCATTTGATAAATTAATTAATTATTGACTATTTTTAAAAATCTGGTGAGCATATTGATTCTCCAACGACTATGATTATTGAAATATCTTAATAAACAAATGATATAGTTTTTCTCAAAGATGAACGTAAATATATCATTATGCCTTTTTACCATTTTGGGTGTGGCACTCTGTTTTTACAGATCTCGGTAAGTGACAGGTATATTTTTGCTCGTGAAGTGTAGTTACCAGCCGTCAAGTCACGGTCCCCAAATTATTAGTGGAGGAGGCAAGTTAAAATGTCAACTGTCGGCTGTGGGATTCGAACTGAAGATTTCACGATCCACAGTCCGATGTGTTACTGAGCCATTAACTCACATGTAAGAAATAAAATAAAAATATCATCACGCCATTTACTCATATCTAGGTATGGCACTTTGCTCTATGCAGATCTCGGTATTATGATACTTTTGCGCGTCGGTTACCAGCCGTCAAATCTCATCTTCCAAGGATGGTAGTGGTGGAGGAGCCACAGAGGTAATTTTAGGTGGTGAAATTTTTCGGAATTTATTTTCAAGATTTTGTTGGTTGTGCGTATCGAACAGAGGACCTTATAGTCCACAGCCCAATGCATTACCAGAGAACTATTACATGTAAGAAAATAGGAAATATTTTTTTATTCCAAATGTTATTGATTTTTTTTACATCTTATTCTGTACCTAATTAAAATAAACGAATTTATTGTTTTGTGTCCAGTACACATTCGATTTTTCTGTTACAACCAAAATTTAATTAGCTCTGCGCTTATAATTATGAAGTTTAGGTACATCTTTCTTGTTTGAGTTATAGAACATACACACATCCAGCAATCCACACAGACGTCGTTGAGAAACTAATTAAAACAGATTCAGGGGACCTCAAAACATGTGTTTCCGCAAACATCGTTCCATCGATTCGATTCGTTTATAATTCCTATATTTCTTTACAGTAAGAACCTAAAATATATAGTTATAAGAGCACAAGTGAATATTTTTGAGAAGACTCGATTTTTGCAAGTCATTACATCATTATACTATATTTACGCAGAAAATTATAAATTCTGTATATTGCATTATTTTTGAAAAAAGAATATTTATCGAAAAAAATACTCCTATAAAGCTGGATTTTGATTTGAATAGCTTTAGTACAAATAATTTTAATTTGGAATAAAACAATACTATTTTATCTATAAATCAGTAAGCAAAAGAGAACAAAATATTGTAAGAATTTAAAATTTCTTTCTGATGTTGGTTTGTATAGCAAAATTATTATTTGCAAGAGTATGGCAGACAGCAGTTAACATTCCAGATAATAAAATTATAGTTAGGCCGTTTTAGTCTTAGTTAATTCACTTTGTGCGAAAATTTAACAGAAAAATCATTCCAAAACTATATAGGTACGAAATTCGTAAAGAACAGAGATGTCAAAAAATATATTTTTTAATTGATTTATATATGCGAGTATATTTTCGTCACTTCGTATTTGAAACAAATGGGTATTTGTTAATATTATTAGATTAAATAATAGCATTAAAATATTTAGCAAAATACAACCTCTGTTGAAGTGGTTTCAGGTCCTAGCCTAAATATTTAGGAAATGAAATACAAAAAAAATCATAAAAATGTGAAAAACGATCTATACGAGTACGTAGAATATTTTAGTATAATCCCGGTGATAGTTAATTTCTATACTTTTTAAGAAGGCAAAAATTAAGCAAAATTATATTAATATATGAAATTATCAAGATAAATTTACAAGAAATGTGGTTTGTTACATTTGTATATGAATTCCGGTGGATCCTCTTATGTGTAATACAACTTGCGAGTCCAAATGAACATAATATAGAAATACAAAGTACTAAACTACTACATTTAAATATCATAAATGTACTATTAGATTACTCCGTATTAGCCACATTTTGTTTTTCATGAAGTCTTACTTGTGTTGAGAACTAGTGACTACGTTATTCTACACCAGTACAACACATTTCTCTTTAGCTCTTGAATATAATATGAATAAAAGTAAGTTTTATTGGTGCGAATGCAGCGGAAGTGCTATCATGTGTTTATGGTGTCCTGGAGGCGCGTGTCACGCTGGCGTGTTGTGGTGGCGGCGCCGACGGCGGTCACGTGAACGCCGTGCCGCTACTATTTGTCAATCCTTTAAGAGTTGCAATCAATAGTGAATGCCGGGGTTCCGTGCTGGTGCTGGAGACATGCGGACATAGCCGCATACCCACTGCTGGTTTACCATTGGTATACTTAGTATATGTGTACTCGCCGACACCTATTCATTGCATTTTATATCTAATATTATAGACTCTCATTCTCTTAAAATGTTCCATACCTAAATATCAATAAAAAAAAAAAAAAAATAACTGCAATGATGACAACTTTTAATTTAATTAATCGCGTCATTGAGAGCAGTATTTCAAAAATATTATGTTTTGAATATTTTTTGTAAAATAATCATGTTTGCTGCAATGAAGTAATAATGACACTACCTTATAGATAACTGTATAGATAATTGATGTATTAAAGTAGAATTAATTGAACTAATGCTTATAATTTGTAAATTGTGTTATTTAAGTATATCGTCTTTATTTAAAAATTTCTGTCTGTTATAATAGTTATTAAAATGCGCAAATGTCCGCTATATCTGCAAAACTATTGTAGATAGACATAATTGAAATAAAAAGTGTATACCGGCCTATATTATAAGGCATAGGTACACGCAGTTTTCTCATTAAAATCATTTGAGAAATATTGAAATATATTACGTTTTATGGAAAAGCATAAACAGTTCTGACGGATCTCCAAATGATATAAAATAAACCATATAGGTATATAGGTTCTTACCTACCTTTTAGCTAAAGCGAATAAATATGACAAGACAATATACATAAAAGTACGAATGAGAAATGTTAGGGGTTCAGGAATAGATATTTAGAGATGTTACCTGAGGCGAGCCACAGCAGGGTGGTCGTCGTAGCCGCGAGCAGCCAGTGGGCCATGCCGGCCCTTGCACGCGGCGAAGTGTCAGCCACACACCATCTGTCCCACTGCACTAGCACCACAGTCCGCCGCTCAACCACCACGTCGTCGGCACGGTGCTGGTCGTCGTCCCCAGGAAGCTCCAGGAGGTCGCAACTAACACATGACCCGACACGCGCACTCTACATACATGCAGGTTGTGTTGTGATGTGGATGTTATACTAGAGAGCACCAGCACCACGTCGGTACCTCGCACAGCGACTGCCTGTGAGCGACTGGCGTGACGCTGTGGTGGTGCCTGTGTGTGTGTGCCTGCGCCGAGTCGCTGCGGACGAGACGCACGCGCCGGCGCCAAGCGACGTCACCGCACACCGCACAACGCTCCCTACCCAGCATGAACACCACCGCAACGCAATCGGAACCGGAAAAATACTAATTAAATACCCATACCTATCGATAGCTATGTCTGCAATACCATACTGCATACTTACTTATATCATAGAGGAACAAATTATAGGCTACTTGCTGTGTAAAACCCAGAACATCTACAACATATCATTGAGAATTGTAATTCAATTCAACACCAAAATATTTCGTGTAGCTCGATTTAACATATCTCTTTTTTATTTGTTATTTAGCAATTTATTTCATTTTCCAAAATATTTAATTTTTACGACTGATATCATCTTCACCTTAAATGGAGTTCAGGCCGCACCAGAATCTCTCTGATGCCTCTTTGGTTATACTACTAACACCAAAGACCTTCACACAGATTAAATTCTGACTATAGATTGTACTATGGTAATTGGGGCCCTGGTTTTCTTAAGACTGTAGTGTAATTGATGATATCATCTTCAGAGGGTGAATAGCTCCATGTCGAACTATCGATCTTGAAATCGTTAGTGCAAAACTCACAGACGAAAATTGCTACTTTTAACTTTACCCTTGTAGTTCTCCCTCCACTAACATCTTTGTGTGCCGTAACTCGGTGGCTGGTAACCTCTTCTCATGCGCAGAAATAGATCACTTACCAAAACCTGGGAAAGCAGAGTGCCACACTCAGAATTAGTAGATGATGTATGTAGTAGTATCGATACGTTGGAATAGATATTTCAATAAAATAATGTTTGGTTATTGTGTAAAGAATTTAAAAAATAACAATACTTTTGAGTAATTGATAACAAATTATCAAATAAGTGCAAAGATGACCAAAGATGAACAAGCAAATATCGTGCTTATTTATAGATATAGAACATAATTTATACTTTTGACACATGTAAATAATAGCGGATTAGCGAATATATATTTGTGATATCGCGTTCGACTACCGAAAGATATAATTTTTTACATGCGCATTGCGCAAAGTATGTACGTAAATTTTGCTGTGTAGGCCATAGTCGACCATAGTTATTATTGCTTGAACTCTATTTTTTTTTTGTTCAAATACTGTGTGCATCATTTTCTCAAATATAGCTGACAAAATATCTTTATTTACCGCGTGTCCACCGGTGGGTCACGACGACTATAAGTCAACATTATTACTCGTGACGCACCGTTGGGTCACGATAAAAAATGCTCAAAAATAGTCAAAAATAAATCAAAATCCCTAAAAACACATGCACATAAACACGATGTCCAGTAAAAATAAAACATTATTTGAAGGAATTTTGTAAAATTAGTTCACGCCATGAACCTGTTATTTTCAAATAACAATAATTTAACTTATCTGAACGTATTGATAACACATTTTTTGCAAAAACCGTAGTATCGATATTATTCGATATTTATCGATGGTAATCGATATTGTTCGAAAAATATCGATATTATTCGATAAGTATCGATATTATTCGATAAGTATAGATATTTACTGATATTTCGATATTTATCGATATATCGATAAAAGAAAATTTATGAAATTTATTCGATAACTTAAAAAAATATGGATATATCGATATTTAGTACACTCCTATTGTTTACAATACCAATTTGTTTATTTAAATTTTTCTACCTGCCAATAGAAATTAAAGTTTGTGTATTCTGCGCCCAATTGCAACAACGTCAAATTTATAACGCCCGAGGCCATTATTTGGTATAACTGCCCAGGTAGCTGGGTAGTTATGATAACAATAACGTAACGGTCGGACATTAAATAAAATAGGTACCCGTATTTTTTTTAATCGATAAATTATTTATAGATTATGAGAAATGAATTCTAAATCTAAAATCTTTATTAATTTCTGATACAGGTGTAATTAAATTTCAAATAATATTTAGTAGAAAAGTAAAAAAAAAAACGAAATTTGTATTTATTTATTTATTTTAAGTTATTTCAACTGCTGAGGTTATATGCCACCTCAGTACCTCGTTTTCGGTGGTGTGACAATGGCGCACGCTGTGTTCGCAGCTATGGGTTTTCGCAAAGTGGTCAGCCATGCAACTGTAGACCGCGGGTAGTGCTGCAGAACATGCGTTATCTATAATTTAATTTATATATTGTGAAATATTTATATTTAGGTAACTACTTGGCCTTTATTTGGTTGTAAAGTGAATATCTGAATAGATACAGCAGTATAATGAAGATGAAGCATTGAACACTTACGCTACATTTCAATTCTACACCTGGTATACAGAAGACATGCTACAATCGTAATCTATGAACTCCGAATCGATATCTTGTGAAAATTCAAGGGTAAGCCCACATTTTAAATATTCAACTGTGTTAAACAATTATCAAATATTATTCATCCTTTGTTAAATTTGGACAACAAGAATTTTGGTTTACTACAATATAGCATAATGTAAGGATGAAAATGGAATGCATGTAGCTGTAATACTACAGAATAATCCTTACGGAAGCTCGTCTGTCTTTTCAGCGGCAGCAAACTGCGGCTCGTCGTTAGCGCGGCTGCCGACTGCCGGGCAGCAGGAATCTGTGTCTGTGGAGCACAACATAATACCATACAGAACAGTACAGAACGCTCGGTGCTGAACAATGATTTATAATTCATCTGCTATTTGCGCTATGCTCCTGGAAGTCGTGGAATTCAGTTGCGGCTGTGAATAGTGAATAACTGAATATTCGTTTTGTTCAAGAGACAATGCGGCACAAAGGATAAATCTATTTTGTATGTAGAATGTATGCGGAAAGACTGAAGATTGTTTTACTGCAGTGTGTAAATTAATAAATGCACTTCTAGGTTCAGTATAGCTTTCCAACGAGAAACTATTTAAAATTTATCTAGGATCGAATCCTTAGTTCCTGATGTATCACCAAAGAAAACAACTACGTCTATTTATTAAAACTATAAACAATATATCGATATACAAAGTTTTTATTCTTATTAGAACTAAACGAGATCAATCAAGATTACACAACGTGATGATAACCAAGTCAGTGGTCAAGATAGAATCCAATTTAGCAAAATAATTAGTATTGCCGCGAGATAAGACGAGACGAGATAACCACCTACCTCGGCCCGAATTCCGGGACATAAATTTGTCGAGACGAAATGAGACGAGACAAGCCCCAAGCCGAGACGAGATACTCTTCGTCTCGTCTCGTTTCGTTTTAGCATATAAATCTTAATTTTTGCATACATATAACAAGATTTTGTACTTTCAGATGTAAAAAAATTTACATTTTAGTTAAGTATTAAAAGTCCATGTTTAATACGCCTATCTATTACTTTTTCTATGACAAATTTAAATTTTTTAAACTAAATTCTTAATTGAATATTATATTATTCTGAAGTTTTTAATATGAATTAGAAATTCAAAAACGTACCAAATAGTTTATCATTCGGCATTGGCAACACTGGACACTGGATGTTTGTGCTTCCCCGACATGTGAATTTGACTGAGATACGCGAACGAAGCGAACTCGCTGTCATTCATGTTAGTTTCTTTGAATTGTTCGGTGCTCGCGTATCAATCATTCCATAAATATGAAACACGTGCCCATTAAAGGTCAAACTTAAATTACATATTTTAAATATTTTCCGCATTTTATGAAATTGGTACATAGGTACTATTTTTTACATATAATATGTTTTATTTTATATATTTATATGTGTTAATAAATCATTAATTTTGTATGTGGTGTTTAAATATTAATTCCTATTTGAAACATAAAATATATTTATTATTTATTCGAATTTATATATCGAGACGTCTCGCTTCGACCGTCTCGTCTTGTCTCGACTCATTCTCGACAACTTTTATCTCGTCTCGTCTCGTCTCGTCTCGAATATCGAGACAAAAAATCTACCGAGACGAGAGGTGGCACGTAATTTGTCTCGTCTCGTGGCTACACTGAAACTCATTTGAAAGACGAAAAATAGAATCAGTAATAATAAAGGAATGACATTAACTAAAATTTGTGATCATTAATATAATTTTAAAATTCACAATAATAAATTGTAGATGTTCCAAGAATTTTGATTCGTTATGATGAAATTTTTTTAAATAATCAAATATTTATTTAATATTAAAGATTGTAGTTTTAATACTTTTTTAACAAAATTAAATTGTATTCTCTAACATTATATTTAAAATTAAAATATATATATATATATATATATATATATATATATATATATATATAAATACCATAAATTAACATAAAAACTACATTAAACCAATAGCAATTCATAATAATAATTTTTATTTTTTTATACCTGGTACAAGGAATTATAACAAGCAGGAAAAAAATAAATGTGAGATTTTCAACGAAAAACATGTTATGAGGCCCTTTTTTCTCAATGTCTTCTATGTGGACGGATAGATGTATGTGCATATGTGCATCTATAACCCTATAACTTACAAATAAGATAAGATTGGATAATGAAACTTCATAATTATAAGTTTCTTGACAATTCGAAGATGTTAGTTGATTTTAGTAATAATTGCAAAGTGTATAAATATTCGACGTGATAAAACTCAGTAGAAATAAATAGTTGCTGTGTAAATAAATGTAATTATGCGTGTTTTGTATGTTAAATAAATAACCTGTATTATTATTGTTTTCTTGTTTTCTGACTTTGTTTGATACTTTGTATTTGTTAGTGCCTAAATAAATTATTTATTATTATTATATAGAAAATTTGATTGCAGTTTTAAGACTTAAGATATAGATTTTATTTTAGTAAATTAGTTTCTACCTTTAGAATTATTATAAGTTGAATGAACAATTTCTTATTGGCTAAAGCAAAGCTTCGCTCATTAGAACAATATTGCAATACTCTTAAACTGAAAATTAATCACGATAGAATCAAAATAATCCATTTCCCCACATGAAGGCCAAAAAGCAGGAAATGAAGTACGTATGTCAGGAAAAGAAATATTAACAAATTAATACATGTACTTGGGATTAATTTTTACATCATCGGGACATTAAAAAAAAGAAATGCAAAAATTTCTACCATATACCATAATGGTTCTGTTTTAAGATTTAAACCAGAAGAAATCTGTTACAAATGTAACACCTACGACCCAGGCGAACTACACCACTTCCTGTTCAGCTGCCCATTTTACAATGCTCCGAGGAATGAATTTATTCTATAATATATTTCCTTCAATAACACTGAAGAGAACAATTCCTTGCTAGCCGACCTTACAATTGGGAAAATATATTATCTATACAAGGTGAGTTTTTTAAAGCAACCAATCAGTTTTGCTAGCCAACTAATAACTTTGGAGAAAAAAATAAATACATAGGCTTATACAGCACATAAGGGGGCATAATTGTTACAATTCAAATAATTTTGAAATACTTTTTTACATTTTCATTTGTTAAAATTGTGGTTATGCAAAAATCATGGGTGAAGACGCGTTCTGAGATACTCTTATCGACTATCAAGCTTATTTGCATAAACCATTGCGATTGTTCAACATATACAGCACCGAAAACGGCTAATATTCAGGTTCTTGTGCTTTTGTATTAGTTTTACGCTAACTATTGGCCGTTTGTTAACCAAATGAAACACATTACACATCTGTTTTGGTTATGAGATGCCGATTTCTGAAAGTGACTTATAATTTTAAGTCAAGGAACAGCGAACAGAATCAAGAAGTCGGTATCCCATAAAAAAAATTACGAAATTCATTAACAGTCGCAATGGTATATGCAAATAAGCTTGATAGTCGATAAGTGTAACTTAAAGCGCGTCTTCACATGTCATTAAACACATGATTTCGGCAAAACTACCCTATTTACAAATGAAAATGTAAAAAAGTGCAAAAATTGTCATTTTTTGGGGCCTCCACTCTTGAGCACAACGCATCGAAATGTTGTGACAGGTCTTCTTATTTCATGAAAATCTAAATTTCTAGGGAGGGCATGGGGGATTTGGAAAATAGCCTTTTTCCGATCCACCCCACTATATAGGTACATATTTTGACTCAATTATTCTTTACCGTTCAAATGATTACTCTTTAAAAATTAAACAATATTAGGTATATGAGAGTCTGGTTTGCTATAAAAACAGTGTTTAAATATTTCCTTTATTTATGATTACGGTTCTATATACATTATAGACTAAATAATAGAGGATGTGAATAATGGAGGTAGTAAACTTAAGTAATAATCTATGATCATATGTTGTGAACAATAGGTAGTAAATAATTTCATCTTTATATTGTTAACAGTTAGATTCAAATACTGTTGACCACCCAAAACCTGAAAACCCGGTAGGTGCACAGGGTGCCATCTCCGTACTATAAAATTCATGTAGGTAATCACGTGTACCATATAAATTATTATTTCTTGTAACTGCGCATACACACAATACAATAATTACAAAGTTTTACGATCAGCTCGATGTCATTCAGCTTTCATAGAAACGCACACATACGTACAAGTAATTACACAAGCACACACGTACATACGCAACACATCTAGTGTATAATCGATTCCTTCTTGAGTTCAATCGCCGGACTCGGACTCTTTCAGTGTGTTCCCATTCTGTATTCTGTGCTTTTGGCCCGAAAGTAGTTTCTCATCGATCCGATTTCATATCTCTCTAGTGCCACTGTGACTGAATGTTCACTGCTTTTCTACTGAATACAGTTTGACTTGAACTCCAAGTGAATTGTACTACATTGAATTGCTCGGTTCTCGGACAGTGGTTTGTTGTAATCAGGGTACGCAATATTGATAATAGGGGTGGTTAGCCTCTTAATGACTAATGTAAATCACGGAATATACAAGCAAAACCTACTCTTTATACTTGTTAACTATGATTTTGAATATTTGTTTGAATTTATTTCAACTAGAAAGATAAATTAACTTCATTTCATAATTTGCATTCTCCATAATATTTTTCAATATTTATTATGTAATTATTTATTCTCCTTATTTTTTGAATGATAATTTAGAGTAGATAAGTATATACTAATAGAATAATTAAAATTTAAAAATAATCTAGTCGTATATTATAATATGAAGCAAAGTTAAGTAAAACCGTACAAAAAATTATAGTACTAGCTAGTAGGTCTATCTATTATGGAAGTTCTGATTTTCATTTAACTATTCAAATTTATCAACAAATCGCCGCTATTTTACCGTATATATGTATAAATATAAAATGTATAAAAAATTGATATGTAAATTATATGTTTGTTCATAACAATTATAATTATTGAAATATAAGTTGATAAACGGCTCAATTCTTCAACGAAGTTGTTACGTATCAACTTGCTAATGGTGACAAAATCGCAACAAAACTTCATGTTTAACGGGGAATATTTCATTAACTGTCAAAAAAAAAAGATTCATTTTTGTCACAATTAGCAAGTTGTTACTGTAGAAACTTCTTAGAGAATAGGCCCGAATTAGACAACATTGGGAAAATTTATGGGATCTCAAAAAACGTATGTACATAAGTCCAAAATTCTAATAATTATTATAATTATGATAATGATGTTCGTTCAAAAGTATTTTTTTGTACAATCACTATTGAAAATTACACTTTCTCCACACTAAACAAAGCTTGAAAATATATTTCACATTGTCGTGTGCAATAGTGTGCGCAATTATTCCACACGCAAGTGTGACCAACTTACTAATAATATTATAATGTATGATATTAATATGCCAAATATTACATTTATATATAATAAAATAATTCAGAATTATTTCAGAGTGTATATAAATCTTCGTTTTCAATATTGAGATTACAAAAAAAATACAATATCAATTTTTTAATCAAATATGTCATTAGTTTTTATATTACAATCTGTAGATTTATAGTTGGTAACACTGCACACATCTGCGCTTGCGCCGCCTTCATGCTGTAATCATAAACGGAAAATAATATGAGTTTGAGATGTCATTTCTTGTTTCTGAAGCGTAAGAATTATTATTGTTAAATCTTGACAAAAGTGTGATCGTAAGAAAAGTATAGTGTACAACTCGTACAGAATTACCTATTTCACACTCGTGAGATATCAGCACTCGACTTCGTCTTGTGATATAATTCTCACAGCTCGCGTGAAATAGATAACTTTCTGCACTTGTTGCACAATATACTATCTTATATTATAGTGCACCTGTCTTTTGTTAGGCCTTTAATATAACACAAAACTGGACAACATTCAACTAACTATTGTAGAATGTAATTGACGATCGATTAAAATTAAATTTTAATATTTCAGATTAATTTTTTCGTGAATTAAAATGTAATATTACAAGTTACACATTTTATTTCATACCAGTTACTTATGTTACATTTTTGAGTCTATTTATCGTACGAAAAGTGAAACTTTAGAGTCCTAGGATTTTAAACTAAAACTTGACTTTTATTTTTTTTTTAATTTATAAATAAATACTTGTTCCTGTAGAAATTGTTATTTAGCATACTTGTATCAACTCTAGGAATTTTTGAAAATTTCTGTTAATAAATACTATAATTTAACAACTTTAGTAAACAATATGAAATAAAATTTTGTATGTACCTCGAACGTAAACAACTTGCTAGTACCTTAAACTTTCACTTTTCGTTCTATAAACAACTATTATGAAGTTGTAAATTAAACAACACTAATATTTTAATATTGCAAAGTAATTTAAAAATCAAATTATGGATCAAAATTTTTGGCCCCATCTTTTTCTCACTAGTGGTTAAATAAAAAACTCATTTGAGTTAGCAAACAACATCAAAATTAAACGATTGTGGAAAAATAGTTTTATAAATGATGATACACATTTTATTATTTTGCGTAAAAATATTTTGAGCAATATTTATCCTAAACATATAAATATGAAGGTATTCAATGCTTGTACGCGCCGAAAAGAGTTATCATTAGATTTCACATTATGCGTTCCAAAATCTTATTACGGCTCTGATGAAAGCATTCGGAAACTGAAACCATTTGTCAAAATATTTACGAATAGTTTGACTAATTGCGGATAAATTGCTGCTAGCGATGTCAGTTGTTCTTCCTGTTGTGTGATGGTTGATGGCGAACCACTGAGTGTACCTAATACCCTATGTAGAAATACTTGAAACGCAACGAAGGGTTAAAAGTATTATTGATCAGACAAACGACACAGTCCATTAAGTGAAGGGTGCTTGCTGCCTAGCTTGACGGTGCAGGAGTCTCGGACCACCCTACCTTCACTTTTCTTATTTATGAACTGGTTGCATTTGACAGCCGAACATCGGAAGTTGGATGAAGTTATAAAGTTTGCTGTAGACGAACTTTAAGCATGTTATGTATGTATGGAACAGACAGCAGACTAAGTAATGAGCTGTAGTATGAACAACTAATTAAGGGTGAATAACTTATCTAGTAGTTAATAAATCAAAATATACAAATAAATAAAATAATACAAATTACATTTTGATTGCGAACGTTTCTGTCAAAATGAGCATATGACCTGATTATATATTTCTCTCCTTTCAAGAAGCTTCAGTGCGTCATAATAATCTCAGTTCGAATCCCACAGCCGACTGTGCTATTTTAACTTCACGTATGTGGTTTCCTATTCAATAACATATTCGTAAGCCGTGATTCGCCGGCTGGTAACTGCACTTCATACGTAAAAAATACATTACTGCGCGAGGTTATAAATGCAGAGTGCCACCTCCAAAATAGACAAATAACGCATTGATATTCGTATATGTATTTCTTTTTCTTTAACTATTATAATAACAAATGATATCTTATAATTGATTTATGATAATTTACTCTGTAATCTGTAAAACAATTAATTAAGGATTGTACAAATTTAATTTTTGTCATTTTAGTTTAACTCTCTTCCATAAAACATTTAATTTGATAGCGAATCCGGTAATTTCAAATAACTCTTATAACCTCTAACCACCACCCTGCCCAAAAAGCGTGTACGATTAAAACATTATACAAGAAAGCTTCAATTTTATGTCATCCCAGTAAGCTTCAAGAAGAAATTGATTTTTTGGATGATATTTTCTTAAAAAATGGGTACAGCAAAGCGCAGATAAAAAGAGCACTGAAAGTGAAACATAAACCTGTACAAGTTCCCCAGGTTGTTAATGAGAAGAAATTATTTGCCACTTTACCTTACATTGCTAATGTTACCGACAAAATTGGCAGAATTCTTAATAAATTTGACATTAAAACGTCATTTAAGTCAAATTTTAAAATCCGTGATCTTCTGGGCAATTTTAAAGATATAGTGCCTCTAAATTGTTCTGGCATTTATGAGATTCCATGCCAGTGTGGTAAAGTTTATATTGGCCAAACTGGCAGTACTGTTGCTACAAGATTGAAAGAACATGAACGACATATTAGATTAAATCAACCAGATAAATCTGCAGTTGCTGAGCATGCCATTCAAGAACTACATGGTATTGATTTTGAAAAAACAAGGATTCTAGTAAGAGAAAATAACTGGTTGAGAAGACTTATTAGAGAAGCTATTGAAATCAAGAGATCTTCAAATAATCTGAACTTGAATACAGGCTTTGAGATCAATAAGTCATGGTTAACTGTTATTCTTCCTTAATTTTCTGTTTATAATTTGTTTACTTTGATCCATGTTACCCTGATTTTGTCAATTTGTATCCTTGACTACATATTTATTTGTTTATAATTTATATTTCACCTGAAGAAGGCAGCACTTTGCTGTCGAAACGTTGTGTTTTTAATAAAAAAATTTACAGAACTTATACCCAGTTATTGTTATTTATAAACTCTTATAACACTGTGAACAGAAAAATAATTTTTGACATTTTAGTTTGATTTTCCTCCCTGAGACATTTAATTTGATTATTACCTTCATTACATTATAAGTCAATCAGAATGCTCCATTTGAACCAAGAGGACGACTTTACAGCGATAAATTCCTACGACTAGTTTTTAATCAATCGTAATGCAAAACAATTGAAAAAACCAATAGGATCAATATTTTAATGAGAAAATCCCGTTACTCCGATAAAACCCCGTTACCCCGATAAAACCCTGTTACCCCGAAAATCCCTCTACCAAGTAAACAAACAGTTCTTCAGTTAATTAATATTTCAAGTTTCAAAGACACCTTTGGAATTTAACTTATCAACTTACCACTCGACCTCTCTGATTTTCTCAGATGAATTTTTATTTTAAGCACTCATTTTTTTTTGCTTTTAAGCAAAGACACTCAAGCAAATTAACATTAGGTAAAACCCCTCCAACTTCGGAGTCGGGATTTACCATGCACGTTGCCTTCGTGTTTGTTGCTAAGCAAAAAAATTATTACCCTCAATAATTTAATTCCAATATAAAGCAAGCCATAAAGAAAAAACTATTTTATCGTTTTAACAGTAGATAAATAGAAAGGTAACTTTTTGCGAATGAATAAACTAAGAATTTCGCTCACGCATTTGTTAGTTTTAAAAACGAGACGTTAGCCGAGTGGGCAAAGTAACATAAATCTGGAATATCAGTTCTAATTTTCAACACACGTCAAATGCCAGGATGAAAATATTCTTCATTTTTGTATTTTGAAACGCCACTGCATTCATATTGACACTGTTTTCCAATACAACACGTTTTTAGATCAATATGTAAAACCTGCGATGTCATGATTTTATTAAAACAGTTTTCTTGTCAAATTTCTAGGTAAAAAGGTTTCGTTACAAACAGAAATTTATCCGACAAAATAAAAAGTTCTTGTGTAACTACAGTTGATATTTATTTTTTGAAGACTGCTATAGACTTTGCGTTGTATTGCAACGAAAATTTGACGATTTCTGAGGAACTTTACTTTGTCGTTGGTCTCCAATAGCAACAAGTGACAAAATTTTTGTCACTCATCTACAGCAAAGAGCAGTAAAAGTTTCGTTTTTTTTTTACTAATTCATCAGTAGTAAAGAAGTAAAAGCACAGCTACAACAATTTTTGCCAGAAATGTAATATATGCGTTTATTTTAATGTATTTGAACGATGTTTTTTCAATTACAATCATTCATCGGAAAAATATTGTGCATAATTCGAGGGCAAAGTATTATGTCGCTCTCACACGATTGAAACATAACTTTGCGCTATAAATATATAAATAGCTATGCAATATCCCTGCACTATAATATGTGCTAGGCAAATATTAACATTTAAACAACTAGTAATAAGGTACTAATTTTCAAATCAAAACATTGCAAATTCACAAGGACCTGCTTTTTAATCCTTAAGAACGCTAAAATTCCATATTAATTGCAAATAAAAATCAACGTTTCTTCAAAAAGAATACTTTATAAGTATGATGTTTACATTTGCTATATGTGTTCTAATTTTGGTTTCATTAATAGTTCAATTATCACATGTTTAATATTTTTTTTAAATAACTAATAACATGACTACATAAATAGAAGGAGAAATTTATTAAAACATCGATCCTAAAGAACTGGTACTAGTGGTATGCAAACAACATATGCTCCAGTTATCCATGTCGTTATTGTACTGGTCTTTTTTTTATTCTGGACACCACTGGGATCTCGAGAACTGTAAAAGTTACAATGGTTAAATTATTTAACAAAACAGCATGTCATTTCAGTAATATGTTTGTTTTTCCTATGTAATGCATGGTCACTAGATACGAACGTAAATTAGCGGTATAAAAAATAATTCTAATTCTTGAATGGTTGCAGATATGAAATAAAGTTTGGAATATACATATTGAAGAGGAGGAAAAGGAAATACCAAATTGAAAAATATGATTTGGGGTATTTTGTTAAAATAATTCACTATCACTGTATATGGACTTTTAAGCATAGATTTTTTGTGTGTTTTGCTGTAGGAATATTATTATTTTTACCGAATTTTCACACTAGTTTAGTTGTGGTAAACTCTGACATCTTACCCTTAGTTTAACGATATAGTGCCGAAATATAGAAGCAGAAAAGCTATGGATTTTGAAATGTCGCTCACATATCACAAAAGAAGCATTCATGGAAAAAAGAATACCTTTAGTAAAGCAGGATTAGTAAATAAGGACGGCTATAAAATAATGTAATATTTTAGAACGAATACTGTGAAGAAAATTCCTGTATAAGAAAATTTTATGAGATATTACACTTGGCTCCTTTTTATGTTTTAGAAAAGAATTTTAAGAAAATTAGTTAAGAACATATACAGAGTGTTCAATTTAACTGAAGACACTGAAATATCTCGAAAACTACACATCGGATGAACAAATTATAGCCTAAAATTTGTTTATCTCGGAGGGGGACATCCAATGATACCAAACTCAACCCGCTACCCCCCATCTCGTAGGGCTTGGGGGGGTGGTGAATATAAAACCTAAATAAGAACTCCCATTTTTTAGTGCAGATTTGGATTCTCCAGGAAAAAATACGATAGTTTTATCTCAAACATTTTTTTGTATTCGTGATAGATGGCACTATAAACGACAATAATCAAGATGGGAAAAAAGTGTTTGAAAATTGGGGATATCTCGAGAAATACACATCAAATCAGAGAAATAAAAGTAGACGTATGTGGTATTTGGAATTAACCCGTCGCCTGCACATTCCGAGTGTGGGAAGGATAATAATTTTATAACTATTAATGTGAAACCTCATTTTAACGTTTTATTCCTCCAACAAAACAGAAAAGAGACTGCTCGACTCATATTTACAAAGCAGAACAGAAAACTACTACATGCACGTTGTTATCATAGGCGCCGACTGTTTGGGTGCTCCGGGGCTGGAGCCCCCGGCCAGCATTTTAGTTGGGGGCAGAGCCCCCGGCCAATAATATAGACTGCCAGTAAGAACAACCGAACTTTATTTTACGCTGTTAAGCGTCCCTGAATTATTTTAGAGATATAAGCTTCAAATAAAAGACATACAGAATTAAATATTCTACCACTTCTATTTCAAATATTTTTCTCAATAATCATGTAAGAAGGTTTGACAGCTGAAAAACACAGATAGTCAACTGCTAGTTAGTCGCCCTTAATCAGCGTTCTTACTAGCGATCATTGTGTTGTGTATAGACCATTTCAGAAGTTTCAGCGACCCTTACATTTTTAGTTCTTGAACTAAAATACTAAGCGCCTTTAAATGGCTGCGAGGTAGATGTATCCCGTTAAACTGAAATAATAATAATAATAATAATATATTGCTTTATTGAGAGATATCTCAATGGCGAGGTTCAGCCAAAGCTGATCTTCCACCTAACCAATACAAAAAAAAAAAAAAATACATATGAAATACAATAATAAAATAAGAGATGTTTAAAATATTTATTTTACAAATAAATGGGATCATCTTCCTAAAATTTGTGACATTTTAAATTTTAATTGTTATTAATTAATTTTCTATATATTCTTGTTTTTTTTATATGTATTTCTTGCTTGGGAATTATTACCTATATTGTCCGATACTCCGATCCCCACTTGAGTGATTAAGTGATATTTTTTATTTTAAGTACTTATTAGTTTTCTTGTTTTGTTTTTGTAAATAAAATTGAAAGTTATATTAAAAATGTTTTTCTTTTTCCATATTTTTTTAATAGTACCTACATCAGAAACTATGAGTATGAATAAGTATAATCATATTATACTATACTAAAATTAACTGTTACCAAATGTAATCAACTACAAGCTTATTTAAACAAAATCTTCGACGGCTCGGACCCTTCGGATGGACACCCATTTCTAACAAGTTGTCGAGAAATAGTTTTTGTGTGATTTAAAGCTGTGGTGGTAACCCTATTTGGTGAGCCCCCGGCCAAAATTTCCGAAGTCGGCGCCTATGGTTGTTATTCCTGAATATTACTAGTAGTAATAGTAGTAGTAGCAGTAGTTTTGAGTTATTGTTAAACAATTCAATGAACTTCTTTCGATTGCATAGCCATCTGTGAATGAAATGAAATTAATACTAAACTAAGATTTGCTATAAAATAAAGTGTTTTTCAATAAAGATTTTAGAATAATTTCCGTTCCCACCCTCGGAGCGTTATGGCGAAGGGTTAATTCAAAATTTTACATACGTCTACTTTTATTTATTTGATTTGTTGTGTATTTCTCGAGAAATCCAAAATTTTCATTTTTTACACATTTTGATTTTTGTTGATTACAGCGCCTTCTGTCACGAATACAATAAAATGGTTAAGATAAAACTGTCGTATTTTGTCCTAGAGAATCCAAATCTGCACTAAATAATGGGGGATTCTATTTAAATTTTATATACACCACCCCCAACCCCTAAAAGCTGGGGGAAGGCGGGTCAAGTTTGGTATCATTGGATGTCCCCCTCCGAGACGATCAAATTTTAGCTTAAATTTTTTTTATTCGATGTGTAGTTTTCGAGATATTTTAATGTCTTCAATTAAATAGAACACCTTTTATAACTACAACTATTTTATTTTCGTTATTCTTGTGCTTTACCAAGCCACCTCTCCTACCACCTATGCTGTAACATTATTATTTTAGTGGATAGATTAAACAAATTATGATTTAAAAAAATATATGTCAATTATTCCCGACTTTACTTCTACCGATAGTGACCTTCAATGTTCAATAGAATACATCAATATTTTCAAAATTGTCGTTGGAGTTTTACTTATATTTTTATTTTGGAACGTCATAGTTTACTCAAACGAATTTTCTAGTCATATTTGATTATATGATGGAAAATATTACCCATAATTTTTATTTTGGACGTTTAAATAATTTTGAAAAATTGAATGTCTCTAAAAGATATCAACAATTATTTTTTTAAGAAAGCAAATGAGAATATTGTCTCTATAATTAAATAACTCGAATATGAACCAGCTTCAAATTTAAAGTTAGTGGTTGGTACCACGAACTCGGAATTTTGGTGTTTTAAGAAAAGTGTTTTAGACTCAGTTTTAGCGCTGTACAATGTTCTAAAATTATTTGATAACAAAAATATTTCAAATAAATGTGGTAAATAATATATTTCTCTGTAACTTCTATTCGAAGCACTTTTATAAAATAATTTTATGATATTGTACAGTGCTAAAACCGAGTCTAAAACACCTCTCTTACCATCTATTGTATTTAAGCATTTCATTTTACCTCTTTCTTCGCAGTCTCCCACAACTTGTACGGTACCTTCCGAAGCAGGTGTTGCTTGCTACCGGTGTTCCTAACATCCTAACCGTCCATATGTCATGCCACGTGTCCGTGGCGCGTGACCAGTGTACCGTGTCACGCCGCTGTCCGAGTCGCGCGCCATATTGCACACCCGTAGCTTCTGAATGTCTAACGAACGTCTTCCGATATTATACCGACAACGCACAACACACGCCACAAACACTCAGTGCTAGTATTGGTTTCCTGGAAGATAATACCCGATAATTATATGTGCTTGAATGTTAGGGGTGTCGGGGAACAGAACATAAGGTTAGGGTTGAGTTTTGAGTTTAAAGGTAATTTTGGTTTCGTGGTTTCGGGTGAGGTATGGGTGATATTTCCGAAATATTAGTGAGTGAAATTTGAAGTATGGTTTTAGAGCTATTAAAATAATTTATTGTAGTTATTAAGTGGGGTAAATAGCTCTGTGGTAACGCATCGGACTGTGAATTATGAGATTATGAGATCCACCTTTGAATCTCGCAGCTGACAGTTTCCATTTTAGCTGTACTCCTGCGGTTTCCTTTCACTAATATCTTTGGGAGTCGTGACTTTACATCTGGTAACCGGATATTATGCGTAAATAATTTTTTTACTTTTGTTTTAGTGATATAATACATTATGCGTAAAACCTACCGATATCCGCGAAAGAAAACACCCAAAATGGATAAATGGCGGGATGATATATTTATTTATATGTAATTCTTTAATAAAGTAGACAATTATTACTATTGCTAAAATATTAGAATTTATTATTATTAGGAATTATAACAGATATTAACACAATATTACCTAAAATATTAGAATTGAATAAAAGTCCCTTTATTACTTTTATAATATTCTCGATCCTTTCAAATATTATGACGTAACTAATCAAACAAGTCAAACTAAACAAAAACAAGAAAAGGCTACTAAATTCTTAATTTACACTTCCGGTGGTCGGGGACTCTTTTTTTCCAGTATAAAAAGAGTAAGGTACCAACTTAGAACAATGGAATAAATTTGCTTCTTTACGTTTCTTATTACATTCGACTTCATAAATCGATTTAGATAATCTTCTTGCTATAATAAATGGTCCACTTCTAACTTCATCTAGTTTGTTTCTATTCAGTTTATTTCCATTTGATACATAAACTTAATCACCTTTTTTAAATTCATATTCTTTTCTATTTTGATCTATTCTCTTCTTGTTTTTCTCAAAACTAAGTTGTGAATTTTTAAATGCTTCTGATCTATCCTTATTTAAATCACCTTCTCTGTGCAATGTAAATGGAACAATTTCTGATTTCTTTCCATATAATAGGTACGCTGGAGAAAATTTTGTTGTACCATGAATTGTATTATTGTATTCCTGAACACATAATTCAGCTATTCTTGTCCATGGTTTTTTATCAGTATTTTCATTTATTTTACAACGTATTCTATTTACAAGAGTTTGGTTTAAACGTTCATTCAAACCATTCGATGAAGGATTATCTACCGATGTAAAAACTAAATGAATACTATTCTTCTTTAAATATTCTTTGAATTTTATAGAATTTAAAGCGCTATATTGATCTGCTAATAATATTTTAATTTTATCCTTTTCTACGAGATTAATAAGTTTAATGAAATCATCTGCAATTTGTGTCCTCGATGTTATGATCCATGCATATCTGCTAAAATGATCTACTAACAAATGCATATACTTTTTTACAGATCTATTACCAACAAAACCACCAATTGTATCTATAGATACAATATGAAAAGGATATTGTGCTGGACCCAATTTTGATAATAACCCAATAGCTCTACTTGTTCTTGTCTTATTTCTTATGCATATTTCACAATTTTTGCAAAATTGTATTATCATTTTATCCATATTTTTAAAATAGTAGAATGATCTCAACTTTTCTGATATCTGGCTACTACCAATATGTCCATAAAAACGGTGTATTCTATCTATTAAATCCAAACCAAATTTTTGTGATATATATATTCTTTTTCTGTTGTTCAATATTTTAAAATTAATATCACCATCCTTTAAAATCTTCTTTGATTTTTCAATTTCGTTTTTAATAGAATTTTGATCTGTGATTATTTCTTCCAATTGAATAATATTTACTGTTTTTAAGCAATCATCTTCATTTTCAAAACTTTCTAGTACTGGATTTCTTGATAATGAATCAGCTTCTATATTTATCTTTACCTTCTTTATAAATAATTTTAAAGTTGTACTGGGATAAGTATAACATTAAATCACCCAATGCTTCATCAGTTCTTGATTTTGATTTTAAATTTATGAGTGGTTTGTGGTCTGATGTAACTATAAATTCTTTACCAATTAAATAATGTTGCCAGTATACAATTGCTTCTTTAATCGCCAAACATTCTAAGTACATTATTTCTTTTTTCATTTGACCTGGTGTTAATTTTTTAGAAAAGTATCCTACTGGATGAAGTAATCCATCCTCCTGAGGTTGTTTTAAAACTGCCCCTAAGCCCGAACGACTCGCATCTACTTCTAGTACTACATTTTTCTCTTTATCATAAATATTTAATATTGGTGTTGAACATAAATACCGCTTAATTTCCTTAAAACAATTTTCGCATTCTTCTGTCCATTTAAATTTTTCTATTTTTTTTAATAGGTTATGTAATGGTGCTAATCTTTGTGTACAATGATCTATAAATTTATGATAAAAATTAATTTTACCCAATAACTGTCGAACCATCTTTCTTGTCGTAGGACGTGGAAATTCTTTAATTGCAATTAAATTATCTTTAATTGGATAAACTTTACTTTTTTCTATAATATGGCCTAAATATTTAACGGAATGCTTAGCAAAACCACATTTTATTAATTTCAATTTGATTCCTTCTTTCTTAATTGCTTCAAAAATTTGTTTTATATGCATTAAATGTTCATCAAATGATTTTGAAAAAACTAATATATCATCAATATAATTTACACAAAATTTATCTAAATTATGTCTTCTAATTATACTTGCCAACAGTCTTTGGAAAATAGCTGGTGAATTCTTGAAACCAAATGGTAATACTTTCCATTGCCAATGACCTTTTTGAGTGATAAATGCTGTTTTCTTACGATCTTTTATCCTGATTGGTATAGACCAAAACGCTGAATTTATATCTAATGCTGTAAACCAGTTACAATCACCAACATTCACCACTAAATCTTCTATTCTGGGAAATGGTTGTGCTTCAGGTACTACTATCTTGTTTAATTCTCTAAAGTCTACACATAACCGAGTTCTTTTCCCATCTTCTTTTTTAAATGCTAATGTTACCGGAGATGCAAATGGCGAATTCGATTCTTCTATTAAATCGTTCTCCAATAATTTAGATATTTGTGATTCAATTTCTTCTTGATCTGGAAATGAACATCTATATGGTTTCCTTGATACGTATTTGTCTTCTTTAAGTCTAATTTCTGCTTCTCCAGTTCTAAATGAACCAACATCAAATTTATTTGTTGCAAAACATGATTGATATTCATTAAGCAATATAATTATTTTCTTCTTTTTATTTTCATCTAAATGATCTAAATTTTTCATGTAATTTTCAATATCTAAATTACCATGAAATCTTGAATGATTCTCATTTATGAATGATTCGATAATTATTTCTCTTGTATCATTCACAACTTCTTTCAACTCTTCTTTTTTTTCTCTCAATTCATCTTTGTTTACTTCTTTTTTTATTATAATTTTGTCTTCATTTATATTATTTACAGTTACTATTTTATTACCTATTTTTTGTTTTATTCTCAAATTTTCATCTTGTATTAATTTGAACTTTCTAATTGCGTCCAAACCAAGTAAAAGATCATAATTAAAATTACTATTCTTCACTACTATTAAATCCAGTTTATCTTCTATTTCACCTATTTTTAAATGTAGAGTAGCCCGGCTTTTACAAAAATTCACACCACTTATAGTTTTTAATATACTTTTATTGATGCTTAATTTTGATTTCAACAAATCTACAAGTTTCTCATTAATTAAAGAACAGGTAGAACCATTATCATAAATAGCTTTAATTAATTTACTTTTGTCTACTATCACTTTAATTTTAATCAACGATTGTGGTGTGGATCTTGCCGGGTTAACTAGTTTTTTTTATCCTTGTCATCTTGTTTCATTTCAATTTTAAATATATCATTCTCATATTCTTTGTCTTGTTCAGTTAAATTTATTTCATTTCTAGTTAACGTACTTGATTTATTTCTACATATTTGTATTGGATGATAACGATTTTTATAACCAAGTGTTTCACATACAGGACATGGTTTCCTCTCTACTTCACTTATTTTACCATGTTTTCTTCTATCAACATCAATTTTCTCTTTCTTTTCATAACATTTCTTCTCTTCTAATTTCTTTTTTATAACATATGAATCACCAAATTTCTTTAATTCTCTCACTAAATCGTCTATGGTTTTAACTTTATCTCTCTCAAGTTTGTCTTGTACATCAAGTGGTAAATTATAAACTATTTGATAAATTCTAAATATTTCTGGTATGTTATTATCAGCTTCAAGAAGTAAACGTTCTTTCTTCATCACATAATCGATCAAAGAACCATATATGTATTTATAATTAAAAGCAGTACGAACAGATGACCAAGTTTTCTTGCCATAAATTAATAAAAATGATCTTTTCCAAGCTTCCCAGTCCGATAATGACAACTTAATCAAATTAGAACTATACCATTCTTTTACATTTCCTTCTATAAACAATTTTAGTACTTCCACCCTTGTTGTGCCGTCAAATATTTTAAATCTAATGCATTCTTTTTCAAAAGAATTAATCCAACTTGAAGCTTCTTGTTTGCCATTAAAAATGCCTAACAAAAATTTTTGTTGTACTTCACTCAAACTTATTTCATTTGAAAATGAAATACGATTTTCCAATTCTTTAATACGTTTTATTAAAAAAATTTCATTTGAAGTTTTCGATTCACCTAATATACTAGTTATTGCATCTGATTCTTCTACAAATTCCTCTAAATAATGATCATCAATGCAAAAATTTTCTTCTTCATCTAAATATCGTTTTTGTAATTCAGGTTTAAAGGTAACTGTCACTTTTCTGTAACCACCTATTTTTGTAATAGATTTTATACTACTTGTAATAGTTTTAAGTGCTAATAATTCTTTGTGAAGACTTAGATCTTTCAATTCATCTGGTATGTTAAACCATATAATTTTATCCATAGACAATGCGGACAATTCATATTTGTCTTCACCTTTTTTGATAAGATGAATATGCAATTTCTTCGGTGTAGTCATTGTTGTAGACTTTATTCAATTTGTAATTCTTTAATAAAGTAGACAATTATTACTATTGCTAAAATATTAGAATTTATTATTATTAGGAATTATAACAGATATTAACACAATATTACCTAAAATATTAGAATTGAATAAAAGTCCCTTTATTACTTTTATAATATTCTCGATCCTTTCAAATATTATGACGTAACTAATCAAACAAGTCAAACTAAACAAAAACAAGAAAAGGCTACTAAATTCTTAATTTACATATATATTAAACACTTGAAATGATCGCAACAAAAGTAGTATATTCGGTATTTTCAATTATTAACTGGAGTCAAATTTAAAAATACTATATAACTATTTTATAGATAGAAATGATAATTGAAATTGGAAACAAAGTTTGTACTTTTTATATTATTTTTATTATGCCGCTTCGGTTCCTCGTTTTCGGTGTTGTGACAACGATATGCAGTGTTCGCAGGTATGGGTTTTCGCAAAGCGGTCACCCATCCAACTACTAACCGCGAGCAGCCTTGTTTAACTTGCGATATCGAGTGAACCGGCATTAACGTTCTCTGCCATGCCGTTGCCAAAAAGTATGTACTTAACTCAGGTATAATTAATAAATTAAAAAATTATTCGGACAGCAGTTAAAAATTTATTAATAACCTAAAAATCCGACATTTCGGTCATTACTATGGCTATCTTCACGGGAAATTTTAGAGTCTTGGCAATTTAAAGTTTAACATATAAAATAGCATCTGTTATTTTATATTCTCACCTATTATTTATAAATATTTTATTTTTATTTATAGTTCATGACTTGGACTTAAGATAATGTGATAAATATATAATTTTAATTGGCTACATGCATAAACAGGAGTAAGTATTGCAAGTTTTAATCACAATATGGTGTTTAAATATACATCATTAATAATTATTCATTTTATATATTAATATTTGGTAATTTTTCAATAGTACATGTATTTTAAATTTTTTGGAAATCTTTTTCAACAGCAGCACCATCTGTTGTCGAAGGCTTTGAAGTACAACATAACAGAAATCTATTTTTAAAGATACATCCAGGGGAAAAATCTATACTACCCGGCATGTAAGTAAGTGAAGATGGCAGCATATATACAAGATTAACGAAATATAATCTCTGTAGTATTAAGAAATTGACAAATTGACAATAATGGAACATTTTCTTATTTTGTTTGTAAAAAGAAAATCCTGTTTTGTCTACTGAATTTTAGGTTTTGTATTATTATATACGACAACCTTTATTTTCAACATTTGATCAAAATTTGGGTCATTCAAATACTAAAATTGAAAATTACATTAAATGAATAAATCCAAATTTTAATAAGTACAAATTTTTACCACACACAAAATACTCCATGACTCGGGGAGCATAATTTGACGGCCAGTAGCCGCATCTTATGCGCTCTGAGCAGAGTTCCACATCCAGCTATTAAATTTCAATTTCCCGCTCGTATGCTCTGATATCGCCGGATTCCATTTTGAAAATTTTTCTATGACTCCTTTGTGGATGGATGGATGTCCGTATATTCAATAATTCACGAACGAGACCAGGGTAAATTATAAGTTAAATGACAATGCGAGAAATGAGTGTATTTTTGTACATTTTGGCATACTGGAAGTATACAATTAAATGAAACATTAAACAATAAATTTCGAATAGAAAATCAGCAGTGATAAAATATATCTAATAAAGGTTATTAATTAATAATAATATTTGGAATATAATAAAATGTCATTTTCAATTTACTGATATCTGTTTACGGTTATGAGAAATACTTATTTATATGTTTAATACGGTGATTTTCTTCCCCAAGATACTAAAATGGCATATACGTCTAACATAAAATCTTGATCCAACAGTAACATACCATACACTTTCTACAGTGTGCATAACCTACCTTGTTATCTCTATTGCTATTACCGGTAACTTACGAATCAGCATAAAACGAATGGCTTTTTTTAGTGTCACTTTTTCAACTTAACCTTACTGTGTTTACAAATGTCATACTTGTTTTATTTTTTATTTTTATTCCTGTATAATAGGTATTAAAATAACAATAGTGAGGAAACGTGTGTTTGGTTTATAAAAATCGACAAGTGAAAGAAAGAAATCGCAACTTTAATTTTACAGGCAAAATACAAAAATATGTATCAAGTATTAATGCCAATTAATAAAATGTTTTCCAAAAATTAAAGTGCTACGTCTTGATTAGCTAAAACAATACTCTGTGGAAAGTCAGTAATTTATTCAAAAAACTTTAAAATTGTCGTGTTCGTATTGGTATCTAGGATTGTAAAATCGCTGGTATAACAAACAATATATTTTAGAAAATGACATTTAATAAATATTGATTATTATAAACCCTATTGAGCTTGCTATAAAACTAAAAGTCTCATATTAGTATTTTAGAATTTTATCGAGTTTAGTATCAAATTGAAATATTATAAAGCGAGAATAGTTATTTGTATCACAAGGTTGGAAACTGCTATTTTGAGAGTGCGAGTTTATTTTGATAGGACGAGCCGTAGGCGAGTCCTACAAATACGAGCACTCGCAAAATAGTTTCCAACCGAGGGATACACAAGATTTTTCGCGCCAACATTTATGTAAATTTAATAAATAAATTTAATTTATTACTCATTTTCTTAATAACAGGGATTTTTTTTATGTTGCTAACTTCACAATATTTGAATGTCAATTATGTTTATTTTCCAGTATCATAACCAAAAATATCTACATATTTTTATTTGGATTTTGCACTGCAAATTCAATTATAATTACTTACAAATATGTTTAAAATCCATAAATATTCTGTTTTCTTGTATTGTAAATACTCAATTGTAGATATATTGCCATATTATTTTTATGTCAATGTAATACTTTGACATTTCTAGCGTCAGATGTTAGCTAAAATTAGTGAAGTGATACCAACATATAACCATAAAAAGTTAGCAATTTTTGTCGAACTAGTACGACAAAAACATGATTTCCGACCGCTTTAGAGATATGTAATTGTATCAATGTCGGACGGCGGCGCGAAAAATATATTACCAGTTTATTTACCCATCTTTGGACGTGGCACATTGCTTACAGACAGTAATATACAATCAAATTAAAATTTGCAAGGATATGAAAATCCTGTGATGTCCAGGTGTTCACACAATATTCCTAATTAGTTGTTACCTACTTAGGGAATTGGCGTAATGATATTTATTTCTTCGTTATTAAAATTATATACAATATTATAAATAGCTCCGGACTGTGGATCGTGAGATCCTCAGTTCGAATCCCACAGCTGACAGTTGCCAATTTAAATTCACCCCTGTGGTTCCCCCTCTACTAACATATTCGGGGGTTATGATTTGACGGCTGGTAATCGCACTTCATAAGTAAAAATATATCACTTACCGAGATCTGCACAAGCAGAGTGCCACACCCACAATGAATAAAAGGCATGATTATATATTTTTTATTTTTTTATATACAATGTAGAAATTTATTTTGATATAATAAAATAGGTGTCCGCATACATTGTATTTTATGGTGAACAAATAATAATTGTAATTAATAGCTTTTGACATTATTTACTAACACTATATTCCCGTATTCCATTTATATATTTTTGATATTCCTTAAGAATTAAATATTACTTTAAATTTAAATTGCCAAGCAGTTGTTGCACTTTTAATTGTGTACATCTTTTGTTAAAGCTCTCCTTTATAAAAGAAAAACCTGAACACAATATTTACGGTTTTACGAATTAAACATAATTTCTGAATGTACCTAACTGACAGAGATGGGCAGTAATTAATTACAAGAAAATAAATTAGGTAAATAATTACATTTCTCAGAAATGTAATTGTTAATTTTTTTTTCAATTACATTCGCTTCTGTAATGGAAAGTTCAGTAATTAATTAAATTATTTCTGCAAATAACAGAATGTCAAATTTTATTACTTTTTGATGATTGAGATGAAACAAAAAATTCCAATTCAATTTCTAATCAAATAGAAAAAGAGCCACTTAATTTTTCTGAAGTATAACACCATTTTGAATTCCTCAGCTCCTGTTGAAAGATTATTTTTATTCGCAGGCCTTCTTTTAAATCTAAGACGATGTAGATTATCAGATTCCTCTTTGAGAAATTACTAACACCAGTTTGAAGAATCACAATTCACAATATTAGACAGAACGTGTTGTTTTTGTTTTAGAATTATTCTAGTCTACATTTAAAAAATATATATTTTAATAATAATTATTATTTTATGTTCCTACACTTTGCCTTTGATTTGAATTTTACTTTTTTATAGTATAAAGTTGTAAAATAAGTAAATATTAATAATTTTGTTCTTTTTAGTTCCCTAAAATATTAAAAGTAATTGTAATTTGTAATTAATTAATGTAATTTAATTACATTTTTTGCATTTAATTGAACTATTTAATTACAATTAGACCGTAAAGTAATGTAATTTGGCGATTAGAAATTATTCAACACTGAAACAGTAATTATAAAAATTAAATTATTACAATTTTTCAGTAATTTGCTGGTAATTGTGTGTAAAAATATTTTAGTGTAATATAAGGAATTAGATTTGTAACAATAGTAAAAACAATATTAATAATTAAAGAAGCAGTTTTATTAGGAAACAATAAATAAATTCACAGAATAATAATCATCATCATATTTTTAGAAGCATTTCCTGTGGACAATGCTAGGACCAGACTCATCGTACTCATGCTTGGAGATCCACATCTGTTGGAAGGTAGTCAAACTAGACAGAATACTGCCGCCGATCCATACAGAATACTTCCTCTCTGGTGGCGCCACAATCTTAATCTTCATTGTCGACGGAGCTAGACTGGTAATCTCCTTCTGCATTCTGTCAGCGATGCCAGCATACATGGTGGATCCTCCTGAGAGGACGGTGTTGGCGTAGAGGTCCTTACGGATGTCCACGTCGCACTTCATGATGGAATTGTAAGTGGTTTCGTGGATGCCGGCGGATTCCATGCCCAGGAAGGATGGCTGGAACATGGCTTCGGGGCAACGGAAGCGTTCGTTGCCGATGGTGATCACCTGAAGAGAAATTTGTAAACTGTATTGGGATGGATACAGGCAGAACACTATCTCGTGGATTGAAGATGTTACAATAGAAATTACAGGAAAATTTTGTTGATTTGTTAAAGAAAGAATTTAATGTTTTACTTTTTTATGTATTCACTAAACTCTTATGAGGTTTGTTATCAAATGAATTCAAGTACAAAAAATATTTTTTGAACGATCGTCAATTGCTTTTATTAGAGTGAAATTGAAGATTTTTGAAAGGAAAAAATATGTTATCAAGCCATTTAGCCATTTCGGACGAGACATGCTTCCACCAGATACAATATATGATATATTTTTTTAATAATCTACGTACATTTTTTGAATGACGTGTGTGTTTATTTATATTTGAATTAACTATATTTACTATCGGAACAAACAAATAACTCTGTATCAAATATGTGTAAAGTGTAGTTTTTAAACAATAAAATTTAGATATAAAGTATAAGAAATTCGTGTGCTGCCGACATCTGATTTTTTTATAACTGGATTGCTCACTAAATAATCATCAATGTGAAGTAAGTATTGTTTCCAAATAATTATAATTTTTGATTGATAAAAAATTGATAGAATATAATAATAATAAATATTAACGTCCTTTTTAAACTAAATAAATAGGATGAATACATGTCAACACGTCATTTAAACAATTTAAATCTTTCTGATTTCACAGATCTTAGCCAATTATGTGTGGTTACTGGCTGTCAAGTCACGGCCCCCAAATATATTAGTTGAAGAGGAACCAGAGGACTACAGTTAAAATTGTAACTGTTGGTTTAATCAATAAATTTAGTTTTCACCTTTCATGGTGCCAGGTTTGCCACTTTTTAATTATTTATTTTGTATTCTGCACAAAAGGAAGTAATTCTCAATCTGTAGCAAAGGAATTTTTTTTATAGTGGATGCAATTGTACTTTTGATTATAAATTAAAGTGAACGAGATTTGAACTCTTTTATAGCAAGTATTTTCTCACAATACCAATGTAATTTAAATTCCCTAGTTCCAATCTACAATTTCACAAAAATTACTCTCTTGCTAGAATATAAATGTCATTTCTATATCTTTATTTAATAATACGCGCGTCTCTTGTACTCTAATTAAACATAATCTCATAAATATACCTTTTTATTAATTTCTATTTTAATTGGCGTTATTATTATTTGACTTTTCAAAAAGCTTTTTGCTAAATATTTAATTATAAACTTTTTCAATAATATAATAAAAGACATGAGTCAATATTGCGTAACTGGAACATTTTAATTTGAAATAAGAAATGGGCATTTTATTTTGCAATATTTGCAAAGAAAATGAAAAGAATTGAGAGACCAAGAAGTTTTTACTTCTGCCAAAAGATATAAATCGTTCTATTGGATGAACCGGTAAAAGCAAATGATTAAACGCATTTCAAGAAGAAATTTGTAGAAACGTCAAACTAAAGTATGGATCAAAATGAAAGAAATGCGATTTATTACTTTTCAAAGGGAGTAATTTTGTATGTCAATTGAAAATTAATATTACCTGTCCATCAGGCAACTCGTAGGATTTCTCCAAGGAGCTGGAATTCGCGGCAGTGGCCATCTCTTGTTCAAAATCAAGTGCAACATAACACAGCTTCTCCTTGATGTCTCTCACAATTTCCCTTTCCGCTGTGGTGGTAAACGAGAACCCTCTCTCGGTAAGAATCTTCATTAGATAATCAGTTAGATCTCTGCCCGCCAAATCCAGCCTCAAAATAGCATGCGGCAGTGCGTATCCTTCATAAATGGGCACTGTATGAGACACCCCATCTCCAGAATCAAGCACAATGCCAGTAGTACGTCCACTGGCATACAAAGACAATACAGCTTGAATAGCCACGTACATAGCAGGAGTATTAAAAGTTTCAAACATAATCTGTGTCATCTTCTCACGATTCGCTTTAGGGTTAAGTGGAGCTTCCGTCAGCAGGACAGGATGTTCTTCAGGAGCAACTCGTAACTCGTTGTAGAAGGTGTGGTGCCAGATTTTCTCCATGTCGTCCCAGTTGGTAACGATGCCATGCTCGATGGGGTACTTGACGGTTAGGATGCCACGTTTGCTCTGGGCCTCGTCGCCGACGTACGAGTCCTTCTGACCCATGCCGACCATGATGCCTTGGTAGCGAGGACGGCCCACCAGACTGGGGAACACAGCACGTGGGGCATCGTCTCCAGCGAAGCCGGCTTTGCACATGCCGGAGCCGTTGTCTACGACCAGAGCAGCAACGTCGTCTTCGCACATGGTGGAGAGTGGTGATGGTATGGAGAAGCTGAGGAAGAAATATTTAATTACTTGACACTCTACACATTGATTTTTTACTTTCATTTTACAGGAAACATGACAATAAATTGATGATAAAATACATTTTTGAGGTCGACTGAAACAATTTTTTTCATATTCTCAATGTGTGAGCGAATGAAGATAAAGTAACGAAACTATTCTACAAGAAATACAAAAGTTCACTCCTATTTCGAACAAAACGATAAAAAAAGCTATGTTTAATTCCCAATCGTAATAAAATCGTTAAGAAACACACTGTGGTCAATAGATGTACTTGTAAATTTATTCTGGGTATGATATTTGTGATATTTACAATATTGACGTACAACTCGAATGTTGCACAAAATGTATATCCCGACCACATATGAACATGTCATCAATACTGATACAAACTGGTGTCATTCAATCAAATTCTGAAAATAATACCTCGGATTTTTTGTTGAAAACTCTAAAGATGAAAAAAAATTAATACTTCGACAGGTTTTTTCAGACAATTAATGGCCTTTTAAATGTGTAATCATATACGTATTTCTATTGTGTTGTGACAGACCATTTTAAAAATGATCTAGACCAAGATCAAGATCTTCACAATTAATATGTTCTAGATCAATTTTTATGACCGGATCTGTTTTTTTAATAAAATAAAACATCTTTTTTTTTAGATCATAAAAAAGATCAGTAATGTTTTCACAAAATTTTTATTTAATAAGAAAATAGAATAAAATAAAAATTCATGTTACGTATATAAAATTTCAGCGTCACACGTCCAAGTCGCATTTGAATTTATCGCTGTAGTTTGATAAGTTATTGCAGTTAAATTGCTATGGGCCAGATGGTTTTCTCTTTTTTTTTTAATCTATATATTTCTTATTCAATGTTTATATATACTTTTATATTGTAAGCAAGCAAAACATCTCGAAAACATTTGTGTTTTTGGTTATAAAATAAAATTGGTCCTTGTTTTGAAAATTTCATGTCAATATTGAAGGTTATAATTGAAAAAAATTAAATGATAATTGATGTTGCTCTATTTTAGAGTTGCATCATTTTAAAATGTCATAAATCACAGAACAGTTTTTAGCAGTAGTGTGCTTATTAATTTGAAACGCACTGAAACGTAAAATTTAAAATTACATCCACAAAATTCTGTACATCGAAACTTTTAATTAGCAGGCATACAATTATTTCACAGTGTTCGAGCATAGAACAGAACATGCTAACTTTCTATCTACTAAACTCTATTAACTGACGTATGATAATGTAATTAAAGAAATTTTACACAAAATTAACCGGCAGAACGTTGAATATTCTGCAGTCATGCAATGAAGTTAATTACGAGTATAAGCGATTCTTTTGACTCTTTATGTGATTAGTAACTGTATCACATTGACAGCTGTTCATATAGATGACGAGTTTTAATCTAACTGTTCTTTGAATTTTTGCAATATTTGTGTGAATAGAATACGTTAGTTGTTATTCTTTATTTCTCCAATTTCGGTAAAGTATTATTCACAATATGAACTAAAGATTTTATATTGACTGATGATTAACATAAATATTAATGAATTACACTTTAGATTATATGGCCTTTTACTACATTAAATTAATTGTAATAAGTATATATTTTTTATGATTTAGGCCTGAACGTAAATTGCTTTCTATGAAAAACGAAATTATACGACAGAAAAAGTTAATTGATCGTTAGATATGTAAGGTTATTTATTTCGAATTTGTATTGATCGAAGAATAGTAAAATATAAGTCGGTCTTTAGGCAAGATTGTAATAATTCTTTTTTTTTATGAATTCCTAAAACAAATATACATAGATGCAATCATTCAAATATATATGATAGTTAATTAAAATACCCCGAAATATAAAAATTTCTTTATGACGTTACTTAAATTCTTATATCGACATCCGAACAAAAAAAAAAAATCACAAACAAAAACTTCACATTCTAATCACTATTTATAGCAAACACAAAGCACAAATGAATGTTTACCTTAGAAGACGAAGTCAACTGTGATTTCAACAATGAATCGTTCCTTTTTATATCAAAATGTAACTAAAATATCGCTCCCCTCCACAGAGACCTAACGGATACTTTATGGTTGGTAACACTGAATTGTTCATTCATTTTGTTTCTATGAATATTTATATTCTTGTTTATAATCCACAAAATATTTTACATTTAATATTTACCTTCAGTAAATTATAATTAGTCATATTTGTTTTCTAATTTGAGCAGATCATTATTTTAAATTATTTAGTTAAATTGCTTGAAATAATTAGAGATATAATTACCGAATCTTAAACGTTTAGCAGAAAGTTCTGCATTTTGAGGAAATCGAACATACTCGAGTACTTGGGAAATCATATTTACCAGTACCAATACTTCCAGAATTATTTTAGAGGAAAATATTACAATGAAATTCAATCCTGCACCTAAATTAGTCAAAGAATTACATCTAAAAATAAATGGAAATGAGTAATTAGACAATTTACGCATTTTTGAGTTGGTACTCTTCTTTCAGAGATTTCGGTAAGTGATATATTTTGAGCGTGTAGTGCGGTTACTAGCCGTCAAGTCGTGGCCTCAAGAATATAAAGGAACCATTGGGGTAAAGTTAAGAGTGACGACTATCGGCTGTGGCATTCAAACTGAGGATCTCATGATTCACAGTCCGATGCGTATTCACGAACCAATTTACCTCTTTAATTAGTGTTAATATCAGTTAAAAAAAGGTTTCTTTAATAGATTTTTTGTAATTGTTATAAAATTTTATGTTATATGTAATTATGCTATACGATTATTTTCTATAATTTTATCTGAGCTATCAAGTATGTATTGACCATTATAGGTACTATTTTTACTATTTGTTAGTTTATTTTGAAATGCTTAGGTATGTTATTAATATAACAACTATGATTATGTTTTTGCGTTATACTAAATTCAGTATTTTGTCGTAACCTTTAATAAATTACGTATTAGAATTTTTTTCTTTTCATGTAAGGGTAATATGGAAGAACAGTAACAATGCTGAATATTCGCCACAAAAGTTATTATTCTTAGGGCCGGTCTATCCATCTACGAATAAACTTCCGAATAAGATATTCTTCGAATAAATAAAAAAATACGTTAAAAAAATGACAGCTAGAACAATAAGTATCATTTGAGCTATGATTTCGATGCGACATTTTTCATTTATTCGGCGAATAATTTATTCGGTACTTTATTCGTAGATGGAAATATCGGCCCTTATTATAATAAACGGATATGAATAATATTAGGGAATGGAATATTAATATTGATTGAGAAACAATAATTAATAGCATAGATTAAGTAATATATTCCTTGTTTAATGAATAAATAAATCTCTAATAGTATATTGTAAAACTAGTGTTATAATGATCTTATTTGTAATACGAGTATTACAATTAAGCATTGTAATACGTGTTTTTTCTACTACTTTACCTATTTTACGTTTACAAAGTCACTTAAAATAATTGTTTTGTATCAAGGTACTGAAGTTTAACTTTTTATCATAAACATGGAATTTAGTTGACGAGGCCCGTAGGGCCGAGAAAAATAAACCATATGAAAAATTTACTATAGTACGTCAATATATCTGCCAAAATTATCCTACTTGTACAATAATTATTTAACTATTGCCAACACTGGATTGCTAAAAATAGTCGTATAATGTGTTACTTTATTGACGATTTCTGAGCTTTTAATGACGATTTCTGAGTACTTTAGTGCCGATTTCAAATAAAAATTAATAAGTGCCTTTCCATGTAATATTAATAAAAAAAAGTGCTTTACAATTTGATTAATTGTGATATTACTTCCACAAAAAACTAATTGGAATAATTTTACTTGAGCAATGACAGCTCCAAGTTTGACAGACTGACAATTTTACAAATAATAAATTTCCCAAAAACAATTGTAGAAAATTATATTTTGTAGCATGGTTTTTAAGAAAAACAGTGTCACAAAATCGACTGTGAATTTGAAATAGGAAAAAAATATTATTGTACTGCAACCATATTCAATGAAGTGTGCTGCAACTTGCAGCACTATATATTATTTTAATTGGAACATTTTATATAATTGAAAGGAATATAAATCAAATGCTAATTAACACCGTACAAATGCATAAAGTAATTTAAAATTAAAATAATACTCATTCAATATTAAAAATATATAAGGATCATGATAATGTGAAATATTTACTGTTTCATGATAGTTTAATTGCTTTAATTATAGCTGCGAATTACACGCATTTAAAGCAATCCACGTTTTACAATTTACATTTAATTGAAAAGCGTGAAATATGTAAAACCCGAGGTTTTAGAATTACATTTTTACGGATTACAGTCATTTATCGATTCAGCGAGATTTTTCTAATTATTTACATTCCCAGCATTCTTTCAGAGCTGAAACTGAATATTTATTACGCGTAATGTATTTTTTGTTTGCAGTGGAGTAATATCCTTCTTATTAGCTTAATCGTTGCGTAAAAGCTGTGCACTTAATATGGAAATTTCTAGAATTCTTAGTGTATCAACTGCAGATTTATAACAATTTCATAAAGTAGAGAATATTGATACTTATTTTCACAAAAACAAAGTAATTATAACTCAGGGAGAATTCATTGTTTATATTTTCATGGTAATTTTAATTTTAGACGCAATATATTTCGAGCCTGAGTTCGATTCCCACCCAAATTCTCGAATAAATTTTCACCTAGCTTAGCACACCAGAGGTCGTGAATTTGAATCCCAATGAAGAGCATCATCGATTGTGGTGTTTACATAACTTCACAATCATCCACTCATGAGGCAGCATGTGACCAAAGCAGTTAGTTCGTTTCCCATCTTCCCAAAAAATTAAATTCACCATATAATTATTACACATGGGATTCCTTCTCCACTAACATATTTGGGGGAGTTTATTTAGTTAGAAAATTACCGCAAAAAATACATATGTAATAGTTTTGTGACCAGACAAGTGCCACAAAATCCGCAATTTGGTAAATGGGGTCAGGGACGGCTCCGGGATTGAATTGATAGGTTGGCACGAGTTGACCGTATAATTTTTAGGTGGGTACCTAGATGTAAGCTAATTTCGGCGCGACCACAACTAAAAATGCTATATGGTCGTCAAAAAAAAAAAATCTCTATACATTCGGTAAATATTATAAAATAAATTAGTATTATAATAGATATTTATGTATCAAGGACCTAAATTTTTATTTTTTTATCACGAATATGGGACTATATGAGTGATAAAAAGAACTTCAGTGCCGCGGTATACATATTAAATTTTATTTGAGATTTAAAATTAGAACCAACAGCCAATTGCATTTCTATTGGAGAGAAAGTGTTCAAGTAATTCAAATTTGTTACGAAAAATTAACAAAATAAGACAAATCGAAGGTAACTACGAGCACTGAATCCATATCCATAGAATAACTTAAAAAAATAGTTCTGATCTAACAAAGAGAAAATTATTGTACTCAATTTATTTGTATCTTAATTTCTGTTCTCTTCAAGAACAATTAAAGAAAAAATGACAACTGAAATAATAACAAATAAACAATTTGGCCCGAAGGTATTGGCTGGTACCACGAACACTATTTTTAAATCTGATGATAACAAAATACAGAAAATTGATTCAAATAAAGATTATAAGTAATATTATTCTCTATCTTTTTCATTCCAATGAAATTTATTATACCTAATTTATTTATTAAGATATGCTCAAAAACTCTGATATGCCTTCAAATAATCTACCACTTACTGTTGATGAATTGTTCGCAACATCTAATTAATTCGTAACAAACAATAAGTCCCTTACATACCGTGTGTCCCACGTAAAGGTTGGCATAGGCAAATAACGTGTAAAATCAGTTTTTTGTAAATAAAAAGTGTCCGGCAAAAAATTATGCATCCAAATTTTATATCACAATACTGCCAATATCCCTACATCTTATTTAATACAGATTACTTTATTTTGATACCGCAATTTAATGAAATTAATAATAATAATTCCTAATTTGCAATTTGTTTTAAATATTTTAATCTGTCACTGTCAATTTCTGGCAATGGAAATTATTCAGCGTTCATTCCTGTGGTGTATTCAGATATTTGTCTTGCACTGCGCCCCCATAGTAGATTCTAATAATATTTACACGGTTCTCGACATTTAAGGTATTCTTGATGACAGTGACAGATTCAAATATTTAAAACAAATTGCAGGCACTATACGTCAGTAGCAATGAAAAGAGTAGGCGGAAAATTATGAATTATTATTATTAATTTCATTAAATTGTGGCATGAAAATAAAGTAATCTGTATTAAATAAGATGTAGGGATATTGGAAGTATTGTGATATAAAATTTGGATGCATAATTTTTTGCCGGACACTTTTTATTTACAAAAAAATGATTTTACATGTTATTTGCCTATGCCAACCTTCACGTGGGACACATGGTATATGTATGTTATGTACGGAAGGAAAAATAAATGAATTTAATATATAAATATGGTGAATTAAACAATTTTACTTTGTATGACTTTAGCTGGGCCAAATAATTTGATTCTGGACTCGTATAATAAATTAAATAATAATTTTTAAATATTTTATGCATATACACAGTAATAATTATAAATGTTGGGGTCATGAAAGATATTTTATATACACTACATGAGAAAAATGTATTTTAACTCGTCGTATTGCAGCTCTCGTCTACGGCTTGTGTTTTGATTTTACTCCTCAGGAAAAAATCATACATTGCTCTTCCAAGTTTTATAATATACTATTATATATTAATTTTATACATTTGTCAATTAAGTCAAACATTTGAATTTGTACTCAGTGTTGCCAACCTCGGACATTGAAGTCATCGTAAAGTACACTCAAAATTCTCTGTTTCGTTCCCAACTTCTTTATCGGAATTAATTAGTTCGTTCTTCTTGCACATATTGTTTCATTTTACGTATAAATTTACTATCATACGTCGTACAATGTCAATAACGATTTAGGCATTCTTTAGTGCCGATTTCAAATAAATGATTATAATTGAGAACATTTATTTCAAATTTTTAGGAGGTAGGCACAACCTGTTTTTTGGCGGGCAAGGACCCAACCGAGCCGACCCCTAGTGCCGTCCCTGAATGGAGTGATGATATATTTTCTTTTAAAACACTTTAATATTATGGTGTAAAAATATATTATTAGACTAGATAAACATTGTTAAATGCATTTAACTTGGAACGAAACTATTTATTTGCAAATAAAAATTGCCCGGCTAATAATTATGCTATTCTATTGTGTAGCACGGCGGGCTGCTAACTGAACTTAGGGTTGTTAAATAAAACACAAACACTTTCAAGAATGATAAAAGAATTATTTAATGAAATGATAAAACGGTGAATTTAACAATTTACAAATAAATACAAATATTACAGACGGCGACAACGTATGAATATGCTTAAAAGTTGCAGTTACCAAAACATATTTATCAACCAAAATTACTCAAATTCTACATCTTGTAGCGTACTGCAGACGTGCGAAGACGTCTGCTCTGTTTAAAAACCAAAAGCTAACTCTCTTCTTGTGCTGGTCAAACACACGCATCTACCCCATAAGCAGGTACGCGGGGGTAGGAAATCTCTTGAGGACCAACACAAAGATTACATAAAAAACTAGAACACTTAAAATTGGGTTCGACCAAGATCTGTAAATCTGTCAACTGCAGATGGCATCTCAAGCCGATATTTCAGAATATTTGCCGCGATAATCTCAAATGACTATTTATGATAACTAAATTCTAACACACATGTGTAGCAATAAATTAAACTCAAGAAAACAAGAACTCCTGTCAAGGCGATTTTCGATGCGTCCAAGTCCCAACGCAGTTTGAAACTTGATATTTTAAAATCGTTTTGACAGTAAAAACAATAAATCGTTTTCTGAATGTTCGCCTTGTTACAATTGTATGGAATAATGATACACCTATTCCTAAATTTTATTCAATAGATTTTAATCAATTTTAGTAGAGTAGTTTAGAGAAATTAATAAAACTCTAGAATTTATTAATTTTATTGCCATTTATTTTTATTGCTAGAGATGTAAATTAACATCTGTTAATTGGTACTCAAATGGTCAGAATAACGAACTACGGAAACAGATTTTTAGTTTGATTCCAACTGCGGTAATTACATGTCCTGTGATAATTTTAAATGTCATGATGATATAAATGTCGTGCGACCGTGCGAGTGACAGAATTATCAACTATTTAAATATTTTCGTGTAAATTTAGCTGCAATAAAGGTACAACATATTCAGAATTTATTTGGAATTTATGTTTTTTTGTTGTTGTTTTATTGGTACAGGGAAATACAAAATGTTCTAGAGATACAAATTAAATGTAAATAATATTTAAATTTATGTTTTATCTATAACATGTGTACATAACACGTTTTGTTCCAGTATTCATTTAGTAGCGTAAACAAATCTTTAATTAGTGTTTGTACTAGTGACAAGTGTTAAATTTGTGATTTAGTTTCGATGGGAATTCTTCCAATGAGTTTACATGAAAATGAAACAGGACAATTTTATATGAAAATTTATTGCTTTTAGTTTCTAGAGAGTTAAAGAGGACAGTAAACATTAATAAGTTTTACTATCATATACATGAATTTTTGAAAGATTTAATATAATAATTAAACAAATTAAATATGTGATAAATGGTAAATTAAGATCATGTCTGCTTAATAAGTTTATTCCGAGAACCACAGATTTATAAAATCTATAATAAAATTTCTCATTTTTTTATTCTGAGTTAATTAGTTCTACCGAGTTCGTTTCCATATAACTTAATTACGGAATTAAATTAAAAAGCGAAAAATTTTAATGGTGTTAAAATCTTGCTAGACGGCAATAATAAGACTAAGTCTAACATTTTAAAATTTTTACTTTAACAAAAATATAATATTCAAAATACTTAGCAAATTTCGTACAGACATATTGATTTTATTCCGATTGTGAATTTAAGTTTTTGGGATTCTCAGTTCGATTCCCACAACCGACACATTTTTACCATATCATAATTATCCTTGATGCTCCCAATTCATTAACATTATTTGGACCGTGATTTGACGACTGGTAACTTAACTTCACGCGCAGAAAAATAGCTTGTATCTAGGACCTTCTCTAAGACGAGGGCAACTCTGAAAAAATGTTATAATGTACGAGTATTAATTTATTGTTTATTCTAACGAGTAAATAATATTGTAACAGACATATTTAATTTGTAAAACAATGAGATTCAATAATGAAATAGAGAGAGGTATATTAATTAATGTAACTCAACATTTAGCACTAAATCCTCAGTTGTATGTATACGCCTTAGAAGTAATAAATAAAACATTTAAGTAGTAAAAATTGGATTAAATGAGCAAGAAAATAATTTCTAGTTTCTGATTAATAATGTATAGTGTCAAGATACAAGAATAGTATATTCTACAACAAGTAATGGAATGGCACATATTCCAAACGAGCAAAAAGTTTGTAGTCTGAGCCATTCAGTTCCATATTGTAGAGTATGGACTATACTTTCTATAACAAGATTTTGGAAATTATACAAAAAATACAAATACAAAACTGTTGAAAACGTCAAGCTTAAATAAATAAAATTAAAACAAATAAACGTAACCATAGTAACTGAATCAATATACTTCATATGTCGCGCTAATATGAGGCTCTGATTCGTCGTATATTCTACAACAATTAATGGAATGACACATATTCCACGCGAGCAAAAAGTTTGTAGTCCAAGCCGAAGGCGAGGGCTACGGGTGTGGGATATGTCATTCCGTTACAAGTTGTAGACTATACTTTCTATAACAAGATTTTGGAAATTATACAAAACATACAAATATAAAGCTGCTGAAAACGTCAAACTCAAAAAATTAAATCAAACAGACGTAACCATAGTAGCTAAATCAAGATACTTCATATATTGCGCTAATATGTGTATCTAATTCGTCGAAATTACTCCATACGCGGCGTATGGAATGATAGTGGTTCTAATACAGTTTTTAGTTGTAGAATGTATAATTTCCAGAACAGTGTTATAGATAGTATAGTCTACAACAGATAACGGAATGACATATCCCCCACTCGCAAACCGTACTCCTCGCCTTCGGCTCGGACTAAAGCTTTTTGGCTCGTGTGGAATATGTGCCATTGCATTACTTGTTGTAGAATGCTCTATTCTTGTGCCTCTGCAACGGGTCATTAGTAACTGATTTTCTTTAAATTTGTGGGGGGTATACACATAAAAAATAGGGCGTGATTATAAAATTTTATGTAGTAATTTATTTTAGGGCAATGTATTTGTACGTCATATTTGAGTATACTGGAAGATTTTTTATCAGTAGACGTAGGAATGTGTTTTTTTTTACGAAGATGGGAAGCGCACTAACTACTATGGTCATATATCGCCTTTGAGTGGATGATTATGAAATTACAACACGAACAACTATGCTCTTTAGTGCGATTCGAACCCACGAACTCTGGCGTCCTAGGCTAGTGACAAAGCCACTTCGCCATTGAGATTGACAGTAATGTATTAAAGCATTTCTTTTTAAGTAAACATAGGGATTATTTACAATAATTAAAAATAATAATTCCTATCTATTTCATGTAAATTATTTGCTTATTAAGTATTAAAGTAATTAAAATAAAGTACTTATTTGTTTAAAATTAAATGGTTGATTTATTACAATTGACTATTATTAATAATACATGTAAATAACCCCTATGTTTATATAAAAAAAAAACACGTTTAACACATTGCTGAATCACACAGCTATGGTAATAACACCTACTCTATGTGAACAGATGAAAAAAAGAAAAAACTTCCGGTGTAGTTGAAGAACGGTTACTTATTTACTTATAATAAAATTAAAATGTTAGTAATGAATATACTAAGAAAAATTAAAATGAAAATGTCAAACATAAAAGCATTAGATGAGGTAAATAGCTCCGTAGTAACTTATCGAACTGTGAATCATGAAATTCTTAGTTCGAATTCCATAGCGACATACCAATTTAATTTTACTACTGTAATTTCCTCTCCACTAGCATCTGTGCGGGTCGCGACTTGTCGGCTGGTAATCGCACTTCACGCGAAAAAATATTTCACTTACTAAGGTCTGCGAAAGTATAGTGCCTTACCCAGGGCTGGATTTACAGCTTGCGGGGCCCCCAAGCACGAGGAAGGGATGGGGCCCCTATCTCTACTCTCTACTTTAAAAAACGTTTATAACCGTTAAAAACGTTAGAAAACTTAATATAAAAATTTTTTTTCAATAAAAAAAAAGGTTGACCGGGGGCCCTATTGGGTTGGGGGCCACAAGCACGTGCTTGTTCCGCTTGTACGTAAATCCGGCCCTGGCCTTACCCAAGATGGATAAATGAAGTGAATGCTATATTTACTTTATTTCTTAACTTAGTACAACCCCAATAAAAGTAGCTGACACCTTGCGGAGAAATATAAACTTGAGAAGCGGGAAAAACATTCATTCCTTTCATTTAAATACATGGTAGCTCTGTGGATTTTTTTTCAAATTTACTAATATATGTTATTTCGATTCTCTCCTTATTATTATTTATATATCAGTGTAGTACTGTTAAATAATATTAATAATAGTGTTTAATTATTTTACATGAATATATGATATCGTACAATTACGAGTAAGAGCAAAGGATACTGTCCAATGCCAGGGTTATAATTATAAACCAAATAGTATTCCCCAAATATCCAGTATTAATAAAACTAGGACAATTACTTTCTGAATTTGGAATCATGATTGATCCCATCACTTTTTGGCTACTTATTTTCATCTAGATTAGTTTGGTACACAAATTTAAGTCGTGTATTATATTATTGCTCATGATAGTTGTCGCCATTTTTATAATTAATAAATTTACTTATTTACTTTTTCATACTTGAAAATGTGTGTTTATGGCAGACCTTTTCGTTCTGAGATATTATTTTGCCTGGTACTCTCATTTGTTTTTATTCCTTCGAGGATAGGAAATTATAGCCTCCAGACACTCCAGAGGATTGAGTAATTTCGCATTACTCCGCTTGATAATTCAATTTCCTGCCACCAGAAGTAATTCTGGCGCATCGTTCACCTTAAACATGACGTTGACGTATGAACTAGCATCTTCAGAATGTCTAATAATATTCATTGTTAGGAGCTAAATAGAACATAAAAGGAGGAACATTTATCTTTTCTAATTATTTTATTTATTTGCATTTGAAATGAAAAAAAAAAGAAATAATGAAAATAGTACAGTTTTAATTTCTTTTAAAAGTAATGAATATGTAATGAATACATAAATAATATTAATTAATAGGTACAAAACAATAATTAAAATATAATTTAATTATTAACGTAAATTTTTACAGTTTAATAATTAAAATATTACTATGGATTATGACTACAAAGTTTTCAATGAACAAAATGTGTTTATTAGCAAATGGAGTGTATAGAGAGCGGATTATAGGCAAAGTGCAAATATTTTAATTTTTGCATATCTTTAAATAAAATCAATTTTTTTGGATGAATTACATTGATTAGTGTTAATTAATGCTAATTACTAAATGCATATATTGCATATTTGGACATTTTATGCATATTTTTACAAAAGTTGCATATAATTGCATATTTCAATATTTTAAAAATCTTGTCTAGTGATAAACATTTGGGTAATACACATGGATAATTTCCAAATATTGGAGGAGGCCGCAATAAATTGAAGAATGCAACGGAAAAAGCAATAAACAATACAATAAGCAAATACACAAACCAATAAATATTTCTAGGAAAATCCCTGTAACGGTAACGGTAGGTATTTATTGTATACATGCATGCTGGTAATAGTGGGTACAATGAATATAAGACCGACAATTCCCAGCTGGATATATCTTTTACTTATGTTTAATTTTTTTTTTTTTTAGAAAATTTTGAGTAATTTGTAATAGTAATTATGTAAATATGTCATATGTATATTAGTAGTATATTTGCTAATTGTTAATCAGGATTAAGACTGTATTGTGCAATTAAATTCATAATGCAATCATTCATACTTTTTTCAAGACAAAATCAAGAGTCTTGTGAAACACTATTCTTAGCACTCGTGATATAACTATTGAATAAAAACAACCAAGTGTCAAAAGTTCAGTTCACATGAAATTTTTAAAGGTATATCCACTAAGTTCTCAACTTCTTCTCTACTCCACTGTGCCATTGTAAGTTAATTATTATTTAAACCCTATTAAAATCAAAAATATAAACAGAAATGACATTTGACAAGCACTTGTCACTTCACTTAGTTGGTAGTGCTATAAAAACTTCTTTTGGGAACTTTAAAAAAAAAGTACCCCATATAACAGTTTTTCGTTGAAGATTTTACGTGACAAGTCAACTTATCTAGCTCTCTTACACTTGTCATTGAGTGAGAGAGAACATTTTAAAAGTCGCTTCAACCTTCAATATTCAATTTGATATCAAACGCAATAGGTACTGTTATAATGACAGCTATTTCGATCCTGCTGAACATAAACCCGTCGATAGATGACGTGCACCTAATCTATTTCTTGTAGTTATCTATTGCACATTACTTTCTGTTATGCAGAGCATGAAATGAGTAAATGAAAGTAAATTTGAAAATGCAAAATAAGCTTAAAACTTTCACTTTATTTTCATACAACGTCAAGTAGAAAGAAAGATAAATGACATCGATGACGGGCAAAGAAAACTCAAAACAAGTCATTTAACTCCATGAAAATTACGTGACGTTGTCACGCATTCTGTCTTCGGAAACCTGAGTTAGAATGGCGGAGGCACGTTTGAGACTAATGAAAACTTTAATTCGAAAACTTTCCTCTTGTTTCCAACTAGAAGTTGGCGATCGTGCCGTTAACATCGCACCACCCAAATATCAAAACTGCACGAAAGTACTATTGTGTAAGATTTTCATCATAAAATATATTGTTAAACTTCAAGTGCATAAGATAAAAAATCTGATGTGCCCAAAACCTCCCGCCCAACTCAAACGGTACAAAATAAACTCGGCAACAAAAAAAAAAAAAAAACACGCGCCTCTTGAAAATGCACGAATAAACGCGAATTTTCAAACTGCTGTAACTTTGTTCGGTATCTACGAAAATGGATGAAACTTCGACTCCGAGAAAGGTTGAAAGGTTTTGTTTAAGGCCATGTGAAGGGATGAGTCGTAAGTTGGAATCTAACCCCCATAAAACCCCTGTGAAAAAAAAAATGCTCAGAGTGACAAAAAATGTCAAAGTTTGACAACTTGTAACACACGTGAAAAAAATCGTGGCTTAGTTTGACATACACTGCGATAAAGTTTACACAATTTCCATTAGATTTCACAAACATTCAAGTCGCTACAATAAAATGGCGGGAAGTTATGAATTTTGAAAAAAAAGTGTATTTTTGGGTATTACTCTGGCAGTTTCTGTCGGAAATGGATGATTCTTTGGGATCTTGCTGCGAATAATGTTCTCTTTCAGGTGGCATGCCTAAATTTTATAAAAAATTACAGTTCACCCTTTTGCACCCCCTAAAAGTGAAAAAATATTCTTACCGTCAAAACATCAATGTTTGACATCTTGTACCGTGCGCAAACAATAACGTGGCTTCATGGGACATGATTAACGATACAATTCAATCATTTTACAGTAGATTTCGCAAAAAAATCAAGGCCTTAAAGAAAACCTTTCAACCTTTCTCGGAGTCAAAGTTTCATTCATTTTAGTCGATACTGAACAAAGTTACAGCGGTTTGAAAATTCGCGTTTTTTCGTGCATTTTCAAGTGGCGCGTTTTTTTTGTTGCCGAGTGTAGTATTTGTTGATATAGAAAAATACCTTTTTATTTGTTTATTTTCTATTTATATATGAGAAATTTAATTTTCTTGTGTAGATTTCTTTAATTTTTTTGACTAAGCTAAGAAAACTGCTTCACAATCACAATAACATGTGCCACATTTTATAAAAAATTGAAAATTTTTAAGTGTTTCCATGCTGTACATGGAATGCAAGATATATGAAATTTAATTTCTTTATACTTTATTATATCTAAATCTAATAAAAATTAGTGTAATCAAAACACATGTAAAATTAAATATTCTACAATTTTCAACATATCATAAATTGTAGAAAAATTGAATTTAATCTTGTTTTTTCGCGGAAAACTGTTAAGGGCTCCTAGTGAACTGGTACCAATTGACCAATTATATCCAAAATCTAATCAGCTCTTCAAATATAAGAAACAAAAATACATAATTGTATTTTTTGGTATTATAGTATTTGAGTTATGTGAGACTAAAACGTGCTTATTCATTGAAAACTCATTACCTATTTTTTTTGACCAAAACAATACCTCCCTTATCTAGTGGTAGGTGGGAGGTTACCAGATAGTTGAATAGACGACCTGAGCAACGATAAATCTGCACTACAGATAGTACATGAAGAAAACCCAGACACTGATTGGATGAAGGGAGTTTACAGAAACAGTCCAAATATTTGTACATAGTATTAGTTTTTATTATAAATAAATGAAATACCACAATAATAATGTAAATATAGATAATGCCAAATTTGAGTACCGCAATTTAATTGATAGGCAATTCGAAAAACCTTTTATTGTAAATCGTAAATTTTTAATGGTACTACAACACTACATTTAAGGTTTTTATTTGTTTTCTATATACTGAAGACTAAATAAAATTATGGTTTCTGTAGTCACAGTCACAAATCACGTCGTACAAAATTTCAAATTGTTACTTGAAAACGCAGTATAATTAATTAATTAATTAAAATAATCAGACTTTAAATATTTGTATTCTGCCAAATGTATTAGAATGTATTTTGAATAATTAAAACTTTTGATAAACCCGAAAGTTCTGAGAAACTTCTGATTGTTAAATTCAGATATTTATTTTTGGTTTATATTTACACATGTACTACCTATGTCAGCGGTTCTTAAATTTTCTTATTTCGCGCTTCCATTTTTTACAATGAATAATTCTATCACAGAATTATGAATGAAAACTTGTTTTTAAGCATGCTTTGTTGTATTATCCCATTATATATTGATATAAACTATACAAAAAAGTAATTATTTTGGATAAATTCAATTAACTGAAATATCCTGTTGCGCTATAAATATTACAAATTATAATAAATAAAATAGTAATCTAATTTACATACTTAACCCCCAAACATCACATCGTATCGAACATCGAAAGTTGGTAAATTTAAAATTAAGCGGCAAATTTAAATCAATAGTTTACACTTTTCTTGATTTTAATGAGTCAAATAATATATATATTTGAAGGCTTCAGTGTCTTATTACCCTAGGATACCAGGGCTACGAAGTAAAAGAAATTAATAGTTATTTACTTTACAAGTGGGCAAAGTAAGGAATTACCCACGAGAGAAATTTTAGCACACGAAGCCGAAGGCTGTGTGATAATTTTATCGAGAGGGTAATTCCACTTTGCCCACGTGTGAAGCATAACGTTTTATCCAACATCTTTTAATAAATGCAAAATTTATTAAAGAAATATTATTTGACAGTGACACATGCTTAAAATTTTTTAAATTAAAATGTCAGCCGAATTGGTTACCAAGGTTTTGTGTGTTATTATTATTGTTATAAATAAAAAAATACTCACTAGTAGATTTTCTCAAAATTATACTCACTAGTGGGTAATCTGTTACTTTCCTTGTTTAAAATCGCCATAGTTATAGAGCGTTTATTGAGAGGTGTTGTATACAAATAATTTCTCATGTAAAATAAAGGCGCTGTGTTCTTACGGTAGTAGTGAAAAAATAAAATAAATGAAATTGCTGAAAATATTGTCCATTTATTCGATGGCCACTTCGCACAGCTCCGACTCGCGCCACCCTTGTAGGCCGCGGTCCACTGATTGAGAACCGCTGATCTATATGCTACTTTATATTATAATATAAACGAAATATAATTTTCAAACATATTATTGTCAATTAATGTAAAACCCTTTATATTGCCTTTAGCAAAATTATTACTTGTTATTAAAATGTATTTATGTTTAAATATTATGTACTTAAGGCTTATTTATAATAAGCAAGAATTATTTATATTCTACGTATTTAATTTTTCTAAGCCGTTCGTAAATTTAATGTGTTAATCAACATTTAAACTTATCTGAACCCATTTTATTGATAATTATTTCACAGGATGAGATTGGTATGGAAATAAATTAATGAAATGAATAATTCAGTAAAAGCTGAAAACTTTAATTTTCTAAATTCTTTAACATTAACAGATTAACGTAAAAATTGTAAATGGTTTTTGCTAGTCTGATAGTCCTGCGCCCGTAACCCTGTTTTTATACGTCTGCGGATTATCCTTTGCAATAAAAAGATTTAAGTAACTTTCCTTTTGCAATAACCGATTCAACAATTTTTTGCCGAGTTACATTATATTTTTCGCAATCAGGAATTGAATATTGTTAAACAAATAACATATTTGAGTAAGTTATATTTTCAAGAGCATTTAATATTAGATACAAATATAAAAATACATAATTTTCAATTCTACTTGCCCTTTTATTCTTTCTTAAGATAAATGTGAGTAAATGTGAGCCAATACGAAGACACCAAGATTTAGAAAGATGGCGGGATGCAAAAAAAATAGGAGCAATCAATACTGCAAGCAATGCAATTTTGTTAAATTAAAAAAAAAATCGTGGGTATAGTTTATTTTCGTGCAGGCAATAGTCAAGCAAATAATCATAACATTCACATTCTAAACATAATATATTGTGTTATTAGGAGTAAATGTGATACTTTGTGTGCTGAGCATGTAAGTTTGAACGACGAGCGAAGCTAAACATGTATTTCCCTGGATATCTTGCAATTGCTATACTTGCTTGTACTGCGTACAATAAATTAAAAATTATTTATTCTAAATATCACTGTTATACATAAGGGATCAAGGATTATTTTTCAAATGAAATTTGTAGGTTACGCACTTTTTTCTGAAATTTCTGTACATGGTACACCTAGCCTTTTAGAATATATTACTATAACTCTATTCTATAGCGGAATTTCTTGATACAATACTATTGGGCTTCCAATATTAAAATACGCTAACTAGTGGCAGAATTCTGAACTACGTCTCGCGGTACATTGTGTTTTTGACGTTTATGCTGAGTTTTTATTTATTTAAAGAATTTAAACTTATTTGTTATTTTTTCTAAATTTATATCAACAGTAGTGACTATAGAAGATTTCAATGGAAGTATTACATTTATCTATGACGTATTATTTAAATAAGTACTACATTTAATTTGTAGATTAGAGGTTAAGATGGAGTTTTCTCTAACAAAACCTGTTAAAAACAGAAAAATTTGCATTGTTTATGGCTGCAGTTCTTCTGCTAATAAAAGTCGAACATTTCGATTTTTTTATTTATTCTCAAAAAAAGGTGAAAGACTAGTTTGTGTGAAGAATAAATTGGTTGTCACAATGATGTGTGACAGTGTGACAAATTAAAGGCATGGAAAAGAACATTGAAAATTGCGATGATATTATTGATGTACTTCCACATAATATTATGTGGCCACTATTTATTATTTGCTGGCCTTCTACCGTGCTCCTAGAAGATAAAGAGCAACGTGCGAACTTACATATACTATCTAAATCTAAGCAAATAAATGAATCCATACTACTATTTAAACTAAAAGTAAAATAAAACTACTGAAAACAACAACAAATAACTACAAAAATATTAATATTAAATACTACTAGAAAATATATACAACTACAAACTAATATCAACAAAGAAAAATGATAACCTATTTTAAACAAAATAATGCTACAGTTAATAACTACTTACCTACAATAAAAAAACTACAAAAAAACTAATGGCTAATGTAAATATAACTATAGTCAATAATTAATAATAATAAAATCTAAACAAATCTACCAAATACACTAATAAAACACAAATTTCCACAACTAGACCACGCATTCGCCATTGAAGACCATACAAAATGAATCTGACATGTACCGCGAGAGATTTGTGATCAGCGCCATCTCTTGATAGTTTGGAAGCCCAATACACTCTGGTATTTACTTCACCACATACTTGGTCCTCCTAAACATAATGGGTGTCTACTTTCTTTAAGGACAGAAAATACAATGTTAAAATTTCCATTGTGTGATAGGTCATTCCCTATAAATTTTAGAACAAAAGAGTACATGCAAAATATGTTCAGTAACAAAAACTGCACCAAATGAGTATAAATTTATTGATCAAATATATTTCTGTCAGGAGATAGGCGTAAAATAAAATTTGTAATTTTTAGTATTTCCAGAGTGCCATGGTAAACAAAACATACAAAGAGTCGTATTGTTTGAGTTTGACAGATGACATTTGGCACAGATTTAAAGATTATTGGCTCGTTTAAATTATTTCTCAGTAATCATGGACACATTAATAATTTAAAACTATGACAAAATGCCATCTGTCAAACTCAAATAATACGACTGTGACTGTATATATGTTTTTTTTACCATGGCACTCTGGAAATAGCTAAAAATTATAAATTTTGTATTACCTACGTCTATTTCATGACAGAAATGTATCTCATCAATAAATTTAGGCTCATTTGGTGCAGTATTGTATTCTGAACATTTTCTGATTCAACACTTTTGTTCTAAAATTCCTAGGGAACGAACTATTGCCTAATAAAAGTTTTAACACTGTATTTCCTAAATCCTGTAAAAAGAGTAAACACCCGGTATAATTGTCCTTTGTCAAAAACGAACGTACTGAATAAACACGAGTAACGTGTACGCGAAAGCATTTGCGCCGTGAACACAAGACTAAAGCGGGTCGCATCTCGCGACACTGGCAAATCGACGTCTTAGCAGCATGGTGACGCCTCGCGTCTCCAGCGTCGTCGCCGGTAATTCGATTTGTAGCTATCTTCGCATCAACAACTCGTCTAACAGAAAGCACCTGAAATTTATTTAGTGAAACACTTAACGCAAAAATCCCTCGCTTGAAAAAAGGTGGCCATAACGAATTTACCGAAGATTGTATTCTGAGCTTCGGTTGAGATTTTCCGGAAAATTCCCAATAGAAATTTCAGATTTTTGCCGCAGGTAATTTTGTGAGAAACGATGTTAACTTACTTTTCTCTTACACGTATTGATTTATTTTACTTTTAATAGTACTATAAAATCTAAACTAATAATACTTGTACATAAATACAGAGATATATGTCTTAGAAAATGTTGATGGGTAATAAAATTTATGATTATTCTTTTATATATCGTTTATATGAGATATTTCATTATGTTTCTGGCTATAAAATGAATAATAAAAATAATTCAAAACAGAAATATACTAATTTTATATATCGCTTTTATAAAATAAAGGTTTGTGATACATAGGATGTTTCGTCTACTTATACCAATGATGTTTTATAAGCGGTCTGGAGAACTACTACTTCTATGAAATTCGTGCTTAAAGTTGCGATATAATTAATGCATTTCATTGATGTTTTCGTTTTTCAAAATAATATATATATATATATATATATATATATATATATATATATATACAGGGTGTTCATTTTTAAGTGGCTACCATTGCGATCTCGAGAATTAGAAGAGATACGAAGTTGTTTAAATGAGCAAAGAATCTCTGTTTCACATAGGTATTTCAATGATAAACTGAAAAAAGAAATTCAACCAGTGGTTTTCAAAATATGGATACCAACTTTTCTATTTTAAATAGAAACAATTATTTTTTATTTGTGCATGCAATAGAGCTCTTTATTCTGAATCCTATCTAATATCATATTTAGGAAAAATTAATTTAAAACTTTTTTTTCGAAAATTTTGTTATATAAGGGTATGAATATTTTATATCGTTGGATTCAGAATAAAAAGCTCTATTGAATGCACAAATAAAAAATATATGTTTCTATTTAAAATAGAAAAGTTGGTATCCATATTTTGAGAACCACTGGTTGAATTTCTTTTTTAAGTTTATCATTGAAATACCTATGTGAAATAGAGATTTTTTGCTAATTTAACCAACTTCGTATCTCTTCTAGTTCTCGAGATCGCAATGGTAGCCACTTAAAAATGAACACCCTGTGTATATATATAAATAGAGAGAGATAAAGAGATAGAGAGAGAGAGAGAGAGAGAGAGAGAGAGAGAGAGAGTGGTAAGAATATGAAATTGCTCGTCGGTAAATAGTTGCAGATACAACAAAATGTTTTAAATAGAAATAATAGAAAACAAAGCCCATTTATACTTTATTTTTTATATCTATATTTATAACTTTAGAGTTATGTAATAGTTTATTATAAGCCATAGTTGTAGAGATAATCATTATTTATCCAGGTTTATAAGGCACTTGTTTAATAATGATCTTTTCAAACGTGGTACATGTACTGTTTCTTTTTCAATACTAAGAAGTTTTTTTCTTTTGTTTTTAACATTATTCTTTTATAAGGTAAATAAAAACGTTTTTTGGAATTCAGTCAAATTAATATATTTTCAACCTCCATATTATTATATTTTTTAATATATTAATTTGACTGAATTCCAAAAAAAGTTTTGATTTACCATACACTTGCCAGTCAAGAAGTTTTTCACCATTCTTATTTAATATTTCATTTTGGTAACAATAAGTATCAATGTTTGGAATAAGTTCAATTTGTTTCTATACTAAATAAATAATAATTACTACCTATTTGTTAATTTTGGTACTGGATCAATAATGATCATCTCAACCTTAGCTTATAATATACTATATTCTACTAATGGTTCTCAAAATAAGGTTTACAACTTATGGGAACCAATTTTTATTCATTTATTGAGAATATTATTCTGAATAAGACAGTTTCATTGTTTGTTCTTAATTGTTATGTACTGTAAATTAATTTCAGCCTGATTATAAATAAAATACATATAAATTTAACTTGCATTATTTTCAGTCGTTTTGTTATACTGGGATATGATTTTGTTATACTATTGTATTAAAAACAAAACTGAATCAGCTAAGCGAATAAAACAAATAAGTTCTCATTTAAAATCAGAAATTGCGATATAAAACAATTATTGTTCTTTTTGTAATAGTCTTGTAAAATATAAATTGTTTGCTTATTAAATCAATCTCGCAACTATAATAGTTCTTCAAATAGTAATAATATCACACTTAAATTGAACACCTTATATACCTACATAGATATAACTATTGATCCCAAAAAATAAAGCAGCATAATTTCAAGTATTATTCTTTGCCATTGATGTCCACTATTTAAATATTTTTTTTTTACAACTTCAATGTAATATTGCTTTTTCCATTATAGAGTAAAATAATTTATCTACATTTACATTTACGTGTATAAGTCTTTGGTTTTTTATAGATATTACAAATAATAATGATAAAAATAATATATTATTATAACTTTCAGCATCACAATTTCCGGAGAACATAGAACCTTTAAAATATAGTTAAAGCAATAATAATCTTGCTGACCTACAAAATATTCGTGAACATTTCAAAAGTGCAATGCAAGTATTTCGATAAAAACATAATTCACTTTGAAATAAAGTTTAAGGAATAAGACTTAAAAATGTGTAAGATGAGAATATCTGAACGATTCGAATATTAATTCCTATAAAAGCATTTCAATTAAGTTTTAAAAGTATCGTGCTACTTAAAAATTTAATACTTTCAAGTTAAAAGCATTAGTCAAAATTTCTTCCGAAAGATGTAATCTTATTAGGATATTTGATACTTTTATAGAAATTTATGAACATCAAGTATTGCATAAAAATTGTAGAATGCAATATTTTACATAAACTAATTATATACTCCAAGAAAAATCTAGTAATTATTGCGAAATTTACTATGAATCTCTATTATGTAAAGTATCTTATTTTATTTCAAAAGTTTCATCAAATATCAAAAGAATATATATATATATATATATATATATATATATATATATATATATATATATATATATATATATATATATATATATATATATATATATTATATAAAATTGTCCTGGTTTATATTTTTTTATTTTAGGTTTCTTATATTGTAGTCTCACCTGATGTGTAGTAGTTGCCTGATGATGACCATTAATTGGTCGAAATCGGTTGCAATTTAATTTGTATTCAAGAATAGTGTGAAAAAGACATAATGGTTTTATTTTCCCTTTTTTTCTCTTGTCTTTTTGTTTTTCAAGTTTTACTATTAATTGTATATAAAATATATATTTGAAGTATCTTTTCCTTACATGCTACAGAAATTAATTAATTAAACTCTCTCTTCTATGAGTTTATGTACAAATATAAAGATCATTCAAATTTTTTGTGATCCCCACACGATTTTCTTTTACGTAGGTACATAAAAAAACTGCATTTGAATATTTAACAATTACACTTGACATATGCATGACACCCAGAGAAAAACATACAACTTTTTACAATGGTAAACACATATCTTCCCTGAATGGAATATACACAAATTCCTTCAATGGTAAACACACAACTTTTCTTTATGAAAATCACTCAACTTTCCATAATGTTAAACATCCAACTTCCCTCAATGGAAAATAAGCAATTTTCTTCAGTGGTAAACACACAACTTCCCTGAATGGAAAACACACTCTTCCCTCAATGAAAAACATGGGAGACACACAACTTTCCGCAATAAAAATTATGGGAGACACGAAAATTCCCATAGTGACATGGAAGCAAAGAACAAAGTGATGATATTCGTCAATGGTAATGACATGAATGCAAGGAACGAAGTGACGAGCTTTCTTCGCCAATTTAGGTACATGAAAGGGAGAAATGACTTTTCTTCATCAATGGTCTCATATGAGATATTATTAACAAAACACTATGATTCATTATCTCATACTTTTAGTTGGACCCTAAATTAAGTTGAAATCTTCTTCAGGGTCGAGGAGCATAGGGATTAGATCTGCGAAGTAGATCGAACCGCTATACAATACTAATCACTTTTCTCCTATTATATTATTATAACTATATAAGTTTTGTAAGATTTTCAGAAATGACGGAGCCTTAGCTGAGACCCCGTAAGCGGGGCCGACGCTAGTACATTACTAACTTTGTCCTGACGAAGCCAAATGTGTTGGCGAATCGTGGGTTTTTAATTAATAAATACATCTTTTCATTTTCATTTAATTTAATTTTTAATTTTAATATAATTCTAATTTATCTTTTTTAAATGTATCATTCATGCAACACTACAATATTAAATTAAATGAAAATGAATATATGTACCAAAGCACGTCATCTGTCACATTTAAGTCTGATAATCTTAAATATTGGTATAACAAACAAAAATAGTTACGCGATTTTTGATTTGCAAGCACGAAGTTTTTTTTAAAGTGATTATGTGCTCTGTCATATTATTTAAAAATGAAGATACGAAGACCCAGTTAAGTCGTTTGTCCAACAAACAGATTCTATAGGGAAAAAGAATTCTTCAATACCCTTTTGAAATTGAAATCTATGTTACTACATCCTGATCAAAAGAGCTTCTTTATTTTAAAATAAAATTTCATATTTATCATACAGTAAAGTATATTTTATCATTGCTGATCAGTTCTACTATGTCAAATCACTAAAATCATTCATATTTTAGCAAATAATTTTTATTCTCAATGATTTAAAATATTTAATCTTTTCAATCACAAACGTCAATTTATCATTTTCATTTAAAAGATAAAAGTTGGTTATCTTATAAATTAAATTAAATGAAAATGAAAATGAGAACATAAATTAAATGATTGCATGAATGCTTACATTTGAGAATACGTATTTATTTTTTAAATTAAAATAAATTTAAATTAAATGAAAATGAAAATGGCTGCATGAATTCGGCTTTACATATTTAAATAAAAAATAAATAAGTTTACTCTTTTGAATGTTAACTAAATGTGTAGTTATGCAATTATTTTCTGTTGAGTTTTAAATAATTTGCCACTTGTTTCCGTTACTGATCGAGCCACCATTGCCCCCACTCTAAAAATGTCAGTTTGTAGTTATTGTTTTGAATAAACAGACATGTCAAGTTTGTATCTTTTAAAAGTGTAAATATATCCGTTGAATTGAGTTGTTTGTTTAATTGGAAGCTAAGCACTGCGATTGCTAACATTTTCCAACATCAATTTAGTTTTATTTATTCTCATAAAACTTACACTCACGTATATTCGTGATTATCATTCATACATTGTACATAGACGTCATTGAGAAAATGGTCAAAGCGTATTCAGGGCAACTCAAAACATGTACTTCCATGAGAATATCGTATCAATTTTTTTCATAATTGCTAAACTTTCTTATATCGGAAAATTCTTTTTATTAGGGATATGTCATTACCACAGTTACAGTTAAAGTGATTGACAGCAATATATTGAAGCGTTTATTTTATAAGTATTCATAAAGATAATTAAAAATAATAATTACTACCAATTTATTGCAAAATATTAAGTTCTAAAATAATTCAAATATATTTCTTAATTACTTAAACTTGCACTGTTTGTTTCATTACGTGTGACTATTATTAATAATCCATGTAAATGTTCCCTATGTTTAATTAAATAAAGAAGCTTTAATACATTGCTGTCAATTACATTTAGTGATGTACGTAGAAAATGAAAATTAAATGTACATTCGTACAAATTTAACCCAGAAACGTAAATACAACTCTATAATATAGTACATATAATTATAACAATCACATTTCAATTATTGAATTATAATCTACAGTGTATCCCATTTAAGGTACGAATGCATTGGGATCTCGATAACCGTAAGAGATACAAGGTTGGTTAAATTAGACGAAAGTTGCCTTTTTAGTAGGGCAGTTTGAACATGTATTTGTTTTTCCATTTGAATGCATAGGTTACTAGATATTGGCCAAAATATAAATTTAGCGATTCTGGTTTACACTTTCTTATGACACTTTTTAATGTTGAATTTGCAGATGTACTCAAATTTTTTTTTATCTAAACATTTACGAGTTACTGGTATCAACTTTTATTTTTCATATGGAAATCACAGTAAGTCATGACATTTTTGAATAGAGATATTTTTGCTTTACAACGATATAAAACAGTAATAATAAATTTTAATAATTAACAGAAAAATTAACGAAATTTGTTATTTATAATAAAATTGAAATAAAAAAAGTAAATCGTAGGCTGCTATGGAAACATTTAATAATAAATGATAAAATATCGCCAACCAGTTAGATTTAGTTTCAATGTTTTGTGTGGTCTACTAGCAATTGTCCCAATCATTGTGAACGAAATTTTAAATGGCCCTAGATATTTGAATATGTAACAAAATAATATTGCAGATATTTTAGATACATTTCCACTTCGTCAAATACAAAATATGTGGTTTCGGCAAGGCGCCTTCTGTTCACAATTCACAGGCCAGAGTACAATAATTAAATGTTCGATCTGAATGACAATGGACAGGGATTTAACACAACTAGATTTTTTATAGAGTTACTTAGAAAATAAACTCTATTTAGAATGAAAATAAATTACGAGTAAGTATTCTGAACCAGATTGGGCCAAGAATGTTAAGTAAGTTATAGAAAAAACAAAATGAAAGGAGCAGAAGAGCTTGAAACGAAATAGTCTATGAATAGAATAACTATTGCAAAGTTTTCGTAAATTAATTTTGATTCGTCTGAAATTGTTATTTTCTTTCATAGCAGCCTATGATTCAATTTTATTTTAAATAACATATTTCGTGATTTTTCCTATTAATTATAAAAAAAATTTATTACTGTTTTATATCGTTCTAAAGAAAAAAAATCTCTATTAATAATTGTCATGGCCTACTATGACCTCCATATGAAAAACTAAAGTAGATACCAATAACTCGTAAATATTAAGATATAAAAATTATTTGAGTACTTCTGAAAATTCACCATTAAAAAGTGTCAAAAGAAAGTGGAAACCAGAATCTCGTATTATGTCATGTAACAAAGTTATCAGCAAAAAAAAAAAATCGCTAAATTTATATTTGAGTCAATATCTAGTGACCTACGCATTCAATTGGAAAAACAAATACATGTTAAAACTACCCTACTAATGGGGCAACTTTCGTCTAATTTAACAAAATTCGTATCTCTTGCGGTTCTCGAGGTCCCAATGCATTCGTACCTTAAATGGGACACACACGCAAAAGTCTTATATAAGTTCAGAAATTTAAAATAATGAACTTTGGAACTTAAATCTTCGTCGTCTGAGTTACGTTGGATTTAATAAATCATATAAAATATACTTTTTAGTAATAGTATATATTTAATAAGTGTATAAATAAACATATTATTTTTTTTTAGAATTGAAACTTTAAAAGTTACATTTGTACTTTCCCTTAGGATGAAGACTTTTTTGTATAACTTTTAGTAATTTCAAACCATTTCATATTCAGGCCCTTTTACTTTCTTACCAACATTAATTTTTTTGTCGTAATTGGCATATGCTCCGCTACCATACTGTTTTTTGTATGTTCTAAGCATAGTCAAACTTACCACTAGGAATACAATTTTTTAATTGAAAATTATTTCAGAAAAAACCACACTATTTTAAGATAAGCCAAATAATCTTAAAGCAGACACATTTTTTATAATAACACATGTTGTATATAACCATACATTTATTTACATCAGATCTACAATAAGAAGTGCGCATAGCATATATTAATTCGAAAATAACAGTAAAATTTTTGATCCCTTTATAAGCTTAATTCGTACTTACTATTTCACATGCGTAAACAAATGATAATTGACGATTTGTAAAGATCAGAATAAGGAAAACAAAATTTAGCTAAACTCATAAAAGCAGTAACCCTAGAACAAATTGTTCAAAAGTTCAAAATGTCCGATCTCACCTGGATTAGTCATGACCTGGATGTCCACTGTCACCCCAGTTGATGGTATACTCTATATACACTTGTAAAAAGAAACTCCCGATATTACGTGTAAATAAAAACGTACAAAAAACGTATTAATTCCACAATTAATCAGTTTGGATTTCAAAGCCGAGTGTGTATCAGAAAAATCTGGTTTATTGCTAGGAAGTTCTGCAAATAAATAGAGCCAGAAAGTGTTAATATTTAAATATTCACACTTTGCACATATTCATATACAGATTGTCCCAGATTTAAACGGCCTAACTTAATCCATTGATTAAACACCTACAAATAAGGTGACAAGTTCATTTGAGCAAATGTCCGTAAATGCTTATTCATAATGAATTATCCAATATTAACGTATTGAGGAATTACATATTACATTAATAATAAATTGTTTTTTTTTACCTAATTTCAATACAAAATTTAATTTGCTTGCACTGATGTCTGGGAAAAAATGAGAAACTATCAATGAATTTAAAGAAATTTATTGTTTAAAATTATAAAGTAATAACATAACTTCATAAACTATTTTAAAAAAATAATATTTGTTCAAAATGTTCACCTGCAGCACGTAAACAGGCACGACAATGATCTGCCACTGCATTGGTTGCTGCGTGACATTGCTCGGGAGATATGGTTTCGCAAACTTGAATAATTTTTCTACGTAGTGAGTCTAAATTATTTATCGGTTCTTCATAGACTTTTTCTTTTATGGCACCTTAAAAAAAATTCTTATATTCATTGAAAGTTTCTCATTTTTTCCTTGACGTTAGTGCAAGCTAAATAAATTTTGTATTAAAAATAGGCAATAACCGATTTATTATTAATTAAATTTAATTATTATGTCTCACCTCAATAAGATAATACTGGATATTTCAATATGAAGTTAAAGCATTTACGGACATTTCCTCAAATGAACTTGTCACCTTATTTTTAGGTGTTTAATCTATGGATTAAGTTAGGCCGTTTAAATCTGGGACATCTGTATGCGTCATTGAGAAAATTATCGTAAAGGATTCAGGCAAACTCGTCTCGACTTATTATTTATGTATTTCCACCTAATACGCATAAGCAATTAAACAAATAATTAAAATTTTTCATATTGTAACGAACATAGACCTTTGAAACCAGTCGGAGTGACGTCATGCCGATCAGTACTCGGGAACATTTATCGTAAACTTCGAGAGAAGCGTCGAACGTTCGAGAACCCGCCACACGACAGGAGTACCTATACGAATGCCAGGCTAACGGTAGTCAGTTTATTCTAGTAAGTCAGTCATAAATGGTGAATCTGTGATAAACTGTGAGTTTATAAAAGCGTGAGTGTGTGATAAAGAGTGAGTCTTTTATAAACCGTGAGTTTGTGATATACAGTGAGTCTGTGATAAACAGTGAGTTTGTGATATACAGTAAGTCTCTGATAAATCGTGAGTATGTGATAAACCTTGAGTCTGTAAAAATCCGTGAGTCTGTGATAAACCGTCAGCGTGTGTTTAGATAAAGATTGGACGTGAATACTCAGTAGAAATAAATAATAAAAATAAAAATAAATGTAGTTGTTAATGTTTTTAGTTTTATAAGTGTATAAATAATTTAAGTAAAACATTCCAGTATTCACACAAAAACAGATTTGAAGCAAAGAAAATAAACTAATCTAAACAAAAAATGTCAGAACACTACTGTTTATTGGAGTATAACTAAGAAATGGTTACGAATAAGATGAAATGCAATGAGGCGAGTAACAAGCAATATAAAACTAATTTAAGAGATTTGATTACCTACTGTAAATAAAGTGCTGAAGCAAGCAAAACAGCATCTTTAAACAGACATCAACTTAATTAAGCCAGACCCAATTACAAGAGAAAGGTGGCTACGACTTCCATGTTCAAATGGCGACTTGCGAATAATTGCTTTTGTCGGTTATCTTTCGTTAACTTTTAAACTACTCTCACGCAGCGGACATAAAGGCGTCGAGCGGCGTCGTACGGCGTCGAGAGACGTCCTAAACACCACTCATCGCATTGAATTGCACGAGACAACCTTCTATAGTAAATATTTAGTTACTATTACCGCCCCTGGACACAAATCTTCTCTTAATGGTTTGTAAACCCTTCAGACCCGATCGAATATTTTATTTAAAGCAAATTAAACGAAAACGCTTCAAAATTCAATATTTGATAAGGAAATTACATGGCGGCAAGTCCATTTTATTGAGCTTAACTTCCGCAGGGGTTCTTCCTAATGATTTATATAATATTTAATCATTTATTAGATTAAGATATATCAGTGCTTCCCAAACTTTTTGATTAACGGATATCTTACACAATAATAAGTATTTTGTGAACCCCATATAAAATTCTTAGTTTTAAAATTATTTAATCATATTTTACTGAGAAATTACATAGAATTATAGAAAATAAGATGAATGATGCTGCTTTCTGTTTATTAATTCTATAATATTCGGTGAAGTTTTTGATCAATGTATTCTTAAAGCTAGTTCAATGTTCAAACGATTTATTTCTTTTTTTTTGAGCTAAATAAGTGTTGAAAATCCGGGGTGACTGTACTATTCTTAGACAAATAATCCTAATGTTGCTAATTTGTACTGTGTGTACTCCTTTTTAGAATGAGAGAGTAATAAATCAAAAGCAAGAGTAATATTGGATTTTTGTCTGCTATGCGGCAAATAAATCCACCAGAAAAATAAGATAAGACTTTACTAGAATGCTTATATACTGCTCGCTTTATACCTACACAATAAAAAATTTATAGTCAAAATTGAAAAAATTTTAACAAAATATCCTTTCCCAGACGATCCACGGTTAATTTTTGTTAATTTCATAAATTTCAAATATGTTAATGGGATAAATAGCTCCGTGGTAACGCATCAGACCGTGGATCGTGAGATCCTTAGTTCGAATCCCACTACCGACAGTTGTCAATTTAAATTTACCCATGTGGTTTCCCCTCCACTAACAACTTTGGGGGCTATGACTTGACGGCTGGTAACCGCATTTCATACGCAAAAATATATCACTTACCGTGATCTGCGTAAGCAGAGTGCCACACCCACAATGGGTAAAAGGCGTGATGATATATTTTTATATTTATTTTTATTCAAATATGTTAGCAAGTAAAAAATTATTTTTGTGTACTTCGTAACTAAATATATTTGTAAATACAGTAATTATTAACATTTATTTTTATGTGCTTTTGGCTAAATATTCCAGTAATTATATTAAAGTAACAATAAATTGTAGTTATTATAACAAATTTAATTGTTACAAAGGACATTAATTTTCTTTAACAATTTCAAATTGATAAGTTAGCTAAATCTACTTGTTATTATTGACGAATCTATTAAATTTTATAAATCCGGCAAATTAATAAAAACAAAAAATTTTGAATTGACAATATTTTCATTTAAAATATTGTCATATTAATTCATATTGTTAATTTAACACAAAATTAATAAAATATTAACTAAAATACAAACGCAAAATTAACAAGTCGAGAATAAAATTTTTGAATCACTGCTATAAACGTTCCGATAACCCCATTGGGATCAAATCATAGATGTAGATTGGCTTTTTCGAGTGACCTGTTTGAATATTTATATTATTATATCAAATTATAATTTAAAATTGGTTGTTTCGTTTTGCTTCACCCTTTACTTGACCCTACAATAATTTAGTTCGCAGTGACAGGGCGGTAAATAAGCTGCATTATGGTAATTCGTTATCATAGCGTCAATAACATGATGAACATATTTGTAATTTAGCGGTAAATTTCAATGTAATTATGTCTTTCGACTATCTCTGAGCAAATAATTATTGGTGTGCAATTAGGATATCCTCGAGAAATTCATTTATTACTCTCTTATTCCCAAATGGAATATAAGAAGTGATATCATCTCTTTCACTATACTTTAATCACATACTCATTTTCCTGTTAGAATTAATTAGTTTGAGAAACACTGATATATATCTCTTTTTAGTCTATTTAAATATAAACTTAAGTAATAGAGCATTTATTCTGCTACAGAAAAAGTGAAGAAATATACCGCGCAATTTCTATTGATTTAAATTTTTAGACGTACAGTTGGGTTTGCCGGGTCAAATAGTAACCTTAACCATTTAAAATAGGTTAAATATTCTAATTTCTATTTTCTTGACAAGCTATTTCTGTATCCAATTGTCTGAAATTTCATTAATATAATACTAGAAATGTTTTCAATTGTTCTATAATTAGCACTTGGCAGATTACTTTCTACATTTGTATGTTGAGTATTCAGAGAAGAGTAAAAATTGAATAATAAAACTTTGTAACACTTTTCTTGAAACGAACTAGTTTCTTCAAATATATTCCTCACTTTTAACTCCAATCTGCTGAATTAGGAGAGATATTTTGCATAAAAAACTTCATAACTAGACAGACCTGTTTTAAAGGTGAACTTAACTGGTGTACGAAATTAAAAACCTTTCTATGTAGTTTCATTGGGATACTGCGAAAAATAGTACATTAATAAAAGAATCATTTAAAATATTATGGGGTAAATAGCTTCGTGGTAACGCATCGGACTGTGGGTCGTGAGATCCTCAGATCGAATCCCACAGCCGACAGTTGCCAATTTAAATTTACCCCTGTGGTTTCCCCTCCACTAACAACTTTGGGGGCTATGACTTGACGGCTGGTAACCGCACTTCATACGCAAAAATATATCACCTACCGAGATCTGCGTAAGCAGAGTGCCACACCCATAATGGGTAAAAGGCGTGATGATATATTTATTGATTTATTTTAATATTTAAAATATTTTTAGAAAATTAAAGAATAAGGCTATATAGATGGATTTGGATAATCTAAAAGTCTCCAACTTTAATACCCATTATAAAATCATAAAAAATACTTTCAAGAAGAAACCTACATTGACTTAACTAATATCCAATTCAAAAAAGTAGGTATGTTGTTCAATAAAATGGAAAACGAAACTTTGTACCAATTTTTTGTTAATTGTCAATGCTACCAATTGATAAGAGACGCATACTCGATAAACATAAATAAATAATAAATGAATAAATATATCATCATGCCTTTTATCCATTATGTTTGTGGTAATCTGCGTACGCAGATCTCGGTAAGTGATATATTTTTGTGTATGAAATGCAGTTACCAGCCGTCAAGTCATAGCCCCCAAAGTTGTCAGTGGAAGTGAAACCACAGGGGTAAATTTAAATTGACAATTGTCGATAGTGGATACAGAAGAAATAGAATTGTATAACTTTTTCGATAATGTAACTATTGATAAGTTAATCAGATTTATTACTTTACCATTTTCGCTTTACAAACTCGCGTTTTTTTTTTAATGAATAACCATTTTATGTGACATTTTCCCAAGCGTAAATAATTAAAAATAATTAATAATGTTTTCTATTATTGTAACCTATTTCTCATTTACTTAAATATTATTTTGTAAGTCTCTTCTTTATTACTAAACTTTTTATTATTATTTTTAAAGAATAATAATACAAAAATTGTATTCGCTAAGGAATTTATTTTTTATTGCGTAATGATATGATTGCCAGCCGTCAAGTCACGTCCTCCAAAGATGTGACGATGCTAGTGTTGTAGGAATTACAAAGGTGAAATTAAAATGGATACTGTTCGAATGGGAACATATATCCACAATGGCCCTTCAATATAGGCTAGCCGTAACTTACTCGTATATTGAAAGTAGACCATATGCGAGAAACGATTAATGTTTTTAAATGTCATCAAGTTTTATTAGTACACTCAATTTTATATTTAAGTTTGAAGTAACAATTTGAAATTAGATAAGTTTATCTTAAGTAATACACGACTGTTTGTAATTTAAGAAAAGGAAAAATATTCCAGAATACAGTCCTTAATTTAGGAAACATTTTATTGCTCTACGCCGCTGATTTGCCAACATGTTGTGGCTATCTTAAGAAAAGAACAATATATTGATGTAAAGTAACTATAGATGTTATTATAATAGTATATACAAGTGTATAAGTAAGCTTTTAAAGTACGTACGACGAGTTTAAATTGTATGACAATTTAAAGCATGTATATCACTAAAATAAGGATTATCAATAAAATTAGCCATTTATTTATAATTTTGACAATATATTTTTTGTAAATAACATTCAAAAGTAAGCTTTTGAAGCACGTACGACGAGTTTAAGAGCACGACGCCAAGTTGTCAAATTGTAATTTAATCTAGAAAAAGGAAAATATAAGACATAATTGTATGACAATTTAAAGCATGTATATCACTAAAATAAAGATTATCAATAAAATTAGGCATTTATTTATAATTTTGATAATATATTTTTTGTAAATAACATTCATAATGGTAAAATTTCTATATTTTCCTCATTAGAGGAAAAACCCATTTTCCTCACTATTTCGGGAGAAGAATGGCGGGGTTTCCTGGCATGTTGTGAAAAATAAATTTTAAAAAATTAAGTTTAGAAAAAAAAATTACTAAAATGTTAGAAAATGTGCTCAAAATCTTCCAGGAGCAAGCACATAATAATTATTAAAAGAGTGAAATTTTACTGGAAAAAATAATCCATTATTAACTTCTTCCTCCTGCATTATGAAGCATGCGGTAGTTAAAAACAAATATATGATTCTAAAATAGATCCGCAATGGCATGTTATTATAGTCCATTCGGCAATGGGCTGGAGTAATAATTGAAAATTTCCAAGAGAAGTATTGATATTTGTTTATTGATGCAGCAAATAAATTCACAAAAAAATTGGGATACAATTTTGTTATTGTGGTCAGAGAATGCCACTTGCTTTATGCTTTATACCGATACATTTCAAAACAATAATAATACCACAACCAAAACAAACGTTTAGGTAATACCTTCAGAAGGGTAACGTAGGCATAGATAGGAGATTTGAGGTATCTGAAACCGTCGATCTGTATCGAATACAGCCTTTCCGAGTGCCATGAAACACAATTATTGGCGCGCCATTGGAATCTCTTTGTCGAATAGATTTATTACTTCAGATGATTGCCGAAAGGAATATAGAAAACCACATTTAGTGGTATTATTCTTGATTATTTCACTTATTACAAATTTGACCAAACAGAATGTTTCATTGCCCATTGTTGAGTATTTTAGATTAAATAGCACCACGCAATTTAATCGCGATTAAATTGAAGCTAGTTTTTCTATATAAATTTTGAACATTTTAAAGGTGTATTTAGCCGAATAATTAGTTGCAGAAGCAAGATATTTACATGTTTTTTACTTTTACTGGTATTCAATATCTTGAAACATGTTGAATTATTCAATTCAAGCTATTTTTATTTACAAATTTTTAACATTTATTTGTAATTGTAATTAAGTAAAAAGAAAAACAATCAATTTGCTATAGTTACAATATAACTACGAAAATTTTATGGTGCTTTTTGTTGATGTGTGTAACGATTTATTTATGTGAAAATGTTTCAAAAACAACATTTTAGTACAATTTCTTCGGCAAGTATTAAAGTTAATACTATGAATTCACGAAATAATCTTGACATATACCCCTCGTGCTAAAGAATCTATTAAATTTGATGTCTAATTGTTTATAAAATTTTGCTTTTAAAAAAAGTGTTATTGTACATAATAATTTAACATAAAATCCCTCGATCTGCGGTCTCGGCATTTTTTCAAATTATTATGTACGCAAACACTTTTTAAGCAATTTTTTTTTGCATAAGCTAGACATGTTTAATTGATTAAATTCTTAGCACTCGTGTCAAAACTATTGAAAATATACCCACATTATCTGTAATTTCGGAATCTAATGCTTTCCTTGATTGTATTTTACGATTCTTGTGGTGATACTGCCGTTTTCGTTATTAAACTATTGACTGAAAAAAAAATATTAATAAAAAGAATATTGTCAATCTGACCACATTTTTTAAACATTATACTCGTAAAAATACGAAACAAATTTTACAATATTCGTAATATTACGGATTGTTTTTCAAACTAACTGCGCTCATTTCACTTTAACAAAACATTTGCGTACAATCGGTTTAGGATCCACTATATTATAGTGACTATAAAAATCTGTATAAACTCTTGTATAAACTTGATTATCAAAAGAAATTAACAAATAACATAAGTGTCATAAGTATAGAATTATAGAAACTTCTCAAACTGGCGTAACTTTGCCCAATATTCAAACTAGCGTTTCAGTCTGATGCGCTTGCGCCTATTCAAACTTACCTTTAACGCGTTCCGACGCCGACGCCAGCCGTCAGTTGTATCGTCGCAGCGTCGTCGTGTGGAAGCGACTCAAGCGCTCCGTCATTCGTCGCGACGCTGCCGACTCGCGCGCTTTGCTTCACGTGAACGCGGAATTAGTGATCAGGAATTTATTTGACAAATTTTGTTAAGAAGCTAGAAAACTTTGGTTTGAGGGTGATAAAAGTTGTTGGTAAGTGATATTTTCTTTACAAAATATTTTGACATGATTTATTTGTTCTTAATAAATGTAACTGTCTAACTGTCAGAACTCATGTATATTCGTGTATTTTTGTATCTGTACATTGATTAATTATCTTCAATGCTATAAATAATATTTTACATACAATTATTACAGCGTTCGATAAAATATTTACTTAAGATTTTTTTGCGTTAACTACATTTTGAAACTTGTAATAAAATAGTATCAAATAGAAATTTTGACAACAAAATCTATTGTATCATATCATAGTTCATGTTGATTTGATATTGTTAATTGTAGTTTTATATTTTAGAGTAAAACTGAAACTACAGGAACAGTGGTGACATAAGTCTTTGATCTTAAGTGAACTTAAATTATATAAAGCAACCAACTAATCGGAAATGCAGTCAATGTATTAGTTATTTTATTTATTAATTGAATCCTATCAAAAAAAATTCCTCTATTATCAGATGATATAAATAAAACATATAAAAAATATTTCTTTCTTTCATTATTCACAAAAACACAATGCTAATTTTTATTTGTCGCAAGAAAACTTATAATTACTTTTAGGTGATAAAATAATTGCAAGATTTGCAGCTTCATTTATTTTTTATAGGTATTGGGAAATTCGATTACTAAACAAAACCTAATATTATATTTCATGCTGTCAATAAAAAACAAGGTATATATTTTGTTAAAAATTACAGGATTATATTCTAATTATGAGACATGATTTTTATTATTCTTACATTTATTACATATTATGTGGTAATTTCTGTTCTTACAAAATTGTATCAACTTAGTTCATATTTTTCAAATACTTAATGTTTATTATAATGATTGTGTGGTTGTATATAGGTGGGGGTGAGAATATAAATTATCGTGTGCGTATACGAGTAGGTTGTAGAAAAAAATATGAAATAATGTACTTAAATTCTACTTAAATCTAACTACCTAATAAAATGAGGGATAATGTGACAATTATTAAAAAATATTGTAATGGCACGACAAAATATTTTTTTCCGAAATCTATACTATAATACCCGATATTACTACGCAAAGTTAAAGTTAAACTTTATGCAGATTCTTATGTCAAAATTTTACTTCACGGACTCTTATGTCAAACTTGAATTACAAAACTAAAGTAAAATAGTTATTTACTTTACAAGTGGGCAAAGTAAGGAATTACCCACGAGAGAAATTTTAGCTCAAGAAGCCGAAGGCTGAGTGAGATAATTTTATCGAGTGGGTAGTTCCACTTTGCCCACGTGTGAAGTATAACGTTTTATCCAACACTTCTTAATAAATGCAAAATTTATTAAAGAAATATTATTTGACAGTAACATATGCTTTAAATTTTTAAATTAAAATGTCAATCGAAGTAGTTACCAAGGTGTTGTGTGTTATTATTATTGTTATAAATATAAAAATACTCACTAGTGGCTTTCCTCAAAATTATACCCACTAGTGGATAATCTGTTACTTTGCTTGTTTAAAATCGCCATAGATATAGAGCATTTATTGAGAGGTGTTGGATAAAATAAATTATTCTTTAATACTCTATTGGCGAATTTATTTATTATTTACGTTTGATAATAATATATCGGATTTAATGCAGATCACATGCAAAACACATCTAAGAATACATAAAAAATAATAAAAATTATAACCAAATTTGACACTTTGACAGTACTTTTGTTATCACAGCCATCCTCGTCACAACAGCTACCTGACATTTTACTAGTACATAATGCTATTTATTTATGTTTTTTATTAATAATTTCTCAATTTCGGGAAAAATATAATATGTATACCTCGGCACTAAAGTATTTTTTATTACTCATATGGTTTATTCTCTTCGACTAGGCTTGGATAATAAATTCTAAATTCGTAATAAAAAATTATACATTAGTGCCTTGATATACAAATAACTATTTTACCACACTAGAACAAAAAGTCCTCTAAACAACCTAAATTTGAATAAAAACAAATACAACAGCTTGAGATTGTAGACGTATAGCAGCGTTAGATAATTTTTATACCTCTTAATTTTAAATGAAGTAATAGTAAAGCTTAATTTAAACATTCCCTTAAAATTAAATGCGTTGCCCTATAATCATATTCGAACAGCTTAACGTGAAAAGGTAGGAAACAAATTATTACTATAAGATAAGTTAAGAATTTGTTATAGTTTGCCAAATATTTTTCGTTTTTGTTTAATTTTTCATAGCGTATTACAATTTTAAAATAAATATTGGTTTTACCTGCCGCCAATTATCGGAATCATGCTAAAAATTCGGTAGTGAGTTTTCAGTGGATGAGCACGTTTTAGGATACCTAGAAAACTATTTTAAAAGTTTTGCGACGATGTCTGTGTGTGTGTGTGCCTGTCTGTCTGTCGGTCTATATGGATCTATGGAGTTACGGTTTCTTAAAACCTACTACACAGAAAATTTTTATATTTTGTGTATTTCAATTGTATTCCCTTGAAAAGAGCTGATTAGTTTTTGGTGATAATCCAATAATCGGAAGCTCTATCAAGTTATTTTGAAATATCTTAGTAATTTATGGTGTACTAACAATTTTTATTATTACAATAATGTTTCAAATATTATTATTTACAATTGTTGTTTGAAACATTTTTCTCTTACTGTCCCCACTTACGAATTACAACACGTTAAAGAAGAATTATATTTTGACATTTTAGTTTAAATTTGCTAACTTGTGCCTGTTTTAAAAAATAACACTATGCTTGAAAAAATGCCCTATTTTGGCATATGTCATAATTAAAAACAATTTTTTTTTTAGGGAATGAGCGTTTTCTGATATTGCTGGTCCGTGTTCCTACATTATTTTATAAGAAATCTATAGCAGGAATTATTATGTTGCCAACAACAGATTTCTCGTAATTGATATATCGTGAAATACTAACATTAAGGTATCCAAATAAATAATAAAATAAATAAATATATCATCACGCCTTTTACCCATTCTGGGTGTGGCACTCTGCTTACGCAGATCTCGGTAAGTGATATATTTTAGCGTATGAAATAATGTTACCAGCCGTCAAGCCATAGCCCCCAAAGTTGTTAGTGGAGGGGGAACCACAGGGGTAAATTTAAATTGGTAATTGTCGGTAGTGGGATTCGAACTGAGGATCTCACGATCCACAGTCCGATACGTTTCCACGGAGCTATTTACCCCATAGGTATCCAAATGTGCCTTTATTACATCCTTTTTTAAATTCTGAACAATTTTCGTATTTAATCTTTTGCGGTGAAATGTATAAGTAAAAATTTAGAGAAATATTTAAAAAATAACATTAAAATCCCTGTACTTTATATTTTAATTCTATACCCGGTACACTGTGGTTCAGTAACTAAAAAAATTGGGTTTTCATTGAAAACTGGTAATTATAAATATTTAAATTTTGTGACATTAGTTTGAAATTAACAATTATATAACAAAATGCATAATATAGAATGATTTTCCCGCGATGGATAAATTACTTCAAACTTGTTAATATAAAATTTAGAACATCAAAGCAATATGCCATTAATATTGATGAAACGATGTCTGCTTGCGTTGAAAATATCACATTTATCCGAGTTCCGAATAAACACACGTCATATTTATTTGAAAAAACTGGTTTAAAATCATAAAATCAAATGTCATAAAAGTTTACAATTCTTCGTTTTATTTACAGCTTTATTAAATACAGGAAGATAAATAGACAAAAGTAAATATTTAATATTAAGATTTTAACGTCACAATTACACCTTTTAATTTATCCTACGCTTCAAATAAATATGTGTACTTCTTATTGTGAAGGATATTGACAGTTTCATATAATGGAAAAATAATAGAATTCAAAACAAGTTTGCATGACATGATATATACGTTAGAGTGAATATAAATTAAATATAGACATTTTCCTTATTATTTTTTTATTTTTACTATGTCACATATGTCATGGTAAGTTGTTTTCAATTCTATTATTTTTCCATATATTTTATGCACAGGCTGCCTACTTTACTTCTTAAGCCCATCGTCCCATCTGTATGATTTGCCTGATGAACGATGAAACCAAGCAGCTTCACGATGGAAATATAATTATTTCTATTTTCATCGCATAAATGCGATAAAACCATTTGTTACTGGATTCAAGAAGAAGCATTCTCTCTCCTTTATATTTTCTGTCATTTGTTTTCATTTTTATCCTTTTGTTAATTAATAGTATTATTTTGTGCAGTATTCTATTTAGTTTAACAATATAGGTTTACATTATTTAATTAATTTTATTTTAGTTCGGTGTTTAAGTGTACGATTACTTTGTTTACATATATTTTATTGTTGAGATTAATTTTTTGTTTACATTTTTAATACTAGTGTGAAATTGTAAAATGAATAAAGTATTCTAAAGGTAAGTTGTTTATAAATTTATTAACTATGAAACTTTAAGCAACAAAAACATCCTTAGTTCCTTGGCCTTAAAAATATTCTATAAGCTTCTTTATCTCGTAATCTTAATTTGTTGTACAATAAAAAACTACCCGTATACCAGTTCGTAGTTCATATTGATCTTTGTTTTACATTTCCTTCTAATTTTGTTGTGTATAGGTATATTGAATAAACTGATGTTAAAATAAATATTTCATTAGAATTCTCAAATTACAATATTTATAAACAATATAAAATATTTTTATCATCCATCAACCATCAACGCATAGGTTATGTCAAAATAAGTAATGTGTGTACAGAATAATCTGAAGAAGAGAACATTTTCATAAGATTTTTATCATCCAAGTGTGACATCTCTAAATCGTTTTTCATCGTTCACCGCTAGAGTTTCATCTTTCATCGAGCGAATCATACAGATGAGGCATAGGCTTTATGTATGAAGGAAATATAATGGCTTTTCCCTTTTTTTTATAGTTTCTTCACTAATACTTTTAGAACATAGCGTAAAAACAAAACATGTTCAGAGTAATAAATTAATTTCTTCATTTGCTTTTAGTGTATGCGTAAAGAAAACTAAAAAATGGATAAAATTATAGATGAAAAAAAAAAAACAATTACAAGAAGTAATTCTTACACTTAATATTAATAATAAAACAATTACTAATGTGAATATTTGCATTTGTCCAAAAAAAAATTACATATTACAGTGAAAAATCAATATTTCAGTCTCTTTCTATAAAAACAATGGGTATTACATAATTTTACAATTTTTACCTTGTGTTCATGAATTAGATTGAAATAGTAGAATTAGGACATATTTAATAAATGCATGTTTACATCTAAATAACTAGGGAACAATGAAAATCTGGTGTAGGCTACACATAATTTTTTTTTGTACTAGTACGTATAAAATGCAGTATTTAATAATTACAATTTATACATGTTAAATATTCGGATAAATGAGTTATTTGAATCCAGGATTTCAATAGATATCGAGCAATTTACAACCCATTTTCAGAGGTAGGTGTGTGTTAATAGCAAATAATTTAATCGGTCTTTATCATAAAATTTTAGTACGTGGTTCTTGCGCGAATTGCGCTTAGCGCTCAAATAATTCCACCAAACTTTCTCTTTTGATACACTTTGCAGGGTGTTCAATTTAAATGTGCTATTTCGAGAACTATAAAATACTATGTTTATTAAATTAGTTAACAATTTCAGTTTTACGATTCAGTATTTTATTTTTGAATATAAGTATATAAACTTAACATATTGGAAAGAAACAAATCATACAGTTGTGTTTCTATAATTTTATACATAACAATTAACAACAAATATTAGAACAATATTACCCAGAAATCTATGTTCAATACTTTTATATTCTGAGCTCTCTTATTTTAACCAGATATAAATAAAATACATATTAATTTAAATTGCATTAATTAAAGATATTTTATTATATTAGGTATTATATTAGAGCGTTAAAAATATGTAGGGTTTATTCGAATACTTTTTTTTTAATTTCCAACAGGTGGCGCTGTAATCGTAACCTCCCCGTGGTGCACATTGGCTAACGCTAATTACGTTTTTTTTTTGATATTTGGGGTCAAATGGTTAAGTTTGACCTGTTGGTTATCCATTTGACCCCAAATGTCAAAAAATAACTTTTTTCGTTAAAGAGGGAGTTTGCATGCCGTCGGCATTTGCGTTACCCAATGTGCACCACGGGGAGGTTACGATTACAGCGCCACCTGTTGGAAATTTAAAAAAAAAGTATTCGAATAAACCCTACATATTTTTTAACGTTCTTTCGGAATCTGCAATAAAAAATAGGGGTTCCCATTTAAAATTTTTAAGTTGACCCACCTCCCGCCCCCCTTGGGGGGCTAGGGGGGGCTTTTGTCAAAATCCGATGTCCCCCTCAAAACCATGACGATTATTATTCGGCATACTTTTCGGTAAAATGCTTTCATTTCGAGATATTCAAGGATATAATGTAAAATGGGACAGTACAAAATATAATAAAATGTAAAATGGGACACCCTGTATAATCTTATACCAGCACATAACTTCCTGCATGTTTTAATTTCTAAACAGTAGAAAATATAATAAAAGTTGAAAGTAAGAAATGTAGCAATGATTATTCTACATATTTTTGAACATAACAATATTTACTCTGTCATTTATTTACTAATATGTGCACAAAAAATAAAGTACCACTTCTGTGACATTTCGTGGTATGACCTAACGAGAGGAGGTGGCGAGCGCGGTAGAGAGAGAGTGAAGGTAGAGCTTCAGATTACGCACTTTACAAAAGTGTCACAAAACCTCAATTTCATTCGTTCAATTGGGAACGCTTTCAGATGGCAGAATATGGCCTATGCCCAATCTAGTGTTATATAGAAATCAATGCGAATCACACAGGGAAAGTGTGCCACATGAAATTAAAACAGTACATAAATTTATAAAAAATGTTCGAATTGAAAACCAATTTAACAGAACTAAATAAAATATAACAAAAAAGCTGATAAAATAGATGAAAATGCAAATAATAATTATTAAAGATCGACAGCAACTAATCTGATTGCTGAAACACATTCATGGCATTCTTTCTGTGTACGATTCTGTAATAATAAAAACTTGAATAGTTTCTCTACTGATCATTTTAGGACTATAATGAATAAGAACTATTTTAAAGAGAAATAAAGAAGCTTTAAAATTTTGCAAAAATATATAAAGTTGCATATCGTTCTGCGAAAATGGAAAATGTAGAAAAACTTATACTACAGATATGTTGGAATTTTAACGTAAAATAAACTTTGTTTGCAAATTTTTTCGGTAATATTTAAAATAATCGCATAAAATAAAAAATACAGATCGATGACCATTCTGAAAAGAAAAAAGGTTACTATTTAAAATAAGAAACTTGTATCCCTTATTTACAGAACCACTGGTATAAATATTATTATATTATACATAACTCATAATAATGAAACTACAATTATGCTGTTTATTATTATTTGGCTCATTTTATATCCCATAAAACACTAATAAAATGAGTAAACAACAATAAACAAACAATTTGTCATAGAAACAATCAACTGTTTCATGTGATATTAGCCAAAATATCTTTTATCTTGGTCTATTTTCTTTAGCAAAGTTATGGGTTATGTATAAAATTTTGTATTATATTTATGTCTTATTGGCATCTAAACAATTTTTTTTTCGTGTTTTATATGCCTAATAAAACATGCGTATAATAAATAACTATTTGGCTCATTGTAACAGTTCTGTAAAATTAAATTTAACCATCATCCTAGCTCTTATACTTTTCGAAATAGCAATGGTTGTACAATTAATTTGAACAACCTGTAAGAAACCAAACATTATTTGCTTTATATTAGTATTACTCAAATAATATTAGGAAAGTTAAAATAAAACATTTACATTTACAATTGTTTTAATGTGCTTAAATAAAATAAATAAATATATCATCACGTCTTTTACCCATTATGGGTGTGGCACTCTGCTTACGCAGATCTCGGTTAGTGATATATTTTTGCGTATGAAATGCAGTTACCAAATCATAGCCCCCAAAGATGTTAGTGGAATGTGCTTAAATTGTTATAAATATATAGTGAATCATTAAAAAATATACATTGCATTTTCAAATTATGCCTAGGGCTTTAAATATCAGTGAACTTGCCCTAAGCGTAGATACACCATTTGATACCCTGACCAAATGGAAATAATTTATTTACAGTACACGGAAGCTCTACATATAATTTTTAATAGTGAAATCCAATCTATACGCCCACGATTGTATTTTTGGTTAAAGATTTAAATCCTTAAAATCACGTGTTTGATACGTGCTTTCTATTGACATAAGCACAACTGCTATTTGCTATATTTCATGTTGTTTTTAAGCTATTATCAGCGCACATCAAGAAGGATAATATTCTAATCTGAACTTGTCGGCAAAGTATCTTTGGTAGTAAATTCATTGTATGTTCCTCGCTCATGTCTTTGCGGAGAATGTATCAAACGCAATCATACGAACGTCATGAACATGAACTGTACCGTTAAAGTGGGTTCCACGTTTTAGAATTCCCTGCTTGATATTTGGCGAACTGGATCAAATTAGGGATACATTTGTTGAGCTGGATAAGTGTAATGGTTCATTTAGTATATGGGTTCTGATCAATAGGGCCATTTTCAGGGACCGTCTCAGCTATGACTTAAAGGAAAGCACAAAGGATTGAAATGTGATTGTGGTTTCGTAATAAAGGAGATCAATCTTTGTAATTGCACCAAGAATTTTACCTTTGGATTTTGCTGACTTTCAATTCTTTTAAGACAAGAAAATTGACTTCTCGCCAATTTTATTATTGGTTTATATTCGATAGAATTTAATTAATTGCAACGACAAAAATTTAATGCCGGTAAAAATTAACTGTTTTTATAATTATATCTCCTTCAGTAATTTATATATAAAAAAAAACAAGTGTTAACCTAACAAAAAATATTAACTGTCGTTGTTATGTAAAATAAATTTATATTTATTTTTTATATATTTATTTTAATCCTTGTATGGAAAAGTCAGGGTTTAACAATTAAATATGAACATTAATATAGTCATAATCAGTATAAAATTCATTTTAAAATAATTTTTTTTTCAACTTATGCTAAACGAATTAATTAAGTTGCATCTTTTGGTGTCATCTGGTAGATTATTGAAGATAGGAGATCCAAGTACGTACGGGGCGTTTCCCGCAGTATTTAATCTATGCGAAGGCTTTACAAAATCTGATGCGTTTCTAGTATCAAATGCAAAAGGATGCTCGTGAATTGTAAAATTTAATCAATTTTTAACACCTGGATGTATAAGGAAGTAACAGTTAATATTGTATGAACAGTGGTTACCGACTTGTTCTTGAAGGTTGAAGATGATACAGCAGCAATGGATCTATAATCAATTTCTTCTGATAGATACGAGCGATATGCAGCGTAGACGGGAAACCCCAAAACTAAATTCTATAGCGAAGCAGAGCAGGTAATAAAACCATATATGCCTAGTCTATTAAATGACTTGAAAGAAGTTGCTATTTCTTATTTCATTTATTCTAAGTTAGCAGGTTACTTAAAAGCTAGTCTAATAAAATGGATGAATCCCCGAACTATTGTGTTGCCAGATACAGTAAGTGACTTAGGTTGCTAGGATATACTCTATACCAGTGGTTCTTTTTAGCATGCTGTTTTTTTTTTTTGTAGGATAGAGTTACATATATCTCAGAAAAGAGTTAAAAATTTCAAAAGTTCAATTTTAAAATTACATGTTAATTAGTTAATTGTTTACAAAAAACTAAAATAATGTTACCATATTTACTAATCGAAAAATTCAGGGAGAATCCTGCATGCTTGAAACAAGCAATAAGTCCGGTTCATTTGTACTTAATTTTAAGAGTCTGCAGTCCTGCTTAGTCTCTGTGTAGCAGCAACAGAATATGATTAGGATTACTACCTATTTCTAAATAGTTTTATAAATTTCCGTATTTAGAATATGAGTTTTAATCAAATTGACCGTCTTGTCGTCTTTATATATGTTTAACTTGTTCTGTCATATGCAAGGATTGAAAGTATAATTTTCTGTAACCGGTCATAATTTGGTGGCAAAAGTACAGAAATATACTTATCAAATTAAAGGAGAGGAAAATGTTTGACAAGCTATTTTAATTTTTTTAAGTGTTTTGATCTAATTAAAAGAGATGGTTTTGCCAACCTAGTAATTGACGAACTATAGTAACTTTAAATTTAACCACAACCTTATTCAGTGTTACAAAAAAATTATATGTCTCTTAATTGTGATCCTATTAGACGTTATATATAACTTAAAAGTAGGAGGTATATGTAGATTATTTATCATTCTGCTAAATTTAAATCGGAATGGATTCATGGTAAAATAATCTAATTTTCAAATGAACGACTTTAATTAAATGTCAAAAAGACTTTCTTGTAGCGTGACCTTGAAGAAAAGGAAGCCTTACACAACGCCAGTGATATAATCTTGAAGCCTGTAATATTTCCTGAGTCCTCATTAATATACATAAACTTAACCTGAACTTGCTGCAAGGGAAAGTTTCTTTTCACGTTTTATTTATAATTTATGATGTCTTGACTTCTCTCTAAGATAATAATAGATCATAAATATAGTGTTAGTGTCACCTTTGAAATTTATTTTATTTTTGTTTTGTGGTTTACACAGTTGTTTACATTTATTTAAATTATAGTCCGCGGGCTTATAATTCTACGAATCAAAAACAATAGTTATCACAAAATTAAAATGACCCTTTTTCCTCCTTTCAGTAATAACGTATTGAGATAAAACGATTAATTATGGATGAAAATAGAAATCATGTGTGTAAGTAAATGGATTGGTTTTATTTTACAAATAGTTTATTTAAGTTCTAACTTGTCAATATAATAACATGTATGATTACGTCAATATTTCAAGTAAAATAGATCAGTATTTTAACTAGGTTAGGTTAGGTTACGATACTGATCAATAAATGCTAAGCATTTACAATAAGGTATTGAAATTAATTTTTTAGGCCAAAATTCTCAGTTTAAGTTCTAATATTTACAATATAAACACTCTACGGTATTTTTAAATATAATGTTAATAATTATACTTAATATTTTTTGTTCAAATAAAACATAAGTAATCACTAAATTCCTGTTACTCATTTGTTTTCACACAATTTAGTAAAAATTTGTCAACCCCTCTAATTTAAATTGACGTAAATTGTAAAGGATAACAATAACACTCTTAAACACACATTTTGTGCCATGGAAATTTTAAGGTGTTTCTGATGTATTTCGTTACCCTAAAAACGAATTTAAATACAGATATTGCCTATCAACCACGGATTTTTAGCAACAAGCATTATTATGTATACAACTATGCAACATTGGATAGATTTATGTAAATAAATAATTAAATATTGCACCAGTTTGTGTAATGTATCAACAGTTCGAATATTACCGTGTTAAGACAAGTTTATTCCTGTGGTCAAACTGTCGATAAGGGGCTCCACCTCCGATTTGAATGAAACTTTGTGGAAAAATCGCCCGAAAAATTATATGTATCGGAAAAATAGTGGCAAGTGGGGGAAACCTTTGGATAACCTTGAATTCAATGTTTACTTGACCTTATTTATTTAATACAATGGATCTCTATGTGTGTGTGCGTGTGTGCGCGTGTTTATGTTTATGTGTGTGTGTGTGTGTGTGTGTCTGTGCGCGCGCGCGTGCGTGTGTGTGCGTGTGTCTGTGCGTGTGCGTGTGTGTGTATGTGCGCGGCGCGTAATCAAGGTCATCCAAAGGTTTCCCCCACTTGCCACTATTTTTCCCATACATATAATTTTTCGGGTGATTTTTCCACAAAGTTTCATCCAAATCGGAGGTGGGGCCCCTTATCGACAGTTTGAGCATTCCTGTTTATTATATGCAAGGAATACGCACATTAGTAGGCTGAAAACTGCAAATATCTTGTGACTGAATTACGTAATTAAAATGAAGTCAAATGGAATTTATTTAATCAAAAGTTGATGTTCCGCCAACACATTTGTTTTTTTCAAGGCTAATTACTAAAAAAGTTAACAATATATTATGAAGTTAACTTGTGTATTTTATATTATACGTGCGTTCAATTTATATATATATATATATATATATATATATATATATATATATATATATATATATATATATATATTAATGCGTTACTAACTTTCTGAAGAAGCCAATTGTGTTGGCGAAATGTCGGCTTTTGATATAATATAAATATAAATAAATTCTTCTTCTTGAGTGTAGTCCTGAGTATTTGTACCTCTCACGAATTACTTAATGCCTACAGGGAAATTGAAAGTAACTTGTCATTAAAAAATCACTTTCTGGATGCTCATCACGATTTCTTTCCGAAAAATATGGGTGCGTAAGTGACGAACATGGAGAACGGTTCCACCAAGACGTTCCAAGGCAAATGGAATCCTAGTTTTCTTGCTGATTACTATTGGACATAAATACGGGATGCCGCATAGACCAAATATCGCCGTAAAAACATCGCAACAAAATTTTGAAGTAAGATTAACATTTAGAACATATCGATATTAATATATATCAGAATAACACACAACACTTCGTAGCAAGGGTGACAGAGAAAATCCAAGGTCATTTTCAGATTTGTGGTGAATTATCCGCCTTGTTTTATCCATGGTACATAAAAAAATTATTTTTGTTTACCAGTGTAATCTACAAAACATTTATACAAAATTGTAACAATATTTGTATCTATTTACTTAGTAACATGTAACAATAAATGAAATCGAATTTCCGAATTTAAAAAAAAAATACATTTCTTAAACGGAGATTACGTTAAACTACATGTTTATAAAAAAGAAGACGCGATGATCAGAGGCGTAGGAACCAAATTGTTTTTGAGGGTGTAATTTTTTTTTTAAATTATATTTTCAATGATTAGGTATCTATTCTCTTTAGCTGTTATGTTAACGCGATATTGACGATTTAGATGTTTATTTACTGACCATAGCTAGAATCGGCGCAAAAATACGATTATTTTTAATTCACTGTCGTTGTTTTCGATAGGGCAAATAGTGATTTTAAGTTTTCAAAAAGCGCCTTATCACTGTTTTACAAGCTGCAATATTGAAAATTGTTGACAGTTATTTCAATATAATCGAATTTTTGGGCAGATTATCGCTACTGTCAGCAAATATTTATCTCAACAGTCATTTTTTATTTGCAAAATATTTTTAAACTCATGGTTTCAATGTTTTCAATTAATTATTTCACAAATATGTAGAAAGTAAAAATTATGATCAATTATGATGATAATTTAAGAAATTGAAAAGTACGTTAAAGAGGAAACATAGGTTGGTACTAAATTTAATAGATATAAATTCAAATGTTTAAAATTTAGGTGTATTTGATTAAATAATTCTAAATTCTAGGCATACCCATAAACCAGGCTTGAACGGTACATGTTCGAACTCTTGGGATTTTGAACAGTTCAAAGTTTTGCGTATGCTTACTAAATTCTAATTTAGATAAGTAATTAAAAAAAATTAATTGTATAGATATTGTCATACCATATTTTGCCATTAAAAAACTGTGTTATGTCGTTATCTGTTTCTTATGTATTGCCTTTTTTCACTTATGAAAGTTTATAGCAAAAAGTGTACAAGTTTGGGAGTGAACTCGTTTTCTCTGCGTTTGCCATATTGTTCTCCAATGGTTCTTCGATGATGATTATAAATAAATATCTTACTATATATACCAATGACAGTTGCGCGGGGGGGGGGCAAAACACAGTCTTTACCCCCTCAATTAAATTTACGGGGGGAGGCAACTGCCCCCTCTGCCACCCGACGCGAATAAAAATAAAATTTTAAAAAATTCTTTGGAACGCTGTCAATGATTTATTAATAAAAAAAATCCGACATTTCGATCATATCTATGACCTTCATCAAGGAAAATTTAGCGTTGTTGAAATTTAATTTAATTTCCAATATTAACTGTAAAGTTTCATCAACGCTAAATTTTTCCAAATGTAGGTCATAGATATGATCGAAACATCGGATTTTTACCATTAATAAATCATTGACTGTATTCCGAAGAAATTTTATTTAAATGTATTATAACATTTCTTGAAATAGCAGTCTATGTCTGCAGGATTACAATTAGTAATAATGCGTTCTATTTTTAAATAGTCGTTCTTTTTCTCTTAGGAAGAGTACTTTTTAATCGTGGTTAGTCTTATGTGTTGACATAATAGTCCATTAACACCGTTGATATAGCGATCAATGCATCATTAATTTTTAATTTAAAATGATTTCTTATTCAGCACGAAATAGGTCAATGGTCAAAATGTGTGCTGGTATAGAGGTGTAGAGCAGAGCTGGGCGTGTATTTAAATATTGTACTTATAAATCACGACTTAAATACTTTTCAAAGTGATTGTATTTGTACTTAAATACATTTATTATGAAAATACTTTGTATTTATACTTAAGTACAAAATTTGTAAAGTATTTGTATTTTGTACTTGAATTGAGTATTTAAATATATGTAAAAGTACTTAAGTACTTTTATATATATTTAAGTACTCAATTCAAGTACAAAATTTGTAAAGTATTTGCATTTTGTATTTGAATTGAGTATTTAAATATATGTAAAAGTAATTAAGTACTTTTCGTGTAAGTATATGCGCTACTGCGTAGTGTGTACCAACATGTTCGAACCTGCGCATTCAGTGTAGGGAATTTAGTCGAAACCAAGATGATCATGGAAATAAAATATACAAATATAGAAAAAATTAGTGACGATGACAATTTGCGTGACTTTAATGAAGAAAAATCAATTTACACGGAATACGCGAATTCTAAAGTTGAATTATGGGTACTACAATATTTGGACGACTCTAGAAAACATGTAACAATGTTAAATACTTATCCCATTTTAAAACAATTCTTTTATAAATATAATACTTGCCTCCCGTCATCAGAACCCAAAAAGTGAAAGTGATAATAATTTTGAAAAATTAGTTCTGAAAGCTAATAAAATTGGAGAAACAGTATAGTTTTATTTTCTTTGTTTCTCTATTCGTTACCTTAGTTATTATTCATATTATATTTTGTTTAAAATATGTTGTTTTTTTTCCCTGTGTTCAAATAAATATTCTTTTTAAATTACAATGTATTATGTATATAACTAGGTAAACATAAGGTTTGTCTTTGTTTATTATTGTTGTAATTTTATTTTATTTATTTTACAGTACAGTACTTCATTATCAATACCTACCTACAAGCTTGCCTTTCCTTAAATGTAATTTATTTCAATATTTTTTAAAAGTATTTGTACTTAAAAATTGAATAAGTACAAAAATATTTGTATTTATACTTAAATACATTTTTCAAAATTTTAATTACACTTATACTTAAGTACAAAACAAAAAATTTATTTGTACTTTGTACTTAAGTACTTTTTTTGTGTACTTATGCCCAGCTCTGGTGTAGAGTATTACTGATAATCTTATTGTGAAACAGAATATTAGTTGCATATTATAGGTACTACATCATCTTATTTACAATATAGTTATTAATATATAAGTAATAGATTGACATCTGCAAATAAGTTCTACCAAATTTATTTACTAAATTGAAATTAAGATGTTTTACATGATAAAATTAATTTTTTTGCAAATATTACTTAGTTAAGTTGTAGAGAATTAAATTCTGCATCTTATTTAGTCAGTTAAATGCACATAAGTTTTTCAAATACAGCTAAAATTTTTGGGCTTGGGAATGAGTTCCTCAATTTGAATCTCGTAGTCAACAGATACAATTATCACATTATTCCTGTGGTTTATCTTCTATTAAAATCTTTGGTTACCGTCACTTATCGAAATCTGCATAAGCAGAGTGCCATACCCAAAATGGGTAAAGGCGTGACGATATATTTATTTGTTAATTTTCTATTTTCTAATATAAGTCGAGTGTAGTAGTATTAGTTATATATCGCTATCAGTTATATGAAATTTATCAATTAGTTACTTAAATAAAAAATAAAACGTAAGGCACATAACAAAAGATAGATGAAAGAACTTGAGTTGAAGAATATATAAAACTGAATATTATTAATAAAATAATGAAAAGGCGAAAAATGAAAAACAAACTTTTACAAATGACAAGAACGTATGAGTATATTTAAAACTTTGCCACAGTTACAAAAGAAATAATTACTACATTTTCCAGCGCATGGAAGACGTGCAGACACGTATTGCCTTTCCAAATCTTTTTGGTTGGCCAAACGTAGTCAACCATTCCAAATGTGGATAGGTGCGAGGAATGGTTATCTATTCAAGGGTCTACGCAAAGATCACCAAAAACACTTAGCTTAAACAAGGGATCGGCAAATCCTAACTGGATGTCATTGTAAACACGCATTATGCTTCAAGACAAAATTACAGAATATTTGATGCTTAAAGGCTGTTTTTATATTTTGCTTCTATAATAAAGTTGTGACGACACTCAAAGGAGTTTCGTTACAGCTCAATAGATTGTTATAATAGAGCAGTACAATTCAAATTTTTGTATAGTTATGAATTTAAACCAGAAGTTAGTAATAGTAAGGCGAAGAGTAGATAGGAAAGAAGGAAATGTCACAATGTTTGCTTACAAAAGTAAGGTTAATTGTTGAATTTTCAAACGTCACATCAGTGTCACCAACTAACACAAAATTCCATGAATTTTGAAACATCAATTTTTAATTCAAAAAGAGCATAAAAGCCGCCAAATATAAAAAATAATATAAAGAACTCGTTTCATAATTTTTGTTTATTTTGTTCGAAGGGCTTGGGTCACTCCCTCCTCACAAAATAAAATGACATTTATTAATCTTCGTTGCATTAATATGCATATTTTTCTGCTAGAAAATCATGAACAAAAAAAAAATCTGTCCTGGCATACAGTAAAATAACGTTAATAAAAATGCACAAAAAATATAAAACACGTTCTACATTTTCACAGAATTTTTCTCAGAAAATTCGCATTTTTTGGGTAAACCTGTTCACTCTAGAGAACGTTCATGAAGTACATTGCAATTATGCACTATATTTACATCTTTATATTATAAAAATATCTATATTACAAGTTTGCATTTGCGTTTGAACTATGTTATACAGACTACAGCAAAATATTTTGGCCGTGCTCTTTGATTTTGGCATTCAGTACTTGTTTCTAGAATTGATTAGTTGTGAATAGAAATTGTTTTTTCTTTTATTTTTTTTTTGTTAAATGTCGTGGCCCTGGATAAACGTGCAATTTATAATTGACGAATACAGAAATTTTCCCTAGTTGTATTTAACAAAAATCACTGATTACAAAAATAATTTTATGCAGTTAAAATGTTCCGTTCTAAGTTCTTGATAAGGACTCCGTTACTCTCTTCTAGCCTTTTTAACTACTTCTGCATTATTTATATTTTTTACCTTAATTCTTTGTTTTTATGTACTACTACTTTGGTTACCAAGTTAACAGTAACAACAATTTCAAATTGTATGCTTCTATAGCACTTATTTTGACAGTTGGTATGTGGAAGTAGCATATGCGCATGTGTAGTCACAGAATAATATTATAGCATACAAAAGCTACAGAATTCTGAACACAAAAATTACAGTTTTCTGAACTATGATTTTGTACGTGTCAAACAGTCTTTAGTCTCAAAATTACAACTGAAATTCTAACAAAATTAACACATTCATGAAAGGTAATAAAATGAACCTAAGAAACCCCTCTGAAGATAACTCCGAATAATAAAACAATAATTCGTATTTTGATTAATCACCTTCTTAAAATATAATTAGTAAATTTGATTTATACAGACTTTTATTTTAGTGAAACATTGTCTTCCAATAGTTGAGCCAATGTTTGCGGGTAAAGTGATTTTCAGGGTTGAACGCCTATATATTACTTTAATATATTTATTTTATTTTACGAGTATATTGAAAAATGTTTATGTAAATAACAAATGAATATATCCTTGCAAAAATAGAAATGAAATATTGGGTAAAGATGCACTAAAAAATATATTAAAATCTCAGAAAAAGTTAAATAACACATATCTTCCGATTCTAGAGCGCATTTATTCACTTGAGCGCTTTTATCAGATTATGAAAGCGTTAGACCTCGCTTAGCTTTTGAAATTTATTTGATGGCGGATAAGCGAAGCATGTTCAAGCTATAACGTTCAATTAAGTCTGCATTAAGTTTGCACTTCCCCTGTGAAACCGAATTCGCATAATTAATACTGTATCACTTTATTACTACTTAACTATACCTACGTGACAATAAAAGAATGAGTTATTTAATGAGCAGCTTTAAGACCTCGTAATTTGCTTCAGTTGCTAGTGTGATATGCTAACGACGTGAACCAATGTGAAAGATCAAAGTTGTTTTTTAGTTGGGTAATAGGATTTTTTTTCTTAGCAACATTGATACGTAGAGACGTAGAAGCTTTAGTATTTAAAGGATTTCTAAATATCCTTTTATAGTCTAATTTTGTACTCGACAGATAAGTGCAAAGTAAGGTAAGTTTAAAAATGTTCTCACTTTAATTTTGGTTTTATCGAAACTCCAATTTAAATTTTAAGTGTATGATTATATGTTACTTATCAATAAATTGCGCAGTGCTTCATTAAACGTCCATTACCTTTGTATTAACATATGTGAGGTGCAAAATGATCTTTTCTTATTCTTCTAAGATTATTAACAATATACTACGAAGTTTTGTAGAAAATTTATATTTTATGTGTAAATGAATAATATATTATAATGTTTGAAAATAATACATAAATAACAGTAATTTTGAATTATTACATAATGATGCATTATTATTAATCACAGTTACAATTAAAGTGATTACAGCAATGTATTAAAGCGTTTTTTTATAAGTAAACATAGGGATAAATGAAATGATTTTTGACAAAGTTGAAATTTTTTTCTGAAACCATTTTCTTAATAACATTTGTTTGTGTGGATGAATAAGTGGAAGTATGTATGTCCGTATGTTTAATAACACACGAATGAGAAAAGATGGATTAACCAAACTTCATAACTATAAGTTTAATAACAATGAAAAAAAACTTATTTGAATTTGGGTTTAACTTTAAACATGTAAGTGGAAGTTTACTTGAAACACAAAACATATTTATTTCGAATATGAAATTGCTTACGAAAAATATTTTTTTTGCCGATTGACATTAAAGATGACACTTCTGCTAACAGTTTGTAAAGTGTCACTTTTATGCCTAGGCTGTAAAAATATTTTACATAACAAACGCACAGCAACCGTCAATAAATACATTATTAGCGAAAAAAAATAGAAATTAAAAAAACTAAATTAAACATTATAATAATGATGAATGATTTACAAGAACACGATGACAAATTTTGCTTTTTTTAGTAGTGATTCTTAAGATTTGTATTTCTTTAGTACCTAGCTTTTGGTCATTCTTTATATTTCGCTCGAATTGATGCGGTCTCATTATAAGGTTTTAGGTATTTGCTACTTACTGAGTCTCGCAAATTCAGTGTGTTAAAAAAGAATAAATAAATATATTATAACATAATTATGATTACGAACTATAAAATAATGTTAGTGAAGAATACTAACACGGATCTATTTGCTTCACAGTCCATATTTTTATAATTTTGCATGTCTAACACGTATTATCTTAATATCTATAACTTGGAACGTTATTAAAATTAGTTCTGTGTTTTGTTATGCTAAGTTGAATTATACTAGGATACTCGTACGAGTATTTCTGCCCACGTAACTTTGTTCATTATACTGCTACAATCTATTTTAAGAATGATATTTTATTCTTTCTTTATTATCTCTGTACGTAAGTGTGATTGTGAGCGTGTTTTAACCACAAAAAATAACCACATGTGGTGTATGTTATGTACCTTATCGAGTTAGAATAAACGAATCCCGTTTCTGAACTATCAGTTAATAAAGATTTATACGATGTGAAGTTCTTACGACAAACAGAAACAAAATTTATATATTGTGATTTACTATCTGTAGTATCAAGTAATAAAGTACCTAAATTGCTTTTTGAAACAAGATTTACAACTTAATTCTCGTTGTACTAATTACAAGGTAAGCTAAATTTATATAGCATAAGCCATTTTTTTAAACGCTTCTTATGAGGAAAAGTGGTATCGTGACTAGCTTTCATAAATTTTGTTATTACATTTTCGCCCTACAAGTTCTGTATTTTTTAAAGCACTGGTTATTTATATGAATTAAATAGATATATTATTTATAAATTTGGTATCAGGTAATCACACGAATCTGTATTGGAAGTTTTGATAATATATGTTTGACACGGAATATGTTTCAATTATTTCTTTTTCTACAATCGTTGCACAATATCGACATTGTTATTCCATTTTTGGTTAGGAAATGTTCAATATTGTCGCTCTAGGGTGACAAAGTGACATATTGTCGCACTAGCACGACAAAAACAAAACAAAAATAAAATAGGTAAAAGAAGTAAATGATGCATTGGGTTTTTCTGGTAATAACCTTGCTATTGCAAATACTGTTGGCATATACGTAGTACATACACTTCAACTTAATCACCATAAACGTATTCACTCTGTAGACTTTATGTCAAATGTACTCCATGTGTCAAATGTACTCCATGTGTCAAATTATGATTTCTTTGAAAATTTTTATTTTGTTCATAAACGTTGTCATGAGTACGGTGACATGGGTAACTACAATTTTACTGAATTGTTATAGGCGTGACCAAAGATAATTTTGAAAATTAATTTTTTTCTACAGCTTGACATTGTTCAACGATTGTAGAAAATAGTTATTTGTGTATCAAGTGCGGATAGAGCATTGTTTGTTGCACGCGGCGAAAAATTGTTGATCGAGGCGAAGCCGAGATCAACAACTCGACAAGTGCACCGAACAAGCTCTATCCGACAAGATACACACAATATTTTTTCTACAATCGTTGAACAATGTCAAGCTGTAGAAAAAAATTAATTTTCAAAATTATCTTTGGTCACGCCTATAACAATTCAGTAAAATTGTAGTTACCCATGTCACCGTAATCATGACAACGTTTATGAACAAAATAAAAATTTTCAAAGAAATCATAATTTGACACATGGAGTACATTTGACATATGGAGTACATTTGACATAAAGTCTACAGAGTGAATACGTTTATGGTGATTAAGTTGAAGTGTATGTACGTATATGCCAACTGTATTTGCAATAGCAAGGTTATTACCAGAAAAATCCAATGCATCATTTACTTCTTTTACCTAATTTATTTTTGTTTTGTTTTTGTCGCACTAGTGCGACAATATGTCACTTTGTCGCCCTAGAGCGACAATTTTGAACATTTCCTAACCAAAAATGGAATAACAATGTCGATATTGTGCAACGATTGTAGAAAAATAACTATTGTTCTAATAGCAACATTAAAATTTGTTATTTAAAAATTGCAAATAATATTTACAGTCGAATTCACCAACATACTCTTGATCAGTGATTAACTGATCTGGAAATCCAGCTGATCTATGGAATAACATAAGTTCTTTTTCCCAACTTGATTCATGAATCAAAGAACCATGATCAACACTAATATAATATAATTTTCCTTATCTAAAATAATGTAGTATGCAGGTGCTTTATTTATAAATTTATGATAATATACTTAATATTCCTATTTTATAATATATTATGAAACAAGTGTATAAGGAAGCTTTTAAAGCAAGTACGGCGAGTCGTGCTCTTAACGTCGCTAGTGCTTTAAAAGTATATTATGATACAAGTGTATAAGTAAGCTTTTAAAGCACGTACGACGAGTTTAAGAGCACAACGCGATACTGATATTTATTCCACATACGGATATATGGATAATTTTTCTTGTGTAAGACTCACGTCATTATCTTCCAAACTAAGAATTAACGAATACCATATCACCTGTCTTTGTCGCATACGTGTTTGCTTTATGTATCAAAATTCAACATTTGTCTAATAAGTGAATCTCTCTCACTGAACACATAAGAAAGGATCAAGTATCATCGTGTTATCAGTTTAGCCGAATAGATGGCAGCACCGAGTATTTACATTCTCATTATTCAGTGTAACAATTTCTAAATTGTTAGTAATTCTATATTATAATTTACTATAATGTTTTCGAACTTATCTGTAACGTCCAAATTTTCTTTCGCTGCTACGGATTTGATTAATACAAATCTAAGTAATGATGTGAAAGCTACCACACAAAAACTATACATCTATCTTATATTTTCGCGGAAATTTCTACCTATAATAAAGCTAAAATAAGTTTGAAACCTATAAAATTTAAACAAGCTTATAGAAAATGATAAATCAGACTACAATTTCTAGAGGTTTTTAGCTAATATCTATATAATTGTTAAGAATAGGAGGCAAAAAGATGCATTCAATATTTGTATTCAAAATAATATTGCTAGCATCTTTCATTTTGAACTTTTTTCGTAAGTGTTTTTAATTTTACTTCTGCTTTTGCAATTAAAAAAAATCAATTCAGTTCTTCGAATTTTCATGAACTTATAATTGCGAATATTTACTCAACCTACACTCTTCATCATGAGTTATTAAATATACGAATACATATCCATTTATCTATCCGAAGAAAATATTGAGAAAATGGTCTCGCCATAGATTTTTTTTATGGTTCCTGCACGGATGGGAAAGTAAAAATAATTAGACAGTTATAAGTACCATATTCTAATGGAAATCTTCATAATTTCTGTAGGTGCTCACGTTTCCCAAGAAATAATGTTCGTCCGCGCATAGTGGAAATAAATAACAAAGCTATAATATTCTGTCTACATTCCTATAAAATTTTTATGAATAATAAAGTTATCAGTAATAGTTTGTTGTTAAAAATGACAGAGGTAATTTTTAGGTCATATAAAAGCTAAACAAAATTTAAAACTCACTTGGGATTGGGAATATTCGGCTCGAACTATCAATCAATTTCAATCAAATTGACTTTATCCCAGTGAAATTTTAATTCACTCTTCAAATCTCATGTCAACGTTTGCAAATTGGAATTAAAATCGGTTTAATCCCCTGTAAATGTCACTTTTGTGTTAAATTATTATTCTACGTAAACCAGCCATACTTTTTATATTTTCCATAGTTTTTTCAATAAATCTAGAAATAAATATTTAATTTTTTTCATTTAATGTGATATTTATTGCATACTAATTTCATTTACAGCTTGAAATGTAACCTAGTTTCGGTCGTATCAATACAATTCCAGTAACAATAGTAATTGTTAATTAAATATTGTTTTTATGCATCAAAAAGAATTAATTATATACTTCTACGTATATAATTACTAGATAAATATTTGTTCTTTTCAAAATAATAATAAATATCATAACTCATATCATAACCTAATTAATAAATATACTCGTATTTGACAAATCTGAAAAATAATGCAGTCCGTTTTTACAACTATTTCTATTGAATATCACGTTTTTATATAGTTTGAAAATATGTGCTACAGAGATTACTATCTACTATTAATTTTTTTTTTGTGAAGATGTGAAGCGAACTAACTACTTAGGTCATATGCCGCCTCATGAGTGGATGATTGTGAAATTTTATGAATAACACAAATGCTCTTCAGTGGGAATCGAACCCACGATCTTTGGTATGCTAAGCTAATGAAAGATCGGCGTAGTAATTATTAAAGTTGTATTTAGGTAAATAAACAGATAAATGATTTTAATTATATAGAAGATAGTTATATTCCAATAGTAATATACGTAATTCTTTTTCTATGACCATACTTTTTGCCCGGTTTTATTATTAATAATAATAATTCATTTGACCATATAGGTACATATTTAAATTTTAATGATATATATTAGTCGTCAATTCTATTTTAAATTTTCGATTTTACAATCTATCTCTTTTTATATGCATAATATATTAATACTTAACGCGCACAATTTTATTAACGTCATAACATAACACTGAACAATATTAAAAATTACTCTTTGTTAGCGAGAAATGAAGTTCATGTTAACAATACCCATTACAAAATTTTGTTATAAATTAAAACATAAAAAATTTTCATGAGGCAATAATATTGCAAGACCAACAAATTACCATTCTAAGGTAATATGACATTTTTTAAAAGCATTCATTCCACCACTAGAAGATGAAAACTGTCATTAATAGTTCGTTTATAGAGCTTCTTAACGACACGTTTATAGTGCGTTTATAACCTTATATTATAAAATCCAAATAGAATAAAATATTTTTATGAATATACTATATTATTGTAGTATATATATATATATATATATATATATATATATATATATATATATATATATATATATATTATCCACGTAAGAAATATAGCTTTTAATGAACACTGAAATAATTTTCATTCAATTAAAATGATTATATTTACTTTTCTATCTATAATGGATGAATATCGGTTATACGTACTACTGTTCCAGATAAAATACACATGCAACATAGGATGTCAATACCAAATGAACTTTTATTCCCACTAACGATGTTTGCTAATGAAAAATAAATTCGAATAGTTACTAGGAACCATTATAGTTATAGTTTAAGAAATCTTTGAGATATGCTCTAAATTATTTCATGAACGTCCAAGACCAAATTCTTCCACAACTTATCAGTGTTTCCACCGTTTGACAAAACTTTTGAATGACAAACATAGAAACGTGACGTCACGTCATACAGTTTGGTCAAATGCTCTAAATAGAAACGTTTCTTTTTCTGTCATACATTTTGGTTCGACTTTTGTAGTTTTGACAGATCGAGTGACATTTGATAGCAGTAATGAATAAAGTAAGTATTTTAATAAGATTTTATTTAAACAATTACAATAAATTCGTCAAATAGCCTGGTTTGGAATATATTATTAAATAAATAAATTTAAAAAAATATTTTTTTCAACTGTATGTTAATGATATTGAAAAGAGAAATAAAATATAATTATTTTATAGGATACAAAATAAAGAGTGGTGTTCTCAATAGCATTGGTATGTTTCTGTTTAAAGAACTTCACCCCAGTGAAAAGAATGACCGTCTGACACACCTTCTTTTCATCATACATCAATCTGAATGATATGACGTCATCAAACATAGTTTGGCAAACAAAAATGAAGTATTCATTGACCGTGTGACAAGGGCTTTATGACGCATTTTATCTGAAACAGTTCAATGAGACATACCGGGTATCTACTTGTATAGGACATAGGAAAAACAATGTTAAAATTTCAGCAACAAAAACTGCATCAAAATGAGCTTAAATTTATTAATGTGATGCATTTCTGTCATGAGATAAACGTAAAATAAAATTTATAATTTTAGATATTTCCAGAGTGCCATGGTAAACAAAACATTAAAACAGTAATATTATTTCAGTTTGATAGATGACATTTGGCATTCTTTTAATGGTTATTGACTTGTTTAAATTATTTCGCAATAATCATGGGCACATTTACCATTTCGAATTGTGTTGTACGTATTTAGTCCTTAATATATAATCCTAAATCTTAAAATGTATCTACTGAAAAATTACGAAATTAGCACTTAACACAAGTTGGCGTTATACCATCGATATTAATGACAGATTAGTTAAATTATAACTAAGCTCAATGCTCTATTGTAACGCATCAGACTGTGGATCATAAGAATCTTAGTTCGATTCCCACAGGCGACAGTATCACTACTATTAACTTAACCCCTGTTGCTGCCTCTCTACTTACATCTTTGGGGATATACCTTAAAAGCTGGTATCTGTCCTTCGTGCGAAAATATATAACTTATCAAGATCTGTGCAAGCAAAGTACCACTCTCAATCTAGGGTAAAGGCGTGAAATATTAATATAATAATACATAATTACGCGCGATATGAAATTATAATATGAAATCTGTAATATAAAGTTCTACAGTGGACGCAGAAAAAAAGTAATATAACATAAGTAAACAGAAAATTGTATAAAAATGTTTCTGCCTATCAGATTACAAAGCAATATAAATGTCTCAATTTAATATCACTGTTCTTTAAGTATTTCGGGTCCATTATAAAAACCACTAAATTTTTGGGAAAATCTAAAACATTTACATAAATTTACGCCTCGTTCATTTGTTGTCGTAGCTAGTATTTATTTTAACACAACTTTAAGGACTAACATATTAATGGCAAGCATTATAATTGATTTTACTTTTGAAAGTCAAGTTCAGCAAAATGAAAAACTAATTACAATATATAAAGCTGCTTTTTCGAAGCACATTTTGACAGAGAATAAACGTGGACACAACCTCTGGAAAAACATCGTTGTATTCTGAGGAATCAATGAAATCCATCGATTCTACAAAATTTCGAGTGTCTCCGTTAAGTGCTGGACATCATCATCATTATATTTCACCACAATTCAAGATTCGCCAAGGAAGGTTATTGTACTGTCTTTGAACTCATTCTAAAAATAATCGTTTTTAACGTTGTCTGGCACGATATTTTTTCACGGTTTAAATATTTCTGTATTCGCTTTAATTTAATAATATATATTTATGACGTATTTTGATGTTCTTTATTTAATTAGTGCTTTCGTGTTCACGAAGCTAATAAAAATCGATTAAAATACCTACATTATTTACGGACTGATACAACGGAAAGTTCATGGCCGAGAATTAATAAGAAATGATATCAGAATCAATTTTTATGCCTACTTTCAGTTTTACGACTATTTCAATATAGATCGTTAGAATTGTATACATTGATATTTATTCTACTGTCGACAAATAAAATTTTCACATTAAAATTTCTCTTCCGCTAACATCGCTGGGGTTGTTATTTGACTTCACGTACTTTAGTTTATTTACTTTGTTATTGCCAATAAGAAAAGGGCTACATTCAACAATGGGTAGAACGATGTGATAATATATTTATTTATTTTATTCGGTGTTGGTGTTGGAGTTTCCTTAGCTGAGTGCTAAATTGTGTTTCTATCTATTATTTTTTGTAGAAATTAAACCTATCCCTTCAAAAATATTAATTACTTTATTCTATAATGGGAGACGAAAACTGGCGAATGAAGATTAACTCGTTAATTACATTTTCATCATTGCTAAAATACATTGTCATTGTCATCACATTATGTGAGTAATAAGTCAGTAATTTCAAAAATTATTTTTTATCCAAATTAACCCTAGTTTCATATAATTGTAAATAAGCTGTTAGGATGGAATTCCGTTTATATAGTAAAGAGTGTTATAAGAAAAATGTGTGAATTTGGGAGTCTAGCTCCCACAATTTGGGACAATGTGATATTAATTTTTATATATTTACGTAACCTATAATATGATAGGGGCTTTAATTCCTTGTCTATTTAACTAAAATAGAAAAACGGAAAATAATATTTTTGTAAGGGGTAAATAGCTCCGTGGTAACGCATCGGACTATGAATAGGTTTTCGTACTTTTCTTATAGCATTACTATTAAACATTTTTCTAACGTTTCTTTACTGCGTTTAGTGCCCTATTTATGTTTATACACCCGCGGAAGAGTAAAATAACGTATACCTGCTGCACAATCCGTATTCAGCTGACTTAAATTATCTTTTAAAGCAACATAAAGCCGGTTTAAATGTCAATGGTCAAATTTAACCATTAGGTTGACCCCAAGTTACTTTAAAAATTGCGTAAATGTACAATGAAAGGTGAAGCAATTTATTACATATATAATATCGAAGTTTTCATCTTAAATTATTGGGTTATTCAAAAACATTTAATTCCCCGACTTAATATTTTAAATTTTTAATTTAACGGTTTAAAAGGATACGTGTAGTGTTAGAATTCAGACGTAACTTTATCATTTTTATACTCATGTTTAGTAATGATATACTTTGCTTTTACTTAGACGTCTAAACAAGTATAGTGTTCTTTAAAGAATATCGTAATAAAAATTATTTTATAGATATCAATGTATGAATTATGAGGTCCTGAAACATTTTCGGTGTCAAGTTCACTCTAGTGGTTAATGTCACCCCATTTTACGGCACACATGTCATATTATAATACGATAAAATAAATAACAAAAATTTACGATTATATTTGTATTTTATTTACTTTTGGCTGAAAAATAAGAGTGCTTTGAACAGAAAACCATTGAAGCATAAACAATTTAAAAGTGGTGTTTCTACAATACTATTGAAATTGACACTATAAGCACGTAACAACAACAATAAACAAAGAAAGAGTGTTACATAATATATTTAGTTTATTAGTGACAAAGGGGTTGTATTTTTATTTAATTAAAAAATGATCATCGGCTACACGTATAGAGAAGAAGTTGTTATATTGTGCTGTTTTCACAGAGCAAAAAATATAAAACATAAAAAGAATGCAGTATCACAGCAACTGTTACAATTTTGTTTTGTTGCATGATTAGTTATAATTTGTAAACCCCTACATTATTGTTAAGAAAAATATTTTTGAACTTTTCTTAGCAAAAATATACGAAGTATTTCATTTAATAATGATGTGAATGTCTGTAGGTTCCCTAATTGCCATTGGCCAGTTCTTGAAATATTATCTGCAGATTCAATTTAGCAACATTTGTGGTCCAGGGGCGAGGAGTAAGTGTGAAAATATTTAACCTTGACCCTCAAATTTTAATGGTCTGTAGTAATTAACACGTGTGACTTCTTAACCGAGCTATTTTGAAGTTATTATATTACATGCAAAACACAAAAGACTATGACTAATTCATTTGTCAAATCGGTAACAACTGCAACGGTAGTAAGTTTTAGTTTTACGAGCATCCTGTTTAATGGTCCGCGTTCGTTAATGATATCGAGTAAACGTCGCGTGTAGATATTTTTTCGTGGCGTAATCATTGCAGCGAAAACACTGAAAACAATATAAGCATGCTATTTTATAACGTGAATAAAAACAGTTACCGCATGACCAATACTAAATTTTATTTCGTAATTTAATGTGGGAATAGGAATTATCGTATTTATATACAGTTTTATAGATAATAAAATATTATTTTATATGAAGTACCACAATATAGGTGAAATATTTCCAGTGTTGAGTGTTGAAATTGGAAATTATATTAAATAATAAAAATCTGATGTGGCCAGCACATAACCTCCCGCCCAATACTACTCTTAAACGGTACAAAATAGTATTTGATGATACAGAAACATACCTTCTTATTTGTTTATTTTCTATTTATATTTGAGAATTTTAATTTTCTTTCGTATATTTATTTAATTTTTTGACATATATTTCACTAAGAAAACAGCTTCACAATCACAATGACATGTGTCACATTTCGTAAAAAATTGAAAATTTTCCATGGTGTACTAGGAATGCAAGATTTGTGAAATCTAATTTCTTTATATTTTATTATCTCTAAATCTAATGAAAATTATTAAAATTAGTGTAATCAAAACAAATGTAGAATTAAATATTCTTCAACTTTCAAAATAACATAAATTGTTGAAAAAGGAAATTTAACCGTGTTTTTCATGAAAAACTGTTAAGGGCTTCAAGTAAACTGCTACTTCCGGTCGACCAATTTTATCCAAAATCTAATCAGCTCTTCATTTAAATATAAGAAGCAATAATTTAAAAAATTGTATTTTTTGGTATTATAGTATTTGAGTTATGCGAGACGAAAAAATTGCCACAGACTACACACACACACACATACATACATACATACATACATACATACATACATACATACATACATACATACATACATACATACAGACATCATCGCGAAAATAGTAAAATCGTATTGTAGGGACCCTAAAACGTGCTTATTCATTGAAAACTCACTACCCAATTTTCTGACCAAAAACAATACCTCCCTTACCTAGAGGTAGGCGGGAGGTAAAAATCTTTTTTATTTAGGTTTTGTGAACGATTGCATGGGTGAATAATGGGTTAGGTATTATTGATGGTTTCTAGCCTTAACGAATGATTCCAAATGTGAGGAATATACGAGCGTCTATAAATCGCACTATGAATACAGATGAGGCGAAAATAGTGTGCCAGGATAGGAATGTTTAGTGTTTAGTGGAGTTGGTTGATTCAGGTTTCGTGCTATACCACTGTGTCGGATATAGCGTGATGTTATGTGTTGTGCAAACAAAATCGATATTTTTTGTTTTCGCTCTTCATGAAGTACATTGTTCCCCGTTGAAATTCGTGCAGATTCCCATAATATGAAGCAAATCGGTCAATATTTAGAGGTCCATCAATTTTTCCTCAATTTTTTTCATATTGCGTAACATAAAACCATATTGCATTAATGCCAGATTTGAGCACGGAAATAAATAGTAAATAGTATCAAAAAATGCGTAAAACTTTTTTCAATTTTTAATGAAATGTGGTTGTTTTTCGCTGTGGTGTCCCTTTAATATCGAAGATTATCATGATTGGTGGGCAATTAGGGCTTCATTATTATTTTAAACAAAGCTATGTGATGCGGTTTTTAGGGCTTGCAAAAATGGATTTATTGTTTAATATTAACTTCAAACAATCAATGTGACTAATGAAACGTATCAAATACTTTGTTTTTAAAAGTATTTATTTGTTTCTGTGCGACCGATTGCTTCATATTTTAGAAACCTGCACGACTTTCAATGGGAAGCAATATATTTCATGATGGCAAAAAATATCGATTTTTGGCACAGTCTACAGGTTGTTTCAGACCATCCGTATCCCTACAATCCCTGGAATGTTAACAAATTTCTAATAAATATATTCGTAATATAAAAAAAATTAAAAAACTCTTTTACACAGATAAATTCAATTAGTAGACACGACATGAAACAATCAGTAAAAAAAAATATTTGTTTACTCTAACTGAAATATTTCATCAATTTATAAGAAAAAATGTATTTGTTAATTATATCAATTTTTTGAGAAACAACTGTATTTTTCAGTTAAGCGGCGCACAACTGACGGTTCTCAGTTAAAATAAATGAAAATTTAGTAGAATTGACTGACGGTCTCATTCAATTAACTAATAGTTATCAATCACGTTTTTGACTAGGTTTCTTATAATTTTTGTAAATGTTGCAATATGTATTAAAATATTATAATTTGTTTTTCTTAAAAAACGTAACTTAGATAACATTTTATGTTATAATAAAACAAAGGACGATTTAACTCACCTGTTTATTTTTAACGGCCTGTTAAAAATTTTAATCAATAACCGACGTCACTGAATAAAAATTGAAAATTTCATTTGATACATATAATTTTAATAGGCCGTTAAAAATTAACAGGTAAGTTACAGAATAGCCTTCATATTTAGTAAAAATTACTGAAGTAATCAGTTGTTTTGACTCAATTCTTCTGTTGCGCGCAAATTAACTGATTACTCAGATAAATTGACTGAATGGTACTCTTTTTTCTCAGTATATGCGCCAATACTAAATTTAGAATTGTACTCAAATTTGGAAAGGCATTTTATTGTTGAAATTTCTTCATTGGTTTTGTGGGGATTATTTTGAAATTTCAAAAGAATATTAAAGCAAATAGTTGCTAAATTTATGATCGAAAGTAAAGTATCTTATAAGTTCTAGTCCCAGAATTGCGGTAGTGTCGAGAATGAAGAAATGTTCTCGTTTAAAATATTCGGTACGTGACGAATCGAAACCCTGGCTGGTCTAACGTAGACGTCAGCAGCAAAATTTACTTGTATTCTAAATTTATAAAGCTTAATTACAATGTAAATATTTGAAGTATAATAATACATTGTTGTAAATATTTCAATACCCATGGACATTTTACTATCTATTAAAATTAGTTTAGGTGTATTATGTGTGAACGATAAATGAAATAGTTATGTTTTGTTTTCTATTTGTCAGTAACAGCCCGTTAAACAGACAATCTCTAACAAAACAATTAACTAGTTGGACATATTGTACGACAGTGGTGGTACTAGATGACCCGCACAATATAGTTGGCGGATTTAAACCGCGAACACATGAACTTGGACCAAAAATACAACTGAGTTCAAATGGTTTGAGTTGCACTATGTATGAAAAAATCTGGCGAGGTCACCAGACGAATTTCTTATACATATAAATAATTTGAATTGGATTGTTTTATAATTACACTTGACACATGATTGACATGAAGAGTAGAATATCATTTTATTTGTTTGTTCTCATAGCAAACTAATACTAATGAAATAAAATTTTGAACTCAAAATTGAAAGTAGAAAATTAGAAATATATTATTTATTCTCATCTTTCATTTAAAATATTTTCACAGCTAATTCCAAATTCTAAATAAACAGAATTGAATAATTTATTGTTTTATATTCAGTAAACGCTCATTCCTGGTTTTTAAATTATGATTAATATCTAATAAACTCTGCTAATTCTTATGAAATCTATAATACTGAACCCATTTTTTTCTGCTCCATTTATTCATCCGTATGTCCATGCAACTCTTCCTCCATCTATCTACCATTTTAACCATCCATTTATACATTTATTTATCCAGTCATATGGCCATTTATCTATCCATATACACAGACAACATTGAAAAAAATGGCCAAAATGCATTCAAGTGGCCTCAAAACACGTATCCCGAGAAAATCGTGCCATCGACTGATTTAATGATTTATATTACTCCTTAGCAATTAAAAAGAAATAGGGCAAGTGAATATTTAAATATTTCATTAAGTTGCTAGAAAATGCTACAGGAATATTTAAAATGATTCTGTAGAACTTTATTTTTATACTCTTAGCCTTAGAAATAATATTTGATCACACTTTTAACAACCTATGCGCTTTAATATTCACAAAAAACACTGACTTTTTTTAAATATCTACAGCAAAATCACTTTAAAAACAAGAAAATTTAATGGCTGAAAATTTGCTGAAGTTATTTATGATATAAGTGATAAAGTGACATTTTATGAGTAAATGGATATGTTTGTGAAACGAGGCAAAGTCGAGTGAAACAACCCCACGAACGAAATAAATAACTTTTAACACGTATATCATACAAAATTTTATCTACGATCTTCCTAGCGTATTAATAAATATTAAAAAATGTTGAATGATATTTTGACAGGTAGGGTTATATTTGTTGATTTATTGATACAAATCGTTGGCAACGTGTTAAAAGTAACAATGAAATCACTTTTAACACGTTGCAATGTTACATTTAACATTAGTGTTAAAAAGTGACACTTTTAACTTGGAAAGCAACCGATAAAAGGTCACTTTTAACAACGGTCGTAGATAAATTTTTTTTTTTTGACCAATTACATACGTATTACAGAGGCAAAATATAGAAAAATTCCCGTAACGTATTCATGAATATATGATAAAATATTGATCCTTATTGCTTTTATTTTTTGTGATATTTGGAAAATAGCTTAATAAAATATATTTACGGATCCATTATTTGGAAGAAAAAAATGTACTCATGATTGTTGCTTTTAGGTAACGTTCCTCGTTAAATTGAATGACAAAATCTCTCGCCTTGTCTGGAAACAATCTTTCGAAATACAAATTTTTATTACTATCATTATTGTTAATATATTACTATTGTTAAAAATTTAATTCCAATTAAAATTATTTTATTCGTTACAAAAAGCATTGTACACAAATACTGCGGGAAGACATCATCTACGTAAAAGCAAGTCTCCCCATGTAAATAATTATTCTTCGGTTACAATAACGAACTGTTATGTTCATGTGATTTGCTACGTACATGATTGGGCCGGGGACGCCTATCGAGAACGAAGAGCTCACATCGCGGCGTCAAAATCCGATGTGAACCAGTGCCGATGGCATGATGGCAAGTGGCGAGAACGGTTTAAAATTGTCAACGCGCGTTCAGGAGTACGAAAACCGAGCCAACAGTGATGTCACCCGATGTACAGAAATACAATTCCTTTCAACTTATCGTGCTCAGTGGCGCAGCGGCGAGTGTAGTCGACTGTATGATACACGGAGACACGATGTCGAAGGTTTGTGGTATTGAAAGTGATATTTGGAAGATGTTGTGGATGAAAGAAATAGATTTGTATATGTTACAAGTACTTACTTCACACTTGCTTGCAGTCGCACGTGCCAGGAATGCCACATGTACATATAGTTAACTTTTTACTTACTTATACAGGGTGTTTCAGTACTAGTGTAACAAACTTTAACAGCTTATTCCTGAGGTCATTTTGAGCCAAAAATGTCATATGAATATATGTCCTATTCCTTCTAGTTACCAAAATACAAAAGGTTGAAGTTCTACAAATAACACGAAATTTTCTAATTTTTGTAATCAAGGTACTTTCGGAAAACAAGAGTTTTATTGAAAAGTCATACCTTATTTGTCTTAATTAATTTTATTTATTAATATTAACGAATACAATTTAGAGAACAAAACACACAATGACACAATTAAATAGACAAATAAATAAATTCTAAATACAGAACAACATAACAACATGCAAAGGTTGGCGTCTGTTTGGGTATCTGTCTTGATATTCTCTAGACGCGTAATAGGTATTACCATTACATAATCCATAAATAAAAATCATATCTGCATATTCAGCAGTACTAGAACTATCTATTATGAAACAAAAATACAATCAAAAGTACAACAATTTTTAATTAAGACCAATAAGGTATGACTTTTCAATAAAACTCTTGTTTTCCGAAAGTACCTTGATTACAAAAATTAGAAAATTTCGTGTTATTTGTAGAACTTCAACCTCTTGTATTTTGGTAACTAGAAGGAATAGGACATATATTCATATCACATTTTTGGCTCAAAATGACCTTAGGAATAAGCTGTTAAAGTTTGTTACACTAGTCCTGAAACACCCTGTATGTAGGTTATAACGTTATAATAACAGGAATCGTGAAAAGAGTATTAATGTTTTGACCATTATCTAAATGACGTCAGCATGTATGGATGAATGAGTGCTCGTATGTTCAATAACTCGTTCTACGAGAAACAATAAAAGAAATTTTTTTAGTCATAATTTTAAAGACGGAAGAAGAAATAATATTTAGAATGGAAATGTTGGTTGTAATGTTCTTTTATTTGCTTTTGAAAGAAATGAATAACATGTTCATTAATATATTTAAATTATTATAGATCTGAGAACAAATAAGTAACTGAATCATCTATTTTATATGGCATCTATGTATCAGATGCAATTATTAAATAATCCAATTCAAATTTATATGTATAAGAAAATCTTGTGGGATTTATTCCAGATTTTTAGTTCTGTCTTTGATGATGTCCACTTGTGGAGAGAACACCATAGTTTCACAAGTGACACTTCATTGGTCACTTAATTTTTTCTTCTTCTTTCTTTATTAGACTATCACTTGAGCTTTTTTCACATTGTAATGGTGTATCCTTGGATGTCTATCCAGCTTTCATTCCACCGTTGTGGTGGTCGCCCTGGGGGTCCCTTAGTGGATAAATTGAAGCCTGTATTTATTTTATTAGTTTATCGTCTCTAGCCATATGTCTATATGTTCATCCCATACTTTCTTTTCTTTGTAAATTGACAATGTCGGTATTATGACATTGTTCTTCTTCTTCCTGATTTATTACTATTGTTTTTCCCACTATTCTTCTTAGTGTGGTCATTTTTGCTGTCCTCATAAGTTGTTTAGTTTTGGTATTATCAGTACAGAACATAGTTCCAGACGTCATTGTTGGTCTTATTAATTGTTGTCCTATATTGGTATCTTCATTTTACTATCAGTTGTCATGTATTTATTCGTACAGATTATAGGTATCTTTGAGAAGCGTTATATTTTTAACCCTATAAATAAAAATATAGTTGTTTCTGAGAAAGTTGGGTACCTCTACTCTAGCGTAATTAAGGCGCATATAGAATAAGATTTATTGCGAGTCATGTTGGTTTTAAGTTCCAGTGCGTTGAAACGCAAGTATGTAGTTAGAAATGCAAATACCTACATAGCTGTTATGATGACAGTACATCGTTAGCAGTTAAACTCATTTTTAAACTTGCAAATATAGTAATCTGTAGCCTATTTCACATTATACTTTTTTTGGTTAGGAACTTGAAAGATGTTATGAAACTTTTTATATTTAGAACACTAATTTCTATATAACACTAGAATGGGCACAGGCCATATTCTACCATGTGACAGCGTTCCCAATTGAACGGGTGAAATTGAGGTTTTGTAACATACCGCGCTCGCCACCACCCCTTTCAAATCATACCGATCATCTAACATTCCTCGCTGTCTCTACACCGCGCTCGCCACCACCTCGCTTCATGTCATACCTATCATCTAACATTATTAAATATTTGTGTCACAAAAACACAATTTTGACCATCATGGCGCGTTCAATTAGGAACGCACCGTAGCGGCTTAAGCCCAGAAATCAGTGATCTAGAATCACAACTACCTTTTGTAGAAGTTACAAGGTCATTTGTCAAGTAACGCTGCCAATCCAACAACAAAATACAGTTTTTACCGAGGTTTTGACGTTTTGAGTGTTGTTTTTGTAAAATGAATAGAACATAAAATAAATTGAAAAAACAATTAAATATTATTAAAATATATGAAATAAATAAAGCTCCGTGGTAACGCGTCGGACTGGGAATCGTAAGATCCTTAGTGCGAATCCCACAGCTGACAGTTGCCAATTTAAATTTACCCGTGTGGTTCCCCCTCCCCCCTCCAAATCGGCAAAAAAATTATGTTTTCAACTCAGCATCAATAATGGTTTATAGCTTCGGCAGCATTCTCCTGTAAATCTGGTATTTTGATGGCAAGTTAAACAAATTATTAGTTTTTGTACCCATTGTCACTAAGATTATTGAAATATATTCTTAAATATATAATTTAGTTTTTCTCAAAATTAGAAGCATGCACAAGGAAAGTGCAAATTACATTTTATACTCTAAAGATTTTTGCTAACATTTTTCATTTGAAACATTTCCTCACAGCTGAGTCTATTTTTGAAAAAAATGGAATTTATTGTTTTGTGTGTGCAGTAAACTTCCTCTTCTGGTTATTCAATTTCATAAAAAATCATCTCAGCTCTTCATTTTATCATGAATAATCCCAAGTGTCGTTTACATATCTTGTTTCGTTCATGAGATTTTGCGCACACGGACATGCATTCCTCCATCCTCACACACAGACATCATTAAGAAATTGGTCTTAACGGATTTAGTAGACGTCAAAAATAGACATTTTTCAACTATTGCGTTGTTTTTTCAAAATGCACAGGTTAGCAGATTTAAACGACAATATCAAAATTTAATTGTTCTTTAACATGCTGTAATTCGGAAATGGTGATAGTAACAGAAAAATATTTTTAACAACAAATGTAGATAATACTATTTGAAACTTTATTATAATAATAAAAATTATCATTATACCATAATATACTGAGATATTTCAAAATAACTTGATAGGGCTTCAAGTAAACTACCTATTCCGATTATTCAATTATCACCAAAAACTAATCAGCTCTTTCCAAATGGATACAATTGATATTATATAAAATATAAAAATTTTCAGTTTAGTAGTTTTTGAGAAACCGTAACTCCAGAGATCCACACAGACTGACCGACAGACAAACATACACACAGACATCATCGCGAAACTATTCAAATCGTATTTTAGGGACCCTAAAACTGAAAACTCACTACCGAATTTTTAGCATGATTCCTATATTTCTCTTATAGGATATGGCGGGAGGTAAAAAAGAACTTGTTTTCAAAAACTATATGTATAATTTTGTGCATGAAATGTCTTTAAGGAGGGGAGTTGCCCTCCCCCTTCCCACCACCAAAGATTGTAATGGAATGGTAACTATAAGGGTAAGGTTAAAATGACAATTTCCGGCTATGGGATTCGAACTGAGGATCTGCATGATCCATAGTCCGTTGCGTTACCACGGAGCTACATATAAATATATCTCAATAGAACAATAACTCGAATTCATTACTTATGATTTTTAAGAGTGCATTAATCTTTATTAAGATATTTTGTAATAAAGAGATACAGTCAGATAAAAATATTTGGTGTGGAGAGCGACGCACATGGGTATAGCTAAAATAAATATTGTACAAATTTAATTATATTGATACGTGCCCCCGGAAAATAAAAGTCGCACTGCAATGGTTAATGTGCAGAGTGTGTAAATGTAGAGTAAATACGGTGTACGATATTTGGCATCATTCGTCGTTTGCATTACCACTCCCCGCACGTTTTGTGATGTGTGAAAATTTCATGGAACACGCTACACATTACACAGACATCGTTAGTCATATAAAGACGACAACGACAACACATTGCCATTGTAACATACCAGTACAGAATGAAATGGCATGATTCCTGCTGTGAGAGCTGTGTAGCATGTATTGTGCCCGGCGTTAGCATTTTGTAATTACGTTTGCAAAATCTATAATAGTATTTACTGTACAGTCAAATGACACACGGATAATTATTGTAGTACTGTGAATAGAGATAAAATGCTCACCGCTGCTAGGAAGCCTTGCTACATCAACTTTTAACAAAAAATTCAACCGTGTGGTATCGGTTTCACTACAAAATTATACTGCATTTCCGGCCGTGAAGAGTTTTTCATTATAGCAAATGGTTCAAAGGAGAAAGGCTATATTTAAATAGTATGTACAACCTATAATACTACATATTTTTATATGGTTCACATCATCAATAAATACCAACATAATAGATATGCCATATCTTAATTTATTTTGAGGTAAAACAAACTCTTAAAATACGTATATAGAAGGGGTTCTATGAACTGTTCATTAATGGAAAATAATCATTTCAGTAAAATTTAGTTTTTATATAGCACATACAAAATATAAAAAAGTCAAATAAATATTGTAACTAATATTATTACATCTTTTTGAATATATAAAATTTGCGGTATTTAATGAGATATATCCAAGCAACCGAATATGCCTTCAAGTAAACTATCAGTTCCGGGTGATGAATTATTACCGAAATCTGAAGAACTGAACTGAACCGAATTCAAAATATGAAATTTGAAAACAATACATACTTTCTTGAAATATCTCACACATAGTGGAGGTTAAATTAAATAAATGCCATATACTACCTTTTATTGAACAAGGATCAAAAGATGTTTTGAAAATTCGCAAAATAAAATTGCACTAGAAACAAGTTAATTTGTAACGAAGTACAAATTAAAATGACAGTAAATTGCAAATTTCATGTAAAGTCCAATTAATACTGTGTATTCTTCAAAACATGTTGCTTATCCTTAATTCTTTTATATCATGTACTATGTGTCATTTAATCATTTTCTGAAAATTTTGAAATACCGATTTCTTATACTTCTGGAATCTAGATAAAGAGGTAAATTTTTTAGATTGTCAGCAATTGTAAAAGCACTGTTTTTTTGTTGTCCAGCAGTACTCGTATATATAAAATCCTAGAGATGCCCGAAGAAAGATTTTAAAATATTTTTCCATAAGTGGTATATTTTATGAATAAGTGTATAATAAAATGACGTCATGAGGTATTACCACGTGTAAAATTTAAATGATTTATGCCCGATTGCACCAACATTAGTTAATTTTAAACTTGGTTTAAATAAATAAAAGCAGTAATTGACATTGATGTCAAAAATTAGATACGCTTTTATTTATTTAAACCAAGTTTAAAATTTAACTAACGTTGGTGCAACCGGGCATTAGACAAAGTGATATTTAATAGGTATTTATTTTATGTACATGGACTAATTAGATTTGAAATATTTAAACCATATTTCAATAATAACACAAATAATATGTACTTACGATATTTTGTTAGGAACATTTGTTGTGAAATGCATACTGAAATGCGTCAGTACAACATATAAAAAAAAAACTATTACTATATTTAGCTTAATCATTTTATATAATTTAAATATGTATTTCAAAAACCAACATATAAATATGCAGCTGAATCTAAAGACTTAATAAACTGAAATTATTATTAAAAACAAGTTAATTTGTAATGTAAATACACCTGTTATCTGAAAAATAAGTATGAAAAATTCCATTCTCTGGCGATTGCCAAACAAAAATATTGTGTTCAATTATGACTACTCTCTTCTGAAAATCTGTGTACTCGTATCTGCTTTTCAGAATGCTAAAAATATTTCAATAAACAAATAACTAACGGAAATTCTAAAACTAAAAATAACATTAAAGCATTTTTGTAATAAATTTTTCATTCATAAGTCTCAGTTACGACTCCTGCATTTATTTATTGACTTAGGGTTAACTGATTTCACTGATTTGAGATAATGCACTAAATTAATTTTGATAAATGTGTGGGAATATTTTACGTGAAATTTTCGTAAGTTATAGTCACCGCGCATCTGTTTTTATATGTTACGTTTCTCTATGAGTCTTTGATAAAAATAATCTACTGGGCCCTAGTTTCAAAAATCTGAAAATAACATCATTCTTCACGCAAATAGAATAGAAAATTATTTCATTTCAAAACTATTATATCTTAGTAGACAAATTACAATCTAATTAAACAACAATGGGAAAATAAAACGTAAGGTTTTTCTCTCAAAATATACTGGGTATTTCCTCTACGTGCCTTTCCATTGTGATTTCAAGAACTATAAAAGTTACAACTACAGTTAAATAGTTGTCACATTAGTAGGCCATTTCATTGTTCATTTCGTTTGTGCTTAATAATGTAGATTCCACTGGGTATGACGAAATTATTCGATTGACCGTTTTCGTTAGATACTTTTGATTATTAAATGGTTTCAGACATAAAAAAATGTTTCAATAATATATGCAACGATTTACAACAATATTTGTTTCTGTCAGTTTCGGAGTTGCGATACAAAATAATTTTTGTAATTGAAACTAGAAGATAAAAATATATTAAATAAATAGCATATTTGTGCTGTTTATTAAGATACTTAGCATGGCATGTTTCTGGAACTCATCATATTTTATCATTGTTGAAGCATATTGTTCCACAGATTAATTTTTTTATAATTACCATCATAGTAAAAGTATAATTATGGGTTTCTTGATTAATACGTGAATTAATTGTTCCTATAAAAAATATTGTTTATAATGCTTGATTGTATTTAAAAGAGAAATAATAACTTGTTTAATAAAGATATTTTAAATGTTGTAAAGACAACCATTTAAAAATAATTATAATTATTTAAACAAATTGCAGAATTTATAATTTTACCTAAATGGCAAGTGCAAATAATTTAAGTATCAACTATTGTAAATTGTAGTTCTTCAATATTAGTAAATATTTTATTTACTCTTTAATAGTTAATGTGTTAATATTTTTGTAAATTAGATTCACAAATTAAAATTACTATATAATAATCGGACATTTATTTTAGTATAGTTTGAAGAATATTATGTGTAATATTTAAACGTATTTTATTTATAAGTTTTGTTTGTTTCCTTAACACATGAACTAAATTATAGTGATAAGTCCAACCGCAAATTTATCACGAAAGAAAAATCAGGTACTTTAACAAAAGTACACGTTGTTCTTGTTTTGTACAAAAAGTAGGTTGGTACTTTCAGTAAACTGGGTCAGGACTTATGTTCCAAGTTTTTTCCTTAAACTATGTTCTGACACATTATACCTACAACTATTATATCATTTGACTTTGTTGTTATATTTTCATAAAACTTTAAAACTTAGAACATTTATTGTTCTCAAGTTATTAAGCAGTGTAAAATTATAAATGTAAATCCGTTTAAAATATAGTATTGTTTACAAAAATGAAATCAATTAATTTTAAATATAAAGAACTATAGTTATTTTACAGACCATAAACAATACCTTGAATACGACCTATGAGTATACATATTTAAGAGTTTAGTGTTGTTTATTTTTTATACCTGATATCTCTTAATAACCTAAAAAATGGATTGCAATTAATGCACCTTAAATGTGTTCTCGGTATTAAGCAATTTTAATAGTATCACAGCAAGAACTAATTAACAATTATGAATCAAAATCACCCATACAGTAACTATGTTTCTAGTGCAATTATTTCAATAGAGTTGTCGATAGAAATAGAAAAATGGCGAGATGATTTATTTTTTATGATTTATTCATTATTTTCAATTACCTATTATTAATTTAGTTTGTGGTATTTTATCTGTTATATTAGAATATTTTTTATTTTTGATGACGCACTGATTTAATCGTCTCATAATTGAGATATTTATATGTATAATTTCAAATAAATAAATAATTTTGACTTTGTGAATTAAGTAAGAGATATAAAAAAATTGTGGTGTGATCTGCAAGTGGCTGATATGTATTCGTTCATTCATTTCTTATGCCAAGTATTTGTATCCTTGCATATTTTATTTACTTCATCCGCATTCACAAGTTGTTTTGAGTACATATGACCTCAGTATTAACTGCTACTTGACACTTCTGAAGTGACTTCTAGGAAAATTTAGCATTATTTTTAACAAATGATTATTTAAAATTATATCTAGATTATAACGTTAAACAGAAAGTATGAAATACGATTAGCATCTATTATTTATATTTTGTGCTTTATCATTTAGACATGTTTAAATATACATCATTCTAAGCTGTGATGAAAGCAGTAATTATTTATTTGAATACTCATTAATTGTTAGATTTGGTGTTTAAAATTTGCGTGTCTTTAAAATTAATTATAGAACAAATGTTGGCTTGAGAGATGGAATAATAAATAATAAATATACAAACAAATTATCTAAATTTAAGTTTGTACCCATCTATTTTATAATTAGGATTTATAATTAATGGGGAAAGCACTTAAATATATTTAGTGGAGTGATAATCCACTCCCATTAAAAACATGTTTATAAATTAGTTTATTTGTAAACTTGATTCGAAAAATAAATAAAACTGTAATCTGTATCTACAGTAGAGGAGACTAGGAACGCAAGAAACAGTTTTGCTTTTATCAACCATAGCGACTTTACTATATGACGAATTTTTAAAACAAACCCATCAAATCAAAGGGTGTTTATCGATCTTTAATTAGATAAAATATTATTTACCAGGTGCAACAGTTACCCTGCTAAAGCAATCCAAACAAAAGTCTGTTCTTGTTTCAACTGACCCCAGTACAGTGGTCGTTTTTTTTGGCACACAGGATTAAAAATTTGTTTTCAGTTAAACCGGCATATGGATAGCTTGTTTTTTTAGCATTAATTTCCTGGGCTGTGGGAAATTGCGAGAAAACTTTTGATAGCGTTTCACTCGTCTTACCTTGTCGAAAAAAGTTTTAGTGTCGTTACAAAACTATTAACAAAAAAGGAGCAGATTTAACATCACAGAACGTAGAAATTTGCGGTTTTTCCTTAAAAAATTGAGGCCAAATATTGATAATTTTCTGTCAATCCATCAAGTAGGTACATCCCTCTCATTAATATTTTATTTTAATTGTTGATTTGCATTGTTGAAGTTACGGTATGTTATTAATGTTTAATTTTAAAGTCTGTAATCATATTATTTTAATAAATAGAATACAAGAAAATATAATTATATTTTTTTACGAGTTTTGGGAATATGGTAGAAATGTAGCAGCAGTCTACCGAAACTAGTGAAATTTTGAAAGTCTACGAGAAAAAAAAGTTTGGGAACCTCTGGTCTAAATGAATGTACGATCTGCAATATGCACAAATTTAAAAATCTTTATCATTTCTTCCTGGAATGCCCTTTATATACCTTTACAGAACTTCATACCTTCTTGCGTTTCTTAATACTACAGGTTTAACAATAGAAAATTATTCATGTATGTTTAAAAATCTAAATAATCTTCAAATAGACAAAATATTCTATTACACCATCAACTCCCTGAAACTTAAAAGTTTTTGTATTGGTGAATAAAATAATAACATATGTACCTAAACTCAGACGGGTTTTATCCCAATGGAAAAGTCACTTGCACAAACGTAAAATACATACATACCGGGACCCCAATTCTGTAACTTAGAGCTAAGAGCCAGCTCTACAACTATGACGTCAGAGCAACAGTGACTGTCTCCATCTTCCAAAATACGAACTGTCTCTACCCTAGGAATTTTGTAGTGCTTAAGTTTTTAGTTGAAAAAATCTATATTGGCAGCAATGTTGTTATACTAAAACTAAATATTACACACTAAACAAAATCTATAAATATAAGCCCGAAAAAAGATAAATTAATTAAAATGTAATAATTAAAGAATAAAACTAAACAAAAAAAATCTATAAACTAAATACGTAAAAATGATAAATATACTACAAAAAAATTACAAAAAATACTATAAACTAAACCGTAAAATTAATAAAACTATAATAAAAGATAGTATAAAGATGAACTAAAATTACAAACAAAATGATAATTAAAAATACAAAAAAAATGAAATACGAAAACTAACCAAAAACCACGTTCTTCTACAAATGTCAAGATAAAGCTAGCTTTACGAAACTGAAACACCTCCCGAGGTAGCTCTCCGGCGTTCGAAACACAAAGACTGATATGACGTCATATACCCCTGTTTCCAATCGTCTCCGCTAGGCACCACCACTGAATATAGAAACATTGCCGGTGTAAAGCTAGCTCTAAAGTTACAGAATAGGGGTCCATATTGAAAAGTGAAACGTAGGCGTTTAACATGGTAAATCAGCTTTTCCGTTCACATTGCTTCCCTAATTATTTTAGACAAAAATGTTTGAAATAAATGTTGTTAAGCATGAAATTCTACATCCGGATCAGTAAACAAAATTCATTTTGATTGCTTCATAACTGCAGAAATTAAATTAGAAAATTCACGGAATTGCGAATTTATAGTAACAGCCATGGAATTAAAAAAGGATCAGTTATCTGGCTAGCACGGTCACCAGATTTAAATCCGTGCGATATTTTTGTTTATGTTTATTAAAAAGATAATCAGAATGTAGAAGAACTTAAAAACACAAGAATTGTAGAAAATAAATAATCGACAATTAAGGAGTGTTCGACAAAGCTTCTACAACAGATTGGGTTATTGTTTAGCTCAAAACGGTGGACTATTTGAACATCTATTATAATTTAAGAATATTTAGTTTCTTGTTGTTATTTTTTTTAAATTTTATTTGTTACATTGAATAATTTGTTAAACATTTATAACAACCTACCTAAAATATTCATTATTCTTATAATAAACATTATGCAGATTTTGACAATCTATTATTTTGAAATTGACGTTTAAAACGTTACGCATTTGTTCATCTCTTGTTTTTAATTCCATGGCTGTTACTATGAATTCGCAATTCCGTGAATTTTCTAATTTAATTTCTGCAGTTATGAAGCAATCAAAATTGATTTTTGTTTACTGATCCGGATGTAGAATTTTAAGCTTAACAACATTTATTTGGAACATTTTTGTTTAAAATAATTAGGGAAGCAATGCGAACGGAAAAACTGATTTACCGTGTTAAACGCCTATGTTTCACTTTTCAATATACACCCGGTATACATATATGCACACAATGTATTCTTTTTATTTATTTATTTTTTATTGTTTATATCTAGTATTGTATTAAAATATAATTATTATGTACGGTAATATCATTCTTGTAATAAGTGTAATAGTTAAAATACAGTAAATATATTATTATTATAATTATTAATATTTTGGAATGAAAAGTATGCTATAATATTTATTCGAATTTAATATGAATATATTCACTAAATTATTATATTTTTAAAATTACCCATTTTGGCTGTACCACTCTACATTTGCTGATATATTTTTAAGCGTGTATTGTGGTTACCAGCCCTCACGGCATGGCCCTCAGGGATGCTAATAGAGGGGGAAATAGTGGTATAAAGTTACAATGGCAAATGTCGACTAGGGGATTCGAAACGACGGTCAATGTTCCAAAGTCCAATGCATAACCATGGAGCTATTTAGGGATATATCTTTAAAATATTCTGTATAAATAATAACAATTTCATAAATATTTCCATATCGTAAGTACGAAGTTAGGTACCCTTAAAACGCAGTCAAAACTTGAAAATGCTATTTTAAAGGTAAATTTAAATTACGTTAATTGCAATTATTTTGTGAGTAAACAGCCGCAGCCTAGGGTTATATTTTAAACAATCCCGCAAACTTTTCAAACTTAATCTTCAAAATTAGCAAAGTTTAATAGCTGAGTTAACATATCTAAAGAGCAAAGAGTACTTCAGCGTCTTTGTAAATATTTAAATAAAAATTTGCTTATAAATGAGAGAAGTTCATGATATACCTTACATAATAGGCATCGGTTCTTCTTTCTTGTAGACTTGTCACCTGTACAAGAAAACATAATTTTATGCCGCGGCAAGTTTGAAAATGAGTTACTTTTTTTAAACTAATAATGATGATTTTGCAGAAAAATCATGGCGACAAATATGCGAAAATAACACGAGGTGTAAATATATAGGTCATAGCGAGGAACTTGACGAATATTTAAGAGTTCTTTTATAAATAATGGAATAATGTTGCAGCACTTTTTAAAGTTGCTTAGAATTGTAAGATTTCATCGCATAAATTATGAAAATAGAATTCAAGAATGTTTGTTTTGGCAAATTAAAACATGTAAATAATGTTAATTTATTTATTTGTTAGCACCACGCGAGTAATTAGAAATGAAAATAAATTAATTCAATTAAGAGAAAATAGCACAATATGTTATTGAAATGTTACTAATGCAGTGCTGTTGACTGAAAGTTTTAATTAATCACTATGTGTGAATATAATTAAACCAGTATTAAAGCAAAACCATTTCAGAGTACTTGCATTTATTTCGGAAATTTTAATTAATTATAAATATTTAAATATAGCTGTAATGACGGTAGTAGCATAATTAAGATTTAAATTTCTGAAATAAATTTTTTGCTCCTCTCCACTAATTTTGAAAAATGACCTATACAGGGTGTTCAATTTAAGTGTGCCACCATTGCTATCTCGAGAACTATAAGAGCTACAAGTTTGGTTAAATTAGCAAACAATTTCTATTTTATAAGACTATTTTAATGAGCTTAAAAAATATTTTTTTAACCAGTAGTTCTCAAAATATGGGGTGCAACTTTCTTATTTTAAATGGCAACCTATATTTTTTATTTGCTTATTCGATTCAGTATTTTTTTCTGAATTCAATGATATTCACATGTAATGACGAAATAATACAAAATATTTGAGAAAAATGGAAAATTAGAAATGTACCATTTTTATTTAAATATGCCCGTACAAAGTTTGCCATGGAAGAAAACCAATAAATTCTTGTTTCTCTCATTTTAATTCTCTTATAATATAGAAATTGTTTACTAATTTAACCGATCTCGTAGCTCTTATAGTTCTCGAGATAGCAATGGTGGCACACTTAAATTGAACAACCTGTATAATTTTAATTAATATTAATAGGTGTAAATGTTAATTACTGTACAACAATACTTTAATATCAGTACAAGCATGAATAAATTAATAGTATATTATACCAAGGTTGAGAAGATGCTCATTGTTTACCCAGCCCTAAGATCGTCTCCCAAGGGTGTAGTAGGCAGAAATAAAATTCTTTGTTATTATTACCTGACATTTCATTTTGGTAACTGGTAACAATGTTTGAAGAAATGATACGGAAAATTATAAAAGCGGTACAACATGCTTTAAAGAATGTAGTCTAACAAAAATAATGACTAAAATCTCCGAAAATATGCTTTTAGTATAATTCCAGGAAAAAGACATAATAATACGGCTTTAAGTTTTGTGGACCACATTGTCAATGTTAAAATCGACCACGATATTTCAGTAAAAGAGAATACAGATGTTTCAAAATATTTAGTTGTATTTTAAAAGTGCCAGAATAATTCATGCAAGCCGAAGTAAACAAAACGCTGTAATAAATAAATCTAAATCTGTTTTCTGGATGGAATATTAAGTATGTTTCGTTTTTGTTTAATTTTTCATAAGTATAATAAAATTTTTCTAATAAATATAGATATTAATTATATTGTTATATCTTGAAACACTAACATTGATCCTTACTGCATGAATTTTTAAATTCTGAACTGAAACCGAAACTTTGGTCGGATTTAGTTAAAATCAACAGCAATATAAAAAAGAAAATAGTATTGAAATTCCTATACATCACATTTCGATTTTATATTCTTCAAGATTCAAGGCCGATAGACAAGAATAATATATTTCCATATGTATTATGTATAGATATCTCGATAAAAAAAATGTATCTAATAAAACTGTTAAAGAAAGTATAATTACATTGTTATAACGGATTAAAAATTTGCATTTCACATAATTTTCTGGTTAAGGCAGTTATGCTAAATAAAGTAAAATTTCTATATGTTTGTTATTTTAAAAGAACATAATTTTTAGATATTCACAATTAAAGATAGGACGTATACCTGAACAAGTTTAAAGTGTATATTGTTATGCGCATGATGTCAATCTTTCCACACATGATAGTGAGTTTATAGACATGACAACTTACAGCGCAACGTAAATGAATCCTACTATATGTAGCGTGTACTTGCTGACGTCGAGGGCAATATACTGTGCGCAAAGTTAATTCGTTTTAGCTTCACTTCTTAATAGAACGGTTTTAGCGCTTTCAGTAGTGAATTTAGCTACGTCTAGTAAAAGGTCGCACTAAGTAGATTCTTAATTTCAATTGAAAAGCGGTATAGTTTTTGCACTTACAAACCGCAATGGGAGTGAACGAAATAAATAATGGAGCAAATATCAACAACAAAGTTGCATTTATAACACTGTTTCTTTTACATTTATATCTGTTTAATCTTGAGACAATCTTATGCTAATGAAATGTGAGCTTCGTCTGAAAGTCAAATCGAAATTTCGTTGTAAGCAGTATTCGCCTGACAGAATATTTATATAATTTGTAGTCGACGATATGACGAATATTTTTAATATAGGCATACAGGATGTCCCATAACTTCAGGGCATATAGTTCTTAATGTAATGAATACGGAACAAAAATATTTTTTTCAAAATTACTATAATTAAGGGTAGTTCACTTAAGAAGAACATTTTTTGTACTCCTGGATACTATAATATTTGGAATAGTGAAATTAGTTATAACTATTACATAAAATAATTTAACAATGATATTAATTTATGCAATTACGTAAATCTTTATCACACCAATTATGTTTGGGAGATGTATATGTAATGAAAAAAATCAAATTATTAACTTTATTTTTACAAAAATTGTTCAAAATTATTTCCATTACCAGCTAAACATAATGCAGCTCGTTCAATTAAAAAAATTGAACAAGCCCGATGAATTGCATTCTCTTGTCTTGTCTCTTGTCTTTCAGCACAATTTTCAACTCGTTGCCGTAATTCTTCAAGGGTGCCTCTTGATTATCATAGACGAGGTATTTAAAATTACCTCACAAATAAAAATCTAACGGATTGAAATCCGGGGATCTAGGGGGCCAAGACGCGGGACCTCCTCGACCAATCCACCTGTCCTCAAATACTCTGTCAAGATGATGTCTGCCATTTCTAGCAAAATGTTGCGGCGCCGTCATGCATAAACCATGCATTTTGACGTACATTAAGAGGAATATCTTCTAATAATTCAGGCAAATTATTCTGCAAAAATTGTAAATAATTATTCCCAGACATTCTGTGAGGAAGTATGTATGGTCCCAGTAACGATCCGTTTACCATCCCAGCCCAAACATTTAGTGTAAATTGTGCTGAAAATGACTCCTGACAGCAGCATGTGGTTTTTCTTCGGCCCAGTATTGACAGTTGTGAATATTATGTATACCATTACGAGTAAATATCGCTTCGTCGGAAAATATTACTTTTAACGTAAAATTGCCATCCTGAGCATGTTGGTTTAGAAGCCATTCACAAAACCTTACTCGAGAGTAATGATCGGGTTCAATTGACGCATGGATCCGTTGCAAATGATAAGGATGTAAATTATTATTCGTTAAAATTCTCCAAATTGTCATTCGTGGTACACCTGGTAGTTGACGAGATATTCTCCTTATGCTGATTGTTGGATCATTGCGCGCCAAATCTAAGACAGCATTTTCAACATTTACTGGTCGAGCCCCGCCGTCTCTACCCCGATTAGGTTGCAAAGAACCAGTGTCGCGAAGGCGTTGAGTAAGTCTTACAAATATGCGAGAATTCGGATGCCGTCGTCCTGGGAAACGTTCAGCGTAATAACGCTGAGCTAATCTACAGTTTTGCCCTGCTTCGCCATACATTAGCAACATATCCACTAACTCACTGTTACTGTAACCATTCATATTTGTAACAATAATCAGAAGAGCAATATCAAAACTGTTATAAGAAACACAATTTATGTGGCCGGCTACTAGAAACCTAATGAAATGATTGTATTATGCAAACATTTCTTATTAATTAGATATAATACAACGTAATATTTTATATTAAAACTACCTATTCAACCAGTATCCCAAAACTGTTTCTTTCAAAAACCTCAAAAACTAATTTTTGAATTTTGAAAAAAATTTTTGTTCCGTAGGTAATCATGACATTAAGAACTATATACCCTTATGCCTAATATATATGTATGTACCTAAAGTTATATATATATATATATATATATATATATATATATATATATATATATATGCATTTACTGGCTTCTTGTGCCTTTAGAATCGCATTCGTAGTTGACACAATGATAGCATCAATATCTATAAATGGTACATTTTATTCATTTAGACTTTCGTTGTGACTAGGGTTTTGATCTCCATCAGCTATATTTATAGACCTTATCCCACTTCTGATAAATTGCAGAGACTTACATCAACAACTATACTCTTTATTTTACAAATCTATTACATCATTCTTATAAGTACTTTAAATCGTAAACATAAAAACAAAACATCTTATCAATAACAACAATAATAATAATATCCTAGTAACGTGAAACAAATATTCAAAGGTAACTACTAAATTAGTAACATGCTACAGTATATTATATGAATGAATGAAATAATTATAATTAATTTAATTTAAGAGAAACCTATCTAGTATATAAATACCTATACTATAAGTATTACATTCCATTCAATTCCATTTAAAGCAGATGCCCAGGTAGAGCATACTAGGTGAAGTTTACCGACATTTTTGTATCAAATTTCATAATTGAATTTGCATGTAAATTTAATTAAATTAGTGCAACCTCCGGTATTTCAAATGTAACATTTAGCATCCAACGCCTGCTTATTCACACCGAACGCTTTCTATTAATCGATACATTATACACAATGAAGGTAATTAAATTCCGAAGTCGAGTCTACGTTATAATGTTGTAACAATGTAGGTACCGTACCATATGCATAGAAAACGCTCGTATTTTAAAATGCAAACCAGAAGAGAATACGTTTCAATGCGGGTGCCATTTGTAACTTATGTAAATGCTAGTTCGCAAGTCCTCGCTGTGTTACATTCTACGTTGCTCCATTTTAAAAGACACTTGAAGTATATAAACAAACTTAATGTTTTGAATTTCTTGCTAATCTTACGTGGCTAAAATTTGAAGTAGTTTCACTGCGGTTGAATTTTATCGTGGAAGGATGAAAACAGCTCTTGAGTATTGTATAATACTGAGAGAAATATATAACTTAAGGATTTGGGTAACATTAGTTTTCAGGATTTTACTTTATTTGAATATAATCATCCGGATATAGGGGCCTATTCTGGAACTTATAACTATTAATTTTTAATGGCCTGTTAAAAATTTTAAGCAATGAAAATATCATTGATATAATTGTAACAGATCGTTAAAAATTAACAAGCAAATTACAGAATAGGCCCCATAAACTGTTAAAAGTTAAAATGTTAATCGTGTCAAAGTGACATAAATACTTTGCGCTTGTATTATACAGAACATTTTTCCATATCATAGTGATGAATTACAAAAAAAAAAGAAAACATTTTTTTGCGCTCGTTGCTATTGAACACGAGCGAAAAAATTTTTTAGCGTGTGTTGCTTTTGGAGACGAGCGACAAAAATTTTACCGCTTGTGGCTATTGGAGACGAGCGACAAAACAAAATTCCTTAGAGAACATCAACTTTGCGTTGACAAATACGAGCGTAAAAGTCAACTTTCCGTAGCAGTGATTTAGCTACTGTGTGATCACGTGATGGAAAGTTAGGAAGGCGTTTGCCTAACTGCTGTAATTCTGTAAACGTTTATAAACTTCAATTCTCCTCCACATTTTTTTTTTACGAAGATGGTAAGCGGACTAACTAATTATGGGCATATGCCGCCTCATGAGTGGATGATTATAAATTTATGTAAACACAAACGACCATGATACTCTTCAGTGAGATTCGAACGTCGTACCCACGACCAGAGCTGAGCATTAATTCAATTAAAAGTAATTGAAATACTAATTAAATTACTTTTCGGCGAAAAGTATTTGGTACTCAATTACTTTTCAAATTTGTTTAAAGTATTTGGTAATTGCGAGGTTCACATACTAAGTAATTGGAATTGGTAATTGATTTTGGTAATTCAAATATGTTTAATAATTGAATTAGTATTTCAAATAATTTTTCAATTCAAATACTTTATTTAATTCAAATTACTACATTTATTCAAATACTTCAGGAATTTACGCTTCCGTGCGAATTCATGTTTTGTTTTAGGTTTTTGATGTTCTTTTTTTTGAACCTATCTTTCAAACTTATAAATGTATGTACATTTTATGTTTTTGAAATAAAATACGAGTACCTATTTAATATGGTTTTTTTTAACCTATCTTACTTATAAACAAGTACATTTTATGTTTTTGAAATAAAATACTTATTTAATATAAATTTTCTGTTGCTATTTATGTTTATTCCCTAAAAAAGTAATTCAAATACATACATATAATGAAAATAATTGAAATACTTTAATATATTAGTACTCAAATATTTGTGTATTTCAAATCCTTTTTAACAGTAATTGTATTTGGGAATTGTTTTTTTCCAATTAAAGTAATTTCAGTAATTGCATTTTCAAATACTTAGAGTTCATAAAAGTAATTGTATTTGAATTACTTTTTCCAAATGCTTGTAATTGGTAATTAGTATTTCAAGTACTTTTTCTCAGTATTTTGCTCAGCTCTGCCCACGACCTCTGGCGTGCTAGGCTAGTGACATAGCCACTACGCGACCGAGATCGATATTTTATAATTATTTGGAAATATGTATTTTAATGCCGCATATAAATTCAGTACGATTGTGTGAAATAAGAAACTTTGTATATTTGTAACCTACACGATAAATCTAAAACTGTTATATTCATTTTAGCGAAATTTACTTGTATAGGTTATCCCATTTCTCAAGCATTTTTAGAAACGTATTTTTTTTTACGTACCTACATACACACATAAATGAAATGGTTGTACCTTTATGTTATAAAATTGTTTGGTTTGTTGTAGGTAAACATTTTTATTGGTTTTTTACTATTTTAAATTGTTTTCTTCCCGATATGTGTATTTATAATTAGATGTTCAACATGGATTATTCCTTTTCAATGTTATTTTTTATATTGTAACTTTGTTGAATAGGGTCGTTTTCTATTTGGGAATGCTTTAATTTAATGTTGTATTGGTTTTGTAATGTAAACGATATTATAGTCAGTCTATAAACAAAACTCATTAACCCGACTATATAAACTGAAGGTACGGTACTTTTTCATTTAATGAATGCTCATCCGTTTAATGGTATGGAACATGAGCATACATTTGTTTTGTATTTCAAAGTACACTGTATTTAAGTTTCATTTAATATATTGTTTAATACATTTTTTGCAATTTTTTTATTGCTTGTAATACAAACCACGATATCTGCGAAACAGGTTTAACATATTAAGTATGGATAATAATTCACCTATCTATTGATATCATATCATAAATACACACATGATACATGAGGTAACTAGCTTCTTGGTAATGCTTCAGGTATGCACCTTGAGATGAGCAACGTAAAATACTATAGTAAAATCAGTGAATCAGATTAGGTACCGCGTATCAAGAATTCAATGACGACATCTTTGAATTTTTTTTTGAATTGTTTTTACCTCCCGCCACATCCTGTAAGGGAGGTATAGGAATCATGCTAAAAATTGTGTAGTGAATTTTCAGTGGATGAGCACGTTTTAGGGTCCCTAGAATACGATTTTAATAGTTTCGCGAAGATGTCTGTGCGTGTGTATATCTGTGTGTGTTTCTGTCTGTCTGTCTGCTTCCAATTTGGAATTATAATTTTTTTACCTCGTTGTCGTAGATGGATAGGCCGCCGCTTAGTGATTATTTTGAAGGTTATCGCCATCAAATAACAAAAAAATAAACCTTTTGAGTTTTAATAACTAAGATCCAAAACTAATGTAAGTAACTAATTTTGAGTCGGCTTCGTTGATTGTTTGGCGTCGACTCAAAATTAATTACATTAGTTTAGGAGCTCAGTTATTAATACTAAAAAGGTTTATTTTATTTTTCGCTTTTCAGTTTCTTTTTCGTCGATTTAATATTTTGTTACAAAGGTTTTATTCTAATTATAGTATCATCAATTTCAAATTGCGCCTTTTCGTATGGAAAATGGGATACTTTTTACTTTATAAGGTATTTCACCAAGATATGAAATACCTCTTATGATTCGCCGATTTTTGTATTTATAAGTATTTACAATTTTAGTTAACTTTCAAATCGTTTTCATTACGCGAATTATCTTACCAAATACCACTTCTGGGTTTTAGAGGCCGAAACTTTTATTACTTGTACTTATACACAAAGGCTTAAAGCAATTTAACATGTTAATTGCTCTTAGTCAGTCGTTATCAAGCAATCACGCTTTCGTAAATAAAAGTTTTCTGATAACTCCTGCGGTTTTATTTCCAATCAAGTACAAAGTGCAATATCCGGAAAAACTGTAACTAGTGTAATGTACCAGCTGTCACAAAACTACTTCAGTGCAACATTACAAATATACAATATTAAATTAAAAACATCACGAACCACTTCACTTATTCCGCGCAGATCAAGTACGAGTCTTCACAAGAGCTTGGACGTTGGAACAAAGGAGATCATTTTCTTTCCCGGGCTATTTCCTTTCTTCCAGACGTTATAAAACAACAGCATTATCACGCAAGTTCCCAGCTGAGATGTGAGCTTTGTATCTCGGTCCTAGGACATGATCATTGTTAGGAACATGTCGTGCCGCGACCACATATATTCGTATACACATAGCATTCACATTTTAGCATTCAGGGAGGAAGAGTATCGTCAAGTTGCTCGTGAAACAAGTAGCTATAGCGTGTGTGCGTGATGCGCTGTTTATACACAGACTTGGTTTTGTGAAATGCTGATATAGAGGATATTAGAATATTTCTTGCTACCAGTTACCCTTCTTTAATGAGGCTTCTGCTACAGGTCATCTCGGCACATGATATATTTTTTTGTCATTAAATTTCAATGGAAAATAACATGTTCTTTTGGAATTCAGTCAAATTATTTCATATCTTTTCAACCTCAAGTATGATACTTGTTCCATGATGGTGCATCTTTATGTATTGTTTTATCTCGTTTGTTTTTTTAAATATTGACCAATGATCCGTATTGTTTTTAAGTTTTGACTTTTCACCTAATGATGATGACCCAGGTGGGGTTCGAAACTGGTGGAGGGTGAAAATATATATATATAATAATTTGACTGAATTCCAAAAAACTTTTAATTTTCCATACACTTGCCAGTCAAGAACTTTTACATCATTAAATTTCAGCCCTGAAATAATTTTGAAGTTATGCAAATTTTAGTTTTTTGCTGCGTAATTCCAACTTGGATTCTATTTTACATAATTTGATGCATTACCACGGAACGGTTCACTCCATATCACAATTGGGTTTAGATTAAAATCCGGATGGCAAACTTTCCAAGAGCTCCAGCCCCGACTATTAAGGTTTTTTGAAACTAAAATCCTAATAAATAGCATCCTGATAATTCCACATCTTGAAAAAATAAACCGATGTGGTCACCACAAGACTTTCTTATACATATAATCAAAATCAAAATAAATTTTAATAATAACATTGTAATTTTATAATCAATCAAAGTATCAACTAAATATATAAATCTCGTTTGGTCACCGCAGGACTTTTCTCTTTTGCAAGACGTTTAAAATTTATTTAGAAATTTTCGTTTAACTCTCTTTTCTGAGCCATTTAATTTGAACTCGGTAAGATTCTAATGCTTGATTTATAGTTTTCTAAGATCACAGGAATAATTTAACACAAAATAATTTAATATAGAAAAACATAGAACTTTATTTGGGGGTTTTATAAATTGCACAGAATGATGTACGAAATGACAGAAGAAAACATATACCTGTCTTTGTCTATGTCACATGATTTCGCGGTAGTTACTAGGAAACACTTGTCCGAACTTATACGAAGTATAACGAAAGTACACGGAAAACATAGAATGCACAGCACAGCACAGACACAGAAAATTGAACATTGTTCAATTCGTGTGCTGTGCTAAATTATTCCTGTGCACTACGGAAACTATAAATTGAAGTATACATTTCTGTATGATCAAAATTTTTAGATTATTCTGTGTTAAATTAAACAATAAATAAGAAGTTAACGTTCAACCAAAATAAATTTTTTTAAGAAATAGTTCAAGTCTCCTCTCTTAGACTTTTAATTTGAAACCCAACTCAATGCGATTTAATTAATGCTTATTAAAATTATTTCCGGGATATATTATCTATTAAATATATTAAAATTTCTAAATATTTTTGTTAACGCAGCAGAATATATGTTCGAAATAAGTTGAAATTATTGTAAACTTTTATTTCTGATTTTTTAATCAAGATCAAAATCAACTTAGTTCTTCGTTCTCATGAAACTTATAATTGTTGTAACGAATACAGACCTGTTGAAACCTATCGGCTTAGTGACGTCACGCCGCATATATATGCGGTACCGTTTCTCATAGCTTCTCAAATAAAAACAAGTTAAAAAGTCTTAATATACATAGGTCCGCAAATAAACCGTTTCCGAGATTACAGCGATTCAATAACATTAACTTTATAATAATAATAAGAATCAGTGTTGGCATTGATTCGAGTACTTTGTTTTATGAAAGTTTATTTTGTTTCGTCAGAATAGTGCAATTTTTATAATTTCCTGGTAAATGGATATGGTGAGGAGGTCCCATTGCATGGCCCCCAAGATCTCCCGATTTAATTCCTTTAGACTTTTGTATCTGGGGTCATTTAAAAGTTTAGTTTATAGGACACCTGCAAACGATTTTCTAGATTTGCGGCATCGAATAGAACACTGTTGTCAGATAATTCAATTAAAACTCGGATTTTTTGAACGAGTGCGGGTTTCATTTTCTTTTATTGTAATCTGTTTTTGTTGTTATCTCGAAAACAGTTGATTTGGGGACCTATGTATATTAAGACTTTTTAATTTGTTTTCAACTGAACTACACACACTGTAAATCTTTAAACGTTGTTTTCTGACATCCTGTATAAGGGGTTGCCGGTTGAATAGAGGATAGCCTGTGATAAACCGTCAGTGTGTTTTAATTAATATTCAATGTGTGAAGACTTATCAGTTAGTAGAAATAAATAATACGTGTATAAATAAATGTCGTAAAAATGTTATACTATTCTAAATTAATAAATAAATAATTTTTTGTAGTTATAATTTAATTTTTGTTATTCTTTCAACTTCACCGAACCCGTTTGACAAGTAATATGGAACACTGATGTTTTCTCACTGTATTTTTCTTATTCGTGAGTTATTGAATATATGAGCACACATCTATCCATCATCCATGCAGGTGTCATTGAGAAAATGGTCAAAACGGAATCATAATACCTCTAAACATCTATTTTATACACATCACATTACACTACGTATAAGAATGTAACAATAACATTGGACATATAAGTAACAATTTTACGGAATACTCATATTAACGGGTCAGTATACAGTTATTCATATTTGTTTGACTTTTGGTAATACTCGTATATTCCGCGACGTGGAATTTTACAAATTCTCTTTAATCAAATATTTTGTGAATCAATGGTAAAACTATTTTCCGCCCAGTATAAAGAGCATCGCGGTGACCTCATATTTCTCTGGTTGGCACTGAAGAGCGAGACAAGAGGCGGAATTGTTGTAGTGCTGACTGTAGGCGAGTTATTTTATTTCTCCGGCATTCAGACAGCTCTTGAACTAATAGTCGAAGTCGTCTCAGATGCTCGATCATTGAGGATGCGTTTGGTTTCTTGGCAGGCGAAACTGGGACACTGGATGATATTATGAATTTTTATTGACTCTTGCAGTTTTTTTGTTTACAAGAAAACCGGATTATTTGCATGATACAGTAAATAACTATAGAAGTTTATCGCCGCTGTCATGTGATCCTAAATTATTTTATATATTTTTGTTATAAATATTATATTTATGTTACGCAAAACCTATTCTAGGTTAAACTTTGTGTAATTTATATTTTATAAAGTTCACTAGTTCACGAATATTTTTAAATAAAAGGTCCTAAAATAAATTCCTCAAATAAGAATGTCACATGAGTTGACAAGGGTTAGCTGCGGTTTGGAAAGAAATTTATGAATATTAATGAATGTTATCTGTTTTGCAAATATGTACCTTTTATAACTATAATGAAATTTATATTATGGCTAGAAATACCTATGCAAGAAATAAATATTGAAAAAGGAAATGAGGTAACATGAAAGGGTTATTATTGATGAAAAAGAATATTGACTGGTATTGTAATTCACATGCTCTACTTCTACTGAATTTTTTAACTTGATTGAATGTAAGCTGTAGGACAAGTCCTGAATATGTTCTTTTTGAACTTTTCTTATTTATATCAGCAACGAATAGGTACTAAATACAGACAGTATTATTCAATAAATAAAAGATATATGATTGATTAGACATAAAGTTTCAAATTAATTTGTCATATTAAATGTTTATGGTTAAGTTATGTAATTATACTATGTAATATGTTTGAGATTTTATATGCAACACCGGTTTTTTTTTCTTGAGAATATATATTTGTGTTCTTACGAGTATTGTTTCTATATAACGAATTAATATGCAAATAAAATGATAACAAATCATTAAGCCAAGATAAATATATCTGGTGGCCAATATTGCGTAGCACTATTCTAATATTTAAATAAATATTTAATATTGTACACATTTTGAGAGTAAAATATTTGAAAACCAAACGTAGTCGTGAAATGATTACAATGTATTTACGTCATGTTAGTGGAAAAACTATTAGCTGAAATTAGAGCAGAATGAACCCATAGCGCATAATTTCAGTTTGAAGAATGAATTTTAAGTAGTAATCTTTGCTTTGTTGCAACCATATTGTTATTGTTATCAATGTTCATGATTGTTACCAATCGACCTGCGGTCTCGGGATTTTTTCAAATTATTATGTACTCAAACACTTTTTAAGCAAAATTTTATACATACGCTGGACATGTCAAATTGAATCGATAAAATTTGAAAAATTGTTCTGAGCTGAGTACAGAGTATAAAAAGTACTCAATACTCTATGAGTACTTATTGAATAATTATGACCTTATTATAGTAAATGTGAGTACACTGAAAAAAATAATTTGGTTATACTAGCGAAACAGGTCCTCTAAAATAGTGACAGCTAAAATATTTCCTAAAGCGACAAAAAATTATTTCTATTATTTATTCTCTAATTTAGCGTAAATATTTTCTATTTATTTACGGAATAAAATTTCTAATTTAGCTAAGATTATATCTATATTCGGGAGGGTACATTCACTAGCCCAGAATATAATTATTACCAATTTAGGAAATTAATATACGTAAATTAGTTATTACTTATTATTGATTACTAATAGAGCAATTTTTTTTGAATTTTCAGGGAAAAAAAATTGTCTAAATTACACTCTTTTTTCGCTCCATTTGTCTACAGTGGTGAAAAAATTCTAGTTCAGCTATTATTTTCACTAATATGTCGAAAAATGCATTAGGGAATAATAATTATTTACGGTAGCTAACCTATTTTTACCTCCCGCCTACCTCTAGGTAAGGGAGGTATTGTATTTGGTCAAAAAATTGGGTAGTGAGTTTTCAATGAATAAGCACGTTTTAGGGTACCTACAATACGATTTTACTATTTTCGCCATTATGTCTGTATGTATGTATGTATGTGTGTGTGTAGTCTGTGGCAATTTTTTCGTCTCGCATAACTGAAATACTACAATACCAAATATTGCAATTTTGTGAATTTTTGCTTCTTATATTTAAATGAAGAGGTGATTAGATTTTTGATAAAATTGGTCAATCGGAAGTAGCTGTTTACTTGAAGCCCTTAACAGTTTTTCGTGAAAAAATATGGTTCAATTTCCTTTTTCAACAATTTATGTTATTTTGAAAGTTGTAGAATATTTAATTTTACATGTGTTTTGATTACACTAATTTTATTAATTTACATTAGATTTAGAGATAATAAAATATAAAGAAATTAGATTTCATAAACCTTGCATTCCTTGTACACCATTGAAACACTTAAAAATATTAATTTTTTTACGAAATGTAACACATGTCATAGTGATAGTGAAACTGTTTTCTTAGTGAAATATATGTCAAAAAATTAAATAAATATACGAAAGAAAATTTAAATTCTCCAATATAGATAGTAAATTAACAAATAAGAAGGTATGTTTCTGTTTCATCAAATACTATTTTGTACCGTACTATTGGGCGGGATGTTAAGTGATGGCTACATAAGATTTTTTTTCTTTGTAGTTTTATTAAAATGTAGCCTGACTTATAGCCTGAATTGTTACTAATTTTAGTAAATACGACTTTATAAATAAGAATGTTTTATTTAAACAGTCGTAGGTAAAACACAGTATTTGACTCGCACTTCGCACATAACGGTTATAATTCACTCAATGATTATAGACTCGTTTTCTGCTCGTGCAGAAATATCCTATGAAGGAAAATGAATCAAAACAATAGTACTAACTTTATTGTTGTACTCGTTCTTTGAAACAAACGTAGATTATAGGTATTTGAAGTACTCATAGTTCTTAATATACTTTTAATATAGTTAGAGTACCATTTAAAGAGTATTGAGTACAAATATTATTATTATTATTATAACAAAACTCTTTAGAGTATTGCTATTTAAAATGTACTCAAGTACAAAGTACAAATTAGTACTTTGAGCGGTACCTACTTTAGAGTAATGTACTCGAGAACAAATTTGAAGCACCAAAGAATTTTCTGTGCCTAGTACGAGTCTTGTGAACAAGGCTTTAAGTGTCATTCACTATGAAGCATTAAAATTCAGATTTATAAGGGGAAAATTTCAGTATAGTGCACCAGAATTGACAAGTTAATAAACAAGAATTATGGTAACTAGTGATTCCAAAAATGTAATTGTATGATAATATTCGTTTTTAAAAAAAACCAAATTAATATTTAGATTAACACGAGCACTCCTAATATTAATTAATGATTGCATACTACAGTTTAATTCAGGACAAGAATAGACAATAACTTTACAATGTGTCAAATTAAACAACCGAAAAAGAACACTGTTTTACATTCACTGGTTTCCATGCCGACGTCTTAGTGGAGAGGGTGAGGGTAATTTTTGACTGGAACTGTCAGTTGGTGCACTATACTGAAATTTAGCCTTTATATTCCCCCTTTTAATACAATTAAATGCCAAATACTATAAAACAACATTTTTATTATTTCCAGATACAGTCATCTACTCGGCAATGTCCTCAATTACTTGACTCGCTTCTTTCTCTTATAACTCATCATGATGGGGTGCGGAGGGTCACGGGGTTGCGGTTGCGTGAACTTCAAGCACAAGAGTGTGAAGTACGACGAGGACTCTACATCGAGCTGCAGGAGTTCTGATGCGTCGGAAGCACAAGTGCGGAACATCCGCAGGAGGAAGCTGCCTGGAGATGGCGGTTTTATGAGGATACTCTCGCCGAGGAACCTCTTCAGAGGGTGGAGAAAGAATGAGGAGCTGAGCATGACAAAAGTGGAGAGAAGTAAGTAGATTTATTCAATTTTATTATCGTTTAAATATTGATCCGTAATAGGAATTTTTTCATTTTCTGACATTTTCGAATGGGGGCTTGTTCTATAAAAATAGATTAATAAATTAATCATTTATATTAAAAATAGGTCACGTAATTTTATGTCATAGAAACGATTAAAGTTAAAAAGGTTATTAGTTTTTAATATACTCCAGTTTTATTATCATAAAATTCATGCCAGGGGAGTATCTAACAACTGTGTATCTTGTTATTAATCAATATATTTTGATAGCTAATTTGGAGCATTTTTTAAACATACTTTATTTATATATTTACAGTTTCTTCTAAAAATTACTTTAGAGCAGTTTTATATTTTAATAAAGAATTAATTCAGAAAGTGACGAATGGTTGACCGAAATTCCTGAAATGAAAGATATGTTGATAATTGAAGCATTAATTTAAATAATCATAAAATATTATTCCTCGTTTATTCTATTGAAATAACTATTACTTATTTCTATTATATTTATATACAGGGTGTTAATACTAAGTCGTTACACCCAAAAATGGTAGATAGAACTCATTAAAACAAACAACTTTTTTTAACTCAAATTTTTTATTTTAAGCCCAATTTCATAGTTACTGGCGTTCTCTTGTTTTTCAAAAAATCGTCATAACTCCCTTATTTTAAGGAATATTTAAAAAATACAAAAACTTTAAGCATTTGCTTTCGGTTCTCTAAAACACTTGTATTTACAATTATTTTCTATTTCATCAAATAACAAAATGGCGACCAATCAAAAATTTCTAAACAAGATATTTTGAAAACCACCCCATCGATTTTCGAAAATAAAATATTTTTTAAATCCTTAAAATTTCTATTACAATATTTGTCTGAAACATTTTTTTCTATCTGGCCAACAAAAGTTTTTATTGAAATTGAATTGCAAGATAAATTTTAACAAACTGCAACAATCATTTAAAACAAAGTAGGCTTGCTGCCATTAAACAAGAAACAAACAAGAAAAATAAAACAATAAACAATGAATCAACAAGGGTGGGACTAAATATTATTTTCAAAGTGGCCACCATTCGCAGCAACGCAAGCCCGGCAGCGTGCTTTGATGTTGGTGGAGACCTTCGCAAGGACTGCCTGCTTCTCTTCTTCTGCTGCAGCCACGATTCTAGCCACTAGTTCTAACTCTGTGTTCACCGGTGTCTCGTAAACAGAGGTCTTCTTCTAGTGGAGTTAGGTCGGGGCTCCGGGCTGGCCACGCAACTGGACCTCTCCTCCCAATCCACTTATTCGGGTATTTTCTATTTAACAATGCGATGACTTCTCGTGTTGTGTGAGCCGGTGCCCCATCATGCTGAAACCAAAGTCTCCGCCTTATGTTTAGTGGCAAGTCTTCAAGTAGTTCCGGCAGCACAGTTTCCAAGAAAATAAAATAATTTTCCCCATTCAAACGGTTTGGGAGAACGTAGGGTCCAATAACGTACTCCCCTATAATTGTTGGGTAGAAACAACCAGTTTCTAACAAACGCCTACAAATTTTTCTGAAGAGTTGGCTACTTGGTTGTTGACGATTCGGGTATCTTTCCCGATAAATTCTTCGAGCTTCCTGTGCATTACACTTGCCTCCCCAAAAACCAGAAGCATGTCAAGAAGTTAAACTTTTTCATAATGATGCATGTTTACGTATAAATTATGCAAAATACAAACATACAAACGGACATACACGTGCGCTAAATTTCAAGTAACTTGTTTTTGAGTACTTGTCAAATCTAATCTCATTTTATTTCATTGTTTTAAGCAGCTTCTTCGTTTTAAATGCTTTTTTTTTAGTTTGTTAATACTTTTGTAAGCCAAGTAAGTGAACAAAAACTTTTTTTTTGCCAGATAGAAAAGAATGTTTCAGACAAATATTGTAATAGAAAGTTTAAGGATTTTAAAAATGTTTTATTTTCGAAAATCGATGGGGTGGTTTTCAAAATATCTTGTTTAGAAATTTTTGATTGGTCGCCATTTTGTTATTTGATGAAATAGAAAATAATTGTAAATACAAGTGTTTTAGAGAACCGAAAGCAAATGCTTAAAGTTTTTGTATTTTTTAAATATTTCTTAAAATAAGGGAGTTATGATGATTTTTCGAAAAACAAGTGAACGCCAATAACTATGAAATGGGGCTCCAAATAAAAAATTTGAGTTAAAAAAAGTTGTTTGTTTTAATGAGTTCTATCTACCATTTTCGGGTGTAACGACTTAGTATTAACACCCTGTATTTTTGTTTTGCTCCGTTCACGGAGTATTTTGTTACCACATTTGTAAATTTAGTGTTATTCGTTGAATAAATCAATCAGATAAACATATCTTAAGCATAGATTTCACAAACTTCCCTTCTCTTAAGTTTGGCGAACGTTCTAATTGGCTCGATGTACGTAGGTACGTCACCTACGTATTTACATCATGTACTTAGACCAAATTAGTACAAACAACTACCGCATATTATACCAAAGTTTTTGTGTTCTGGATATATAGAACTATTCGCTCTAAAGAAAAACAAGACGTTTACCGTTTGTGGTCGCCTGTTATATAATATTTTTTTATCGCATAGAAAATATAAAGGTGTACTTCATGACGGCGTTGAAAATGTCGAAAAACATAGTACATAAAGAAAATTAAATAAATAAATAAATATATCATCACGCGTTTTACCCATTGTAGGTGTGGCATTCTGCTTACGCTGATCTCGGTAAGTGATATATTTAAGCGTATGAAGTGCGGTTACCAGCCGTCAAATCATAGCCCCCAAATATGTTAGTGGAGAGGGAACCACAGGAGTAATTTTAAATTGGCAACTGAAAGCTGTGGTATTCGAACTGAGGATCTAACGATCCACAGTCCGATGCGTTACCACGGAGTTATTTACCCCATTAAATGAAAAATAATAATAATAAAGAAAATAATGTTTCAAATGGAAATTGTAGCTAATATTATTCTACATCGTTTTTAATATTCGGGTTAAATTTAAAAAAATATTTCTAATTGCAGCAAACGATTAAGGACAATATTTTATTTGTATATAACCAACAATAAAATAATTTGGTATAACTAATTAACGTAAATTTATTAGCAAGTTTTCTTGAAGACTCCGAAATGCTTCAAAATAGCGGTGCCATTATTTTCAAAGTCAACACCAAATTTTAAGCACCAAAGAATTGTCACAATATGAAAATGAATAGAAGAAGCATTTATGTACTGCGTTTCAGTGCAAAGTTTGCATAAACCAAGCACTCATCTCCCAGTCATCTAAAGATAGTTATGACAAGAGGCGTTCTTACATCTCGCTGTTTTAATAAGTGACTGTGTCTGTGCTTAATGTGAAGAAAAGTTCAGCTAACTGTAATAATAAGTTTTCAAAAAAAATCTTGTGTTTGCCATATGACTTTAACATACTTCTGCATTTGAATGTTTAATAATTAGACTTGACACATGTATGATGAATAATGTTTCAATTATTTATTTGTTCTGAAAGCAATTGTGATTATTAAAATATATTGTTAAACAAATAATTTATTTTATATAAATTACATTTAATATTAATAGATTTATACAGTTGATAATTATAGTATATTTGAACGTTTTTGATAATATTAATTACTTTGATCATTAAAAATATCTTGTCTGGTGCATCTTTTAAAAATTCATCAACACCATTTCTTCTTTTAAAGTAATTATTTTGGGATATTGCTTATATCAGTATTATTTCTACCCACTAACACTCCCTTCAACATCGAATATCGCCCAAAAGATAGCGTGCACAATTTTTGATCGTTCTCAAAAATATACTAGCAGCACAGTTTTCGTGTATTTTTGAACTTTTTTATTATCACACCAGTTGCTGAAAGCTTCGATTTTTAAAATATATTTTTATAGTTTTTATCGGCAGTAGTTCCACTGTGACTTCTTCAAATTATCCATAATGAAACGTCACTCAAAATTAACACAAATTTTCACTTTGTTTATGGTATCTAGGCAACCTACAAAATTTGAATAGTGGTTTAAAATTAATTATTATTTATAATGTATTGCTAAACGAGGGTTGAAAGTGCAAAAAATATTGTATACAGGTTGTTAATTTTAAGTGGTACACTATTGCTATTTCGTGAACTATAATTAGTAAACAATTTCTGTATTATAAGACAGTTAAAATGAGCGAAACAAGAATTGTTTAGACCAGTGGTTCTCAAAATGCGGGGTGCAACTTTCTTATTTTAAATGGCAACCTATTATTGATTTGCTTATCGATTCAGTATTTTTTCTGAATTCAATGATATTCACATGTAATGGCCAAATAATACAAAATATTTGAGAAAATGCAAAATTAAAAAAGTATCATTTTTATTTAAATATGCATATACAAACTTTCCCAAGGAAGCAAACAAATAAATCAAACAATTTTTAATATTAGTTTTTTTTAAGTGTACTTCTGTATTTCTGTATTGTAACAACTTAATTAATAATTATTCTCATAATTACAGTTTTTGAAATTATTCCTGCATATGATTTATTTGTTTTCTTCCATGGCAAACTTTGTACAGGCATATTTAATTAAAAATGATACATTTCTATTTTGCATTTTTCTCAAATATTTTGTATTATTTGGTCATTACATGTGGCTATCGTTGAATTCACAAATAATGCTGAATCGAATAAGCAAATAAAAAAAATAGGTTGCCATTTCAAAAAAATAAGTTGCACCCCGCATTTTGAGAACCCACTACTCTAATAGTTATTTGTGTATCAAGTGCGGATAGAGCATTGTTTGTTGCACGTGGCGAGAAATTGTTGATCGAGGCGAAGCCGAGATCAACAATCGAACAAGCTCTATCCGACGAGATACACACAATATTTTTTTTACAATCGTTGAACAATGTCAAGCTGTAGATAGAAATTAATTTTCAAAATTATCTTTGGTCACGCCTATAACAATTCAGTAAAATTGTAGTTACCCAAGTCACCGTAATCATGACAACGTTTATGAACAAAATAAAAATTTTCAAAGAAATCATAATTTGACGTATGGAGTACATTTGACATATGGAATACATTTGACATAAAGTCTACAGAGTGAATACGTTCATGGTGATTAAGTTGAAGTGTATGTACGTATATGCCAACTGTATTTGCAATAGCAAGGTTATTACCAGAAAAATCCAATGCATCATTTACTTATTTTACCTAATTTATTTTTGTTTTGTTTTTGTCGCGCCAGTGCGACAATATGTCACTTTGTCGCCCTAGCGCGACAATTTTGAACATTTCCTTACCAGAAATGGAATAACAATGTCGATATTGTGCAACGATTGTAGAAAACAAATTCTTGTTTTGCTCATTTTAATTGTCTTATAATATAGAAATTGTTTACTAATTTAACCGATCTCGTAGCTCTTATAGTTCTCGAAATAGCAATAGTGTACCACTTAAAATGAACATCCTGTATACCACAGGACTGAAGTGCCTTTAATCCCTCAGGTAATTATTTCCCTCGCCTACGACTCGTGAAATAAAATTCACCCTCAGGATTAAATCATGTACTTCAGCCCCTTGGTATATAAACTAATTGTGCTTGTGTAAGTAAATTTCCATTTGCGGTTTTTAAATTAGAATTGATAATAACTCATTTCTTCGAATTAAAATGAAACTTATAATTATGCAGGTAATTTCCCTATCTTTTCTTGTTCTCGTTCATGAGTTATTGAACATATGGCCACATCCATTTATCTACGTAGACATCACTTTGAAAATGATTGAAACAGATTCAAGATTCAAGGGATCTCAAAACATGACATACATATTCGCTTATATCTTATAACCAATCCTTTTCAATATTTCGATATCATACATAATCTACGTAGAAGAAAGTAAAAATACAACTCTATCCTAGTGACGGATTCTATCATAGAAAAAAATCTCACCAGAACATAGTTTCCTACAAATTTTAATTTTTAAACTGTAATTGAAAATGTTTTTTAATTAACTAACAGAATTGTACATGAATCAATTATGTACTGAGAAATGTTTGAAAAGCCCTATACGCCTTCTAGTAAACTATCACTTCTGGTTGTTGATTGCGAACAAAATTTAAGCAACTAACTTGAATATAATGATTATAATTATGAATCTTGAAAATTATGTCATCATTAAATTTTGAGTTGCCATGGATAAAAAACCGTCGCACATACACACAGAACATACACGTCATCATGAAAATAATAAAATCGTATTTTAAGGACCCTATAATGTGCTTATCTGTTGAAAAATCACTGTCAAAATTATGGACACATAAATACCTTCATTAATATACGAGTATGTGCGAGACATATAAACTATATTGTTCATCTGTATTGTAATTTAAAATTTATTTCTGTTTAGAATATCAAATACAAATTAAAATCATAACGTGATTTTTATATTTGAATAACTGTCTGTACTCTTCAAATCCAACTTTATAAAAATTTAGTTTAAATTTATCGTTTGGCTTCATTAATTGAACGCTTTTTAATTCCAATTACGTTAATATTTTCACTTCTCACCAATATTTCAATCGGCTATCGTTGAGCATTCCATGTGACCAAATCACTTCCATTGATTTACATGAACAAATCAAATTAAATTAATTTGCCCTTAAGCTAACTGTTCAACTGAGGGACGAGTTTTTTTTTGCTTACTGTAAAGGATTCTTTTTTTATTCAAAGTATTTTCAGAATGCGCTAGATGTAGAGGATTCTACGATTGCACATTCCATGTAAATGAACTTGGTGTGGTCAATAAAATATTTTCTTATACATACAAATCTAAATTCGATTTTGTAATTATTACGCTTGGCACTTGATTGACTTATAGAATAGATGTTACAGTTATGTGTTTATTTAGAGAACGTAAATGTTTCTAAAATATATCTTGTACCGTGATTTGCTGCAACATACACAGTCAAAAATTGGGTAAATAACCTGGAAATATATTATCATACTTCGAAGAACTTCAGTTTGATACAAATTTTTAAAAGATTTCGAATTACTATTATAAAAACAATTGATAATCATTCAAAGTTATTTTTATATTTTAGTGCAGCTCTCTGAATAAAAATTTTTGCAAGGTATTTTTGAAACATGTACGAGGAAATTTCAAATAACAAAACAATGAAAACTCGTAGATATTAGTCAAAAAGGTTTATTTTAAAAATACATCCTCGACAAATTACGACGTCACTACGTCTTCATCCGGGGTTGAATTTTCTGAATAACAATTAAAGAACATATTAAAAACACAAATATGCAGATGTGAATACAATTCGTATGTCACGTGAAATATTTTCAGCCAATCAACATTGAGAATCTCCTTAGTTACATGTGTACCACAGCGATAATATTATACAAATGAAAATATCATCTTATTTTGGTCCGTTGTTAAGGAAAATTTTTGACAGCTGCAAGTAATTTTATAATTTGAAGTATAAAAATATGTTATAATCGTACACAGGTAACTATAATAAACTCAAACTTCGTTTTATAAAATAAAATTGTGATTCAAATCATGTCTGTAGTTATAATTGTCAATTTCAATACACAAAACTTAGGTTAGTACAACCGATGTGTTGCGTTCAGTAAATTTAGGGTACGTTCTTGTTCTCAATCCGCTTTACAACAAATAATTATTCATTATATTCTCCGATTAAATATAAGCTCGTGATGTGATTAATAATCGCAGATATTGCTCGTGAAACCGAAGCTGCACATTTCACTCGCCCGGAGGACTCGTGAAATATGTAGCGTCGATTCCACTCGAAAATATCATCGATAATAATCATATCACTTGTTATATTACCTGCGATAATATTTTACAAATGAAATTATCACCTGGTTTTGCTCCGTTGCTAAGGAAAATTTTTGACAGCTACAAGTAATTTTGTAATTTAAAGTATAAACATGTGTTATAATCGTACACAGGTAACTATAATAAACTCAAACTTCGTTTTATAAAATAAAATTGTGATTCAAATCATGTCTGTAGTTATAATTGTCAATTTTAATACAACAAAACTTAGGTTAGTGCACCCGATGTGTTGCGAACATTTAGGATACGTTCTCGTTCTCAATCCACTTTAAAACAAATAATTATTTATTACATCCTCCGTTTAAATATAAGCTCGTGATATGACTAATTATCGAAGATATTGCTCGTGAAACCGGCAGCGTTATCGTCGGTTGCACTCGAAAATATCATCGATTATTCAAGGCCATAGTAAATAAGAGGCTTACCACCATATATTTTGACCAATCAAAGCAATATATCAGCTAATATACGGGTCCCAGTAGTATATCCCGTTACCATGAAATTTTTTTTAAATAAATATTTTTTGCATTTAAACGTTAGTCATTTTTTTGCCAAATGTGTGATAATTTACGTTTTGGAAGTGGTTTCATTAATAAAATCAATGAAAATACTGTATCTTGTTGAATAATCTATCCAAATAGCACGCGAGGTAAATATTTTTTTAAGAAAATTTTTTTGTGTAAACTTGCAAATTATTACAAATTTCGCCCATCAAAAATTTCACAAATACCACTAGTGGTATTACCCTTGATAATAATCATATCGCTTGTTATGTTACTTGCGATTATACAACTCATAGCTAATTCAGCCAATGGCATTTGAGAATTTTACTTAGTTACCATGTATTGATAATCGAATATACCCTTGACGATGTGGTATTTCGTGTTTCGCTAGGTCTCTTCATCGTAGTCATCACCAGTAACACGTTGATTTATTTATCAGAAATTTTTAGACATGCAACGAATAGTGTATTCGGCCTTAGGTCGAATACCGAATATTCGGCGAAATCCTTGGCCGAATAGCCGAATATTCGGCAAATAGTATACGGCTAGATTTGCAGTCAAATATTCGTGCGATCTGTAAAAGTACCCCTCCTTAGCTCTCTGCCTAGCCGCTACTACAATGCTATATTATAATATATATTGACTCAGTATACGTATGTGTTTTATTTTTATTATGTTATTTTAGGCAAAAATAACCGAATGAAATACGCAAAATGTTCTAAACAATTCCGTATTCGGCCGAATAGTTGCCGAATATTCGTGGCAAGCCTACAAATTTTTCATATATGTTGTGACTAATTATATTCATTGTATAATAATAACGAATACCATTCGTGTGTTCAGTATCATCAGAATATATTGTGTTGATACGCTCAACGTATTATTTTAGAATACCACTCATCCTGCGGAGTCGTGGTACCTATTCCAAAATAATATGTTTCGTGGCAGCAACACAATATATTCGAAAATACCTAAACACACGTAGAGTATTATATACGAATATACAAAACAATCCTATATAACATTGCAAATAATGTTGCTAACATGTATTATTTTTAATCTTTCCTTCGCAGCTGAATACATATTCAAAATAAATTAAATTTGTTATTGTTTTACGTGTTAAGTAAACTTCCGTTTTGGTTTAGCACTATTATGACCAAATTAAACTAATATTTTTGCATTATCGTGAAACTTGTTGCTCTATCTTTTCTTGTTCATGAATTATTAAATATATGAACAAATATTCATTAAGAAAATGGTCAAAATGGATTTAGTGGACTACAAATCTTGCAATCAGTTTTATTCATAATTGCAATACTTTCTTAAACTAAGTACTTATAAGAAAGTAAAAAGACAAACTAAATACTCAATTCCGCAAAATTAATCAGAATAGCGAAAATAAATCCACATCTTAATTTGATGTCATATTTGTTCGACGTAATTATATTATGTTAAGGGTAATTTTTTATCAAGGAAAGTGAATGTGCGTGAATATGTGATATACTGATTTATATTCACACTCAGTCTCCATGCGCAATTAATTTCCAAAACCATCAAAGAAGCAACCCGTGTTCCTTAACGCCACATCACTTTTCCCGAGCCCATCAAATAAATTAATCAAAGCGAGTAAAAAGAATTACGTTTGATGTGGTAAATACAATTTAAACTACTCTTGTGCGTAAAGTGTACGGCCCTTCAACACCTGCTAAACTAAAACGCTCAACTTGCAAATTATTTTCAGTCATAAAAATTTTGCGAGGAAGCTAACGCGTCAGCGTTATAACGGAACGAATTTCATTCGGACGTTTTTGTTTGTCTTTATGCTTTTCAATTTTGTCGAGTAATCTCCATTTGGCATTTTTTGGTTGGAGAACTTTTGCAGAGCAATTGTTTTGAGAGTCATTGGTGCCGGTGCATTTTAGCCTTTCAGTTGGTATCTCTGTTCGATTCAGTGAACCGTATTTAATGTTACGTGCTCTCTACTCTATATTATTGTTCACCGAATATGAATTTGTTACTGCTGTTTTTTCGCTAATGGAAATGGAAAAATTATTCTAAACATTCGATAAAATATTATTGTCAAAATCGTATACCTACTATCAAGGAGGGTAATGTGGGACGTGCCTTGGGCCCTTTAGATGATATTATATCATATAGTCACTAACACTGCTATGGGGTAACACCGTTTCTTATGAATCTCTCCAGATCCTTTTGTTGGAGGGGCTCAATGTGTGTTTCTTTTCCTTTAAATCCTTGTAGTTTCTCTATATATTTTTATCTTTTGTTTTACTTTGATAGTCTTTAATTCCTGCTGCTTTTAAATCTTCTTCTACTTCCTTTAGATATACTGATTTGGATCTGCCTCGTCTGCTTCCTCCTGGTGTCCATTCTACTACTGATTTAATTGTATCCTTTTCTTTTACTCTCCATGTTTGTCCAAGCCATCTGACTCTTTATTGCTTGATTTTTTTAACTATATCATCTCCTTTCAACTCTTGTTCATTTTCATAGTTCTAATATTATTCTTATTGAAATTATAAATTTCTTCGGAATGCAGTTTAAAATGGTTAATTAAAGCTAAATATTCTATATTTAGACTGCATTTCGAATAATTTTTTATTTAATTTATCGTCACAGACGATCTTCACTCCATTTCCATTGTTTTTATTACTTTTCGTTCCACAGAGTCTCTGCAGCGTACATTGTTACTGATCTTATTATCTTTTGGTTTGTTCTCATTTTTGTATCTTTAGTTTTTTTTAATCCCGTTTTGTTTTATTTTAGTACTATTTCCCGTAACATCTTTGTCATTATCTTTCAGCTTTTTTTGTGACGATCACAATATCATTAGTATCAGTATATACTGTTAACTTGCTCAACTTTTGTTCTTAATGTTTCTTTTTACATATTCCTCATTACATATTCTAGAGCCAAACTCAATATATTTGTGCATAGATGAGAGAAATGTTAAAATTCTAAATTGTCATATACGTAGGCGAAGTAATAATTATGATATATAAATATGAATAAATATAGTACATCTAGTAATGAATGCAATACTTTTTTCGTGTATCTACCTTTAGTTGTAATATTATGTATATTCGACAGCAATTAGAATAATTTTTTTTATACATTTTAAGGCTTAAAGGGTTTAATTTTTATTTTATTAGATTAATTCGCCATAGATTTTATAATTCATTTAGAAATTTACATTCATGTTGGTGAAATTGAAAGGATCCCCAAGGAAAGAAAGTGTTACATTCATTTTAATTTTTGGTGCTAAAAATACAACTACTGTTGATAATATGTGACAAATTACATTATCACACGTGCGCTTATATTGTAATATGAACAATTTTCAAAAATTATTGTACTATAAATGCACACTGCATGTTACCCCATAAAAGGTCTTTTATGCGGAATATAATGAAATAATTTAAGAAGAAAAAAGGTTACAATAAATAAAAGCAATACATAAATCTATTGGGCAACATTTATTTCTTTACAATAAAACGCAACACAATATCAAACTTAATCGGGATTTTGAATTAAATAACATAAGAAGTAACGGGAAAGTAATACAAAACATAAATCTTGATACCTATAATTTCCGGAGTGATGATATTTATTTACAAACGTCAAATTGATACTGACATCTTACGAAACAACATTGCGATTTTCTACATTGTTAACTGTTATTCGGTCAAAATTTCTGATACCACATATTCCACATTTTGTTGTTTTAAATACAATAAGAGCGCGTAAATGTTTGAAACAGGTTATTGTCGGAAAGAATAAATTAAACATCACGTCTTTTACATATTATGGGTATGACACCTTGCTTGCAGCTATCATTAAGTGATAAAGTGTTAGTGAAAGGGCAACTACAGGGATAAATTAAAAATTGCAACAAATGTCGGCGGCAGGACTAGAACTCAAGATCCTACGATATACAATCCGATGCATCATGGAGCTATTAGAATTAGCAATTAGTAATCATTAGAATATGGGATAGTCCAAAATATGATATTTACTACATGCGTAGTTTTATAGTCCAATTCAACTATTTTCCACAGTTAACAATGTAATTAATTAATTAATATTATAAAGAAATTTAACTGTCATTTAAATATATTTTTAAAGTAAATTTATTTGTTTTTAATAAGTGCACATCATTTCAAATTATTTTATGACGTACTTAACATTGCAGTCAAAAAGTTGATTGTAAATTTAACTGGAATTTAAATTTCTTTATAATATCGGGCATAAGAGTTCTAAATGTCCTAATCGAGCCGTCATAGCAAACGGACGTACCAAGAATACCTGGCAGTAGACTGCATATTTCTGTATGTAATTAGCAGGGCACGAAGTGTAGGGCAGTGAGTGTAGAGTAGTGTAGTGAAGTGTAGTGTATAGTGTTAAATTATTTTAATTGCAGTGCCGTGATTTCATGTAAGTGCATTCAAAGTGAATCGAGGAATATTATATCGAACCGAATACGTGATAAGTCTGTAGAAACATTAGACAACCTGTGAAACTCTATTATAAATCAAGATGTAATATAATAGAAGGAAAAAATCTGATGTGGCCAGCACATAACCTCCCGCCCAATACTACTCTTAAACGGTATTTAATGTTACAGAAACATACCTTCTTATTTGTTTATTATTTTTATATTTGAGAATTTTCATTTTCTTTTGTATATTTATTTAATTTTATGACATATATTTCACTAAGAAAACAGCTTCACAATCACAATGACATGTGTCACATTTCGTAAAAAATTGAAAATTTTTAAATGTTTTCATGGTGTACTAGGAATGCAAAGGTTGTAAAATCTAATTTCTTTATATTTTATTATCTCTAAATCTAATGAAAATTAATAAAATTAGTGTAATCAAAACACACGTAAAATTAAATATTCTTCAACTTTCAAAATAACATAAATTGTTGAAAAAGGAAATTTAACCGTGTTTTTCACGAAAAACTGTTAAGGGCTTCAAGCAAACTGCTACTTCCGGTTGACCAATTTTATCCAAAATCTAATCAGCTCTTCATTTAAATATAAGAAGCAATAATTCTCAAAATTGTATTTTTTGGTATTATAGTATTTGAGTTATGCGAGACGAAAAAATTGCCACAGACTACACACACACACATACATACATACATACATACATACATACAGACATCATCGCGAAAATAGTAAAATCGTATTGTAGGGACCCTAAAACGTGCTTATTCATTGAAAAGTTACTACCCAATTTTTTGACCAAAAACAATACCTCCCTTACCTAGAGGTAGGCGGGAGGTAAAAATCACATATATGTATAGAGGGAAGGAACTAATGTAGGAAAAAACCAAAATAATGACGAAATAGAATAAACACTCTGGGAATAAAGAAATCAGTGCAACTGAAGAATTTACTCAGAACAACTGAATACTTCAGTAATTTTTACAGTATTAGTTAAATCGTCCTTGGCATTATTACATAAAATGAATAAAACTCTGTATAAGTCGAATATTTACGTATATTTGCTATTTATTATTTATACAGAAATTTATATTTGTTTATTTCAGTGTTATATTATCTTCTGTAGAAATTTCGTTGATGATTGTAATGATATAATGACAAATTTGACAATTCATTTATTTCTGTTGTAAATAAATATGTCTAAAACTGTTTTATAAAATGTCAAGTATTTTTCGTTTTTCTTTATTTATTTTTCTAATAAATATTAATTTTAATTTGATTGATATACCTACCATGTGTCTACTTTTTTAATAGGACATAGAAAATGCAATGTTAAAATTTTCATTAGGCGTTCCCTATGTATTTTAGAACGGAAGCGTAAATACAAAAAATATTCAGAAACAAAATGTCATAAAATGGTCCTAAATTTATTGATGTTATACATTTCTGCCATGAGATGGACGTAATAGTTATTTACGATACAAGTACGTAAAGCTAGTCTTTAGTCACGAATGGGTCAATTAAAACACGAGCGTAGCGAGTGTTTTAAGACCCCTGAGTAACTAAAGACGCTTTACGTATGTGTATCGTACAATATTTTATCTACGATATAATGAAAAACCCCAAAAAATATTAAAAAAATATTTTTATTTATGAAGTAGGATCACAATATTAAATGAGAAGTTTGCCATGGTAACAAAATTTTTGCAAATTTGGCGTGCTTTAAAAATTTTAATCACTCGTTGCTTGGCAACCCGTGAGTGCCCATGACTTATGGGATCGTGTTACTAAACAACCGTTTTACAAACTTGACACTAACAGTTAAACATCAATTTTACACACTATCGTAGATAAAATAAAATTTATAATTTTTTGCTTTTTCCGGAGTGCCTTGGTAAACAAAACATACATACTTAAATACGTACCTATTTCTTGAGTTTGACAGATGAAATTTGGCATAGTTTTAATGATTATTGACTTGCTTAAATTATTTCTCAATAATTATGGACACATTTACCATTTATAAATAATTTAAACAAGTCAATAACCATTTAAACAATGCTAAACGTCATCTGTCAAACTCAAACAATACGACTGTTAGCCAAGGCACTCTGGAAATAACTTAAAATTATGACGAGCAATCACCTAATGATTATTTTGTGACGTTTCTTTAAACCAATGAAATACTTTATTGTATGTCACGTGTCTGCATTTTAACCAATAATGTCATTATTATACTGAGAATAATGCTCTTGTGATTATTCCCGGCAATATTCTCTGTAGCTTTTTTTGTTTTTGCGACAGATGTCAGATAGGTAGTTATCAACACAAGAAAAAATGACCAAAAAAGATAAATTTAGTGACGTGTCTGATGATGAAATAAAAAAGTAATCTAATGAAATATAATTCGAGAGTTCGATAAATTAGAAAATAATTCTCCAGTATCTTTCTCAAACTTGTCGCCATTTGGCAACAAGTTTTCGAAAGATCTGTCAAATTATTTTCAATTTATTCTCACTCTCTTGTTTATTATTACTGAAAATTTTAACATTGTACTCCATATCAAATTAAAAAATGGACAAATACTAATATTTAGGTATCTAAACGGGTTATGTTCCATGCATTTTTTAAAATTTTAAATAACTTAAATATACACTTTTGCTGTAGAGTGCATAGGTAAAATGAAAGAGCACATTTCAATTCTACACGTGGTATATAAAGTGTCAATACAGTATTGTTAGAATTGAGCTCATATCATATGAACAAAATGATTGTATTTTTGGTTATAAGTTGAAGTGTGTTCAGCTTATTCAAAATTTTAAGCTCTATTATACAATTTTAATAGATATGAATCTACTGACTCAAATTTTGAGTAATCAATTACTAAGACTACAACTTCGTCTGTCTGGTATAATAAATTTATAAATTTATTTACGAGAAAATTGCTTTGAAAATTAACGAATAACTGTCATGATAAAACAAATTTAATTTTACTTTGAAGTTTAAAAAGTTAAAGAAGTGATTTACGAGTAATATCTCAAAAACTTTACCTGCATTTTATGTAAGCAGATATAATTTCCGCAAAGAAAATTAATTATGAAAATTTGTTTAACTACCTGATGTTAAATATTTCATGAATAATAAAGAAGCTGGGTAAGTAAACATTTATTACATGACGTGCTTCTTGAAAAAAGGTCGTGTACAGAAAAAGAAAACTAGTTCATTCAATAGGCACGTGGGTCACAAATGTCAAGACATAAAATTAAATAATAGAAATGGATAAAATGCTCACCATCGTAGAATTTTATGTTTCGAAGGAAGAGAAGATGGCGCTTATCTTAAATATTTAAAACTTGAAGTATTTACGAGCCAATGTTGAGCATCCTGAATAAGTTAATAATGTTTCAATACCAATTCCCATTAGATAAATAAATATAAATAATTCGTAATACAAATGTATCAATGATGTAAAAATAAAGCTATTTAAGTTTTGCTGGTATGGAAGTTATCTTCAATATACCCAAATGGCTGGTAGCACGAGCTCTGTTTTTGGGCTTTTTAAGAAATGTGTTTTACCATTGGATTTAGCACTGGACGATTCTCTAATAGTATATTGTGTCATTAGGAGTAAATGTGATACTTTGGGTGCTGAGCATGTAAGTTTGAACGACGAGCGAAGCGAGTCGAACAATTACATGCGAAGCACCCAAAGACACATTTACTCCGAATAACACATGCTATTTTTTCTTCAAACATAGAAAATAAAATTATAAATATTATAAAATGCTCAAAACTTCAAAAAATATTCTGTCTTATTTAGCATTTCAAGTTGCCGTAGAATATGCTGTTTTGTTATTTTTGTTTATTTGTTTCATTTTTAATTGTCAAATTATTGAATTACAACCTAACTATTTTTCATAATATTTTACTTTGTCCGCCGCCGGCGTAAATGTGTTGCCAAGGATACACTTTTACGCCGACGGCGACAATATTGAACTTCTGCTTGTTGAATACAAATACATAACAACGTACTTTTATGACGTTTGAAGAAAAAATTGTTTTATAAGAAAATGCATCGGACATAAATTACAGAGAAATACATTATCTACCAGTATTTGTTTTTAAAATAATTTTAGAAAATTGTACAGCGCTAAAACCGAGACTACAATACTTCTCTTAAAACAGGGCACGGGAAAAAAGTTCATTGAAATTTATTAATTTGTTCAGTAAACTGAAGATATACACCAAATTTTTTTAAATGCTCCTAGTTGCTTTAGTTTCTTAATTGTTACATTTTCAGAAAATGCATCTTATATCCTCAGTTTACTCTTTTTTCGAGTGTTTATCTCTAAGTTTTGCTTTCTTGATAGCAGAAATCAGTTTTATTAAACATGTAACGTCACAGATAAATATCTTTCAGTAATATTATATTTTTTTTTTTATGCAGATAATTTTGAATTATTAGGTCTGTTCGATGATTTGCACTAGGTAGTTCCAGAGCTAACTTTTTAACACTGAAGCGTTCGATGACAAAAGTGCAATTAGTGCAGCTTGTTCGATGCGAATAAAATCGGAACTAGTGCATACTTTCTGAACTGACTTTCTAAGTGGTGTAGTTAATACAAGCTGGGGTGGGGGTAAAGTAAATGTCAGTTTTGAATGTTGTTTTAAACAAATTTAATTGAAAGTTCGCTGTTGCACTTTCGTTTTCTTTGGACAGGTGTAACTAGTGTTAACAAGTGTACACTGTACTAACTAACGTGCACTGCAATACATTACACTTTCTTCATCTAACAGACCACATGCTCTTCGAACCCTCGATTTCTAGCCTACTAGGTTAGTGACATAGCCACTACGCCACCGAGGTAAAAAAAAATTATTATTATGAAGCAGCAAAATATTGGATTAAAAAAAATATAATTAGTATGAGTTATGTAATCTTTTAACTCACACCAAACTCCCACTTATCCGTGACAACTTTATGTAATTATTATTATTTATCCATCCTTTCACACAGACGTCATTGAGAAAATGGTAAAATCGGATCCAAAAGACTTTTAATTATATATTATCACAAAAATCTCACCAGCGATTTTTTAATGAATCTTATAGGTACTTTCTTATATTACTTATAAGAAAAAAAGATGCATTCAGTAATTATATGTAATAATTATTTTAACCTTATACTAAATTTTAATGTCATATTTAAAATATTGAAAGAATCTCTTCCATATTTTATCTGGGTGGTTTCTGAGACATTGTCGGAAAAGGAAATGTCATTTTTACCTTATTACCATGGATACATACCTACCTGTAGTACTCACGGGCCGTGGATACACTCGTAAAAGTATGAATGCATTTTATGTGACAAAACAATATGAAATAAAGTAGCGATGAATTTTTTACCGATGTTTGCAAGCACGTTACATAGTTTTATGTACGTACCAACCTAGCAGGCAGTACCTTAAACACACTTTATATTCTTCGCACACCTTGAATTCAAACAATAAAGTTAAACATGTGGAGTGGAAAATATAGTTTCCAATTTGCATAACGTTCCAGAAAACAGTCTTTGATCTCTTTATTTGAATTATTCAAAGATTCGAAAATTATTCAGATACAAAACATGCGTATAAAGTACTAGTCACACAAAACAGCTTGCAATATTCAAATTTGGTTAAGCGCCGGCCAGAATTCTGCTTCGTATTTGCAAACAGTCATACATTAGACCATTTCAAAAGGAGATTTAATGAATGACATTTAGGGAATACCACTACAATGCCAATGTTAGAATTTATACATAATATTAAATTTAGTTTTGAAATTTTTGGATAACACAATAAAAATTATTTGGTTGGCGGGCAACAAAATATTAATTAATATGAAATATAAATAAATGTCCAAAATTTAAATAATAACAAAAGTTGGTGTAGCTGTAATATTTGTATATTTTGTTACTATTGATTAATTCTACAAATTGAAAAGTTTTGATAAGCTTTTGTTTGTGAATATATTCACTGTTCACTAATTTACTCATATCAGTATTATTTCAGCCTATTTCCTTTGTGTACCCTAAAGTATCAACAAAACTTATTTTAAAATCTCAATTCTAAAACACCGGGTGTGATAGATTGGTGCATGGGCGTAACCAGGATACTTTTGTACAATTAATATGTGCAAAATAAGTAGTAAACATAAAAAAATAGATTGTGTAATTTGAATAAATGTTTTGGTTTTATATTTAGCGTCGAAATACTCTTAAATGTTTAAAATAATTGTAAAAACTTAATTATGACTTATTTATTTTCTTTGTAATAAAAATTTTAAAGTAATTGTCTATATATTTTGGCAATTTAAAAGGTAAAAAAAATACATTTAAAAAAATATAATAGATAAAGATGCATAAAATAAATTATTTTATCCAACACATCTCAATAAGTGCTCTATAAATATAGCGATTTTAAACAAGGAAAGTAACAGATTACCCTCTAGTTGGTATAATTTTGAGAAGTCACTAGTGAGTAATTTCCTTTTTATAACAATAATAATGTAATGAACGCAGCAACGACAAGCTGAAACTTGTTGTTTTACGCAGCCGAGTAAATGACACAGCGTCGACTTGTTTGAACCAGTTCGCTTGCCTCACAATAGGGAATATTCCCGAAGCTTCTCGAAACAAGAAAAGCAATATAAAAGAACGAATCACCGGTGAGTTGGGTCAGTCAGTCATTGATTCAGTTAGTTGAGCCAGTCAATTGACTCAGATGACTCCGAAGCTACTATGAAGAACTTGTGAACAAAAAAACATCGCTCGGACTGAATATAAATAAAAAAATGAATAAAATAAATATATTATTACGCCTTTTACCCATTGTGGGTGTGGCACTCTGCTTACGCAGATCTCGGTGTGATATATTTTTGCGTATGGAGTGCGGTTACCAGCCGTCAAATCATAGCCCCCCCAAATAAATATCGCTTGGCTAGTTTGTATAAATAATAGTTTGTTTAAAGTAGTGATAAGTGTAAGTGTATAAGTTTTTGTAATCGTTGTTTTAGTGCTATATACCTAGTGCTAATTAACTTTTACTTTTGATTATAATAATTATATATTATTTGTTATTAATAATATTTCTTTTAGTTTAATGAAAAACGTCTAAAACCACGAACGTTACAATAATAACACAACACCTTAGTAACCACTTCGATTGACATTTTAATTTTTATTTAAATCATATGTCAGTCATATAATATTTCTTTAATAAATTTTACATTTATTAAGAGTTGTTGGATAAAACGTTGTACTTCACATGTGGCCAAAGTGGAATTACCCACTCGATAAAATTATCATAAATTTTGCGTACCTATTAAGGAACGTTAGAATTCATTGTAACAATACACTTATCGCTAAAAATATAATAAAAATACAGCGAAATAACAAAAGAAAAGTTCTTTTCTTTTCATTTCTAAATACCAAATAAATGTGTAGTTTTTTTTTGTCATGTGTTTTCGTTTTAACCAATCCTGTCATTATTTTAGTGAAAATAAAGCTCTAGAAATTATTCCTGGCGATAAGCTTTGTAGTTTTTATATTCAGTCAGATAGGTACTTAAGTTAGGTTAACAAGACAGTGGCTTATAACACATGTAAAGCGTGTTACCTAATTTTGTTTTAACTTTGTGAATAAAAAATGCCCTAATTAAATATAATTCGAAAGTTCTATAAATTATAAAATAAGTCTCTAGTGTCTTTCTGAACAAGTTTTCAAAAAACCTGTCAAATTATTTTTATTTTTTGGCTGTATTATTTACTGAAAGTTTTGTCCGTCAAATAGAGATCCGGAAAATCGAAGGTTCACTGTAGTTCATTTTTAATATTTTATAGTCAAATTTCTAAGTTGAAAATTTATCTTATCTAACATTCGAAGTACGATGCTTTTGTCTTCTCTATATGATTTGAATCAATATCATATTCGCCATCAATTATGTATGTCAACGTGTCTGTCATTAAAGTGTTGAATAGTCTATAACGAAATAGTTACGAATAAGAAATATTATTCAAATTGCTATGTTCTATGATATAGAAATCAATTTTAAATATAGTTTTCTTGATTGCCGTCCATAAATATACCGGGAGTATTATTAGTAATCTGTTTACATATGGTCATTATATACATCATAATTACAGACAAAGTAATTGACAATAATATATTAATGTAACCATAGATATAATTTACATGGACTTTTAATAATTTATTGTCAATCATAATGAAAGAGAATTTGCAAATTTAATTATGCAAAAAAATTACTTCAGTTTTTAATAAATTAAGTTAAATTAGTTGAATACATTACTGTCAATCACTTTAACTGTAACGCTATGTATAATACTGATAAAAAAATGACATTGATAAATCTTCTAAATGTTGACTTTCATGTTCCTACCCTGTAAAAATATTTTTGCGTTACGCCTCTGGCTTGGTGATAACAAGGGTGAGAAATGTTTGCATCGTGACGGACAGCTAGCGTTGATAACGCCTCTACGCCGCAGACACCGGAATCAAGAGTGCTTTGGTGGTGGGAAAAACAACGAGCACACTCTGTTTTCAAGTTCACACGGAATGTGAATGTGAGCTTATGATGCGACATGAAATGTTTGTGTGAAAATGAAAGACTGGAAACTGGAAGATGAATATGTTTTACTTTGCATCTACCTAAATTTGCCCTTTCAAGTGAATGATAAATAACGATTTTCTCGTACATACTTTCCTCTTATTTACGAGGTGCCTCCCATCGTCTGCTGCACTGCGGAAAAAGAAAGGAATGTTTTAAATTTGTTAACAGAAAGAGATGAAAATTGCGATGTTTAGTTCGATAGTTCGAAGATGTATTCACAACATTAGTTAGTAGTTAGAGATAGTGGTTGTGGTTATAATTATTATTTCTGTCGGTAAAGCAGTGTGTATAATTTAAAATTATGAAGGGTCATACACAAATCTAAAGTAGATTTGTTTTATATTTTACGTTTTTGTTTTTATAATATGGGAGTCATGTTACTGGTATCGTATGTAGTGACTCACAAATCAGTATTTAGTTTGTTTTTAACACTAAATTTAAAAAGTTCCAAATTCATGTTTTAGTTTTATATTTTATATTTAGAAATCGACGAATAGGAAGAGAACTAGAAAGATGTTTGATTATATAGTTGCCTCATTTTAATAGCTGTCATTGTTCAAGTATCATAATCGTATCCCACTTAACTGGTGTAAATTAAACATAATGTAAATCGACGTAGTTGTAGATTAACTCCTATGTTGTTGATACAATTGAATTTAATTTTGATAACACAGCGATTGGCATAATGTTCCTCACATGTTTCACTAATAAGCCTATGACATATTCAATGTATAAAAGCTATACTTTAAACAACCAAAACATAGATTTAATTTGGATTTATGAAAAATTTTAACATCGGCATAAAACCAAAAGCCACTCCGAAACTATGTATAAAGGAACATTTTAGTGAGGCTAGCAAAAATTGGTTGTCAAACTTTTAACGCAACAACGCAAATCACACCCACTAACGATAACCACTAATTTCGAGTTATATGTTGTTTGTTACATAGGTAGGTTGTTAGGCGAACATTCAGAATACGATTTATTGTTTTACTGTCAAAACGATTTAAAAATATCAAGTTTCAAACTGCGTTTGTACTTAAATGCATCGAAAATCGTGTTGACAGGAGTTCTTGAGTTAAATTTATTGCCTCACATGTGTGTCAGAAACTTTGCTAAATTTTAGTTTTCATAAAAAGTCATTTGAAATTATCGCGCTATATATTCTGAAATATCGCTTTGAAATACCATCTGGACTTCACAGATTTACAGTTAAGCCTGGTCGAACCCTAGCTTAGGTTTTTAGTTTTTATGCAATCTTTGTGTTGGCCCTGCGAGAGGTTTCCTGCCCTGCACCTACCCACTAATGGGGTAGTTGGGTATATTTGGCCAACACAAGAGACAGGTGGTTTCCAGATTTTGAAATTCGCACGTCTGCAGTGCTTTACAAAATGTAGAATTTTAATTAGTTATTGTTTGTAAAATGTTTTGGTAACTGCAACTATTCAACATATTCGTATGTTGTAATATTTGTATTTGTGTGTCAGTCTGTTTGATTAATCGTTTTTACCTTATTATTAAAATTATCATTTTTATCATCCTAAAAGTGTTTGTATTTTATTGGTGCGACCCTTATTTCAGTTTGGCCTGCCGTACTACATGTAATAAAGCTTTTTTAAGTGTTTCGAATACATTGATGTAAATATTTGGATTATATTCTTTATATGTATATTCTTACAATAGTAGTTGAACTTTGAATTAGGAAATCCCCAGTTCAATAAGAACAGTTGACAATTTCATTACTTTTAACTTTTTCCCAGTTCTTAATCTTGTAATAATATATTTTTGGGCCGTTATTTGATGGCTGGTAACCTTAGTTCATACTCAAAAATTTGTCACATACCAAGATCTTTAATAATGGGCGCGTTTAGCCGAACCTAGCGGCTAACCAGCATTTGCTAGTGCTAGATTCTAGCAGATGAAAAGTACTATGAACATGAACGGAATTTTGCTGATGCTATCATCTTATGTCAGTCAAGTTTGGTGGAATGAACCTCAAATTCTGATCAAAGACAAAACTAAAACAGTCTAAAAATTAGTAATTAATAGATACTTCATGATACTTAAGTTATTTTTATAGATTTTTACAGACATGATTATTGTTGATGATATTATACATGATTTTTTTGACAGTTGACAGTTCTAGAAGGTTCGCTAGCTCATCTAGCGCAAATTTATTTCGCTAGGTCGCTAGTCTACCTGCTGAAATCCAGCGGTTACCTAGTGGTACGTTCAGCTATGACCGCTAGGTTAGCAATCTAGCTGCTAGGTTCGGCTGAACGCGCCCAATAATATGTGTCCACGATGCTAGAAATCATTGGCGTAACTATCCCATCCGGGGCCCCGATTCAGAGTCGTAGTAGGGGGCCCACAAAATTTTTTACAAAAAAAAAAAACTTTTGTCTAATTTAACCGACTTCGTATCTCTTACGGTTCTCGAGATCCCCATGCTTAAACAGTTTCATTGGACACACTGTATATAATTTACTGAGATATTTCAAAATAACTTGTTACGGCTTCAAGTAAACTACCACTTCCGGTTATTGGATTATCATTAAATAAATCAGCTCTTCCAAAGGGGACACAATTAATATATACAAAATATCAAAATTTTCAGTTCAGTAGTTTTTGTAAAACCGTAACTCCAGAGGTCCACAAAGACATACAGATAGACAGACAACAGATGCACACACAGACATCATCGCGAAACTATTAAAATCGTACTCTAGGGATCCGGAAACGTGCTCATCTACTGAAAAATCTTTTCAAATTTTTAGCATGATTCATATACCTTCCCTTGCAGGATGTGACGGGTGATAAAAAGGAAATGAAATTAATAAATTTTTAACCAAATTCCAATTCTCAATATTACATCTGATATAGGGAAATTTAATTTAAATATTTTGTAGTACAGTGTAAATTTTATGTATCTATTGGATTTTATTATGGATTGAAATACGAATGCATTTGAGACCGATTTCATTTGCAATTTATTACGAAAGCACTTTATGTTATTTAGATACTGTAAGTGCACAGCAGGATGAGATAATATAACTTTGATCGTTTCACACATGTATATACAGACATAGTAGTCTGACAAATTTACATACATTCTCATACATAGTTTAACGTTGATTAGAAATCTGCTTCACATATTCTGAGTGCGGCATGATTGTGCTCGGGAACTTATGTAAGCACAATTGAAGAACCTAAGCGCTATAGACAATATATTCCAGATATTCTCTTATTAGGTAAAGAATTTTCATAATTACTTTTATTTAGCTTTGTCCAGTAACTATTGGAGTGCTTCTTAAACTGTGGGTCGCAATCCCAAGTGGCAAAGCAAAGCGAAAAGATAAGGACGCGATAATTAATTTCAGATATATGAATTTAAAGAAAAATTAGTCGCAATCACTTCATTACCTTTAACTTAATATATTACATTGTCTGTACAGCAAATATAAAATCGTAAATAATAATTTGGAAGTATATGGTGGAAAACTATTCATTCAAAATATTTTCGATTCTTTGTTATTTTCTTCATTACATTATAAGCCAATAAGAATGCTTCATTTCTTTTACTGCGATAAAATCCCGTAACCTCGATTAATCCCCGTTACCATAAAAATAATCCCGTTACCACGAAAATTTTTTGGTTAATAAAATAACCAATTGAATCGCTGTATTTTTATCACGTGTACAAAAGTAACCAATTAGGTCACAATTAAACTAATAAATTTTTTACCAATCAGGATGTAAAACACTTGAAAATTTAAAGAACGGGAACAGTATTATACTTATAAAATCCCGTTACCCCGATAAAATCCTACTACTAAGTAAACTAACATCAGTTACTGTTAATAACTGTCAATGTGACAGTTAATTAATATTTCAAGTTTCACTTTGCGTTGTCTTTGGAATTTATCTCCGCACGATCTGTCTGATTTTCTCAGATAAATTTTTATTTTTATGCACTAATTTTTTTGCTTTTAAGCAAAATCACTCAAGCAAACTGTCATTTTGAAAAGGAAAATTCCGAAATCGGTAGGAGGTCTTTACTCGAAGAATGATAAGGTTTTTTTTTAATATATCGATCTAGAATTTATGAAAATTTTTGCTAATACAAATGAAATAAATCTGAATTATCTACAACCGATTCTAAATACATTTGTCCGTATCGGGTACCACTTAAGAACTATATTGTAATTTATTATTTAGTGATTAAAAGTCTAAAGTCCATGATCGTTTGACTATTGTTTCTACATAAAATTTAAATTATTATGACTGACAATGACAGTATGTTAACATCTTTTGTTGCTTTCATCTTAGATTATCCGTTGTTTATATAAAACTATTAAATTTATTTCTGAGTACTAGCATGGTAATAGTAATATGAATTGAGCGAGAGGTCATGTGCTGCACACATAAGATTTTAATTTATATTTATTCCGGTAATAAAAAGAGACCATAATTGAAATAAATTTAAGAAGTGCTGAACTATTGTAGAAAGCACTTTACATAATATTTACAGCTATTTTATAATATTTTCAGACAAATAGTAAAATAAATATTTAATTGTCTTGAAGTTAAATAAGAGCGCTGAAAGAACATTAAATGAATCTACAATGAGCATTTGAAAATAATTGTATAAAACTACGTCTTTTAAAACAATTCACAAAGAATTCTTTGTAAGAAAGTAAAATTTAAATGAGGATGAATAAAAAAAAATATTTTTTTTTTGTTAGAAGTCTAGAAGATACACGCAAGAAATATTCTAGGTCGCCAGTCATTTGAATAGTGTACAAATTCTTCTCTCTCCTAGAAGTTCTATTGTCTGTTATCTTGAATGTGCAGCATTTTAAGATACACACGATCTAGTAAGATATGCTCCTGCTATTTATACATGCAACCAGAGGCGGATTTATGATAGGTACAGCAGTCACGCGTCTCCGGCAGGAAATTTTTGAGTACGGCAAAATTTTGAAAGCAGCAAAATTTTAAATCAAATTCTTCAAGCTTCAACTATTTTTCATTGTTGCTATTTGTAATCTCACACTTTTTGTCAAAATAACTTCTCATTTTTTGCGAAAGTAATAATAATCTTTCAAAAGAAAGCACAGTTATCTTAACTCTCGAAAACCCACCTATCAGATGATACTTTTAACCTAAGCTGTCAGTGAATAAATCGTTGGATATATTTTTATTGTTTTAGGATATTCGGGTTTTGTCTGGTTCTGGGGTTCTACACAATACCCACTTTTATATTCTTTTTGTACTTAAAAATGTCTAAATTGGTTGGTTTGCCTTAATATTTATTGACGATATCTTAGTTTTCATAATTTAAACATATAAAAAATAGTTAATTAACAAGAATTATAGTAATAAACGAAAAATGTAATAAATCTGCATATTGGTCTGTGTAACATTATTATATAATATAAATATAAATAAGCAAATTTGTTTTTACAAGGCGGCAATTTGCTATGTGCCGTACATACGACGAATTTTAATGTGCTCCATTCTAATCTGCTCTCTAACAAAAATATTCTTGTTTGGATAATATGTCAATGAAATGTTGAAACAGCCTGCATTCTTCTCGGTGCTCGTTTCGTGTTTATTTGCATAATTTAATTATTTAGTTAATAAATAATAGTTCCTTTTACCATATTTAAAGTACTAGGTATTTTGTTATCGAGGAACCTGAATTGGGAAATGCATATCAGCACACTTTGCACAAATTTTTCCAAAATTTGTTATGCCCTAAACCGATAAGCAAGTCCCATATATGACATAAGCATCGCCATGTGCTATAAGATATACGAGGTAGAGAATGATAGCCTAACATATGCGTTTTGCATGTTACATAATACTTATACAATTCCCTGATTCCCTAATCATTTTGGAGAAAACTGCAGCATCTGAATCAGTGATCAAATTTCAATTTACTTATTTGACAAATGTTAAAAAGGCGTTAAAAAATATCAAAAATTCTATTTTTATAATGGGTAACCATGGAAATATTACAGCCCATCTGTCAAATATGCAGAGAAACTTTAACGAAAGACGGGTTTTGCTTGGCGAACAATGGAGATGTGTTTAAATAAGTATAATAAAATTTGTTTATTGATTCCGATGCAGATGCTAAATCTCTTCGACTTTTATTTGAAATATTTTTCTCTAAATTGATTAGGGAAGCAGGAAATTGCATAAGTATTATTTAAAATATAAAATGCTTTTGATAAGATGAGTCAGTCACTATACTGTAGGTACAAGTACAAATTACGTTACATTCGAGCATATTCTTTAAAAAAGTTGCTACCGTAACAACTTGTTAATTGTGAAAAATTAATCGTTTTTTGGCAACTAGTAAAATATTCTCCACTAAACATGAAATTTTGATGTGATTTTGTCACCATTAGCAAGTTGTTACGATAACAACTTCGTTACAGAATTGTAAAGAATAATCTTCTTAATAACTTTAACAGAGAAGTAGTCGGATCTCGGTCAAACATTATTTGAAATAAGAAACAATAATCTTCTTACTGTATTATCCTTTTTTATTTAAAAAATTTTAATATTTGTTAAAGAAAACTTGTGAAAATATGTAATGTTCATTAAACATTACCATGAAACGAGATAAAAAATGATCTGTACATTATAAAACATAGGACTGTTTCAGTTAAAAAGACCCGTAATATTGGGGCATTTTATAATGTAATCTATTATCAGATGAACTAAAAAAATGTTAAAAACTAACTCATATTATTATATTATATGTAAATACAAACAAAATCTTATTGAAAACTGTTACTATGATGTCAATGAAACTTGCATGACATATATCTATATCTTTTAATTGATGTGTTGTATAATTAAAAAATAAACTTAACCAATTTTGCAATAATAAATTTTTCATCTAAAATACAGATTCTGGTTAAATCTGAAAGTAGATCAAATTGCATGCCCGTTTTTGAGTGTTCTTAATTATGTTGGGTCAAACAGATTTAATTTATCAAAAACTTACATTCAAGCCAAACTCTCGGTTGTGTATGTCATGGAACATTTGACTTTAATGAACCAAGGGTAATTATCATTTATTTTTAATACAAAATTGAAATTTAAATGTTGGGAATAATGGTTTTCATTCGTTCGTCGTTCGCGTAATTAAATTGGAAAAGCCTTTTAATTTAACTTGTAATAATTACATTAAACAATGAATTCAGAAACCAATTTTAATTTGAAATATCGTTATGACAAGTTTCCAGACTGCTTAAATATGACCTTATAATTATAATGAAAGCAAACAGTTCAAGTAAGTTAAAACTGTTCGTTTTTGCTCAAGGAAAGGTCAGATTCTGCAAGGAATTGAAAATATTTACACCACAACACAAAGTAGTTTATTGTTACTTGTAATAGGATACTGCTCTACAAAGTTTGTGCACGGATATATCGAATTATGGCACTGGGTCGCGCACGTGTTATTATTTAGACAAAAAAGACAAATATACTCGAATGTATGTACAAAGAACTATAACAACACATCTAGCCGAGAACCAAGTATTGTTATTCCGGACGCACAGGAACCTTCCTGATGTCGCTTTGCTTTGAATAGTCGACACTAGTAACCAAAGGCCGTAGCACAGATTGAGACTACACCGAGACGAATGGGAGAGTTCGGCGGGCATATAGCGAAACTGTGGCTCCAGCCTTGCAAACTTTTTTTTGCGATTATGAAAGTATCATCGCTACCGTACCGTAAACCATCAATTTTAGAAAATTTGAGGTGCGGCAATTTTTGATATTTGGTTGTTCGTGTATATGGTCTCTCTCATTAAAACATTGAAAACCAACGAAACAAAAACCTACCGAAACCAGGAAATAAATTTGTAAAAATTTAATGATGAAGATAATGCCATTAACATTTCGATGAAAAAAAAAGGTACAGTCATTTAAAAAACTGTTTTTATTAACAAAAGTTTATAAATATACATATGTGTATTAAATAAAGATAAAAATTTGAAAAAACATTTTTTTAATTATAATAAATGGTGGTTTCCATTTTAGCCCATTGTACATTTATTTAAATATAATATAAATTATACGATCAAACAAAAACTTAATTATTTTAATGTAGCACTAGTTTCTTTCATTTGAAAAACAAAGTTATCCAAAATAATATTATTTACAAATAAATTGAAAATATCTACAGGCTTAGGGTTTCGAATATCCAAAATTATTGTGACAATCTCTGATCATTTGTGAATATACCTTTTAGGATTTTTCAAATATTTAGTACCTTTTCTCCAATCCACTATTCACTTTGTGAATAGCTTGCCAATGGCATATCATCAAAAACATCCCAATCGCTATCAGAAGCTGATTTATAAACATTATTAAAGATATCTATTAAAATTTCATTTGTTGAGTTGTATTCTTCATCTTCATCATCACTATTATTGCTGGAATCCACAGCAGACGGTATGGAAGTAAATTCTTCGACAATTTGATCAATTTTTCGGTACAGATCATCTTCTGTACTACCAATTAATTTGAAATGTAGAGGTTCCAGTTTTCTTCTATCTTATTACTACTTATCGGTACGGTGGTACAAATTTGGCACTCTAAACTTTAGGAACAATTAATTATAGAATAAAAATATTAAAAACATTTCTATTACCTTTTCAAAATATATAGCTAATCATAAGCAAAATTTTTGTTACAAATTCCAACAATTAATCATTAGAATATAAAATTTTAAATGCAGAAAAAATGCATGTTGTTTGGATAAAAGTATACTAAAGCTTGGCAGTTTGAAAAAGTCACTGAGACGCTTGATAAAAATTACAAAACCCACAAAACCCTCCGTTTTTACTATACGCCAGTGGTACAGCCTATAAACCTGAATACAAGACAGATAAAAATAACTAAACTAATAGGTACAAAAATTGTACCACCTTACTAATAAGGTCTAAAAATATATGGTACAAATTTTGCTCCAATGTACCGAAAAGAGTTAAAGAAATTCTTGTTAATGAAACAGAAATTGAAAATAGTACTGATACTAGCCATTTATTTTTAACTGCTGAAAATCTCCCTTGCAATAAACACCAACTTTTTATAGTAACATATTTCAAATTTCCCATCCTTTGTTATGCTCAATGCGAGTAGTATAAAGTTGCAGGGCTGCTGCCATCTATAATAAGCTTTGCCCGAACACTTCCATTGTACTTACATACGCAGCTCCAGCTCTCACACACATGTCACCCACAACACTAAAGCCCCTACAAGTATTGCAAAACAAAATGCTTCGATTAGTCACTGGCTATGACAGATATACACGAATAACAACACTTCATGAAGAAACTCGTACTCCATACATCTCAGATTCCATGAACAAACTATCTACAAAATTTTATCGTAACACATGGCTGACTCCCTCTGAAGACAGCGAACTGATTCATAATATGACGAGAATACGATACGACGACGACACTGTACGACATACCCACAAATTGACATACCAAACATTTTCAAAGCTTTCACTAATAACTGACAACATACAACATTTTACCACATAATACTTAACTATCACTCTGTTTCCGTTATTTTTTATTTAAAAATACTTTTCTTGCTTTGTATTTCATAATAATCTTTAAAATTTCTGTCAGAATTCTTAGTTCTTAGTTTATTGTTAAAATAAGTTCTAATTTTAGGTAGTTTTAATCTTAGTTTGTAATTTTTCAAATTTTTTAAAATGTATTTGCTTTGTGCAAACACATATATTTAATTACATTTTTACTCCTATCTTCTCCACTTCATTCCTTATGACCCTGTTAACTTTTTAAACTTAATTGTATATAACTATTTTATGTAATGATATGTTAGTTATCTAACAGGAGCATCCATCTATCATAGTTGTTATCATTTAGATTTAAGGTAATCTTGGTTAAATAATAATTAAATTTTTGAAAAATAAATTGTACAAAAAAAAATCTTCCATTGTTCGCTAATCTAGTACTATAGTTTAACTAGAGTATGAAAGTTCACGTTTAAGTTACCTGATGGTCCTGGTATCTAAGGGTATATTTCCAAATACCTAGTCATGTGTTGGATTTGAAAATTCCAGAAAACACTAGCATGTTTGGCTTAAAATAGCTGGTTCACAACAGTATAGTTATAATAATCTCTGAAACACAACATAGGTATTGCAATGACCTATCTATTTTGAGACTAGTAGTATGATAATTTTCAAAACCAACTTTTGACTGAATACGTATATTCTACACAGGAAAGAACACAAAAAATTTAGGGTTTCTCATGTCATATTACTTGAGTAGTTCAGGCCCTGATTGCTTAGGACAGTTTTGCCGTACGTTATGATGAAAACACATTGAATAAAAGATAGCCAAATAAATTCTTTGTATTTTGTATCTAATTTAATAAAAAAAAGGAACAATGGTAAGAATTATAACAAAATTATAATGTCTCGAACAGTGTAAGTAAAAAGTTGTGAACTTAAAAAAGGAGTAGAATTACTTGCAAAGAAACGAACAGTACAGTTGACATTTCTTTTAATATCAACCCAATAACACAATATATCACATGAGTGCCAACATATAGGTGGCAGCACAAATTAAACAAATATAATTAAATACATTAAATTGTTTCTTCTTCCTAACATATAATAACAAAAATATGTTTACAAATTCCATGATAGAAGTAATAGAATCAAATTAATTATGTTTACAAATTACAGATAATAACATATAATGCTTTAGTTGCATATTTTATACATTTATCTTTAAATCTGTTTTGACACTACGAACAATAAATCGTATGCTGACTATTCACTTGTTACAATAGGTAGACTAAAACTCTACATGCAGGACGTGCCATTAGCAACTAGTAGGTACTTTAACAAACAATAAGGCGAGTTTCAACTAAGATGCAACATTAACTTTTCTGTCATAAATGTATTACTATGGATACCAGTTATATACAATACATTACCGTACTGTTCCAGATAATATTCAACATAGGTGTTGTCATCAATGTTAAAAGAATTTGTTATCATAATTTACTGATTTATAAACTGCAGTAAATAGTGCTCAAACTGTAACCATAATTGTATGAAGTAACTATGTATTATATTTTTTTCGGCCTTGTTGAAACCGGTGGTGAATAATGTTTTAAAGAAAAGTTTGAAATAAGACTGTAGAATTGTATTTTCCTATCCTCTTTCATTCAAGATTTATATTTCACACTTGAGCGAATTACCATAATCAAATAAATATTATTTTACGTCTTAAAATATACCTTTTGTTTAAATTTCTATTTATGAATTGTGTAATTACAAAGAATTGTAAACATAAATATAAAAATACATCTGTTATTTTAAGAAGTTTCTAATTTTAAACCCACGGAATAATTCTGCAGCTAATACGTTCGGACACACTTACAGAGCGTTTTATTATCTGAAGGAAGTTGTTATTTTTGTGGTAACCTTGTGTGAGTGATAGTCGATAAACGATTGTGATTTATAAAATGTTTCTTATTTGTAAAAAATTAAACTAGTGGCCAATTTAAATTGTTGTTATCATACTTATGCTGCCTGATAATGGTAAATAATAATATGTATTATGGTTAAACCTGTTGATATACCTACCTTTATTTGGATACAATATTCGAAGGTTAGGATATATTCGTAACCGTATAAACGAAATAAGATTGTGGTGAAAGTACATGGCAGATTGAATGATTGATTTCCGATAGATGTTGATGTGAAACAGGAGTATCGAACATTTCCTAGGTTGTTATGGGTATGACAAAATATTTATGAACAGAATGGATGGTAGTTTGTACGCATTGGTGAACATATAATTTCTGTGCTAGCTTATACGGATGATGTATGAGTAGGTAATGTTAGTTTATTTTGAGGAGTAAATGACAAGAATGACTGTGAGTATAAATGAAGAATGTTTATAAAGTGTAGAACGAGTATATAGTATATATAGTTAGGTAGTACATGGGTCATGAAATGGACCCCATTGACCGAGAGATTGAAAGGCAAATGCCTGCAGATTGTAAGATATCTACTATTCTAGGTACTTGTTGTTTGAGCTTACATTGATGTAGAGTAGTGAATGTTTGGTATGGATGAAGAAGCATGAATGGCATGTAATTGCTGTGGAAATGGAGATATTTCAAAGATATGTGTGAGTACACGAGATGATATCGAGTTCGGAATACGTTGGTGTACAATAATCGTGTAATTGAGAAGAATGTTAGAAAAGTGGAAGGAAGTCAAAAAAGGCAGTTTGATTATATCTAGCGGATTTCAAGTGAAAAGGTGACGAAATAAATATATGTGAGTGTGATTAATGGGGTCAATGAACTTGGCGAACCATTATATAAATATGACTGGAGTAAAATTGTTAAAGTAAAAAAAAAATCTGATGTGGCCAGCACATAACCTCCCGCCTAATACTACTCTTAAACGGTACAAAATAGTATTTGATGATACAGAAACATACCTTCTTATTTGTTTATTTTCTATTTATATTTGAGAATTTTAATTTTCTTTCATATATTTATTTAATTTTTTGACATATATTTCCCTATGAAAACAGCTTCACAATCACAATGACAAGTGTCACATTTCGTAAAAAATTGAAAATTTTTAATTGTTTCCATGGTGTACTAGGAATGCAAGATTTGTGAAATCTAATTTCTTTATATTTTATTATCTCTAAACCTAATGAAAATTAATAAAATTAGTGTAATCAAAAAACATGTAAAATGAAATATTCTTCAACTTTCAAAATAACATAAATTGTTGAAAAAGGAAATTTAACCGTGTTTTTCACGAAAAACTGTTAAGGGCTTCAAGTAAACTGCTACTTCCGGTTGACCAATTTTATCCAAAATCTAATCAGCTCTTCATTTAAATATAAGAAGCAATAATTCACAAAATTGTATTTTTTGGTATTATAGTATTTGAGTTTTGCGAGACGAAAAAATTGCCACAGACTACACACACTCACACACACACACACATACATACATACATACATACATACATACATACATACATACATACATACATACATACATACATACATACATACATACATACAGACATTATCGCGAAAATAGTAAAATCGTATTGTAGGGACCCTAAAACGTGCTTATTCATTGAAAACTCACTATCCAATTTTTTGACCAAAAACAATACCTCCCGTACCTAGAGGTAGGCGGGAGGTAAAAAACTTTTTAAAATATTGTTGGAAAGAATATGTGGGCTGTATGGTTGCCATTATTTTCTGTATATTATTTTCATTGCTCTGTTATGGTTTTGTTTTAATTCTTTTCGATATTTATATTAAAATTAATTATATTGGGAATTTGGCTTTTCAAAAATGTGACATTTTAAACGATTTAAAATATATTGGAAATCTACACAATGATAATGTCACATAATCTATACAACTCAACTGATTCGATTACTTTCATGATCGTAATTATGGCTGTGAATTTAAATAATCGTAAATGAAATGTTAATAATGTTTGTTTAGATTAATTTACAAATACACGTAAACATCAAGGGTGATATCATCGCATATTACGTAGCACAACGTGGAGTACCGCAGATTGAGATCCGCTGTTTTAGACTATACAAACACTGCAACATTCTGTAGTTTGCAGTGCTTTCACAGTTGTTTACTATGTAAAGAAATTACTACTCTCTGTAGGTAACTTACTATAGGTAATGAAATTGCTGTGTTGCTACAAAAATTACATAATTCTCATGGTGTCAAAAATTTGAGAGTAAAGATTTATAGAGCAATGTGGTTTAAAAATAACTTTGATTTGATTTACTGTTAGACATTTATTGACTCTCCGTGGTTAAATTTCTGGGTAGATAATTTGCAAGATATATGCACAGAGATTAAATTCGACTTTAGAACAGTATAGTAGGCAATCTATTCTTTTTTTCTAATATGATTTAATAACTAAAATTTTAATTTATATTATAATGCACTCAATTTGTAGTTTAAACAAGAATCGATACTTGATTTGGCGTAGTTATTTAGCGAAAGCCTCTAAATTGTGTGGTAGATATATCAGATTTGTCTTCAAACTTATATGCTTTTCGAGGTTAAGTAGTTCCTGAGTTAATTGATTTCCTATTTAAAGTCTGGTAAAAAAGGAATGATGAGGATCGCATCCAGAATGATGTATAATGATAACAAAAATAGACAAATGTTTGAATGTTGACATCCAAATATGCCTCTATTTTTTGTTATCATTATCATTCGGGTTTTTTAATAACCAGTTAAAAATTGTAGCCAATAGAAATGTGACAAATGAAATTTTCAATATTGATTTAGCGCTATCTGTTATCAGGTTAAAATATTAACCCGGCCGTTAAAAATTACTATTGAAGATAAGGAATACGCTCCTAAATCTGTTAAAAACTTACATAGGAATACGTAACCATTGAATGTAAAACTCATATTTCCTTTTTTTCGCTATTTATTAACTCCCGCATTTATATATAACGTAAGGAAGTTATTGTGATGGGTTAAAATTTTAAATACTGAATTTCCAAAAGATAAACACGTTTTGGTGTCCCTAGAATAAGATTTCACTATTTTCACCCCTCGCCGCCTGACCGTAAGGTGGGAGGAAAGAGCGGGCATTTATCTCTAGTTTATTCTAGATGGTAAATTACAGTAGGGCACCCAGTAGTAAATAATTGACTTCTAAATATTGAAAAAAGCTTTCAGAACTCATGGTATAAGTAAATAACAATAACTGGGTTTAAGTTCTGTATAAATTTTATTAACACAACGTTTCGGCAGCAAAGTGCTGCCTTCTTCAGGTGAAATATAATTGTAATTATATATTATATTTCACCTGAAGAAGGCAGCACTTTGCTGCCGAAACGTTGTGTTAATAAAATTTATACAGAACTTAAACCCAGTTATTGTTATTTAATTGACTTCTGTTAAATTTTGATATATACATAAAGATGTAGAATAATATTGTCTATTTATTTGAAATTTTTTCCTAAATATCATGCCATTTAGAAAATAATATTTGCGAGAATTTATATGTTGCTTCATTAGATTTGTTCATATCTGTAATTATATTACACAGCTTGACTTTACAGTATATTAAATATGAGTGAATCATTGTATTTAATGTGTCATAAGCGTAATGCAATATATTTTGTTTCAGCAATGAAAGCAGCTATTTTAATCCAGAGATGGTACCGGCGGTACTTGGCTCGCATGGAAGTAAGGCGGAGGTACACCTGGACCATCTTCCAAAGTATCGAGTACGCAGGAGAACAGGACCAAATGAAGGTAGGGTTCAACAATATTTAAAATTTTTACGGGTAATAGTACAGTTAGTATGGTTGGTAACTTCATCGAAGAGAAAAGCTTCTTTTTTACTTTCTTACGTATAAGAAAATATTGGAATCACGAAATAAATCGCTGACGAGATTTTTTCGGAAATTCCTATTTTGACGTCCACTGAATCCATTAAGACCAATTTTTCAATGATGTCTGTGTGTGAAGATGGATGGATGGATGTCCGTGTGCGCAATATTTCATGAACAAGTCAAGATATGTAAACGAAATGAATGAATGAAATTGAAAAACGGGAAGAGGAAGTTTACTCGACACACAAAACAATAAAGTACCTACATTTATTTCAAAAATAGAATCAGCTGTGAGAAAAAGTTTCAAATAAAAGATGTTAGCAAAAGTAGTTGGAATATAAAATGTTCTTTGCAATTTTCATGTACATGCTTCTAATTAAGAGAAAAAAAAAAAAATAAATATATCATCACGCCTTTTACCCATTATGGGTGTGATACTCTGCTTCCGCAGATCTCGGTAAGTGATATATTTTATCGTATGAAGTGCGGTTACCAGCCCCCAAAGATGTTAGTGGAGGAGGAACCACAGGGGTAAATTTAATTTGGCAACTGTCAGCTGTGGGATTCGAACTGAGGATCTCACGATCCACAGTCCGACCCGTTACAACGGAGCTATTTACTCCATAAGAGAAAAACTAAATTATATATTTAAGAATATATTTCTATAATCTTACAAAGGGAACAAAAACTAAAACATTTTTAATATCTATGTGTCAAACGTGTCAAATAATTCTATAGTGTGAAATATTATTAAAGTAATATTAGTATTATTACTTAGAAAGTTTTGAAGACTAGATATTAATGAATTCCTATTTTAAAATAATTTCATAGATACAATGAGAACAAAATATTAAACAAGTTTATTTTCAATATATTTCACAGGTGATTCGGGTTGCCCACTTCGTCGATGATCTTAACATCTATATATCAAATAAGTCTCAAAAAAAGTCATACGCAAGGAACAAGTCATACGTGTTCAGTTGGTTTTATTTTATTAGAAAGTAGTGTGGTGCTCACACCAGATTTTTTGTAGGTAGTATTTATTATATAAAAATATATGATCAAACTTATGACGTTATGGCCAATATCGGAAACATATATTTATTTTAACAAAATTAATTTAAATAAACAAAATCTGAAATTGCAATTTCTTTAAACATATTTTATTCTTTCGAAGAATATTTTAACATAAAAGACGAACGACTAATTCAATAACATAATCTTAAATAAGAGGCGGTTTAATGAAGACAACCTCCTTTTATTTAAGCATAGCTTCTCGGAGCAATGTCTCAGGGCTGTACATACACTTCTTCATTATTAAAAATGACATATTTTATAGTATACATGCTCATGAATATATGTGCGCGTCTCTGCTTATATGAAAAGTGTAGTTATCATTGTATATATTTACTATTACCAACATAATGGAGGTATTGTTACTGGTAAATTATTTATATAATGAGTTTTCAACAAATAACCTCACTTTAGGTGTTCCTAGAAAACGATTTCTCTATTTGCACTCATGAACGAAGTTTTCAAATTATATATTTTTTAAAATTCACTATAAAATTATAACATATATTTTTTAAAATTTATTATGAAATGAGATCATTTATAAAAAATCTGATGTACCCAACACGTAATCTCCCGCCCAGTACTACTCTTAAACGATACAAAATAGTATTTGATGATACAGAAACATACCTTCTTATTGTTTATTTTCTATTTATATTTGAGAAATTTTATTTAATTTAGTATATTTATTTAATTTTTTGACATATATTTCACTCAGCTTGACAATCAAAAAGACATGTGTCACATTTCGTAAAAAATTAAAAAGTTTTAAGTATTTCCATGGTGCACAAGGAATGCAAGATTTATGAAATCTAATTTCGTTATATTTTATTATCTCTAAATCTAATGAAAATTAATAAAATAAGTGTAATCAAAACACATGTAAAATGAAATATTCTTCAACTTTCAATATAACATAAATTGTTGAAAATGAAAATTTAACCGTGTTTTTCACGAAAAACTGTTAAGGGCTTCAAGTAAACTGCTACTTCCGGTTGACCAATTTTATCCAAAATCTAATCATCTCTTCATTTAAATATAAGAAGCAAAAATTACATTTTTTGGTATTGTAGTATTTCAGTTATGCGAGACGAAAATTTGCCACGGACTACACACACACACACACACACACACACACACACACACACACACACACACACACACACACACACACACACACACACACACACACACACACACACACACACACACACACACACACACACACACACATACATACATACATACATACATACATACATATAGACATCAGGGCGAAAATAGTAAAATCGTATTGTAGGGACCCTAAAACGTGCTTATTCATGGAAAACTCACACCACAATTTTTTATCCAAAAACAATACCTCCCTTAGCTATAGGTAGGCGGGAGGTAAGAATAAATAATTTAAATTATACATATAATTAAATAGTTTTAACAATTATTATTATTGTTTTTGTATAATATAAATGCTATTGTGCCAATGAAGTGAAGAAAATTACAATTGTTTCTACCCGAGTTTGAATTAAAAGTCGAGCTTCCGGTATACGAATTAGGAATACTGCTACTTTGGTATAATTATAAGGATTATTATAGATATATTTTTACCACGGTATCTATAAAAATATAATTTATTCTTAATCTATATGAACAGATTACTTCAATTTACAATTACTTTTATTCCAAACTAAATATTTATTTTATTTTGGTAAAATCAGTATTTCGTGATCCCATTACATTTTATAAGATCTTCTTGTAATGACAAATTTTCGGTGCCCAACATAGACAATACCTTTAAATAAACATCTCATCACAAGATCAAATACTGCATATTTACATGATAAAACATAGAGTTATTTACTTGTGGGCTCAGTGGATATGGAACCACTCAAGAATCCAAATCCTAGCCTAGTGGTTGTTTGCATTCATTTGCGAATGAATGGCTGAGAATTAACGAAATTCATTTAAATAATAATTGCTGCATATCTGGAATGAATAAAGAGGAAAATCATAGCATTAACAATACAAAGGAACCAGAAAGAATTGACTCCGACTCAATCGTATTGTGTTTTCGTTTTCAAGTTATTTGTATTTCAAAATTCGTACCTTAGGGTCGCGGGAAGGGTAAAACATAATTAAAATTTAATTAAGAAGCTAATTGGAATTCTTCTTTATTAAAACGTATTTAGCTAACAATATTTCATTCTTTTATTTACCTACTCCTAAGATTTTTTCATCTTTTTGATATATTTTTAATTTAGTAAATACTCTAGATAAATTAAATTTTCTAAATATTAATAAAGTATAAATATCAAATACTTTGCTGTTTTTTATGTAAAAAAGTATAAAACATCGAAACTGTTGAATTTGATGTAGGTAATAAAAAAATTTAATATTTGGAATGAACTGCCAATTTAAATTTATCCCTGTGGTTCCTCCTCCACTGACATCTTTGGGGTCTATGATTTGACGGCTGGTAACCGCACTTCATACGTAGAAATATATCACTTACCGAGATCTGCGTGAGCAAAGTGACACACCCATAATGGGTAAAAGGGCGTGATGATATATTTATTTATAACTACTGTGATTCCAATAGAACTTGGTGCGGTGTAAAGGACACAAATAAGTTGTTAAAAGTAGATAATTGCGTAAGCACCACGCTAGATGTAAAAAATGAAGTTATTTAATGATAACAGGACTGTAGTTTTCTTTCAATAAATATACAACGGCTTATTACCCTCAAATAAAAAATGTAGTATTAACCATTTTCGTAATGTTATCTGTGTGGATAGACGGATGATGTATGATCAGTAACTAATGAACAAGAAAGATAGAGTGACAAATCTTCATAATTATAAGTTTCATGACAACAAATTTAATTTGTTAAGAATATGAAATCAACTGCGAAAATCTATCAAATAAAAAATGTTAGTAATATTATTTTAAATATAAAATGTTATTTGTTTAAAATAATGTCTTTTCTCAATACAGTTTTGACAACATACCGCTGAATTTAATAAAAATATTATTTAAAAATCCTTAATCCATTTAAAGGTATAAAAATTAGGAAATGGGGAAAAGTTTTTCTATAACACTATTTTGGAAACTAGGCATTCCACAACTAAAAATTGTTATGGAATCACTAACATTCCATACGCAGCGTATGGAATATTTTCAACGAATCAGAGACGCATATTAGTGTGATATGTGAAGTAAATTGATTGAGTTACTATGGTTACGTTTGTTTGTTTTAATTTTATTTATTTGAATTTGACGTTTTCAACAGTTTTGTATTTGTATTTTTTGTATAATATCCAAAATCTTGTTATAGAAAGTATAGTCTACAACGTGTAACGGAATGGCATATCCCACACTCGCAAACCGTAGCCCTCGCCTTCGGCTCGGACTACAAACTTTTTGCTCGCGTGGAATATGTGCCATTCCATTACTTGTTGTAGAATATACTATTCTGTTCTTTCGGTTCCGATAATTATGAAAATTTAATTATAATTTTTACAAACATAAATTAAGTTTATAGTTAAATGGAAAATGTACTATAATTATTCTCGCGAATTATGGAAACTTGCAAAACAGTTTCTGTACTCGTGGTACACATTATTTTATTATTTATCATTCATAGACAAAAATAGGAGGCACTTAAAAATGTAAACAATTTATTTGCTTTCTTTGACAAATTCATTTATTAACGTGATATTTATGAAAATTTTATTAAGGCTACTTACTTATTTGAGCTAACAATCAGCAATATAGCTCTAAAATTGATAGAATTTTCTACACTCCAAGCATTCAAACTCAGAACAAAACTAACGCACTAAATTGACAGCCAATTGATGGCAATCCTTACTTTACGAAGTCCCTAATTTTTGCAGACCTGCGCCGAAAAACAAGCAGTTTCTGAACAATATTGAGATGTGTAAAACTAGCGTCGATCGTGAGATCCTCAGTTCGAATCTCACGGCTGACAGTTGCCAATGTAAATTTACCCCTGTGGTTCTCCCCTGTACTAACATCTTTAGGGGCTATGATTTGACGACTGGTAATCGCACTTCATATGTAAGAATATATCACTTACCAAGATCTGCGTAAGCAGAGTGCCACACCCATAACGGGTTAAAGGCGTGATGATATATTTATAAAACTAGCACTATAATGAAATTAAAATTATAAATCCAAAATGAAGAATAAATTTCACAAAAATCTGAATCTGACTTGAATTTTATTAGCCATCGCAACCGATCTGTGAAATCTTTTCTAATTCACTCACTCACAATTCATATTATTTTGCTCTTATTTATTTCATTTCTTCGTAAAAAAAAAAACTATAAATGAAAACCATATATGATACAAGTTGCTTCGTGATTATCTCGAATCCCGAAAATTGTTAATACTAGATTTCATCACGGTTTTTTTTTTAATCATTCCACGATTCTATTATTGTGATATTATCAAGCTTGTATCGTAATATATGTATTATAATTATTGTTATAAAGAGACCTACTTTGATACATCTATGATGTACCTTCAATAAACTTTACTATGTTCATTGAAGTGTACCGTCGAGAGACGAACCACGACCACCAAACGAAACTGATGTATAAATGAATTTCTCGCATGAAGTAAAATTGTGAACAACTTTGTGACACGGTTTCCTGTCCGCGGTCCGGTCTGTTATATACAACACTTTTCGCACAAGACTTTTTCAAACGTGTTCCTTGTCACCAAATCGAATATCAAGCTTATAGAACTTGACAAGTGGACACTGGACACTGAAATGGTTGATAGGCTGAGGGATACGAACATTTCATGCGTCATTCGTTTGTTGGGTTGGACAGAATGAAAGATAGGATTTCTTTAAATTGTACACATGATTTTTTGGAAATTATTTGTAGCTGTAAAACTAAAACAATGACCAATACGAATATAACCACTGAGTACTAAATTTAGTAATAAATATTTTATTTATGAGTCAGTCACCAATACAAACAAAATTTACATGATTTGGTATGATTGACTACTGACGACAAATTCTACAACAATATCAATTGATGTTCTTGATTGTATAATCAATACATTTCACATTTCTTTGTCAATAAAGTAAGTAACTATTTACAATGAATATTAAGAAACATAAATAACTACTGAATATTATAAACGATTCCAATATGTAACAAAAATATCGATTTATTTAACGTGGCAAAGTTCAGCATAAACTGTTCTTATACATAACCAGGACATAAACAATACATTTAATTTACATGAAAGCAAAATAAAAGTAAGATATATTATAATTATTATAAATTTATGTTTTCAAAATTACTTAGATATTCCTAATTCTTAAAAATATAAAATGTTGTATACAACTTAAAACAAAAACAAAATGAAGATTTGATTTGAAATATGAAGTTCTAAGTATAGGGACATGTAATTGATTATATAAGAGTGTATCTAGGTTGTGAATTAACTGATGAGGAATTAGCTTAGTATATAAATGAACAGGAACTTTTTGATTAATAATCTTGAACAGTAAACTTACTTACTTAATCCGTTGCCTATGTACCTTTCGGTGTCAAGCTTGTTGAGTTGTCTTTTTTTTCAATTGGTGTTCTTTTCCAGAAATCTCTCCAGGCTTTTCTGTCTTCAGTTATTTTTATGGCTTTGGTCCAGGAGTCTCCTCGTTTTTCTATTGCTTGATTTTCCTCATGTGTCCACGTTTCAGCTTGTCTTTCTTGTTTTCGTTTCCTTTGTTTTTTGCTTCATATGTTTGTTTCGTGATTCTTTCTTCTTCCATTCTATGTATCTAAACTAACCATCTTAGTTACTTCTCCTGAATTGTTTGTGACGCTGGATTTGTTCCTAATGTCTCTCTAATAGATTTGTTTCGTGTTTTATCTAACCTGGTCTTGTTTTATATTTTTCTTATAAACAGCATTTATGCTTCTTGATTTTTAATTTCTCTGTCGTTGTCCAAGATTCGGAACCATATGTCAAAATCTGTGTCACAAGCTTTTTTACTACCTGTAATTTCGCTTCTTTCGGTACTTCTCTGTTTTTATTGAGTTGTACAATTTCGCCGTTGCTGAGATTCTTTCTTTCTCTATGTGTTCGTTTTTTTATCCATATTTATTTTTATATTTTTCTTTACTAATTCAGTATGCAGTACATTCATGTTATACTATAGGTCTTTTTCGGTTGCACCAAATATAGCCATGTCGTCTGCGTAGCATAAATCTGTTAGGCCAACTTTTTTCATCCCACCGAATATTTTTTGAATTTCTTTCGGCATTCTTTAAGTACGTCATCCAGATTTATCGAAAATAATATGGGACTGAGTATACATCCTTGTCTTAATCCTATTTTTGTTAAAAGTTCTGTTGATGTTACGTTTTTCATTCACCTTAGCGTTGTTTGATATTTACATTTAATATGGAAATTAAAATTATAAAAATCTCGTCAATAATAAATTTACACAATTCCACAACACATTAAAATAAATAAATAAAGTTAAAAATATAAATAATTCCACAGCAACAATTAAAACGAAACATATACTTTAAACAAAACTACTAAAACAAACATGTTAGGCGGAAAATTTCTTTAAAATAAGTAACGACAAATTAACACTAGCCAATCAGAAACATTAAACAAATTATTTATTTTTTATATTTATAATATTGTGATGAATTACACTTAAATATTCTATATCTGTTTATATTTTTGTTATCTGATTTAATGTGAATCATTTATAATGTGTCTTTTGTGTAATTTTGGAAGATCCTAGTTATGACCCAAAAATCGGATTTTTAGCTTCAATAAATAAATGACTGCATTCCGAATAAATTTTTTTTAAATTTTAATTATCAATTATTATTTTCAAAATATTTGTGGAAGTACATATGAAGAATAATGCTTTTCACGTTACGATAAGTATATTAACAGCTTTGGAATGAATATCCATTAAAATGACGAATAAATATTGATGTATTAATAGTAATGGAATATACATTTAAAGAGAATTTTGATGTATTATGTCACTGGGGAGTCATTTGTTATTTTTGTAACGATTTTTGAAATAGGAACAATAAAATATTCCCGGAAAATAATTATTTATGTATACCGGGTGTAATATGAAATGTGGGCCATAGGTTTTTACCACGAGAAAATAGTTTTTTCATGCGTATTGCTTCCCAAATTATTTCATACAAAATGCTTGAAATAAATGTTCTAGAGCTTAAATTTCTGCATTTCAATCAGTAAACAATATTCATTTAATATGGGTCGTAACAAAATTGCTATTTAATAGTTTTTGCCGTAAAATAAAACAATATAACGAATAAAAGTATAATGTTTTCCTGTCAAATGATTTGATCTTATTTTTAAAAATAGAGCAAACCTTTAATAATGTCAAAATATTTTATATGAAAAGATTATACCTACATCTGTTTGTCATTTTAGTTTATTCCGCGGCGAACATTTTTAGGGCCAGTTGCTAGTTGATCCAACAAAATTTAAGTTTTAACTTTGGTTAATTGGACAAAAGCAACTCGAATGTTTCACAGCAATGTCATTTAATCCATATGACATGTAATTTTAATTTTCTTTTATTTATTTAAGCCAAGATTAAAATTTAAGTTTTCTTGGTGCAACTGGCCTTTAAATAACAATTTATTAAATATTCTTATTTAATGTCTGCAGTTACAAACTATTATAAATGAATTTTGATTACAGATTTTTGTCTAAAATACTAAAAAACTGTTATCCCGTGTTGTTATTTACATTGCCACAATTTACATTACATTTATTGGTTATATGTTCCACTGCTGCTGTGCCGAGAGCTGGCATCTCCGGCAGAAATTATTTTAAAGAATGTTTGGAAATCTACTACGTATATTGGCTTTAATAAATGTTTCTTAAAAAAAAATATTTTTCCGAAATCACCCGCAATTTTATCTGGTGTAGATTTAGATATTGACATTTCAGATGTTGTTTAAACAATGCGAAACAACAAATTTTAAATTATGAAGTATGAGTAACCTTCGTGGCTTTTTATCACCACATTGAATTAAATACTTACTTGTTTACAAGTACAATAATATACTATTAATTGTTCATAGTAGCAACTAAAAAAAGAATTGCTGTAACAATAAATTATGAAAACTCGATCATTTCTCTGTTTCGCTATAAAACACATCTCCAAAACGAGTGCAAATATTTTATTATTAATCTTTTACACATCTCTTAAGCGGGCACTACACGATGAAGTATTTCTTTTTAAGTCAAATCAAGTGATTTTAAAATGACATTTGATAGCTAATTCGCTTACTGCAAAACAAGCGCTTAGATGGTAAATGCTGTAAAATCAACAAAGTGCAAGTGTACCTTCAAATAATATAGGAAATTTTAAGAAAAAGTACTGCATATTGTTTTTTTTCGAATCACCTATCTCTCTTACACTTACGTCATTGTGTGAGAGAAAAAACTTTTAAAATCACAAAAGACAAACTTCATCGTGTAATGGACGCTTTATACCCTTTTGGATTGACTGTGATAAACTTCTCTTCATTTTCTAGCAAGAGTTAATATTTAGCGGTATTTGTTAGAACACGTAATGGATTTGATAGATTTTCAGTGACGATATTCTGACACTTTGCAAACACGCTAGTCCTCTGTCTATATTTACGTCATGTTCCGGCGTCTGACTTGGACACAACATGCGAGTAAATTGAATTTTGGTTGTTTCAAGTGATTACTTTTACATATTGAATAAATACAGAGTGAACCAGTTTTGTTATTGGTAAAAACAATTTTGGTAACACAAATATATATTTGTAAATCGTATGTTGTTTTACTGCTAAATACAAACATATATTTACAGTTTTTTATTTGTAATTCTGTGTTTCAATTTTATACGATTTTAATTGCGTTTTAAACTAAAATTGTCGGGATTTATTTTTAGTTGTTAATTACTTCATACCTACGCAAAATTAATGTGAAATATTTTAAAGGTACATTTAAAAGATGGTTTCAATTTGTGGTCAGTTATTTCGGATTGAAATTTGATTGTAATTGATTCCAATGTATACTTATAAGAATATATAAATATTCTACGTTCTTATTATTTATTAAAATTAGGTACATTTTAGTATGGCGAAATGTAATAAAGTTGATAGAGAAACGAAAGTGAAAACAGTTTCTGTTTTGGATACGATTAACATTTCCTGTTTCTTATTTCCATAAATTTATTTGGATCTTATTACAACTTGAACATATTTAGGTACTTTCAAGGTACTGTTTGAATATTTCTGTATTTCATTTATATATTGTCTAACAAGATGTTGTTCGTCTGTTACGCTCTGTGCTATCGCTATCTCGAGCTATTTTTAGACACGATAGTTCAGGTTTGATGACACCCTCTTGCATCTCTAAGACAGACGACCCTCTGGAATTTTGGGTTGCTGAAGACAGTTCTGCGTTGGCCGTGATCAGTTAAAGATTAAAAATGTGTTCGTGCTACGTAAAAAATTTATTTTTACGTAGATTTAAGTTAATTAAGTATTTTAATGTATCATATAAGTTTAGTGCAACGTTAAGGTAGTTAAAAGAAGTTTTGCAATTTTAATAAAGCCAATTCTTACAAGTGTTACATGTTTTTAAGTGATTACAGTGTCATGATTTAACAGCTCCCAATTTAATCATTATGAATATGGACGAGGCGAAAGTGGTGTGTCAGGATATGAATGTTTTGAGGAGATTGTTGGATGACTGTGTTTCTGGGTTCATGCTACCGCACTAAGTGGGACATAGTGTGATGTTTTGTATGTTTTATACTTTTCCTTTAATAAAGTTTCCTCCTTTTATTATCCTTATCCATATAGCCACCTCCCATTTGCTACAATTTGTTTCAAACGTGTACTAAATTTTTCTTACTGTATTTTTACGCCAAGCAATCATTTATAAAATCAATACTTCTTCGCATCTCATTTTATTAATGTCTACCCAAAAATATGTCGAGGAAATCACGGCATGTCGTATCCATCTAAATCTTGTTATAAAATCGATGATAACGGATTATCCTTTACCCTTTAAAATATTTCACGCGCCAGTGGTTTTCGGTTGTGTGCCCAGGGAAACGACGATCAGGAACGGGAACGAGAAGAGTTAGCAAACAGTGAAGAATGTGCTGCTAATAAATAACTAGATAACATCAGCCAAATTGTTCGTTCATTCCGGAATCTAAAGGCACCCGCTGCTAACCTATCATCGCGGATTGCCGGATTTTGTTCAGCTATTTGTCAGATTTACGATATTTCTGAATTTATTAGGTATACAAACATTTTAACACTTGTGTGCCATGTCTCGATATAAATTAGAACTCTAGCTATTAAAATGTGAATAATTTGATGACTATTTTGTAACAATACAATTTTTAGTTAACCTGTCGTCATGGTATTTGCCATGGATTCAAGGTGGGTTATTTTATCATGGGAGATCTCAGTTTTTGGTATACTTTACAAATGTTGTTTTCAGCCGTCAAATCACAGTGAGATGAAATGTAGAGAAGCCATAGGGGTAGTTTTTATGTAAAATAAATAAGCTAAATAAATATATCACCACGCCATTTACCCATTTTGTGTGGTAATCGGCTTTCGTAGATATCGATAAGAGATATATTTTTACGTATCCAATTCGGTTACTTGCCGTCAAGTAACGCCCTCCTCTAAACATGTCAGAAGAGGGAAAATTACAGAGGTAAATTAAAATGGCAATTGTCAGAGTGGCATTCTAAAGAAGCAGGAGCTATTTACTCTGTATTTACATGGTGTCATCTATTTTGGCTGTTGGAATTTATCTATTACTATTTGTAACGTTACACAATGAAAATATTAATCTCAGTTTATTTGAATTTGAATTCGTGTAGATATACACAAATAAATAAAAATTTGAATGAAATATTTGAGAGTAACATTCAGTATACAGTTCATCCTAATTCAAAATGCTTTTGTGATATACTCGTAATTATACTGTATATTCCAATTTGCTAAATTTGTAAATATGGTGAAAAAGAAATGTTTATTTTTTGTCTTATTCTAAGATTCATTTGATGAACTTTATGTAACGAACTAGGCCTTTTTTTAAAATTAACAACGCATCAGCATTTTTTTTTGTTATTGTGCAATAAGTAAATCAGTTCATTATTATTGTATAAGCATTGTATTTTTGGATAATATGTATATTTGTACACCAAGTAAAATGAACATCTGTTCATTTAAGAAAAGAAAATTCAATTCAGGAGGTCGCAATTTTAAAGAAATAATAAATAAATTATTCTATTTAGAATATGAAATTAAAATTGCAGTAGATTTGATTTAGCACTGTTTGTATGTAATCTGAAAATATGGGAGGGTTAATTTTTTTTAATCTATTAAAAAGTAAAATAAATTTTTATTTGTAATATTATTGATACAATAAATTAAAGGTGTAAATTGTCAAAAGTGAATAAATTATTATTTATTACGTCCGTTATTCAATTGTTAATAAAAACTATATTTTGTTCAAATAATAAACCTTTTAATAAATGAATGAATTCTTGACCCAAAGAAAGATTCTTTGCTTCAAGAATCTGCTAAAGCAAGAAAATATTGACTGTTATTTTCTGTATTTAGGCCAATACAAAAATGGGTTAACAAGACAACATATTTCTTGTGATTTTTGTAAAATGAACGGGGTCGAGTTAGAAGTATGAGGTGCCTTAGGCCTGAGCCAATTGGGGCCCCCTATAATGTTCAAAGAAAAAAAAATACTTATACAACTTACTAAAAGTACACTTTTACCCATTAAGGTTAACTTTGAACAAGAACTAAACTATAATATCCATGATAATATGTGATGTACGTATTAAATAATAGCTTCCTATTTATTTTTTTAAAAATCCTTAAGTATTTATTGGATCTTCCAAAACTTGAAGGCACTGCGCTCACATGATAAATGAAAATGAATTTGTAACATGAAATGAAATATTTGTTTGCACAGTCAAATAGAAATATTGATTGATACGGGTTAAATTTACCACATTTATTTTTGTGGAAATTATAATTTGTCTAGCAGATATTTTATTTATGTTTCAGAATTGCAAAATGGCTCTAGCTGTTAATATAGTAATCGTATACATCGCTATAACTCTCTTTATATATTTTTTTAAATTAAACAAGTTCGCGTAGCCCTAAATCGCAGGAGATAAGGTAATGGATAGTAATGAACAACTCCTATCTATATATTCCCATTTCTTCCGGTTTAGGTGTACGTTGTACAAAAGAACAACAACTGGTATTTGCACCAGACTATCTGCGCCCTTATAAGTGATTTACTTAGGGTTACATTGTGTACTTTCGATAAATTTACTTTGGAATCTGTGAACAACGCACAAATATGCTTTATACACCCTTCGAGACTCTGCTCTTCGGAAAGGGATAGGGATAATCCATTGTAAATAGCTATACCAGAATCAGTCTTCTTGTTTTGAAAATAAAATCAATGATTCTTTTCCATTTTCAAATAGAAAGTTTTTTATTGTAAAGATGTGGATTTGTTTTTAATAAGAAAATAATCTCTTGTAAAATATTTGTAATTTTGTTTTCATGCTATTTTATTTTAGTACCTACTTGATGAGAGACAAATTTATCAAATAAATATTGCTGCGGATTTCAATACCCAACGTTTGTTTGAAACACATTTTCTACTCATCTTATGGTATATACAGTTATAGACTATTACACTATTTAAATTTAAAATACTGTTTAAATGAATATTATCAAAAAAATATGAATATTATTTTCAAATGTTAGTTCTGATATTTTTATTTTAAAAAAATTAGGAATGGCACTGTGACTGTCAATAAATTATTAAATAATATAATAAAGAAAAATCAAATCTCTATATACAAAATAGTTTACAACTTAGAGAACTATTTTCTCGTACTCAGTAGGACTAAGAAGGATATGCCAATACTACATAATTTTCAGTAAAGCCAATGGTCAAGATCAAATTATATTGGAAGGTTTCTTTCTCCTGAGACTGAGAATGAGAACTAAGTTCTCGAAATTATAGATATTTTATTTATAGTTTTAGTACTTAAAGGTTCGATTTTATTTTATTACAATACATAGTTCGTAGTCTAAAACCGTATTCACAACACGAAATTAGTAGTTATTTTTCTTGGTCATGATTATGGTTATGATTAGTAGTTACTGGTTATATTAACGTCTTGAAAAATATCGTTACCGCTGTCGAATTGTAAAACACTTTTTCATGTATTTTTGTATTAAAATAGCTAGTTTGATATATCATTGTCTATTTACTTGCCATATATATTTATATGCAGGGGTGCTCCATTTGAGGGCAAAAATATGCAAATTGTGGTTTATATTATATATTTTTTACTACAAACTACTATTTTTTACGAACGTGCATAACATGCTAATTTATAGTTTCAGACTCTCTGGTTTGATTGAAAAGTAATTTATTATCAAAATCAGTAAATATTTATAAAATGTTCCATTAAAAATGTAGATGCGCTCTAATGCAGCACCCCATGTACAAATGTTTATGTTAAGCAGACAACCAATGGTATATGAAATAGATTTTCTTTGAAGAGTTTTGTTCTATAACTTAAAAAAAAAAACTTTAAAAAGAACTGATCGGTGTAACACCCGCTATAATGTCGCAATTTTTTCTTTGTATTAAGTAGATTAAATGTGCCGATTGTGGAATAACATTTTTATTAAAATATAAAAAAAATATAAAGGAGCACCTACCATCCCCTCCCTCCCTAATTTTTGCAGACAGTATGTGTATAGTATTAGTAAGAAGTAGCTTATTCCTTTATGCTGATTTATAAATTTTTATTGTTATTAACGTTTTTACACAATATGGGAATTGGAGAATTTAAGTAAAATAGCCTAGTTATTGCGGAATACTGCTGTGTGCTAAAGTGGAAAATATTCCACTGAATCAAATATCCAGCAAATAACTCCACAGTAAAATGAAAAGGGTTAGAAATAACTTTATTTAAATATGTAGACAAAAAAAAAGATATTTATAAGAAAAAAAACCAAACTCAACTATCTAACTAATAAATCAAAACAGTTCCCTGAATTAAGTGGTGTTCTAACGACAAAAATCGCACACACAATTATTTTTCTGGTCCCCGCACACACCTCATGTGCCTAGAGATTATAGAGTAAACATATTTCCCATAATTCTCCCTCAGTATCCCCAGAAAACGATTCATTGCGCTATTTATTAGTCTACTATACCACATTCAGAATTTTCCTGCTCTAAAATTCGCGCCAATAAATCAAGCTATTAGAAAAAAAAAATAATACAAAATTATTATACATACATCACGTATTTATAGACCTTATGACAGTTTTGGTAAAAAGAAAACATACGTTGCATTGATTAGATTACCTACTTCAAACTAAAACTTATTTCTACGTACCAAAAAATTTCAGCGCTCATTAGCGAGTTTTTTTTTTATTTGGAGGTTATGACAAGTCGCAGCAAGCAAACATTTAAACTATGTTCTTACTATACCTAAACATATGTGTTGCACCTATTAAATCACAGGTGACACCTTTCGCATCTTTGAAACACGTGTATTCCACTTTATGGCCCTATTCCACATTCGGCGGATTAATCTATTCATTTAACAAACGAATAAAAAATTTGACAACGAAATGTCAAACTAATAAAGAAAGATAATATATCTATCACAATTCTTCTTCTATTTTATTGGTCGTTGCTGATGGTGATAACTACTAACCAAAAGTTTGAACCTTGATAACTCCTGCGCTAACGTTAACGTTAACTAACGACTACAAAATTCGTTTTGTGAATACAGCTTTTAGTATTTCATTTATGTTAAATTATTTATTATTTTAGGGATAGAACAGAAGCGGTTATGTATTTTTCATAAATACTGAAAAACACAATACTTGTCATTTAAATAATTCTGTTCTTCCAGCATTATCCGAAATTTGATCAGATAAGTTCAATGGCAATTGTTTTTTGTGAGACATGGAACATATTCGATGGAAAGTCCTGTATGTATGACAGCAGCTTTAGAATTTCATTCATTCGCAAATTCAATTTCAACCCCCAGATGAGAATTCAAAGTATTAAACCGGAAAGTGATATCGATATTTGTTCAGGTCTTCTTGGTAGATAAGCAGGGATGTCGTGATAAATTTATTTATTGTATCTTATGAATATTATGTTAGAGATAATTGTGTCAGAACCTACTTTGCCCATGTTGCCTTTAATACTTTGTAGGAACATAATCTGGGATGTATACTCGTTAATATCATATTACCTAGAGCATATTATACTAAAACAGTAAAGCTTATGTGAAGTCAAAGTTATTACATCCTCTTCCAACAGCTTAACGGTGTCTCTATCAAAATAATGGTCTTTAGTCTTATAATAAGGGCAGACAATTCTCAATAAATTGCTTTCTGTAGTATCAAAATTGTTTCTTTATTAAAATTTAACAATAAATAATAACAGTTTTAAATAGATTGACATGGAAGAGAAATAAATTCAAACAATTATGGATTAAATTTTTATTAAAATGTTTTATTTTATAAATTCATGTTATATTCGTATACTAATTTCTTACTATTTAATTTTTCAATTGAAGTTTTTACTGGTTTTAAATACTGTTACATATTTAAACACTAAAATGTCGTAATGCACTTCAGTCTTTCGACCATCGTCAAGGGACTAAATTATTTATTTATTTAATTATGGGATAGGGAAAAAAATGTATGATATTGTTACAAACTTAGAAAAGCACAAATATAACAATTAACTACTTACAAATGTTTCAAATATCGAAACTAAGGCATTTAGGATCATCTACTACACCATATAGATAACAATTTGCAGAGAAAGTGCGCTGCAAGAAAATCATGAACGTTTATATATATATATATAAATTGAACGTTAAATAGTTGAGCAAATTTGTATAACTTACATAAAGGTCAAGATATATTTTAAATGGTTTGGAGTAGGTATAAGAAGCTAAGGTTTTTATATATTTTCAATGCGGTCCTATAGCGAATATCGGTTAGTCATGCGTGATCACTTTTACTAATTGAGGGATTACATCGGCAGGAATTATAATAAATACTATTTTCTACATTTATATTAGATTGTATATGGGGTAAATAGCTCCGTGGTAACGTGTCGGACTGTGGATCGTGAGATCCTCAGTTCGAATCCCACTGCCGACCGTTACAAATTTAAATTTACCCCTGTGGTTCCCCCTCCACTAACATCCTTGGGGGCTATGATTTGACGGCTAGTAACCGTACTTCATACGAAAAAATATATCACCTACCGAGATCTGCGTAAGCAGAGTGACACACCCGTAATGGGTAAAAGGCGTGATGATATATTATTATTATTATTATTATTATTATATTAGATTGTGTATTTTATACAGCTTGTTCGGAAAAGTATTCATAAGCTTCAAGTATAACGTTTCGTTGATCGACAATCCTCGTGCAGAAAAAATGTACGGCCATTCGTAAAACTACACGAAGCCATCACACTTGTAAACGTGCGATTAGAATTAAACGAATTCTTCAATGATCATTGCTGTTTACTGTCAAGAAGGATTGTGTAAAATTGAGTAGATGTAATTAATCGTTTAACTAATATTTTAAGTTTTTAACTCCTTTTCTTAAAATTTTAATTCATATGGCATCTTTCACAAAAAGTTTTTTGTTTAAAAAATCAGGGGAAATTTATTTGTAAAATTTTGACATAAACATTTGACATTTAAACATTTGTACTGATTTGCCTAGTTACCTGATGACTGCTATAAAAATTGTTAAATTCGGTAAATATATGCGGGTGAGATAAAAAATGGAAAATAAATTTTATTGTTTGCAGCGCCATCTATCAGGATAACAATTCTTTATGCTAGAAGTAACTGAAAAAAATTAGGGGTTCGCATTTAATGTTTAAGGGAGCCCCCCCCCGCGTTTTTAAAATTTTTATTTATTATTAGTAATTTTTTCTTCACTCATTGGCTTTCAACAGTGCTGGGCCGAGCTGTAAATGTGTACAAATACAAATATTACAATTGACGCGAACGCATAAATTACATAGTTACAGTAGCCAAAATTTTACAAACGATATTACAATTTAGCGTGAGAGCGTGAGAGCACGTCTGAGCTTCTGCGAATTTTAAAACAGAACTCTTCTTAGAAATGAGAAAACTATATCCTTTTTAAACAACTAAAATCTTTTGTCATCAAGTTGATCGTGTCATCATCGGCTCTGCCTGCAGATATCAATGGAATTTTTTTGAACACGCAATACTTGTGTTAAATTACCATTGATATCTGCAATATTCGTATAAGCGCGGTTATTGAACTACAAAATGCTAAATTAATAATTTGGAAAAACACGCTTGTTACACTGCGTTCATTATATTCGTGAGTTGGTTTTGTAAGGTAAAATTAATGGAGTTGAAATAAAAGTTGCTAATGTGCATCAATGTTTCTATAACTGATGTGATACAACTGTCTGAAATTAGTAGGAAAAATAATGTAGGTATGAAGTAGGGTAAAAAGCAAAATATGCTGCATCAAAACTGCGGAAGGAGCCATTGCTCATGCAGAAGTTGACGCATTTTTAAAGCGTGTTCGACAGGTGGATTCAATAAAGTGATGGTTTAGATGTGATGTGACCTATGGTTATGATGGAAGGTGTGGTCGAACAGATCCATAAGCTGAGTTAATGTTGGAAAGGGAATTGGTTCAGTCTTCTACTTATATTGGAAATATGGGTTATTGCTTCCTTTTATTTCCATTGGAATTGAGGCTTGATGTAGTGGAGTAGCTGTGTTTGCGCCTTGTATATCAACTGTATCGCTTTTGTAAATATCTGTGTTGTCCCTTTAACCGTAAATCTTTTATATATTCCAGTTAGGTTCATATTTTAAATATAAATAAATATATCATCGCGCAATTTACCCACTCTCTATGTAGCACTGTGTTGTTGAAGATCTCGGTAATTAAAATATTATGCATGTAAAGTGCGATAACCAGCCGAAAAGTCATGTCCCTCACTGGTGTTTGTAGAGAGTTAAATGTGGTTACTGTCGTATATGAGAATCGAATTGGGGATCTCGTAATACATACATAGTACGATGTATTCTTCAGATAGTATGAGTTTAATTTAAATAAGTTCAATTTTAGTTTAGTGGGGTAGCATGAACCCAAAAACACAGGCAACCAACAATCAATCTTCTTTAAATATTCCCATCCTGACACACCACTTTTGCCTCGTCCATATTTATGGTGCGATTCATATATGCTCGTCTATTATTCACCCTCGGAATCATTCGTTCACGCAACAAACCATTAATCATAACTAACCACTTATTCCTCGGATGACAACGCAATTGTTCACCTTCAATCTCACCCGCATAGAAGTCCAAACCACATCAACTGACTCACTCCCACTTTCTTAACAGCATCCTTATCAGTCACACTCACCATATACTAATTTATTCCGGATACGATCACGTTTTATATACCCACACACTCCTCGCAAATCAGTACTTACCTACATTGGTGTTTGGTTTTGAATGTTGGGTATGGATGAAGAAGCATGAACGACGTATTACTGATGTAGTCTCGCTTCTACATACTGATACACCATTATAAACACACAAACGAGTATCTCTAGAAACATTATAGTTTCGAGCAAATGCACCCAGAGCATCCTATACCTAGCATTGTTCAGACACCCACCTTTGAATCTCTGGTCTATACGTCCTTCTTTCGAACATACTACCCAAATATACAAATTCATTCACTTGTTCCAGTCTCACACTATTCACTGAAACATTACAATCAGTCAAATCGTTCTTCTCAAACACCAACATTTACATTTATCGACATTCAATAACAGATTTATACCTTGCTCTACTTCATTTATGATCACAATGATTCTTCTTAATTGCTCTTCAGTTTCACCCAACACAACATCATCCGCAATAGCGAACGCAGGCACTATACGTCCACCAATATGTACACCATCCATTACATTCAATGCCTTTCGTAACAACACATCCACAAACAAATTAAACAACCAAGGAGACATTCCACACCAACGTCTACCGTCAACTCTCACCGCAGCCTCACTTCTTTCATACAACACTCGAATTGCTCCTAACAAATTACCATCCACACTGTACTCTACAAGTACATCCCACATAGTCTCCTGAAGAACACTGTCATGCGCTTTCTTTAAATCGAGAAAGCCACAGAACACCATTTTTGTCCTTATCATGATATTTCTCAACAATCATTTGAAAAGAAAACAATTGATCTACACAACCTCTCTCAGGCAAGAAACCCTATGAATTAAGATTTTTCCATACAACTTCCGTACCACACTCAACAAACTATCGCTCGGAAATTTTTACATTTACTCTAACTGCCTTTGCCTTTAAATAAAGTAAAAATGACAGTACGTTTCTAATCATCAGGCGCCACGTAGAATATTGTTAGAAATGTACAAAGTTATATATAATTTAACCGAAGTAGCTTTCAAATGATGGGCCTGTAAATTGAAACGTAATGTATAGTTCTACCACTTCTACAGTAAATATATTAGCAATAAAATTTGTGATATAAGTTTTCTCTATAATTTTCATGCATCTGATTCTAATTTTGAATAAATATATAAATAATAATAGTAACAATATATTTTAATATTCAAATTTGTTATGAGAACATACTTGAAATACCTTGCGTATATTTTAAACATGTCTCAATTTTATAGTATATTCCGAAAACGCACCGGTAAGAGGTTACGGCTTTACAACTTCTACGATAAAGAAACGGAACACCGTGATTGTGTCAATGTTTGATTTGACATATTTAATGTAAAATGAAGACGTGTTATACTTTTAACGATTTTGTTTTAAACGGTCGTAGTAATGCTGAGGGAGACGACGATGATGAGTTTGATTTCAACAATGATTGTTGAAGTTATCTTGTTTGACAGATGTTTACCGCGCTAACCGCCATTTGTGCGCGGTTCCCGTGGTAAGTAAAAAGTATAACAAATTTCAGGAACCGCATTCCGAAATCTTACCGGTAACCTGAAAATTTTACCACGGTGACCGTGGTTCGTTTTCGAAATACACTAGTAATTACTAAAGATTCAAATGTTAATTGTTATGCTAGTAGTAATAAAGTCTTGTGGCGAGTACACTATACGAGTATATTTTTATTATTATTTGTTAAATAAGTTAACTTTTATTTGTTTCTTTTGTCCCTAAATTAATCAGGTTTCGCAAGATAGAAACATAAATTTGTTAGTTTGAATTGTTGAAAATAGCGTTTTCTATGTTTTTGCAAGTTTAAAACAGCAATTTTTTCGAGATTTCACAGAAATTCGCCGTTTCGCACGATAGAAACACGAATTTGTCAATTTTATTAGTTTAAAACAGTGTTTTCTATGTTTTTGCAAGTTTAAAACAGCAATTTTATCGTGATTTCACAAAAATTCGCCGTTTCGCACGATAGAAACATTTGTCAGTTTAAAGGTAGTGGAACATTTTAAAACCATTGTTGTATTTCACACTTCTTGAGACCCTTGGTAAAATAATTTCATTTCTGGAAACGCACTTAAACAACGGAATAAGAACAGAGAATTTAACTTCGCATTGCATCCTGTAATAGAAATCGTAATTACAAAATGCAATTACCATGTAATGTAAGAGAGAGTTTTGTTTTTATTAAATCATTTCTCAGGCTAAATTAATATGCAGCTGACAATGCAGGTGCAAATTAATCTGAAAACATGAATCTATTGACGGTGATGTATGCAGGAACACGAGCGCGACCGAAACGTAGTCCGAGTTAATCTGAGCATAGTTAACGTCAACGCAGAAGCAGGATTGTGGATCCGTGGATTTTGGATTTGCAAATGAACGAGTTTTCATGCTGATGTTAATGCCATATGAAGCTGTGGAGGTCTCGAGTCGTAACGCAACGTAAGCACAAGACTTCAGAAGAGCCGGTTTGCATATATTTCCAGCATAATACGTTTGTTGCTCTCTGCGGAAAAATGTGGGCGAATGAATGCTTTTCCGCAGAGGCCATTATTTCTCTTCCGTTCCATAGCTATTGATACAAAACTGACAAGCTTACAAGTATGCTACAGCGGAAAACAACGATTCGCAAACATTTTTATAGGAAACCAATATTAGCCCTATTTGTTTACAAAATGTTGCAAATATGCAAACAGAAACCGATTTTAATTATATTTGTTTTGTTATTGCAATGCAGTCTAGCGTATAAAATTTTTTAAGTCTACTAAAATAACAATTTGTTGGTAAAGTGTGCACAAAAAAAGTTCCGTAGAATTTACAGACCTTTTCGGCAAGTATATAAGATGTATTTCTAAAAATTTCATAATAATACTGGAACAAAGATTAATAACTAAGCAGATAGAATTATTTACCAAAAAGCTTGGTAAATAGTTCGGTAAATTCTACTGTACTCCTTTATTTTTCGTGTACGCAAATAGAATTTAGTTTTTCAGTATCATTGCTTTCTTGATTGTTTTACGGAAAAAGATATAATAATAGTTGGAGAACATTAAATTCTTAAGTCCCCGCATTATAATTTAGTTTTTTAATTTATCTAACTTTGGTTTTAATTTTATTCCTCTAAAATAACACGAGATACATTAGTAATGAAAAACTTTAGTTATTCTTCAAACGTCAAAAAAGAAAATTACTTTTTTTATGAGTTTATATTTGACTTTTGTAACAAATATTTTCATCATACAGTAGAATCGGCGAATCAAGATACATCATCAAGAAATATAACTAATTTCATTACTTCATCTGCGGATATGTTTACTTTATTTGTTCTTTGAATTATAATGAAACAAAAATATTCCGATTAAAAATAATAATAATTTTTAGTAATAATTAGTTTTGAGCTATAGTTGATTCGAAAATGAGTTCAAGTGTTAATTTAATCGGTCCAAAGAATTTCAGTGGTACATCACAAATAGACTATTCCACGATATATAAATAAAAAGTTTTCTTTCTTTTTTGAAGTACATAAAAATGTAAGACCACATGTGAAAGTTCGAGTTAAAAATGCCTCCAAATAAGCGAGATATTAAGGTTTGAATTTTAAATTACATTGATGACGTAGGTAATGTGGTATACCAGAAATAAACAAACAGTGGTTCACAGACAAAAAAAAAAAATGTTGAGAAAATTACAAAATAATATTATATTTCACTGTTGGAGAAATAAAATAAATTAATTCACTTAATTTATTTCACGTTTTTCTCATTTACAAAAACATTTTGAAATGAAATATTTTAGCTAAGTCAGATGCAGAATTTGTCAACTTTTATTTGAAACAGATTTCTGTAAACTGATCAGGGAAGCAGGAATAAGTATCATTTAACATGTAAAATGCCTATGATCGGCTGAGTTAGTTACCACCTTGTATACATTAAATACAAATAATGTTTTCGTTTTAGCTACTTGGATTTTATGAGGATTTTCACCAAGTAATGACCTACCTCGCCTGATTCACTGATTTTACAGAATAATTATAAAATACATTTAATATTGAGAGCGGTGGGAAAAATTAATTTACTGCTGATGGGGGCGTACATTTACACATTTAACGAACATTTGTTTATTTTTTCATATGGACATTATAGGTTCAATTAGTAACGGAGGCATTTTAAATATTGACATTTTTAAATTCAACGTGACAAAACTGTTATAAAAATTCCAATTAATTCGTCTGTAGTTACCGGATTCGCTAAATGCTCACCCGTTAAACGCCTACAAATTCAATATAATTGTATAACTTTAGGTCCTTTTAAAATAATATATTTGGTTGTGGTGTAGACAATGTTTAAATTCAAATATTTAGATGAACATGTAACCACAGGTCGAGTGTTGGGTGTAAAATAAAGGAAGAATTGCAGTTATATTCCGATATTTTACTTTGTAGTTTGAGTACGTGAAGTGTCCATAAGCGTTACAGAATTGTATAAGACTTTATAAACTGTAAGTTTTTGTTCATTTTATTTTTCTACTTCTGTCTACTTTCCCGGATCAGTGACCAAATATGTCTTTCATCATATATATTTTGCATTGTTGTCCTTGTCCTAATCACAAAAGTAAAGTTTCGAAGGTATGGTCGCACATTTTCCTTTATTTTATACCCGAACAACAACAAAATACCTGTTATATGGCTAGGACAGAAAAAAGCTAAAATTCTGTTGACGTGTGCTATTTATTATTTGTTGTGGTTGCTGAATGATTACTTTTAGTCCTAGAAAAAAAAGTAATCTAAGTGTATAAAGGAACGAAGCTTATTGCCAACTCGAACGGTGCAGTTGGATTTTTGTCGTCACCTTGTTGCAAAATGACTTTACCTCAACCAACTTTTAAAATTTGAAAAAACAAAAAGCACTACTATGTATTTAATCAATATAGAATATACACTAGGCAACAAAAAAAACGCGCCACTTGAAACTGCACGAAAAAACGCGGATTTTCAAATCGCTGTAACTTTCTTCAGTTTCGACGAAAATGGATGAAACTTTGACTCCGAGAAAGTTTGAAATGTTTTGTTTACGGCCATGTGAAGGGATGAGTCGTAAGTTGGAATCTAACCCCCATAAAACCCCTATGTGAAAAAAATGTTCAGAATGACAAAAAATGTCAAAGGTTGACAACTTGTAACACACGTGAAAAAAATCGTAGCTTAGTGTGATATACAAGGTGATAAAGTTCACTCAATTTCCGTTCGATTTCACAAACTTTCAAGCAGCTACAATAAAATGGCGGGAAGTTATGATTTTTTTAAAAAAAGTGTATTTTTGAGTATTACTCTGGCAGTTTCTGTCCGAAATGGATGATTTTTTGGGATCTGGGCGTATAAATGTACTCTTTCAAGTGACATGCCTAAGTTTTATAAAAAATTACAGTTCACCCTTTTGCACCCCCTAAAAGTGAAAAAATGTTCGTACCGTCAAAACATCAATGTTTGACATCTTGTACCGTGCGCAAACAATAATATGGCTTCATGTGACATGATTAACGATACAATTCAATCATTTTTCAATAGATTTCGCAAAAAATCAAGGAGTTTCAATGACTTTTCGCAAAGTTATGAATTTTTGAAAAAAACATGTTATCAGACCAAAATCTGTTAATTTTGGTCTGAAATTGATGAATTTTTCAGATCTGAAATGGAAAAATGTTGTAGAGTAAATTTCATGTGGTTTTCCAACCCATCCCTAATAACAAAAAAAGGTTTTCGATTTGGCTACAGTATTTGTTTATGTGTATTCAAATTGAAAAAAATACACTTTTTTAAAAAAAATTCATAACTTCCCGCCATTTTATTGTAGCGGCTTGAATTTTTGTGAAATCTAACGGAAATTGAGTGAACTTTATCACCTTGCATGTTACACTAAGCCACGATTTTTTTCACGTGTGTTACAAGTTGTCAAACTTTGACATTTTTTGTCATTCTGAACATTTTTTTTTTCACAGGGGTTTTATGGGGGTTAGTTTTCAACTTACGACTCATCCCTTCACATGGCCTTAAAGAAAACATTTCAAACTTTCTCGCTGTCAAAGTTTCATCCATTTTCGTCGAAACTGAACAAAGTTACAGCGGTTTGAAAATTCGCGTTTTTTCGTGCATTTTCAAGTGGCGCGTTTTTTTTGTTGCCGAGTGTATTTACATGTCTTATTGCGGAATACTTATTTGTAAACTCCTTTAACTAGAAATGAAATTGGTTCATTTTTTGTAAAGGCATTAAATAGGAGCAAGAACATTATATTTTAATCTCAATTAGTATACGAATAATTTTAAGTATGATATAGGTAGTTATTAAAGGTTATTAATTTTTTTTACAGAAAAAGTTGTCAAATATTCTTTATATCTGTGCTTGTTTCTATGAATAGAATATCTAACAGCAAATTGTTAATTAAGCTGGTTCCTGCACTTTCCTTTAATTGAATAGAAAATAACAATAGTTTGTAGCACACAAACAGTCCTAATAACTAGTATAACATGTAAAACGCTTGTTTTGAATTATAGTATATTTGCGAAAATATTATATGTTATGTGAAACCTGGATTGGGAACCACTGGTATTGCGATTTAACTGGAGACCCTTAGGCATGTTTGTGTATGAATCTTTTGTTAGGATTTTAGCAGGATATGTCAAAAATGAATATACGAAATCACACAATGAAGGAGTTTGATATCCAGTAACGATTTTTTTTAAATAAAAAATAATGTAGCTTTCTATTTTACGTTTAGTAGGTAATCTTTTATAAACTGAAATTTTGATAATATATTTGCACGTAACAAGAGGTTGGAAGAAAATAGAAAAAATATTAGAGTTCAAAAAAATTTTGATGGAAATTTTATTTCCTGTTGTTATTTTTTCGGGTATTTAACGAATGCTCTACAATAACAATATTTACTTATTAATAATTAATTATTTGTATGTATACCATTTATTAATGACCGTTTGCACAGCTTTCACTTAAAATTTAAATAAACTTTAAAAAATAAATCTATTGTATCGTTTTTTAATGTGACCTTACCTCAACAATTCTCGTCCTTAGTTTAAGCGGAAGAAAATCTGCTGCTGTTTCTAATATACATGCATTTCGGGGTGATGAATAAATAAATATTTATTTTCATGATAGGTTATTTTGTTCAGGTAAACTGTCAAACATCAAATAAATATTAATTTTGAATACGATATAATAGAAGAAGATGATGATTTGGATGAATTAGAATTAACACAAAATGGAATTCAGCTGAAAATATATGATAGGGCTGACTTTTTTAATTCGTTTGATGAATTAAGTTTTTATAGACGATGCTGCGTTATTTGTATTAGCCAATATAGAACATGAGCTATAGTTTATGTGTGGTAAGTACCCAAATAATTCTAAATGAAGTAATGATTCTATGTGAATGTTTTGTTTAGGAATATTCTTTATCTTTCCAAGTAACAATGTTCGTCTATTTGCATTCTATTATATGTTTGTTTTCGTAATGCTAAGCATTAATACCTTTTCTTCTGAACAGTAATTTGGTACAGATTCACGTCCAGACATTTTACTAAAGAAACATTTCAAAATTGTTGTTATTTACGTAAAAACAATTATTAATACTTCACAATAATGGATTAATAGTACATTACATAACTAGAGATGTAAGAAGCAAATTACGCACGAGTGACAAAATTAACACACAATCCGCGTAGCGGCGAGTTTGTAATTCCATGAGGGCGCAATTGCTTTGCATTACCTAAATGTCAAACAAGCTTTGTTTTTGTTTATAAAAAATAAACGACAATTGACCGTAGGGATATATGATGAAACATATTGATGTCATAATTTATAAAAACTCAACAAAATATGAATTTAGTTTAAAATTTAAATTCATAACATTTAAATCTAAAATTTGATGCATCAAATTTTAATTATTTTGGTAATGTAACAGTCAGTAGTGCCAACTAAAATTTCATTTTCGTTTCGTAACATTGTTACGTAATGAACATTACTTAACACTATTTGTAACAACGCACTTACATTGATTGTAGTTTGTTCTGTAATGACATACTTACAGTAGTGCTTGTAGAAAAAGTTATTTTTGAGATACAAATTTTCATTTTATGACATATGTCACAAATTATTACATAATAGTTGAAATTATTTAAGAATATATAATGATACTTACCAAGGAGAAAACAAACATAATTTTATATTTATACATATTTGACATATAAGTTACTGAATAAATACCAACCTGTAGATGAAAAATAACTATAAGATATTCTTAGCTCAGTTTGAAATACATTCCGTTAGTACAAACCATTTAATTTAAGGGTACCTTAAAAATTAAGCAAAGCTTTACTAAAAGGAGTATTTAAGTCGAGTCGGTGAAAACGGCCGTTATATAATTAAATATATCGTCATTCCATTTACCTGTTTTGGGTATTATATTCGGCTTTCTCAAATCTCGTAAATTATATTTTATTACGATTACTAGCTATCAAATCAAAGCTCTTACAGATGTGAGTAGAGGGGGAATCCTAAGGGTAAAGTTAAAAGTAGCGTTAATTATTGTCGGATGTGACAATCGAACTGAATATTCATTGTTCCATTTATTGACTGTCTGTTCCTGAAAATAAAGATATATTTACATTCAGAATGGAATCCTTATATATAAATCGCTGTTCAGGTTACTTGAACTTCCATGTTTTGCATCCAGATTTTGTTCATGTGTTTTACACAAAATTGTTAATATAAACAACGAGATAAAGGCCTTAAAAGCAAGACTGTTGCTTGTGTGTTCCTACTTTGTAAAGTAAACTCATAAAACCTCCAAATTTGAGCGGGTGCAATTTTAGGACGTTATAAAACATATTTCTCTTTACAAAAATCTTAAATATATTGTACTCTTACTATAATATTTGTGGCAATTATCGTTTTAGGCTCGGACTAATAAGACCGTGCTTAAAAGTCAACAAATATTACTACTCATATATTCAATAAAACTCACTATCACTCACTGTTCAGAAATGTAATAAGTACTGGAGTTCAATTCCTCACTATTTGACTCTTATTTGAAATGAATTTCTTATCAAGATACCTAATTGTTACTGATAAAAATTTTCTGATTATTTAAAAATGGAAAAATTTCATTTGACCTATAACACTGTAATTACCTTTTATTTATATGGCCAGAAAATTGTTTCTTTAGAAAATCTATCTTCGGTCAACGTACACACCTCGGGCTGGAGGCTCTCGGCAGCACACTCTTGACCTCAAGCATTAATGTCCTTATAACGCCCTTGATACGTTAATTACTATTTGGTCATTGGAATAATATCTGGGATAACCGATACAGCAAGTAACATGTTTTTTATACAGTGCGTTATAGTTCTCTAGGGGCTGATATATGATTGAATGTTTTTCTAGGTTTTTAGCATTAAAGATTAATATTGCTACTTTTGAAAGAAAGTATTGCATCGGTCTCCAGAGACCGTTAACGCAGGCAACGTGTTAATATAATTATTATACATACATTTGTGCTTTAACACCAAGAATTTCTTCCCCACTAAAAAAATTATGTTTAATCAATTTCATAGGCATTAAGGCATCGATATTTGGCAAATTATTGCTTTGTATCTTGATAAAGCTAGTCTCTGCCATTATATATTTATAATAAAATGTTAAAATAGAACTTATTTTAACGTAAATATAACGCCAAATATTTATAGAGTTAACTGTCATATATGACAGCTAGGAATTTGACGTCACATACTCTTCGTGTAAACTCGGCAATCTACGCACAGTAGTCGGCTGTAGGTTAAATTATGAACTTTTAAATATTAATTTCTTACAAAAATTCTGAGCAAAATATATTTTATGTGTTACGATACGAAACAAATAACATTAATGTATGTAAAAAACAAACTTTCATTGATTTTTAAATTTCATGCGTGTCCCCTATTACTATTCCTTCCCTTGTCAGCATACTTCTCAACAAACATTTCTTCTTGTTCAAATAAATATATTTTAAACATTACAAAACTGAACCAAACATAGTAATGAAATATTTGCATTTTTAAGTATGTGTACATACGGTTTGACGTTTTTTTTTTCAGTTTCTAAATTCTAAAGGGTATGTCATTAGAAATACTAATGTAATGCACTATTACAGTTGCTTATACTACGTGTAATATTTACCCCTGTTAAGTGACTATATCCATTGGAACAATATGAGAATTCTAGTATGGATCTGCTGGAACAACTTTCAGTAATCCTATTGCGAGTCAAATTCCTAAAGCCACTGCTGCTTGTATATTGTTAAACCACCCAAGACCACTTGGAGGCAGGCAGAACTACAGAGAAACGATATTTAAATTTGCTTATTTGTTTCAGTTTGATACATAACTAATAATATTACCTAATATTTTTTGCGATGTCATTTTTTTTTTTCTTAACACTGCAACGTTATTTTGTCATATTTTAGAATATAGATATTTGGCTAATTGCTTAATATTTCATATCGCTTATATATTATAAATGTTTCTGGTTTGTGCGATATAATCTGCACTTTTTCTTCTGTGTAGTCTAAAATAAAATGTGATCAACACGTACATACATGGATAAATGCCTGAAAATAATCTTATATTATCTCAAATATCATATAACCTATGGAAAAAAAAAGAAATTCGTAACTGTGATTTCGTCAATAAATTGGTTTCTTTTATCTCAACCTGTTTCGATTCCACCGTCATCTTCGTCAGAAGCTACAGAATTTACAGAACAGCAACTTCACAATTACATTTTCAAGGTAACCTGTAATTGCTGTTTTTTGCTGTTAATTCTGTAATAGCTTTTTCTTTTTATTCTGTAGCTCCTGATGAAAATGCAAGTGACATTGAAAGATAAAATCAAACCAGTTTATTGACTAAATCCGCGTTGAAAATATATTTTTACTACAAAGCAACTAGTGAAGGAATTTGATCGTATTATTTTATTTTATTTGGTCAAAGTTTAGCTTACGTTGTTCTTGCACAGCCTTTTCAGCAGATACATAAATATATGAAAATTATTGGATATAAGAAGCAGATAAACAAATATTATAGTCACATTCTAGTCCTTTCTACAAAAAGAAGTAGGCTGGCATGGATTCCAGATTTTTCTGCATATACTTAAATCTTCATGGGTCCTCAAAGATAATAGTTGAAAAGTATTAGATCAAAGAAGAAACGACTGCTAGAATTAATCAACAAAAATATGTAATCATGGTCTGCTCTATTAAATTTAACATCGACCATAAATCCTGTAATACTAAGTTTTGGACATGAATGTGCATGGTTTTTTTGACTTAAAATTACCTAAGGAATATACCCTAAAAAATAAATATAAATAAATATATCATCACGCCTTTTACCCATTATGGGTGTGGCACTCTGCTTACGCAGATCTCGGTAAGTGATATATTTTAACGTATGAAGTGCGGTTACCAGCCGTCAAATCATAGCCCCCAAAGATGTTAGTGGAGGGGGAACCACAGGGATAAATTTAAATTTGTAACTGTCGGCAGTGGGATTCGAACTGAGGACCTCGCGATCCACAGTCCGACACGTTACCACGGATATGCCATACCGAGGTTTGCTATATATACAAAGTGGAATACCAAGTAATGGATAAATAGCGTAAGGCTATATTTAATAGTAAAATATATTAGTTACTAATAGAAAAATAAAAATTTCAATTATATTCAAATAATTTCTAATTATTAAGTACAATTCACTTCTATGTCACTCTGGAAACAGCTAAAAATTGAACAATTTATTTTACGTCCTAAGACAGAAATGTATCACATCAATAAATTTAGGCTCATTTGATGCATTTCTTGATGCTGAACTTTTTCTTAAATTTACACTTTCGTTCTAAAATTTATAGGGAACGAACTCACGCATAATGAAAATCTTAACATTGTATTTCTTATGTCCTATAAAAAAAGTAGACACCCAGTATAAAAGTCGTAATATTATTTTTTTCTGAACAAGAACGCAATAATTATAATTAAAATAAATGTATCATCACGTCTTTTACTCATTAAGGATACTATGCAGATCTCGATAAGTGATATATTTTTCGTATGAAGTGTGTTTACCAGCCGTCAAGTCATAGCCCCTAAATATGATAGTTATACGAGTAAGAACTGTTTGGCTCTGAAAAATTTCAAGCTTAAAATATTTTAAATATTTCTTTAAAATTCATAATTATTCTAGTTTTACATTGAAGTAAGCGAGGTTTGAACCAATTCTAGCCACAATACCACAAATTGAAAACATTCAAAATGTCACTTCATTACATCATTATTATCACAAAATAATACCTGTGTTCATTATAATGAGAACAACAGCGATAATTGACGTAGGATGATCGATCTCCATCAATCAGAGCACAATCAACGCACCAGTGGCAATCAACCAGCAAACTTCGTCAGTTATACGCCGTTAATGAAGAATCAAGTTGGTGATGCCACGAACTACACGCTCGATTCAATTATGACATGGTAATTGCTTGTTCTCAAACCTATAATGTGTTACCATAATACTCCAGTTTACCCTTTAATGTTGCCATTACCAATATAATCAGATGCGACCGAAAATACTAAATAGGTACTATAAACAGACGATACGTTACTTCGACGGATTATGGTAATAACCTAAAATGAACTTTTCAACATAATAATTTTTTTTTGCCGTTCGACATTAAAGATGACACTTCACGGAATGCTAACAGTCTGCCTAGGCTGTAAAAAATATTTTACATAACAACCGCTCAACAAATGCATAGCAACTGTCAATGAATACATAGCAACCGTTCAACACATACATGGCAACGTAATTTGACAGCAATAACCTTCAAAATATCTATATAAAATAATCACTAAATTAATATTAATTCCAAATTGCAAAAAATTATGTGATCAACTCGGCATCAAACACAGATTATAGCTTGGGCAGCATTCATTGCCTCGGCTTCACCTCGTCAATAAAACAGCAGCCTCTGCTGTAAATCTGGTATTTTGATGCCTAGTTAAACAAATAACTATTATTTGAAATTGGCATTTAAGTGCTCAAAAATCGTCACTAAAGTAACCTATTATACGACGATTTTGAGCAACCCAGTGTTTTACTATATGTAAATTTGGACGTAACATAAAACAAAATCTGCAAAAAGAATTAACTAATTAATTCCGATGATGATTGAGGACAAAACACATAATTTTGAGTGTTATTTACAATAATTTCACTGTTCGAAGTTGGCAATATTGAATGTCAATTTCAATTGACCTCTGAGAGATGTATAAACTTAACCTATATAGTAATTCTTTTACAGTTTTTTTTTTTCTAGTTTTAGATTTCAAATAAAATTTAATATGTACCGCGGCACTGAAGTTCCCTTTTATCACTCACAATCTTTGAATAAAAAAAGAAAACGTTATAATTTCTCGAAAATTATAAACAAAACAAATAAATTTCCGAATATTTAGGAAATCAATACTGAGGACTCATGACTTTAAATAGTACATAGAATATGCGAGGCGCTTGTAATATTATTGGACATTTTTTTTAAATATGAAAGAATTTATCATAAATCAATTATGAACTTAGTCATGTGTGCAATACGTGATAAGTTAACTATCAATTTCGGTTGATTGATTGCTATCAAAATCTAATGAGCTCGTAACTGGAATATCGAAATTCTACATTATAAATAAATATCACATTATTTATGCAATAATATTACAACTAAGCTTTAACACGATAATAATAATATAGCAACACTATAAATTATCAACGCCAATGACTTTATTAACCATTACTGTTTAGCTTTCTTTTCCTAATCCTTTACTATTAGAATTACTAAGGCTCAGTTTTATCATCACTAGTCAGAGTATAAATTCTATTTAACAACGAACTTTTGTCTGTTTTAGGAGAAGTGATTATATCTGAATTTGTGTTGCTAATAACTTTATCAAGTAGTTAAGTGATAATTATCCGTTCTGGTGTATTATGACATAAAAGTAATCATTTATCAAGTGTTTTTATGAAGTGACAGTTTTTAAAATTGTTTGATTGGGATTTTGATGCACATTATCGTGCAACTATAAGAAGAAGGATACTTTGGAGATTCCGGATACTGGAACACGGAAATATAAAAATTCTAATGTACAAAATTCTAATACTTCCTATTATATCCTATGGATTAGAGACATAGACACTATCAAATGCATATGAAATAGCGCTACTTCATTTTGAAAGAACAGTGCTAAGGAAAATTTTTGCGCAAGGTTTGAGAACAGATTATGGAACAAACGCTATACTTTTGTTATACAATAAAAATGGTTAGGTATAAAATGAAACAGCAGATAAAGGAAGAGATATAATAATTTTAATAAACGGAATTTGTGTGTTATTATGATTAAAGATTGCAAACTATATTCAGAGGTATCAAAGTAAATGGCTCATTGTTTATTGTTCGTCTAGAATTTCTGTTCATTCCACTTCAGTACTCACCTAATCAGCTGATGTCAATATGTTTTGTGTATATTTAAACAGTCTCTTATGCAAAAATAGTGCCCTGTTAGAGTTATTTTGAGTGCTACTGTCCCATCCCTTAAGTTATAAAATGTCCAACCTTGGGTAGTGAGCAACCACTTGCATTTTGATATTCACTGTTCAAAGTAATAATATGCAGTTTATTGGCTCCTGTCGATTGCATGCATTGTTGTTGTGAAGTGATCGATGCTTTTTGATAATAAAGTAAAATATCATCTTTGATATGTTATAATTGAAAAGTACATTTTAAAGTGGGATAGGTGGTTCTTGGTGTACAGTTTGATGATCGTAGTACACATTTCTATATCTATTTTAAATCACATTTTACTCACAATTTTTATTGTAAATAGGTAATTATGTCATTATAGAATATGCTGGTCACATCAGATTTTTAATATATGTAAAAATTCTAATTTAGTTATAGACATATCATGAGTGGCAAAAATAATTAGTATTTTTAACATGAATGTCGCGAAATGTTATATTCATTATATTCCACAATTATTCTGGAATGTAATTGCTCATTACTGCATGAATTTTTCTGTCTAGTTGTAAAGGTTAAAGTTGAGCTGTAGGTTTCGTTACATTATTTAATAATGAATTTGGTTTGTAGTAGAGAATGGGCAACAATAAATTATCCCAAGTCCTGAAACATTCAGCAGATGGTTCAGTAGTAGGCACAATACCCCGTATCTACCTTGAACCTCCACGGCACTTCCCTGGCATTCCTCCAGAGATTAAACGAGAAAATAATTAATTTTTAGAATTTCTTGGTGTTTATGTAAATTAATGGCTCAGATTTACCTTTTTCATAATGTAGAAAAGGTGCAGTATTATTATACCAACGTTGAAATGATGTAAAAGATGGAGCCTAATGACTACCTACTTATCATTTGCAATATTTTTACATAAGCTTGTTCAACAATAAACACTAACTATTTTGCACTTCAATATTAGTCCGCGGCTTCCTTTCCATTAAAATAGGTTTCTAATTTTCATGCACAAAAGTATGTCATATTGAAATTTCTTATTAAAAAAAATACATGTTCTATACTACGGTATTTGAGGTTTTTTTTTTGATTTGTTTGTCTGCATTTATATCGGAAAGGCTGAATCACTATATTTTGTAAACCATCTGGGTTATAACAATTTTAAGTTTTACCTTGGCATATAAAAAAAAATCTGACTGGGTATCTCTGAAACTGCGTCAGTATGCATACCGAATTAAACTTTACTAGCACTAAAAAATTTATCAACATAGCTGACACCTATTTCAAAAATTGCTTAATCGGTTAGCATGAAATATTCAGGTATACGAGGTGCAGTTACCATCCGACAAGTCATAGCTCCCATGTTAGTGAAGGAAAAACCACGGAGCTATTTATTATACAGATAGTAGAATCTTGGATCAAAGATGAACTACAAATATCTGTCTGCAATTTTAAAATAAGTTTATGGCGATCACTAAAATTACGAAATTATATTATGTTCGATTGTCAAATGTTTGTTACTTATTTTCAGTGTTGTGACTGATCTAAATCACTAATTTAGATCAACTCCTAAGATCTATGATCTGATCTACATCGTTTTATATTTTCTGATCTTGATCTTGATCTAGATCAAAAAGAATAAGATCTATGATCTTAAAAAAGATCAGATATTTTCCTGTAAAATTTGAATTAATATAAGTTCATTTAAATATTTATATTATGTAAGAAATTCAATATATTTTTTGAAAAAAAAAAATATAAAATTACTTTTCTGATTTTATTTTGTAAAAAGTAATTTGTATTTTCCTTGTTGTTATTAAAATTGTTACCTTTCTATTTTCTTAATAAGAATATAAAATTTTGTGAAAAAAATTACTGATCTTTTTTATGGTCTAAAAAAATTGATCTTTTATACCTGATCTAAAAAAATAGATCCGATTGTAAAAATTGATCTATGATCTGATCTAGATCATATTAAATGAGAAGATCATTTTTAAAATGAACTGTCTCAACACTGTTTATTTTCATTAAACAATAATTAATTATCTGAAATTTTGTCTAATCTGGTGCTGAAAATATACAAGAATTTCTATATGTTTAATATTAACAAGATACCAAGTACTGGTAATGAAAATGTCTGTAGAAAACAAAAACATGTACAAAACGATCATATACAATTTATTTTCATTAGGTACATTTTACTATTTTCTTATTCGTAGTTATAAGGAATTATAGAAATCTTGAAAATAATATTAACAAAAACTATAAGACAAGTTTCATGACAATGCGAAAATCTTCATTGTGTTTAGACATAAGTGCATAACTAAAAACTAATATTTATAAAATGTATTATTATAATTTCCTTTTATTAACTTCCAATATTTTGATTTCAATAATCATAGTTGCTATAAGAGCAAACAAATATCTGTGTGAGCCTGAGTTTATTTTGTCGTAAAATTTAGAATTGTTCATATCCATGGTTACGGATGCTACAGCAATATAATAGAGCGTCTTTTTAAAAATAAAACGTATGGAACTTGAACCTTTAATTGTAATGAATTTATAACAAATGAAAATTCAAATTGGAAACGTTTGTGGAACAATTGGGAATCGATTGGGTTATTGTTTAGCCATGAATGGAGGGTTTTACGAAAAAATTACTAACATTACGTTTCTTTGTCCGCTATTTTGTTTATTTGTTTGTTATTTTGAAACTCTCTCATAATACAGTTCAATTCATAACGTACGGAAAAGTTTGAAAGTGTAGTTAGGGGGCTCAAAATTGTGTATTTTCTATAATAAACATATATACAAACATGCATACATACATAACATCATGCTATATCCCACTAATGCCCATATTCATAGTCGATGCTCACTTTGGTACTTGAGTATTACTTCGCCAAGCATTACTCCGGTCGTTCTCGACCTCAAGCACATGACATGTTTCATAGTCGAAACTTCGTGAATTCTCGGCTAAGTACTAACCTTAAGGTAGAGATTTGGAGAATTTTTTGTTGTTGCGTTGGGAATTTTCATAATTTGACAGTTTGACAGTAAACTTTATATTAAAAAATTTGTTTTGGGCACCACAATACCTCCTGCCATCGATTTTTTATCTAACAAGGCAGGAACACAGACTACCACTATCAAGAAACGCTCATCCCTTCAAAAAATTATGACACATGTCAAAAAATGACATTTTTCAAGCGTTCTCTTTTTTCTCAAAAAGCATAGGTTTGCAGATTTAAACGAATATGTCAAAATATAATAACGTGCTGTAATTCGTAAATGGACACAGTAAGACAAAAATATTTAAAGCAGTTGTAGAAAATAATATTTGGAATATTATTCTAATAACATAAATTGTCATTAAACCATAATTTACTGAGATATTTCAAAATAACTCGACACAATGACAGCTAATGTTAAAATGTCAGTATTTTAATAATCAAATCTATCTAAAATTAAAAAAAAAAGCATCAAGCATTACTCAAGGTTGGTCAGAGCTTGACTTGAGCCTGAGCACGCGCGAAGTAATACTTGTACACCAAGTAGCGACTATGAAACAAAATTTGATACTCAAGACATACTCAAGTATGAGTCGAGGCGAAGTACTGACTATGAATACGGGCATTAGTGTAGTAGCACGAACTCTGAAACACAGTCAACCAACAATCAATCTCCTCCAAACTTTCCTATCCTGACACACCACTTTCGCCTCGTCCACATTCATAGTGCGATTCATACATGCTCGTTTATTCTTCACACTCGGAATCATTCGTTCACGCAACAAACCACCAATCATACCCAACTAATTACTCCTCGGACGCCCACGCAATAGTTCACCTTCAATCTCACCCACATACAGGGTGGTCCATCGGTCTGTATTTTTTATTTTATGCGATTATTATAAATATTACCGAAAATTTATTCGGACAAAGTTTATTTTACATTAAAATATCCATGTATCTACAGTATAAGTTTTGCTACCGGGTGCTCCATTTTCGCGAAATAGTATGCAACTTAGTATTTTTAAATGGAATATCCTATATATTTTTACAAAATTTTAAAGATCTTATGTTTCTCTTTAAATAAGTTCCTATTCACTATAGTACTAAAATGATTAGTACAGGAACTATTCACGTTTATATGATTCAATAATCACACAGAAAATATGCCGTATAATTGTGTGTGAATGTTTAAACAATCAGATTAGTTGCTACCAGATCTTCAATCATTATTATTTATTATTTTCACTTAGTTTAATAACTTTTTTTGTTATATTTTATTTAGTTTATTGAATTCATGTTCAATTCGAACATTTTTGATAAATTTATTTATGGTTATTAATTTCATGGCACACTTTCTGTGTGTGATTTTTCATAAATAAAAACATGAATAGTTTCTGCACTGATCATTTTGGGACTATAATGAATAAGAACTATTTTAAAGAGAAACAAAAGATCTTTCAAATTTTGCAAAAATATATAGGCTGTTGAATTTCATTGTCAGGAAATGGAACGCCCGGTAGAAAAACTTATACTGCAGATACATGGGCATTTTAATGTAAAATAAACTGTCTGAAAAAAAGTCGGTAATATTTATAATAATCGAATAAAAAAAAAAATGCAGACCGATGGACCAACCTGTATATTTGTAAATTAATCTAAACAAAAGTTTAACATTAATAACACTTCATTTACTATTATTAAAATTCACAGCCTTAATTATGATTATGAAAGTAATCGATTCAGTTGAGTTGTGTAGATCTCACACTCAACATGCACCAATATATTCCGTATACGATCACGTCTCGTATACCCACATATCTCAAATATCTCATTTCTACAGCAGTTATACGTCGTTCATGCTTCTTCATCCACACCCAACATTCAGAACCATACATCAATGCAGGCACTAACACACCATTATAAACACTCAATCGAGCATCTCTAGATACATTCATATTTCGAGCAAATATACCTAGAGCACCCAATACCTTGCACCCTGCAGATACTCGCCTTTCCATCTCCCGGTCAATACATCCATCACTCGAGAACATACTACCCAAATATACAATCAGTCACCAAATCATTCTTCTCAAACATCAACACTTTACATTTATCGACATTCAATAGCAGATTTAAACCTTACCGTTCTTCATTTATGCTCACAATCATTCTTCTCAATTGCTCCTCAGTTTCACCCAACACATCATCCGCATAAGCTAACGCAGGCACTATACGTCCACCAATACGTACACCATTAGTTCTATTCAATGCCTTTTGTAACAATACATCCATATACAAATTAAACAACCAAGGAGACATTCCACAATCCTGTTTCACACCAACATCTATACGAAACCATTCACTCAATCTACCATCAACTCTCACCGCAGCCTCACTTCCTTCATACAAAGCTCGAATCGCTCCCAAAAAAATTATCATCCACACTGTTCTCTACAAGTACATCCCACATAGTCTCTCGAAGAACACTGCCATACGCTTTCTTTAAAACGAGAAAGTAACAGAACAGCTTTTTGTTCTTATCAAGTGACTTCTCAACAATCATTCGAAGAGAAAACAATTGATCTACACAACCTCTCTAAGGCAAAAAACCGCCTTGTATATGACTCAACCTCGAAATAGTTAAGGCTCGTACCTTCTGAATAATAAAGTAATAATAATAAAAAATAATAAACTTCTAACAAAAACTTAATAACTAAAAAGTTACAACAAATTAAAGTTGAATCAATTAGTAAGCAGTCGTTACAAGCTACAGAATTTAATTGTGATTAAATAGAAATTATAAATACTTTAATGTTAGTTGAAAAATGATTAGTTAGAAAAAATAATAGTAATGTATTATCACAAAAGTTATGGCTTTTAAGATTTTTCTTATATTGCTCAAAAATTGCTGTCCACATGGTTGAGAGCCACTTAGAAACAAAAAACCATCTATTAAACAAGTTGCCGTTGAAATTCATTGAAATATCAATTCATTAAACATCAAAGTAGGTTTGTTAAGTGCAAAATATCAGATGCTGTAAAAAAAACAGCACGTGCAAGGCGTATGTATTTCGAAAAATTTCCACATCGACTAACCCTCTTTGTAAGCATTTTTCTCGGGTGGTCCAACGAGGAAGAGATAATGGGATTTATAGCCTAAAAAGGTCATGGTGGCGCAAGACTAAATCGGCACGAAGTTAACGTGGAAGTTGAATAGTTTTGTGAATTTTAAGATTTTGTAAATGTTTAGATTTTCTTTTATTTATTATGCAGCTTCATCTACTTTGGTTATTAGCCGGGGTGATGGGCGATATAAAGATGGAGTAGTTTGCATTGTAGTCAATCACAAACACCGACTTAATGCTAGCCCTGTCCGGGAATCGAACCCGACCTCTGGGTCAAAGCCTTATACTCTAAACCACTGAGCCACAGAGGCGGGCTTTTAGATTTAGTTTTTATGTATTTTGAGTTTTTTAAATAATAAAATTGTATTTTATAAAATTAGTTTCATTAATTAAAAATCTGATGTGGCCAGCACATAACCTCCCGCCCAATACTACTCTTAAATGGTACAAAATAGTATTTGATGATACAGAAACATACCTTCTTACTTGTTTATTTTCTTTATATTTGAAAATTGTAATGTTCTTTCGTATATTTATTTAATTTTGTGACATATATTTCACTAAGAAAACAGCTACACAATCACAATGACATGTGTCACATTTCGTAAACAATTGAAAATTTTTAAATGTTTTCATGGTGTACTAGGAATACAAGATTTGTAAAATCTAATTTCTTTATATTTTATTATCTCTAAATCTAATGAAAATTTATAAAATTAGTGTAATCAAACCACATGTAAAATTAAATATTCTTCAACTTTCAAAATAACATAAATTGTTGAAAAAGGAAATTTAACCGTGTTTTTCACGAAAAACTGTTAAGGGCTTCAAGTAAACTGCTACTTCCGGTTGACCAATTTTATCCAAAATCTAATCAGCTCTTCATTTAAATATAAGAAGCAATAATTCACAAAATTGTATTTGAGTTATGCGAGACGAAAAAATTGCCACAGACTACACACACACATACATACATACATACATACATACATATACATACATACATACATACAGACATCATCGCGAAAATAGTAAAATCGTATTGTAGGGATCCAGAACGTGCTTATTCATTGAAAACTCACTACCCAATTTTTTGACCAAAAACAATACCTCCCTTACCTAGAGGTAGGCGGGAGGTAAAAAAGATTTCTACAATTCTACAAGTCATTATTATTTTTTGGGTATATAATTAAAAACAGAATAACACCAAATAGTCAGATTTGAAAGAAATATGTTCCTATGGAAACGAGAAAAATGATGTTAGTAATTATTTTTCAGTCGTATTTAATAGATTGGCTTTAATTTTATAGTTATTTGTATACCAAGGCCGCGAAATTATTCTTTACCAATCTCGAGGGCGATAAAGGATTTCGCGGGCTAGGTGTACACATTATTTTTTTGTGCAACCGTAAAAAAATATGTAATTACAAATTTTATTAATTTTAAACAGTTTTATTGTAAATAGAAAGTAGTGATGGGATTGAAATTTGATAAAAAAATCTGATGTGGCCAGCACATAACCTCCCGCCCAATACTACTCTTAAACGGTACAAAATAGTATTTGATGATACAGAAACATACCTTCCTATTTGTTTATTTTCTATTAATATTTGAGAATTTTAATTTTCTTTCGTATATTTATTTAATTTTTTGACATATATTTCACTAAGAAAACAGCTTCACAATCACAATGACATGTGTCACATTTCGCAAAAAATTGAAAATTTTTAAATGTTTCCATGGTGTACTAGAAATGCAAGATTTGTGAAATCTAATTTCTTTATATTTTATTATCTCTAAATCTAATGAAAATTAATAAAATTAGTGTAATCAAAATGCATGTAAATTTAAATATTCTTCAACTTTTAAAATAACATAAATTGTTGAAAAAAGGTAATTTAACCGTGTTTTTCACGAAAAACTGTTAAGGGCTTCAAGTAAACTGCTACTTCCGGTTGACCAATTTTATCCAAAATCTAATCAGCTCTTCATTTAAATATAAGAAGCAATAATTCACAAAATTGTATTTTTTGGTATTATAGTATTTGAGTTATGCGAGACGAAAAAATTGCCACAGACTACACACACACACACATACATACATACATACATACATACATACATACATACATACATACATACATACATACATACAGACATCATTGCGAAAATAGTAAAATCGTATTGTAGGGACCCTAAAACGTGCTTATTCATTGAAAACTCACTACTCAATTTTTTGACCAAAAACAATACCTCCCTTACCTAGAGGTAGGCGGGAGGTAAAAAAACAATTAGTTAAAAAAATGTGTCAATTGTCGAGTATCAAAATGATTTTTAAAGTTTTTTTTTTTTATGCAACCAAACACGAACTAAGCATTTCGCAGCCGCAACACCAGTCCACGAAATTGAATTTCATGGCCGGTACCATTAACAACAACAAGTAACTTTTTGGTTATTGTGTTTTAATCAAAAGTTTATTAAGAAAAAGGAATTATTTAGGACTTCCCCTAGCTACACTTTCAATTTTAATATAAAATTATTTATTTATTTCCTGTTTCATTTCAAAAAGAACGGTCTAACCTGACACATTGCTATCAATTTCGTAAATATCGCTATGAAATAATCTTCTATATAATTCATAATAAACTCAGGCTATATGTCAAATATATGAAATGTAGTTATTAAATATTCAAATGCGAATTCATGTTTATAAAAATGTCAAGATGATCGTACCTGATTTTTAAATGTTAAGCATGACATGAATTCTACTACAACTAAGAAACTTTATATCCCCTTACACTGTAATTGGAAATTACTCCCTGCTGTGCAGAATACAAATAAATAAGACCAATGCATGTGCGTGACTTGTACTTCTTTTCGAATGGGCATTTGCATTTATAAATCTTAATACGGAGATTTGTAATTGCTATGCTGACACTCTCAAAGATGGGAAATAATAGGATTTATTATTTATTATGAAAAATATTATATAACACAATATAGAATAGAAGAATTGAAATAGCACAGCTGTTCTATGATGCTAAAATTATAAATGTCTAATAGTAATATACCATTTTACAACACAATTCTACGAGCAATGGGGGTCTTTCACCATTTTTAAATAATATTTTTTTATGAAACCATATCTAAATTGAAGACTATTTGCACTTTTAAAAAGTCTTAAATGTTATTCATTAAGCCACATTGATTTTTTTAAAATGTTGTGACGTCATTGTAGAGGTGTTGGTGCATCTCAAACAGAAGAGATTGTAAATAATTGTAGTCCCATGAATGTTCTATTTTATTCATCGGAATAGTACATTACATAACGAGAGATGTAAGAAGAAAATTACGCACGAGTGAAAAAATTGACACACGAGCCGCGTAGCGGCGAGTTTGTAATTTCACGAAGGCGCAATTGCTTTACATCAAGAGTTATGTACTATACTTTTTCTACGACCACTCAATACTATTTCTAAATTAAAAACAATATTCAAATAGTTCGAAATTTATTATTTATTTTTGTATTCTCCAATCTATGAATTTTTGGTGCACAAATTCGTATCGTTCTGGAGATTTAGTCGCCAAAAATTTATTTGTTGCACTTTTAGCTTTAGCTTGTATCTTCAGTGGTGTTCCAATTGAAATACCACTGTCGCTTGACATTCATTACTTAAAATATTAATAAATAAAAGTAAAGGATAATAATATTTAGTAATATTTATTTATCTCACTGTAAAATACAGATTTTATAAACAGATGCAAATGGGAGACTATAGAATATGACCAGTATTCATGTAATAATCACACACATTACCTAAATGTCAAACAAGCTTTATGTTTGTTTATAAAAATAAACGACAATTGAGCGTAGGAATACATAATAAAACATATAGTGATATTCACCTAAGAATAGCATTCCAATGTGATGACGTCACACACTTCATTTATATGAGGTACTAATAAAAATTGAAATTTCGATTGACCGTACTGACATCTGTTGGCAATGTAGTAGAAATAAGTATTTACAAATTTATTCCCTAGCGTCGTTCAAATTTCAAAATTGCACAAATCCCCTAAGACAATAATAATAATAATAATAACGAAGAATATATAAGAAAATAGATAATAATAACATTTACGTCAAATTGATAACATAACCTCACAATATAAAACTTACATCTTCTGCAGAAAAAATGGAATTAGTGGACCATCTATAAATTTTTCTTCATGAAAAAATGCCGAAGCATTCAAAATAATTTCTTTGCAACGGTTAGATAATGTTTTACCGCTCATATTTATTCGTTAAATTTAACTCAATCACTGAATGCGAATATAAACAAAGTAAATATTCAACTGTCACCTATACGGTGTAAGTAGCGACGTACGTCAACACACGTTTCATGACATTAGCAACACATCAGACAAAAGCATTGCTAATAACGCATGTGGATCACTTAATTCATACCCTTCTGTGACGTCATCAGAATGGAATTCGAAGAATGCCATTCTTAGGTGAATATCACTATAGTTCCCTCTACATATTTTATTAAAATATGAATTTAGTTATAAAATTTTATCAGTTAGCCAAATTAGAATCCATAACATTTAAATCTAAAATTTGATGCATCAAATTTTAATTATTTTGGTAATGTGACAGTCAGAAGTGTCAACTTAAATTTCATTTTCAAGTGTTACGTAATGAACATTACGTAGCACTATTCGTAACAATGCACTTACATTGATTGTAGTTTGTTCTGTAATGACATACTTACAAAAAGTGGTCGTAGAAAATATTATTTAAATAGAATTCAAATAACTTTTCATGGTAAATAATTAAAATATACATGAATTCCATTTATTTCTGGAAGAAACATGAATAAACTGTAAGATTATTTTGTAAAATTTTTGATTACCACTGATAAATTTTGCTAACTTAAGTCATTCAACAAGCTTTTAATTTCGTTGAGTCGACCTACAGTAATATTTATTAGTTAGAAATAAATAAAATATTTTGTATGTATTTAAATTATTCTTACGAATTCAAAGTGAAACAAAAAACCTTCAAATTAGTTGCCAACCATTTTGACACTTCGACAATCTCATAGCTCAATAATAAGAAAAGTACAAATAATTTAGAATAGGATAGATATGCGCCATAATACTTTGATGTCATTGTAGAGGTCTTTAAAACTCCAATATCCTAATAATCAATAATATTTTTTAAACCTCTGTCATATCTAGTACGATGTTTTTGGGTCTAGTCATAATATAAATGACTTATTTCCTATTTTGTGACTCTAGTGAACGACCCCATTGGGCGTTATCATACCTCCATGCAATATAAACCTGTTTATTAAATATCTCTTCTCGAAACGCATCAAATTCTCGAATACGTTCCGCTATTTGATCAGTCAGTAAACAGGCAATGACGTCACACGACACAAAACATCCGCAAACATAGATTGCTTGGCGCTATGCCGCCACTGGAACTGTGTGGAACTAGAACTATCCTATATCAACCACATCGAGAAGCACAAGAGCAATGGCATTTACGTTAAGTCACGCGGCACAAGTCGGAAGCGGAAAGCAGGGAGACAGGGAAGCTTCTCAGTCGTGTAGGAACACCAGGCGGCCCCAAACTTTATCGCTAAGAAATGCTTTCACACGGATAACATGGAGATGGATGGAGGAGACTGCGTTACATATACATAAATACTACTTAATGAATGGTATTATTAGTTCTGTGATGTATGCATTTATGGTGCCATAAATAAAACCAGAAATATATGCACGTTCTATCTGTGAAGACATTGCGAATTACTTCCTAATACTCAGAGTAGAAATTATATATTATTATTCGGGCATCAAGATTAATTTTGATAATTCTTTTCTGATCTTGGGTTTCCTTCTTGCCTCTTTATTGATCGTATTATTTTATTTTAATATTTATTTTATGTTGCTTTTACGTGTCTTTGTTGGTCTTCCCCTTTTCCTTTTTCTTCCTTTTCTTCCTTATTCTTAATTCTTAATAATTCTTTGGAAATTGAATTTCGCGGCTGTTGTCAATTCTCAAGTGTCAAAATGATTGTTTTTTAACCTATTTCGCGTCCGTTACTTTTAGCAACGAACGCGAAATTGGGTAAAAAATAATCATTTTGACTCTTGAGAATTTTCATTATTTTTTAAAAACTAATTGTTTTGTTTATCAAATATCAATCCCATAGCCACTTTCTATTTACAATAAAACTGTTTAAAATTTGTAACTAAAATTTTCTACGGTTGCACAAAAAATACTGTGTACACCTTGGCCGCGAAATCCTTTATCGCCCTCGAGATTGTCCTCTTGCGGCCGAGGCGATAATTTTTCTCTCGGTACGCTAACGGGTGATTTCGCGGCCATGGTAAACAAATAAGTATTTTATATTATACATTGAAATTATTTCTAATTTGCCCTGAAGAAGACGCGAGAGGGTGTCGAACCCTCGGCCTTTTAAGAAAACATATTATTTGTGACTGCATTCCTGACTATTTTCTTTCTATAATAAATTGAAAGATCTTATTAGTTTATTGCATAAACACAATATACAATACACATATTATACCTCTAAGCATTTGTTATTGAACGTTAAAGAAAATTTTTTAATTTGTATTAAATTAGAATGTTAAAGGACAATATTATAAATCAAAAGAATCTAACATTATATGTTATTTAGTAATTAAACTAATTTAACTGAGGATTTTGGTATTTTAAAAGCACATTGAAAATTATATCAGCCAAATAAACTAACTGGCGAATTTCTTGACATTAAATGTTTATTCAAATTGAAGTACCTATATATATATATATATATATATATATATATATATATATATATATATATATATATATATATATAAAAGCAGAGTGCCACACCCATGATGGGTAAAAGGCGTGATGATGATGATATATATATATATATATATATAGATAAGTAGGTTATTTAAAAGATTTTTTAAGATACTCGTATATGGAACGAGTAGTTCAGTGGTACCGCATTTGACTTTGCATCATGAGATCTTCAGTTCGAATCCCACAACCTACACATGCTATTTTTAACTTTATCATTAGTTCGTGTCGTTAGTACTCTTATCTTCCGATTCATGAATAGGTGATGATAAGTTTGTACTTCTCAGTATTAAACGTATGACGAAAGAGAGTTAAAAAGTTCAATTATTAACAAATTGAATATAATATAGGACTACTGATATTAAAAAAATGTCAATTCTAGGTATGAGTATGCTACTGATATATTTGCGTTTTTACGCAAACAAATTGCTATAAGGGACCAATTTAATGTAACACAAACATCAGTGGGTAGAACAATCCATCTTGTTACCCATTGTATTATGATGTGATGTGACAGATAAATCGAAATATATTTAATTTTGTTGTTGTATTTGCGGTTTCGTTCTTTTGAAATGCCTGAAATTGTTCTTCCAAAAGATTTTGCGAACTACACTTTCACTTTTCAGTTTCATTTTAGTACGATTTCCTTTCTTAATCTCCGTTTTGGACTATAAAATTCGACAAATATTTATACTTAAAAGGAATATGAACATAGGAACTTGTCAAGAAACCACAAACATACCACTTAACAAAAATTAATTCTCCCATTATAATATATAACTATAGTTTACTCGATACCTAGATTTCAATGCCTACTTTGAACTTGCGAAGTATTTGAATGATAGTTTATTGTGTGATTATCCGGCATTCCGGCTCTTACTACTTATACTATTTGATTGCAGAAGCAGACATTTGTTTAAGAAGCTAATAATTTAAAATACAACTGCCTATCAACTATTACATATTCAAGCTCATTATTTATGTCTTAAAGAATGTACGATTGTACGCGTAAATAATTCTTAACTTTATTAACTACAAGCTCTGTATTTGAGTGTCTTAAGATAATGGTTCCTTAATAAATATAAGTATACCAGCATAAAATATCCAAGATCTGAACTCCAAGTATCGGTCATTTTGTAAATTTCCAGAAATATCCACCTAGAACATTCAAATATAAACTATATATTTCCTAACTTAATTATCGTGTTTAATAATTTTTTAACAAAATAAATATAATATATAAACATCATAATAATTATAAGATCCATGAATTTAAGGATAATTGATTAATTTTAATGAGATATAGTTTCGGTATTCTTCAAATGAATAGTTAAATTCAGCAACCATAGGTAAATTCTTATTATTATAATTATTATTGATACCACATTTTGGAACTATTTCTTTGTTTATATTTTTGACACACCGTTGATAATTAATATTAATTAAAATTACCAAAAATCGCTTAAGATACTGTGCCAAACTTTTAAAAGTTAATATATATTCTTTGTATCTTTTTATGCCTATGCAATAAATTCTGAACTACTAAACCCATAAATAAAAATTGTCGCGTGGTCTGCAGCATATATTTCAATATGTGCAGCTCTTCCTTCTGTTGTAAATCAATATGATTAAAGAGTTTCTGTGCCAATATTTGCTTCAATCAGGCTCTTGGTCTATTTCTACATAATTGTTTCTCCGTAAAACAGTTTTACCAGCACATTTACGTTGACAGACACGCTTCTAAAACAGAGTTATTCAAACATTCAAAGTGAAACCTAGACGTTAAAGTTTTAACGGCTGCTGAGATTGAACGTGACCCACTGTGGCTGCAGAGATTTGGAATGGTTTGCGTCCAGGGATTCTCCGTCCTTTCCAGATTTATCTTATAAGGGACTGGAATCATCCCTAGCCTCCCACGGGACCATTCTGCGTGCTCGATGATTGCAAGCAACTGTCGTCGTGTGTGATTATTTTTTTCTCAATTTTTTTGACAGAAATTTTCGTTTTGATTTGGCGAAATTCTCCAAAGAATTACTTGGAAATGATTGAATGTTGCGATGTTTCTGCGACATTTATTACGATTTTACTGAATGTGTATTCTGTGTAATTCGGTGACGTAACACTAACTTTATCTACGTTCTAAAAGAGTAGAGCACGCTTCTAGTCAAGTAAAATAATCTAGTATATTATTTACTGTACTACACTACTACAGAAATATGGTTTAAATAATTGTGCAGACAGTTCAAAACAGATAATACATAAGATAACACTCCAATCTTCAATATTTAAAAAGTTCTTTAACTTCCGGTAATATTGTGATAGGTCAAAAAGTTCGATAGTGAGTTATCAACAGATAAGCATGTTTTTGAATCACTTTAATAAGATGCGATTTTCTTATTTTCCTATGTGTAGATATAAGCTGATTACCTAGATTATAGAAATAGCAATTTCTGAACCAGTAATAGTAATTTATTTGCAGATTCACCAAATATTTTCTGCATATATCAGTAAATACATATTATATTTATATTAAATTTTGCTGTATTCAAATAGATGTAGAATAATATTTTTCTATATAATTTGTACCGTTTTAAAATTAGAATTTGCGGGTGGTTATGTGCTCACATCAGATTTTAACGACTAATATTTATATAATTGAAAACATTACTAATTTATTATTATGTTGACAAATATATCCTATTTAAATCTTGCTGACTTAAACTTATAATATAAAATCCGAACCAAAACATAATCTCCCATTTTAAATGGTACAAAATAGAAAAATGTTTTGAATAAAATCTTTTTTTTTTGTTATAATAAAATTAACTCCATTATTTAATGAGATATGCTCAAAATTATTTATAGACGCAGTTTTTAATGGTAACATTTTTTTATTTATACTTTTGGTCTAATTTAATTAGAGAAGCAACAATCTCCATATTTAAAAAATAAAATTGTATTCCTTATATTGTTTTCAATTAAAACTTCGTTTAAATATTATTGGAAAATTATTGTAACTTTTAAGTTTCTCATCTTGTCAAGAAGTAAGTTTCAACAGTCACTTGTACTTATGTGATTTAAAACTAGAGTGTAGGTACTTAAAGTGCATCTAAGTTCCGTTTCCGTAGGTGATACGCTGAATTGAAGATTTGAAAGTTCCTTTTGTTTCAGCTGTACAACTTCTTCAACGCCCTGTTGACCCACATGCCCGATAACTCCAGTAAGACGTTCGGATCGGATGCTACGTCTAAGAGCTCTTCGATCGGTAAGATGTTTATTTTTATTTTTAAACTCTTCGGCTAAAATTAAATAAAAAAAAAAAAGTTATTGCCTAGTGTCGTAAGATTCTAAAATATGCAGGATATATACAATTAAACAAACCTACAAGCAATTTTGTTATTCAGTTAAGTTCAATGAGTTAAAAAATAGAAAATACTAGTTTCATTCATTTGTTTTTCCTCCTGTTATAAATGGTACAACACAATTTTGTGACCCGGCTCTCTCTATATGTAACTGTTTCATTTTGCTTTAAAATGAAGGGAAATCAAACACATAATATCCCTGATTTGTTTTAGGATTTAGATTTTTTACGATTTTAGGCTTTTTTCAGTTTTTTTTTGCCCTAATTTTGTTTAAGATAATTAATAAAAGTGTTGTCCAGCTAACAGACTTATATTAAAAAAAAATTTATTAGAAATGTCACGGCACGAAATAGTTATTTACATACCAAATGCGGGAACGCTTGGTTCCCGGATGAGTGCTGCCATAGAACGAATCCGGGAACCGAGTTCACGCAAGAGGTTTGTACAATATTTTTTGTACGAAAAGTATACAACTAATAACAGTCCATACAAAGAAATAAAGTTCTTCAAGTAGTTATTTTGATAATTGTCAAAGTTGCACTATAAATATAAACACACAAATTAATTTGTCTAATATATTGGAAAACAATTAAAATATTTCTAATATTTACCGTATTCACTTGTAAATTCATTATATTTCTTATTTATATTGAGATAACTAACATTACATTTGTAGGTTATGTATTTTACAGCTGTCATATTGGGTAGATTTTATTGCCAACCTTGGTAACCAAATGCACTAAATTTGTTATTTTAAAATTCAATTTCATTCTTATTCCATCATTGTTTATATTAATATTAAGTAAAGGAATATTTGAAATACTATATTATTTTATTATAAATATAATTTATTAATAAACGCTTTAGAAATAGGAATGTTTTCGTCGAAATTTCCCGGTTGTCTATCTGGTGGAGACCTGGGAAATGGACATTTCGGACGTTACTTAGGCAACGCTAAACAACACATTTCAATGTATGAGTACAAAAAATTAATTTTTATTATCCTATTTTATATAAAAAAACTATTTTTTTTTGTAGTTTTTGAATTTTTCTCTGCCAAAACAGGGTTTTACTCGTAAGTAAAGGTGAAATATGTATTAACTGGCAACAACTAATGGATATTGAACACAAATGTATCGCGTATTGAACACAAATAATCTGACATACCAATAAACTGGCGGAAAACACTTTTTTTAATATAAAATTTGTTGCGTAACTTTGCTAATTTCCATTGTATGAGGTTAATTTAATACTTCCTCTTTAAAATTCCGTTTCAAAAATTTATTTATCATTGCTTACAACAGAGGTACCACCCAAAACATAAATGTATGTTTTTGATTAACTTTTATTGACCATCTCGAACAAAATTAGGGAAAAAACGGGAAAAAGCCTAAAATCGTAAAAATCTAAATCCTAGCCGTAAAATAAAGCAAGAACATTGGGTCTTTGAATTATTTTCATTTTAAAGCAAAACATAGAAAGGCGAGTCTCAAAAATTTAAAATTTGTTGTACTGTGTAATTTATTTTACGTTATAATCTGCAATAAAGCGCCTAGTTTATTTATGCTATAGGTAAAATATACCGAGATTTTAGGTAAAATATGTAGGCACATAATATGCTCATGGACAAAATTATGGAATATTTAGTTATGAGGATTCCAGGAGAAGTAAAGATGATTTTAGTTCACAAAATTAAATTTACAATCCATGATGTTATTAATACGTAGTATTACTCAGAAACTGCAAATTTTATTTTGTGAACTAAAACCATCTTTACTTTTTCCTTGATTCATCATAATTAAATATTCGATAATTTTGTCCATGAGTATATTTGCATTCGACGTCTACCTACCTTGCAGTGTGAAATAGAAATAATCGTAATAGTTCTTACTTTTTATTCGTAGTATAAGGGAATAAAAAACCATTAAAAAATTATGGCGTCATTTTTGAAGAAATACGGATTTTGAGTTTCCCTGAAACATTTCCTCAGTGGCGGCTGTATAGACGAACGATAGAGAAAAGATTTGGAAAGTAATATTTAATAAATATTGATTAAACTCTATTGAGTTTGGGAATCAAATTAAAGGCATCGAGAAGGAGACTTGAACTATAATGACAAATATTAAATTATTTTAATCCTATTGAGGTTGGTATCAAATTTAAGGTCTTAAGGAAAAGAGTTAATCTAACATGTGAAACATTTATTTCAAACAATATTGTGAAATTTATATTCTTATAGAGAAAAGTTATACCAAAGTCGCAAACATTCCATTGGGTTTGGCATCAATAAAAAAATTCTACAATATGTCGAACAAGTGTCAAGTGTAATTATTATAGATTTAAATTTTTATTTTTAATTATAACAATATTGCTTGTCTCTCTTGTCACACAGTATTGCCTATACTTTAAAATATTTCTAACCAAATAAATAAGACATTATTTTGTAAAATGTTTGCCAGAAGGCAACAAAATTATACCCCGTCCGATTATACCACCTCGAGAAGAAACAGATTCTCCCGAACCAGAAGAAGATGAATGTAAGTTAAATCACAATGACAACATTCATGTGTGTGCATCACTCCGTGTGCACTCTACCACTCCAGTGACGTCATATTGCAATTGTTTTTGTGTACACAAATAAAAGAAAACTGTTCACATAGCCGTTTGTGCTTAATATCACACACCACAAAAAATTCCAGGATTCCGTTTGGGTAAAACTACAAGCGTTTTGTTTCACTTTGTGATGTGAACCACTGCACAGTGTGTGTTCTGTGTTCAGCGAAGATTTTAGAATGTTCACAAAATGCGGCAGTACCTAGCACCGGTTGTTTATTAAAGTTTGCAAATATTTATAGAACAGTAAGTTCATAACAACGGATAAATGAAATGCTGAGTTTTATTTGTTTGGCACCTTTCTAATTTCTCCACCTTAACGCAACTTCTTTTATACAAATTAATAATTTTTAATGGAGAGTGCTGTAATCCAGATATTTACTGACTGCCATTGTTCAATAAATTTCTTATGAAATACTTTTTAAATAAATAATATAGACGAATAAATTTAACATCAAAATGAAACGTACTTAATATACAGTTTAAAGTGTCAATACGTACTGACATTTCACACATAATAGTTATTTGTATACAAAGTCCGCGAAATGACTCTTTAGCGTAATGAGAGAAAAATATTCATTACAAATTTTAAACAGTTTTATTGTAAATAGAAAGTGGCTATTGGATTGACATTCGATAAACAAAACTAGTTTTGAAAAAATTATGTCAATTCTCAAGTGTCAAAATGATTGTTTTTTACTCCATTTCGCAGCCGTTGTTATGGTAGCGGCTACGAAATAAGATAAAAAACAATCATTCTGGATTTCGCGGCCGTGACCATACCAACAGACGCGATAATCAATTTCGCGATCTGTATAGCGGCTGCAAAATGCTTATATAGCGTCCGGTTGCAAAAAAATCAATTTACGAGCCCAAAATAATATCATTTGGCCCAAAAAGACCTTTAGAATAACATTAAAAATATTGTTCTGATCTTACAAAGGGAGTTGTACTTAATTTATTTGTATCTTAAATTTTGTTATTCTAACGAATATTTTAAGGATAAAAAATTAATGAACAAAAATCTCTAACATAAAGATTTCATTTGGCAAACAGTTATTAACTGGTACCACGAACACTATTTTTTAATCTGATCTGTAGGTAATAGTATTCTACATCTTTTTGATTCCCATGAAATTTACTCTCATTTAGTTACTAAGATATGCCCAAAAACCGTGATAGGCCTTAAAATAATCCACCACTGAATATTGTTGAATTGTTTCCAAAATAAACATAATATCTGCTTTTATATGTAAGTGCAGGAGGTAAAAATGATAAAATTTAAGGTAAAAATATGCTGAATTAAACAATTTTTCATTGTATGATTTTAACTAGGCCAAATAATATGATTGTGGGCTCATAGCGTGGAATTTTATTTTAAATAAATTGGGAAATAATACCTGTCATAGAACCACTTTTAAAGTTATTCTGTTGATATCATAAAATAATAATTTTTACTTCTTTAATTATCTTTTATAATTATTAATTACATTATATACGGTTTTTTCCCAATATTTGATTCTTATTTTTTCAGTTAATCATACCACTAAATTATTGAGCCCTGTTGCTGATTAAAACAATATTTTCTCTTTAGAAAACAGATAAAGATAAACAATAGTAACGGCAATAAACACAATAAATCTTCAGAGCTACAATCAAATGTTGTTGGTACACTTGATTCATAATTGTGAAACCAATTTTATAAATATCTTAGTAATCAATACGAACACAAATACATTATATAGGAAAAAATAATTTTCACTTATTTTAAAAGGAAATAATTAAAATAATTAGTTATAAACAACATAAATACCAATTCTATATAAGGGACAGGTATACAGGTATATACAGGTACGAGCTTAGTTAAACGATCAAAATTTTAAATAAGAAAATTGATGAAATCTGCAGAAAATAAATCGTATCAGCAGTTCCTAAAATGCGAATCAAATTATATCTTTTAAATTATACCTATATTTTTTATCTTTTTTTGAGATTTATATTTTCAACAACGTTATGTTGTTTATGTATATTTTTTAAAATAAACAAATTATTTGCGTTAAAAAATTAAACTTTTATACACTGTTTTTCAGTTTGTTTTACCAAGTAATATATAGGAACAATTAATTCTTTATAACCGTAGTATTTTATAAACTTTTTAACAAAACAAGATCCACAGTTAATTTTTGTTGATCTAACAAGAGTTAGCAAGTAACAAATTATTTTTGTATATATCGTAACTAAATATATTGTGAATATAGTAATTATTAACATTTATTTTAATGTGCTTTTGACTTAATATTTTAGTAATTATATTGAAGAAAACCAATAAATCGTAGTTATTTTAACAAATTAAGTTGTTACACAGGATACAAATTTTCATAAATAATTTCAAATTAAAAAGTTAGATAAATTTACCTACTACTTATTAATTGATGAGTCTTTTTGTTAAATTTCATAAATGAAGCAAATAAATAAAACAATTTTTCTTGTAAAAAATTCAGAATTGACAAAATTTTAATTTAACAAATTGTTATATTTGTTCAAATTGTTAACTTAACGAAATATATTTGTCAATATGAACTAAAAATACTTAACAACCGCAAAATTAACAAAACGCAAATCAAATTTTTTAATGTGCAATCGTACGAAATGTATCAACCGTTAAAATTTTAATATAAGTATCATAAGCTGATATTTGTATAAGCGAATACAAAGTCTACCTGATGCTGGTTGCAAAACTGAAGGTCAAGTAATAATTAATTTTTATCTTTTGTGATTATAATAATTTTTGTCTCAGTGCACCAAATTTAAGCTGAACAATTATTAAAAAAATATTTAATTAATTAATACCTACAAAGAAGGTATAATTAGAAAATAATTATTAAGAGCGTTCCATGTATTTACTCAGAGGTATATTAATTATCGAATTGGAATCCTGACAGATCCTGTTGTTCCTTGTTTATGAAACCAACACTCCTTTTGTTAGTTCAGAATAATGAACCCCTACATTAATCCTTGTTGTTTCCATCAATATCCTTTCAGATTGCGGAAGTAATATCATCATCACGGTTGCATTAACCTTTCAGGTTAAAGCTTTCTTTCACACAGTGTTTGTTATTTATATGTTACTCAGTTGCAGTGCAATGTGTGCAGTGTGAGCACAATTTATGTACACCACATTTCCACGTAGTATGCGAAACCTAATACTAAAACATTCCATTTCACCTCGGTAGATACTGTGGACATGAAGTACGAGGATGAGTCAGACGACATGGAGGAGGAAGGCATGCAGAGTGTAGACCGGGATTACCGTGGCATCCACATCAACTTCCCCATGAAGAGGCCGGACCTCGATTCTCTTATCGAGACCTTCAGGAAGAAAAAGGTAGGTACGCGTAGGTGTTAGATGACTGGAATTCTGTGTGGGTTTTGTAACTTTGTGTCTTGTTTGATTGACGTAATCAAGCGTTTCGTGATTTTGGACTAGCGAAAGAATATTTCCGTTTTTGAAGTATACGAGGTTTGTTGGATATACAGGATGGTCCATCAGTCTGTATTTTTTATTTTATGCGATTATTATAAATATTACCGAAATTTTTTTCAGATAAAGTTTATTTTATGTTTGAATTCCCATGTATCTGCAGTATAAATTTTTCTACCGTGTATTCCATTTTCTCGCAATGATATGCAACTACATATTTTTACATGGAACACCGTATATATTTTTGACAGACCTTTTATTTACCTTTTTTTTTTGACGTTAGGCGGATCGACTTCCAGGGTCATTACCGCCAACAGGTGAACATTATAAAAGGGCATGTTCTTAGCACCAGTAAAAAATAAAAGTAAATTATTGCCGCCAGATGGAGGTTATAATTGATTGAAATGACAGGTTCTTATGACCTGTGTATAAGAAGTGTATATTATGGCTGGCTGAAGGTAAAGACATGTTCTTATAACAAGTAGTAAAGAAGTGTTCATGTAGCCACTACTGGTTATTTCATAAATTCGCTAGATGCGAATATGAAGGAAGTAAATGGAGAAAATGAGCTGAATCATTTGACTAACTAGTTGAGTCGAGAGGTTATCTCATTTAAGGTATTAAGATACAAGAGATATTAATGTGAATAAAGTTTGGTTTTACCGATCATGTCGGTAAAAGAAGACAAAAATGAAAAGAATGTTAAAGTATTAGACTCATGACTCCGGTTATTATTACCTTTAAAATAGTTCTTATTCATTATAGTCCTAAAATGATCAGTACATAATCTAATAACGTTTTAATTAATAAAGAATCATATCCAGAAAGTATGCCATGAAATTAAAAACAATAAATAAATTTATAAAAAATGTTCGATTTGAACGTTAGTTCAACAAACTACATAAAATATAACAAAAAAGGTTGTTAAACTAAGTGAAAATAGTAAATAATAATTATTAAAGAGCTGACAGTAACTAATTTGATTGTTTAAACATTTACACACAATTTTATGGCATATTTTCTGTGTGATTATTGAACATAAAAACGTGATTAGTTTTTGTACTGATCATTTTAGGACTATAGGGAATAAAAACTTATTTAAAGAGAAACATAAGATCTTTAAAATTTTGTAAAAATATATAGAATGTTATATTTAAAAATACTAAGTTTCATACTATTGCGCGAAAATGGAGCATCCTGTAGAAAAACTTATACTGCAGATATGTGGGCATTTTAATGTAAAATAAACTTTGTCTGAATTTTTTTTCTCTTCTCAGGTCTTAAGTCATTTCCAAATATATTTAAAAAAAATATTTTCAAAATTTTTTCTCGATGGTTAAGTCACTACTCTAAGCCCATAATGAGTTATTATATTACAACAATCGAGCTTATAAATCAATATTTGTTTGTAATAAATAAATAAAAAAATTGTAAAGGTTTTTCAGCACGCTGAGTTCAAATCTGAAGACTAAATTGAGTTGTAACAAATTATAGATGGCGCCACTATAACAAAATTTGAATATATCAACGAGAAAAAATTTGAAAATACTTTTATAATATTTAAAAATATATTTGGAGAAGAGAAAAAAAATATTTGATGCCCGTTAAGGAACACCCTAATATACATATTGTACAATTTAAGCGTGCCACCATTTCAAAATCTAAAAGAGCTGTGTCTCTTTGGTTAAAATAGGAAACAATTTTTATTTTATAAAATTATTACAATATGTAAAAAAATTCTACCTGTAGTTCTCAAAATACGGGATAAAAAAATTCATAGTTTAGATAAGAACCTATTTTTTTTATTATTCACCTAATCGATTCGTTATTTTTCTTCTGAACAGAACAAAAGAAACAATATTATTTTAATTTTAATAAATAAATAAATATATCATCACGCCATGTATCCAGTTCTGGGTATCGAACTCTGCGCAAAGCATATCTCGGTATTATGACATGTTTTTACTCGTGAAATGCTGTTACCAAATTTAATTTTAATTTTAATATTATTAAAAAATAACCTTATTAAATATAATTTGAGAGTTCAATAAATTATAGTAGAAAATAATTCTCCAGTTTCTGTCTCAAATAATTTTCAATTTATTTTCACTCTCGTGCTATATTATTACTGATAATATTAAATTTGTCAGGTTACTCAATTTGAGTAGGTATAAGATTTAAATCTGCGAAACATTTAGGTGATTCTTTTTCTATTTAATAATTAGAAAAGCAAGGTATGCGCAAATACTTTTTTTTATTGTTAAACTTCTATTTTCAAAATGCTGTTTTTGTATACAATTTGTATAATGGTGGTATAATATATGATTGATGTCATCGCGATTCTTTATTTAAAATATGTGCTTTCTTTAATTTGATATTTTGCTGTAATATAGAAAAATATTTCAAGTTTTGAGATCTTTAAAAAGAGGGAACGATGATGTGAATAATATATATAATTAAACCTATCCCTCCCATTCTGCTGTTGGAAAATCAGTATATTTTCTCTTTCTGTTCTATAGTATTATTATGTACGTTTATAATTCTTGTTTGAATTATGATAGTTTTAAATAAATATTATGTAACAAAACATATTAATTTGAATTCTCTGTTTTAATTTTGTTACATACAAATATTAAAAATTACGAGTTCTGTTTAGAAAATAACCGAATATTTTGAATTACATACCAGGATACATTTAGTGATATGTGGTTGGCAGCATTGCCTTGCGCATAACCTCCTGTGTAATCACATGTTCTTGGATTGTTGATATCTCTTTTAGTTTTCTTAATGGTGTTATTTGAGTGCAACGTGTTAAATGTTAGTAGCGATTTTTGAAATATGCAATTTTCTGAAGCAATAATGCAACATAAAATTTAGTGTGAAACACTTTCACAGAAACACAAAGAGAGACCAGAATTTTACCGAGGCAACTCATGGTTCTTGCACTAGGACAATACACCCACACACTCTGTTTTGGCCTAAAATATCAGATGGTTGTCCTCCCTTACTCGCCAGACCTGTTTGCGATTTTTTTGTCATATTTTCAAATTTAAAACAGTGCTGGTAGGACGCAGTTTTTACACTATTGATATAAAAAAAAATGCGTCACAGACTTTAAAGGCCCTTTTAAGTGAAGATATCCAGCGCTAGGAAAAGTGTATTAATTGGTGTGGGAAGGGGCCAAGGAACAATAATCTATAAAATTAGTAATAACGTTAAAAAAATAAAGATCGGGTATTTTCTGAACAGACCTAGAATAAGGCTAAAAAATGGTTCTCGAAAGATGGTGGTAATAAATCCCCTAATATACACAGTAAACATTAAACTAGATAAAAAAAGTTGGGACTATTAACTATTGAAATGGTTCTCAAGCATATTTCTAATGAATTACATACTTTTAATTTTTTATAACATCAGCTAATTAAGTATTTTGTTTCCTAATTCCATATTTCTATTAAATAATTATTACTTTTATTTATCTAATAATCTATGTAGGAGTGTACTAGGTACTGGATTACTAAAAGATAATCTTAATTTATTCCTGATATTTATCTATTCATCCTTGACTCGCAATACGTGAATAATTTAAAAGGGTAACAAACAAGGAAAACGATTAGTCTGCTATTTTTGTACGTGACTTTTTCGTTAGTACTAAACGACGTAAAGCAGATTATCTGTTCTCTCATTGGCAACACTTTAATTTGATACAGAATTTGTAGCATGCTTTAGAGCTTTAAAGTCTTTTTCCGTATTAAATAAGTTATAAATTTAATCTGTTGATCTAGATTTATTTATTTATAGAATTAAGTAATTAAACTATACATTCACTTTTTCTGTAATGATTTTCTATTATGTAATGCAATTCAATTAGCCCGAGTAAATAGATGAAGATGAACGCTGATTCAATAATAGAGATGTCGATGTCGTACTCCCAATCTGAACCTGGTGTTTTCAGATCAGGTTGGCGTAGGTTATCAATCATGTATGGTAATGACTGGAAAATCGATAGCCAACAAATTTCTCACCAATCGACGCTGACGTATTGCACATTAAACGAACCTAACGCAAACGATCTAATTGTACGATTAAACGATTCCAACAAAGCTAGTGTTAATTTAAAAAATAGGACAGTAGCTGAACTAAATATATTTTATGCTCGTTATAATACCTTTGTGAAATTCTAGATAATTACCCTTATTTGATAAATTTCAATGTAGTTTGTAAATATTAATGAAATATTTTTCTACAAGTAAATAAAAAGGTTGGTGGCTGACTCAACCGGTTATAGGTGTTTTACATGTTAAATAATACTTCTACAAATTCCTGTTTCCCTTATCATTTAAGAGAAAATAGTTTCAAATAATTTGAAGTGATTTAACAACTGCATCTGAAACAGTGCACAAATTTTATTTTTTTTATAAAGGCAAAAAAATACGTTGAGAAATATAAAATATATTATTTTTATAGATGAAAATGGAATTGTATATACAGGATGGGGCGTTTTAAGTTGCGTTCAGGAATATCTCGGAAACGAAGCATCGGATGAAAAATCCAAAAAACACGACTAAAATATTTTCGAGGGGGACATCCCATAACACCAAATTCAACCCCCCCGCCGCAACCCTGGGGGGTGGGGCGGGGGTAAGTTTGAAATCTTAAATGGGAACCCCAAATTTATTTTGCAGATTCGCATTCTACGTGAGAAACGGATTTCAGTGACATCACAATTTTAGCCCCCACTTAATGTCACTGAATTCCGTTTTTCACGTAGAATGCGAATCTGCAAAAAAATTTTGGGTTCCCATTTAAGATTTCAAATTTACCCCCGCCCCACCCCACCAGGGTTGGGGCGGGGGGGTTGAATTTGGTGTCATGGGATGTCCCCCTCGAAAATATTTTAGTCGTGTTGTTTGGATTTTTCATCCGATGCTTCGTTTCCGAGATATTCCTGAACGCAACTTAAAATGGCCCAGCCTGTATGAGCAAATATTTAACGTTATTCATAATCAAGTAAGTAATCAACTTTTTCATTTAATTTGTGTAACAATAAAAATTTGTTAATAACATCATTCAATATAAGGAACACAAAACCAAAAATCTAGTCTAGGTCTAGATCATATGCTCAAGCACATCTCCATTACTCGCCAATGAAAACTCAAGTCTTTCGTAAAAATTTCGTCGCATAAAAGACACAATGCCAAGCAGTAATATTTATATACTCGTACATGCTTATTATAAAAACTGAATATTTAGCGTTTATAAATAAATAAATAATAAATATATCATCACGCCTGTTACTCATTATGGGTGTGGCACTCTGCTTACGCAGATCTCAATAGGTGATATATTTTTGCGTATGAAGTGCGGTTACCAGCCGTCAAATCATAGCCCCAAAGATGTTAGTGGAGGGGAAACCACAAGAGTAAATTTAAATTGGCAACTGTCGGCAGTGGAATTCGAACTGAGGATCTCACGATCCACAGTCCGACACGTTACAACGGAGCTATTTACCCCATTTAGCGTTTATAAAATAAGTAAAATAAAAATTTTGTTCATTGATTCAGATGTGGATATTGTAATGTTCATGGGTTTTAAACGTTTTTATTTAAACAAAAAGAAATATTACTAATAACAAGTAATGAATAGTTATTATAATAAAAATAATAGTTATTTACTTAACAAGTGGGCAAAGTAAGGAATTACCCACGAGAAAAATTTTAGCACACGAAGCCGAAGGCTGAGTGTGATAATTTTATCGAGTGGGTAATTCCACTTTGCCCACGTGTGAAGTATAACGTTTTATCCAACACCTCTTATTATATTATTATTTGACAGTGACATATGCTTTAAATTTTTAAATTAAAATGTCAATCGAAGTAGTTACCAAGGTGTTTTGCGTTTTATTATTGTTATAAATAAAAAAATACTCACTAATGGCTTTCCTCAAAATTATACCCACTAGTGGATAATCTGTTACTTTCCTAGTTTAAAATCGCCATAGTTATAGAGCATTTATTGAGAGGTGTTGGATAAAAGTTAATTAACACTAGGTATATAACACTAAAATAACGAATACAAAAGCTTACACACTTATCACTACTGTAAATAAACACTATTATTTATTTAAACTAGCCGAGCGATATTTATTTAAGACGATATATTTATATTTAGGCCGAGCGATATATTTGTTTAAGACAATATATTTGTGTTCAGACCGAGCGATATATTTATGTTCACAAGTTCTTCATACTAGCTCGGGAGTCATCTGAGTCAACCGGCTTACTGAGTCAACTCTACTAACTGAGTCAAGTGATTGACTGAGTCTGAGTCAACTGACAGACGTAGTCTGAGTCAACTAACTGACAGACTGAGTCTGAGTCGACTAACTGACTGACGAGTCTGGGTCAACTAACTGACTGACTGCTCCCGGTGATTCGCTCTTTTATATATCACGTTCCTTGTTTCTAGAAGTACCTGTAATATTAACTATTGTAGAGGACGCGGACTAGTTCGAACAAGCCGGCGTTGCGTCATTTACTCGGCGGCGTAAGCCAACAAGCTTCAGCTTGTCAGTGCCGCGTCCGTTACAATATTAAATTTCTTCTACTTTTATTTGAAACATATGTCTCTAAAATTATGAAGGAGCAGAAAATTGCTCAAGTATTATTTAAAATCTAAAACGCTTATGATCGGCTAAATGAACCACCATTCTGTATATATCTCAAAATTCAACAAATTACATTTTTTAATACTACATTTTTACAAAATGTCTTCATCTCTTTACATGTGTAGGGGTGGTATTGTGATAAATAAAAAATTAAAACAATGAGTTTTTTAGGGATAAGCACATACTGGAGTGCCTAGTATTCGATTTCAGTTCTTGACGATGTCTGAGTTTATTTGTATGTGTGTAACATATAATTTTATATTTAAAGTATGGAAACGGATTATTAAGATACGAGTAGATTAGTGTGTAGCAGTAATCCAACAATTGAACATAGTTTTTTGTACATATTTCAGTAAATAGTTGAAATATATGGAATTTTTTTTTACTAATAATAAAGTAAAATAGAATCTGAAGCAGTTAAAACTATGCTAAATACCCTTATTTCATAGAATTTAAAAAACGAGTGTTTCTTTAAATTTTGGTATTATTCTCGTACACTCAATAATTTTCTTTTTTATTTTGTCGCGAATATTACAATATTTTACAGTTTTATATTAATATTTTGTAGTCTGCCGGTTGAATATTACATTTTTTTTGCCCACTTGTTTTGCTCTAAAATATTTTCTTTTAGTATTTCTACAAAGCTTCGATAGTAATGTAATATTCTCCGTATATTAGATTATTCAAAATTGTTTTAATTTTTTTTAAGTTTCACGTATTTAAAAAAAATATTTAGTAAATAAAATAAATATATCATCACGCCATTTACCCATTATGGGTGTGGCACTCTGCTTTCACAGATCTAGGTAAGTGATATATTTTTGCATATGAAGTGCGTTTACCAGCAAATTGGTAACTGTCAACTGTGGGATTCGAAATGAGGATCTCACGATCCACAATCCGACACGTTACCACGGAGCTATTTACCCCATAAAAAAGTATTAATTTTCAAATCTATGTGTTAAAAGTTGTGAAAATTATTTATCTACGATACTGTGTAAAATTGATGTTTAATTGTTAGTTTTAAGTTTGTAAAACTGTTGTTTAGTAACAAGGTTTCATTAGTCACGGGTTGCCGAGCAACGAGTGATTAAAATTTTTAAATGGGCCAAATTTGCTTAAATTTTGTTATCATGGCAAACTTCTTAATTAATATTGTGGATTCTAAATCATAAATAGAAGTATTTTATTTATATTTATTGGGTTTTCTCATTATATCGTAGATAAAATATTGTACGACACACATTCGTAAATCGTTTTTAGTCACTCAGGGGTCTTAGAACACTCGCTAAGCTCGTGTTTTAATTAACCCGTTCGTGACTAAAGACTAGCTTAACGTACTTGTATCATAAATAGCTTTCAAAATATACTTCAGCGAGTATAAAATTTCATTATACAACAGAGAAGATACTATTTTTAAAAGTAGGTAGTAAAGAAAATATCTTTTTTCTACGACCACTACTGAAAGTATGTCATTACAAAACAAACTACAATCAATGTAAGTGCGTTGTTACGAATAGTGTTACGTAATGTTTATTACGTAACACAGATCTAAGTCGGCACTACTGACTGTCACATTACCAAAATAATTAAAAATTGATGCATCAAATTTTAGATTTAAATGCTATGGATTCAAATTAGGTTAATTTATAAAATGTAATAACTAAATTCATATTTTACTGGATTTATTATAAATAAATATTTCAATAAAATATGTAGAGGGGTCTATGTTTCATCATGTATCCCTACGCTCAATTGTCGTTTATTTTTATAAACAAAAACAAAACTTGTTTGACATTTAGGTAATGTGTGTGACTATTAGATGTATACTGGTCATATTTTATAGTCTCCCATCTGCATCTATAGTGTATAATCTGTGTGTTATAGAGAGGTAAATAAATATAGACTACACTACTAATTATTATCCTTTACTAATATTTATTAATATTTTAAGTAAGAAATGTCAAGCGACAGTGATATGATGGAACACCACTGGAGATACAAGCTAAAGCTAAAAGTGCAACAGATTATCTTTTGGCGACTAAATCTCGAGAACGATACGAATTTGTGTACCAAAAATCATGGATTGGAGAACACAAAAATGCATAGTAAATTTCTATCTATTTGAATTTTGTTTTTAATTTAGAAAGAATATTGAGTAGTAGAAAAAGTATAGTACGCCCTCGTGAAATTACACACTCGTGCGTAATTTGCTTCTTACATCTCTCGTTACGTAATATACAATTACCTCCCGCCTACCTCTAGGTAAAGGAGGTATTGTTTTTGGTAAAAAAATTGGATAGTGAGTTTTCAATGAATAAGCACGTTTTAAGGTCCTTACAAATACGATTTTACTATTTTCGCCTGTATGTATGTATGTATGTATGTGTGTGTGTGTGTGTTTAGTCTGTGCTGTGGCATAACTCAAATACTATAATATCAAAAAATACAATTTTGTGAATTATTGCTTCTTATATTGAAATGACCAGCTGATTAGATTGTTGATAAAATTAGTCAATCGGTAGTAGCAGTTTACTTGAAGCCCTTAACAGTCTTTCGTGAAGAACACGGTTAAATATCCTTTTTCAACCATTTATGTTATTTTGAAAGTTGAAAAATATTTAATTTTACATGTGTTTTGATTACACTAATTTTATTATTTTCATTAGATTTAGAGATAATAAAATATAAAGAAATTAGATTTCACAAATCTTGCATTTCTTGTACACCATGAAAACATTTAAAAATTTTCAATTTTTTACGTAATGTGACACATGGCATTTTGAATGTGAAGCTGTTTTCTTATTGAAATATATTTCAAAAAATTAAATAAAAATACGAAATAAAATATAATTTCTCAAATATAAATAGAAAATAAATAAATAAGGTACGTTTCAGTATCATCAAATAGTAATTTGTATCGTTTAAGAGTACTATTGGGCGGGAGGTTATATGCTGGGCACATCAGATTTTTTCAAGTTGTGTTATTTTGTTTTTGTTGCTACTGATGCTGGTAACTTTAGTTTTCGAAATATTTGTTTAGATATTTATTTATATCTTTAATATAGTGAGGCTTAGGGGTCAGAATTAATTTGTAAAATTCTTCATAACCTTGGGATTTTACAATTTCTTTTAATTATTTATTTACCATTTTTCATACTTGGCTTAAACATATTTTCAAACAGAATTTTATTATACATATGGCTATTTTTTTAATGTCTTTTAAAACAAATTCTACTTGAAATAATAATAATATTGTAGTATAAATTATGAACATTTTATTTTGCTAGTAGAATTCAATTATATTTATTAAGCCCGAGTTAAAATTCCCGAAAATAGAAAAAATTAAGAAACAGAAAGTAAAATACATTAGTTAACACACAATTCTCAAAAAAATATATTAACATTTCACGGAGTGAAATTGGGTCACTTGTCACTGTTTTTTTACGTTATACTTTATAAGTGTAAAATGAAACTATGTCATAGTATATTGTCTGTAAGAGTAGCAATTTGGATGTAATATCAGCGTTCCAATATATTATGTATTTTGTTTCAGCAACAAAAACTACATGCCAGATACGTGGCAGGCATTTTAAAAGAATCCATAGCAAAACTAAAAAGGCTTCCTAATTTAAATCAAGCGTCTACTGCCATTTCCAAGCAGGTTACGATATGCGGAGATCTGCATGGAAAACTCGATGATCTACTTGTTATATTCCATAAGGTAGGAAACAAACTTTTTCTTTTCATTTCTTTGTTACGAGAAAACTACTGACATTAAAGATGTAAGAGTATTGAACGGAGATATTTATGTGTTTGATATAGATACACAGATTTTATCTGATTACTTCTGCGGTTGTACCAGTATTTACATTGCTTTGAAGTATGAAAAAGATAGCGCTACAATATTTTAACAATCCTGAAATGAACTGCAATGAAGATTTTTGTAATCGGTGACCTGATTACAAAAGTTCAAAATAAAGCAAAAGTATTGGAAATAATATGGCTGTCAATTTCTTTTTACTATTTTAAATAAATATAAAATATTGAATATATATTCTTTTACATTTTTGACATTCACGATATTTTAAATTTTAATTTTTACTGCTTCACAAGGTTTTTTTTTAATATTAATTGACATCTATTACAGTTTTTCGTCACATCAGAGTCAGATATATCGATTCTTAAAATATATTTTACTACTAGTCCCAGCATCAAAGATACTTGATTAACGCCAAAATATCAGACTTACGGCAGAATGATCACTGCCGAAACTATAAATCTGTGTTTGATGCCGTGTTGAGCTAATTTTCTTGCCAATTTTAGAAATTACTGATTATTATTTCAAATACATATTTTGAAAGTTATCGCCATCAAATTACATTGCTATGTGTTTGTTGAGCGGTTGGTTACATACCAATACGTGATATATCAATCAAATTAAAATCAATATTTATTAGGAAAATTGTAACACATCCATGGAAAATTAAACAAAAACTTGAAATATTTGACATTTCGGAAAACAGATTTATTTATTACATTTTTCATTATTTCTTGTGTAAATTTCATAGATGATTGTAATAATATAATGGCGTATTTTAGTGTTCACATCATTCCATTTATTTCTGTTAAAAAAATAAATAGATCTTAACCTGATTTGGAAATAACAAAAATTTTTCGTGTTTGACTAATATTTCATAGCCGTGTTACAATTTTTTTCTAATAAATTTTAAGTTTAATTTGATTGATATATCGTGAAATACTAATATCTAGGTAACCAAATGGGCCTTATTGCATGCATTTTTAAATTCTGAAGAACGTTTGTATATACATTTTTGCTGGAAAGTGAATAGGTAAAAATTTACAGCAACATCAAAAAAATTGCATTGAAATCCCAATATTCCACATTTCAATTCTACACCCATATAAATTTTGTGCACAACTTCTGCCCAGGCACGCAGTGATTTTTGTTATTATCGCTATGAGTACTAACAGTTTAAAAACATTTTATTCTGTTACTCGATCGGCCAGGTTTTTTGCAGCCGCCTCTCGCTGTATTAGTAGTACCTCCATCATCTGAATCAATTTCCTTGGTTACAGTAAAAGGGTGATTTTTATAGGTTAACATTCACGGACACCAGCAATTATTTTAGGTGTCACTTAATTTTCGCAAAATATAATATATTTTATTCTCATTAAATGTCGGATGTAAGTGATTTTTAAACAAAAAAAATTGAGAAAAAATAAGTGTCTTTAATTGCAGACAGTTTTAACTTTGATAAATTCCCATGACTAGTTTTTAACCAATCATAATGCAAAACACTTGAAAATTCTACCAATAGGAACAGTTTTATACTGATAAAACCCCGTTGCCCGGGTAACGGGAGTTTTACCGCGGTAAAACCCCGTTGCCAGAGTTACACCGATAAAACTCCCGCTACCAAGGAATCAAATAATTGTTAATGTCAATCACTGTCAGTGTGACAGTTAATTAATATTTCAAGTTACATTTTGCTTTGTCTTTGGAATTTATTGTTTTTAAGCACTCAGTTTCATTTCATTTTCCACTCAAGCAAACTGACATTAGGTAAAACCCCTCCTCCTTCGGAGTCGGGATTTACCATGCAGTTAGCTTTCGTGATTTTTGCTAAGCAAAAAAAATTCGTGCAGAAATAAACATTTATCGATAAAATCAAAACCAATCATGATGCAAAACACTTGAAAATTCAACCAATGAGAACAGTATTATACTGATAAAATCTCGTTACCCCGATAAAATCCCGTTACCTCGATAAAATCTCACTACTATAACTGTCAGTGTGACAGTTAATTAATATTTCAAGTTCATTTTGCGTTGTATTTGGAATTTATATCATCAAATATCATACGACCTCTCTGATTTTCTCAGATAAATTTAAATTTTTATGCACTCATTTTTCTGTTTTAAGCAAAATCACTCAAGCAAACTGACATTAGGTAAAACCCCCCTCCTCCTTCGGAGTCGGGATATACCATGTATTTTGATTTCGTGTGCGTTGCTAAAGAAAAAAAAATTCGTGCTAAAAAAAATTTATCGATAAAATCAGAATGTTTTGTGATATTACCACCGATAATTCATTTTTATTATAATTAAATTATATTCTAATTCTACAAGTGGGTAACGTAAATAAAAAAAATATGCTTTTGTGTAACTTTTTGTTATGCCACCAATAATAACGAAATCGAACACCAAGTCAACTGCTATTTCCACAAATTATAAGCTATACAGGGTGTTCATTTTAAGTGGTACAATATTGCTATTTCGAGAACTTTAAGAGCTACGAGGTCGGTTAAATTAGCAAACAATTTCTATATTATAAGACAATTAAAATGAGCGAAAAAATAATTTTTTTAGACCAGTGGTTCTCAAAATACAGGGTGCAACTTTCTTATTTTAAATGGCAACCTACTTTTTTTATTTTCTTATTCAATTCAGTTTTTTTTTTCTGAATTCAATGATGATCACATGTAATGACCAAATAATACAAAATATTTGAGAAAAATGCAAAATTATAAATGTATCATTTTTATTTAAATATGTCTATACAAAGTTTGCCATGGAAGAAAACAAATAAATCAAATGCAGAAATAATTGAAAAAACTGTAATTATGAGAATAATTATTAATTTAGTTTTTACAATACAGAAATACAGAGGTACACTTAAAAAAACTAATATTAAAAATGTTTGATTTATTTGTTTTCTTCCATGGCAAACTTTGTATATGCAAATTTAAATAAAAAGATATATTTTTTAATTTTGCATTTTTCTCAAATATTTTGTATTATTTGATCATTACATGTGAATATCATTGAAATCAGAAAAAAATACTGAATCGAATAAGCAAATAAAAAAAGTAGGTTGCCATTTAAAATAAGAAAGTTGCACCCCGCATTTTGAGAACCACTGGTCTAAAAAAATTCTTTTTTCGCTCATTTTAATTGTCTTATAATATAGAAATTGTTTGCTAATTTAACCAACCTCGTAGCTCTTATAGTTCTCAAAATAGCAATAGTGTACCACTTAAAATGAACACCCTGTATACTAAAACAAATGATTGCATGTGGCAGACTTAGCGCAGTGTGAGATGACTGATGATATATCCAAATGAAAAGAATAATATTGAGGGACACTTCCCAGTGAACAAAATTAATATACTGGGACACAAATGTCAGAACTACGTGTAAATCATATGAAAACCTATCTACAATTACATACACGGTACTTTATATTGGCAACTACTGTATCGTCTGTAAAAGCAGACACGTCCATGCAGCTGCTTCTGCAATTGCAGTGCAGAATGTGTTCATCCAGTGGGCTCCGTGCTCGAAAACATTGATAAGGCAATGTTTCCTAAAAATATTGGTTGCTATTCACAGGTCTATACTAAGTGCTACTAACTAGGGCATTTTAAAATTTAGCACTGTTACTTTGCAAAAATTGTTTATTACCTTGGAGATCAACAATTTTTTCATAGCAACACACAAATCTTAAAATGCTTTAGTTAGCAGCCTTTAGTATAGACTTGTGAATAGCAGCCATTGAGATTTTTTTTTTAATCAAACATCTGCTTCAAAACTCTAAAATTAAATGAAGTTCTATAAAATTAAAATTTAAATGAAAAAACAATGCAAATTTACTTATAAATACATATCAAAATTAACCGGTTAGAAAACTAATAACTAAAAGTATTTTAAACTTTGTTTATACGAGGTGTAACATGATATGCGGGCCATAGGCATTTAACATGGGAAAATATTTTTTTTCGTCCGCATTCCTTCCAAATTATTTTAAACAAAAAAGCTTCAAATAAATGTTGTAAAGCTTGAGATTAACAGTTAATCACGTACTTACATACCCAACGGAGTTAATAACGCTTTACGTAATCAGGCCATTATGAAATTGTAGGCCCGCTGTAACTAACTCTCTTTGCGGTAGTCTTTAATAGCGACTACTTTAGGAACACTACGTACAAGCCTGTGTTCACTTCTGTCTGTATTATACATCGTGCTTTGGGTATATTAATTTGCATATTTCTGCGCTGGAAAAAATACTGATCAAATTTATCTGACCTCTTATTTTATTTTTCCCCTATAATTTACGATGAAAAATATGGACTGAAGAATACAAGCGGGTATTTGAATAATATATCTGATTTATGCTTAGTTTAACCATCTACTTTAGTGCCTTAAAACTTCATTATCAGTTAAAATTGTTAAATGATATAAATCGCATCGCAATGATTTCGAAAAGATATTTTTCGTTTGATAGATAGTACTCATAGTCCAAGAGCCAACGTTATAAAATCGTCTATCATACTAATATCGTTAATACTTTGTAAATATGTTGTTTAGGCTAGTAGAAGACGTATAGTGATCGTCAGCTGGACCAATAGGTGGGACCAATTTTAATTTCTAAACGGTAGAAATTATAGAAAAATGTTCCAAATAAAAATTATAACCAATACTATTCAATACATTTTTTAATATAACGAAATTTACTCAATTATTTACTGAGGCATATCAAAAAACTTGGCAATTCTTGAAGTAAACTACCACTTCCGGTTAATAGGCTACAACTAAAATTTAATCACATTTTTGCTTATTAATTAAAGCCCTAGGTTCAATTGAGCATGATCAGCTGATCGTAAGTGTAACTTTTTTAAATTTTACTTTGACAGAACTACCCATTATAATAAATATGTTTGAACTACTATTCTGTCTAACTCGTAAATATGTGTGGGTATCATATTTTACTTTTATTATTATTATTTTTTTTTTTTTTGTATAAGGTATGCAAAATAGGCTCGTGCTCTCAAACAACGACATATAAAAGAACACGATATAAAATTCCGGTCCTGTTGGGGTATGCGAATACCAAGCTTGTTATATTTGTGTTGAGGCCAGCTGGAATATTATTTGTGATTCTCCTCGTCATGCTGTTGTCCTCTGTCCTGAGACCTTCGTCCTTGAAAACCGAGTCCTGTTAGAAACCGCACGCCGCATGTCATGTGTCAAAAATACGCCACTTGACGAAAATTTACTGCTTCTCGGGAGGGAAATAAATGATGCTGAATTATTTTTGTCTCATATTCATATGTCAACATTTTCAATATTCTACTTGTCCGCAAATTGACGCGTGACATTATCGATGTGGTAATTTATAATTTCAAGTCAATTATTATGATAAATTTTGCAGGTGTTGTTTTGATAATAATTATATTTTCAACGTTTATTTTTACAAGTTTAGAAAGGTAATGTACATGAAACATCAAAAGATTAAACATTTAAAAAGTGCTTTCAATAATATTTGTTGGAATAATACATAAACTTTTGATCTAAATACTAGGAAATAATAAAATTTAGATTTAATTACTTAATGTTATAAATAGCTTTGCATTGGAATTCTGCATCAGAACATACAAGAGACTCAGTTCAATGCCCACAGTCGACATCAAAGCGCACTACATATAACACCTTGGCAATGAAAGGAAAAGTACAACAAATAAGGTGATGGGATTTGTGTATGAAATAACGAAACTTTGCCGTGGTAAATAAAAACTCAACATGTGCTTTTTGAACACCGGATATTACGCTACGTTTTATTCACATAAGCCAAATCCAAAACTTCCCTAGTACACATTCAGTTGTTACCAACTTATCATAATACACCAGAAATATAAATTTAGTTCAATATTTAACACCCCCACATGAACTTATATTTAATTTCTTTTCAAACCCATACTATTAAAGCAAAAATCATATTTTTGTTTACATAAAGGTTTTGTTAATGAATCAGCTATCATGTAGTCGGTGGAAATATTTGTATAACCGAATATTATATTAGCAAATAAAACTACACGATAAGTCTCAATTTCAGTGGAATTTATTTATAGGTTAGCTCTCGCTTCTTACGCCCAAAATAAAAATAATTTTTAACTTTCCTAAACATATGAACGGTAAAATGAAGAATAGCTATCATGTTGGTAATAATGCGTAAAATAAGAAATATTTTTTTTTGTTTTGCTTCCTATTTTTAATAAATTAAATTATGCTCGTATATTTATTTACCAATAAATGATATTTAATAAACATTGATTAAACGATATCGAGTTGATTATTTAATTAGAGATCTTATGTGGGAGATTTGAACTTTAATATCAAAAATAAATTTTGGAAGGTCGACTGTTGTTTGCTATAAGACAAAGTTATATCCGGCACTTCCGATAGAGTTTAGCAAAGGTCTCAAAAAAGAAGAGTTAAACAAAAATATAATTTTGTATGTTCGTACAGTACAGTAGTTAATTAAATCCTGTCGACTGTGACGTTCAATTAAGGTTAAGGGTCTCATAAAATAAAGTTAAACTAAAATATATAGAATTACTTCCGGGAGATCGTAAATTGTTTTTTTTTAATAGTCATTGAAGTAAACGTCTTTTACTAGCATAAACAATAGTACGACAGATGATTTTGTGACGCTGGCTCTCGGACTATTATACCCGTATGTCGCCTCGCATTCATTGAATCTCCCAATTATTATTGTTAATTAATCACTTGAACAATAATGCGAACTCAATTTTATTTCGCCACATATTATAATTTAGCAAGATAATGTGCGTAAATTTACAGATTTAAGTCGTAAATTCATGACCTTTCTATCTAGACCTTTCTACGCTTCCGTATTACAAACTCCGAAGAGTTTATAAAATCTAATCTAAAATACTATAAATGAAATACAAATTTTATCCAAGTTATAAGTATCTGTATATATCATCATAAAACTACACAACAATATACTAGCAGAAAATAAACTCAGTTTATATTTATCTTAATACCTTATCACGTTCACGCAAACGCACACATATTCATTGATTCACACTTCATCAAATAAAATGCAAATCGCTTCACGGCTTCACGAAAATAACCTGGTGATGTTGAACAACGATCGTAAAATCGTTCTCACTATCTCACTGCCATTGAACTAAATATTATCAGGAACTTTTATTGGAAATTTAAAAGGTTCTTGCAAGAAGAAGAAGGTTAAATTGACTAACTTGGAAAACTTTACGGTCAAAAGTATTTGCTCTAGAATATAGATAATTAATTGGTAGTTTTCTAACTATTTTTCAAGTGTTAAACTGGTTTAAATATTAACCGTCTTCAATCAAGTAGGAAGCTTTTAAGTTTCAGCTGTATGCGGTTTGTTTTTCTAGAATTATCCGAACCAATTAAGATGAAACTTGGTCCAAAAAATTATGTTTATATTTTCAAAAAACAGTGTGATGAATTGGTGGCCGCTTAGCTAAGCGACTGCTTAACAAAATTTCTCTTACATTAAATTTAACTAAGAATAGATACGGGACATACTTATGAAGTTACCTTTCTGGGTTTACAAATTGAAAATAATTTAAAATGGGGTAAGCATATAAATTTCATTATAAATAAATTAAACAGAAATGTTTACATGATCAGATATCCAAAAACGCTAGTAAGCAAATCTACACTATTAAATGTCTATTATAGCTACATTCAGTCCACTTTTACTTTTGGTATTATATTTTGGGGTGCTTCACCCGACATTATCAAAGTGTTTAAGCTTCAGAAGAAAATCATCAGGATAATATGTGGTATTCGATCCATAGATCATTGCAAGTACTGGTTCATAAATTTAAATCTCTTAACCATCCCTTCATTACATATTTATGAATGTTTTTGCTTTATGAAGAAATATCAATACAGGTTTGAAGATATGACTAGAACTCATACTTACAATACTAGGAATAAAAATGATCTTATAACAACAAAGATATATATATATATATATATATATATATATATATATATATATATATATATAATAATAACATACAAGAACACATGAAAATATCACCTTTTTTAAAATTTAAGATTGAATTGAAAATTTATCTTGCTAGTAAAGCCTATTATGAAATGCAGGAATTTTTTGAAGACTAACGCACATTGATCAAATACTTATTATTAATATATTATATTTTTGTAATTAATATTTGTGACTTTTCATGTACATTGTACGTTTATGAATAGAAATATATTATTATTTTTATTATTAAATGTAGTCATATTATATCTTTGTTTATATTATATCATGAGCCGAAATTCAGCCCACAATCTTGAACCAAAATGGCTTTCAATTATCTAAAGTCTGTCTGATCATCATGAACAAAATGAGTTATTAATTTATTAAGAATTGTTTAACAATTTTTTATTAAGCAATAATAATAATAATTATAATGTATTTATTTGTGTAGAGAATGATACATCTCTGTACAAATGATTGGTAATTATAATACTACATGTTTAGCGATATATACATTAGGGTGTCCCTTATTTGCAAAACTACGAATTTTTCAGGTCGCTCCCCTTAAAAGTTTTAAGTTTGAGGAGAAAAAAATTGTGGAATTTTTTCAGATTTTATCAGTTGAACTAACCCGTGCCACCAAGGGGTCCAAATTTAAATGGCATTTAACATGGGATTTGGTGGTGTTCATGATCAAAATTGTATAACTTAGCCAAATTTCAATCAAAAAAACTGAGACTGGAATAATATGTTTTTGACATCGCTGAATTCAAATATATATATATATATATATATATACCGGGTGGAACATCATACCTGTGTACATAGGCGATCAAAAAATAGTTTTTGCGTGCGCATTGCTCCCCAAATTATTTTAGGCAAAAATGCTTCAAATACTTGTTGTAGAGCATAAAATTCTGCATCTAAATCAATAAACAGAATTACTTTTACTTGCTTTATAACGACAGAAATTAAATATGAAATCATGGAAAATTACGTTGAAAATATCAAATAGCCATGGAATTGAAACAAAAATAAATAAGGGCTTGACATTTGACAGATGAATGATTAATTTGACGGGTAAAATATCAAATAGACAGAAAAACGACAAGCATTTATTTATTTTTGTTTCAATTCCATGGCTATTTGATATTTTCATCGTAATTTTCCATGTTTTCATAATTAATTTCTGTCGTTACAAAGCAAGTAAAAGTAATTCTGTTTTTGATTTAGATGCAGAATTTTATTCTCTACAACATGTATTTGCAGTATTTTTGCCTAAAATAATTTGGGGAGCAATGATCACGGAAAAACTGTTTTTTCATGTTAATCGCCTATGTACACAGGTATATATATATATATATATATATATATATATATATATATATATATATATACATATATATAAGTGCATTTTTAGTGTAATAAAATAAATCGAACATCTTCATAATGGTCGGCTCTTCCAGATGTAATATGCTAACTTCTTCCGTTGGACAATCGATGTGATTCGTGCTTTCTTAGGGGGGTATATATAGGGCATGCAGAGAGGAAATGACTAAGAATATTTGGGGCATGTTTATTGCAGATGTCTCAAATTACGTCACTGGTGAAATGATGTCGCATTCCTTCCATGCATATTGATGTTAGTTAGGGGCTAGATGTGCGAATTCTGCAGAAAATTGATAGGACCTTGTAAGGGACGGGGAAGATAAGATAGTTTTGGGAAATTTAAAAGTTTTTAAATTGATGATTTTGCGAGGACTTTTTCGTACATTCGTTATCTTTTTTGTACAAAACATTACGAACTATTGGAATATTGTTTAATTCTTTCTTCAAAATTATGCAGCTTTGCTTTTCCCAAACCCAGGCGTGATTGGATCAGGTCAACAGTCAAAGTTTCGTACCCAATTATGCTTATTAAATTTTTCGGTTATCTAAATTGTAGTAGCTTTTCATAGCAAATTCTTCATATTTATGGTTTATACCACCAGTTCAGTGATTTTTGAAAACTTAAGTTTTTATAAAGCAATAATTATAAATAATTTATGAATCAATGTAAAGTTGGTACAACTTAAGGAGCGAATATGTAGCATGTTTAAAAACAGAGTGAATTGAAAATTGCCGGCATATTTTACGGCGATTTCATTTTGATTTCATATTGTCTTGCAGGAAATAGATAATAAAATTTAGACAATAACTTAATATCTTATTTAGAGGTCATTTTTAATTTGAAGGCAGTTTTTTAAAAATTATTTTTACTTCTCGTACATACGTTAAGGAGGAATTGTGACTGGTCAAAATTTTTGGTAGAGAATTTTCAACGGATAAGCATGTTTTGGGGTTTCTAAAGTATGATTTAACTATTTTAACGATGACGTCCGTGTGTGAAGAATATTTTGTCCACGATAACTTAAAAGTTAATGATGATATTATCTTGAAATTTTAAATTTAAATATTAAAGTGGTTGTTTATTTGAAAACTTTTAAGTTTTTTTTATTCTTATCTCAGTAAATAATTCAGTTAAAATAAATTTTGTTATATTCAAGAAGATGTAGAATGTTATTGGTTACAATTTTTATTTGGAATTTTTTTCTATATTTTGTACTGTTTAGGAATTCAAATTTTCGGGAAGTTATATGGAGGGCACATTGACAATATCATTTTCAAATTTGGTTTTTAGACTTGGGAGGTTCGAATTACGAACTGCTCAAATTTAGATGGTTGGTTGTACGTACTTTGAGCAAGAGTAAATAATTTGGTTAGAGCAAATTTGGAATAATAAAACAGATGTAAAATAATTTTTTTTATTTATAACCCGTTTTTCTATTTTGTATCGTATAAAAGTTGCTTAGGCGGAAGATCATGTGTTGCAAACATCATATTTTTTTACATTTTTAGGTCTATAATAAAAGTGGATTGACATTTAGCTTTGAATATCCATCTCATTTTTATGAAGATGGGAAGCGGACTAACTACTTTTCTCATTTGCCGCTTCTTCGTGGGATATGAACCCGTGCTGAACTAGTAATATAGCCACTACGTCAACCTGATCGGCTACACGTCTCATTTAAAAATATATGTATTAGTTAAGCTCTTATTAATCACTTTGATTGTCCCATTAAAATGGCGTTCAATGTAATGCGATTTTAGTGTTCCCATTAGATAGTTCAGTGGTCATTGCCTTTAACATACCAGCGTCGATGTTGTCGACAGATTGAAATATTAATCATTGAAGCACAGAACAGGAAAGCGCGGAGATCGATATACGTGCTTCGTGTTTGTGGTTTGGTTTGTACGCTATCGCCTGAACCATGTCATGCATCGCATGGCTGGAACTATCCACCAGCCCACGCTAGTAGTTCGGCAGTTCGCGACATTTGGCCATGTGCGTGCAGGATGCTAGGAAATGTGATTAAGCATTGATCAATTTTTAGAAAAAGCGGAATTATACGCCTACATGTTCACTGGAAATTAATGTGTACAGAGTTATAAATACACAACAATGATAATTGAGTACCATTAATATTTAATTTACCTGTATTCTTTTCGGACGGACATAGAAAATGTTCAAGTGGTGGGGGCGGGGCATTTTGTCTATTTTAAAGATAACAGTAAATAATTAATAAGAAGTTATGAGCCTATTAAAACGTATGATTATTATCTAACACTATTACAGCTAATTTTGACAATGCGTACTAAACAATTCTCATCAAAATCAATTATAATCAATAACGATATCTAAACGACGAGTTTGTCTCAGAAATTGTCTGAGAATCCAAATTTTAAAAGCTTTTCAGAGTTGTGTAAGAGTATTACAAAGTTTTACAGCGATTTTATTTCTATAAGTCAAATAAAAGTAAAACTGTCGCCCTTGACAAATAATACATAAAACTTGAAGTAAACTAGTTTGAAATAAATATTCGTTTTATTTATTGTGGCAATAACATCTTGTGCAGGATAGCTTTAACTAGTTAAGGAGGTTGAGGCGTTATGCGATAGTAATGAAATAAATCTGAATTATTTTTTTTTAACAGATTATTTCATTACAAAACTTTCTGTAAAAGATCCAAGGTTATTAGGAAGCTTATTAAGTTGTAAATGTAATAAAACTGTTTTATATAGTCTTATGGAAAACATGTCAACTCAACGTGCAAATGACACATTTTTTGTAATACCAAATAATCAGATAATTTCGGAACTACAAAAATTAACTATGCTAGTCATTGACATTTCGCGATCATTTTAAAATGTTTTCCAATTCGGTTAGGAAGCTTTTAATTAACGAAAAACCATAATTTTTGAATTACCAACTATCTATCCTTAGCGAGGGAGTGCCATCCAATTTCCACTCCTTTGAAACTTGTCTAATGTTCATTTCTCAAATTTGCAACGATCTAAAATGGCCGACTTAACAGAGTTATTAACCAAAATGAGTTAACATTCACGAAACGGTTCCATTAAAAATGCGTAATGTGATTCGAGTTTGTCGGGCGTGAGTTTTGCGGGCTTAAGGGTTTGTTTAGAAAAAGCGCGAGCGAAGCGAGCTAACCTAAAAAAGAATTTTGGTTCGTATCTCTGCTAATTTCGCTATCGTTGCACATTTGATAAATAAACATTAGTAAAGTTTCGAAGAATTGCAAATTGGATAGCACTCATTGAATTTTAGGCCCGTTCACGCCCTTCCCTTAGCGAAGCGGCAACGTTGCATTTAGAAATAACCCAAGGCTAATATTAATATTGTATTAATTTTCAATTTAGATAAATGAAATAGCCATATTAGTTACTCGAGTAATATTTTAGTTTCTAACTTTTTTAATATAATTATTGCAACAGCTGACAGTAAGCTGACATATGGGAGTGTTGAATTCCCTCATTCTAATTTACGAATATTAATTATTTTTATGATTATTTTCATTATTAAATTATAAAGTTTTGCTGTTTATATATTTTTTTTAATTATTTACAATAATAATTTCTTTAAAATCATAAATTGTAATACATTTTAATTTTTCATATTTATTTTCTTCAAGTTTGGACGAAATGTCCAAAAGTTAATCCATTAACTTAAAATAAATAAATAAAATAAAATAATCGCTTTATAATAATAACAAATGAGATTAATATTAGGACCACAAAAAAAAAAAACACCGGAAAATGAATATAGACAGATAATGAATTACGAAATAGAACATGAATTAGGAGGCTAAGACATAGTACAAAAATTTAAACAGCAGAGAGTTAGATGGCTTGTGCATGTATGGAGAGCGGAAGAAAAATATACAATTAAAGCATTTGTCGAGTGGAGGCCAAAAGGAAAAAGAAGAAGAAGGCCCAAAGATACATGGATACGTGAGGTGGAAGAAGACCTAAGAGTAGCAGGGATTCAAAAATGGCAGAGCAAAACAGGATACAGGGAACAATGGAAGGATATAGTTAGAAAAGTTTAATTGTAATGGAAATAATGGGAGACTGATCCACTCCAGAAAATGGATTTAGAAAGTTTTGCTTCCGGAAGAGGTGTTAAGCCACTAAATATATAATAATAAAAAATGATTTAGATATGCATTTATCACAATGGAAGTAAATATTGCAAACGTTACAATTATTTGTAATACAAAACAGTTCTGACCGAAACTTCGATTTACTTTTGGTTGAGACTGTCCTGCCTCAACCTCCATAAATCTGTAGATTGTGTCATTGTGTACTAAATTTTATCATTTGATCAATTATATATTAGGTTTCATAAAATGTGTATATTATAATATTGAACCTGTTTCAAGAACTTAATTTTTTAATATCTTGTCTCAATCAATCAATAATGGTGTGCATTAAATAGGACAACATATTAATCAATACTTGTGGTGTAGTGCAAAGGTTAGAACGCTCACTTCGAAATTGTAGTTCCAGGTTCATTTCTTGTCCAGTTCAATTAAAAATCCTACTGTTTCGGAGTGGTTTGTGTTATACTAAAAATAATATAGGTCCTGTAATATAAACGCGTATTCCAAAGAGTGCATAATCGGAAGTATGAACTAAAGATTAAACGAATGTATTCCAATATCGCGCAAATAATTCATTGCTGTTATCTTCGGTTCAATTTTCTCTGAAAATAGAAGAAATTATTTACCTCCCGTCTACCTGTGATTAAAGGAGGTATTGTTTTTGGTCAAAAAATTTGAGTGTGTGTTTTCAATGAATAAGCACGGTTGAGGGTCCTTAAAATACGATTTGACTATTTTCGCTATGATGCCTGTATGTATGTATGTATAGCTTGTACAAATTTGCGTGGCGATTGATTCCATTAGTGTTTCTCAGCAGGTATTCCATAAGAGGATTAAAGAAATTTATGAGGGACTACTTTACAGGGTTGTACTAGATAATATTTTCAAATGAGTTTTACACAAACAGACACAAGTAATATCAAAATAAGAAAAATTTTAATAAAATTAAATATGAATACAGTATTGTCATTGTCGTTCAGTAAATATAAACATATATTGATAAAAAAACTTATGTTTTATTTTACATCTATGTTGTTTTACTTAGGTGATTAATCGATAACAATGTCATCATCAGTGTCGTCACTTGTCTGTCCAACATTTATAATAAATTCATCAATAATATTATTGAAATGTAAGTAACTGTTTTCTATGTCTATCACATGCCGAACACTACTAGCCCAATTTAAGTCACTAATATTATTTATTTCACTTTTAATTAATTCCACAACATTAACCGGTACACCTTCTTTTATTATTCTTCTTACTGTAGTATATGGCACTTGAGTCATTTCAGCAGTTTTTGATATTGGCGCATTTTCGAAATTATCACTTTGTAGAAAGTTAAACACATTCAGAACTATTTCTTTTGCGTCGTTTGATAAATATTTTTGTGTTGGATTCGCGACCGTGGTAATTTCTTCAAAATCTTCGTATTCAACTTGCGACATTGTGTTCACTGTTACAGTGCTGCTGAACTAATGAATTTTAAATGTCGTTTTCTGAAGGGTATATATGTATAAAATTATCTTACTTAACAGTTTTCGGGGAAACTATTGAAAAGATAATCGTATTAAAAATTTCGGAGATTTGAAGCATCTAAGCCAAATTATAATAATCCACTCCTGAACATCAGACAAGCTTGCATCCCGCTGGCTAGGGCTGGCTTATCCCATTAGCAAGTCAAGTCAATCGCCACGCAAATTTGTACAAGCTATATGAATGTCTGCATTAATTTCTCACATAACTCAAATACTATAATACCAAAAGTCGGAAGTAGTAGTTTATTAGAATCCCTTAATAGTTTTCCGTGAAAAAATACGGTTAATTTAAAATTTTCAACAATTTATGTTAGTTTAAAAATTGTAAAATATTTAATTTACACTTAAAAATTTTTAATTTTTTTAAGAAATGTGACATCTGTAATTGTGATTGTGAAGCAGTTTTCTATATTAATATATCAAAAAATTAAATAAATATACGAAAGAGATTTCTTAAATATAAATATAAAATAATCAAATAAGAATTAACTATTTCGTACCGTATAAGACTTGTATTGGGCGGAAGGTTATATGCTGGCCACATCAGATTTTTTACTTTATTTGAGCAAGTAATTATTCCTAAAGTAACTAAATATTTATATAATGATTCAGTTTGCTATACCAATTTGTTGATTCACTTGATTGACATTTACGCTTACATTTTATTAATTACAGGAACAATGAAAAAATATACATTTTTATAATGAGATTTGAACAGAAATTTATGTTTAGAGGTACCTTTACTCTGTTTTGACCATTTTCTCATTGACGGCTCGTACGTGGAAGGATAAAAGTCTGTTAGTATGTTTTAACTTATGACCAAGAAGTGACACAGTAACGAAACTTCATAATTATAATTTTCATAACAGTGCGCAGAACTGGGTTGAGTCTGGTCATATTTGTTAAACTGGAGATAGAAGTTTACCGGGCACACAAAACAAATTCAATTTATTTCAAATATGGAACCAGCTGCGAAAAAAGGTTTCAAATAAATGGTCTTAGAAATAATATTTGGAATAATAAATGTATTTTTTGTATCTACCTCCTATTCTAAGAAAAATAAAATGTAATGTTTCATTTTGAGAACAAACCAATAACTGAGTATGTCAAACATGTTTCATGTCTAATTATTAAACATTTAAATTCAAATTAATATCTATAGTAATAGCAGACAAAATTGTTTTGATAGTCGGTTCCAAAGTACTATCTCTTGTGCCACAAAAAGGCGTAGTATTTTTTTGTGGGATAATTCTATGGATATTTTTGTTCTGTCTCTAAATTATTTTAATTCCAAACTGATGAATGATATTGAAAAGAGAAATCAATAGCATCATTATAAGAAACGGGAAGGTTATTATATTTTCTAAGTAAAATTTTCAATACAGCATAAACTTATGGTGCTACAAATACTTAAAAGTACGAGTATCTTCATTAAAACGCTATTTTTTTACTCAGCCACGCTAAATATGTTATTCTTTTTAGTAAGTATGTTCGCGTTCCCTTGAGTGCACACTTTTCTTAGTATTCGCTCTTTTGAGTTCACGCTCTGTTTGCCGTTGAGTAAATTTAAAAAAAAAGAACTTAACAGGTGACCTATACTTTAATTGGGAATTACTTCCAGTTGTATGAAACTTAAAAAATATACCAGCGTAGAACATTACAATAGTACATTTAGTAGAATTTAGTATTTTTGTGTACCGTCTTCTAATATTAACGCAATAAGAATATTTTTGAAATTAATTAATCAGGCATATGTTTTCGCCAATTACAATATTTTTAGTGACGTTAGGTTATATATGAGCAATGTCATTTATATTTACCTATGTCTTACCTACTGGAAAATTTTATTCCATTCTTGTATTATTTCTAGCTTATTTGATCCCAAACCTAAGGTAAACAGATAAATTGCAATTATACCATTAATGGCATCAATTTGTTGTGTTTAATCAAGAATTAATTTGCAAACCTACTCCAGGAATAGAAATTACATTCATTAACTAATATCGACCTGGAACTGGGAAGCCCTGTGGGTGGAATAAAATACTCCAACTAAATTTAGAAATTTAAAAATAAACTGGAAAGCTATTTATACTCCTACATATTGATATTTACCAATAATGTATCACATCTCAGCATACATACTAACATTTAAGCATTACATTTTTTCTTTTTCTTGAGATTCATTTTCCACAAATAATATGGAGAAGTTGATAAAACTACCTTAATTGATTGAACAAATACGAGTATATCTTTTACACACACAGTTAAGGAGTTCTGAATTATTTAATGTCGAATGTCACTCATTTGTAATTCCAATTAGCTACTAGGTTTCACTGACCATTTCCAATATTTATAGCCCGCATTTCTATTGGTGCATGTTTGTAATATACCGTTAAACAATCTATATAAATATAAATTCTGCATATTTGCAACTTTTCATCATTTCTGATGATTGTTATACGCAAAAAATTTATATGTATATAATTTTTTGAAACAACTAAGGCCCGGTATTATAAACGCTGGTTAAATAGCCGGTTAGCCAATATGCTACTAAATTTAATATGCTACTTAATATTTGTGTGGGTATTATAAACCAAAATTTTATTTGATTACCTACTTATTAGTTAATCGAGTCTCCCTAGAAAAGTTACCAAATCATATTAAATTTAATTGGTAAGTTAGAATCCCTATCAGAAGTACACACATATTCCTTGTAGATGGCGGAAGTGAAAATTATTATTTACTAATTAAAACTTACATAAAATATGACGAAATCAACTAAATGGAACAATTTGAAATAAAATAATACAAATATTTATTAAAACCATTTCATTATTGAATGATCAATGAGTGTATGAAATATGAAATTTGATATCATCATCAGTTACTGCTATCAGAATTATATTCATCAAATATATATTCAGAAAAATGGAATAATTAGAATGAGGTAAGAATTGCAGTAAAAATTAAAAATTTAAATTACTATAAATTATGTCTCAATCCAGACACATAGGTGAAATACAAAGAAACAGACGCAGTGGATATGCAGACTAAGACAAAAGTATGGGCAGATATAACCATATGTGTCTAATTTAATTCAATGTACAGTTCAAGAAGGACAAAGATATGGAATTTATTTAAAATTATTTTATGAAAAAATTTAAATAAAATCAATAAAGCTGAAATCTAAGAAGAATATAACTAGATAGTATTTAATATAGGGCACGTAAAAAATAGAATATATTTTCATTTAGGTAGAACTGGAGGAAATAATATAAAAAGAAATAAACAGATGAAAACCTATCAATTGTTGAAACGCTATCAATCGATGATACTGACATCATATTCGTAATACCTATGTAAATATCTATAAAATTTTTAAGATTTAAATATCTTTAATATTTAACAAGTATTGTCTTTATTTATTATTTCCCATTAAGAATTTATAGAACAAAAATATAAAATAACATTGAAATATACCTTTAATAGTCTACTAACTAAATTTAATACCATCAAAACTGTCCTGCTTATTTAATAAGCTGATTTAGTAGGAGATTAAATTTATATTATCTTTATAATACACTTTTTGCAAATAGGACGTTACTTAATTTATAAAATAAGCTATTAAATTTTAACATTCGTTTATAATACCGGGCCTAAGTCTTTTTATTTTTACTATTATTATATCTTTAAACGAAAGTCAATAGTTAATAGTTATTTACTTTACAAGTGGGCAAAGTAAGGAATTACCCACGAGAGAAATTTTAGCACACGAAGCCGAATAAAATAATTAAAATATATATTACTTGAATTCATATTGTACTAATGCAAATTCTTAACTCCTTTCACGGAATATGTACACATTATTATGAACATATTTAAAAATTTTACACTGAAAAAGAAGTACTAGAATGTCCTTTATTGTAACACGCATTTTCTGGTTTCTAGTATATCATTAAATAATTTTTGTTGAAAAAGATTAATAAAAAAAAATAAAAAAAAGTAATAAGAGAAAATAATAAAAAATTAGTAAAAGTTTTTTAATTACGGAGATTACTAAACTATATTAATAACTATTATAACATTCCTAGCGATGTTATGAGTATCATAACAGCCGCAGATGTCAGTTTTAAATCCTAGCTCGAAGAGTGAGGATTTTAAGACATCTAAGGCCTGCTATGACTCATAACATCCATAGTTTGTTCAATAGTTTACCGGTTTCAGAATATGAAGACGTTAATGTCATTAATAAATATTTAAATAACGTCTGTAATAATTTTAGAAGGTGATCAAGTAAGTGTGTTTGTTTCTAGTTAACACCATGTTTACACTTCTTTTGTATATTTATAAATAATATTTTACTTTAACGTCAAATATGTTACCAATGGCTAGATACAAAGTGGATTTTGGCGATGCTGAATTGCCTGAAAATATTTGGCACGCAGCAAGTGAAGTTCTGAACAGCTTAATTCCGTGTGTATTAATAAATAGCGTTATATTATCATTGTGTTTTATTTTCATTTTCTTGGCTGTCTTGACAGGTCAGTATGGTAATATTACCGTACAACATAGAGTTATAACATACTTACCCTGCCTACTTTTGTGCATGTAAACATAGGACAGAGTAACAATAAACTAATAAAAAATTATTAACAAAGGTGCTGTGCATTAGTGTCAGGTAAAATAATTTTAAACTTTATTCGTTATTTCCGTTATTAAAAAACTATCATATGCTTTCTTTTATTCGAGTAAGAAACAGAACTATCATTTATCACATTTATGCGTGTAGGTTAAGAAACATCCTGTATTGCCTGAGCATAAGAGGTAAAAGTGATTTGAAACTGTCAATGAATCAATAGTTTCCAGCATTAAATATTATTGGTATAATATTTTGTTTTTATCACAGTTCGCCTAAAACCATTTTAACACTGAGGACGTATACATTTGTCTCAAAAAATATTGGTATTAGTCAGTGTACGCATGCTGAAAATGCTAGAATATTATTGAGCATACGCACATTTGCTTTGCTACCAATATTTTTTGAGACACAAATATATCATCTGCTCTCCAGTGTTATAGAAGCTTTAAACTTATGGATAAAATATGGACATCAACAGTATATTTCTATTATGTAAATGGTTTAAGCGGTCTGAACTGTTACGGTTATATTATGCCTCCTCGGTTCCTCAGTTTTTGCTGGTATGAGTTTTCGCAAAACGGTCACCCATCCAACTGGTGACTGCGCGCAATGTGGCTCAACATGCGTTATCAAGTCAGCCGGCATCAACGCTCCCTGCCTTGACCGTTGCCATAAAACTATTATTTAGATTATTTTTTGACGTTTATTTAAACCAATCAAATGCTTTATTGTATGTCACGTGTCTGCGTTTTAACCAATCCTGTCATTATTATACTGAGAATAATGCTCTTGTGATTATTCCCGGCAATTTTCTCTGTAGCTTTTTTGTTTTTGTTGACAGATGTCAAATGTCAGATAGGTATCATCAAGACAAGTAAAAATGAGCAAAAAAGATAGATTTAGTGACGTGCCTGATGATGTAATCAAAAAATAATCTAATTAAATATAACTCGAGAGTTCGATAAATTAGAAAATAATTCTCCAGTATCTTTCTCAAGCTTGTCGCTATTTGGCAATAGCCACTCAAGCCCTACGGGCTTTCGTGGTTATTGCCTGGCAACAAGTTTTCGAAAGATCTGTCAAATTATTTTCAATTTATTCTCACCCTCTTGTTATATTATTACTGAGAATAAATAAAATATAATTCATCCTACATCAATAAGTTAATTATAGCACTTCATTTCTTTAATGTGCTACGTACACATTTAATAATGTAAATGACAATGAATGGTAACTTGTCCATTGGAAATGAAATTATAACGCTGGCAGTTGGGAATTTTCCGTTACGCAATAATGACACTTAATGTAACAGCAAACGATGAATAATTGAAGGAAATACAATTTACATATAAAACAATGTGGCCTAGTTTTTATTGGAGTAGCAACTGGACAATGTATAGATCTTGCTGTAGATAAAGTAATGACAAACTATTGAAGAATAAACGTCAATGTCAGAAATAATAGATAACGAGATAGGTAATCGATTGCCGAACCGAATGGACGATGACAAGGGAGAAAAGGTCAGAAAGGCTGATATATCATAAAAAAATATTATTTTTCTAGTGATAAATATCTTTATTGAAGGATTTTTTCGTATCATTTACGATATATATGTTACAGTAAATATCTACCAGCTGAAATATGTATTCTTTTAAAATTAGCTGCACATCTCTGGGAACCTTATTTTGATGACTAGTAAATAATAAATATCAATCAGTGTACAATATTAACCACTCGCAGGCAGTTGCAAATTTTGTTTTAAATTCTTTTGTAATGAAGGTCCCGCATTTCCGATCTCAAATTAAATTTTTAATTAGAAATGTAGATCGTTCAACGGAGTTGTATAATTACGTCTACATTACTAATTGTTACTGGATACAACCATCAACTAATTATTATTTTTACCTCCCGCCTACCTCTAGGTAAGGGAGGTATTGTTTTTGGTCAAAAAATTGGGTAGCGAGTTTTCAATGAATAAGCACGTTTTAGGGTCCCACAATACGATTTTACTATTTTCGCCGTGATGTCTGTATGTATGTATGTATGTATGTGTGTGTGTGTGTGTATATAGTTTGTGGCAATTTTTTCTTCTCCCATAACGACAAATCCTATAATACCAAAAAATACTATTTTGTGAATTTTTGCTTCTTATATTTATATGAAGCGCTGATTAAATTTTGGATAAAATTGGTCAACCGGAAGTAGCAGTTTACTTGAAGCCCTTAACAGTTTTTCGTAAAAAACCCGGTTAAATTTCCTTTTTCAACAATTTATGGTAGTTGTAGAATATTTAATTTTACATCTGTTTTAATTAAATTAATTTCATTAATTTTCATTAGATTTACAGATAATAAAATATTATACACCATAGAAACAATTAAAAATTTTCAATTTTTTGCTAAATGTGACATGTCATTTTAATTGTGAAGCTGCTTTCTTATCGAAATATATGTCAAAAAATTTAATTAAAATACGAAATAAAATTAAATTTCTGAAATATAAATAGAAAATAAATAAATAAGGTACGTTCCTGTATCATCAAGAACTATTTTGTAACGTTTAAGAGTAGTATTGGGCGGGAGGTTATGTGCTAGCTCATAAAAATATAATTTATAAACTATAATACTTCATACCGGTACTTTCTATCTTCCCAGGTGTAAACTATAAAAAAAATCTAATGAATAAAATTCTGTCTGCTGAACAAAGGTATTCGAATTTATAGTTTTAATGTTAATATTCGAAATCTCGAATACTTTCATTATTCGTGGCAGACGAGTATTTATCCGCGGATGGTATTCGCCCATCTCTAAATTTCATTAACTGTCAAGAAATGATTCAATTTTGTCCCAATTTGCAAGTTGTTACGGAGCAATTTTTTTCAGAGAATAGGCCCGAATAATACAATTTTAACTTTAAATATATTACCGAAATCTGTGAAAATATGGTGCCACGCTCAAACAAAATGGATAAATAACGTAATGATATAATTTATAAAAAATAAAAAATGGTAGTCGGTAGAGTTTAATTAATTTTGCTTCCACGGTAAATCAAATTGTGGTGGCAATGCCATGATTGCCATGTTAACTGTCTTATGTTGGCCGGATTATAGGCTTAGCCGCGCCTCATCCCGGGAAGAATCGTACTACCGACTGCAAATGTGATTCACGTTGTATTTATACTAACGTCATTTTTGACAATGATACAGGAGAAGCAAAATTGTAAGAATTTTATTTCAAAATTAGCTTTACCATAATTTTTTTTATATTTGCTAAACTTTATTATTAAGTTGAATATTTAATTTTGTAGAAATAAAATATAATATTTCTTATTTCAGTTGTTTTATAAAATAATATTTAGCGAAAAGATTTGGTATTGAACCAACAGATGTCCTCTTAGAAAAATGTAGCGTGCTGCCCTCATACGTTTATCTTAGAAATTTTCACTATGCTGCCATCTCTTAACGGAACGAGCAATTACATTTCGAGAAGTTGTAGATTATCTTAATATTTATTTAAAAATAAAAGGGTAGTCTATATTGTGAACAAATCATTTTCCAAGGTAATTTTGTGAAACTTACACTGCTAAACTACGCTTATATCTGCTGTGTCAAATGCATACAGCAGACTTCGACGTTGGCCGAGGTTGCGGTTCTTAACAATACCGGTATCCCGGGAAGTGTCGTACTACCCTAACAAGAGTGATACAGGAGAAGCAATTTTATGTTAAAATTAACATCGATACTCCTTCAAGTATTTAATTTTTAATTATAATTTATTATTCAGAAAAGTAAATATTTATTGTTATAAAAATAATTAATGATATATACCTCTAGGTAAGGGAGGTATTATTTTTGTTCACAAAATTCTGGATAAAATTGGTAAACCGGAAGTAGCAGTTTACTTGAAGCCCTTAACAGTTTTTCGTGAAAAACAGGGTTAAATTTCCTTTTTCAACAATTGTTGTAAAATATTAAATTTTACATCTGTTTTGATTACAATAATTTTATTAATTTTCATTGGATTTAGAGATAATAAAATATAAAGAAATTAGATTTCATAAGTCTTGCAGTCCTTGTACACCATGGAAACACTTAAAAATTTTCAATTTTGTACTAAATGTGACACATGTCATTTTGATTGTGAAGCTGTTGTCTTAGTGAAATATATGTAAAAGAATTAAATAAATATTCGAAATTAAATTAAATTTCTCAAATATAAATAGAGAATAAATAAATAAGAAGGTATGTTTCTGTATCATCAAATACTATTTTGTATCGTTTAAGAGTAGTATTGGGCGAGAGGTTATGTGCTGGCTACACTATATTTTTTTATTATTACTTATATTATGTTAGTTTTTAATAATTATAATGAAATTTGTTTGTTAAAACATTGTATCTAATTACTCGAATCAGAAAATAATCGTTCAAAATATATTCCTTTAGTGCATTTAATGTATATCAAACGTTTTGCAAACATCAACAGTTACTATACCTAATTAAAATCATTTGCTACGCTTCTATAGGACTATCTCGCAAAGTTCGATTGAACCACAGCAAGCTTAGTGAAAGCGAGAATGCGGAGAAATATAACTCAAAACTTGATCAAATCGAAAGGGCGTTACAAGCACAACTACATATAAACAAAAATAAAACGGCCATGGCAAGTAGCGTCGAAATCGGTTCACTCGATAACGCAAGTTAAGCACCATTACCTACGGTCAGTAGTTAGATGGGTGTCCCACCATCCAAAAACGAGGTACCGGGCGGCATTTAACCTCTGCAGTTGAGACCGCTTAAGAAAAAAAAAATATTTATTTTAATATTAAAGTAATACCGATCTGAACTATGATGATGCCGTTTTACTTGGACTTTAAGCCGATCTAGCATTTTACTGGATCACACATACATAGAATTTTGAAGGAAAATTGTCCAAGTTAACGTTCCTATTAAAATAATGATCTCCTTCACTAGTTTTTTAAAATAAACTTTGTCTAAATTGAAGACTATCTAAAGTTTTAAAAAGTCTTTAATTGTTATTCATCATGCCGCAATGATTGTGTTTTTAAATATTGTGACGTCAGAGCTTGGTGTGGATCTCAAACAGTAGGGAGTGTCTCATAAATGTTCTATTGTATTCTACAGAAAATTATTTAAATGAAATTAAAATAAAATTTTGTGACTAATAATTAAAATATACATGAATAGTATTTATTTCATGAAGAATCATAAATAAAATGTAAGAATATTTTAGTCAATTGTTTGGTTACCACTGATAAATTTTGCTAAGCTAGGATTAGAATGTCAGAGAGAAACTTAAATAATATATTAAACATAATATTCAGACGCCAGAATTGCTTTTTTTTAAACTAAAATATCTTAATAATTAATATTTTTTAAATTTCTTCTATATCTAGTACCTACGATGTTTTTGGGTATGGTTATAATAATTGACTTTTTTGTCATTTTGTGAAATTAGTGAAGGATACGATTATGTTTAAGAACGAACATGGAATAAATTTAGATAGATTTCTTCAGGTTTTTTTTCAATTAATCTTGTTATATGGGCCTAATCATAGGGTACTAGAGCTCATTATAAAATCAAATATTTATGTTACAATACAGACAGTAATTTGCAATAATCATCTTAAAGGTAAATAACTTTTTATGCAGTTCAATATTTTTACATAGTAGTCATTGTATATTTTTCATAAACTAATTTTTCAGTATGATAATTATACTCATTCATATAGTATAAAAAAAACTTATTAACTTCTGAACATTGATTAAAGAAATTCAAAACTGGTCCGATCCGTAGTGGACGATTTTATACTAACCGATTTTATCTGTGATATCAAAATATTATTTTGTTTATTTATTTGATTTTAAGCAAACATGTACATTTATTTATGAATGTGTTTCTAGAATATTTTTGGGACTACACAAAAAAATTATGTATATTTTTATGAGCAAATAAAAGTAATTATTATTATAGAAAACCATATACAGGGGACCACAATGTCAATTGCATCAGATTACTTCGCAAATAACTTATTTATATGTACAAAAAGCGGGTACGCGGGGCAGGGAAAGAAACGTTTCCCACAGAACTAGCACAAAAATTACCTAAAAACCTAATCTAGGGTTACCAGGATCTGTAAATCTGTCAACCCCAGATGGCATCTCAAGCCAATATTTCAGAATATTTGCCGCGATAAACTCAAATAACTATTTACGATAACTAAAATTCTAACACACATGTGTAGCAATAAATTAAACTCAAGAAAACGCTCCTGTCAAGGCGATTTTCGATGCGTTCAAGTTCCGACGCAGTTTGAAACTTGATATTTTAAAATCGTTTTGACAGTAAAAACAATAAATCGTATTCTGAATGTTCGCCTTGTTACACAAGTATGGAATTTAACGTAAATTATATTAAATTTAAGATTTTACCAAGTTGATTTTTAATAATATCCAAGTCTGATTGATTCAAATAAAATATTACGTAACGTTATCTTTCTTAATTTAGAGATAATTTATATTTATCCGCGAAGTCTCGTTTATATAGAGTACGTTATATCCGCATTACCAGAACTTTTATAAAATATATCAAATATTAAGCTCTGCTATAATGCTATAACTGAAATGTCATATCCAGGAATGGGTATAATATATCTCAATATTCCATAGAAATAATTATTAAAATCATGTAAATTTGGAATCACTGAAACATGATAAGCGTTCTCTAGTTATTACATTCGTATATATTGTCCTGATGAGGATTGTACGTTAGTAGATAATAAGCCAAAGATATTAATTAAGATTAATATTCGTGGAGCTTGTTCACGGTTGGATAAATTGCCTCAGGTGTAGATTGAAACGTTCTGTCGTTTTGACATTTCCAGGAATTCCATAGACAGGACACCTACACAGGACTGTGATACAACATGATAAGACATATTTGATTTTATATTTCCTTTTAGTATATTAGCCTTTTCAATGTATCAAAAATTATTACATTTCTCATAACTTATGTTGTACAAAGGTACTGGAGCAAATACCTGGGATACAATAGCCCTTATGACATTTTTAAAAACTAAATATAATTTTTAAATTATTGGCAATGAGTTTTAGTACTAAAGAAAAAGATACGGAGCTAGCATAGCTATTGTGTCTGATAAAATTACAATTACAACTAGAAACATTCATGTGTTTTGATTGAGATTAAAATGAAATGCCTTTGTTATGCGAAGCAAGAGCATTATCTATTCACCATCAAGTATAATTAATTTGTTTTATTATTACAATTTGAGTCGGAAACATATTGTGTAAATACGATAATTCACTAATTATACCTATATAAATATGTAGAATAAAATTAACAAACTATGTGTTTACTGTAAAAAATATTAATTGCATTAAAAATTAAAATGTCATTTATTACTCGTAAATAGCAATTTTAATTAATAATTTTGAATTAATTATAATCCAGTGGGTATACGCTTAGGGACTGGTAATATTTATAATAAATTAAAATTACGTTCCAGAATTTATTCAACTAAAATTATATAAAAATAAATCTTTAATCATATCATTTATTTACTTTGTTTATAAGAAGCAAACAGTATTCAGTTTTCGCGGGTTAATCTTTGGCATTTCGAGTACAAATTTGAGTTAAATTAGAGAGAAAGAGCCATATTAATTCACAATATCTATGATGTTAATCTTTATGGTTTAGTTACAATGAATTTCGGTGTTCTGAGACTAAATATTATAGTTTTGAGCAGTGCATGAGAAAGGTTAAGTACGGTCAATGTACAGATACACAGGTCTAGAACATTTAGCAATTTATCGCGTTGTGATGTAAAATAACACACAAAAGAAATTGGATTGTGATTATTATCAACGAATACACAAAAATTATGATTTATGACATCAAACTAAAGGAGTCCAAGATTGAAAATTATAGGAAAAACGAATATACATAAGAATTTTTATGGTATAAACACTGAAATGTAATAAAACTGGAACTCTAACTGCCGTTGAAATAGTGAGCCGAGAAAGACAGCTAGTCGTTGAGCCGCTTGTCTTTGTTTTACAGTCCGTTTAGAAAGTTGACAAGAAAATTTAATGGAATTAATATTCAGAGATTTTTAAACAAAATGTTTAAAATTAAAATTAAATAATTTAATCCAACTATTATGTACATGAAATTAAACAAATTTGGACAACACTGTGCCTCAGCAGAACCGGATTTACGACTGTGCACCCGGTGCACAAATACAGGGACCCATACAACTTAAGGACCTCCACAAACTTCCGGAAGCAAAATAAATTCAACTAAAATTTTTTAATTTTCAATTTATTATTAAGTAAGTAAAGTACCTATGTTGGTACGCTAATAAAATTATTTGGAAATTTATTTTACGTAACTATTTCGTATATAATTTATATATTGTTTATTTAACTTATATTTGACTGTAGGCAGTATTTATTTTACATATTTCATTTCTTGTTTTCTCTATCTGATTTTTTTGTCGGAGCTGCGCTTGCGCGAAGCGACAATTATTTCCTTAGCTGTAGAGGTGAAGAGAATAATATTCCACGTATTTTGAGTAAATAAATATATCATCACGCCTTTTACCCATTATGGGTGTGGCACTCTGCTTAAGCAGATCTCGGTAGGTGATATATTTTTACGTGTGAAGTGCGGTTACCAGCCGTATTTTGAGTACCATATCGTTTTTTTCTGTAGTCGCGCTCGCTTCGTTCACTTCACCGATCCCTCACATTTGTAAATATCAGGCTTGTTTCTCGCTTTCACTATGGCCTACAAGTTAGCGCTCCAGTATTGCTATATTTCAGTGGATATAAAAACTTAATTTAAAAAAATTAAAAACATACATTGACGTATGGATCATTTTGAATAAACAAAAACATTACAGACATAACCTACTTATTAAAACTCTGATGTCGTAGCTTCAATTGTTTTCAAAATTCCACAGGTAGCCCGCTAAATTTAAACACAAGGATTTAGTACATGTTGATTCTTCGGCTATTGGACTTCCAAAATTTAATACGCTAACTAGTGGTAGAAAGCTAAACTAACCATAAGGTACATAAATTTCATTGTATTTTGAAATTAATTGTTATTTTTTAAATTAGTAACAATAGTACTTATTTTAAGAGTATTCCAATGTAAATCTAACATTTTTTAAGCCGTATTATTTAAATAAGATGTAAAAAGGAAAGTTTCATTGTATTTGTAGATTATAGGTTAACCCTCTATTGCATGAATTATTTTTTTTTTTTTTTGTAAATAAGGGCTCTACAATAGTTATTTGTGTATCAAGTGCGGATAGAGCATTGTTTGTTGCACGCGGCGAGAAATTGTTGATCGAGGCGAAGCCGAGATCAACAACTCGACAAGTGCACCGAACAAGCTCTATCCGACGAGATCCACACAATATTTTTTCTACAATCGTTGACCAATGTCAAGCTGTAGAAAAAAATTAATTTTCAAAATTATCTTTGGTCACGCCGATAACAATTCAGTAAAATTGTAGTTACCCATGTCACCGTAATCATGACAACGTTTATGAACAAAATAAAAATTTTCAAAGAAATCATAATTTGACACATGGAGTACATTTGACATATGGAGTACATTTGACATAAAGTCTACAGAGTGAATACGTTTATGGTGATTAAGTTGAAGTGTATGTACGTATATGCCAACTGTATTTGCAATAGCAAGGTTATTACCAGAAAAATCCAATGCATCATTTACTTTTATCTAATTTATTTTTGTTTTATTTTTGTCGCACTAGTGCGACAATATGTCACTTTGTCGCCCTAGAGCGACAATTTTGAACATTTCCTAACTAAAAATGGAATAACAATGTCGATATTGTGCAACGATTGTAGAAAAAATTATTTTTCACAATAGATATATTTATATATTTAAACTAAGTGTATTACATAAATTTTTTTCTTAAAATAAAAAAAAACATTTTTTAAAGTTTTGTTCACTATTGGGAACATTATGAACAAATTCAACTTACAATAGAACTTTGGTCTATTGGGTCGTCTTTGTGTACTATACAAAATTGTTTAATAAACAACCTCTTCTAGGAATACATCAGATAAAAAAAAATTTGGAAATTTTGTAAAGGTATATTTAGCTGTAATATATCAGCAGGTAATAAACTGCTTCCTTCAAATTATACATTTTCAATCTCAGTTTCTTTAATTATCCTTTTCCACTTCAAATTTTTTTTTTATGTTGGTCAAATTAGTAGGAATGACCTAATTGGCAATTGACAAAGTTTATATATTGTTCCCAAATGGTTTCAACATGATTGCCATGAAAGTAAACTGCATAAGAAAAAAAAGAAGAATTTTAAATTTTATGTTCCCGATCGGGAACAGTATGCAATAGAGGGTTAAGATTGAATTTTCTCCAAAAAGAACCTATATAAACAGGAAACTTTGTAGTGTGTATGGCAACAGTTCTGCTACTAATAAAAGCAAACTACCAATACTAATGCAAACATTCGCCATCCTAAGATATCATACAAAATGAATTTGACATGATACATTTTGGGAATTGTGATCAACAATATTGATAATTTGAAAGCCCAATAGAATGTAGTTGTACATAACATTCCATAATTTGTTACTTTTCAAAATAATTAATTAAAATTTATTTGCAATTTTCTATCGATATCTATTTATAATTATGTAATCTCTAAATAACTTCCTAATTAACAGATAAATTAATGATGCTTGAAGAGCAAAAAACTTTTATCTGGCAGAACTTTCTACCCTCTCTAAAAGTTTGAATAATTTCCCTTTTATCTCTTGATTGACCCGTGGACAACGAATGCTAATTGCCTCAAAGAGCTCTCGATAATGATGCGTACTAGCTGATATCCACATTTACTGACCGTAAGCTAAACTGATTATTAATGCTATCAAACGACGCGTATCAAATTAAAAAAATGAATAATTTGCTATATTGGTTTGATGTTTGCTGTACAAACTTTGATGTTTGTAATCTTGATAATAAATGATGTGAGAGGTAACTGATAATAATGTGTATATACGCGTAGTATACAGAGGGAGAGGACAGTTCAATCAAGATATAATTTTACTTTGATGTCGTGTATTGTATATTGATGATGAAAATGTTAGAACAGTCCAGTTTTTATGAGGAGAGTAGAAACGCTACGCCTCACAAACAATATTTCGTCGGTTTAAATTTTGCGCACTGCTACTTCATAAATACAATTGCGTATGAACTCTTCTTGTTAAACTAGAAGCTGTATGACTTCTGTATTGAAATTAAAAATTAGACAAAGTAAATAAAAAAATAATAATATTGTCCAAATCAAAATGTTAATTTAGGAAAAAGCTATTGGGCTTCCAAATTATCAAGAGATGGCGTTGATCACAATTCCAAAAGGTACATGAAGAATTCATTTTGTATGATATCTTATGATGGCGAATGCTTGCATTAGTATAGGTAGTTTGCTTTTATTTGCAGCTGAACTGTTGCCATACACACTACAAATTTTCCTGTTTTTATGGTTTTTTTTTTTGGAGAAAATTCAATCTTAACCTATAATCTACAAATAGAATGAACTTTTCATTTTTACATATTATGTAAATAATATGGTTTAAACAAATGTTATACTTACATTGGAATACTCTTAAAATAACTACCTAACTATTGTTATTAATTTTTAAAAATTACAATTAATTTCAAAATACAATGAAATTTATGTACCTTATGGTTAGTTTAGCTTTCTACCACAAGTCAGCGTATTTTAATTTTGGAAGGCAAATATCGTTCCCTATTTTTTTTAAAGAGAATGCTTCAAATAAATCTTGCAGATAATTGAATTGTACATTTAAATCACTAGCCAAACTTTATTTTACATCTCTTCTTTTAATTGACATCTCTTGTAACTATTTAAAATTTTATATATGTCCACATTTTTAGTGATATAAAAATCATGAAATTAAAATAAGAATACATATAAATGCAAAACAATGTTCAGTAGTTTGACACTTTGCCCTGCCATCCGTTTAATAATCTACTCTAAAAACAATAGAAAACGATATATCGCTATATGAAAATAATGATGTTAATAATGATATTTTAAAACTAACTTTCTTAAAATTATGCTATTGCATAGTTCACTAGATATTAAGAAAAATTGTCATAATTTTAAATAATTCTAATTATTAAACGGTTGAAAATACAAAAAAAAAAAAAATTAAACTGAAATATCACATCTCAGAGCCTACTTTACACTGGAATATTTTGTTTGACTGAATAGATTCAGAACAAAAATTACAATAAATAGGTACATATTTTAATTGTATTAGTGTCAGTGGTGTCAGTATATTTATTTTTGTGTTAAAAAAAAAAACATCCATTCTCTGTATGTGAAATATTTTTGTCCAGGAATTGCGATTACCAGCAGTCAATTTACCGCCTGAAAATATGTCGGCTTTGGAGTCATAATACTGTAACGTTCGTGGGTTTCAAAATTTGTTATTTAAACAGAAACTAATATTATTAATAACTAATAATTAATAATTATTATAACTTATCACTACTGTAAACAAACACAATTATTTATATAGACAAGCCGAGCGATATTTTTTTATGACGATATATTTATGTTCAGACCGAGCGATATAATTATGTTCATCTGTTCTTCATAGTAGCTTCGGAGTCAACTGACTGGCTTCAGATGACTCGTCCTTTTATGTATCGCTTCACTTGTTTCTAGAAGCTTCGGGAGTTTTCTCTATTGAGGCTTGAGTCGACCAGTTCAAACAGGTGGTGCTGCGCCTATTCAACTTAAGCCGACAAGTTTCAACTTGTTGGTGCCGTGTCCATTACAATACGCATACAACATTTGACTTTCCCCAACTTAGAAAATAAAAGATAAAAAGCGTCGATAGCCGACAATAATAAAAAGAAAATAAATGTACAATTTTTTTTCAACTGTTATATCACCTCTCATTAGCATTCTAATATTGCTGCTGTAGAGTTTGTAAATTAACGAATATTTGATTAAATTCTATTTCCGTTAAAAATAATTGTGTTCGCTACAAAAAGACTTCTCGCGGGAAGACGTCATGCACGTATTCGCGCAAATAAAACAAGAATATTCTCCCGCACTTAGTATGTAAATGCTATTGAAGACCATTTTAGAGAACGTAAATAATTGTAATTCAGAGCTTTGACAAACGGCCACATATAGGTGTGAGTGATTCGAGGGTCTCTATAAACAGGTAGTTCCTTGCAATTGTTTTTTGACTGACTGTCAGCAATTTTGATAATGCAAGTAAAACATTCGGTCAATGAAACAAGAGGAATTTCGGCCCTATATACTTCACGATAGACGTAACAAGAACAATTTACCTAAAAAAAATACTTTAATTTATAAATAAATGACTATAGATAACCAAAACCACTAATTTTTATGTATTAATATCACGGTCCCACAAAAATAAAAGGAGCAGGCCGCCCCTAGATTAAAATTGCAAGGAAAATCGGGGAAAAATCATGTCAACGTGATTTCTATTTTAATATGAGCTCAAAAATCTGCAACACTAAAGCTTGATGATATATGCTCTATTAGCCCCGATTTTATTCAATGACACCCCCACGAGGGAGGGTGGAAAATACCCCTAGTGCATGGCGCACCTTGGGCTTACAAAGTATTAGTTTCTTGTGAAACACGGAGTAACTGTATTAGTCTTGATGCGATGGTCAAAAACTACTCCCACACAATGGAGGAAACCACACCTAAATTTAAATTTGAGAGAGTACAAGATAATAAGAGAAGAGAATAAAAAATTTTGTCATCGTAATTTCTATTTGAATTGATGCTAAAATTGGCTAAATATATGCAGCACTGCAGTTTGAAGTGAATACTTGCATTGCACCAAAGTCATTCATTGACATCCCCATGAGAGGGTGAAAATTACTTATAACACGAAATTCAAAAAATAGTTGAAGTACATTTTAGGCTATTTGTGGAGTCATTTTTATCTTGTTGAGGGTTTTTTTATTAGCGCTAAGGGTTGATTTGGGGATGGACGATTTATTTTTACTTTGGATTTGGATTTAGCGTCGAAAATTACTTAGTGGTATAGTTGTCTTGATAGAGGTTCGAAAAAGAAATATACATATTTTTTTTGTGGGGCTGTGCATTTAATTATAGAGAAAAACTGTTTATCATCTCCGTAGATTTAATAGATAAGAAGATACGAGTATATCTTTTTGAGAACCCGTATTTTTCAGACAATATGAAACTTTGTATAGAATAGAATGTAAATACACAGACTTTGTCGTTTTAAATGATGCACAAAGAAGTAAATATGAACAGCATTTTTGAAAAACCACAAAAATAAAATGAAGTGTTATTATATAAAGACAGAGTGACAAACTCCTTTACGAATGTGAAAATTGCTTGCAACACCAGCCCTATCTCATTTTCCTTTATGTTAGAATTTTCCTCAGGGTATAAAATTTTATATCAGTACTTCTTAAAATGCGACGATTCCAATTTTTGTAAAAGAAAAATCTTTTTATGCACGTAGAGGAAGACTTCTAAAATTTATTTTAAGATAATTCTTATATACGTGCAAAAAAAAACATTTTATATGCAGTTTTTAGCGGAAAATGGAAACAGCATTTAATATTAATAATCACATAGGTACTTTCCTTGCCTGTTATTTTAGAGAAATTCGATGAAAATACAAGTTAATTTAATTCTTCATACTAATAAGTAAACGGATCAACACATTTTAATTTCGTTAATGACAGTTAAAATTTTATTTGACAGTGTTCAGTGAAAGTTGTTAAATCTTTATATATTTGTTTGGATTCGCTACACACGATATTGTGGTGTGTGAGACGGAGCAGCAATTGAGAAGAACGATAGTGATTGATTTTAATGTACTAGGATTGGTTTAAATCTGTTGCTGGATGTAAAGTATTAGTGTTACACAATTGATTAAGATACTGATTGAAAACTGCAAGTGAATGAGTTTGGGTATTTTGATAGAATGTTGTAAAGGAATGGGCGTATTACTCAGGAGATTAAAAGGAGTATATCTGTATAGGTATTCGGTGTTTTAGGTGCCTGTGTTTGAAACGAAAATATGTTTGAAGAGACACATTATGGGGTGTTAGTGTAGTAAAGAAACATGAAAAGCGTATATCGGTCGACAAACCGATATGCAGTGCTGAGAGATGAGCTTTCAAAGCTACTAGTGCCACCTGTACCTACATTCTGGGTTCAAAATAGTCTCACAAAAATTTAATTTGTAATAATACATTTTAATTATTTTATACAGTGTGGTTTCGTTACATAGGTTTAAGCTATGAATAAAGTTTGAAAGTAATATGACCTTTAAGTATTTTGTTATGAAGAACACCAATGGGCCCAAAAACCAATTTAAATTTTTTTTTATGAAACTTTATTAGATTCTATAACGATCAGTGAAAACCCGATGTAAAAATTACATATATTACCAGAGATATGATTTTTTAAAGTTTGTGTGACGTCATTGGTACTGCTCGAGTGGCACTAAAACAACGATTTTTCATTATAGCAGTTATATATTTTTTAATGTAAAAATAATATTTTATATTATAAGTCTTAATTTACAACAATTAAACTTAATATAAATAAAGATATAATTCCTTTGGCAACTTTAGAGTATTTTACTTGATATTCGAGTAAATAACATACGAAAGTTTAAGAACAGTGGCGCTAGTAGTAAGGTAACATAACCTCAACAAACAATATTATTCAATAATTTTTCAACACAGCACAATAAAACAGTGAAATTATAAAGCAAGTATTAGAAACCCAACAAATATAATCTTAAATACGAGTACCAACAAACAAAACAAATAAAATCAAAATATGTTCAATTCGTTGTATCGCTTTACTGCAGATTATTTAAAAGAAAAAAATACTTTACTACTAATTATTCTGTAAGGCTTACACGATTTTGATATAAATTTGTCATATTTCGTTTATGGTTTATCAAGTAATGCCGAATTCATGCAGCCATTTTCATTTTCATTTAATTTAATTTTAAATTTTAATTTAATTCTAATTTATATTTTTTAAATGTATCATTCATGGTACACTTCAATATTAAATTAAATGAAAATGAATGCACGTCATGTGTCATTTGTCACATTGAAGAGCTTCTTTATTTTTGAATAAAATTTCTATTTGTCGGACAGAAAATTGTATTTTCTCATGTCTGTTCAGTTCTACTTGAGTCGAATCATCAAAATTATTCATATTTAAGCAAAGAATTTTAATTCTCAATGATTTAAAACATAACCATTTCAATCACAAACGTCAAAATTTATCATTTTCATTTAAAAGATAAAAGTTGGTTATCTTATAAATTAAATTAAATGAAAATGAAAATGGGAACATAAATTAAATGATTGCATGAATGCTTACATTTGATAATACGTATTTATTTTTTAAATTAAAATAAATTTAAATTAAATGAAAATGAAAATGGCTGCATGAATTCGGCATAAATAAAAAGCAAAATTTACTGATAAATTGTAATTTTGCATTTATTTCCACGTTAAACGGCTATGTTGCACGTTCCCACTGACACCTTGTGTAGCGTATTACTTAAAATAAAATTACCATTCTCAAAATAACTCTAAAAATCCGAGAAAAATTGGTCGATATCATAAATAATACATAAGGAGAAAAGAAAAATCGTGTTTTCTGTTAAAGGACACAAGTCATTGAAAGTCAAGAGCGGCTGACAGTTACACAGAGGGATGCTTTAGTTTAGTTTGTCCATCACGAATCGCGTATCTTCCAATAAGCCTAGAGGACTTCTTCAGGAAGTGGCGCACAAATCTATTTACTTTTAGGCCTCTGGCTTCTCTACCTCTGTGTGCTTTTTCTTTCCTTCTTTGCGGTTATTATGATGGCTGTTTCTCAATTTGGTTTACTTTGTGTTGTGAAGAAATCGTGAATTTGTAATTGATATCAGTGCGGCACGTGTTTTTAAGTGGTTTATTCATTAAATATAAATAGAACGTATTTGGAGATTGACTTTTCGTTTTCTTTATTTTGAAGTTATTAGTTGTCAGTCAATACATCCAATTATCTAAGGAAAAATTTGAAAGGAAATGGAACTAAATGAAATAATGAATAAAGGATGGGTATAGAAATACGCAACATAGCTATTTACATTTCTGAATATTTTAGAAATAAAATCTTTAAATAATAGTCACATTTTGGAATTAGGTAACATTTTTTTTTATTTAGCTACTGTACTAACTATATAAATTAGATTATAATTTGTATTTTTATAATGACTACCCAACGGATGACTACGTTGTTAGTGTCAAATAATACTTTTTTTTTAAAAGAAGTAGGATTTTTAAGGCTCTGAAATATTGAACAATAATTATATTATGATTTAAAAATTTTAAATTAAATTAGAAGTAGTAGTATATAAGGTAAGAAGAAAAATCGATTGCGAGATTTTCGTGGAAATATATGATTTAACCATTTTACGGATGATGGTTGTGTGGATAGACGAATTGATACGTACCCGTATGTCACGCAGAAGTACAAGTAGAAGCGTGAAACTTCATAATTATGTTTTTATTGAGTTCAGTTGGTAAGAATTTCAGAACCCGAATTGGAAGTTTACGTGACACGTCAAGCAATAAATTAAAATCATTGAGAATATAAAATGAGTTACGAATAAACGAATCAAATAAAAATGGTTGTAATAATATTTAAATACAATATGTAAATTGTAATCTTCCCATATCTTGTTTTGGATTTGATAAAAATTAAATTAGCTGATTAATAATGTATTTGGAAAATAACGTAATAAATACTGTTGAAGCCCTACTGACTTTAGTATCAAATTTAAAGTTTCAGGGAGTAAAATGATACTCTAATGTCAAAAATTAATTTTGGACGATCGTTAATTATTTCCCATCCACAAATGCGAATGGAACTCTACCGAAGTTGAAAGCAAATTAAAGATGCAATTTGAAATTGTTTTCGTATTTTGCTTCCGGTATCATGACAATAATTATTTTTCTGATTACAGCGCCATCTATCGCAAATCTGAAAAAAGTTTCATACAAAATCTAGTTTTAGCCGTACTATCCAAATGTACAAAAATAAATGGAATTCCTAGGGGGTGGAAGTGGGGAATCGTGCTTGGAGGCATAAGATATGTTTTTGAACAATATTAAACACGTGTTTTTTTGTTTTTTGATTCGATGTATTTATCGAGATATTTCACTGTCCTGAAACTTTTTGAACATCCAGTATAGAAATCAGTGGAATAAATATACAGGGTGTTCAATTTAAGTGTGCCACCATTGCTATCTCGAGAACTATAAGAGCTACGAGGTCGGTTAAATTAGTAAACAATTTCTATATTATAACACAATAAAAATGAGAGAAACAAGAATTTTTTAGACCAGTGGTTCTCAAAATACAGGATGCAACTTTCTTATTTTAAATGGCAACCTATTTTTTTATTTGCTTATTCGATTCAGTATTTTTTTCTGAATTCAACGATATCAACATGTAATGACCAAATAATACAAAATATTTGAGAAAAATGCAAAATTAAAAATGTATTATTTTTATTTAAATTTGCCTATACAAAGTTTGCCATGGAAGAAAACAAATAAATCAAACAATTATTAATATTAGTTTTTTGAAGTGTACTTCTGTATTGTAACAACAAAATTAATAATTATTCTCATAATTACAGTTTTTGCAATTATTTCTGCATTTAATTTATTGGTTTTCTTCCATGGCAAACTTTGTATGGGCATATTTAAATAAAAATGATACATTTCTAATTTTGCATTTTTCTCAAATATTTTGTATTATTTGGTCATTACATGTTGATATCGTTAAATTCAGAAAAAAATACTGAATCGAATAAGCAAATAAAAAAAATAGGTTGCTATTTAAAATAAGAAAGTTGCACCCCGTATTTTTAGAACCACTGGTTAAAAAAATATTTTTTAAGCTCATTAAAATAGTCTTGTAAAATAGAAATTGTTTGCTAATTTAACCAACCTTGTAGCTCTTATAGTTCTCGAGATAGCAATGGTGGCACACTTAAATTGAACACCCTGTATAAGAGAAACAAACAGGTTGTTACACGGAATATGAACCATAGGCATTTAACATGGAAAAAAAATATTTTCATGCACATCGCTTCCCAAAGACAAAAAGGTTTGAAACAAATGTTGTTGTATGACTTTAAATTTTTCAAGTAATTTAGTAAACAAAATTTATTTACTATTCGTTGTAACTGCAGAAATTAATTATAAAATTCACAGAATTACTTTTGAATAGTGTTCACCATGGAATAAAATAAAATTATGAGCAAATGTATTATGTTTTCCTATCATATATTTTGATACGAATCCTAAAAGAAAAGCAAACACTTAATAAAGTAGTATGGTGTCCACATCATAATTTTTTATCTAATATAAACTTACCTTATGTAAATGAAACAATTTGCTTACAGTATTTTTGCTCGCGGTTACCGGCTTTTAAATCACAACCAGAGTTGTTCGCGGAAAGGATAGTCTCAAGAATAATTTGTATGTTATGAAAATTTGTTTGACTATACAACTCATAGGAAAATGGACCAATCAGATAGCTCAATTTTTCGTAGTTACGCTGTATAATACCGGTTATTTGCGTTCCTAAGTTGTGTTTCGGTAGCAAACAAATGAATCATATGTAATCATATTATCCATGAATATAAACAAAAAATTAATATTTTTGACATAAATAAATAATTTGTATATAAATATAACTGGTTGATTTATTTTATAGTCTTAGTATATACAACTCGAGCTTAAAAAATCATCTAATTATGCAGTTGCGGACTCGATGTGTTTGCCTATAAAACACAACTCCACCTACGGTGTCGTTAATAGGCAACACGTCTTCGGTCTCGCGGTGTTTTTAACAAAATTTTTGAATCCCGAAATTTTCAAAAAATATTCACCTGTAGTGGTATTACCCTTGATTATTTTTGACATTTCTTAAAAGCAATGAAATGCTTCATTGTATGTCACGTGTCTGTGTTTTAACCAATCCTGTTATTATTATACTGAGAATAAAGCTCCAGTGATTATTCCTGGGAATAGAAAGTTATAAAATAAATAAAATAAAATAAATATATCATCACGCCTTTTACCCATTACGGGTGTGGCACTCTGCTTACGCAGATCTCGGTAAGTGATATATTTTTTCGTATGAAGTGCGGTTACCAGCCGTCAAATCATAGCCCCCAAGGATGTTAGTGGAGGAGGAACCACAGGGGTAAATTTAAATTTGTAACTGTCGGCAGTGGGATTCGAACTGAGGATCTCACGATCCACAGTCCGACACGTTACCTCGGAGCTATTTACCCCATTTATCATCAACACAAGTAAAAAATGAGCAAAAAAGATAGAATTAGTTGCGTGCCTGATGATGCTGTAAAAAAATCAAATTAAATATAACTCGAGAGTTCGATAAATTAGAAAATAACTTGTTCCCATTTAGCAATAGCCTCTTAAGCCCTACGCACTTTCGTTGCTATTGCCTGGCATCAAGTTTTTAAAAGATCTGTCAAATCATTTTCAATTTATTCTCATTCTCTCGTTATATTATTATACTGAAAATTTGTCGTCTGTAACTTTGAGTAACATTTGTTTTAAATTTTATTGTAAACATGCTTACTTCATATATTTTTGTTTATTTTGTGTACAGACTGTTCTAGTTATTGTGGTTTATGGTACTTAGGGTAATTTATTTACAGAAACATTGTTAGTTTATTAAGTAAGCATAGTATGAGGTTATATTTTAAGTCTAATTGCTGTCCATGTAACATGTGTTACTAGTTTAGAAACTTGCTTACTCTGTTTCCTTCATGTTAATTTAATTTAAAATTGAGCACTGCTTTCAAACTTAATTACATAGTCCCTCATAACATTACATAATGCGGCCTAAATTGTTTAAACTAGAATTAGCTACAATAGGAATAATAAACTAGATCCAAGAACACCAATACGATATTATGTAGATCAATACTAAATCTGCAACTACCAAGAACATGTATACGAGTATATTTGTGCAGTGTTCAAGACAATAATTTCGGGCACTATATTTTATAAAATAAAAATCTGGTGTGGGCCCCACACTAATTTCTTATACAAATAAAACTAATTGAACACGTATGACATCCCTTGCGTATGATTTATTTTGACAATTATTTAGCATATAGATGTTAACTATTTAATTTTTTATTATCATTGTAACTATGAATTTATTTTAAATTAGAAATCAATTAATATGTATTCTTCAAAACTTTCTAACTAATAATACAAATATTACTTTTATAAAATTTCACAAGACACATATTTTTGACACTTCACAATTATTTGATACGATTGACACATAGATATTAAAAATGTTTTAGTTTTTGTTCACATTGTATCTAAGATTATTGAAATATATTTTTAAATATATAATTTTGTTTTTCTCAAAATTAGAAGCATGTACAAGAAAAGTGTAAATAACAATTTATACTCCAAAAATTTTTTCTAACATCTTTCATTTGAAACTTTTTCTCACAGCTGATTCTATTTTTGAGAAAAATGGATTTTATTGTTTTGTGTGTCCAGTAAACTTCCTCTTCCGGTTTTTCAATTTCATTAAAAATCAACTCAGCTCTTCATTTTTTCATGTAACTTATGAATTCCAAGTTTCGTTAACATATCTTGTCTCGTTCATGATATATTGCGCACACGGACATCCATCCATCCATCATTGAAAAATTGGTCTTAACGGATTCAGTGGACATCAAAATATGTATTTCCGCAAAAATCTCGTCAGCGATTTTTTTCGTGATTCCAATACTTACTTATACTTTGTATAAGAAAGTAGAAAGCAAATAAAAATCCAGTACTTAAATTTGTTTTTGTACCGGTTTCTTTATTACTCTCTTACGTAATACAAAGTTATAAGAAATGATAAAAATCCTGAAAGAAATCGAAGACAAGATGTTCGCAGACATACATGTGTCATGTGTTGAAGTCCCCTAAATCCGTCTGCAAATGGATGGATGGATGTGTGCTCGAATGTTCAATAAGTCACGAACGAGAAACTATAGAGCAACGAGATTTCATAATTACAATTTTCATGACAAGGCAGAGAATTGAGTTAAGTTTGGTTATGATTACAGAACCGAAAGAGAAAGTTTATTGGACATACGAAATAATAAATTATAATATAAAATACTCATGAAAATGAAGTTTGCATCACAAGCGAACGCAAGTGTTTTATATCATTTGAAAGAGTAAGCCATTACATGCGAGTAGAATATACTCTATCCACAACATTTCTGCTTCAGAAGATTTGTTTTGAAATATAAGAAACCTATCTAGAATTTTTGCTCTGACAAATACAAAAATTGTTTGTTTATCAACATAGATAAATGTGCAGGTACTTTTGTTGTATGAACCATCACTAGGCTAGGTATTATAACAAAATTTTAATTTGATATAACGAAAGGATAATATTAATACATCGAAATATCACTATTATTCAATTAGCAACAGTAACTAATCTCATTAATTGATAAAAAAAAGGTTGCATTATCTGTATATTATTTGATAGTTGAGAATAAAAATTATTATTTCCTATTTTACTTTTGTTTTTCCTTCCATTTAGTATCAAATTAAAGGTTTTAGAGAATTACTTGAATACTGTAGATAATTCAGGGAAGAGAGTTGAACTAAAATGTTAAAACTTTGAGCAATAGTCAGTTATTCCTACAATAGTTAATGAAAATATCACAGAGGAATAACGTAAATATCAGAAATTACTGTTGATTGTCTTCTTTCTGGCTGTTCGAAGTAAGATATCCCATACGCCTTAGGAGTGTTCTTCGGAATTTCACAGTTGAAACTTATCTCGTGGGCGCCAAATAACTTGCTACGTACTTGAAGGTTCGCCCACACTGAATGCTAATTCCAAACACCGATTTTTATGTTGAAAAGTTAAAGTTCGCAAAATTACGATAAATCGTGCATTCACTGAAAGGCGCATTACCTAAATACTGAAAATGCATTAACTTGAAATCAATGAGATTCCGAAAAACACATTTAAATCGTAAGAGATACCTAACTTTGAGCGAAAATAATTTAACCGTAACAAAATAAATATTAGGGGCAAATAGCTTTGTTCACTTGACAAAACTTAAATTTAATATAATACTATTATAATCAGGAACTACTTCTAATTAAAGAAATTTGATTCATAGAGAATTTATTTTATTTGTTATTAACTAATTGTTGTATTTATTGCTGAAAAATAATGCTATGATTCAAAATTTAAACATTTTCGAGAAATTGAATATTTGCTGCTTTTGAAAATAATGTATACAAAACTTAAAAGTAGAAGGAAAATGTTTTAAATAAAATAATCGATTACATCTCATTTTACTCAATATTTCGAATATTGAATCAGCTGCAAAAAAATTCAAGTTTTACTTTTTATCATGAATAAGGAATTGAATTGCCGAGGCCCGCAGGACCGAGTGAAATAAACCATGTATGTAATAAAAAGGAACTTCATTGGCGCGGTAGATATTAAATATTAATGAAATCTAAAATTAGAAAAAACTTTTGAAAATATTTTTTTTAAATTGACTATTTATTAGATTTTTATTACCTTCTTTAATTTACCTATCAACTTCTTTTTCTATTACAAACTTAAATTTTTAAAAATAAATTCTTAATTGAATTTTATTATATTCTTTATAAATTGTGTATTTAATATTAATTAGAAATTAAAAAACATTTTTCGGCTTTAGCACCACTGGACACTGGATGTTTGTGCTTCCCCGACATGTGAATTTGACTGAGATTACGTGAACGAAGCGAACTCGCTGTCATTCATAGTTTCTTTGAACTGCTCGGTGCTTGCGTATCAATAGTTATATAAAAATGAAACACGTGTACATTAAAGGACAAACTTGAATAAACATATTTTTATTTTTTCTGCATTTTATGATATAGGTACCTATTTACTTTTTTACGTATAGTATATTTTACTTCATGTATTTATATATGTTAATAAATCATTAATTTTGTATGTGGTGTTTTAATATTAATTCTCATTTGAAACAGAAAATATACTTTTCGCGCCGCCGTCCGTCATTTATACAATTACATAACTCTAAATCGGTCGGAAATCATGTTTTTGTCGTACTAGTTCGACAAAAATTGCTAACTTTTTATGGTTATATATTAGCATCACTTCACTAATTTTAGCTAACTTCTGACGCTAGAAATGTCAAAGTATTACATTGACAAAAATATTATGGCAATATATCTACAATTGAGTATTTACAATACAAGAAAACAGAATATTTATGGATTTTAAACATATTTGTAAGTAATTATAATTGAATTTGCAGTGTAAAATCCAAATAAAAATATGTAGATATTTTTGGTTATGATACTGGAAAATTAACATAATTGACATTCAAACATTGTGAAGTTAGCAATATAAAAAAATTCCCTGTCATTAAGAAAATGAGTAATAAATTAAATTTATTTATTAAATTTACATAAATGTTGGCGCGAAAAATCTTGTGTATCCCTCGGTTGGAAACTATTTTGCGAGTGCTCGTATTTGGAGGACTCGCCTACGGCTCGTCCTATCAAAATAAACTCGCACTCTCAAAATAGCAGTTTCCAACCTTGTTATACAAATAACTATATCGAATTTACATATCGAGACGTTTCGCTTTTCCCGTCTCGTCTCGACCCATTCTCGACAACTTTTATCTCGTCTAATCTGGTCTAGAAAATCGAGACAAAAGTTTGTCGAGACGAGACGAGACACGTAATTTGTCTCGTCTCGCTGCAATACTATTGAAAATGCTTCTTTTTCTCTACTCCATTATGACATTTCTGGCCAATATCTCGAGAACTAATAAATATATTTACGTTGAACTATTTGTTAACATATATTATGTGTTTTAATTGATTACCGTCAGTATTAGCATAACTCAATATGTACCACGTGGAGGTTGTCGATCAAATTTCGAAAATCATGATGCCCTGAAAAGGGCGGTATATTGGAAAAAAAATATGTAATAAAAATGTTTCCTACAAAAGTTATGCATTTTTTCCCGTAGAATGCGAATTGGAAGTAAAATATATTCCATTTCAAAATTCAAAGCTAATTTTCATTTGACCTTGAGAATTGATTTCAAGGACAAATTCAAGATCATCATAATTTGACCCCCTCAAAACTTAGCAACTTTTGTTTGAAACATTTTGTACAATCTTGCTTAAGGGTGCGTTTTGAAAGTAAACCCTTACAGTGCAGTGACAATTTTTGGAAGTAAAATCAAATTTACTACTAACGAATTTTAGATGGCAGCACTATTTATGTAGCATTTAGTAGTAAACTTCTAGTAGAAAGTTTAAAATATATAGTAGGTATTTACTCGTTACTTTTTTGTATTTGCACTACGAGAATTTGCAACGCACACCGTTCATAGAAGTTAGGCGAATATCGAATCTTTGCTCATTTCAGAAGCGTGTGTCCATAAATTTATCCAATCACAGCGCCGAAAATTTATGCGGGAAGAAACTGACCTATTTCTAGTTTATGTGAACCTTTTTTTATATCCAGCTACTATGGTATATTTTTCAACCAAATTTTGTATACGTAATATTTTAATAATATCTAGTATAAGAGCTATTTTTAAATAAATGCTTTGCTCAAATGCACATGATTAAAAAAATTTTAAAATTAATATAGTTCAATTTAAAATAAGAATTTTACACTACTACATCTTAAAAATATGATTAAAAAAAATTTGTACGTATTATTATATTGCGAATGTAAGTGGAACAAAAATTATCCTTTTTACTGACTGTGCAACCCGCTATACTGTCGAACGCACCCTTAATTCTTTGATAATATTGAAAATGAACATCCTGTACCTTTTCAGTGATTTCGTGCATATTTATGACGTATTTTTCTGTCCATAAAATATCCTTACTCATTACGTTAATATTGGTAATAAATCTCTGTTAAACTAGACACTAACAGTAATTATCTACTTTTATTATAGTAATTAAAAGAATTTCCTTTATACCGGTATTAAGTCTATAACATTATAGTGTGCCATTTACGTTGATTACCTATGTAATATGTTAGGTAAGTTACAGTTACGGCGTCAAAGATTATATCGATCGGAAGGAATATCCGACTTAAGCTTAAGCTTATTAGTTATTACCTACCTAACTTTGCTTTTTGTTCGCGCCTGAAACGTTTCCACTAAAGTTTCATGCGCAATTGAAATTAGAGTTTGGTTTTAGTTTAACGAACGTTTTATGTTTTACATTCATGTTTTAACAGCATTCAAAATTTACAGATAATTTGCTAACGAAACTGTTAAACCGAGAATGAGTAGGCAATCATTCTTACCTAACCTATTACCTAAGTACATAGTTTTAGAATCGCTGGTATTGATTAAACTTTAATAACATATAAACATAATCGTTAAACTTAATTAATTTTTCGTGTATAATAGATATAAATATAGTTCTCTGCTTGTTACATTTGAATAATTTTTCTTTACATAAATATATGAATGTAAAATTATTTGTTGGCGCAAAATATAGTTATTTAAAAAAAGTTATAGGTAGACAAACCGATAATAATCACCCCTTTCAGTTTATGTTCATGTACTAGCGATCATCAAACTGAAACATACGTAAAAGTCAGTTAAACTTATAGACGATTACGTTTCTTCACTTGCAAATAATACACTCATGTAAATTGCAATCAGAACTAATTATATATTGTAAGTTCTTTTTTATGTTTCTTAGTTTTGTAGATTATTTGGAGCATATAGTATATAATATTGCAAATTAACTTCGTTATAAACAAACACACTTCCGCTTTAAAAGTTATTTGTTGTTTCTAACTTGAGAAACTACTGGAAATACGAAGCACGTTTACAGATTACAAGAAATTGTGTACGATCATCTGTCTTTATTTAACACTAATTGCAAAAAACACATATTAAGTTGATGTGACAAGGATACGGGTACGATAAAGGAAACATTTACTTGATTATGTAGACATTAATTTAAAAGATTGCGAATTGTATGGAAGTTACTAACCTATTACTTTGATTACAACTTTTTGTCTGGAACATCATTATCAGAACAGCTTAATATTATAGTTGATACCCCAAGAAAAGTATACTGTAGGTATGAGATTAATATAGTAATCTAGTTTATCTTCTTCGCGTGTTTTGTCGTTTTATTAGAAAAAATGAGAACCAACTTTGAAGAAGAGTTTTATTTGAATTCTTTCGTCATGTTTGATTTTAGCATAATTTTTATGATTATTAGTTTGTTTAAATGGTAAATGTCCATGATTACTGAGAAATAATTTAAACAAGTCAATAATCATTTAAACTATGCCAAATGTCATTTGTCAAACCAAACAATACGACTGTTTGTATGTTTTGCTTACCATGACGCTTTAGAAACAGCTAAAAATTATACATTTTATTCTACATCTATCTCATAACAAAAATAAAAGAAATAAATAAAAATAAATTAATTAATTTATTCTTATTTGGAGAAGTTTTTGATTCTGAACATGTATTGACACTTTTGTACTATAATTCATAGGGAACGAACTATCGCCTAATGAAAATTTTAACATTGTATAAAAAAGTAGACACCTACCACCAGATTTGCAAAAATGATTAGCGCTTGCTCAATTTTTTTTCGTCATTTATAACTTCGTTTGTCACCTTTTACGCTAATCAACCTTAAATACAACCTGAGTTAAAAAAAATGTTCTGAGAATGGAAAATGAAGTTACGAATAATAATAAAAATGGAGCTAGCGCTATCTACTTACCAGTGAATAAATTGTTTATATATAGTTGTTGTTCAATAAGTATTTGAATAAAATTGGACATAACATAATTGGTCGCGTAAAAATTGCAATTTTATAACATATAATTATAAGTGAAAACTTGTTATTAAGCATGTTATATTGTATTTTCCATTGTATTTATAATATGAATTATACATAAAATGATTACATTGCACAAATTTAATTCATTATTGTTAAAACTGTCGGGGATAATAATAATTAGCTATGCCATTTTTTGGAATATTCTTAGGCGTATTTATTGAAATGTTTAAGCGTTGTTTTATTTTAGTCTAGATTTAATTGATTAATTTAACTTCTCGGTAAAATATTGGTACCTTAAATAACGTCGTCAATCAAATTTGCTAGGTTTAGACGAGACATTTTACGAGCTAGCAATCACAGAAATGATATCTGAACTAAATGATTTGAGGTTACTATACAAAAGAACAGGAACGAAAATGTAATTGAACACAATCAATTTCATATTTTTGTAGTTTTAAAATATCACCGAGCTTTTCCTCTATTTCTTGATATGGTACTCTGCTTGCTTTGCTTAGAGCAGATCACATTGTACAATATATTTCTTACTCATAAAGTGCGGTTACTAGCCATTAAAACACGCCATCCAATGGTATTAGCAAATGAGGAGCCACGAAAGTAATTTTATCCAACACCTCTCAATAAATGCTCTATAACTATGGCGATTTTAAACAAGCAAAGTAACAGATTATCCACTAGTGGGTATAATTTTGAGGAAAGCCACTAGTGAGTATTTTTTTATTTATAACAATAATAATAACACAAAGCACCTTGGTAACTACTTCGATTGACATTTTAATTTAAAAATTTAAAGCATATATCACTGTCAAATAATATTTCTTTAATAAATTTTTCATTTATTAAGAGGTGTTGGATAAAACGTTATACTTCACACGTGGGCAAAGTGGAATTACCTACTTGTAAAGTAAATAACTATTAAGTGATCATTTTCGAAGTTTGTTTTCGTAACCAGGATCCATAGATCTGAGATGCATTACTATTCATTTAATTGTGGGTTATTTTTAAGTATGTATAAACTTGATGTAGAATATTATTTATACTTATATTAATATTCTAAATTTAGCATATTTTACATATATAGCATGATATAAAATTTAGTGTGGGAACCACAGAACTTCTTTATACGACTTGTTTAACACAACCTAAATTATGGCCTGCCGCCAAAAGCGAGGTATATTAGGGATCGTGAAAAAATTTTGGAATGGAAAGTATGTTTTTGTACCCTTAGAAATCATTTTTATTACTTTCATAAGGATGTCTGTATGTGTGGGCGCGTTCGTATAGATGGATGTATATGCAGAATTTCGTTCAGATGCATTTTCTCAAGCACTACTGAACAGAAAATCATAGACAAACTTTAATCACAGTACTCATTTTGAATGGAACACATCTGAAGTTAAGGGCGTGTTTGAGAACATAACTTGTCGTAACAACCGCAGTAGGTACTTAAATGACTTATTTTATCTCTTCCAGCAAAACCATGTAGTGAACCAAAATGTATTTTGAACTACTAGCGCTGTCAGCGGCAAACATTGAACTCAGATAACATTGCGCTTATCAGGAAACGAAACTTCATAATTTTTGAACAAACTACACAATTTTCAGTTACAATTCATGTACAAAATTTTAGATTATATTATCCTGATTGTCGTAAGCTTAAATTTTATCTTTATATACGAGTATATTAAATATATTCGTTATAAAACTACTTACAAATTTCGCATTTTTCTACTTAATATTTTTCACTTCCACGTTGAACGTATAAAGTAGCCTATTTAATTTATTTTATGATCATTCGAGTCAGACCGTCACTTGTTAGTATTTTTCCGTTCAGCAAAATGTGATAAATTCACGAAATTTCATCTAAATAGGAGGTGATGTAGCAAAAAGGTTAACCATCATGTTTTCATAGTTCCTAAACTTCTTATCATTCTGTATAAGAAAATAAAAACATGTAATCCAGCACTGAAATGTGCTACAGAATTGGGCAATATGACGGGTACCTTCTAAAATTAATGTTTCATTATGGTATAGTGGTGAGCATATCACGGTAAACTGATGAACAGAAACCTGCCATCCTGCCAATGAATTAAGCCAAGAGCAGTAGCTATCCATGTTCACATAACTTGGCGTGCAGCATGCGGATATTGCACGTGCACGAAGCGACAACCGACAAGGAACAAGAAGAGAACTTGCGGCAAAACTACTGCGCAGCTTAATGTCAATACCGGTGCACCGCACCGGCCAAGCACAATATTGTACCGGTAATACAGCTATTATAAGCGAAAGCAATCGACAAATAACGGTAATCCACTAATTGTATCCGCAGTACAGACCTTTGAAATTTTCTCTGAGACGCTGGTGTGAGGATTGTGCAATTATCTTAATTTCGAATGAATTGGTTGCTGTTTCTTGTTTGTCTTCCGTTATCTTGCTAAATATTAAAATATCGGAAAAAATGCAAATTGTATAATTGTAACTGCTTTTTTATTAAAATTTGTGCTAATTTCTGTCTTTGCAAATAAAGCATAAATAAGCTTAAATTATTTTCTTGCTTTACAGGAAATTGTGTACTGCATATATTGGAAACTAAATAAAATATTTTTTTTCTAAATGACTTGATCACATCTACAACTATAATACAAGCTGAGTATTTTTATTGCTTCATCCTTAGGATTTCAAAAACCATTAGAGATGTAAAATCGGTTAATTTATTAAAGTACAGTGCTTTATGGTGCGGTGATTTTACTGGTATTCTTTCACAAAAAAGAGATGATGGAAACAAAATGTAAACTGACAATTTTTCTCAAATATTTTTATTATTATTATAAAGATAATAAGTGGTCTAACTGCTATTGGTCATATGCCGTTTAATGAGTAGATGTTTGTGAATTTATTTTTCGATGAGACTTATTTATTTTTTATATTGAAAATCAATCCAACAGGATGCGAAATCCTAATTATAGGACGATTAGAACAAGTTTGAATGTACGAAGTAATAATATGCATTAGGCAACAAAAACAATTATCAATAATATCAATGTACAAACAAAATTTAACACAAACAGTTCAAATTAGATCAAGTAATTAATATAACAAGTAATACACAGTTATAATAACAACGAAAAATAATTAAAACAGAATATATTTATAAGTAATTAAATAATAGTTTCTTACTACTATTCTTACTACCACTTTCTTTTGTTTGAAAAGTTTTAGAAATGACGAAATGAGATATTTCAAGTAATAGATAATTTTACAATTTCGTTATACCAATTGAATCTCCTTCGTAAAATGACAATATATTGCTTATTTAACCGTTAATGTTACAATATTGAAATTCCAATGGTAGAACCTGTGGCATATACATATGAAAATTTACATACGAATCAGTGCAAAATTTTTAATCTTATGCCACTTCAGTTTGAACATTCGACTGCACATAGTCTTAGCTAAAAGAGCAGCAGCATAACTGTACTCCACTGAGTGTTCTCAAATTGCAAAGCCGTTCGTTCACAGATTAGTTTAGTTTCTCCCGATATTAAACCTTACGAGTATACGCCTCTTGGAATTTAACGAAAGATAAGATTTTACGGAAAGCGGAGTTTGAGTATAAATTTTATGAAATAAAACTGACAGAACTCAGAGAGGATGCGTATTTCTTGTCAGTGTGCCCGAAATATTGCGAAAGCAATCTTGTACGATGGAATCTGGTGAGGTTTAGGGTATTGTGTATTGAAATATGAATATCAATGAAGTATAAAAATTTATCTTTCCACAAAAACATTTTTCACAAATAAAATTTATATTCTGAAAAGGACGCAGGTATTAAATTTCCTAAATGATATTTTTCTATGAATAAATTTATAGTAAATTGGAATTTATCCATAATATCATTTATCATGAATATCATCAGTCATTATGAGAAGGTTTTATGGGTTTATGGTACAATATAAATATAAACCAAATCAAGATTAAAGAATTGATAGAGCGAAGTAAATAAAAATATTATTTGGTAAAAATGTTACAATATAAATATACACACAGATTTATTATAATATTATACAATTTCTGCTTTTCTACATCAAATAATAATACAACATTGTAACAAAGAAGAAGCAGGCACTATAGCCCCAATTTTCGTTAATGTTTTACTGATGGTTTGACAAAAAGTATAAACTCATATCAAGTATAAAGATCTAACTCTAAATTTAATTTCAAACATATCGATCACAATAGTATGAACAATAATTTTGACTGACTCAATTCTTTACTGTTCAAACATGCTAATTTATATTAGACTATTTAAAAAAAAGCTTCAAATGATTATTTTTTTAAATCAAGGTTTCGAATCGGAATGGGAGCAGTTAGGCGCTGCTGTTCCTTCAGCCTTTAACCCCTCCATTCTGTTTTTAAATACGAAATTTTTGACAATTGTCATTTTAACCTAAAATAATGACGAAGTGCTGTGTGCCAAGGTGCTTGAATAAAACAGGAGGACATAGATTTCCTCTGAAAGAAGAAATGAAAAAGGCATGGCTAGGTGCCATAGGCCGAAAAAAATTATTAATAACGAAAACATTTTTTCCTTGTAGAGGCATTGCGATTCTGTAATTCTTTTTTTATATTGGATAATTTCCACAGAAAAATATGAAAAATGAGAAAATTAATGTCTTTGGCTTTTTATGTGGAAAAAGTTACTTACCAGTCATTTTGATTTTACTCTTTTGTCAGGTTATATTTGAATTTGACAAAACGAATGAATATTTATTTATCGAACTGTCAATATTATTTCATTAGCAACAATATCAAAGGTCATTAAATGATGAACAACGGTTGAATTATGGGTATATTATATGTCAGTTGTGGATAAAAAGTGTAAACTTATTTGTAACAGTATCTACACTGTAAAGTTCACAAAAAGCTTGATTTTTGCTGCCATCTGGAAAAAGTTTTGTCTAACTGCTCCCATTGAACCGGAAACTTAAAAAATCGGTTTATTTCGATTCGGTACATTTTCAGACGTGCATTAATCAATAGGAGCTGTTCCGAAAACCGAAACCAAAATGATATATTTTCTATATTTCGTATCATTTATTTGACATTTTGGTGAAGAATGTGTACAGAACCACTGGATATATTCAATTAATATACGAAATGTGTTTATTTGCAAACAGCTAATAATAGGTTTTATGACACTTCAATATTTAAAAAATGTTAGATGATGGATATGACCTAAAGAGAGGTAGTAGCGAGCGCGGTGTAGAGAGAATAAATAATGTTAGATGATAGGTATGACTTGAAGAGAGGTGGTGGCGAGCGCAGTGTAGAGAAAGCGTATGCAGAAATTTAGATCGCGCACTTATACTAAGGCACTAGAATATATGAGTATTCTCATCCGCCATTTTGGGTCCATGTGTCATAAATAAAACAAATTATTGGAAACCAGTTACTTTAATTCTTTTCTGTTAAATTTGAAGTTGATATTGATTAATAATTGTGATATATCATTCTCTTAATTATTATATTTCATATCTAACATGTAAGTGTACAGAATACTGTCTAATATATTACTGTATGATTTGTGTAGTTGGATTTTACAGAATTTCAAGAAATATGTTTTCAAATTTGACAGATACAAATTTTAAATGTTTTTTTTTTAAGTAACTGGATTCCAATAACTTGTTTTATTTATGACATCTGGACCCAAAATGGCGGACGAGAATACCTACATTCTTCTAGAGCTCTACTTATACTATACTCATAGACAAAATTATCGAATATTTAATTATGATGAATCAAGGAAAGATGGCTTTAGTACAAAATAAAATTTGCAGTCTTTGATGTTATTAATACGTAGTATTACTCAGAAACTGCAAAGTTTATTTTGTGAACTAAAACCATCTTTAATTTTTCCTTGATTTATCATAATGAAATATTCGATAATTTTGTCCGTGAGTATATAAATGTTTCATTAAAATGATTTGAATTTTCCGTTCAAGCGTCACAAAACCTCAATTTCACCCGTTCAATTGGGAACGCCCTCAGATGGCAGAATATGGCCTATGCCCAATCTAGTGTTACATAGAAATCAGTGATTAATATCACAATTCTAATAATTTTAAAATACATAGTAACCAAATACTGAGATCGGGAAAAAAAAAGTATATACACCACGTAAGAGAAACGTATTTTTCCATCGTCGTATTGCAGCCTCCGCTTCGTTCTTCAATTTTACTCCTCAAGAAAAATCATACCTTTCTTATCCTAGTTGAATAATGTACTATTACTGCACGGATGTGCAGAGTAAAAGTTGTAAGTATATAAATTAGTTTAAATAGTCTAAAAAAGTGGCAATTCAAAAAGGACATTTAATAGATGTCAATCGGGCCTATTCTCTAAAAAATTTGTTCCCGTTATAAGTTGCTCATTGTGACAAAAATGAATAGTTTTTTTATATTTTGACAGCTAATGAAATATTCTCCATTCAAAATGAAGTTTCGATGCGATTTTGTCACCATTAGCAAGTTACTACGTAACAACTTCGTTAAAGAATTAGGCCGATTGTGACTGCCCATCGCAACAATATATACCCTCTTGTTGAAAAGTTCTAAAAGTAAATTATATACATGCATTATTGTTTTTAAGTTCTGCAATATTTATTAAGATTCAACGCTTCGAAACACTACAGAATTCAAAACCAATAATCTTTTCAATTATAACTGTTCTGAAAGCTATTTCAACTTACTGAAAATAAAACTTATTCATTGAATTCTCTTCTTAAATATTAATCGAGATTCGCTTAAAATTAAATAATATTTAGATGTCTCTCATTTTAATTCCAATCTTTTGAAAATGTAAATCTTTGATCGTAATTAAATTTATTACCGGAATAAAATCAAATTTATATTATGGTTCTTGTGCATAAGATAATCATGAAGGTTTCGGTTAAATTGTTTCTGTGATACATTTCCACATCCTGTTTAACTGGAAAAGCATTAATATTTCCACTTTTAAATGGTGGTTTAACTTTTACGCATCATTACGCTTATATCAACATTATAAAATATAATGGCACATAAATAAACATTACATTTTGCTTTGTTGATATAACTGACATTTGACACTGTAAATATATTTTATATTAACTCTGGAATGTCACTGAAAACCTTTAAAAACATCATTAATGTCAGCAAAAAAACTGAAAATCTAATGGTTTCTCCGCAGCGATTAATGTTTAATGTATGCGGTGTGAATGGCACTGACTGGCTCAGGAATATCGATTTCTAACAAAGGACCAAACTAGGACTTCACCAGAAGTCAGTTAGTGCGCAATAAGCATTAACACAAAATGTGTCTTAAATTAAATATACATGCTAGCTAGGTACTGCATAGTAGTTAGAAGTTGTAATTAGTGATTAGTAGAGCCTTTTAATTATATAAATTACGATTACAACTGTTGTAATAATTAATCTGTTTGCTTACATTTACCTTTGGAACAAATATTTACTGTGGGGTAATTATTTGACTCAACTTTTAACTACCTACATCAAAATATACAAAAAAAAAACTATCCCTGTACAAACGAATTCAAAGGGTGATATTTTGTCACATATTTGAAATGTTTATAGTGACGAATATTCAATGTTTGTCTAGCAAATATTATAATATAAAATATTGATCGAACAATTAATACGTGTCGCTGTATACTGGATTACTCGGAGTCCAAATCATTATCAAACAAATTACATATTATTCGAATTATATTACAATAGATATTTGTATAACGTGTTTAAAATATAGTTTTGTCGAATGCTAACAAATATTGCAATAGTAGCGAAGCAAAACTTGTAATCGTTTGAGTTTGACAAAATACTAGAGAAGGGTGAATATCAGTTTTTTCAAATCCGAATATCAAGTTCGAATATTAACTGGATCTCGAATATTTTCATTAAATAAAATATAATTAATAAACTATGATACACAGATTTACATAAACTATAAAAAAAACAAGTATATAGTAAATGAAAGGTTTTATACCTGTGTGTTGAATGTAGCGCTGACTACATGTATTGTGCAATATTCGATGTATTCGAATTTGCTGTTTTGACTTCGAATTTCGAATATTTTCATTATTCGAGGTATTCGAGTATTCGCGGATGGTTTTCGCCCATCTCTACAAAACACCTACGTTCAATATTAGTTATATACATAAACTACTATTTTACATCTATCAATGTGAAATTTTATAATATTTGTGGAATATAAAGCACAACAATAAACCTGGGGAAAATTAAATCTCATTTTAGATATACAAGAACTGTGGGTAGGGATTATAAGGATTTATATAATATGATACGAAAAATTTGGAGAAACATGCAACAAATTTTCCTTACAGAGAAAGGAGATCGTAGGGTTTGTGATAATTACACAGGAAATGGTCTCTTAAATACTGTGTATAAAGTCTTCTAGATCTGCGTTAAAGATAGCATATAAGAAACAGTGGAAGATCAGTTGGGGGAGTATCAAGCAGGATTACAAAAAAATTAGGTCTGCAATATATCATAGCGAGGACTTCCTGCTAGAAGGGCGTATCTTCATATTTACGTTTTTTTGTTAATACGCCCTTATGACAGGAAACCCACGATATAGTTTTATTGAAGTAAACTATAGTTATTAACATATGTTATCCATGTTGATTTTATTTGTGGATTTTAAACTGGCTTATGATTCCATCGGACAGGCTAAATTATGTAGGATACTTGAAAAATTAATACGGCTGATACAACTTATCCAGAGAAACAGCAAAAGGATGGTAACAGTAGATGGTGCTATATACATAATACCTTCACTATCCATATATATATATATATATATATATATATATATATATATATATACATATATATAACTTAAGGCAAAGTGATCCGATGTCACCGATGCTACCCGAAATTAAAGTTCTGTTATGTGTTATTAGAAAGATTTTCAAAAGAAATACGTACTCGTATAATTCTTTTTTGTATGTAACATCAAAACATGTTGTTCATGTTCTTAGTATTTTATTTAATTGAACTTTTAGAACCTTAAGTAAACTAAAATCTATGTTTTCTTCGTTTTATACCAAAAAAACTACTCAGGTCATATGCCGCCTCATGAGTGGATGATAACGAATTTATTGAAAACACAAACGACCATGCTCTTCAGTGGGATTCAAACTCACGACCTTTGGTGTGCTATGCTAGTGACCTAGCCACTACACCACCGAGATCGGTTCTGAGATCTAATATATAATTAGATATTCATTTAAAATAGAATTCGTATATTATTTAAAGAATTCTAATTATAGTACTATAACAATTAGAATATGTATTTGTATATTATATATTCTACGTATTGTTTCATTAAATTTTAATAAATGTTTACCAATCCGTTGTATAAAGCAGTAAGTTTTAGAACAAAGAAACAAAGGGAATTTACATGGACAGAAACATCCAGAGTTGGCGTATGTGAACGACATTGCCATATTGACCAGATCAAAAAAGGAATTGTGCACGGTTTGTAGAAGAATAGAAAATGCAGCGTTTAAGAATAAATGAGTAGAAAACAAAATAATTGAGAATAGTTCCAGGACAAAAATTACAGTCGGGAAAACTAATAATGGATAGTATGTAGATGTAAAAACTTATTAGTTTGAAAAGGTGAATTGTTTCATGCTCGGTTTCGTGTATTTGGGGGTACGCAAACAAAAAACTGGGACTAGATTTTAATAGTATATTGTGGTATATTAACCTTAGAATTTGTAAAACATTAATAAGACGTACCCTCTTATATACATTGATATAATGATGCTTGGTTTTGAATGTTGGATGTGGGTGAAGAAGCATAAACGGCGTATAACTGCTGTAGAAATAAGATATTTGAGAGAAGTTTATGAGTATTAAGACACGTGATCGTGTCCGGAATATATTGGTGTGGTGGTGGGAGTAAGTCTATTGAGGTGGTTTGGCCATTTTCAGCGAATGTCGAAAGAAAGGTTGGTGAAATTTATATATGCGAGTGAGATTGTGGGTGAACGATTCCGTGGGCGTCCGAGGAATCACTGGATAGTTATGATTGATGGTTTGTTGCGCGAACGAATGATTTCGTTTATGAAGAATACACGAGCATGTATGAATGGCACTATGAATGTGGATAAAGCGAAAGTGCCAAAATAGGAATGTTTGGAGAAAATGGATTGTTGGTTGACTGTGTTTCTGCATTCGTACTACCCCAAAGAGTGGTATACATATAGCGTGACGTTATGTATGTATGAATGTATGTATCTCATATAGGTGTGAACTGTGGTTTTCAAAAGAAATTGTAATTTTAAAATTAGAATTGTGGGAAAGAAATATATTTGTATGGTGATTTTTCTATAATAGATATGATTAAAGTGCGGAGACTAAGGCAGTTGGATCACATATAAATTGAAAACAGAAAGGTAAAGAGAATTTGTGGAATTCAGTGTGAACAAACTTAAGTTAAATATATAAAACAAGAAAGCACAAGCTATAAAGAAATTATTATGATGAATAATGCATAAAAAAACCTATGCACATGTAAGGTTTACAGAAATGTATTATTATTATTTAATATATTTATAATTATAAATTTATAATGATTTTCCTTAAAGATTTACTTCATAGCTAAGAAACGGAAAGCTCCTTTTTATAAATAAATAAATAAATATATCATCACGCCTTTTACCCATTACGGGTGTGGCACTCTGCTTACGCAGATCTCGGTAGGTGAGATATTTTATCGTATGAAGTGCGGTTACCAGCCGTCAAATCATAGCCCCCAAGGATGTTAGTGGAGGGGGAACCACAGGGGTAAATTTAAATTTGTAACTGTCGGCAGTGGGATTCGAACTGAGGATCTCACGATCCACAGTCCGACACGTTACCACGGAGCTATTTACCCCTTTTTAATAGCGGAATAATTAAATTCTAACTCCAAACATCATAAAATTGTAGAGTAACTCATAACTATCTCCGATTCCGACTCGCAAATTACTCGTATCCATTCTTAACTTTAATATTCGAGTTTTACCTTTTCACTTAAAATATCAAACCTAATACAATCATTAGGTTTCGTTAGATTAAAGTGTTTAGTCTAATATTACTACTATTGTGTGAAAACTAAAATTGTGTGAAAGCATGATTTATTTTTACAAATAAAATGAAGTGTATACATCGCTTCGCACGTAGCTAGTTTAGCTTAAAGATTTCTGCAGGTAAAACAAAGTAAAGTTCTCTAGTAAGCAAACTGGAAAATCCACACAAATTGAATTCCGCTTTTTTGCAGAGTACAATGTTAAACAAGGCGCCTGTAGCATTTTATAACTTTGTCTGGAACTTTTTATTTCGTGGATTTTGCATAATATAAATTCTTCCACTTTATTACAACTTTAGATGAACCAGAATTGATAGAATTTTTCACTGCATTATACGAAAATTAAATTTCGTATTCATTCCTTCTTGGTATAACAGAACGGAAAAGAACAAATTTAGTTAACACTTTACTGTATATATAGCGGTCCTCAAACTTTTTTTATTTTGTTCAATAATATAATCATAATTATCACGACATTTATTCATTTAGAGTGGGAATATGCTACTTTGTTTTAGCAGATTTTCATCATTTATATATTTTTACCTCACGCCTACCTCTAGGTAAGGCAGGTATTGTTTTTGGTCAAAAAATTGGGTTGTGAGTTTTTTAATGAATAAGCACGTTTTAGGGTCCCCACAATACGATTTTACTATTTTCGCCATGATGTCTGTATGTATGTATGTCTGTATGTATGTATGTATGTATGTATGTATGTATGTATGTGTGTGTGTAGTCTGTTGTAATTTTTTCGTCTCGCATAACTCATCAAATACTATAATACCGAAAAATGCAATTTTGTGAATTTTTGATTCCTATAGTTAAATGAAGAACTGATTAGATTTTGGATGAAATTGGTCAACCGGAAGTAGCAGTTTACTTGAAGCCCTTAACAGTGTTTCGTGAAAAACTCGGTTAAATTTCCTTTTTCAGCAATTTATGTTATTGAAAGTAGTAGAATATTAAATTTTACGTATATTTTTATTACACTAATTTTATTAATTTTCATTAGATTTAAAGATAATAAAATATAAAGAAATTAGATTTCATAAATCTTACATTCCTTGTACACCATGGAATGGAAATGTGACACATGTCATTTTGATTGTGATGCTATTTTCTTAGTGAAATATATGTCAAAAAATTAAATAAATATTCCTACGAACGAAAATTAAATTTCTCAAATATAAATAGAAAATAAACAAATAAGAAAAGGTATGTTTCTGTATCATCAAATACTATTTTGTACCGTTTAAGAGTTGTATTGGGCGGGAGGTTATGTGCTGCCCACATCAGATTTTTACACGTGAATTGGGGTTACTGGCCTTCAAATCGCGGCCCCAAAAATGTTAGTGGAAGGCAACTACACGTGTACAATTTATTATTTTGTGTAAAACTCATTATCATTATAATGGTACAACATAAAAAATCAATAAGTAATTTTATGATAGTTTGCGTTACTCAAGTAATTGGTTTTCTTTCATTTTGACAAATACCACATATTATGAAACGCGGTTTTATATTTAATAAAGATTTAGGTTTTATCTTTAAGTTTGAGTTTGTGTGTTCAAAAGCAAATAAATAAAGAATTGCAAAGTTTTCGCCTTCACTTTGAATTTCGTAAACTTGCAAGATAAAGACAATGTATGGAACAAATAACAAAAGTTTTGTAAGTACAGCAGATTTATGTGTTGTACTTCTATAATATCTTGAAAAATGTACACTGATATTGACATTGTTGAGGTTATTTTTATTTTAAGAGGTATTGTTACAAATTATAGTTTTATTATTTCCATAACGAGAATTCTAATTTTAGTTATAACACTTAATTCATACATTAGTACTTCTGTCTTTATATTTTTATTTCTATAGCATTTTTGAGAGCAAATTTTATAGATGTGTTGGCAAGCATCTTCAAATAAAACAACTTTGTAACAAAAATGAAAAACTTCAGGAAGTGGCTCTCTGCAACGATCTATTTATAATTCAGGTCAGTTTCTACAGCCTTTCTTGTTTTGTATTCATTTCACAATGCCATAAGAGCATTAAGTGTACCAACAGAAATGTACACATTCATACATTTTTAATTGCGTAATTATTACGATTAGGTACTTAAAATATCATCATGAACCCATTTCTGGAACCAGCAGTTTTATTAGAGTAGGTATGAATATGATAAATGTTACCTAACGTCAAATCACGGTTTCGAAAGATGTAAACGGAACAAGATTTTATTTTATTTTTAACCGGGAGAATTTTTTTCTTTAACAAGGTATGTAATATATTGTATTTGTTTTCATACCAATTCTTAGATTTGCCAGGACATAAATCTACTAATGCTTTACGATATTAGCTACTAGCAAATTCCATAAGGAATTTCTGCAACATTTTCTAAATTATATTTGATATTTTTATTAATTTGTAAACTTGTTTATGTTGTTTTTACTAATGCAAAGTACCTATTCCCTTACAGGCAGATTGGTAAAAGGGATTGTTGTAATCAAGATTGGTTAGCATAAAATTTGATACATTTTGATAATTTAATTAATTTAGAAACGAAGTTACAGATTATTGAAAAAATGGAGTTAACGCTAGTCCCATTTATGAATATGCATATTAATGTTTTTGGCATAGTCTCCGGGCCACATATTACTTGTAAATAACAACAAGCTTTTAATCTTATAATTGAGAATTACATTCCATTTGGTTTCAGTAGTGCGTAAAACGTTGTACGTACTTCAGACTGAATTATATTTACGCCTTGCTCGAATAAAAGCGCCCTCCTACGTGTCAGGCTTCAAATTACCTCCGCAAGCGTAAACCTTCTCTTTCTGCCCCCTATACGACAACTTTTTTGCATTTTTCCTGCCGAATGTACGTCTATTACGTCTAAATGTTGAATTTTAAATAAGATAACTAACTTCAGTTATTATTTTGATATATTTTATGAAACTAATAATTATTGACATTAAAATTGTTATAATTGGAAGCAGATAACAGTAAATTTATTTTCCAAATATTATTGTAATAGTTATTTGTCAAACTAGAGAGGAAAGCGCTTCTTTTTCCCAATCGAGCTCGATGTTTGCCTTATGAGCGCAGTTTTCCTCTCGTGTTAGGCACAACATTTTTTTCACATGTTTCTAAAAACGATTTGCTCCGATCTAAAATACACTTTGACTACACAACTGACACGTTAAAGTTAGGTTATCAGACACAAGGCGGTGTGGCAGTGTTACCAATGAACTAATTTTAAATATAAATGAAAGTTGTCAAATTGTGATTTAAACTAGAAAAAGAAAAATATAAGACATAATTGTAAGACAATTTAAAGTATGTATATCACTAAAATAAGGATTTTCAATAAAATTAGGCATTTAATTATAATTTTTACATTTTTTGTAAATAGCTTCCATATTGGTAACAATTCTATATTTTTCTCTCTAGAGAAGAAAAGCACATTTTCCTCACTATTTCGGGAGAAGAACGGTGGGGTTTCCTGGCATGTCGTGAAAAAACATCTTTTATTTGAGCCTTTATCACAACAGATCCTATTTTTAAATTAATTGTTTTTTGGGTTTTGTGTGTCAAGTAAACTTTCACTTCCAGTTCAATTATAACCAAACACAACTCATACCTTTGCACTTTAATAAAACAAAAACATTAAAGGTATAAAAATATTTTAAAATGTATCGGCAAACTTAATCCTAAAATTCTTAATTGTTTTAATTTACTCTTGTTCATATCTTCTCCTTCAAGACAACATTACCTTTACAATAAAATTAATACAAACACTATAGGAACCTCCAATACGTTTAATTTTGAGTTAAAGTATTTTCTTCTAATCTTGTTTAAAAATGTTCGTCAGCCTCAAAATAATTAAAAGACCAACGGTTATTCATCATTATTATCTTCTTCATTCAAAATCAGCAACCATCACCCAATAAGGTTTAGATTTACTGGCCTATGTTTGTTTTCGCTCAAAGGTATATGCTAATTCGTAGCGATTGCTCCGCATGACTGTTTGATTAATTTCACTTGTTCGCATGCATAGCAGTTCTACAATACTCCAGCTCTTTGAAATTTGAAACCGCAATCAAAATGACCCCATACACACACAGAGAGAGACTTTTACTTGGTTTTTTGCCCTGGATTCCAATTTGCACATTACAGAATACGAATGGTTTATGTGGAAAGTTCAGCAAGAATGATTGTGTTTCTTCAGTAGATTGAAAACTGACTTTTTACTTATTTATGTAGAGTAGAATTAATGGATTTGTGGTATTGTGCTGGCGTACGTAACTAATCAAAACTTTATAAATTATGCAAAGTATAATAAGAGGGAAAAATAAAGTTTTAGAATTAAAAACTATTCATAATTATGACTGGTAAATACATTTTTAGCGCCGAACGTCGTAATTTTATATGTAAATTCAGAAAATCAAAATTCTAAAAAATTTAATTTACATTACTTTTGATTCAAGCATTATTATTTTGCGCAAAATGAAAAATTCTTATAAGCTTTAATTTATAGGAAATACATCACATTGTCAAACAAATTAATGAGAGCGCAGTCAATTTAGAAAATTGTTACTAGCGGTCCGACCTGCTTCGCAGGTCTGACCCCTAGGCTCTGCGTCACTGAAGACGATTACAACTGAAAATGTAAAAAAATAAATTGAGTAGTCTTAAATAACTTCCATTTAATACCAAAAAATTGGCGAAGCAAGTTCGTCACCACGTTCCTCGCTTCCATGTTTGTGCATTGACAAAGAAAGCTCGTCACTTCGTTCCTCGCTTCCATGATACTGCTTTGTGACACTTGAGATTAAATATCTTCCATAAGAACTTTAATTTCATACCAAACACGGTAGGATTTAAATAACATTTGTACAAAACAATTGACAATCGTCCAAAATTACTTTTTGACACTTGAGTTCAAATCTCCTCCGCGAGGCCTTTAATTTGATACCAAACACGGTAGGATTTAAATAATATTTACAAAAAACAATTGACAATCGTCCTAAACAACTTTTTGACACTTGAGTTCAAATCTTTTCCACGAGGCCTTTAATTTGATACCAAACACGGTAGGAATTAAATAACATTTATACAAAACAATTGACAATCGCCAAAAACAACTTTTTGACACTTGAGGTCAAATCTCCTCCGCGAGGCCTTTAATTTGATACCAAACAAGATAGGATTTAAATAACATTTGTGCAAAACAACTGACAATCGCCCGAAACCTCTTTTTGATACTTGAGTACAAACGTTCTCTGCGAGACCTTTAATTTGATTCCAAACACGGTAGTATTTACATAGTATTTATGAAAAACAATTGACGATCATCCAAAACAACTTTTTGACACTTGAGTTTAAATCTCCTGCATAAGACCTTTAATTTGATACCAAATACGGTAGTATTTATATAAAATTTATAAAAAACAGTTGACGATCATCCAAAATAACTTTCTAACACTTTAGTTTAAATCTCCACCGTGAAACCTGTAATTTGATACCAAACACGATTGTATTTAAATAACATATATAAAAAACATTTGATGATCGTTCAAAATAACTTATAGTCAGTTCTATGAATTTAGATTAAAACGAAAATTCTGAAATTGATTATAAATATTTAAAGCCATCTTGAAAATAATTTTCAACCTTTTCATATTAGACAAGTAATTTTTATTACTTATACGTTACCGCCTAAAACACTTAAAAGCAACGAAGTTGACGAATAAGAGCATCTGTTATAAAGTATAGTCAAAGCGAAAATTTTTATTGAAAATTATTTTCTTATTTTTAAATTAACGTTTTAAAATTTTACCAAATATTAAACATGTACGTTCATTTATTCTAAACACAAATAAAATTACTAAACTTATCTAACTTGTTTACAATTAAAGTAATTTATATTTAAAATTTCCAAGTGAACTTTCAATGAAATCCATAAATGTCACATTCATAGCAACGGGCGCAATTCTTTTTATTTAAAATTGAACAAAAAGTACCACGGATAGTGTGATTTTATAAATTTTGACTTTATTTATTTAATATCTTGCACATCATGAGTAAGAAAAATGTGAATTCATAAAAAGCACGTATTACCAATCAAACTCTAATTGTCTAAATAGGTTTCAGTCGAATCCGTCAAATCGTCTAGGCTCTAGAGCTGCGTACAAATTGTTCAAATTTTCGGCCTTATTTATTTAATATCTCGCACATAATGTGTAAGAAAAATGTGAATTCATAAAAAGCACGTACTCCCAATCAAACTCTAAATGCCTTTAAAGGTTTCACTCGAATATTTCAAAGAATCTAGGCTCTAGAGCTGCGTACAAATTTTATAAATTGGTTGCTAAGCAGATGAAAGAATAGTAAAATACTCAGCCTGATTAGTATATAGGATTAAGTGATTGTGTTTATTCTCATTTCTTTTGATCATTTGTTCTGATTAAATTTACGGGGACACATTTTCACGTCTTGAAAGTATTCTATGCTCTGCCATAAATTTGTGGTAAAAGCAAAAATAGAGACACAATTCGAGAAACATGAAGACAAATGTAAAGCTTTATTATGCAAAGACTTTCGTTAGCTAAACTCCGCAGTCTTTTACTATTCCACTGCTCCACTGTCCTCTGAATCTAACTCGACTGAAACCGTAAACCGGTTTAAAGTACTACGTGACCTAAGTACTAAATTGAACAAAATGATTCCAGTGACTGCTTACAATTATTCGAGAACTTAAATTCTGGAATATATCAGAGAGATATTTTTCCTTCTGTGACGTTGGGTTCTTGTAAGTATTAAGCAGTAATTATGCCTGAAGTCAAAAAAAGTAGTATTAAAGATATCCCTGAAATAAACATTAAAATTGGAAGTACTTTTTCCATTACTTTTATTTCTTAAATAACTTTATAGGAATTAGGTCCCATAGAACTTATAGGCAGATAACTAAATTTCTGAATATACTTTACCTAATGTAATTTCGGTACAAAGTAAATTTAAAGTTAATAAAAAACAAAGATAATAATATAAATCATGAAACAAAAAGAAATGCTAACATATACGAGTACACAAGGGAAATTTATGTTTTCGTAATGATATTAAATTCAATATAAAATGCATGCTGTTTTACTGCCGACTAAATGGAGACAATAAAATCAACTTCAGCCCACCATTTACTAATAATGGAAATTTAAACCGACGTAATTATCAATATATCTACTAATTTATGTCCACTAGTTGATGACGACATATGTTTTTGGATTATAGGTAACTTTAATTCACAATACAAAATGTATTTTTATTTATAGAAATGGGAAATAGAGGATTTTATCTATCTGATAAGAGAGAACAAGGCAATAGAGATACACCGATTGGTTGCTTTTCATCAAAGTGCGCCTTCTAAGTTTGCTACATTATTTGAAATAGTGTGGTTTGATAACCCATAATTTATGAATCTTGTATCGTAAATAATAAATAACTATTATAAGACGTGTGTAAATAGTACTTTATGTAACTGTTTTTAATGTTATAAAGTAAAAATTATAACATGAAACTAGACAACATATTTTTACCGAATTTTATCTTAAAGTCTTCGTTGGTCAAATGTTTTCATAATAGTTTTTTAATTTTTATTTTTAAACGTGCATTACACGAGGTTTTCTTTTCAAGTGATTTTAAAAGTTTTCTCTCTCGCGCAATGACTAGGTGTAGGACAGATAGATGAATCGAAAAAAAGCAATATTCGCTACTTTTTTTTTAAATTTCCTTTAAAAAAATTGGTCATGCACTTGCGCATTCCAGCTTTTACCACATTACCGTCCAAGCGCTTGTTTTACAGTCGACGAAATAGATATCAAATGTAATTTTAAAATCACTTGAAAAGAAGAACTTCATCGTATAATGCCCGGTTTTGATTCTATCGAGTTTTAGTAATAAAATGTAGCTCTATGAAAGGAGAAAATATGTTAAGTATTTGCCTATTGTTGGAACGGGCTCTCTGCTTACAGCAGATCACGGTACGTGGTATATTTTTTTAATATTTGTACCTACATTGTTTAACATGCCCTGAATTTTCTCAATGTCATTTGTGTATCCTATTTATATTGGAATAATAATAGGACAAACAAATAACATCTTTTTTATATGGGATACATTTGTGAAGTGTAATTTTTTAACAATAAAATTTAGATTTTATTGGTATCTACATATATTAAAAAATCGTGTAAAGAGCACCTCATTTTTTTTATATAAACGGCCTAATTTAATCCATAGATTAAACTCCTAAAAATAAGGTGACAAGTTCATTTGTCATTCATGTTTTTCTTATTGAGTAGCGCTACTTTAAAAAATCAACTTCATAACGAAATATCCTATATTATCTTATTGGGGTGTGACATAATAATTAATTTAAATTAATAATAAATTGTTTATAACCTAATTTCAAAACAAAATTTATTTTGCTTGCACTGATGTCTCGGAAAAAATGAAAAACTATCAATGAATTTAAAGAATTTTTTTTTGGAGTGCCATAAAAGAAAATGTCTATGATAAACTGCTACATAATTTAGACTTAACGAATCCATATCTCCCGAGCAATGTCAGGCAACAACCAATGCAGTGGCAGATCGTTATCGTGCCTGTTTACGTACTACAGGTGAACATTTTGAACAAATATTATAATAAAAAAAATACTTTATGAAGTTACGTTATTATTTTATTATTTTAAAAACAACAAATTTTTTGAAATCCATTGATAGTTTCTCATATTTTCACAGCCATCAGTGGAAGCAAACTAAATTTTGTATTGAAATTAAGTAATAAACAACTTATTATTAAATTAATTTAATTAATATGTCACATCTCAATAAGATAATATTGGATATTTCGTTATGAAGTTAATTTTTAAAGTAGTGCTACTCAATAAGAAAAACTTGAATATCACTGGAATAAAGCATTTACAGACATTTGCTCAAATGAACTTGTTACCTTATTTTTAGGTGTTTAATCTATAAATAAAGTTATGCCGTTTAAATCTGGGACACGCTGTAGAATCCAAGCCATTTGCATTAATGAGAGATAGGTTTGAATCCGTGAACTTTTACTTATGAGACAGTTATCACCTCCATTGCAAAGTAGAAATATGTGGATACACTTTTAAAATGCACTAGAAAATTTATAAGCCTGCTCTGTAGAGAACCAACGGAATCCCTACACCAACACTGCAAATCGATATCATTTCTTCCGATCTAATTTAGCCAATTGTACCGCACAGTACAGGGACCGAGTATCCACCAGCCACCCATCGGACACCAAGCGTTCAGCCGGACATTGCATTAGCCATTTCCGAGTTCGTTATTTTACGAGTATCATCAAATGATCGAATCTCGGAACGATGTCCTCTAATTCTCGCCGAGCTGCGATTCCGCAGATAATGGCTGCTGCTTCGCGAATCGCTTTTCCCGAGAGGTTTGCAAAAAATTCAAGTGAAATCACAATCGCCAGACCGGCCAATCAAAATCTGGATTGCACAGAGATAAAGACGTCAATAAAAGGTACTCCATCCTGATATCAATGACCAGGGTTTATCGCATATTTGAGACGGAGAAATTTGTTTTGTTGGGTTTTAATTTATTGGTTAGTGTTCAAGAAAGAATGTAAAGGTTTAAATCTTGAGATGCCATTTATCTCTTAGAACGCAGAAAACAAAAAACAAAGTTAAAATATCGAAGCCTATATATTCACCACGTGTTTCAAAATTAAATTAATTAAATCAATTATGAGTCCTAACCCATGTATATACGTATACTCAGATAAACAATCACAGTCGAATATACCATTCCATAATCAAGACTTAGTTTACTAATCAACACTGAACCCTGAATTAACCCCATACACAAATCAAGCTAATCTGGTGTTTAAATTTAAGGATCCACTGATTCGTCATACTCCATGAAATAAGTACAGAATACTCGTTGTACTCGAGTACCTAATAACAAAAAAAAAATTTGTTTATTTAACTTAAAGACCAATAACTATATTTATTTACAAACTATAACACTAACACTACATTTATTATCACAATTTTCCTTTCTTTAGTTATATTATACACTAGAAGAAAAAAAACGCAACACTTGAAAATGTACCTAAAATGGCTAAATTTCAGTGTCATAGCTCGATTACATTTTGTTGAAATTGGATGATTCTTTCAGTTTTAGAAACTTTAAAATGTTCTCTTCAATATAATGCTAGTTCGTGATGTCAAAAAATTGCCATCTTTGACAGCTCGTACGCAGTGCCGAAAAAAATTGTGACATCAATTGGCAATCAGGGCAATAAAGTCCAAACATTTTCTTTTAAGTTTATCAAGTTTCGAGTACCTACGACAATTTGGCGCGAAATTGTGAATTTTCAAAAAAAAATCGCTTTATGCGCTTTTTTGGCTATAGCTTCGCCGATTTTACACCAAACCCGATGAACCTTGGAATTTTTAGATGTTTAAAAATTTATCTTTGCGGTGCTTTAAGTTAATGTGCCACCCGTTCCACCTCCAGCTACCCCCGGATAAAAAGAAACATGTTTTTGACTTAAAAATGTTCAAATTTAACTATTCATAGTGTGAATAAAAATATCGTCGACTTAATTGATTAACAGAGAATTTAACTTCAATCATTTTCCTTCAAGTTTATGCAATTTTCAAGAACCTACGATGATTTGGCCAGAAGTTTTGAATATTTTTGAAAAAAGGGCAATTTGCGTGTTTTAATTTTAATTAATTATTTTAATCGTTTAATCTGTGTGCAATATCCTTTTAAATGAAGGAGCAATATTTTCACAATTTCGCGCTAAATTGTCGTAGGTACTCGAAACTTGAGAAATTTAAAGAAAAATGTTTGAACTTTATTGCTCTGTTTGCCAAATGAATCTACGATTTTATGGCACTGTGTACGAGCTGTCAAAGTTGAATTTTTTTTGACATCAGGAACATTTCTTTATATGCGGGTGGAAGGGGGTGTAACGGATTTGATATCATATTGACTAGCATCACATTGAAGAGAACATTTCAGAGTTTGTAAAACCCAAAGAATCATCCAATTTCAATTAAATGCAATCGAGATATGGCACTTTGAAATTTAGCCATTTTTGGTGCATTTTCAAGTGCTGCGTTCTTTTTCCTCTAGCATATAATATATTTATTTCTACTGTCTCCACTTGTCGAATATTTATTTACATACATAGACGGTTTATCACAAACTCATGGTGTATCACAGACTTACGATTAAACACAGAAAGTTTATGGATCTTGTATCTTAAATAACTATTATGTTCGACTGTGCTATAATCACTTGTATATGGTATTGTTTAGTATAAATTGGTTCTTTATGGACTAGTCCGATAAAGTAAATACAATAAACAATAAAAAATTGGTAACGAAACAACAGAAAAAATTTATTGTTTCAATACAACGTTCCGCCTTTTTAATTATAATTCATCATTCAGATTTCTCTGATGAAGAATTAGGTTAAATAATCCAAAAGATTCTAAAATGTTACTATGAATGAAGTTTTTCAACTGAATACCCATACCGTCGTTCAATAGTTATTTGTGTATCAAGTGCGGATAGAGCATTGTTTGTTGCACGCGGCGAGAAATTGTTGATCGAGGCGAAGCCGAGATCAACAACTCGACAAGTGCACCGAACAAGCTCTATCCGACGAGATACACACAATATTTTTTCTACAATCGTTGACCAATGTCAAGCTGTGGAAAAAAATTAATTTTCAAAATTATCTTTGGTCACGCCTATAACAATTCAGTAAAATTGTAGTTACCCATGTCACCGTAATCATGACAACGTTTATAAACAAAATAAAAATTTTCAAAGAAATCATAATTTGACACATGGAGTACATTTGACATATGGAGTACATTTGAGATAAAGTCTACAGAGTGAATACGTTTATGGTGATTAAGTTGAAGTGTATGTACGTATATGCCTGTATTTGCAATAGCAAGGTTATTACCAGAAAAATCCAATGCATCATTTACTTCTTTTACCTAATTTATTTTTGTTTTGTTTTTGTCGCACTAGTGCGACAATATGTCACTTTGTCGCCCTAGAGCGACAATTTTGAACATTTCCTAACCAAAAATGGAATAACAATGTCGATATTGTGCAACGATTGTAGAAAAAAGTAATTTTCATTTTATATGATACCAAACTTAATAGAATTTAACCAATATTTATTAAATGTATGTACATACATATATAACATTACGCTGTATCCCACACAGTGGGGTGGCATTAACCCCGAATCAATACAATCAATCTTCTCAAAATATTCCTGTCCTGGCACACACTTTCGCCTCGTCTGATACATTCATAGTGCGATTCATTATGCTGTTTATTCTTGACAGTCGGAATAATTTGTTCACGCAACAACCAATCGATTATACCTAATTAGTAATCTCTTATTCCTCGGACGTGCACTTTTATGCTAAATACCATTACACATCTATTCGAAAATTCTTCTAAATTATTCGAAATAAACAATTATGAATAAAATTAAATAGTTCTTTGCATTTCTATGAAAGTTATAATTATAGAGGTTTATTATTTTTTACTCTCATGCGTGACTTATTGATCATACGGGTACACATCCACCCATCCGGATAGACATCCATGAAGAAAATGGTCAAATCCAATTCAGGAGACCTCAACACATATGTTTTAGCTCTTCCTATATAAGTATAAGAAAAGAAATGGAAAAGAATGTATACATAACTGGGAATTACGAGTATACGGCTGTGTGTAAATACTGATTTAGTAATTTTTTTAACGTTAATACATCAGACTATAAATCATTAATAAGTATTATTAAAAAATCTATCATAACTGATATTGTTGCACAATAAAATCTCTTCTTTTTAAGAGATTTCGTGCATGTAATCAGTGGTAAGGTATAGGATGTTATTTCCAGTTCAATCCTTACAACACACGAAGTTTTAGAATAATTGTCAGCATGTAAAATTTCCCTTGTGCCCGACCATCGTTACTATCATCTTTGAAGATGTGATTTGATTGCTGGTAACCATACTTCACTTGCAATATACATCACACACATTTACTCATGCCAAATATTACTTTTTCAAATATAGATTTTAAAAAAAATCATAAAACTCATTTGACATTTTATTTGTTTGGCTTTGGTTAAAACACAAATGCAGAGATACCACTATATTTGAATGAAAATGCGTTGCATTTACAGCTTTTGAATTATTAAAAGTTGTCCGAGCTGAAATATCATTCGCAAAATGAAGAGTGTATTTGAGTAATGCAAGTGCACTTTACATTAAACGGGCAGTTGTAGTGATGTGGATACAATCTCTTGCATGCATTTATTTTACGTCACATTAAATTCAAATTTGTAAAATTAATATTTGTGGTTTACAAACAACTTCATGTATAAATTATTTTCTAAAATACTGAACTGAATTAACAAACTAAACTACTCCATTATATGCACCCATCATTTAAATATTTCTTTTTGTATTTATGTTGTACAAATTTTTTTATTTGAGTTTATTTATGGGTACTTTAACTTCAACGCGTTAGTACCTCGGTACAGTAAGTATTGTAACTAATATAGAGTATAGTTCTGTTGACACTAGTCGGAGTGACGTCACACGCGATCAGAATGCGTGACCGTTTCTCGTAGTTTCGGAGAAGTGTAAAGCTGGCTTCCCACTGCCCGTGACATCAAGGGGCTAATACGCCGTGGGTAGGGTAGCGCCCGAGGCGGTGCGGCCTGACCTGTGATGTTGCATCTGATCCGCTGGAAGTCGGTAACTTCAAAGGCCCGAAGCAAGCGCGCGCGCCTCGACAACCGTCGCCAGTCATGGATTTGAGTGTTGTTGCTTCTTCTTCATTTCATTTCATTTGTACTGGCATGTTGTATGTAAATATGGAGTGGTTGGACGAGGTTATTTTTGAGTTTATGAATTTTTATGCAACTTAACCTGCTTTGTAGAACAAAAAAACTACAGTGCATAAAAGTATAAACTATCTACACGATGCGTGAAGTGTAAACTAAAAGATGGCAACATCGCGAGTGAAGATATAAAAAAGAAAAAAATACGTGTGGCACTCGGGGACTGCCACGGTAAAGCTATTGCATAGCATTTTTTATCAACTTATGCAAGTATAATTCTTTTCGGTGTTGGGTCCGGTGTTCTTGATGGCTTCTACCATTTGTCTAGGGCTGAAATGGTTTCTTTGGTTTCATATTTTTTGCACTCTGTTACTAAGGAGATGGATTGTTCTATTTAAAATGTAGCCATGGGTGATGAGTGTGTTCTCGATTGCACATTTTTCATTGTCATAATTGAACGAAACACAGAAAACAATTTAGATATTTATTTATGATACAATCGCATGCTCGTACTTTTTTAGACATGTTTAATTAGAAAACTTTCTCAATATCCAAAAACCACTCCATCTCGAGATCGTGCATTTATCAGATACACGAAAAAAACATGATTAATGAAAAGCGACGTTTGATCCTTGCGATAGCTCCATGCGTAGGTAGCTGAGTAATGACAGCAGGGCTATAACCAAGGACACAACTTGGTGATTTCACTCTTCTTCACTCCGTAGAACGGATATTTGAGACCGTGCAAATTTGACCCTGCTTCCTGTAAGCGGATTACTGAGTTTATTTTGTGTTATTGATCTCCTGGGCATTTTATTTCACCCTGAAAGCTGTTAAGTTTTACGAGATAAAGCAGGATTTGTACACGAAGTCGGAGCGTGTAGGTAGAAGCGAAATGGGTATTTGCTCACTCTGATTACACAGAGTTTTAATGCAATTACGGGAATATAGACATAACTGGAGTTGCTGATTAATTTTTACTGCGAAATAAAAAATACCTGTACCGTAAAATAATATCAATCAACCATAAAAATTTTGCAATGTATGTATTTAAAAATATATTGTTCACAATGTTTCAGTATATGTTTTGTTATTATATCATTGAAAAAAGAAGCTCGATTTTACGAATGATTATGAATTTTTGCACCAGTAATAACAAGTATCATGATTAGTATCACTACTGTAAGCACTAAAATGTCATAGTTACTTGTCAGTATTCGGATAAACCATAGTGCCATCAACTGACTTTTTTTTCATTATTGTTACACAAGAATTATTATACTCATGTAGTACTATCACTGTCATTTCTGCGAAACTACTACATATGATCTTCCAAGGATATTAGTGGAAGGGAATAATACTCTCATAAAAAAATATAGGGAAAATTATGCTTAAAAAAATGCCAATACTATTTCTTGACATTTATGAAAGTCAATTGAAGGTTCAAAGCAATATATTCTCATCGAAAAAACTGATATTGTAAACATCTTTTAAGCAAATAAGCTACTATTTAAAATAGAAACGAAAACTGCAGCAGGATCAAAAATGTCATATCATATCAACGGGATACTGGAATCTTTCTGTCAATCAATTTTTACTTTCTCCAAAATAGTAAAATAATCTATGATGAAATTTTCTCTAAAATACATGAATCAGTTTTTATCATTATCTCAACGACGTCTGTGTGGATCAATGGATAGATGAATGTGTGTCTAACTTCAATAAATAACGAACGCGAAAAAATAGAGCAACGGAACTTCAGAATTATAAGCTTCAATATATTGCTCAAAGCTGGTGCGATTTTGCAAGGCAGGAAGTAGACTGGGCACATAATAAAATTAATTCATTTTATTTCAAATATAGAAATTGTTATTCCATTTTTAGTTAGGAAATGTTCAAAATTGTCGCTCTAGGGCGACAAAATGACATATTGTCGCACTAGTGCGACAAAAATAAAACAAAAATAAATTAGATAAAAGTAAATGATGCATTGGATTTTTCTGGTAATAACCTTGCTATTGCAAATACAGTTGGCATATACGTACATACACTTCAACTTAATCACCATAAACGTATTCACTCTGTCGACTTTATGTCAAATGTACGCCATATGTCAAATGTACTCCATGTGTCAAATTATGATTTCTTTGAAAATTTTTTGGTTAAAGAAATATCCAATCGGATCCCTGTATTTCTGATCACGTGTGCAAAAGTAACCAATCAGGTCACAATTACACTGATAATTTCCCCGGGAAATTATCACCTGTTGCTAAGAAACAGTCGTTGACAGCTGGTTGACAGTTAATTCAATATTTAATTTGTTTATTTCAAAATGTTATTTTCACGGTTAGAAAATGAAAATAATAATAATAATCGCAAAAAATTTTCTCACCGAATATCCCTCGACCATTGATAAATACTCATAATTTGATCACAACTACCTCAAGAACGTTGCTTGAAGGTAACAGCCCTCCGCCTGCGGCGTCGGGCGGTTACCAAGCAACGTTCTTTCGGTAACTGTGATAAAATTATTTCGAATTATCAATGGCCTAGGGATATTATAGCTGAAAATTTTTATTTTGTTCATAAACGTTGTCATGATTACGGTGACATGGGTAACTACAATTTTACTGAATTGTTATAGGCGGGACCAAAGATAATTTTGAAAATTAATTTTTTTCTACAGCTTGACATTGGTCAACGATTGTAGAAAAAATATTGTGTGTATCTCGTCGGATAGAGCTTGTTCGGTGCCCTTGTCGAGTTGTTGATCTCGGCTTCGCCTCGAGCAACAATTTCTCGCCGCGTGCAACAAACAATGCTCTATCCGCACTTGATACACAATAGTTATTTGTGTATTAAGGGTGCAAAATGCTGCATTGTAGCACGAGCATAAAGCTTGAAGCTCGAAGCGCAGCTGAGAGCTTCAATTATGCGAGAGCAGCAATGCCATTTTGCACCCGTAATACACACAATATTTTTCCTACAACTTTCTTAATATTCAAATGAATTAAATAAGTATGTAAAATTATTCTATTTTTCATACTAGTTTATTGATACATCTTGATGTTACTAAGCAACAAAAACACTCAACACGTACCTGTCAACATCAACATAGAAAACCAAATTCTGGGCTTCAACCAATAAATTATCGGGCATTAATAAATATTAACCATTACTCGTATAAAAACTGCAGCATTACCTTAAATATTAATAAATAATTATACTTAACGTTACCTTAAATAAGTTTTTTTCATTACCAATTGTATAATTTTTCTTAGGTTAGATTAGGTTAGGTTAGGTTAATGTCATAAATTATTAATTAAATTCAATCTTTTATTTATCGAATTTGTCAATCTTCCTTTAAATTCTATTATGTCGTTTCTGTTCTTAATTAGTTGCAGGTTTGTGTTCAATAAATAAAAAAAAATTCAAAAATTTACAAGTAACTGATACATTTAGCACGTAGGGCGCGTTCAGTCAGTTGCAAAGATGCAAGAGCTGTGCGTTTGCGCATGTTTAATTTACAAAAAAATTATTGGATACATTTCAAATATACGTATTTTTATTCAATCTTCTTACAATGCGGAAAAGAGTTTGTAGCCCATGTGCGCAAAATACTTTTTTTCACGTTGCCTGGGAAACACAAGTGTTGTTTATATATAACCAAGAAATAGCATATTTTGCGTATTGAAAACAATGAAAAAATGTCAAGTTTTTTTGACAGTTGTAGGAAAAATTAATTTTCAAAATTATCTTTGGTCCCGCCTATAACAATTCAGTAAAATTGTAGTTACCCATGTCACCGTAATCATGACAACGTTTATAAACAAAATAAAAATTTTCAAAGAAAGAAATCATAATTTGACACATGGAGTACATTTGACATATGGAGTACATTTGACATAAAGTCTACAGAGTGAATACGTTTATGGTGATTAAGTTGAAGTGTATGTACGTATATGCCTGTATTTGCAATAGCAAGGTTATTACCAGAAAAATCAAATGCATCATTTACTTCTTTTACCTAATTTATTTTTGTTTTGTTTTTGTCGCACTAGTGCGACAATATGTCACTTTGTCGCCCTAGAGCGACAATTTTGAACATTTCCTAACCAAAAATGGAATAACAATGTCGATATTGTGCAACGATTGTAGAAAAATAACTATTGTTTTATGAGAACAAACAAATTACTGGTACATCTATTCTATATATCAAACATGTATCAAATGTAATATTAGTATAGAACAATCAATTTCAGATTGGTGATTATACAATACTTTTTAGAATTACGAGAAAAATTATCTATATAAATATCTTGTATTCTCTAGAACAATTTTTAAGATACACTCAGAATGAACCCACTGTATTACTCAGTGAAATGTTTGAATTTATTCGTAATTATTGTGATTATTGAGATGATTATAATTAGAGAATTATTCACATCTAAATTAGTAGGAAACTTATAATTGTAATGTTTCTTTTTATTTCAACTTCAAGTAAACTGGCTTCTTAGTACATAACCCAATAATTATTATATACCTTATGGTCGCCTTCGAAACATAATAATAGTACAATTTATTTATAATTAAAAACACGAGAAAATATAGTTGAATGGTAAATCGTCGCACTGTATATCATATCCCCAGTTCAAACCCCATAGCTTAAACTTTTTCGAAACAAATTTCCTGTTAAAATTAGTTACCACTAATATTTTGGGAACCCTGATTTAACGGGCTGGTAACTAAACTTCATGCTTTAAAATACATCATGTACAGAGATCTCCATTTATATGGGCAAATGGCGTGGTAGTATATATTTTATTTGTGTAATAAATTATGTTGTGTCTCTCGCAGTGAACTATTATATTGTGCTCTAAGTGATTTTATATAAAGTTTACAGGCACAATAGGGCTCTCATTTCATTAATTACATGCTGTACAAGTTCTTCAAAAGAGAGGAAAATCAATGAATTCTTTTTGTCTGCTGGTACTTAATCTTTGCCTTAGAGTCGCGATCTTTTCCAAGAAACTTAAAACTTCCTCTATACAAAACAACTAGAAGAGTAATGATACTCGCGATAGGTAAATTTGTTACTCTTTAACTAAGAAACTGTTATTTAACGAGAAAAACGTTATTCTTGTAAGTATAGGAGAGCTTTTGTAACAATTCGTTTTCTCTTACTTTAAATAACAGAACATAGTAACGTTTCGGACTGTGGATCATGAGATTCTCAATTCGAATCCCAGAGCCTACAGTTGCCATTTATCTTTATTCCTGTAGCTCCTCCCCCTCTATCATCATAATGGGCCGTGGCATGAAGGCTGGTACCCGACCTTTACTTTATGAAATTATCACTCACTGAGATCTACGACAGCAGAGAGCCACATCCTAAATGAGAAAATGACGCGATGATATATTTATTTATAATTAGAAAACTACTTTAAATTAAAAAAAAAATATTAAGGCAATAAATTGTCAACTGTTTCATAAATTACAGTCTCTGAATAATAACCAAGTTTTTAAGTCACAGAGAGTGTATTTTATGAAACAGTAGACAATTTATTGTAAATGTGTTTCATAGAAAGTTTTCGCTTTTTGAAAACAACTTCTGTTGAAGTCTAAGAATGGTAGATGGCTCTGGGAGTATTTAGTTACTTCTTTTTCCCATTAACTAATCTGTTGGGATCTTAGATTTTGCTTAGCCAGTCAATCGATGCCACTGCCTCACAGCAGTTGGCAGGTTACACTACACTGATGAGTTACAATAAGAACGAAACTCGTCTGTAGTTACCGATTGATTGGATTGACCGGTCTCTGTGACTTAAAAACTTTGTTATTATCCAGAGACTGTATTTTATAAAAAAGTTGACAATTTATTGTGTTTATATTTTTTTATACTCGTGTATGTTTCATAGACAGTTTTCGCTTTTTGAAAACATTTACTTTTGTTGAAGTCTAAGAACGGTAGATGCTTTGGGAGTATTCAGTTACTTCTCATTTCCATTTACCAATCTGTTGGGATCTTAGATCTCCCTAGATATAATGCACTTATGCCAGCGCTTTTTTCAATCCTCGAAGCTCTTCTATATGCGCTTTTCAGTATGACCTTCAGCTCTTCTAGCGATGCGGTCTTTATCTCCTCGATCGTGGCAAAACGTCCTCCATTCATGGGTTTCTTCAGCTTTCGGAACAGGAAGAAGTCGCAGGGCGTCATGTCCGGTGAATACGGTTGCTAAGGCATGATAACGGTGTTGTTATTGTCCAAAAAATCACGAATAAGCAACGATGTGTGAGCAGGTGAATTATCGTGATGCAAAAGTTATGAATTATTTTGCCATAAATCCGGGTGTTTCCTTCCTATTGCTTCACGCTCTTCTCTAATAGTGATTCGGCGATTCTTCATAAGAATTTTCATCGCTGCTTTAACATTTACATCGGTTGTTAACGTGCTGCGACGGTTAGGGCGGCCATCGTCATTAAGATTTTCTCGGCCTTCTGCGAAGAGCTCGTACCACATAATTTTTTTTTTTTTTTGCTCAAAGTAGACTCGCCAAATGCCACAGTTAACATTTTAGGTGCGTCGGAGCACTTAATTTCATTTTTCACGCAAAACTTAATACAGATTCTTTGATTAATTTTTTTTTTTCGATATCAAAAAATAACCGAGCACACCAAACTACGTCTCACCTTTATATCAGTTCAAAACAAACTAAACATGCAAAATTGCTGATAATGTTAACATATATTAGTAATATGTGTACCAACATAACAAACAAAAATAATTGAAAATGGAATGTAAATAGCTTGCGAAATTTGAATAGTCCCCTAATTTTTTAAACACACCTCGTATACAGAATGTAAATCAAAAAGCGGGCCATAGGCGTTTAACATGGGAAATCAGTTTTTCCGTGCGCAAAAGTTACCAAATGGTTTTAGATGCAAATATTTTATATTTTATATTATAAATTACAAGAAATTCGTACATATGAATATTGAACTACAAATTATTTACCCTAAACACTGAACTTGACAACTATACTGAATCTGACAACTCACATAAAATTTACGACATCATGTAATTGTTTGTAATTTTGTTTCAATTCCATGGCTATCACTACAAATGAGCAATATTTATGTAACTTTAAAGCCGATTTTACGGATTACAAGACGTGTAAAATAAAATCTGATTAGTGACTTAGATGCAGAATTAAAATCTCTACAATTTTTATTTGAACCATTTTCATCTAAAACCATTTGGTAAATTTTGCGCACGAAAAAACTGATTTCCCATGTTAAACGCCTATGGCCCGCTTTTTTATTTATACCCTGTATACATATGTTTCATAGACAGTTTTCGCTTTTTGAAAACATTTACTTCTGCTGAAGTCTAAGAACGGTAAATAGCTCTGGGAGTACTCAGTTACTTCTCATTTCCATTTACTAATCTATTGGGATCTTAGATATCGCTGAGCAAGTCAATCGGTGCTTTTTGAAAATAGAAAACTACTGCTTATTAACACTTTAAAAGAGGTTTAATTTTCCTTAATTAAAAATCTTCCAAATAAATTTAAAGCCATTTCGAATTCCATGCTGTTCTCTGGAATAAATTACTAGTATGTAAATAATTTAAACTAATTAAATTTATCTTTATTAAATAAATATTGAGATTGTCACTCTTCTATTCAGGTCCTAATAATTCTTTTTGCGCGACATATTGTCCCCAAAGGATGTTATGTTAGTGCAGAGGGAGCCACAAGGGAAATTTGTGTATGATGACAATGATAATCGAAGTAAGTTTCTTATGTTTCACAGTCCGATTCATTACCGCGGTGCCATTTATCTTTTTTATTAACTTACACGTTATTTATTATATTTTCAATAATATTTTTGTATGTGAATGGATAGATTGAGTGATAATAATTCATAAATTCAGCGTCAGACGATCAAAAATTAATATTCGATTATTTTTAAGTAAAATATTGTTATAAATGCAAAGTATGTATCATTAAATTCAGAAAAAAGTTTATTAAAATATTTTTACTATTGGTTCTATTAAAATCACTGCTCAAACAGTAAAAAATATGAAATATTTGTCTAAGTATAAGATAGTTTAAAAATTATAAATAAAATAAATCTACGAAAATAGGGTTTTTGTTCATGTATAGTGATTTATGTGTTTTTTCAGCATAATTAAATTGTCCTACTTCTGTGGCAAATTTTGGCTAATTTAACTAAATTCCTAGCTCTCATATAGTTACTGACATCCCAATGATGAGCATATATATTGAAACACACTGTATGTAAACATACAAAAAATAGAGGATGATATATTCCGTCATCTTTCTCTCAATGTATGTATAACTGAAGAACGGAAGAAGAGAAACAAAACGTGATAATCGTATCATGATAATGTGCAAGTGAGTTGATTTTGATTGCAAAACTGGAAGTTTATTGGAACAAAACAATTAATTTCAAATTTAAAATCAACTTTGACAAGTATATATACAAAAGATTTAAAATCGTAAAGGCATTTTTTTTAAATTTGAAATATCAGCTGCTCATTTTGAGAAGTAAACTAAATATTATGTGTAATGATTAATAACATATTTCAGTTTTATATTTGATATGAGAAACAGATCAATCACTGAAGCATCTATTGTGTCATTCAGATTTACTCGTATGCGTAAATCGTGTCGTGCTCACATCAATTTTTTCCATAAACCATTGATGACTTAGTTCAATATTTTATTATCTCCAAATAGGTTAGCCTATTTATTTAAGTTGTATTCTGCGGGATTAGTTTTCATTTATATAGCGTATGATAGCCTATAAAATTATTATTATTTATTATTTCTACAATACTGTGTCACGTATAAAGAAAATTGCCCATATGAGCCCGCCAGCAGAAACGAAATACATAAAATATCACATTATCCTTAGTCGCCATAGCAACCATTAATAACATACCCTTTTATTAGCATTTAAAGCCTAGAGTATATATTTTATGATAGTATTCAGTGCGAAAATCTTTGTCGGAAGAAATATTCGTTCCCTGAACACTCATCGGGAGGAATGTTGTAATAAAAATATTATCTTGACTGGCACATGCTTTTACGATTCTGGATTACGACCTAAGCGTCGCTCTTCGTAGATACAATTTCATCCCGGATAAAAAAGTATTATATCTTTCGCAGCAGGTCCGGACTAGCATCGGCAGTATTCTACTGGGTGTGGCGTCCATGGAAGCAGTGGAAGCAGTGCTTCCCTTGACATTTATTCCTTTTTAATATTATATTTATAATTATATTAATATATTATAATTTACAATCATATTTAAAAATTATTAAAAAGCAACGCGCGCGTTCAGCCGAACCTAGCAGCTAGATCGCTAACCTAGCGGTCACAACTGAACGTATTGCTAAATAACCGCTAGATTTCAGCGGCTAGACTAGCGACGTAGCGAAATATTTTTGCGGTAGATTAGCTAGCGAACATTCTAGAACTGTCAAATGTATAAAAATTAATTTGCAATGTCATCATTTGCAAAAAAAACTATAAAACTAACTTAAAATGTATTGAAATAAATGAAATAGTTGACATCTATTACTTACCAATTTTAAAATACTGTTTTGGATTTGTCTATTATCAAAATTTGAGGTTAGTTCCACCTAACTTGACTGACACAAGATGACAGTACTAGCAAAATTCCGTTCATGCTCATACTACTTTTCATCTGCTAGATTCTATCACTAGCAAACGCTAGCTAGCCGCTAGGTTCGGCTGAACGCGCCCAATTACCGTATTATATGCACTTGCATTACGCAAGTGTAAAGCGGGTGAGAAATAATATAAACTTAGAGGCATATCCAATATGTGCATCTCGCATGTTAGGAATTACGAGTGAGCGGCCATTTCCGTAGTTCTTCGTTAAGTATTTCGGCCAAGCTATAGTGCGAGTTAACAGTGATTTTGGAAGCACATTCGCTTGGTGCGTCCACGGGTTTTATATGTATGATTTTTGTACTCAAACAACAGAAATAAAGAAGTAGTTTGTTTGTTGTTGTTTGTTTCCATAGACATACCGGTTGTTTACTTTTTGTATAGGACATGGGAAATACAATGTTAAAATTTTAATTGAATAATAGTTCGTTCCATACGAATTTTAGAACAAAACTGTAAATAAAACAATATTCAGAAACAAAAATGCAAATATTAACATTGCATTTCCTATGTCGTATAAAAAAAGCAGACACCCGGTATAGTATTATACATTTATTTATTAAAAAAATGCTTCCCTGCCCATCAAGAGCACGCCACGCCACTGAAATATACTGTAAATTTATCTTACAGAAATGCAACAGTTACGATCACATTTACTGCTTCCGCTTTAAAGTCCTCTAAGGATAACACGGCATATAATCGATATTAACGAAACTTAGAACTTCAGTGTATATTTTTTTTGGAAATTTTCTTTTTTGATTGATAAAAATATAAATAGAAATTAATTTCTCAAGATTAAGAATTAACAGATACATCGAGACAGTTGCATAAAACGTTGTTATTGGCATTATTTGCTAAAATCGTGTTAAAGTTAACAATTGTCAAAATGGCTGACACCACATTTACATTTTACACATTACACATTTTGTTGTAAGTATTATTATCTATAATGTACAGTCAGAATAAAATTATACATTTTTGGGTAAATGAATAATAGCATAATAATGTTCCCAACTAGATATTTATATAACAAGTAAATAATTTTGGGTTTTATGGATCAGATAGTTTAGAGGCAAGTCAGTAAATCTTATATTTTTTATTTGACACATGACGTTGACATGAACAAAAAAATAGGTTCGAACCTTTTGAATTCTTTTTACCTCCCGCCTACCTCTAGGTAAGGGAGGTATTGTTTTTGGTCAAAAAATTGGGTAGTGAGTTTTCAATGAATAAGCACGTTTTAGGGTCCCTACAATACGATTTTACTATTTTCGCGATGATGTCTGTATGTATGTATGTATGTTTGTGTGTGTGTAGTCTGTGGCAATTTTTTCGTCTCGCATAACTCAAATACTATAATACCAAAAAATACAATTTTGTGAATGTTTGCCTCTTATATTTAAATGAAGAGCTGATTAGATTTTGGATAAAATTGGTCAACCGGAAGTAGCAGTTTACTTGAAGCCCTTAACAGTTTTTCGTGAAAAACACGGTTAAATTTCCTTTTTTAACAAATAATGTTATTTTGAAAGTTGAAGAATATTTAATTTTACATGTGTTTTAATTACACTAATTTTATAAATTTTCATTAGATTTAGAGATAATAAAATATAAAGAAATTAGATTTCACAAATCTTGCATTCCTAGTACACCATGGAAACATTTAAAATTTTTCAACTTTTTAAGAAATGTGACACATGTCATTGTGATTGTGAAGCTATTTTCTTAGTGAAATATGTCAGAAAATTAAATAAATATACGAAAGAAAATTAAAATTCTCAAATATAATTAGAAAATATACAAATAAGAAGCTATGTTCCTATCATCAAATACTATTTTGTAGCGTTTAAGAGTAGTATTGGGCGGGAGGTTATGTGCTGGCCACATCAGATTTTTTCTGTTATACGGTTATCAAGTTGTTTATTGTTATTATTATTTGTTTAGAATAAAAATGTACATCTGAATCATTTTGACCTGTTATTATGGAAGAAATTATTCAAATAAAATCAAAATAATACTCTTATGTCCGGTTGCACCTACATTAGTTAAATTTTAAACTTGGTTTAAATAAATAAAAGCGTCACTAATTTTTGACATCAATGTAAATTACTCCATGTCATATAACTTCGATGTGCTTTTATTTATTTAAACCAAGTTTAAAATTTAATTAACGTTGGTGCAACCAGGCATTAACTGTTTAATTAATAAAATTTAAAAATTTCTTCGGAATCAGTCAATAATTTATTTAAGCTAAAAACTCAAACTCTTCGGTCATGACCTTCATCAGGAAAACTACAAAAAAATACATAAATTAACAAATAGAGCAGAAAGTGCCACAATGTATGCTTACATTTAGCGTTTGAGCATTTACAGCTAATATGGAAATTTGAAATATATTCAATAATCGTAAATAATAATAAAAATAAACAATTACACAACACATTAAAATAAATAAATAAAGTGAAAATAAATATTTGTTTATTTTAATATATTGTGTAAATGTGTATTTATATAATTATTGACGAGAATGGAAAATTTTTAATTTCCATGTTAGCTGCAAATTTTCAATAGCTAAATGCAAGCATTCCTAATTGTATTGGGTTTCCAAATTATCAAGAGATGGCGTTGATTACAATTCCCAAATTTATTTGGTATGATATCTTATGATGGCGAATGCTTGCATTAGTATTGGTAGTTTGCTTTTATTGCCAACAGAACTGTTGCCATACACATTGCAAATTTTCCTGTTTTTATAGGTTTTTTTGGAGAAAATTCAATCTTAACCTATAATCTACAAATACAATTCATTTTTACATATTATCAGAGATAAGTAAATTTAATATATTTATTCTCTTTGATATTATTTAAATAATACGGCTCAAACAAATGTTATATTTACATAACATAAATAACCAATATTGTTATTAATTTTGAAAAATTACAATTACGAGTAATTTCAAAATACAATTTATGTACCTTATTGTTAGTTTAGCTTTCTACCACTAGTTAGCGTATTTTAAATTTGGAAGCCCAATAGAATCAAATATTTAAAAAATCTGTTGAGCGCACCACAATACCTCTTGCGATAAATTTCTTGTCAAACAATGCAGGACACGGACCACCACTATGAAGAAACGCTCGTCCCTTAAAAAATTTAGTTTTCAATTATGACACGTCAAAAATTACATTTGTCAACCGTACGTTTTGTTTTTTTTTTTCAAAGTGCAGAGGTTAGCAGTTTAAATTATAGATAATAATATTTGAAACATTATTCTAATTATAAAAGTTGGCATTATACCATAATTTACTGAGATTTCAAAATTACTTAATAGGATTTCAAGTAAACTACCACTTTCGGTTATTGGATTATCACCAAAAACTAATCAGCTCTTCCCATAACAAAATTTTCTGTTTAATAGTTTTTGAGAAATCGTAACTCCAGAGATTCAAATAGACCGACAGGCAGACAGACTGAGAGACAGGTTGACAGACAGACAGATAGATTCACAGACAGACATCATTGCGAATATATTAAAATCGTATTCTTGGGACCTTAAAACCTGGTCATCCACTACAAATTTACTACTTTAACGTGATTCCTATACCACTCTTATAGGATGTAGCGAGAGGTAAAAATCAATTGATCATATGCTTGTGTAAAACAAGTAAATTATACTGAATTATTTAAATATATCATAATTCTCTTTTTTTAAATCTGTATTTAAAATAACAATGTAATACAAGTACTAGTTAACTAGAACAATAAAAATATTATTGCATCGCTCTCTAAAACAATGCGCTTTTTTCCTCTACAAATAAACACAACGTTCAATTCTGAATAAATATTTAAAAGCAAATACTTGATTTTGTATGTGATTTTGTTATGATGTAAATTTTATTCATTCTAGCTTGGTATGTAGAGTTAACTTTTTGTTATATTATTAATTAGAGTACATAGAATATGAGTATATTATTCCTATGTTAAATTATCTGCATATTTGTTTTGTTTTTGAAGTTTTAAGGAATTTTGGGATTATGCAAAAGATTTCTAGAGGCGGTAACTCAAAAATTGAGCCAGATATCTTATCTGTCTCTGCAACATTCATATGACATTTCATTTCAAAACCTTCTTCCTGGCCATATCTATATGTTACTGTGCATACCGTGCAATATTTAACAACAAAGTCACGTATGGTAGATATTTTACTCCTTTTTATTGTGCGGATAGCAATCACAAATTATGATGGGAATGTTTGTTTTTGTAATGTTACAGAACGGGTTGCCCTCACCAGAAAATCCGTACGTGTTCAACGGAGATTTTGTTGATCGAGGCAAAAAAGGACTGGAAGTGTTTTTGTTACTGTTATCCTGTATGCTCGTGTTTCCTGGTGGCGTGTTCCTCAACCGTGGAAACCACGAGGATCACATCATGAATGCGAGGTAAGTAATTCTTATTTGCTATTGTCATAAAACGTATAAAGCAGTACAGAAATGTATAATTCTCCACATGTTTCAATTATATATACCGGATATTTAAAATTGAGATAGAAACAAACTCTGTAATTAAAAATTAAAAAGGAAATTACTTGTGGATTAATAAAACAAAGTACATGAATTTTTAGTATAAATTTATATTAAAGAAGCAAATCTACACTTTTGTAGTCTACTAATTTAATAAACCGCATATAAATAAAAACGTTTATATTTGTGTGTTCCAGATACGGATTTATTAGAGAAGTTCATCAAAAATACAGAGTAAGTTTTATTCATAGTATTAAGGGGTTGCCTCCACTAAGAAATTTTGATAAAATTTTTCAAAAATGTCACCAAGTATTGTCCTTTGTCTATAATTCCAAAGTTTCAAGTCGATCTGATGAGTAGATACGAAAGGACTCCAATATGGGCCTAGAATCGATGGCTCACTTTAAGTCTATTTTTATTAATGTAAAGACCATTTTATTTTTTTAGTTTTTCTCGAAACTACATTTTCCAAGTCACACAATTATAGACAACTTCACAACGGATTTCGATGAAATTTGGAGTAACTGCAAATTATTTTACTGAACGGAGAAATTTTATTTCTGATTAAAATTAAGTCAAATGTTAAGCCAAAAAGTGACCTTCATTTTCAGACGGCCGCCATTTTGTTTTGAATCAACACATTTTAATTTATTTCGTTCAAGGAGAAGGTTTTTAAATATATTTTCGATACCCATTTATGTTTTTTATTTTGTCAGATAAGCGGGTCAGAAGTTATCGTGTTCACCGCAAACTCCTTTCGCTGAGAAATGCTCCTGAAAAATTGCTATATCTCCGCCATTTAATTTTTTTTTTTTTAATTGTAACATGAAGCCGAAATACAGATATTTCTGACGTACTAATTTGTTTTTTTATACGCGTTTTAGTTTTAAAGAAAAAAATTCCAAAAATGACTTTAAGAAGTCGTACCTGAGTAGAGGTAACTCCTTAATTATAATAATAATTAGTTCATTTTAAATTTGTATTGCTAACACCAATACCCGTTGACCGTAGGACTGGATTGGCAATTTTGTTTTAAATTAATGTTTTCAATAAACAGTCTTTAAAACACTTAACGTTTGCAATATGCGATCAGACACATGTTTTTCTACAGTTAAAGCTCTTTTCGTAGCATTTCCAATACAACGTAATTCCTTTAAGTACAAAACTATATATCCTTTTTCATCTGCAGTTCAAGTCCCAATGTCAACAAATTCTCCAACTAATAATACCCCTGTATCTTTGACTCCCCTATCATCTTAGTGGTATAAATTAACTGGTGATAATCGCACAATAGAATATACCGAGATCTGCTCTATGCAATTTACCACAACCAGAAACGGATTTATAGTGTTAATATATAATATTCAATGCACAAACCGGAAATGATAGTTTACGTCTCTTTGGCTAACCGAAAGGGTCGATTCTGTTCATAATCCTGTAAATTTGTGAAATCATAAATTTGTTGCTTACTGTTGGTCTGTAAGTGTCAGTTTACAAATTTGCAAATATGGCAGTTCTGTTCGTATGTTTGTAGCGAACTAATTTACAGATATTATAAGTTCAAGGTTTTTCGTGAATGCATTTTGGAGCTTACTTCATGCAGAGTACTGAAACGTCAAAACAAATCATACTTATTTTTCTTTGTTTATATTTTATAACTTTTCAAATAAATATCGAGTAAAAATAAATACTTATACTTTTTTTAACCAATGTTGTAACTAAATATTATCTTAATTATGATTATTTTGAAAACATAACCTATTTCAAGCATTAAAGTTTTAATTGTAAATAATGCATATGTTATGACGACTGGCAACCCCATATTTTGGTCGAAAATATGTTATATGGGTATGAAGCAAAATGGCACAACCAGAAATAGGTAAATATCATGGTGGTATATTTATTTTAATTCTACTCAGATCTCACGAAAAAGACAAGAGATAGAGCAAACGTACAAGAAACACAACAAACCAATATGAAATTTACATAAAAATTCTAAAAAATTATGTATTCAGAAAAGAAATAATAAATCATATGTTAAAGGACAACTACATATAAAAATGGCAGGAACTAACAGAACATTAAACTCTAGTCCTGAAGTTATTTATTAAATTTACATAGTTAAAAAAAATAATAACAATCTGGACCTCCAAAGGACTTGTAGAATCTTTCAAGTTAACCTCACATAATTAAATAAAGAAACATTATTTTGACAAAAAAAAAAAACAAATTACTTATTATATCATCTTCTTCTAGTATAATGCCAATATATATTAGTCGTCGTCCTTGATTTATTTTTATTAAAATTAAAATCTGTAAATTTATGACCAGGGTTTCTGCCACCAGAAGAAATTACGATAACTGTTTACAGAGCATCTGTATAAGCTACAGATGTAATAAGAATTGCAATCTTAATCGTAAGCTGGTATAGTTCTAACAGATTTACCACCCTGTATGTTGGAGCTTAGTGTTCGCTGTGTGAAATGAACGACGACTAATTTGTTTAATATAATATTTATAACTACTTAATACAACTTTAAAATGTTGTTACTCGAGTGAGCTGAAGTGGACTGTGCCCCCAGATCATACCTATATACTGTGCCGCTGAGGGCTGCAGGTTTTGGGGTGGGGGAGGCATACCCCCTACTCAGTGACATAATATTCTATGCTATATAGTATCTTACCACACTGCCCCTACTTGAAGACTGAACACTACACATCAAATTTTGTTATGTTTAAAAAGATGTAAAACAATATTGCTACAATTTTTATTTGAATCTTTTTTTTGTACCATCAAATTTTTATTTATGTACCCACTTTACTTGTTCATAAAACAGAAAAATCCTGGAATTATTGCGTTCTCAACTGCACTCAAACTTTACGGGAGCTAGAATGTATTCTTTACTAGCGGTTCTCAGACTGACGTTGAATAATATTTTCAGCGGTAACGGTATTATTGTTATTATTTTTTTAATCATTTCTGATGAAATATGATTTTATATAAAAAAATTCTTTGTATGCCTATAAAATTATACACATTTTTGCTGCACTTCATTTAAACTTATTTCATTTGAAATAGAGACATAATCGTTCAATTATTTAATAAAGTACAATGGGGTCTTTCACCATTTAAAAAATGTTTGTTTATGAAACTTTATCTAAATTGAAGACTATCTACACTTTTAAAAATTCTTAATTGATATCATTGAACCACAATAATTTTTTAAAAATATTGTGAAGTTATTATAGAGGTGTTGGTGGATCTCAAACACTAGAGATTTAAATAATTTTTATCACATAAATGTTCTATTTTATTGTAATAATAATAAAATAAGTAAAAAAATATATGACTACAATTATTTACAATCTGTACTGTTTTAGATCCAGCAACACCTCTACAATGACGTCACAACATTAAAAAAAAATCATTGTGGCTTAAAGAATAACAATTAATAATTTTTAAAAGAGTAAATAGTATTCAATTTAAATCAAGTTTCATAAAAAATAAAATAAAAATAAAATGGTGAAAGACCCCACTGCACCATTACCATCATTATGACAAAAATATATAATTCATTTATATGTAAAAACATATTTTCTACTGTCAGTTAATGACATATTCAATGAATATTTATGAATAATAAAAAAAACTTCAAGCAAAGTGCCTTTTGACACTATCGATTGCAATAAATTATAGATATTATTATAGCTGCAGATTAAAAGTTTTTGATTAATGCGAAAAATAAAAAAATAAATCTTTCGAGTAAAATGTCCTTTTGGCCCAGATCTATTGCAATCAATAAGGGAGGTGCGCAGCTAGATGTTACAACAGGCCTAAATACAAAATTTCTACATTCTACGGCTAATCTAATACCTTCAAAATGTATATTTCCGATGTACAGAATCGTACAGAAATTTTTCACGATTACAAACAATACTTTCTTTCCTTCGTACAAGGAAGTGATAAATAAGTAAATTCCTGCGTATTGGATTATTATCTACCTTATATTATGCGGAGGACCGCAGAATTATTCAGGGTAAAAACGAGGGCGTGGAATAAGAATGTATAAGAAACGCTTGTAGCGACCTTTCTCATTGTAAACATTGTTCTTAACATATTTTGGCCAACCTTGCTTCTACATATGTATCACCAGTTTTTAGTCTCGATGTATATAAGTATAAAAATTCGTAAAATGTAATCTTCTGTAAACGCCTAACGGGTGTTATTTTTTTAGAGATATTGAACTTTAAAATGAAATAAAATACATTAAAATCGTGCTAATGGCCATACAATTGGCTTTTTTTAAAGACAATTTTAAGCCATTTATGTTTAAATATGATTTCGGAAAGATGGACGCCGTGGCTGACTCGAATTAAGCGCAATATAACAGTCTAATTTTTAATCCCTTTTTGGGGCAGCTGGGGCTGCATAAATCGAAATATAACGAGTTAAATGTAGGCTTCCACGTATTCCATCGTCCTTGGTTTATTGGTGTAGACTAGGAATTTCAAATATCTTCGCAGAAAATGATCTAAAGATGTTAAATTACTAAATATTGGCGGCCAATCCACAAGTTCATTGCGCGATATTATGCACTCATCGAATGTGTCCTTCAATAAATTGATTGTGGCGCACGCTGTGTAACATGTTACGCCGTCTTGTTGAAACCACCGCTCTTTCATATTAGTGACATTCAATTGGGGAACGCAAAGTCAGTAATCATGACTAGCGATCTCCATTGTCTAAAGTTGTGGCCGGGATCATTTTTGAAAAAATATGGACCAATGACTCCAACACTGTAAAGCACGCCATATAGTGACTTTTAGTTTATGTAACGACCTCAATATTGGCTTGTGGATTTTCTTGACTCCAAAAGCAGAAATTTAGCTTGTTGACGTAGCCATATAATCAAAAATAAGAATAAAATTTTCAAAATAAATTTGCACAATTTGCAAGCGTAGTTCTGTCGTAAGTATATTTATTGTAGAATGGCAAACCAAAATGACCACAAACCGCTGTCAGTTGTCAAATTAGCTGTCGCTGGAAAAAATGATGCCAATTCTGAAAACAAACCTTCAAAAAAATATATTATTAAAAATATATATTTATAGTAACATGAACATTGTAATTGTAATTCCACATGTCATGCATCCAGTATAGCATTGACTAATTGAAGGAAGTATTCCAGCTATGTCGCAACGATTCTTTTCATTTTGATAATGACATAGTCTGTAATACACGAGTCAATTTGAATTATCATCTTATATTAAAAATATAATATAAAATATCTCTAAACTAAACTCATTTTAAATAGTGTGAATGTCATATACGTTCATATTTGTCTAAACTTTTTGGTTCGTGCTATTGAAATCATGTGGTTTTCAAAAATATACGATATCTCGGATGAAAAGTATATAGTAACACAGTACAAAGTACGTACACAGTACAATATTATTGAAATTATGATAATTCAAATGATACCTGATTTATGTATTACAGGCTTAACAAATGTTACTGCCTAATGTCTAATAGCGTGGTAATTAATTTCTTGTTTCATTTATTATTTACATGGGAATTGTATCATTATACTCAGGTAGTCGAAATTAAATTCAATACGTTAAATGCGTCTTAGTGTTCGCAAATAAATTTAGGTGTGATATAGAGGAATAGGATATGCGTGTCTAAAGAAATATGAAAAGTTTGTTGTTTCTAAATAACGTATATTTACAGATAAGAAGATAATAATCTGGAAATTAAGTATACCTACGCATTACACGTAACTTTCAAAATGTAAAAGTAATGATTTATGTAAGCAAAGTTAATACATAACATTAAATTTGTATGAGTGTATGTATATTTTTAATAGTAATGCACATTTTTCTCCAACATATTGTTGCATAAAAGAAAATTCGACTACCGTAATAAAGACCGGTGAATTATAAAATGAATGATACAATTTCACTAAATTTTACATTAACAAAATGAAAGTAATTAGATGTTAACCTTTACATCGCGTGTTCTGTTCATTTTAATTTTTCTTCCTGTATTAAAAACGAAAATAAAATTTATGTGGCTTGTAAAGGTTAAATGATACCGCAATTAAATATAGTAATTAGCGTTATATTTTATTCTTCGAATAAGTGAATTTTTGTTGTTATACCATGTGTATTATTAGAGTTTGAAAATAATTAGTTAGAACTATAGGTAAACAGTATTTGACATTTGATATTATGGGTTATCTGCATTATTTTAATTTTGAATCGTTACATTTTATATTTTGAAAATTAATATTATTTTCGCTTCTACTTATTGTCGTAACAAAAGTAAAAACATGCTCCGCTGCGCACAAAAATGCATAACATATTCATGTATTTATTAATATTTATTTTCCTATAGTATTTAAAAGCACATATTCATAGTGAATACAAATAAAATAAAAGCAAAGACGTAAATGGAAAATAAAATTACAATAAGCAGCATTGTTACATATCGAAATATACAAATATATATAGATACATTTCACGTCATTATTTAGGGAAATTATATTTCAAATAATCTTCTACATAAATACGAGTTTTTAGAAAAAAAAATTTATTTGCACTTTAGTATTATCCAAGTTAAGCGTTTTGAACTAGATGTCTATGGAAGTGTGGAGCCCAAGAGGTGACATATTTAGAATTCGAATAGTGAACAATCTAACTTTGTAGAGATATTCAGTAAATTTTAGTGATTAAAGACTATATGACATGTGAAAGAAACTGCCCATTGGCAGTACTTTACTTACATTTACTTAGTTTGCTTTAGTTACTATAATAGGGGACACGCATAATTTTTAAATATAATTTTAAAGTGAACTTTATACTCCCTGTATCTATAGAAAAATAATTAAAAATGAATTTGTTTACCATAAAGGGGTAAATATTAATATTTTAAAAACTAGTTTAAAAAAACGCACAAAAACGATCGTAGAGTGTGCCGTTGTCTGTCGTGACGTCATCTTCCTTGTTCACATAGAACATGAGTGTTTGTATAACATACTGTTTTCGTGTGTTTTTGATGATTTATTTAAATGCGAAAGTGACATAATATATACATACATACATACACATACATAACGTCACACTATGTCCCACTTAGTGGGGTAGCACGAACCCAGAAAAACAGTCAACCAACAATCAATCTCCTCCAAACATTCCTATCCTGACACACCACTTTCGCCTCGTCCACATTCATAGTGCGATTCATACATGCTCGTTTATTCTTCACACTCGGAATCATTCGTTCACGCAACAAACCATCAATCATACCCAACCAGTTATTCCTCGGACGTCCGCGCAATCGGTCACCTTCAATCTCACCCACATATATTAGTTTCACCAACCTTTCATTCGATATTCGCTCAACATGTCCAAACCACCTCAACTGACTCACTCCCACTTTCTTAACAACATTCTTCTCAATCTCACACTCATCATACACCAATGTATTCCGTATACGATCACGTCTCGTATACCCACATACTCCTCTCAAATATCTCATTTCCACAGCAGCTATACGTCGTTCATGCTTCTTCATCCACACCCAACATTCAGAACCATACATCAATGTAGGCACTAACACATCATTATAAACACTCAATCGAGCATCTCTAGATACATTCACGTTTCGAGCAAATGTACCCAGAGCACCCAATACCTTGCACCCTGCAGACACTCACCTTTCAATCTCCCGGTCAATACGTCCATCCCTCGAGAACATACTACCCAAATATACAAATTCATTCACTTGTTCCAGTCTCACACCATTCACTGAAACATTACAATCAGTCACCAAATCATTCTTCTCAAACACCAACACTTTACATTTATCGACATTTAATAGCAGATTTAAACCTTTCCCTACTTCATTTATGCTCACAATCATTCTTCTCAATTGCTCCTCAGTTTCACCCAACACAACAACATCATCCGCATAAGCTAACGCAGGCACTATACGTCCACCAATACGTACACCATCCGTTCCATTCAATGCCTTTCGTAACAACACATCCATATACAAATTAAACAACCAAGGAGACATTCCACAACCCTGTTTCACACCAACATCTATACGAAACCAATCACTCAATCTACCATCAACTCTCACCGCAGCCTCACTTCCTTCATACAACGCTCGAATCGCTCCCAACAAATTACCATCCACACCGTACTCTACAAGTACATCCCACATAGTCTCTCGAAGAACACTGTCATACGCTTTCTTTAAATCGAGAAAGCCACAGAACACCTTTTTGTTCTTATCAAGTGACTTCTGAACAATCATTCGAAGAGAAAACAATTGATGTACACAACCTCTCTCAGGCAAAAAACCTCCTTGCATATCACTTAACTTTGAAATGGTTAAGGCTCGCACCTTATGAATTAATATTTTTCCATACAACTTCCCTACCACACTCAATAAACTTATCGCTCGAAAATTTGTACATTCACTCGAACTGCCTTTGCCTTTAAATAAAGGACAAATAACAGCACGTTTCCAATCATCAGGAGCCACGCACCGTTTCAAACAAAATCTGAACAAATAAACTAACCAATCAAATAATCTTTCACCACCATATTTCAACATTTCATTTGTTATGCCATCCAAACCGGGAGCCTTACCATTCTTTAGACGCATCAATGCAAAGCTGACATCACCTTCATCTATATCCCATTCAACGTTTCTAGCATTTCTTGCATTCCCTCCCCTATTATTCACTTCATTCACACCACCATACAATTCCTTAAAATACTCACACCATCTATTCCTAACATGTGACTCATTCCACAACAACTCACCATTCGCACTCTTAATTGCTTTCACTGATCTTGTACTCCCACCTCTCAATCTCTTTACAGTCTGCCAAAACATTCTCTTATTCATACTAAAATCATTCGTTAATCTTTCACTCATCAATTCATCGAAACGTACCTTACTTTCTCTTACGACTCTCTTAACACATTTATTCTTCCTCTTGTATTCCATCAGGCATTCATCACGCAAAGTTCCTGGTACATCCTTCACATTCAAAAATCTCAAATACGCCCTCTTTTTCTTCTCAATCGCTTCTTTCACTTCTTCATTCCACCATGCATTCCTCGAACGACAACCTAACTTACATTCACCACAAATTTCTTTCGCACATTGAAGGACAATGCCCTTAAATTTCACCCAAACATCATTTATGCAACAATCAAAATTAGGCTCACATTCAGGCAAAGATTCGTTCAATTTCTTTAGAAATAACCCTCGAACATCCTCATTCTGCAAAACATTGGATTTCACACGAAACAAGCTCCCAGAACATTGTACCCTCATTCTCCAACACTTACCTAGACGTATACGCGACACAACCAAATAATGGTCATTCGTTCCAAGCTCAGCCCCTCTTTTCACACGCGTATCAACAACCAAACTCCTCAAGCGCTCATCATACAAAACAAAATCAATCACACTACGTCTATTCGTACTTACATTCTCCCATGTATATATATGAGCTAACTTATGCTTAAAAATGGAATTGGATATGAAGAGGTTCCGCTCCATACAAAAAGAGACTATTTTCCTACCGTTATCATTCACTCTAGAATCCCCAAATTTACCTAACACGCTACCAGACACACTACTCTTTACACCCACCCAACCATTCAAATCGCCACAAACAATCACTTTCTCGCCAGGATCACACGCATCAATCACGCTATCTAACAAATTCCAAAATTGATCCTTTGCAAGATCACTTTCAGATTCAGTTGGGCCGTAAACGGACACAACGAAGATTCTATGAAAGCCTACCTTTAATCTGCACCATAAAATTCTCTCCGTAATACTACCATAATTTCTAATACATGCTTTCATTCGTTCACTTACAACCATACCCACACCATGTTTCGCTCTAGCATTCGCACACACACCCGATCATAAACAAAACATTCCATCCACCTCTTCCTCGCTACAACCTTTCTGCATCGTTTCACTTACACATAAAACATCCACATTATACGTACGCATTGCAGACATCAATTCATTTTTCTTTCCATTTATACCTCTGACATTCCACGTAGCAAACTTACATTCATCAAACTTCGCCCATTTATTCTTCATTTTCACAAAATGAAAGATTGAAAAAGAAACGGGTTCTCTCGGTACAAGAGTAGGAGTCAAGGTAGCTTACCAGGCTTATCCTTGATAATATATCAGGTTGATAAATAAATTAATTAAAAAGTAGAATATTGTGGTTAAATGCTATGAGACGAAATAAAAACGATATCTCTCATCAATCAAAAGGTCATGTGTGTGAAGTTTTTCTATTCTTTATTTTCCACCATGTTACTATTAAAAGCACATCAGTCTCTCCGACAACCCATGCCGCACAAGGGTAATAATTTTAGACATGATTAAAACGCTGAATGATGTTTTATAGTTTATTTATTAGTAAAGAAAAACTGTAGTTGATAACAAAAATTGAATTGTTTAATTAAAATAACTTAACTAAAATTATTTAAAGAGCTGCACTAAAAACTCTTGTTAAAGAAAACTTTGATCTTCTTCATTATGTTCAGTCATAAACGAATATTATTACACCGGAACCCGTAGTTTATAATCATAAGTCTCGAAGTTTACTACTACATTAACATATATTGCAAACAATGAGGAAATATTATCTGGGATGACCGATACAGCAAGTTATATGTTTTTTTTATACAGAGTGCTATAGTTCTCTAGGGACTGATATGATTTAATATGTTTTTCTAGGTATTTAGCATTAAAGATTAATGTTGCTACTTTTAAAAGAAATTATAGCATCGGTCTCTAGAGACCGATAATACAGGAAACGTGTTTATATAATTATTACTTACACTTGTGTTTTAACACCAAGAATTTCTTCCCCACTAAAAAATATCATTCTGTTTAATCAATTCCAGAGGCATAAAGGCATCGATATTTGGCAAATAATCACTTTTAACCTTGATAAAGCCGGTCTCTGATATTATATATTTATAATAAAATGTTAAAGTAGAGCTTATTTTAACGTAAATATACCGCCAAATACTTATAAAGTTAACTGTCATAAATGGCAGCTAGGAAGATGACGTCACATACTCTTCGTGTAAACTCGGCAATCTACGCACAGTGGTCGGCTGTAGGTTAAATTATGAACTTTGAAATTTAATTTCTTATAAAAATTATGAGCAAAATATATTTTATATGTTACGACACGAAACAAACTTTCATTGATTTTTAAATTTCATGCGTGTCTTACAGTTGACTAAATTAGATAATATTATGAAAATACTTTTTCCTAAGATAAACTTATTTATATCGGTCCGGTAAATCTAGAGGGTTGTGACGTCATAAACGTTTAACACTACCGCATTTCACAAGATTCCGGCTAGTTTATTTTTGTGACACTTTAATCTTTGAATGTATCTTGCACTCAGTCTGGGGATTTCTTCTTTAACGAAAGGCATTTGGAGATCTTGTGACATTATCCAGTTGGGAACAAACCATGGAGCATTGATAATCTTTCGATGATTTCAATGTAAGAGGTACTTGCTGACCCCTATAGTTCGATGCCGTAGGTCAAGACTGACTTGATTATTGCTTTATACAGCAGCAATTTGTTGTCGGTTGAGAGGATGGATTTTCTGCCGATGAGCCAATACAGCTGTTTTATCTTTAAACTCAGCTGCTTTCGTTGGTCCAAATGTGTTTACGCCAAGTCATATATTTTATCTGGAATTGTTGGTTACAGAGGTATGACTTGAGGAGTTGGAAGTACTGGTAGGGTAAGTCACGTTTCAACTTGAAAAGTAATGTAATGTGCCAAATTTTGTCAAAAGCTTGACTGATGTCAGGAAATGCAGCTGAGCAATACATCTTATTTTGAAGGCTGCTGTTTATTGTTTCTATTACTCTGTAAATTTGTTCAACTGTGGCGTGTTCATGTCTGAATCCAAATTGATGATTTGGAATCAAGTTTTTCTCCAGAATAATTGGATACAGTCTTGTGAGTAGTGCTTTTTCAAATAGCTTGGATAGGGTTGGTAACAGGCTGATTGGTCTATAGGAAAGTACGTCCTTCTGGATTTTTGCCAGGTTTTGGAATGACAACGATTTGAGCGTCTTTCCACTGACTTGGGAAATAACGAAGTCGAAGAACGGTATTGAATAGGATAGTTAGATGTCGGATGCATTTCACTGGTAGTTCCTTGAGTAGTTTTCCAGTGATAAAATCAATACCAGGGGCTTTTTTAGGGTGTAGTTTATTTATGATACTCGTACGTGATCGGGTTGTCTTGGCAGACTGGTGGCTTTTGATTTGTATTTTCTTCTAGTATCATGCGATAAAAAATAATATTTTGGTCATTTGAGCCAAATTTCGGGCTACAAATTTTAAATTTTGAAATTCGTCTGCCGAGGCAACCTGACTGCGTACGAGTGGCAGACTAGTGTCTTTTGATTTGTATTTTCGTCTAGTATTTCGAGATTAAAAAGAAAATTTTGGTCACATTATTCAAAATTCCATCATTTACTTTTTTTTTAATGGACGCCATTTTTAATACCACCCAGATCTAAATGGCAGACGTGCGCTTTGATGTATCTAAATGGGTAGATTCCATAGAGCATACTGAAACATTTGGTCAAATGGGTTGCAGTTTTTAGAGCTGGCTCACGGACTATAAGAAATTTAAAATTTTTAACTGTTTCCATGGTGTATAAGGAATGCAAGATTTGTGAAATCTAATTTCTTTATATTTTATTATCTCTAAATCTAATGAAAATAAATGAAATTAGTGTAATCAAAACAGATAAAAAATTAAATATTCTACAATTTTCTGAATAACATAAATTGTTGAAAAATTTAATTTAACCGTGTTTTTTCACGAAAAACTTCCGGTTGACCAATTTATTCAAAATCTAATCAGTTCTTAAAATAAAAGCAAAAATACACAAAATTGTATTTTTTGGTATTATGGCACTTAAATTATGCGAGACTGAAAAATTGGCACGGACCACACACACACACGCACGCGCGCACACACACACACACACACACACACGCACGCGCACACACACACACACACACACACACACACACACACACACACACACACACACACACACACACACACACACACACACACACACTTACATACATGCAAACATCATGGCGAAAATAGTAATAGTGATTATTCACCGAAAACAATATCTCCATTACTAAAGTTAGGCGGGAGGTAGTATTGAAAATTAAAACAAAATTTGACACTTTGACAGTACTTTTGTTATACTCAAAATGATTTTGTAGAAGAAGCACGTCATCAACCTGAAAAAAACTTTATAAAGTGAAGTGGGCAAAGTGGAATTTCCCACTCGATAAAATTATCACACTCAGCTTTCTGCTTCGTGTGCTAAAATTTCTCTCTTGGGTAATTTCTTACTTTGCCCACTTGTAAAGTAAATAACTATTATTGCACAATACTGTCTTTCTTAATCCTGATTTACAATTAAAGATATACTACTAATGTACATAAAAACAAAGCCTAGAAACTTGATATTATAAGATTATGACATATTTACATAATTACAATTACATATTACCTATTGAAAATTTTCCAAAATAAAAAGTTAAACATAAGTAAAAGATATATCCAGCTGAGAATTCTCGGACTTACATTCATTGTACCCAGTTTTATCAGCATTCGTGTATATGTTACCATTACAGGGATTTCCCTAGAAATATTAGAGTTTATTGGTTTGTGTATTTACTTATTGTATTGTTTATTGCTTTTTCCGTTGCATTCTTCTATTTATTGCGACCTCCTCCAATATTTGGGAATTACCAATGTGCATTACCAGAAATTTCAGATTGAAATATGCAGTATATGCAATTAGTAATTAGCATTAACTCTAATCAATGTATTTCGTTCAGAAAATTGATGTTATTTAAAGATATGCAAAAATTAAAATATATGAACTTTGCTCTCTAGTTATTTATTACCTTATCTAAACACATTTTATTTCTCTACATCTTCTAATTTATGTTTATTTCTGAATACGTGCACGAAAAAAGGGAACAAATTGTGAAAAGAAAATTTTCATCTGTGTGCATACAGTAATATCACTATGTACTTTTGAGAATTCATATTTTACAAGTTTTATAACAAATAGTTCGCCTTTCCAGATTTAATATAAAATCTAGTATACCTACTTACCTTGTCAACCGCACATAAAATATTAAAATTTTCATCTAGTTTTATGGTTTTACGTATTGTAATATTCATAAATCTTGCTTGGCCTTTTTTCATAATAAAAATATTTACTGCATTGGTTAACGTGTAACCAATAGCAAAGCACGACAACTTTGGAAAAACTTATTGGCAAACCATCTTCCATAGGTATTTTATATAAAAGTTTATCAGATAAGAGAAACTAAAGAGAAAAGGATATTTAATTTAAATTAAAGAATACAAACTGACTACTCTACATTCCTACATTTAAGTTAATTGCAACACTTTAATCTCGGCAACAACTATTAAGGACATTACAGAAAAAATGTCGCATTTCTAAGCAGAATTTTCCAATGAACTCCTACATTATGAGGTAACCAAAATTGACAGCAAAATCTATGAATAATTGAATATGACATTGACTGGCAGGAGTGTGGGAAGAGGGGAGGGCTATTGTTGAGCGAATCCCGCGGCGACGCCACTGGTTGATGAGCTTATCTCGCTGGTTCTCGATGACAACGTGTCAAAATCAAACGATTACCAACATTGATTTTTTCGTAATGTATTCATTGGTTTTCTATATTATTGTGGATGGAGGAAATTTTGTTAAATTGACTTTATTTTTAGAAGAAGAGCCAGACTGATTTAATGAAATTTGAACAGCAGAATAGTTAAAAAGTTTTCCATTTGAAATTGGTGGAACTTTTAATTATTATTTATAGAAATATACTTTGATCTCTCGGGCTGTTTTTTAAAATTTGTTTTTCTACGATCGCGCAAGAAATAAATTATTATATGATCGCATTTTCAACAACAACAAAAATTATTGAACAGCATGTAATTAATAAAAGGCAATACTAACATAATTTATATAACTATGTGACAGTGCTCGTGGCCGAGCTTCAAATGTATAAAATACTAAAACATTCTTTAATAGTGAGGAAAAGATTATTTTAATAAAATATTAAAATATTCAAACTAAACAATTTGTCAAATAAATACAAATATTCCAAGTGACGCAAACGTATAAATATGTTCACCGGTTTCAGGAGATTAAACCTATGTTTACATGCACCAAAGCAGGAAGGGTAAGTAACTCATAACTCTTTGCTGTAAGTGTAAGGTAATAATAATATACTGACCTGTCGAAACAGCCAAGAAAATGAAAATAAAATACAATGATAATATAACATTTTTTATTAATACACAGGGAATTAAGCTATTCAGAGCATCGCCAAAATCCACTTTTTATCGTGCCACTATGAACACATTTGACGTTTAAGTAAAATAGTTATTTTTTCCTACAACTGTCAAAAAAACTTGACATTTTTTCATTTTTTTTAATACTCAAAATATGCTATTTCTAAACAACAATTGTGTTTTCCAGGCAACGTGGGCCACAAACTCTTTTCCGCACAGTAAGCATATTGAATAAAAATACGTATCTTGGAAATTTAATCCAATATTTTTTTTGTAAATTAAACATGCGCAGACGCACAGCGCTTGCATCGTTGCATCTTTGCATCTCGCATGGAATGTCCATTTCATACTCGTATGATTTGCTGCATTCGCCTTACTTTCATGCTCGTAGGAAATGAGTACCATTCCATGCTCGTTGTACAATATACTATAAAATATGATACAAAATAAGTGTAACCATGGTGATAAATAAAAACAAACATACTTACTTGATCACCTTCTAAAATTATGACAGACGTTATTCATAAAAGAATTTCAAAAAATAATATTTATTAATGTCATTAACGTCTTCAAATTTTGACACCGGTAAACTATTGAACAAACCACGTATGTTATGATACTCATAACATCCCTTGGAATGTTAATAGCTATAAATAGTTACATTTACCAAAAGATTTAACGAACGATGTTACACTTTAGCTACATCTTGTAGTGCTTTAGGACGTGAGAGTACGTCTCAACTATTCTGACTTTAAACCAGAACCCTTTTTGAACTGACAAAACTGTCCTTTTTAAACAACTGAAATCTATTGTCATCAAGTTCATCGTGTCATCATCGGCTGCGTCTTCAAATATCAATGGAATTTTTCTGAACACGCAATACTCGTGTTAAATTACCATTAATATCTATAATATTCGTACAAGCGCGGTTATTGAACTACAAAATGCTAAATTAATAATTTGGAAAAACACGTTTATTACAACTATAGTTATTTGTCAAACTAGAGAGGAAAGCGCTTCTTTTTTCCCCTCGAGTTCGAAGTTTGCCTCATGAGCGCAGCGAGTGAGGCATTTCGAACGAGAGTGGAAGAAGAGCTTTCCTCTCGTGTTAGACACAACATTTTTTCACGACATTTTTTTTTTTAAAACGATTTGCACGGACCTAAAATACACTTTGAGAACACATCTGACAGACTGACCATTAAAAGTTAGGTTATCAGATACAAGGCGGTGTAGCAGTGTTACCAATGAACCAATCTTAAATATCTTTAATAGGTTGTCAAATTCTGATTTAATAAGAAAAAGAAAAATATAAGACATAATTGTAAGATAATTTAAAGTATATATATATATATATATATATATATATATATATATATATATATATATATATATATATCACTAAAATAAGGGTTTTCCATAAAATTAGGAATGTATATATAATTTTTATAATATATTTTTTTGTAAATAACATTCATATTGGTAACACTTTTATATTTTCCTCTCTAGAGAAGAACAACACATTTTCCTCACTATTCCGGGAGAAGAACGATGGGGTTTCTTACCATGTCGTGAAAAAAATAATATACCTACCCCTGTCATTTGAAAGATATTTTTCAAAATTTGTTTATTTATGCTTTCTTATACGTAGTAAAAGTATAAGGAAACAATAGCAATAATGAAAAAAAAGATTCCTAGGTTTTCACGGAAATGGATGGATCCCATGCAGCCGACAAATTTTCTAAAAACAAATTCCGAAAATTTTCACCACATAAAATTATCCCTGTGGCTCTTCCCCAATTATTATTCTTGGCAGCAGTGATTTGACGGTTGGTAACCGCATTTCACGTCACACCTAGAAATTGATAAATGGTTGGATGATATATTTATTTTTATATATTTTGAATTTTCTGTATTAAAATAACTTATTAATCTAATAACATATCCTTAAAACTCTATTAGGCAACTCTAAATATAAAATTAAATATTTATGAAATTTTATGAAATGTTGAAATAAAGTATCGTATAAATAAATTAAATATCACGGATTTGGTGGAAGTATTTCTTTGAATTAAAAGATGTTGAAACTCATTAAAATGTTAATTTTATTTAATTCCAATATTTCGTTGGTAGTAAATTTGCTATTTCATCAGGGAAACTGAAAACGTACATAAAATAGGTTACAATTATTTTATATATAATACTTACAAAAAGTTTAAACAATTTTTTTTTTTATTTTTGACAGAGATGATAATAATTGTAACATAATTTATGTACGTTTTTATTTTCCCAGGTGAAGTAGCAAATTTGCTATGAAATATTGGGATTAAATAAAATTAATATTTTGATGAGTTTCAACATCTTTTAACTCAAAGAAATACTGCCACCAAATCTGTGATATTTATTTTATTTGTTTCATGAAATGATAGTAATAAAACAAAATAAGATACAAATAACATCATGATTTAAAGAACTTATAAACTACTTCAGATACGGGAATCTGAAAAGATCGAGCACGTGATTTCAATAATAATCATAAAATTTAAAACTAATATAAACAGTTAATAAAAATAAGGGATGTGTTCGAATATATCAACATTCAGAAATATAAATGTCATATGATGATTTCTAACCTGTATCCTAGACCTACAAGCAAATTATTTGATTTTCTAAGGGATTAGTTTTAAATTGACTTTTTATTATTTGATACGATTAATTGCATCGGTTTAGTATAAATTGGTATTATCTTCTTGCTAAATTCGATTCGATGTTAAGCACTAGTTGATTAACAAGTGTATATAAGTTTTTTTTTTATAGTTTTAAGTTTTTAGGGACTGTTGATTTCATTAAAATAGTCGCAGCTTTAGTTTTGGAATCAAATTTCGTATTTGTTGTTAAATGAAGCGCGATTATACAAAAGTTTTTGTAAGCAATTCGTGCTTAAAAAAACAGAGACAATATTGGCATACAACGTCCATTTGGTTCTCGTGCACTCATAAAAATAATTTCTTGTTTCAAGAAAATTTTCAGTTTTCCTTTATGTACATTTGTTGAAGAAAATTTTATTTCTTACAAAATGATTAGGTTCAATTAAAAAAAATTAATTTTGAAAATAAATTTTATTTACCTTCTTTTTCTGCATTGAAAGAGAATGAATATTATTTTAAATTTTGTTTTATAAAATAAAGAAAAGGAAGTTGATTTAATTTAAACAAACAACGTTTTTATTTAAAATGTTATCATTTTGAATTTGTAACTACCCTTATAATTTATTTTCTTATAAGAATATTTAATAAACCTACAAAAGTTTTCAATGAAAACAAAATCGGAATGGCACTATTCAATAGTTATTTGTCAAACTAGCGAGGAGAGCGCTTCTTTTTGGAAGAAGTTCTTTCCTCTCGTGTTAGACATAACATTTTTTCCACATGTATCTAAAAACGATTTGCTCGAACCTAAAACACACTTTGAAAACACAACTGACATTTTAAAGTTAGGTGATCAGACGCAAGGCAGTGTTGCATTGTTGCCAATGAAACAATCTTAAATACAAATTAAAGTTGTAAAATTGTGATTTAATCTAGAAAAATAAAAATATAAGACATAATTGTAAGACAATTTAAAGTATGTATGTCACTAAAATAAAGATTTTCAATAAAATTAGGCATTTATTTATCATTTTTGCAATATATTTTTTTTTAAATAACATTCATATTCGTAACACTACTATATTTCCTATCTAGAGAAGAATAACACATTTTCCTCACTATTCCGAAATAGAAATGAACGATGAGGTTTCCTGGCTTGTGAAAAATAAATCTTTCTATTCATTTAAGAGGAATCTGTTTGTTCCAAGAAAACATTTTTATCAGTGTATATTAAATGAAACAAAATTGTGCTCTATGCAGCACGTATCGTAATAGATCTTGGTAAGGACTCGTTAAACTAATTACTAAGTAGCAGACACATAGGCTGTTAATACAAGTACTGTTTTCGGGTGTGCTAAGAGAATTATATTATCGCTGTCCAGCATTTTAAAATGTATAGAGATATTATATCTGCAACTAATTAGAAATAGTTAAACTAAATTAAATATAAAATTTTAATAGAGCTAAAGTACATGTCGTTGTTTCCGGGATTCATTTATACAAAACTGAACCAAAATACAAAACTAAATGTTTAGTTAATGAGCCCGTAATATCAAACAACAATTTATCGATAAAATAATGAGGTCTTGTGATATTAGCCCCGATTATAATTATTATTTAAAATAAGTTAAATTATTTAAGAATTATTTCCTTCACTATGGTTATTATTATAGAACATCGTATTTTTTCGGAGAGTTACAAATATTCACGATTTCTCTTATCTAAATTGAATACACTTGTTAAAACAAAAAATGTCAGAATAATGATCAAAACAAATGAACAGTGCTTGATTCATGGAATTTAACGAATCAGTTGATCACTGAATTAGACTACATGATAAGCTTGATTTTCAATGAAAAATTAATAAATCTTTCCATTTTACTTCAATAATGCTCACCAATTACGGAGAGGCCTACTATTCAATTGAAATGAGTCCTTGAAATGGAGTTTATCTGCGGTGACACTGTTATATCATAGTTGCTGAAAATAGAAGTAAATAGTTTAAATCTAATTTATGCAGGGTTTTAATATATATGCAGACGTAAAACACGGTACCGTACTAAGTGAATCGTAAAAATCGCTGATGCAAATCTCGGTATTTATTTTTTTAAATCGTTTTGACAGTAAAACAATAAAAGGAATTCTGAACTATCCAATTTATACCAATCTCATTACTATAGTTATTAAATTGAAATTGTAGAACGGGGCAAGAGACATTTTAACTTAATAAAAAAAATCATGTATTAGATAATATGCTTGTATTTAAGAAAAATTAAACATTGGAGTTATAACGCGTAGTTAAAAAGTTTGCAATGAATTACATTTTAGAATAATTATAATTAAGCAAAGAACGACGTATGAATTCTTTTAGTTTAGTTTTAGCTTCAAATTGCTTTATTTTGACGTGCAAGAGCCGCAGATATGCATTGTCTCCTATCAATCAAATTGAACCTACAAGTTAGACAATAATTCCACATATGAATAGGTGCGGGTGGGGGGCCTGAAACGCAATCTGTCGTTTATAGACATCGTAAAAAGGAACTCAGTTATAAGGCTCGTGCCAGACCAAGATCTGTTTAAATACAAAAATATCTTATTTGAGATGCAATGGTTTAATAATACAAATGATCTGAAATCTGTAAAGAATAAAGAGGAGGAAGAGGAGATAAAACATTTTAAATTACGTTATTCGAATCGTTGTGACAACAACCAAACGTATTCTAAATTATTCGCCTTATCCTTATTCCGTAGAGATATTATTATTAATGTTCCGATAATGTTTACAACTTGCACTTTCATAGTTGCACAATGAAATTAAATTAGTTACAGCTTTGCAAAGTTGACAAATTTCTTATAATTATTGTCGATTTTACCTCTCGCACATATATGTAAAAAATCCACATATTGTTAGATTTTTAACGCTATTTTACGCACATTTCAAGATTTTATATAGGGGTACTGAAAAATGGGGGACATTGGCAACTGGAGTTAATTTGACCGAAAAGTTGAAAAATGTTTCAGGACTTCTTAATACAATACATTGATTTTTATAAAATTATTTTCATTATTATATTCTGAGCATTACGCTCGTTGAAAACATAAATAAAAGTAAAATATGTCATTAATAAACATGAGTATAAAAAAAGTCACACTAAACGAATTCTTTTAAACTTTCATATGAAAATCTTAAAATTTAAAATGTTATGTTCAAGTACATATGTTTTTGAATAAACTAATAATTTAAGATAAAAACTTTGAAATCATACATTTAATAATTTGCATAACCTTTCATAGTTTGAGAAATGTGTACATTTATGCAATTTTTGAAGTAATTTGGACCTAATGGGTGAAGTTGACCAATGACATAGTTAAACCTACATTATGTTGCTTTACAAGATAAATTCATTCAATTGAACACGGAATTGTGAAGAAGTTGCACGTTATTTTACTGTTCCGCTGGTATATAAACATAAATAGGGTACTAAACGCCTTAAAAAATATAGTGAAGAAACGTTAAAAAACTGTTTAGTAGAATTGTTAGAAAATACGTAAGTTTAATCGCGATTTAAAAATAGCGGAGCATTTAGAAATACACCTATATATCGTGTGTCCCACGTAAATGTAAAATCAGTTTTTTGTAAATAAAAAGTGTCCGGCAAAAAATTATAAACCCAATTTTTATATCACAATACTGCCAATATCCCTATATCTTATTTGATACAGATTACTTTATTTTGATACCGCAATTTAATGAAATTAATAATTATAATTCCTAATTATCCGCCTACTCTTTTCATTGCTACTGACGTATAGTGCCTGCAATTTATTCTAAATATTTTAATCTGTCACTGTCAATTTCTGACGATGGAAACCATTCAGCGTTTATTCCTTTAAGGTATTTAAGTATTTGTCTTGCACTGCGTCCCCATAATACATTCTAATAATATTTACACGGTTCTCGACATTTAATGTATTCTTGATGACAGTGGCAGATTAAAATGTTTAAAACAAATTGCAAGCACGGCCAGCACTATACGTCAGTAGCAATAAAAAGTGTAGGCGGTAAATTAGGAATTATTATTATTATTTACATTAAATAGCGTATCAAAATAAAATAATCTGCATTAAATAAGATGTAGGGATATTGGCAGCATTGTGATATAAAATTTGGATGCATAATTTTTTGCCGGACACTTTTTATTTACAAAAAACTGATTTTACATGTTAATTGCCTATGCCAACCTTTACGTGGGACACACGGTATAGAGTAAGGTAGATGGGTTAATTATATTTCATGTTAGTACGCAAATACGCTAAACTTAAATTTTAAATAAAATTTTATAATTCCGTTGACATTAAATTTGATAATTTAATGTTAACTTGTGGAAAATTTTAATATTTTTATGTAGGATTTTGTATAAAGAATAAATGTTAGCGTTACTTTAGTCATCTGCGCCCTAGATAGTTCTAAACTAATTTTTTTATTATAATGTAGAGTAGTGGTCTAATGGTCATATTAACCCCTTCGGGGTGAAGTGCACTAATAGTATATTTTTTTTTTTAATTTAATGTTATAAAGTAGTAAGAATTAGAGACAACATTAAAAGTACTTTATAGCACTGATTTAATTTAATTCCTCTAAATATCATATTGTCTAATGAATTTTTGAAGCTACACTGAGAAAAAGATTTGTTTGTCACTATGCAGGTTTATTGAATGTTAATAAATGATTTTTTGAAATATGGCGAAACAAATATATATTTATCAGTAATGAATAATATATTTAAACAAAAATGATAATAATAAATAAGTTTTATTTAATATTAGTCAATATATTAATAGTTAACAAATTATTGTTTTAAATGTTACTTAAGTCAATTTATATTTAATCAGCATTTATTAACATAAATATCGCAATATTTTTCTGAACTAGTTGTTTATTTATAGTAAAAACAAAGATTTATTATTAATGTACAAGTTTTAAATATAAAACGAAAATAATGTAAATAATGCCATTCTAATTTTGTAGTAAATTAATGGAATATTTAAAGAAAATATGATAACATTTAATATTGAATTTACTTATTTAACTGTACTATAGCATTATTAATTAATCAAATATTAACAATTATTGATGCTTGGGTAAATAATGAAATTTATTTAAATAAATAGAATCTTTTATCGTTTAATACAATTATTACAAAATTAACCCTTTTTGCATAAATACGTATTTAACCATGAACCTACTAATACAAATAATAGAGTCGGGAAAACAAACTTTATAGAAAACATTTTTTGAAGAACTACTTACATGAATATGTGTATGTGTATATATACATAATAATATCAATAATACAGCTTACATTATTTGAATTTTGATAGATTGTTTTGACATTTATAGATTCATTATCTCTGATGATGTAGGAACTTTCGAGGAACAAAACTTTGTTAATGCTGGATTTGGATGGAGGATTAAAAAATTGCTCATGTCTTATAACAAAATAAATGTCGTCTAAATAATAAAACCTTAAAGCCATACATCCAAAAACACGTTCTTGTAAACACAAATTATTATAATTATTAAACAACACAAAATGACGAACACTAGTTGCAACATGATATACGGTTTATAGAATGAAAAGCATACCTTCAAATATTGGAATTAAAAACGCAAATCCACAGTTTTTTACATTATTTTTTGCTATTTTAATATATACGAAAAAATTTTTATCACACCAATCACAGGACATATAGTGTATCGCGAGGTTGCAGTTAGCAAGAACAAACAATAATGAACCTACTACGCAATAAGCATCATCTGTGAGTGAATCTGTGTTCATATTACATAAAGTTCGTTAACTGTTAATAAATGTATTTATAGTCAACAAAATCTAGTTACTGTTAACAAATATATCATTGCAGATAATATTTAGTTCAATTCATAAATAAAGAAAAAAATTAACTATTAATAAATTTACAATTGTCTAGAAATTTAATATTCAAAATATAAATATACGTTCTTTATATGTAAAAAAATGCAGATTTAATAAAAATCGTGTATTTGTTATCAATTATATCAGCATATTTGAATTAATTATAAAGTATTTTATTTTATATTAAACAAAGAATATTTAATGCTAATAAATCTAACGTCAATAAATTATTCGTTTCAGAGGAAACGTTGGTATTTATGTGTTTGTTATTAAAGAACAAATATTTATTTGATTTAATATTATGTAGTTTCATGTCAATAAATCCTACTTTAATAAAGGAATAGTTTACTATTAGTAGGTCTTTTTTCTCAGTGTAAACTTGAAAAGTGTTCAACTTCCCTCCATTTCCCGGTGTTATGAAGTACTTCAACTATAACATAATTTTTTTAAACTCGCCATATTGCGCGGTAAAATTTATAATTTGTTAGTTTTTCTTCTTCAAAATAACATTTTCTATGATTTTCTATCTATGCTAATAATTTTAACATGATTTCTCTAAAAGACTAATAGCATGATAAATATGGTTTTATCATGCTATTCGGATTTAGGATTTATATGTCCATTTCAAGATTTTTTGAAGGGGTATTATAAAGTAATTCAACTATAACCTAAAATTTATAAAATTAGCCGTTTTTACATGGTAGAAACAAGGATTTGTTAGTTGGTCTACTTCAAAAGAGCATTTTCTTTGAATTTATATATCTAATTAGAGATGGGCGCTGGGCGTGAAATCTAATGGGTCCCTCTGGGTTACGACGTGACCCACCGTGAACGTGAACAAAATTTTGACGTGACGTGAGTGGACGTGAATGTGAAAGTTATTTTTTCTACGACCACTTAGAAATCTGTTCATTGTATGTTTGTTGTTGCTAGGGATATGAGGTACATTGCAAGCATCGTGCGAAATGAATTTGTTTTGTGAGTATTTTAATCAGTGATCTGAACCACAAGATGGATCGGCTACTCCTATACCAATACAACGCAAGGGGCTGTCTCCATAGAAATGTCAAAATCGCTGCTGGTGGGCTGTCTATCTCTTTCTAATAAATATCATTGCGCATGTGTTACAAATATACAGTTAAACCTACCATTGGTGACAATGTGAAAATATATAGTAAGAACGTTTTAGTGTGGTTGTAGTTATTTTGCTTTCTTGTCAGTTCGTCACAGAAGCAGTATCGCTTAGTTTTTCTTGTTGCTGCTTTTGTGCTTTTGATTTTACAATGGTTATGATATGTGCAGTGCCCGGATGTAATAATTCGATTGGTATGAAACCTAATTTATATTTTCATCGGTAAGGACTGAAATATTTAGATTATTTAGTTCAATATTTTATTAATTGTACATAATATATAATACCAGCCCTAATTTTGCTTACATGTTTAATATTCTTTGTATATTGTAAATATGTCAATAAATAATTTAGTAAAGAAAATGCTTGTACTTATAATTAAAAAATTCGCTATTGTATTATTTCATTAACAACATTTTTAAATTTTGGTAACAGAAATAATTTTCAAATAAAACATTTTTGAAGCTTATCGTAATAAAAATAACATTTTTGTGGCCACTGGATAGAAAGAGACAGACAGTCCACCAACTAGCGGGTTGCATAAAATTTTTTGGAGACAAGAAATATACTCAAGTTGCCAATCCATCTTGTGGTTCAGATCACTGATTTTAATACAGGTCAGTTACCATTGCTAGGATACTTATTTAGAATTGTCAAATATTGAAATGATGAAAGCCAGACAATTTTTTTATTAATATTTAATGAATTAGGAAATAATATCGTGGTCGTAGAAAAAGTATAGTGTACAACTCGCATGGAATGTCCATTTCATACTCGTATGATTTGTAGCATTCGCCTTCGGCTCATGCTACAAACTTTCATACTCGTAGGAAATGAGTACCATTACATGCTCGTTGAACAATATACTATTTTATACTGGGAGTGAATGGACGTGAGTAAAAATAAATACTCACGGAAATTACAAATTTTACTTTGAAAACGAAATATCTTAGGTACAGACAGTTTTTTAAATTCATAAGAAATAACATAAAATAAACAGAACAGGGAACAAGGCTCTTGCAGTTTGGAGTTTCGAAAACGCAATGACAACACTCTAACCAGACTGATGGACAAATGTCAGTCACCCAGTCACAAAGCTTATAAAACCAACCTAAAATAATTTATAGATAACATTTCTTCTATGACAAACCTAACCGACACAGAAAAAAACAACGAAAAATATTTAGGTACTATTTGCTTTATAAAATCAAATTGGAAAAATAACCATGACCCGCCGCACAGTGGGGCGAAAGCGGAAAAAAATCGAATTTTCAAGTTTAAAATTTTACTGATTTAATAAACGTTTGTAACACATAATTAGCTGTAGAATCCGGCTTTTGTACTAGTTTTGAAGTAAAATGTTATCTTATGTGTGAAAAATCTTACCAAAGTTGAAAAATGATAAAATCAACAGAAAATTGAGGATAAGTTTAAAAAATTCTCTTCCTTCACTGTTTATTATATCAAATTTGTCTATTCCATATTATTTTGATGAGAACCATTAAGTATGAGGAAAAAATATGTACTGCCCGGTAATAAGTGATTAGAGTTGAAAATAAGGCCCAAACGTTGTTTATAGTACAATTTTGGTATTCATTATATTCTTTAAAAAAAGCTTTGCGTTGCTTTGCCTTGCTATGACTATTATTGTACTTTAGAACAATAATACTAAATTTCCTGAAAGTTGCAACTGCCTAAACTTGCCTATTTGACCGCAGCATCGTTTTTAAAATCACGTTAACATATAATTGAAAACGGACAATTGGGTTCATTTTGAAATTTTTTTGTCAATATATTTATTAATATTCTGTTGTTTTACAATACAATATTTTCAGAATAATCATATTCTTCTATTAAAAAAAATAAATCATAATTACATCCAATATGGCGGATGATTTTTTCGTCCACCATGACACAAAATCTTATAACAATATCATCTAAAAATTTCATATTTAAAATTTATTTGTTGAGGTTACAAATTGATTAAATATTGGTAGCTATCAGTCAACCGGAAGTGGTAGTTTACTTGAAGACCTATCAGGTTTTTTAGGTATGTCTTAGTAAAAAATTGAGTACAGTAAATTTTGTGATAATATAAAAGATGTAGCTGTATTGGCTATAATTTCTTATGAGCGTTTTTTCCCTCGTTTATAAATTAAAATTTTCGGGAAGTTATGTATTGCGCACTTCAATTTAAATTTTTTCAACTTTAATATTTATTATAATAAAAAAGATGTTAAGTAATATGAGCTACAATTTTTATTTGAAACTTTATTTTCTAATTTATACCATTTAAAAGTTGTTTAAGCGGGAGGTTATGTGCTGCCCACATCAGATCATTTTCATTTTGAAATTAATTTTTATTTTTTCAAAAGAGACCAATTACAGGTCAATATGACTATTCCTTCTCAAGATATGGATTTTTTTCCACTTTTTGACCATTTGGCCCCACTGTGCGCCGTGACCCAACGTGTGTAAACTTGAAAATTTTTATACATCTCGTTCGTGAATGTGCGTGAACAATATTTTTTATTCAGGGAGTGGGAGTTACCGTGATCCAAAAATCACTCAAGCGCCCATCTCTAATTCACATACCTATGTAGCAAATAAACACTATTTTCACGATGACGTCTGTGTATGTGTGTGTGACAATTTTTTCGACCACGATAACTCAAAATCTAACGACGATATCATTTTCATATCTCAGCTTTAGAATTTGATATTACGATTAGTTAGATTTTGGTGGCAATCCATCACCTCGTAGTTAAACTTGAATTTATCAAGATTTTTAGGTACATTTTGTTGGATAATTGATCTATAATGAATTTTTTATATTTAAAAATGTAAAATAACATGGACTATAATTTTTATTTGCAATTTGTACATATATTTTGTACCGTTTAGAAATTAATATTTGCGGGAAGTTACATGTTGGTAGCATTAGTTATTTTAATTTTATTTTGGCACCTAAACAATAACAAATTGCAATTCGTTTATTTTATTAATTTTACAAAGCTATCAAGGTTAAAAATTTACCTAGAAATTATAACTGAAATTATGAGCTTGAAATAACTAATTTATTCTTTTTATATTTGTTTGGCAAACGTCAAGTAAACTAAATTATAATACTTGAATTTGTCTGATTCGAATAATTTCTCATAATAATCGAATCATGCATCCAAGCCATTGGGTATATTTGTAACTTAATTAAAGAATTATACATCGGATAGTGTGATCGGGAGTAAAACGCACACGAAGACGAAGACGCTAGGGTGCTATCCCAATGAAGTTAGCTGTGTGAACGTCCTCGCTAAGTTGATTTACTCAACCTAATTATTTGATTGAAATTTAATAATTAGTTTAATTTAGAAAAACCAAAGTCGTCCGCCGGAAATTACGAATTTCGTATTTACTCTCCGTGCATTCATGCTCATGGTGGGTCCGAAATTCAATTAAGGACAGAGACCCGTGACGTCACCACGTTCACGCCTTCTTGATCCCTGCGAGAGGTTTATTACATGATCGTGTCTTCGTGTCTTGTTCCTCTGACGTGGTGAGATGGTCCACGAGTTTATTTACTTTTTGTTTGATGGACAAGACAACCTAGATTTTACAGATTCTTAAAGTCAAACAAGCTTAATTTACGTTTTAGGAAAATTGTAAACAAATTTATATAGTTTATAATTGAAGTTATAGGAAGTAATTCCTACAGCCACATTATATAGGGTAGTGAATTGATTTGTGCGATATAAGAAATACATGTTAATTTTTTTATATAGCGATATGTCGTTTTCTATTGATTTTAGAGTAAAATAGTTCATACAAATTTTGTTGATATAAGACAATTGAATTCTACATTTAAGTCATTAAGCGTATTCTGTTTTGCACCTTTTGGAACAAGTAAAATCATGTTTAAAATTTAATAAAATGTTCATTTGTAGTGATAGCCATGGAATTTAAACAAAAAATCTGATGTGGCCAGCACATAACCTGCCGCCCAATACTACTCTTATGGCCGATTTATCAATCGACTGTTAATCAAATGTTAAGTAACAGCAACATAAATAATACATATTTCTCTATATTTAACAGGAGGATTACCATAACAGTAACATAACAGTCGATTGATAAACCGGCCCTTAAACGGTACAAAATAGTATTTGATGATATAGAAACATACCTTCTTATTGTTTATTTTCTATTTATATTTGAGAATTTTAATTTTCTTTCGTATATTTATTAAATTTTTTGACATATATTTCACTACAGCTTCATAATCAAAATGACATGTGTCACATTTCGTAAAAAATTGAACATTTTTAAGTGTACCATGGTGTACTAGGAATGCAAGATTTAAGAAATCTAATTTCTTTATATTTTATTATCTCTAAATCTATTGAAAATTAATAAAATTAGTGTTATCAAATACATGTAAAATTAAATATTCTACAACTTTCAAAATAACATAAGTTGTTGAAAAAGAAAATTTAGCCGTGTTTTTCACGAAAAACTGTTAAGAGCTTCAAGTAAACTGCTACTTCCTGTTGGGAAATTTTATTCAAAATCTAATCAGCCCTTCATTTAAATATAAGAAGCAAAAATTCACAAAATTGTATTTTTTGGTATTATAGTATTTGAGTTATGCGAGACGAAAAAAATGTATGCATTTGACACAGTAGATATAAGCGTAGTTTAGCAGTGTAAGTTTCACAAAATTACCTTGGAAAATGATGATAGACTACCCTTTTATTTTTTTTTTTTTTTTAAGTAAGTAATAAGGTAAGCTACAAACTTCTCAAAGTATAATTGCTCGTTCCGTTAAGAGATGGCAGCATACTGAACATTTCTAAGATAAACGTATGAGGGCAGCACGCAACATTTTTCTAAGAGGACATCTGTTGGTACAATACCAAATCTTTTCGCTAAATATTATTTTATAAAACAACTGAAATATTATATTTCATTTCTACAAAATTAAATATTCAACTTAATAATAAAGTTCAGCAAATATAAAAAAAATTATAGTAAAGCAAATTTTGAAATAAAATTCTTACAATTTTGCTTCTCCTGTATCATTGTCAAAAATGACTACTTAGTACTTAGTATAAATACAACATGAATCACATTTGCAGTCGGTAGTACGATTCTTCCCGGGATGAGGCGCGGCTAAGCCTATAAACCGGCCAACATGAGACAGTTAACATGGCAATCATGGCATTGCCACCACAATTTGATTTACCGTGGAAGCAAAATTAATTAAACTCTACCGACTACCATTTTTTGTATTTTATAAATTTTATCATTTACGTTATTTATCCATTTTGTTTGAGCGTGGCACTATATTTTCACAGATTTCGGTAATATATTTTTTATGCATACAGTGCGGTTACAGCCACGTAACATCCCAGTGGAGAGGAAACCACAGTTAAAATTGTATTATTCGGGCCTATTCTCTAAAAAAAAAAAAATTGCTCCGTAACAACTTGCAACTTGGGACAAAAGTTAATTATTTCTTGACAGTTAATGAAATTTAGAGATGGGCGAATACCATCCGCGAATAAATACTCGTATACCTCGCATAATGAAAGTATTCCAGATTTCGAATCAGAACTATAAATTCGAATACTTCGAATATTGCTCAATATTATGTAGCTAGTGCTTTGTTCAGCAGACAGAATTTTATTCATTAGATTTTTTTATAGTTTACACCAGGGAAGATAGGAGGTCTCGGTATGAAGTATTATAGTTTATTAATTATATTGTATTTAATAAAAATCTGATGGGCTAGCACATAACCTCCCGCCCAATACTACTCTTAAACGTTACAAAATAGTACTTGATGATACAGAAACATACCTTCTTATTTATTTATTTTCTATTTATATTTCAGAAATTTAATTTTATTTTGTATTTTTATTTAATTTTTTGACATATATTTCGATAAGAAAACAGCTTCACAATTAAAATGACATGTGTTACATTTCGTAAAAAATTTTAAATTTTTAAGTGTTTCCATGATGTACAAGACTTATGAAATCTTTCTTTATATTATATTATCTGTAAATCTAATGAAAATTAATAAAATTAATGTAATAAAAACAGATGTAATATTAAATATTCTACAACTTTCAAAATAACATAAATTGTTGAAAAAGAAAATTTTACCGTGTTTTTCACGAAAAACTGTTAAGAGCTTCAAGTAAATTGCTATTTTCGGTTGACCATTTTTATCCAAAATCTAATCAGCTCTTTATTTAAATATAAGAAGGAAAAATACACAAAATTATACTTTTCGGTATTACAGTATTTTAGTTATACATACATACATACAGACATCATGGCGCAAATAATAAAATCGTATTGTAAGGACCCTAAAACGTGTTTATTCATTGAAAACTCACTACCCAATTTTTTGACCAAAAACAATACCTCCCTTACCTAGAGGTCGGCGGGAGGTAATACAAACATATGCATATGTGCGAAGCGTCAATCTATTGAAAATGGTTTGGCATATACGAGTATTATTTTCGTTTAAATTCCATAGCTATCACTATAAATGAGCATTTTTATTAAATTTTAATCTTGATTTGACGTGTTCCAAAAGGTATAAAATAAAATATAATTAGTGACTTTGATGCAGAATTCCATTATCTACAAGATTTGTTATTTTATTATTTATTTATTTTACTCCAAAATCAATAGGGAACTACAAATCGCTATATGACAAAAATTACATTATTTCCTATATTCCACAAATCAATTCACCATCCGGTATAGGCAGTAGAGGATTTAAATAAAATCAGTCTGTTGTTTTTATTTTTATTCGTAATACAAGAGCTTTATTACTTGCAAATATTTTGACTGGTGTCTGACTTTACGACAGTGAGTTTTCAAAAGATAAGCACGCTTTAGGATACCAAGATTACGATTTCACTACGTTTGTATGTTTGTGGGTGATGATTTTTTTCTCCATAATTCCAAATATAATAAAAATTTCATGTTAAAATTACCTACAATTTAAAATTTACATGTTCAAATTACGAGCTTATTAGATTTATTTATCAACTGGAAGAGGTAGTTTACTTGAAAACATGACAGTTTTTTTGAGAATAGTTCATAGTATCTAAGTGAGACTACATTTTGTTATATACCCTATTTTTAAGTATTTAATCTTAATTTTAAGTTAGGCCGTTTAAATCTGGGACAACCTGAAACCTGTAGAAGAAATTTTCAATAGCTTGCACCGTTTAAAGATTTTACCGGTTTCAGGATATTAAACCTATGTTTCCATGCACAAAAGTTGGCTGGTAAGTAAATAATAACTCTATGCCGTACGGTAATATTACCATACTGGCCTGTCAAAACAGCCAAGAAAATGAAAGTAAAACACAATGGTAATATAACGCTATTTAATAATACAAACAGAATTGAGCTCTTCAGAGCTTCACTTGGTGCGTACAAAACAACTGTAACCGTGGTGTTAAATAAAAACAAACATTTACTTGATCAGCTTGTAAAATTTTGAAGGACGTTAATCATAAAAAAATTTAAAAAATATATATATTTGCCGATTGACATTAAAGATGATACTTCACGGACCGATAACAGTCTGTGAAGTGTCACTTTTATGCCTAGGCTGTAAAAATATTTTACATAACAACCACTCAACAAACGCATAGCAACCGTCAATAAATACATAGCAACCGTTCAACACATGCATGACAACGTAATTTGAAAGCAATAACCTTCAAAATATTTATATAAAATAAACACTAAATTAACAATAATTCCAAATCGACAAAAAAATTATGTGTTCAACTCGGCATCAAACACAGATTTATAGCTTCGACAGCATTCATTGCATCGGCTTCGCCTCGTCAATGAAACGGCAGCCTCTGCTGTAAATCTGGTATTTTGATGCCTAGTTAAACAAATAACTTTTATTAATGACGTTAACATTTTTATATTCTGAAACCGGTAAACTATTGAAAAAAACCACGAATGTTATGAGTCATAACAATCCTTAGATATCTTAAAATCCTCGCTCTACGAGCTCGGATTTCAAACTGACATCTGCGCCTATTATGATACTCATAACATCACTAGGCACGTTAATAGCTCTTGCAGGAGGTTATGGAAACATTTTTATATACATTTTATAATAAATAAATCAGTGTTGTTTTACATCATGCTCTTGAGAAATTATACTGGCCAAAACTACAAATTGCATGCAATATTTGCAACCTGTTTTACAGATTAGTAGGTATATCATAGTTTAAATGTGTATGTACATAGTGTATTAGATAATTTAAATTCAGCTGTTACCAATTTCCTTCTAACTATGCACGTCGTATCTAGGGAACTACAAGAATCTGTGAACTCCTCAACGAATTATTTGTTATTGTTTTATTAGGACACGGAGTTATTAAGGTGCCAGATGAAAAGACAACAAATACCCTTACTATAGCCGGAGTTTGAATCTAGATCCCTTGGCATACGAAGCAGGAACGTAGACTGAATAGAAAATAGAATAATATTAAGTGTCGCGGCTAAGCAGTACTAATTAAATTTTGAGAAAACTTCATAGAAATATACGAGTATACCACTACACATGATAATACCTATAGAATATAGTTGAGGCAAACTTGGAAAAATTTGGAAGAATATGGCTACTTGTAGAACAAATGAATAATATATACTTTAAAATTAATCACATTTATGAGTTAAGAATCGCAAAATTATTGAAAATTTTAATTCTGCATTATAATTCACCTTAGTCCATCAGCGCTGCGGACGAATCTTACAAGTTTCTGTCAAGTTTCGTACAAAATCGTTCAGTTTCTAGATTGTCGGTAAATAACAATATTATGCGCACAGGCAGAAAATGCGATAATGATATTATTTGTTTAATTTTCATGAAACCCAAAAGATATAAAAGAAGTTAAATCTAAGTCTGGAACAGACAATTTTTTTATTTGTATAGAATCTGATAAATGAAGCAGAATCCTGAAATCCTCTATTAGAATCCCACAACCAATAGTTGTCATTTTAATTTTTCACCTGTGGTTCCTACTCCATTTGGGGACGTGAATTGTTTCGCAAAAAATATATCACTTTCCCGAGATCTGCGAAAGCAGATTGCCACACCAAAAATAGGTAAAAGGCGTGGCGATACATTTGTTTATTTTCGAAGTAACGACTGTTTTTTAAATTTATTATCAAATTAAAGTTTTTTGAAGGAGGAAAATTATCAGATTATTTACCCGTTTTGTGGACATAATACTCACCTTACAGCAGATCACGGTATAACATTTTTTTGAACACAAGAGCATATCTACATTGTTTAAGATCCCCTCTAGGTCTATTTATAAACAAACATCTTAATCATCTATTCCGGAGTTCTTTAACCTTTCATTACCTTCGGAATCTCTGAGTTGTAGTTTTTTCTGAATGAACCCTTGTGACTTTAGATTTTTTTAAATGGATTAAAATAAAGAGCTGTATTTTATTGTATTAGTGTGTGTTTGTATTAAATTTTGGTACGGCGGTCTTAACATCACTTGTCTCGTGCACTCTACTGCATTACAAACATTATTTCTCAGGAATCATTTTGCAGTTTAATGATAATTTTCCGCGGAACCCTGTAGAATTTTTCCGGAACTCAGATTTAGAAACCCTGATCCATTGTATATATCATACACGTGTCAAATGTAGTTACTGAACAATTAAGTTTATTTATTAAGTATAAATAGTCAAGTGATAGCCACAGTGTTGTAACAGATAACAATATTTTTATCTAGATAAAGATAAAGATAACTACTCTCATCTAGATAAGATAATAAATATTTATTGGAGAAATGATCTAGGTAATAGATAAAATGTAAATAACAATAATCTAGATATTTATTAGATAATCAATAGATAAAATAAAAAAAACATATTTTATATAGGATATAGGATATAATCAAGTGACACTAAAAATACTTTTTTTAAATATTCTTCATTGGTTATAGCTGGTGGAATGATATATTAATATTGGGAAAACAACAAAAATAACAATTCTGAACTACTATGTTTTACGCTATAACCTTCTATAACTTATAGTTTAACTAACAAAATTAAATTTGTGTTTTCAGTAAGTACATCGGAATGAATAGTTTTTAAATGGATTTTGTTAAGTTGAAACATCCGGAGCTGAATTTAGCTACAGAATTTGACTGGACTTAATATAATAAATAAGAAAAAAATTATCTAAATAAGATAATAGATAAAATGATTTATTTATTTATCTAGATAAGTAACAACACTGGATGGCCATCAGATTATATTGTCAACTTGAGCTCATTTAAAATATATAGGTAGCATTTATAGCAGTGCAAAATCCAAAACTCAATCAAATAATCACATATGCACACATAACAGCAAACATCTGTTACCACCCATGTTGGCGGTCTGGATATCAGTGATAGTCACCAGTCACCAATCACCAGTTACCATCCCTGCTCCACTCTCCTCTGACTGTACACTGTATTCTGTTCTATATTGTGTGAATTGTTACAGCACAATGCAGAGAGGCTGTTGAAATTAATTGAGGGGGTGTATCGGTGGCTGCCACTTGGGACCATTGTCAACAACAAGGTGCTCATCGTGCATGGGGGCATCTCGGACACCACCGACCTTGACCTCATCAAGAGCCTCGATCGGGGAAAGGTGCGTAAGTGTACGAGTATGTAAAGCAGTGTGTAGAATTGGAGATAGTCACAGTATTGTGTGTTTGTTTCTGTGTAGGGTTGTAGATTTAGGTTGGGATAAGGTTCTAGGTGAGCTTTGGGTTATTGGCTGCTGTAAGGGTAAAAGGGAATGGGGAAGCAGTGCAAGTAAAAAATGAAATTAATTAACGGCATGAGAAATGTGCGTTTTTCTTACTTGATAAAAAATAACAATGCTTTCATATTAAGGGTAAATTTATTTTCTGTCACGTTTGTTTTTGTATATTTTATTATAATTAAGTGAAAAGAAAGATAAAAGTGTAACAATAAAAGTTAAATATTATAATGTCACATTTGCTACCCAAAAACACACATTATTTCTTTTCTTAGGCAGCAGAAAAAGCGGTATATAACTGAGTTTACTAAATTAATTATCTCTTCATTCCTGAATAATAAACCCATATCTAAATTTATTTCATCGAGGTCCACAATAATTACAACGAATTTTTTCGCATATTAACAAAAACAAATTTTAACTGAATGAAAAAATAATGGGTACACCAGCCTTGTTGCGTTACAATTATGTTTATTCGTTCATAAGGGTCGCCGTTTCGGCCCCATTTTGAGCCTTCTTCATAGACTAAATGAATTCACATAATATACTCAGTTTTAATATAATAATATATCATATTTTGGGATCTTAATTTTAGGTACCACATAGCAAAAACAGATAAAATAAAATACAACCTTGACCTACAAGGAAACTGACACATAGACATCATTTAATATTTTCCAAAATATCTACGATTTGGCATCTGTCAACATAATTTGTGACAGGAAGAATTAATTTTCTGGGTATCAATCCTTTTTAAAAAAAAATTGACGGGATTTGGTCAAAATGCATCTGTAAATAGAAATCCCACCTCTGTATTTTCTACCCCGTGAAATACAACATCTGACAAAATTCAGGATAATAGGACGTAGTGAGAACATAAATAGTTCAACAGAAAATTTGGATCCGATTAATAATAACACCAATTTTTTTGTTTTTGTTTTGTAAAATCTAAAATAACAAATATTTGGTATCTTTTCGTTATCCTTGTACTGTCCATCCTTTGTGTGTAACCGAGCCATCTTAAACATCTGGCTTTTATGGTCCAAATAATATTCGGTTCATTAAAATTGTATCTACTGTGCCAACCTTGTTCCTCTTGTATTGGTTCCAATGTGCCTGGTAATATTTACCGTTCAAACCGTTGTACAATATTTTAATATATTTTTTTTTGTTAACCATGAGGTTTCAGATTCGTTTATTACAACTGGTCTCATCATGATTTTGTAGAAGCCAAGATTGAGCTTCTAATTTAAAAAATTTAATCTTAATTCAATAATTCAGTTTTGAAAATGTTCTCCCCCACATCCTAGTCAACACTATATATATTTTACAATATCTTGTTTATATAAATGGTTCGGAGCTGCAAATTATAAATATGCAGTACAATTTGTGATTTAATTACGTTAGAGATCGATTTACTTAGTTTACGATGAGCAATTTATTAAACATATAAAATATTTGTGTACATTTGAAGAGAAAGTCAAATATAAATAAAACGAGTGTTGGTCGCGAAGAAAGTTCTGTTGGACAGTTAAGTGTAATGCACACATATGAATTTTACAAGAGCCGCCATTGATTCTGCATCCAGTTTTATCACTGAAATATACATATATGTCTAAATAGACGAAGGGAAGTTCTATTTGGGTACCTTTCTGTAAGCGCATGATGAGCATTACAATTTCAAATCCATAAATACACTTATAAATGTAACTTCTTGTTTCAAGAAAATTTTCAGTTTTCATTTTGTATGTATTCATTCAAAAAAAATTATTTCCTACAAAATGATTAGGTTCAATTCAAAAAAATATTAATTTTGATTATTTCACTCATTACAAATTTGACCAATCAGAATGTCTCATTTTCCATTGTTGCACATTTTAGATAAGTGAATAAACAGCACCATGCTGTTTATTCGCGATTAAATTGAAGCTAGCTTTTATATGCAAATTTTGAACATTTTGCAGGCATATTTAGCCGCATAATTAGTTGCAGAAGCAAGATACTTACATGTTTTTTACCTTTACTGGTATTCTATGTCTTTATCATGTTGAATTATTCAATTCAAGCTATTTTGATTTACAAATTTTTGACATTCATTTGACAAGTTAAAAGAAAAACAAACAATTTGCTATAGTTACAATGTAACAACAAAATTTTATGGTGCCTTTTGCTTATGTGTGTACCGATTTATTTATGTGAAGATGTGTCAAAATCAACGTTTTAGTACAATTTCTTGGGCAAGTATTAAAGTTTATGCTATGAATTCATAAAATAATCTTGACATACGAGTATACCCCTCGTGCTAAAGAATTTAATCGATTAAATTTGATGTCTAGCTTATTTATAAAATTTTGCTTTTAAAAAAGTGTTATCGTACATAATAATTTAAGATAAAATCCCTCGACCAGCGGTCTCAGTATTTTTTCAAATTATTATGAACTATATAATATTGAATATAAATTTTATTTGTCATCTTTTTTCTGTTTTAAAAGAAAATGAATATATTTTAAATTTTGTTTTTAAAAATAATGAAAAAGAAGTCGTTTTAAATTTAAACAAAACGTTCTAATTTAAAACAATATCATTTTGAATTAAAATTACTCCTATACAAACTACTTCGTCCCCATATTGAGTCTCAGTTGAATACTTTGATATGTTCCTTTTAAACTAAATTAATTTCCATACAAGAATATTTATTAAACCTACAAAAGTTTTTAGTGAAAACGAAATCGGATTAACACTTAACAAATAAATTTTTCTCTTCATTTAAGAGGAATCTGTTAGATCCAAGAAAATATTTCTATCAGCGTAAATCTGTATATTTAGTAACACTGAAAACATTCATTGAAAAATAAAGTACTAATCAAAGTGCTAATACATCAGTTTAAATAAACAATATGCTACAATATTTCTAGAGTGTTTTGATTTTCAGAAATAACTTGATATTAAGTTTCTTGATATTTATAAAACTTTGATCTCATGTATTTCGTTTTAGAATAGTAATAGAGCCTTTATTTACATGACTTATTTTTATCACAATGACCTCAAGAATAAACTATTTAATTTTGTTACACTATTCCTGAATCACTGTGTATTAAACGCATTTCCAATGGTATCGTAGATAATAAATTTAATAATTTGGTAATATAGAACTTCAGTCCTTCAAATTAATTAAATATAAAATGTAATAGCAATTGCAATAATTACAAAATTACTGTACCCAAGTGTACATAATAATTCAAAGAATACACAAACAACAATACGCCACGAAACATGCAATGACTCCACTACACCACATAAACCATAGGAAAATTTATTTTCATTTAGGTGTCTAATGATGTCAGCCTCTAAAACGCAGCTTATAATTAATTCTGAATTATCCTTCGCTTGTCTATTAGCATTAATGAATTTGCACTAATGTATACAACGCATGTCAATACATAGTGTTGGTGTTTGTGTTGTATGTCCTCTGCACGCGATTGGGAGAGCATAGTAACATGTCACTCGAGATGTTTACGTATAAATAAGAGTATCAGGAAGATGACAGCGCTGTGCTATACGTGTGGACGCCAGGAAGCCTATCTGTCCCTTTTGTTTGTGTATTGAATGGCTATGTTAGTCAGGTGTTTGAATGGTTCCACTCACGATCATGTTTGTAATTTGATCCCTGTTTGAATCTCTAAATAGATTTTGATCAAGTGTACAAAATTAACTAGAGTATCTTATGATAAATTACATGTTATCTAAAGTAGATAGATAGTCTTGACAAATCGTCTATCAATTCTCCTATGTATTAGTTGTATAATTCCGGTAATTTATATCATGGATAAATTCAATACAATATAAAATACATAATGTTGTCACCACTCCATACTACCCATACAGCATATAAGTAGGAATTTTATTTTGTAGTAATAATTCTTCACACATGTTCCACATATAAAATATTTGTTTCAGGTGTGTGTATGAAATATGACTATTGTAATATATTATTAGACACATAAATTTTGTTCTTTCAAAAGAGGAAAGATTTTTCATTGGACTTTTTTCCGCAGCCTTCCTTACCTTATTATGTCACTGCCATTGGTGGTCCATAGGTTAAGAGCGTCCAGGCTTACAATTTGTAATCCGACGGTCGGGGATCGCGTAAGCGCGATTCATCTCGAATTATAAAAAAAAATTATAATTTGTAGTTTTGACTAATGGCTAATGATGGGTTTGAGTAGTGGTGATCTATAAAATTTTTAACTAAAAGCTCCCTCATAGTTCAATTACAAGAAATATGCATATATTATAATAAAATTGAAATAACCCACAGAAGAAACATATCAATAAAGAATAGATAGAAATGTGAAAAATGTAAATGTATAAATTACAATAAAATGAAGAAATGAAATGCCATTTATATATTTTAAAAAACACTAAAACTTAAAGAATATACCTATGCTAAATGCTGCCAAACATTATTTCCTTCCTACTTGACGTTTTGTCATATGGATAAATCATATCCAAGTTATAATTTTTCAAAAAAGATATAACGTATTACACTCTTCCAATGATTTCCCATTTACAGATAAAAAGGGGCTCGCAAATTATAGAATAATTTAACAAAGAGCTCGCGAGAACCCCCACGAGCCCCCTACAGCTAACCACTCCGTCTGAGTGATTCGAAGGTCACTATTGCAGTTATCTGTTGACTGACCATCAGCAGCTAATGCAAGTAAAACAGTAGTAACACAGGAGTAATAGGAAATCACTTATATCGAGAAAAGTATACATTAGTATCACAAACATTTCAGAAATTTTGAAATCCTTTTACCCTGTAAAAGACGTTTATATTAAACATTTCCTTCATTTTAATTTTAAAATTTATGAAATTCCATCTCGTTAATATAGCTTGAATGACACTTAAACAAATTTTTCCCTAAATGGATCAGCCTTTGTTTTGGTTACATTTAATCTTACAAAATTTTGTATTACGAGTAAATAACATTTATTTCTATTGACATGATTGTGAAAATCACTCTTTAACGAGAGGTTACTTATTTTTGAGTAGCAAGCATTATAATATTTTAATATAAGGGAGAATTCATATTTTGAAACAGAAAAATAGAAATCTATATGAGCATCTAATTTTTATGGAAGTCTTTGTCGGTTAACAATTCGTATAGAACAGGATAAATTGTCCCACAAATAACAAAATACTACCACAGGAGAGAATACTAAACTATGTACAATCAATTTCAGTTTATACAATATTAAAACTTTTTTCGTAACATGAAGTCAATTTCATTTAGATTGTTGGAGTGTTGGTCTTCCTCAACTAATATAAAAAAAAATTCGATAGATTTGAAGACTTCGTAATTATTTACATTGCGTTCAACGCTAATATTTTGGATTTCGCATTGTTTTCAACAAACCAGTTAATTGCTTATTTGTTATATCTTATGTACACGGTTGTCACTGATTCAGTGAATCATAAGTATTTTACGTGTTAAATAATACTTATACTACTTCAAGCTTCCCTAATCATTTTAGAAAAAAAATTTTCAAAGAAAAGTTGTATAGATTTAAGATCTGCACCTGAATTAGTGAATAAATTTCATACTACTTATTTATTTAGTTAGTTTGTTTATTTATTCATGCCTTTCGACCTAGAATCTATACAATTATTTCTATGGTGATTACATTATATAAGTTAACCTAAAAAAACAAACAAACTATATTATACGTTTCAATCTTTCTAAAATTTTTTCCATCCAGTCTTCCCTGTTCCTTGGTCATTTAATAAGTAAATTTCATCTCTTCTTTCTCTTTCCGTCTATCTGCAATATAGTGTTAAATGTTCTAAAGATTCCTCTTCTCTATCACATAATCTACATCTCTTTTCTTCTGCTGACAACCAGTACATGTTACTTCTTCCCTCATGCCGCATCTAAATCGTGCTATTGTAGTGACATTTATAACTTTTAATAAATATGGAATTTGAACTGTATGCATATTCTTTTATCGTGGGTTATATTTCGTTTCTTGAATTTTGTTGAACTGTTCTTGTTTTTGTATGTCTTTGTCTCTGCTTTTCAATGTTTCTATTACAGTTTCTTCATTTTACCTCTTTCTCTCTATTTCTAAGACTGACAATCCACTTCTTTCATAATATGCTTTTCTAGTTATTCCCCATTTCGTGAGTTTGGATTTTTCTTCATTTGAACGTTTTATTAATTTCCGGCATTATTGTAGTAATGTGTTTTCCGAAACTCTCACTTTTTCTTCATATTTAACGGCTCTCTTTCCTGTTTTTATTCTTAATTAATCTATTTTCATTTCTTCCAGTGCTATATAGCTAGGAGTACATTTATCTAACCCCAATATCAAGTTTATGTATTTGATTTGAATTATTTGTTTCTATTCCCATCCGTATATCTCCGCACCATACATCAGAATACTTTTGACTATACTTTCGAATACCATCCACCTTACTCTAATATTCTTTTCAAATTTTCTTTCTCCGATACTACATACTTGTTTTGTTGCTATTAATGCCTTTTTCTTTATTCTGTCCTATTTAATAAAGACTAAGACGTTCAAAAATATATTTTTTTTACTTGCTTACTTTGATTATGAATAACGTTAAATATTTGTTTGAATTCAATTCCATGTCCGTGGTTACTCATTATTACAACTCATTTTTGGTATATTTGAACGTTTTTCTCGCTTCTATTAAGTAAATAAAATGATTTTATTACTGATTCAGCAGGATATTTTAAATTTCTTCAACTTTTATTTGAAACATTTTTCTTTAAATTGATTAGGGAATCAGGAAATTACATAAGTATGTAGAATTCCTATGAACGGCTGAGTCAGTCAACATCCTGTATATCCTTGCGAAAAATCAGTATTAGACGTTACTATGACAACTCTATCACCATTAAGATATGAAATGGCAAACAAAGAAAATCTAATATTAAATTTAAAGCAGCTTCATTTGTCTCCTAGATTATTTGTTTGGCTAATAATAATGATGATCAACGCAGTTTACTGTCATTGATAAATCACAAAATCTTGCCAACACCTGTGTACATGTATCCATTTTAAAGGTAACATCGCACAACATTGTAACTGTAGAATGTTTATTTCTGAAACCATCCACTGATAATCGAAGAACATTTTATGTAATTCAATGTACTCCAACATTACTTTTAATAACAGTTTCAATTACTTTTTAGAATAAGGTTGTAAGAGAAATTGGTTCGCAATTTGAAAGATTTTTAGTATCACCTCTTTAACAAATGGCTGGGTATAACTTTTGAAACTTTTAATTAGTAATTAAAAGTAAAAAGAATTAGGAAGAAATTGATGTTTGGATCTTATAAAAAATTTGTTTTAATTGATGTGGCAACTTAACATTTATTACTTATTGAAAAATTGGTGAACAAATTGCAAATATTAATTAAGATATATTTGTAAGGTTTAGGCACGTTGAAAGAAAAGCTGGGGAAACCAGAATATTTAGATGAGTTTGTGGGTGAAGAATTGCATAATAAATCGAGGAGTAAATGTGAGAGTAATGTACGTGCTTGTATAAAATTAATTATAGATGTAGATGAGGCAAAAATGTTGTGCATGAAGGACATTGGTTGTAGGTTTAATTTGTGAATGAATGAGTTTATGCTATTTCAATTAATTGAATATAGCATGACAGTACATATGTTTATCCAACACCTCTAAATAAATGATCTATAACTATGACGATTTTAAACAAGGAAAGTAACAGATTACCCACTAGTGGGTTTAATTTTGAGAAAATCAACTAGTGAGAATTTTTTATTTATAACAATAATAATAACACACAAAACATTGGTAACCACTTCGATTGACATTTTAATTAAAAAAATTTAAAGCATGTGTCACTGTCAAATAATATTTCTTTCATAAATTTTGCATTTATTAAGAGTTGTTGGATAAAACTTTATACTTCACACGTGCGCAAAGTGGAATTACCCTCTCGATAAAATTATCACACTCAACCTTCGGCTTCGTGTGCTAAGATTTCTCTCGTGGGTAATTCCTTACTTTGCCCACATGCCACTTGTAAAGTAAATAACTTAAATTCATTCTGTAGTGCACTATTTAAAATAATTGTGATTTACTTTTTAATGTCATAACTATATTGTCAAAAGAAATTAATTCCATATCTCGCAAGGACAATTGGGGTTCTTCAAATATATCTTTGCTAAAGTTGATAGTTGATTCAAGATGAAGCCAATCCATAAAAAAATTGTGGTATCTAATATTTTTTTACTTTCCGTACATAAAAAATTTCCGCAGTGAGTTTTTAACAATTTAGTACCTTTAGGGGCCCTAGAAAACGATTTCAACATTTCTCGATGACTCCAGTGTGTGATGATTGATGTTAAAATTTTAGCTGATTGGATTTTATTAGCAATGGTATTTCACCTGAAGGTTTCTGGAGTTTTTCAAATTTATCTCAGTAATTAATCGATTTATATTATATTCTGGTATACTCGTATTAGTTACAATTTTTATTTGAAACTTTCTTCTCTATTTTGTACCATTAAAAATTCTTAATAATTTAATTAAGTTCTGCTGAAAGTTGTGTTTAATATTCAGATTTCTTTTCAAATAATATTATACATTTAAATAATGAAATTTTTTGCCAATTTACATTAAATGTGACACTTTACGAATTACTAACAGTCTGTAAAGTGTCATTTTTATGCTTAGTAACCGTCAACAAATGCATAGCAATTGTTTAACAAATGCATGGCAACGTAATTTGACAGCGCTAACCTTCAAAATATGTATATAAAATAATCACTAAATTAATATTAATTCCAAATCGGCAAAAAAAATATGTGTTCAACTCGGCACCAAACACAGATTTATACCTTCGGCAGCATTCATTACCTCAGCTGTAAATGTAGTATTTTGTTGCCTAGTTAAACAATTTACTATTCTTTTAGGTCATTATAGTTGAAAAAAAAAAGTTATTTTATAGGAAAAAAAATATTTTATTCGAATATAGTACTGTTTATCCCAATAATAATTTCTAATCAATTAAATTAGGTTAAATACAACTACTTAAAAATTCTCATGTTTGATTAATTTACGTAAAATATTATTATAAGATAAATATGTAAAATAAAACTCTTTATCTAAGACCGTTGTTAAAAGTGACACTTTCATCGGTTGCTTAGCAAGTTAAAAATGTAACTTTCTAATACTAGTGTTAAATGTAACATAGCAACGTATTAAAAGTGATTTTATTGTTACTTTTAACACGTATTAATAAATCGACAAATATAACCCTACCTGTCAAAATATCATTCTTCATTTATACTTTCTTATACAAATTATAAAGAATTATTGGAATCATGAATAAAAACACTGATGAGAGTTTTGCGGAATTACGTATTTTGACGTCCACTGAATCTGTTAAGACCAATTTCTCAATTATGTCTGTGTGTAAGGAAGGATGGATGTGCGCAATATCTCATGAACGAGACAAACGAAATTTGGAATTTATAAGTTTCATGAAAATATGAAGAACCGAGTTGATTTTGAATGAAATTGACAAACCGGAAGAAAAAGTTTACTGGACACACAAAACAATAAAAACCTTTTTTTTCAAAAATAGAATCAGCTGTGATAAAAGTTTCAAATGAAAGATGTTAGCTAAAGTATTTGGAATAAAAACTGTTATTTGCACTTTTGTTGTACATGCTTATAATTTTCAGAAAAAACTAAATTATATGTTTAAGAATATATTTCAATAATCTTAGTTAAAATGTGAACAAAAACTAAAACATTTTAAAAATCTATGTTTCAAACGTATCAAATAATTTTGATGTGTTAAAAATATATGTCCTGTGAAATATTATAAAAGTAATATTTTTATTATTAGTTAGAAAGTTTTGAAGATTAGTTGTTAATTAATTTATATTTTAAAATAAATTCAATGTTATATAATTGTCCAAATAAATGCATACGCATGGAACAAGTCATACGTGTTCTGTTGGTTTAATTTGTATAAAAAAGTAGTGCAATCTTCAATAAAATGCTTAATATAAACAACTGATGTTGCGGAAGGTGACCGGTTTATACGTGGAATGCATTTTATCCATTTATCAAAATACTACTTGTTTTTTGGAAATTGAAATGTTGGTATATTTTTTGAAGTATTGGCATAATTGCTTTTACAAGCTGGTATATAACATTTTCGGGGCATTTTTTATTAGTAAAATCACTTATAATAACAACTAATAATAAACTAACAGCGAAACTGCATGAAAACACAGAGAAGTCTATTGCAATATAGCTGAACGCCGGCCTCATGACGTCACGAACCCCACTAACACACTCCCGCCTGTATAGAGTCCGCCGTGTCTTATATCATAAATAACTATTATGTCTAGGGATTAAATATTAATTATTTATTTTTTACGTTGGGTAGGAGGTAGGTTATTAGTACCAGATTTTTATTATATAATTTCAGGCTATATTAACTTGAAACTATTAATTGACATATACCTATAGGAAGTTAGTATTAATACTAAGTTTATATGATTTTAAAACTGGCATAGTGACACTGGGACACACGTATATGTAATACTGCAACAACATTCCGCTCTTTACTTTTATATATAAATGTGTAGAAATACTATTCTCCCCGCACTTTAAGAAGATGAAAATTATCCGGAAAATAAATTTAGATAGATTAAAAAAGAAAACTTGAACTATTTGCATACATAGTAAGAGTGGGTAGCTATGTGCTTCCTCTTCATCCTCTATGCGCTTGGCTTGTGGCTTAACCTCCAATAAAAAATTCATATCTAAAGTGCCGCGCTGTAAGTACTCACGAAGGTATTATGTGCAATAAAAAGTACACGTGAAACCAACAGAAATTTTCCGAAAAGCATAATATCTCTTACGACTTTTTTTCTAGAAATACTAGAAAATTTCATAACTAATATAAATACTTTAAACTTTAATATTACTACGGAAATATCTTGAAATAAATTCCACAGGAAATTTCTTCCAAACTAAAAAGAATTTCAATTTTCCTCGCCTTACAATAAAGCTTTATCTGGAGTTTGCATTTCATTATTTTATTCTAATAAGCATAAAAATGAAATATATTTCAACTGGTAGGAAATCCAGTATTACAAAACGAAAAGCCTGCAGGTCATTTCTTAAGTACATGTAACGGTTTAATAGTAAATTGTAATCTTATACCTAATTGCACTAAACGCTGTCAACTAAATTGAATTTGAAGAAAAAAAATGCATGTTATTAATATCAAATATGTGTTTTTTAAATATTTGAAACTATACTACTGAACAAAATAAATCTGGTATGGGCATCGCGCTACTTTCTTATACATATAAAATTAATAAACACATGTGACTTGTTCTATGCGTATGACTTTATTTGACATATAAATGATAAACTTATTAAATTTTTTGTTCTCATTGTAACTATGATATTTTAAAATAGGTATCAATTAATAATATCTAGTCTTTAAAACTTTCTAACTAATAATACAAATATTACGTTTAAAATATTTTAAACGACACATATTTTTGATACTTAACAATTTTTTGAGATATGGATGTTAAAAATGTTGTTCCCATTATTACTAAGATTTTTGAAATATGTTCTTAAATATATAATTTAGTTTTTCTCAAAATTAGAAGCATGTACAATAAAACTGAAAATAACATTTTATGTCCCAAATATTTTTGCTAAAATCTATCATTTGAAATTTTTTTACAGCTGCTCCTATTTTTGAAAAAAAGAATTAAATTGGTGTTTCGTGTGTCCAGTAATCTTTCTCTTCCAGTTTATCAATTTCATTCAAAATCAACTCAGCTCTTCATAATATCATGAAACATATAAATTCCAAATTTCGTTTGTCTCGTTCATGAGATATTACGCCCACGGACATCCATCCATCCATCATTGCACACAAATATCATTGAGTAATTGATCAAAATATGTATTTCCGCAAAAATCTCGTCAGCCATTTTTTTCATGATTCCAATTCTTTCTTATACTTTGTATTATGAAATTAAAAATGAATATCAATTAAAATATTATTCTTCGGAATGCAGTCATATAAATATTAAAAAAACTAAAAATCCGAAGTGTCGGTCATAACTATGACCTTCCTCAGGGAACTTCAAAATATATCAATTAGCAACTAGAGCAGAAAGTATCATTATGTGTGCTTACATTTAGCGTTTGACATTTACATGTAACATGAAATTTCAAATTGTACAATTTCTTCAAAAAATAAAAATACACAAATTACAAAACACATTAAAAAAAATTAATAAATAAATAAATAAAGTTAAAAATATAAATATACCACAGCAACAATTAAAACGTAACATATAATTAAAACAAACTACTAAAACTGACTTGTTAGGCTGTTGACTATCCAGTAATAAATACCACAGTGAAATAAAAATAAATTAAAAAAGATTTTAAAACAAAACAGTTACCCCGAAAAAACAATAAATAGAATCATAAATAACACATAGGTTACTAATGTCAGACAAATAAACAATGAAGTTAGATACATGCCATTACCGTACATTAATAAATTAGCACCAAAACTAAAAAAGTTACTAAAACAAAAATTAGATTTAGAAGTCGCATTTACACAACAAAAAACAAAATAGATTCTCTTTTCAGCAACCTCAAAGATAAAGCAAATAAAAATTTAAAATCAAATGTAATTTATAAATACCAGTCAGTTTTAGTAGTTTGTTTTAAGTATATGTTACGTTTTAATTGATGCTGTGGAATATTTATATTTTTAACTTTATTTATATATTTTTTTTTTAATGTGTTGTGTAATTTGTGTATTTTTATTTTTTGACGAAATTGTACAATTTGAAATTTCATGTTACATGTAAATGTCAAACGCTAAATGTAAGCACACATAACGATACTTTCTGCTCTAGTTGCTAATTGATATATTTTGTAGTTCCCTGAGGAAGGTCAGAGTTATGACCGAAACGTTGGATTTTTTGTTTTTTTAATAAATATATGACTGCATTCAGAAGAATAATATTTTAATTGATTTATCATCACAGTCGATCATCGCTCATTCCTAAAAATGAATATGTTTGTACGATTGTCGTTCAACTGTAATAAAACTGTTGCTGATCATCTGTGAAAGTTTCAAACATTAAAAAACAAACTAGGCCCTTATTAATTTTTGAAACACTGCTAGCTAATCAATATAATTAACCGTGCTTTGAACATTAATGTAGCATCTTTTTATGAGAGCCAAATTTTCACTTATTTCATCAATATTTTATTTCGAAATCCTAATGTCTTTGTACAAAAGCTTTCTGTGTGCCTTATTCGTCAATTCTCTTTTAATTTAATTTTATTTAATGACTATTTCCAGTATATTTGATTTGAAATATAATCAAATCTTATCTGTTCTGTTGCAGTATGTGTCTTTGTTACGGCCTCCGATCACAGAGAGTTCTGCTCCAGGCGCAGAAATGATCGATAAAGTAGAGTGGAAGCAGGTAAGTTCACTTCACTTTTCCACTTTTCTTATTTTTGTCAATTCCTACTAGATCAAATATATTCAATTTAGAGCTAGGATACAAATTGAAAATAAATTGATGTTTGGTACATGCTTCTGCATTCTGCTGTAGCTTTGTACCCAGAAATGAACTGAAGAGTAGTTCGCGCAGGTATTGTCCAGAATGATGCTTTGAAAAATGAAATCAACAACTTTTATTTGAAGTTTTATTTAGTAATGCCAATTTGAATGTAATTTGAAACGAACCAAATAACAACATTAGGTTGTTTTCACGTAAGACTTATATACCAAATGTTAAAAAATATGTATAAGAAATATATATATATATATATATATATATATATATATATATATATATATATATATATATATATATATATATATATATTAGGGTGGGCGATTTTTGGGTACTTTAAGGATTTTTTCTTCGCCTTTAGGAAAGAGTAAACCCCAATGTCCGTTACATTGACTTATTCGGTATTGATCTGGGAATACCAGAAAAAAAATTCAGCCAATTTGAAGCAAATTGAAAAAAGTTATTGGCCAGAATCTAAAAAAAGTGCAAAAAACGGCGTTTTGAGGTGCTCGGTGCTGCCTGGGTATTCATCAGAAAAATGTTTCAACACAACTCCACAACTTTTTGGATGGAACCCTTTCATTTTAGACCCTAGAGAACGAAATCTATTTTTTTCGACCCACCCTAATATATATATATATATATATATATATATATATATATATATATATATTTCTAATTAAAACAATATTCAAATTAGTGTAAAAAGTTCCAAATGACAGTTAAAATGGTGCCAATTTATATTTTATTTCATTAATAGCTATTTAAATATTATTTAATTTATACAGGGTAGTGACTGACACAGGCGATCATAAGCGTTTCACATGTTAAATAATTTTATGCAATTTCTTGCTTCACTAATCATTTTAGAGAAAAATGTATCAATTTGAAACTTTCACAGTAATAGTTGAAGAGATTTACCACCTGCATCTGAATTAGTAAACTAATTTCATTTCATTCAATTCAGTAAAAAGACGTTCAAATATATCAAAAATTCAGTTCTTCTAATAAGTAATAATAATAATATTTAACATTATTCATAACAAGTCTGCAAGTAAACAATTTATTTATTTAATTTTACAATCAGAACAAATAGATTTTAATAACAAAATTCATTTATAAGGAACACAAAAAATAAATCTTTCGAACACGACTCCATTGTTCACCAAGCAAAACTCAATTTTTTCTTAAAAATTGCTCCGCATATTTAATAAATTCCGGCCAGTAATATTTCCATGGTTACTCATTTTAAAAACATATTTTTTTATATATTTGAATGTCTTTTTAGCATTTATTAAATAAATAAGAGTTATTTATCTATGCCTAAGAGTTAAATGTCACTTATCCCACTCATTTTGCATGAGTAATAGCTTTATTACTGCATTCGTTTTCATCAACGTACTATTTATTATAAATGTTGATACTAAAATCTTTACAATTTTTTAAATTAAATAATATTTATTTAATTAATAATTTTTTAAGCTTGATCTTCTATATCCGTCGAAGTACTTTCTAAATCACCCATTTTCACGGTATGCTTAAAAAATTTATGAAAAACAACTACTTTATTGTGTAATGTCAAATTGTGGTCGTCATGGATTTGAAAACATTTTTACAGCAACTACTTGGATTAATTTTCTACTTGTTAATTAAGTCAAATTATATTATTATACAATACACGTGTGATAATGCATTATTAATATACTTATGTGATTATGTGATCCCACTTATATCGTAAATATCTATTACTTTACAAGTGAGTAATGTAAGGAATTACACACGAGAGAAAATTTAGCCCGCGAAGCCGAAGGTTGAGTGTGATAATTTTATCGTGTGGGTAATTCCACTTTGCTCAATTGTGAAGTATAATATTTTATCCAACATCTCTTAATAAATGCAAAATTTATTAAAGAAATATTATTTGACAATGACAAGCTTTAAATTTTCTAAATTGAAATGTCAATCGAAGTAGTTAACAAGATGTTGTGTGGTGTGTTATTATTATTGTTATAAATAGAAAATTACTCACTAATGACTTTTCTCAAAATTATACCCACTGTTTACTTTCTGTTACTTTTTTTGTTTAAAATCGCCATAGCTATAGAGTATTTATTGAGAGGTGTTGGATTTTTTTTTCACTGCTTAAATTGCAAATAATAAATATCTTCAACTTTTACTTGAAACATTTTTCTCTAAAATGATTAAGCAATTGGGAAATTGCGTAAGTATTATTTATCATGTAAAACGTCTATGATCGGCTAACTCTGATACTAGCCTGTATATTTTAAACTTATAAGAGCAATTTAATAAATTATACTTCCTATTGATAGATTACAATACGGATACGATGTATAATTTATAATCCGTAAATTTTAATTATAGTTGGTTTATACTGGATTTAATTTACAGATTTTGATTTAGAAATTTAGATTTAAAATTTGTAATTTATCTCCTGGTTCATACTGAATTTATTAAATTTGAAATCTGCCAATTAAGATTAGGCTATAGCTTTTTGACATATGCTTTAAACAACAACAAAATAACCTTAACTTGTCATATGTGATGTTCTTCAATCAAAGATATTAAATTAATATCATATTTAAAACTCTCCGCATCCATTTCTCAACAATATTTTTAATAATAATCGCAAATAAATCAGTTTGATTGATAATCTTGACACATTTTACTGCTGACAATTTTTTTTTTTGTTCCCAGTCTAGTTGATTGATTGGATTTGGAAATTTAGATTTAGAATATAAAATATGATAATTTTGTAAGCTCAGCATAAACCAACAAATGTATTTCTGTGTATTTTATATTTTTTAAATTAAATTTCAACGTCTAAATTTGTAAATTAAATCCAGTATAAACCAGCCATTAGAATCATTTTATTTTTACAATAATGATGTAACTAATTTTCCATGATAATATGAGTAATTTTCATTTTATTATAGTGGAGGTCTAATCTTAAGACTTTTTTTATTGATTCTGTATCATTTTGACAATTTTTTAGTTGAAATATGAATTGAAAATAAGCACTAATTTCAATTATATTTTGAAAATAAAATAATTATCTTAATTTGTGACCTTGTTAGGTGTATTGTAATTTGTATATTTTACTGTTACATTTAATTAATAATTGTTTTATGAGAAACATAATATATACATTTCTATAATTTCTTCACATTAATTAAAATACATTCAACTTTATATCTGGTATAATAATTCAGGTGTCAGCCAGAAAATATCCACAATGATGGACGAAAGATCAAGAAATCAATCTAAAATTTTTCCTAATAAAGCTCATGGTTTATTAGAAAATCGTTACTTATAGTTTATAATCAATAACATACTTGTGTCCAAGTACGTACAGTCCTACAAATCTTAATTGACAGTTCCCTCTGGTGTCGTGCGCCGAGAGAAAAAGTATTTGGACGGAGAGAGATAGATAGTACGCGCAAGAAACTACACCAACTGTCAAATTGACTGTTATCTGTCATTGTTATTTACTGAAAGGTTTTTACAAATTTAGATTATTCACTTTACCTGGGCCTATTTTACATAAAAATTATAATTTATTTGCGCTAATACTTTTTTAACTTTACTTCGAGATATCTTCTTTATTTATTAAGATATAACAATAATTCATTCACATTTAAATTTTGCATGATCTGTGCGTGTAGTAGTGCATAAAAATATTATAAATGTTGAGTAATAATTAAAGGTATATTTTAAAAATATTATACTATATAGATTTTTCCATTTTCATAGTTTATAATAATATTAACACTAAAAAGTGCACCGAGTAACAAAAGAGGACTTCGGCTTGCCCTTTAAGCTAGCACGACAGCACGTATCGCGCAGCAACATAAACATTCTTCAACTTTATATTCATTTTACTCGGAACAAGTTCATTTTAGAAAAAAATGTTTTAGAAAAAAACATCTTTGATATGTGTACAACAACTTTGTCGCGATATATTAGGGTCCATCTCATAATATCGAAAAGTTTGTCACTGATAGAATATTTGACTGTAAGATTAAGAAATCGCGTTCCTATTTTTAAATGGGGTTAATAGTTCCATGGTAACGCGTAGGACAGTGGATCGTGAGATCCTCAGTTCGAATCCCACAGCTGACAGTTGCCAATTTAAGTTTACCCCTGTGGTTCCCCCTCCACTAACATCTTTGGGGGCTATGATTTGACGGCTGGTAACCGCACTTCATACGTAAAAATATATATTTTGCTGAGATCTGCGTAAGCAGAGTGCCACACCAATAATGGGTAAAAGGCGTGATGATATATTTATTTTTATTTTAAGTTTTTAAACAGTTGGCTGGTACCACGAGCTCTGTTTTTAGGTGTTTTAAGAGCAGTGTTTTAACTGTTTTAAGCTCGGTTTTATCGCTATAAAATTTTCTGAAATTATATTATAAAAAAAATGTTTCAAATACAGAGAAATGTATTTTTTTTGTAAAATAATTTTAGAATATTGTACAGCGCTAAAACCAAAAACAGAGCTCGTGGTACCAGCCTTTGTTTCTAATAGCGTTATTGGTTTATAGTTTGTCAAACCTACGTATGTTCGTTAGGTTACAAAGCATTTATAATCCAAGGAAGCCTGTATTTCGAAGTCGTCTATAGCCTACAAAAATATACAGTCCAGCAGAAGAGGAATTATAAGTTGATAGAGTTATTGATATTTAAACAACTATGATAAGTGTATCAAATGTCCTTCGTGCATCTTGTTCACTAAACTTTTCTTCTTCGCATGAGCATAACAAACTTATTATTGTCCCAGTACTGTTTACCAGAATTATAAAACCTTTTATTTTATATGAACATTTATGTTTACCATTGGTTTGTGAATATAACCCAAATAGAGAGAAATTTTAATACTCTTTTATTTACTTTTCCACATAAAATAACATATCCGGAATTTTTTATTTGTTCTCCTTCGCGCTCTACTTCAAAATATTTAAATCCCTTGCCAAAGTTTAAGGCATTTTAACCTTCATATCATGGATCAGTATTGTGACGTCACGCTTGAAAGAAAGATAGTTGGAAAATTAATTTGAATTGTGAATGATCCTACTTATATTTTTCTGTAAATCGTATGACTTATATTACGAATACAAAATATTAGCAATCTTAAAAATGCGAAGGAGATACTTTACACTATAAAGTTTCCGGCGTTCTTCTCGGTATGATGATAAACGAGAAACGATATTCGAAATTGCGCCCTGAAGAGATTTAGTGTAATTTCGACTTGACTGCAAGCTATAATTCAGTCTCTTGCCGCTAGAGGTAATTCCAGCAAACCAGTGGCTAAATTGCACCGGCAATGAATTTCTAGCGGACTTTACCGACAGTTTAGTTAAACGAAACTTTCAAATTTAACAACACACATGTGTCAAGTTTTACGTGTGGTGTTCTCCAGCAAAATTCTAAATTATTTCCATAAATTTGAAGTGCAAACGCATGAGTTTGGCTTACACGCTTACGTATGGAAATTTAGAGAAAAGTTCGGATTATATATCATTGTATCATTTAAAAATGGAAATGAGTTTTTTCGGAAGGAAATTTTTGCCATAAATTTAAACCTGGTTTAGATTGTCATAATAGATGTCGGTAAATTGTAAAGTGTAAATGGAAATGGAAGTAATAAATTTATGCTGAGAGTAATTCGTTTTGAAAGTTAAATATTTGGCTGGTAAATTTGTTTGTGTTAAAATACATTAAATTAGTTTCTGTACTTTTGTAAATTAAATGTTTACTTGTATAAATAATTCAAATATTTTATTACTTATGCTTGTGCTAATAATTATTATTGTTAAGGATTATTTGCTCTGCGACACATATTGCAAAATTAGTTACAATTAGTCTATCAAAGACATTCCAGTGGTGCGCTAATAATTGTTTCCTCAGAGATAGTCGAAAAGACTGAAATCTATAGAGAGCTACCGCCAAATTACTTAAACATGTAAAATATGTTCATCATGTTATTGACGATATGGCAGCAAATCTCGGTATTACGGTACTTTGTTTACCGCTCTAACACTACAAACTCAGTCCAATTGAATTAGTGTGGGATCAAGTTTCTATGAGGATCCTATATATTAAAGTTATTTCTTATTATTTTGGTGGATTAATTGCCACAGAGCTGACAAGAAACAAATATTACTGTTGCATATATTGATTTATTACTCTGTCTCTTTCTGAAACAGAGTATACCTACTTACTACCGCGGTAATAAATAATGGGGTTGTAGCACGAGGGCACAGTATAGGTGTTATAAGCAGTAGTCGCACTCCCAGGTTTTTTTTTGTAACGTGAAAGTTTGGACTTGAAGCGATTAGACCCGCCCAGGGGACTGATAGTTCCAGTATCGACCGCTGATGTCAGTAACATCGCCTACCACTACAATACTTTTTAATTTGAATTTGACGTTTATTTAAATTGACCGTTGCACCGCTCAGTCCGCAGGGCGGGGCAAAGGATGCGCAAGAAAATCTGACATGTTACAAAACATCAAAGGTGCCGACAGAGAGTGTGACTACTAGGGGCTGAGCTGGTATAACAAAACACAACACTTATATGATGATAAAACTTGATATATTAATAAAAAGCTTAAAACGGTGAATTGAACAGAATGACAAAACAAATACATACATATATTACAAATGACAACAACGTACGAATATGTTATATACTTGCAGTTATCAAAACATTTCACAAACAGTAATTACATAAAATTCTACATTTTGTACAGCATTGCAGACGTCATAATATGTCTGCTAATTTCAAAATCTGAAAAACAACTGCCTTTGCGTGTTGGCCAAGTACACCCAACTACCTCATATTCGGCTAGGTACGGGGCAGGGAACCTCGCAGGGCCAACACAAAGACTGCATTAAAACTAAAAACCTAATCTAGGGTTTGACCAAGCCTATCTGTAAATCTGTTAACCCCAGATGACATCTCAAGCTGATAGTTCAGAATATTTGCCGCGATAATCTAACAATGTTTCTCACACACATATGTGGCAATAAATTTAACTCAAGAACTCATGTCAAGACGATTTTCGATGCATTTAAATACAAACGCAATTTGAAACTTGATATTTTAAAATCGTTTTGACAATAAATCAATAAATCATATTCTGAGTGTTCGCCTTTTTACAGGGTCTGTGACCATAGTCGAATTTAAAGAAACAAATTATAAAATAAATTAATTTACTTGGCAACAACATGGTAGAGAGCGTTGATTCCGGTTAACTCGATGTAACAAGATGACTTTCATCGGTTCTACATTATTTAGTGTGTTCGAGTGTCATGATTTACCAGCTCCCAATTCATCCGCTCCCAATTTAACCACGACTGGTTTGTTCCCTTTCCTTCAATAAAGTTTCCTTCCTTTTTATTATCCCTATCCCTATAGTTATACGTCAGCATTTGCTACATCGATAACGTAAGTTAAGCAAGGCTGCCCGCGGTTAGTAGTTGGATGGGTGACCGCTTTACGAAAACCTATTCCAGAGAACACTGCGTGTCGTTGTCACACCACCGAAAACGAGGAGCCGAGGCGACATGTAACCATGCAGTTGAGATTTACCATATCTCATATTAATAATAATGAAAACCACGTATATTCTTGTAACTTGATTGTAATTTCTTGCAAGTCGCGCAACGAATGACGTCTTATTGGCTGGGCAAAAGTGAAGTAGGTCGTAGCATTTTGAAACTGACATATGTCAGATATACAGTAAATCATAAATATATTGCTGCATACTTTATACTGTAACGAATAAAGAGCCTTACATGTCACGACCTGGCGTAGTATCTGACCACTGTAGGGGTCGAGAAAGTTCCATCCCTGTAACGTTTGAGAACCCGCACTACAGAGGTATGAAACGGGTGGCTGAAAGTTTTTCACAATTTTTTTTCAATTTCATTGTACCCGTGTGATGAAGTAAACGTTACTATATCAATTAATTTTAAATTTATTATTAAGAAACTCTGAATAAGTACATTATTGTCCTATCAAAATAATCAAATAGTATATTATGTTACTAAGAATTGAAACAGGACTTTTATATTAAGCTCATAAGCGGCCGAGGCGTCAGCAAAACAAAACGAATGTACAACTCCGAGTGACATTATACTATTTTTTCTTCAAGCATTTCGAAGTAAACTTGAGCTATATAAATTACAAGAATGTCATTTTTTTCTGCCATTTTAAACAATCAAATATAAAGTATGACAGAAGCAACTGTCACTTGTCAGAGCTGCCCCTGTAGGTACTGCCACTGGTGGTATATGAAACAACTAATGTATTATTGTACTAGTAACAAGAATATTAACTTCTATATCGTATATGTAGTAGCAAAACATGAATATTATGGTCTTGGTAACAATAATATCATACTGAAATACACTTCCTATTTCTTGGTAAGCCAGTAATAGTAATATAATTAATGTCGTGCGAACAAATGAAAATTGTTTGATTAAGTTCGAACTGAATGAGAACTGGAATGTTCACAAGAAATATAAAACAGTATTTTACGTTTTATGATGACATCACCTTTCCTATTATTTCCAAGTTTTATTTCAGTTTTATCACACAATGTATTATTTCAGGTAAAGTATTTAAGCTTATAATTTATAGAATTGTTCGTGTTGATGGTATCTTAATTACGCTGTTTGTTACAACTTAACTTTAGTGTTTCATTTATGTAAATTTTTAAGAAACTACGATATTATCTCTTATTTTAAAACCTATTAATCCACAAAGAGTATTTCCTGTATCTTAAAATAATTGTCTTATTTATTGTTTCAATATTAACCAAGATTCGTGGAAAAACACTTCTATATTTATTAAATGGAACTTTATAATAAATTTAAACAACTAGTAATTTTCCTTGTGATTTGCATAGTTATTGGTAGTTTAAAATAAATTGTTTCAGAATGGCGGTTTTTTTTCTCTTTGTCCACATGCATAATGCTATTCATACTTACACATCTATTCTTCACAATTAAGAATAAATGTTTACCCTAAGAGATGCGAGCATGTTTCAATCTAGATCCGCTCGAGATTGCAAAGCCACCTCAATTTACTCACTTTCACTTTTTTAATAACATTCTTCTCAATTTCACATTCCCGTTACGGATGCTATTATAGTACGCTCACACACTCCTCTCAACTATCATATTTCCACAGCAATTTATTTATAAATATATAAAATACATCATCATGCTATTTAGCCACTTTGATTGTGGCACTCTGCTTTCCTAGATATAGGTAAGTGACATAAGAATATGGTGCAGGTATATTAAAAAATAGCGTATAACACACGTGTATGCTTTTGAAGCACTAGCGACTTTAAAGGCTTACTATAAACTAGTCGAAAATCATTAAAACTATTGCCAAATGCCATCTGTCAAACTCAAACAATATAATTACTTGTTTGTTTTATTTAGCATGGCAATCAGGAAACAGATACAAATTATACATTTTATTTTAGGTCTATCTCATGACAGAAATGTATCATATCAATAAATTTAGGCTCATTTGGTGCAGTTTTTTATTCTGATCATATTTTGTATTGACACTTTTATCTAAAATTCGTAAGGACAGAACTGTTGCCTAATGAAAATTTTAACATTGTATTTCTGTACTATGAAAAAGAATACTACGGTGCGAAAATTACCAATTTTTAAGTTGAGTGATATGCAAGGATTTTTCCTGAGAAAGTTTTATGGATCAATTTTTTTTCTCTTCGTATGATTGTCGATAAGTTAACTGGTAAGAACAAAAGGTATTCTGAGGTTTTCTCGATTTAAAGAAAGCGTATGACAGTATTCTTCGAGAGAATATGTGGGGATGTACCAGTAGAGTACGGTGTGGAATCCATGTGTCAATATATAAAAGTCCGTAACGAAAGGGTTCAGCACGGAACGCTATTAGTTATTAAAAATAAATATTATGAAGTGTGAAAATTGAGGTTATGTATTGACGTAACCGTGCAATTATTAAAATGAAAAGTTTGGTACTTACGGTGTGTTCTATTGTTTAATGTAGATACTCAGCAGTATATTAATATTAAAACTGACTCCAATAACTCACATTAAAAAACTTGAAACATTCAGCAGCAGTACGATTCTGCGCGACAGAAATGGAAGACCGCTCGTCCAATGGCCAGTGTGTACAGTATATGATATAAGTTTTTATAACTTATCACGTATTGTTATGAATTGAATCATGTTTTAATGCATCTTAAAACATAACTTAACATGATGAGTAAGTATATTCCACATTTTTCTGCGGACCAGCGAAATTTTCTCGCGGACCACTAGTGGTCCGCGGACCACCACTTTGGCAACCGCTGGTGTGGATGGTAATTTGTTGGGAGCGTTTCAAACTTTGTTTGAAGGAAGTGAGGTTGCTATGAGAGTGATGATAGATTTAATGCTTGATTTCGTATAGATGTTGGTGTAAAACAGGGTTGTAGAATGTCTTCGACAATATTTAAATAGAAACTCTGGAAAGCAACATTTGAATTTTGATTAATTTCATAATTTTGCGCGTGTGACGTTTGAAGTATATCGTTTACATAGAGATTGTTTTGCATTTATTGTTTACTTTACTAAGAAGATTCGTTTTTTTTTATAAACTTTATCAAGTCTGTTTTGACAGCTATTAATAGTAATTATTTTTGTTGTTGCTTAGCAACCCTTAAAGCACGGCGTGTTTTAATCTTGCGCTTACGCACGCTGCAGCGTGTTTTAAATACGGATTATGATGTAGGTACAATAAAAAATTATTTATAAATGGTAAATGTAAATGTGTCCATTATTACTGACAAATAATAGGCCAAATGTCATCTGTCAAACTCAAACAATATACGACTGTTTGCTTGACTGTTTGTATTTTATGTTTTGTTTACCATGGCAATCTGGAAATAATTAAAAATTATATTTTTACGTCTATCTCATGACGGAAATGTATTACATTAATAAATTTAGGATCATTTGATGCAGTTTTTGTTGCTGAACCTTTTTTACACTCGCTATAGTGTTTGTAATATTAAAATAATGTCAACTAACTTCGAAAAGAAAGGATTTTGATGTTTGAATTAAATGTACACTTATAAAAGAACTATTTTCGCACAATTATATCAATATTTTATACATTATCCCTTTTTATGATAGAAGTAGTTGGTGAACATTACATTTTTTAAGTAAAAATATCGTATAGTACACAATTATAGAAGCTCTTGTAGGTAAATTAATCATCCAGTAAATAAAATTAATATCTAAATCTTCCTACATTTTCTTCTTCATTTTAAAAATGATAAAGAACCACTAATGTCAAAATTACTTCGTCTCTAACATTATAAATTTAAATTGTGACCTTTTAAACGTGAACAGAGTGTAAGATGATCTTTAAATTAGTTAAAATTCAAGAGGGATTTGCAGTTAAGGGATAGAAGAACATATATTTTCGTTACAATTTCCAGATCGTAAATTTTCATTATTGCTATACTTTGCGAAACGCGAAGGTTGAATCGTTTGTCATTGCTGTACCAGTTTCCAGTTCCACTAGCAAAGTAGCAACATTCTACTGAAAACGTCGTACAAGAAATAATGAAATAGTGTGCGCTTAAATTCCTTACATATGTATACTTTTATTGTTCTCCGTGAACTATGATTTATTTCATGTACTGTCTTTATAAATTCTAATAGAACACTTTGTCCGCGATGTGGTGGCCGCTACGTCATCAGAAATATTCTTATGGGTTAAGATTTTAATGGTGGAGGATATTTCATGACGTCATACAGATTCTCAAACAGTCATGATGAACAAATAATTAGCACACTTTCATACTTACAAATTGAGAGTTATTTATTAAATAAAAATGTTAAATAGTAATTTTTTTCATGCTAGTATAATTATAAATAACTTCAATATTGAATACTTATGACAATGCATTAATTTAATAATTTCAAATGAAGATCATTGTTTTAAAATCAACGATCTGACATTATTTTGATGTTCGAGTGTGACAGTTCGAAATCGAGGTGGTTCGAGCCGTTCGAGGTAACAATAATATAATACTCTTCTGTGGTTTACGATACTGTAGGTATCTTCTTATGATTTCTTTTTGAACGTTTTATTATTACTTATTATTATTACTATTAAATATTAAACTGTACTTTCGTCCAAAGTATAACCTAAAATTAATACAGAAATGACGATTGAACAAGCGTGTATGTGACAAAGATAGACTGTACATACAACTGTTAATTATTAGTTCGGAAACTAATGCCGTAGCGGCCACCACATCGCGGACAAAGTGTACAATCCAAAGTTCGTGATGCGTATATAATCATTATTGTTTATTAGTATACTATGGTTGCTATTCACAGGTAATGTACTAAGTGCTTATAACTAGGACATTTTAAAATTTGGCACTGTTACTTTGTAAAAATTATTGATTACCTTGGAGTTTAGCAATTTTTTCATAGCAACAGTCTTAAATCTTAAAATGCTCTAGTTAGTAGCTCTTAATATAGACCTGTGAATAGCAGTCAATATATTTTATTTGTGTGAGTTAATATAGAAAGAAAATATGTGTTATCACGATTATACAATTCATAACTAATTCAGCCAATGGCATTTGAGAATTTTACTTAGTTACCATGTATAATATAAGCGAATATTCAGTAGTTATACAATAAGAAGTTCGAAAATAATCGAATATACAGTTGAGAGGACGAGATGTGTTTCCTATTCAACACATCTAGTCTGCAACTGTATATTTGGATGATTTTCGAAGCTCGAGTTGTATATGTTAAGACTATACAACGAATCAACTAATTATATAAAACAAATTATTTATTAATGTCAAAAATAATAATTGTGATTCATTTATTTGCGACCAAAACAAAACTAGTTGTGTTCGGCGAAACACAACTTAGCATCGCAAGTAAACGATAAAATACAACGTAACTACGAAAAATTGAGCAATCTGATTAGTCTATTTTCCTATGAGTTGTATAGTCGCAGGTTATATAACAAGTGACATATGATTATTATCGGGGGTAATATCACAGACTTTCTGATTTTATCAATACATTTTTATTTTGCACGAATTTTTTTCTTAGCAAGAAACACGAAAGCAAACTGCATGGTATATCACGACTCCGAAGGAGGAGGGGTTTTTTCCTAACGTCATTTTGCTTAAATTAATTAATTCATTTATTTATAAATCAAATATTGAATTAACTGTCAACCGACTGTCAACAATTGTTACTTAGCAACAAGTGATAATTTCCCGGGGAAATTATCAGCCATAATATCCCTAGGCCATTGATAATTCGAAATAATTTTATCACAGTTACCGAAAGAACGTTGCTATTAATTAATGGTCGAGGGTTATTCCGTGAAAATTTTTTTGTGATTATTTATTATTATTTTCATTCAGAAACCGTAAAATGACATTTAGAAATTAACAAATCAAATATTGAATTAACTGTCAATCGACTGTCAATAACTGTTACTTTAACAACAAGTGATAATTTCCCGGGGAATTTATTAGTGTAATTGTGACCTGATTGGTTACTTTTGCACACGTGATCAGAAATACAGGATTTGATTGAATAGTTTTTAACCAAAAAATTTTCAGTATAATACTGTTCCTGTTGGTTGAATTTGGTTGAAGGATTTTGGATCATGGTTGGTTAAAAACTAGTGGTAGGAATTTATCGATGATATTTTCGAGTGGAGAACTAGAACGTGCCCTAAATGTACTGAATGCAATACCGGGTATACCAAGCTAAGTTTTGTTGTATTAAAATTGACAGTTATAACTACAGACACGATTTGAAGCACAATGTTATTTAATAAAATGAATTTTGAATTTATTATAGTTACCTGTATAAGATTATAACACATTTTTATACTTTAAATTACAAAATTACTTGTAGCTATCAACATTTTTTCTTAGCAAAAGACTAAAACGAGGTGATAATTTAATTTTTGTGTAACTGGACGCGAAATAAGCATTTCGCAGCCGCAATGCAGACCGCGAAATTGAATTTCTGGGCTGTTGTTATGGTAACGTCCGCGAAATACAAAACAATTGTTTTTTAACCTATTTCGCGGCCGTTTTTAATGGTAACGGACGCGAAATACGGTAAAAAACAATCATTTTGACACTTGAGAATTGACATTATTTTTTCAAAACTAATTGTTTTATTTATCAAATGTCACTCCCATAGCCACTTTCTATTTACAATAAAACTGTTTAATATTTGTAATTTCTATTTTTTATTTTTGCACAAAAAATAGTGTGTACACCTTGTCCGCGAAATCCTTTATCGCCCTCGAGGTTGTCCTGCCTCGTTCGCAAGCGGCCTCGGCGGCAATTTTTCTCTCGGAACGCAAAAGATTGATTTCCCGGCCTTGGTATTCAAATAACTATTGTTTAATATTATAGCTGTGATACACATGTAACTAAGGAGATTCTCAATGTTGATTTACTGAAAATATGTCACCTGACATATGAATTGTATGCTCGCTTTTTTGTATTCGCTGGGTCTCATCGTCATAGTAACCACCAATAACACTTTGTTTTATTTATCACAAATGTCAATTTTTTTCATATCTCTGCCATAAATTTAATTCATTGTACAATCATAACGAATGCCACTCGTGTGTTCAGTATTATCAGAATACATTGTGTTGCTACACTCATCGTATTATTTTAGAATAGCACCCCTCCTGCGGAGTCGTGGTATTCCAAAATAATACGTTTCGTGCCAACAACACAATAATATTGGATAATACCTGAACATGTGTGGTTTTACATATGATAATATAATTTTTGCTACTTAAAAAAAAAAATGATATAGGTATAGATCAAATTACGACAAAAATTGTTTCCTGAATTCCTGATTTACGATTCCGGCGGCTATCCGATTTCTTTGCTTAAAAGGTTTGAGTAGTGAGCATACACGTCTTAATTAAGTGATAACTTTATATACTTATTCTTGAGATATGGAATAGATGTTACAGTCGCTTATTTTTTCCATATTAAATAACAGAAATAATGACAGTAAATAACATGTCACTCCTGCATTTTATTGTCAAGCCAAATGATAAAATGTGCATTAAACGATGAAGTTTTTCATTTCATGTAACTTTAACTTGTAATTTGTAACATGTTACTTTGAATGTGTCAGTCTATTTACATGATTAAGTTTTAAATAAATTAAATATCCAGCTGTCAAAATTCCATTATACCAACATAAATTGTATTCATTTAAATCTCTACGAATTACGATTATGGTAATCAGTCGATTTTACTGCGTACAAAGGTGGATAATTGTGTATATCCACAAATATTAAATTCTTTTAGAAACTTTTAAGAAAATTACCACATATACGTGTTTTTCGTTATAATAATTAACCGATTCATCTATCTATTTCACACTTAACGTCATTTATGAGAAAGAAAACTTAAAAAAAAAAAACTTCATCGTGTAATGCACGCTTTTTACGAGTAGTGTATTCATTTCAAAGTCATGAAATATATCTAATTTAATAACGCTGAATTTCTGAAAATGCTGGACTACTTGACGACGTAAACAGCGATACTACAATGTAGTAAATATATCAATTAGAAGCAAACCCAAAAGCAAGAAAATTGCAAATTATATTTTTTATTCCGAGTATTATTGCTACTATCTTTTATTTGCAACTTTTCTGTTGCTTTTGATTCCATAGTACAATTAAATTGAATTTTTTATTTTGTGTTTCCATCACACTTATTTTTTTTATTAAATTTAAGTCAGTAGGACTGTATAATTTTTTTAAATGTGATCCGATTATGCAATAATAACGAATAGGTATCAGACTTAGTACACAAATACTTTTTACTATTATTTGACATTTAAAAAGTAATCTCTAATATTTTGTATGGTTCATGAAGTTGTAATTAATTGTAACATATGTTATCTTATTTTGTATAAAAAATTTAAATATGTTACAATTAATGTTACTATGTACTTGAACCCAACTTTTATATCAGAACCTTATGAAACTATTGTACTAGGCCCGAACTTTTCAGTTTTACTGAATTGAGTTTATACTTCTCATTTGCACCAAATATTGTTATGTAATATACTAGAGAAAGAATCCCAATTCTTAGTGCTGTCATCTATGGCTTCAAAATGACAGATGAGTGATTAACAACTTGACAGAGGAATGGTAAAATTATTGACAATTGTGCCTATTGGTCAATTTAGGCTGCGCTCCCAGTAGGTAAAGTGTGATAACGGGTAGAATATATCATTATTGCTACATAAGAAATGAACGGATTATTCAATAGTCGCAGAAAAAATATTTATATGTTTAATAATATATTTTCTGGCCTCCTGAACTGTAAACATAACAAACAACCATCATTTAGGTTTGCGGTAACTACGATTTTACAGTGTTCATTATTTTTGAAACACCGCGGTGTGGGAACGCGCACCGATATTTTTTAGCTTTTTGAGGCCATTAAATTAAAAGGTAACTTTGTAATAATAAAGAATGATTTTAAAAACTCTAGTTACCGCAAAAATCGTTAAATAAAGTAACATAGAAATAAATTAAACTAAAAAGTTTATATAAAAATGACATTTGCCAGCAGCGCCATCTCTTAACACTTATCTTAACTAAGTACAGATATTTCACAGTTGGTAAATATGACATAACTAATAAAATGTCAAAAGATAAAACTGATTGATTGGATTGATGAGAATTGGTGATTTATTTTATTTTAATTATATTAAAGGAATTGTAATACAGAATATCGAGAAAGGTAAGTAAAATTTGAATCGCTCATGTAGTCTATGCGGGAATTATTAAATTGTCATATTTTTAGGTTATAAATGGAAATTTTTCTTTTTAAGTAGTAGGTATGTCGGCCAGAAAATGTAATACATTATGTGTGCGTTAAGTTTATTATACATCGCTCAGTTTTATTAAAGCACTCCGCTGCGCGTCGTGCTTCAATACGAAACTTCGCGCTGTAAAACTAAACTTACCGCACGTATAATGTAAATAACTATTAAAAATCTCTTGTGGGCACCACAATAACTTCCACCATAGACTTTATTGAACAATGCAGAAACACGGACTACCACTATCAAGAAACACTCAACCCTTCAAGAAATTGAGTTTTCAATTATCACACATGTCAAAAAATGACATTTTTTCCATTTTTTAACAGCTGTTTTGCATTTATCAAAAAGCATAGGTTTGCAGATTTAAACGAAAATATAATTTTTCTTTAACATGTAATTCGTAAAAAGTGGCAGTAAGATAAAAATGTTTCAAACAATAATTATACATAGATACTAATAATATTTAAAACATTATTCTCATAACAAAAATTGTCATTAAATCATAATTTACTCAGATATTTCAAAATAACTTGATAGGGATTCAAGTAAACTTCCACTTCCGGTTATTGGATTATCACCAAAAACTAATCAGCTCTTGCAGAGAGGATACAATTGAATATACAAAATATCAAAATTTTCAGTTTAGTAGTTTTTGAGAAACCGTAACTCCAAAGATCTACACAGAGAGACTGACAGAAAGACAGAAAGAAACAGACAACATCGCGAAATGATTAAAATCGTATTTTAGGGACCCTAAAACGTACTCATCCACTGAAAACTCAATACCGAATTTTTAGTATAATTCTTATACCTGCCTTACAGGATGTGGTGGGAGGTAAAAGTGACACAAGATATTTTGGTATCAAATTATAGATCTCTTGGACGATACTTGAACTCAAATATCAAAAATTAATATTAGACGATCGTTAATTGTTTTTATTTTATAAGAGTTATTTGAAATCAGCCGGATTCGATACCAAAATAAAAGTCCCAGGGAGTAGAGCTAAACTAAAATGTTAGAAATGAATTTTGCACGACCGAATTTCATGTGGTAACGACAATATTTTTTTGTAATATATCTCAACTACTTGTACAGTTCAATTTTATTATAAGCTATAAAGAGCGAGGTTTGAATCCTCAAACTCCTTGTCAAGAAAGTATTCTCCACACGATTCCACCAATTTCCTCCTTTTTATTAGAGCAAATGTGCACAAAATATCTAAGCTATTATAATTATGTATCTTATTCTTACACTAATGTGTTATACATTTTAGGTTTTTGACATTCTATGGAGCGATCCGCAGCCTTCAGAAGGCTGCATCCCCAATGCTCTTCGAGGGGCAGGAACCTACTTCGGCCCCGACGTCACCAGGAAATTCCTCAAGAGGAACAAACTTATGTATCTCGTACGCTCCCATGAATGTAAACCAGACGGATATGAGCTCCTGCACAACGGAAAAGTAAGTGGCTAAACTTGTTTATTAAATAGTAGAGTAGAGTTAGATGGTATGGGTGAAATTTACATTATGAACTGTGAAGTTCTCTCTGATAAACAATTGTGTTGTATTCTGAGTCTTGATACTATAACAAGAGTTGCTTGTTGGTATAGCGATATAGAGTGTTATATGAGTGGGAGGATTTATTTTAGTTTGAGTTACTTGTTTATTGTTTTGGGATATGATAGGAATATAGAAACAGATAGAGTTGATACATGTAGTTATAACTTGTGTTGTGATCATTGCTGTGCTAGATATAAATGAACGAATAAAGCAAATCAAAGACACATTTCGTTAAGAATAGTATGTTCATTATTGAACACATTACAACATTCAACAAAGCTTCAATATGCATAAAATTCTCCTAGAATAGCAAGTTGCTGTTACTATTTTTATTTCTTTTTTTACTATAGGTATATGCGTGTATATTATGGGACAAAAATGGGACACTTTTCTCGATATATGTTTAAATTTTGTGTTTATTTTGATTTTAGTATTTACTTTAGTAATTACAACGTTATTGTTCGTTGATTATTACGCTTTTAATTTATTGTCTTTAAAATTTTCACCTACTTTCATGAACTGTTTTATTAAAATATAACAGCAAGCGTAATAAAGTACCTATCCCGTTATTTTGTGAAGAACTTAACGGAATAAATTGTAACGAATTAAAATTGAAGACGAGTAGATATGGCTAGTATATAATTCACAATTGTATACAGAGTGTTGACCGCGACCCCGGAACATAGGACTTTAACATGTAAAATCATACTTTCGTAATTTCCTGCTTAACAAATTATATTAGACAAAAAAGTTTCAAATGAAGTTGAAAGATCATAAAATTCTACATCAGAATCAATAAACAGAATTACATTTACATGCCCTATAACGCCAGAAATTAAATATGAAAATATTAAAAATTAGCTCAAAAATCGGGTTAGCCTTGGAAATGAAACAAAAAATTTTTGTCTAATATAATTTGTTAAGCAGGAAATTACGAAATTATGATTTTACATGTTAAAGTCCTATGTTCCGGGGTCGCGGTCAACACCCGGTATATGTATTGAGAAATACATATTAAAAATATTAGAAACTCTGACACAGAAATCGCCCTACTTATGGATATTCGCATATACATACTCGTAATAAATAAAATTAGCTGTCACATGGCTATTTTTCTTTAAAAAAGGTTATTTTAGTTTGTTTTTATTTTCATTTTTTATATATGTTAATAATATTATAGTTTATATCCGACTAAATACTGCTGCATGATATTTCATTTATAAAATAATATTGTGCATATGTATAATAATAATAAATATTCAAATTACCTAAGGATTAACGGTACGTTTTTCTTAAATAATTCAGGGAATGACTGTACTATTATTTCAATCAAGTAATCTTGTTTGCAATTCTTTTTGTTGCGTGCAAATTAAGCTTAATTTCTTCCTAATTACCAGATAAATGAAACCCCTGAATTAAAGTTTGTATGATACATCGTATATAATTGTATTATTCTTAAAGATTAAGACTGGACAAAACTAGCTATACTAAAGGTTCTCTTATTATATCTTTTGGAACCGTTTTTCTACTAAATTGTCCACTCTATTATTTAACTGGGGTAAATGCTTAAAAAATACTATTTCTAAAAAAATATTGTCAAAATTACATATTGCTTCAATTATCAACTCCGTCAAAGCTAAAATACTTGTCTACGAATGTACATTTGAATATGTAATAATTTCGATAGCTCCTGACTTTTTATAAATATTTTATTTTATACGTTTATTTTTTCCATTGGGGTAACTAGCTCCGTGGTAACGTGTCGGACTGTGGATCGTGATTGTGAGATCCTCAGTTCGAATCCCACAGCTGACAGTTGCCAATTTAAATTTACCTCTGTAGTTCCCCCTCCACTAACATCTTTGGGGGCTATGACTTGACGGCTGGTACGAAAAAATATTTCACTTACCGAGATCTGCGTATGGATAGTGCCATGTGCCACACCCATAATGGGTAAAAGGCGTGATGATATATTTATTTTATTTTCTATTTTTTTTCTCTTACAATAAATGTAGGAAAAAATACTCTAAATCCATGTTATGAACGAATCTTTTTGTATTATTTTTGGATTATTACAGTCAATTCCTTACAGTTTAACTCTAAAGATTCAACGAATAGTCATTGGCTACACGTTTCTCTTATTTCCTTTTGAAAGTTCATATGATTTATCGAAATAATTCTAGTAGATCAAAAAAATTTCTTCTAAATGTACCTACCTGAAAAAAGAAAGACGTTGAAATCAACGAATACGTGTGATTGAGTAAAGACGTCGGCGTTGTTTTTCTAGAAGGCAATTTCTTCAGTCCAAATTTAGTTCCTTGGGGTAACATGAACCTTTTTGTCATAAAACACAAAACAGAGGTTATCAGAAACTTCGTTAAACTTTTTCTTATCTTATTGAGGTACCACAAGCGCTCATGTAAACTTTAGCTAGTATTTTCTGTTATTTATTTGTAAAGTAATATCTCTACTAGTTGCATTTCACACAACTAAACTTCGTAATATTATAATATATTTAAATATACAAAATTTTACAAAATATGATACCTGCATAGTTATAGCGTATAGCAGACGTGTGAGGTAGGTCTGAATAATTCATGCAGTACACACTGAATATTAAATGAATGCAAGTGTGTAGAGAGATGTATACATCTAGGAGAGGTATTGGTATTGGGTATTGATTTTATTAAAGCCGATTTGGAATGCCACACAGACGCACAGTTACAATTTCAACACCGAACGGATTCTTATTAGATTGAAGATACTATTCTGTATTTCGTTATTTTTATACTATCTTTCCAATTTCAAATGACATTTATTGCTTTTGTAATTTGTCGTGAATTATTTATAAATCAGTTACGAAACCCAAATGTGTTGAGTAAAATTCAACAGATTTATTCGCCATCTTTGTTAGAATCAGCTTGACGGATTTGAAGCAGATTTTCTTACTATTTTTATTTTTTTCTCTACAGGTGATAACAATATTCTCCGCATCTAACTACTACGAACTGGGCTCGAACAAAGGTGCGTACCTAAAGCTGGTAGGTCCACAGCTAGCCACACATTTCGTGCAGTACACCTCGGCTATCAGCAAAACCAAGAGGTTGACCTTCCGGCAGCGGGTCGGTCTAGTGGAGTCCTCCGCTATCCGCGAGCTCAGTGCGCAGATCCTCGCCAGCAAGGCGGAACTCGAAGCCGAGTTCAAGAAGTATGACCCCGATAATACACGTGAGTGATTCATATTTTAATATTTAGACTGATCCATATATTAGATTTAATTTTTATTTCTAGAAAAAAAAAGTTAGTTGTAGTATAATCGAAAGTTACTGCTAGTTCTTCTTATATTACTTATTATCCGGTATTATTGCTTCTTTAATACTAGATTTAATAATATCATACTGATATTTAGGACGAACAGAATGATGGATTACGGTGTCAATGAATGAACCGGTATTTAAAGAAAGACTGGTGTTTCCGATATTAATATTTAGAATTAATTTATGAATATTTAATGACAAATTAGGCTGACAAATGTAGATTTTGAACAGCATACTCAGCAGCTGGAATCCTAATTAGATCAAAACTTTCAGACCAAAGCGTTAATGAAACAGCATTTTGCAAGCGCATCATTTTCTCTGTTTAAAATAAGAAAAACTAATTACGTATTTTTTCTTTATTTAAATTTAATTTACAAATTAATCATTTCTAATTGCTTTCTTGTTTCTTTCAACGAACGTGTCATCTCATAGTATAAATAAATATTATTTTATATATGAATGCTTTTATTTATATTCGTTGAATATATTTTACATTAATTATATACTTAACTGTCTGTGTGTACTTTTGTTCGATTTCTCTTTCTATTAAACGTAACATATAAATAAAATACAATACAGTAGCAATTATTGGTGCACATTATATATTTTGTTTTAGTGACTAAAAACAATTATTATTCACAAGTAACTAAAATGCTGCATAATAAACAGTACTTCAATTAAATATTGCGGAACCATTGCTACTGAGCAGAACCTGAGTAATTTTCCTTAAACGTTATTTTCAAATATTTAAAGTATAGAAGTATAAGAAGCTGCGACTTTAAGATCAATAATACATTCGTGAGAATTACCACATTCGATCTACGTTAAACATCTCACTTATGAGTAATGACTTATTTCAATTACTTGTAATATAATCTACTAATCTACTACTATTTATACGTAAACTTTTAAACTATAAAAAATAGTCGGTATTAACATCGATATCCCTGTGCCTGGTGCCCATAATCGAATGTCATAAAATCGTTATAGTGTTATAGTATCTGGAGTTTAATTACCCGTAATTTGGATTAAACATGGCCCTCGGCAGTGTAAATTTTATTTAGTTATTTTGAAAATTATTTTTGTCAATATATAACGATTTTTATCGTTTATTGCCTGTGTAATTAATTACTAATATATGTAGTTGTATAATGGGCTCATAAACCAATTTTTTTAATTTTTTTTTTACGAAACTTTATTAGAATATATGACGATCAGTGAAAACCCGATGTGAAAATTTCATATATTACCCAAGATATGATTTTTCAAAGTTTGTGTGACGTTGTGTGACGTCACAGGTATTACACCAGTGGTACTAAAACCATGATTTTCCATGATAGTAGATATTATATATTTTTTAATATAAAAATAATATTTTTATATTATAAGTCTCAATTTACAAGAATTAAACTTAATATAAACTAAGACAAATTTCCTTTGACAACTTTAAGAGTATTTTACTTGATATTCCAGTAACTAACAACAAAAGTTTGAGGACAGTGGCGCTAGTAGTGATGTAACCTAACCTCAACACACAATTTTAATCAATAGATTTTCAACACAGCACAATAAAACAGTGAAATTATAAAGCAAGTAATAGAATCCCAACAAATATAATCTTAAATACCAACAAACAAAAATATGAAATGACATTTCGTAGTTCTATTTTAGCCCACAATAGGCGTTGGGCGCAGCGGCAGACGCGCGATTTGCAATTTTCATATTTCTGGCCAATGCAAGTACCTGTGACGTCAAAATATGTTCAATTCGTTATATCGCTTTACTGCAAAATATTTAAAAGAAAATAAATACATTACTACTAATTATACCATAAGTGTTACACGATTTTGATATAAATTGGTCATATTTCGATTATGGTTTATGCGCCCATTATAAATACTACAAGATTACTTGCATTCTGATTTCATATACAATTTTATATGTTTAATTACTAAAAACATAATTTGGATTAAATGTATTTTTTTTTTAATCTAGGCTTCAATATCCAGCTACTCTACTCTAATTACTTTTCTACATATTGCATCGCTACATATCTGAAAATATTTACCTATGAATAAAGCTGAATGTTAAATGAACTAGGAACAAAATTATGTCAAAGGATTTAATCATAATTGTGAGATATGTAACTAATGCAACGTACATGTAAATGCAATTATATTTGACTTTGACTGACTCTATGTGAATTAGTTGCAAATGTATGCATACATACCACCGACATAGGTATTATACATTGTTCCTATGAAATTGTTCCAGTTTTAGTAATATTAAAACTTGATGTTGATTGAGTTCCTGTATTAAAAACATCGCCCGCTAGTACACCGCCGATTAAAGATTAACTATCTTTAGAGTCTCATTATCACACATTCCTAATTTATTTTATAATGTTTCGCTGGTAGTGAAAGAAACTAAAGTACTCTGCATCTGAATTGCTAGACGCAAAATGAGGGCATTCTGAATACAAGAAATATATGATGTTTAAATAGCGTCAAAAGAGAATGGTTTCTTGCTACGACATTATGTAATTAAATATCAAACAATGTAGTGTACCGCGAAGGATACGAAATATCGTTTCTTTTCAAAATTAAAGCTCTGTCTTCAAGTTGCCTGCAATATTCTTAGCTTTTCTTTTTCGATATATAGAAAGGTTGGACGGTTGAAACGTCACGGAGTGCGCCGTATCCACGTATCCTAGGCTAACTTGAAGATTACATAAATAACTGAAGAAAGGGATCGGCTGTAGACCAAGTTCAGTCCATTCATGTCAGCATCCGTGCGATAAGCAACAATTCGGAATTTTATCCTCGATAACAAGATATGTTCGAAAATTTGGAATTTATGGGAACTAAAGAATCTTAAAACAGTCATGTGCAATAAAAATTTAGATGATTTGAAAAATCTTGTCAAAACAATTGATTTTTTATTGATAATAAGCCTACAGATTAGTAATAAAGTGATGTTGTAAGTGACTGTCATATACAATACATAACGTAACAAATTTATGAGACTGATGTAGGATGTTTAATACTTGACGACATAATTTAATATAATATTATATGATGTTCAAGATAATTATTTTAACTCGCAAAATTGTTTGCAATATACATGAATTACACATATATACTCGTACTAACACTGTTTAGATATTCCTTTAAAATTTGACCAAAAAAAAATTTGCTTATAAATTATACAAGTTAAGTTAATTACATTATGTATTAAACAAATCAATAAAATGTAAATTCTTAATCTGAATAATGTGTTCATGCCACTAATAGAATCGAAATCAGTGGAACTAAAAATATATATTTTCAAAAATCGAAAACAGTCTATGAAACATTAATATTAAAAATATAAAAACAATAAAATTTGTCAAGTGTTTCATAATATACAATCTCAGAATAATATTAATTCACAGAGACCGGCCAAGCCAATCATTCGGTAACTACAGACTTATTTCGTTCTTATTGGAGCTCATCAGTGTAGTGTAACCCGTCAACTGCTGTGAAGCAGTGACACCGATTGACTGGCTGAGCGAGATCTAAGATCCCAACAGATTGGTTAATGGATCTGAGAAGTAAATAAATACTCACAGAGCTATCTACCGTTCTTAAACTTCAACAGAAGTAAATGTTTTCAAAAATCGAAAACAGTCTATGAAACATTTATATTAAAAATATAAAGACAATAACAATTGTCAACTGTTTCATAAAATACAGTCTCAGAATATAAACAAAGTGATTAATTCAGAGACCGGCCAAGCCAATCAATCGGTAACTACAGACGCGTTTCGCTCTTATTGGAGCTCATCAGTGTAGTGTAACCCGTCAACTGCTGTAAAGAGCAATTAATTTTGCGAATATTTGAAAATTTCTGTAAGGGCCTGTATTTCTTAAATTGATGTTTTCACCAATATTATAAAACGAATTGTGGATTATTTATTATTTCCCTTGTCAGTCATTTATAAATTTATATTTTTACCCTTAAATGAATAGTTCCAAGATAACGCATTAGACCATAAAACGTAAGATGCTCAATACCTTTATATTGTCGACAATGTCCCCTCGTCTAATAAAATCTATCATGGCCGTAACTTGATGGCAGTTCACGATCAAAATTATCTAATATACCGGGAATCCATATCCCGAAATGAGGTATTTAACAGCGAAAAATACAGTTATTTTATTTATTATTTATAGTTAATTACCTTTAATCGATGTTTCATTCTACTCATAAAATCAGCAGTAATTTATTTTTAATATATTATCTGTTTATTTTTATAAGTAATATAAATTAAAACTGATTTGTTTGTAATGAAAAACATGTTCTACGAATGAATTTGTGTTTGTTTTTTCAGCAAATGACATTTAAAATTTTATTGCCATACGGATGACTAGAGTATTGATTTAGTATTACAGCCAAATTGGTTATAAACTACATTATGACCTTTCAAATAAAAGTAGAAAACTAGTACTAAATTATAATTTACGAGTCCCACCCGCCAACACGCAGCAAAGGTCTGACTGAACTTCGTATCCGAATTATTAACCAGGAACGTTCTGGGAAGATTATACTTTGTATCATCACGTAGCGACTCACAGAAATGTGAAAATATTGGAAATGTTGTACAGTTTTCCTATGACAATATTGGAGAAATTGCGAAGAATTTTTTTTATTGCTATGTATTTTGTCGATTTATTTTTTGATGTGCCTATTGAGTAAAATTCTGTAGTAATTTTTTTTTTGTAAATGTGGAAAAGAATCACAATAGGCTCTATGATCAAATTTTTATTTTTTTATATATAAATCTTGACAAAAAATATAATACCTGTATTTTGTAAAATCGATTAAATACCTATTTATAGTTTGCGAGAAAAAAATTATTAAAAATTAGTGGAAGGGATATGTGACGTTAATCAAGCTCTCAAAGAGCTAAAGTAAAAGATGTTGAGAAAAAGAGGTAGATACAAATGGCACCTGTTACTTTTACGAAGCGTAATACGATAGGTAAGTAAAGCAAACGGTAACAAAAAACACTTATCGTAGATTTATTTAATCAAAAAAATCAAAATTAAATTATAGGTTATATCTATTCATTCTCTATCAGCAACCGTGACCTACCTCAATTTCTTTACATTCATGATCTAGCCACACTGAGCTTGTCTGACGTCATGTCAATAGCGAATCTTGCATTAAATTTATTTTCAAATTCAAAATATTATATAATAGTAAAATTATTATGTACTTTTTATTATTGTAATGAGATAACATACTGTAACCTTTGTGGGTTTTAAACGTTTTTATTTAAACGACAAGAAATATTATTAATAACAAGTAATGCATAATTATTATAATAATTAGTAAAAGTTCATTAACACTAAGTATATAACACTAAAATAACGAATACAAAAACTTACAAACTAACACTTATCACTACTGTAAATATACACTATTATTTATATAAACTAGCCGAGCGATATTTATTTACGACAATATAGTTATATTCAGACCGAGCGATATATTTATGTTCACAAATTCTTCATAGTAGCTCGGGAGTCAACTGACTGACTGACTCAACTCGACTAACTGAGTCCAAGTCAACTAACTGACTGACTGGTCCCGGTGATTCGTTTTTTTATACACATTGTTCCTTGTTTCCAGAAGGTTCTGGAACAATCTCTATTGTGGAGTAAACGACTTGTCCGAACTCGCTAGAGTTGCGTCATTCACTCGGCGGTGCGGCGTAGGCCGGTAAGCTTCAACTTGTCGCTGCCGCGTCCGTTACAATACTAATTTTATAATTTTTTTTTTTTAATTCCACTGAGGTGCAGACCCTCATTGAAACAAGATAAAAATAAGTAGGTAAATGTTTTTTTTGCGATACTTCGATATTTAGTAAATTAATATAATTTTATTAATAATATTCGCAGTAATTAATAATTATAATAATCAATATTTACATAATATCACATGCCCCATTTTCGCATAAATAATTACTTTAAACAAATTGAACCGTCGCATTCTGTATCATTTTGCATTCATTAATTTTTTTGACAATTTGAGCTTTACTAGTATTATCAGCTATTCGGATGTGCATTATTAACTATTGTATTACAAAATCAGTTTTATTTATAAACATAAAATTTAAAATCATTCATAATCATAGACTATAATAGTTACAACTTCTATTAAATAAGATAATACTACAAAATGAGAAAGGCAATTCAGTTAATTTTCAAAAAACGGCGTGTAAAAATATATTGATAAAAAGTGGATTTTGTTATTTTTTCTTCTTTGTACAAACTATGAAAAATTGTAAGAGTAATATTATGTGTCAAATGTAATAAGCAAATATTCAAAAGTGAATAACTAACGAAACAAGAAATCCCCATATTGGAAAGTCGACACCTCTCTTCTTACACCGTGGCGAACATTAAGCGGCCATTTTCCCGGCTTCGCACCACTGAAATATTGGGATCATGAAATATATTGAAGTGTCGCTACTGTGGTATAACTACTGATTATTCAACGCCATAGTAAATAACCCAGTAAGAGGCTTACACGTCATCTATTTTGACCAATCAAAGCAATATATCAGCGAATATACGGATCCTAAAAGTATATACCGTTACCATTTTTTACGTTTATAAGTAAAATGTTCTTTTCACTTAAACGACAGTGTCATTTTTTCGCAAAATGTGTGATAATTTACGTTTTTGATTCCATTAATAAAATTAATGAAAATATTGTGTCTTGTTGAATGATCTATAATCTATCCAAATAACTCTCGAGGTAAATATTTTTTTATACATTTTTTTGTTGTAACTTGCAGATTATTACGAATTTCTTTCATCAAAAATTTCTCAAATTCCATTCGACTTTCGGTCTAGTGGTGTTTTTAATGAAATTTTTAAATCGCGAAATTTTGACGTAATAAATTGCAAAAACACAAAAAAAATTAAAAAATTATTCACTTCTAGTGGTTTTTACCTTTAGTGCGTACACGTTAACTTCAAGCCACCAAACCAAACATATTGATATACAGGCTTGGTGGCTTGAAATTAACGTGTACGCACTCTAATATCTAATAGGGTATATAAATGTACCAAAATTTTTGAAAAACTTTATATGAAACTTGACATGTTTTTATTCTACTCAATTCTTATGCTTTCGAAGAAATGAATTATTTATTATTTATAAAGAGTTAGAAAAACATCTCGTGATACGTAATAAATGATTTTCAAAACCATCATTTTATAATTGTTTTGTGTATAAAATTGTATGTAAATAAAACAATACTCCCTTGAAGTTATTTTCATATGGTAGCTGTCATTTACTAGCAGGTAATCGCGCCTGTGTCAATAGCCTAGCATGCCAGAGGATGTAGGTTCGAATCCCACTGAAAAGCATGGTCGTTTGTGTTGTTTACATAAATTTATAATCATCCATTCATGGGGGGTGAGGGGGGGGGCTACATATTACCATAGAAGTTAGTCCGCTTTCCATCTCTGTAAAAAAAATAATATTAAACAAAATTTTTATTTTATGTATATGTATTAGACAGAATAATATCATATTTTCTTTAAATTCCACTATTGTCATATTCTCCACTAAAAATAAAATTTCTCAAAATACTCGTATCTTACACTGTTAATAAAAATGCTAATTTAGCCTTAAATGTTTGTTTCAGGAATCTTAAAATATAGGAAAGTATAAGACTATTATATTGTCCTTGTTTAACTACATATGACATTAACCGTATTAGATTTGCGGAGGGTACATAGTATTGTTGTGTGCGTTTAATTTTGGAACTTTGGAAGTGTGAGTCAATGAACTCTAAGTTGCAGCAATTAGTGAATATGAAAAAATTATCTTCGCAATATTAAGACAAATACGTTATCTTTTCTAGGTAAAAGAAAAATAACATTCAGCAATAAAGGTCACAATAAAAAATTAAGATTGCTTTACATACCCCTGCCCACAACACTGATAGTTTTAAACATCGTTTTAGTTACAATTATCCGTTTATTTATAATATTCTACAAACAAAATAAAACCCACGTTACAGGAATAGGTATACAGACTAGTGTGGATCGAAAAATACTATTTTTCCAAATCGTTGATGGCTTCCTTATAACTTTAGATTTTCATAAAATAAGATTTCAGTACCTGTCTCACCAAGTGCAACAATGGTCATTCTTGAAAAATCTGCACTTGACCACAACGCATCAAAATGGTGTAAGAGATGCCGTAATCTTTTTATTTTATGAAAATCTAAAGTTCTCGGGGAAGGGGGAGGAGAGGGGTCGATTTTTAAAAATAGCCTTTTTTTCGATCCACCCTAATATAATCAACGATGATCTACAAACTTTTAATTCGTATGCATTCTTTACATATTTCAAGTAAACTCTTTAGAACAATAACTTTTCTTCGATACATGAGATGACTAGCAGTAACTAATAAATATTGTTCTATTTTGTTTATTTTTCCCACATAAAATACAACTTTGCTTTAGTTTTCTAAATTGCACGTACCTGTCCTTTTTTTTAATAGTTATGTAAGTTTAACTTGTATGAAAGCTTCGAATGACCTGATTTATGATTATTAAGGAAAATATGATTTTATTTTCCGAACAACAAATTATCAGCCTAATTTGGTTATTATACTTTAAAATAAAAACAATTTCTGGATTGCAGTTGTAAATTAAAAAAAAAAATTTCAACCAATACCGGTTTCTACCCCACATGGGTCTTCTTCAGGACCTACAAACAGTTTTTTTTTTCAAATTAATTACAGAAACAACATAAAACAAAATTCTTTTTTAACATATAACAATTAGGTACTTACGTGACAGTCAAATTCGAAATTCATTTTGTCGATAAGGTCATACTTAATTTACATTTCCACATTATAAAAGTTTAACTATAAGTAAAATACCAAAACAAAACTATGACGAATATTATATATATAATACCATGTAAAGACTGCAATATGTTTTTTTTTTAATCCAGAAATTGATTTTATTTTAATACAAATCCCAATCAAGAAGCTTACATATTATATTTATACTTTAAATTAAATACGCGTACTGAATGTATACGGTCAACCGTCTCAAATATTTATTCAGACATTTTCATTTTTTATAAAAACGAAAAAAAAAAATTATTTGCCCTGATGATTTCTACTGTAACCATTTATAATGTGTCTGTACATACATAAAGATCTATGTTCTATCTGCACCTGAAGGAAATAAATCATTGTCCTGCTTTCTCCACAAATTCTGATATGTTTCGTATGATTGTTGCTTTGTGTTTCAGAACTCATCACAGTGAGTGAATGGTGTAAAGCAATGGAGGAAGCGACGCAGCTTAGTTTGCCCTGGAGAATGCTCCGCGATAAGTTGGTTACCCTCGACCTTGAGACGAACAAGGTCATGTACATGACGACCTTCGAAGGCTTTGAAAGCGATATCATTGTAAGTTCGTTGTTTGTTATTTCATTTTCTTATTAGTCGATCAATTAGGAAAGTTGGAAAGTAGATTGTAATTAATAACACGAGTTAGATGTTTTGTATAGAATAGTTCGTTGAACTTTCTTAATATTTTTTATTTTAATTTAATTATTTAGATACTCACTGTTTTTGTTAAAGCTAATTCCAATTCCAATATTTAATAATAGAAAACAGTTCCAAATACAAAATTAACATATTCGGTTATCGCTATCAGGTATTGCAGAATTTGACACTAACAAACAGATTCACAAAAGGGATTAACGCTAACTCCGTTTTTATTATTAGGTTGTAGTTAATATTGGTTAACATAAAATTTGACACATTTTGTTAATTTAATTAATTTAGAAACAAAGTTACAGATGTTGAAAAAAATGGAGTTAGCATTAATTCATTTAATGAATCTGCCTGTTAGATTCTAACATGTATGTTGTTATACTATATGAAAAATTAAATTATGTACTTACAAGTACTTGAAGCCACTAAAACCAATCGACAAAATGAATTTCGAATTTAGACTTTACTCGAACTTCATGTGAAAGAGAACCAGGCAGTTTTACAAATAAATTAAATTGCAATTCAAAACTTAATACAAACAATCACATGATGTTCAAATGAAAAAGTTTGTAATAACTTTCCCTAAAAATACTCGATTATAAATCAGAACCTTTAATACAAAATCCTAATTCTTCGTGTTTAATACCTAGTCACGTAATCCTGGTTTACTAATTAGTATTTAAGCAACGCTAAAGACTGAAGTGGATTTTAGGTGCTTTGAAGGAACATTCCCCTTGTTTCATTTTGTCTAGACGCAAATGTAAACTTTAAATTTATTCTGAATCTTACTGTTATTTTACTTATTTAAGTTTTACTGTTTCACAAAGAAACTATTATCAAATTGAACTCTCAACTCTCTTTAATTAAATTATAGGTAATTAGACAGAAAGTTCATTTAAGTAAAATTACTTTTGATATCAGTAGTTAATTTTATTTGTTTATCATTATTTCTTTTATGTAACAGTTAAAGAGAAAATTTCTTTCATTCCGCTGTAAACAATTGACCCGTTGAGCAATTCACTGTATTGCTGAAGGATTGCAGAAGAATTAAAGTGTTTCTTTTCTTTGGTGATAAACAAAGTAATGAAATGCGGAATTCAATTTATTAGGTATTTTTGGCTTCTGTGAGAATTTAATTGCGATTCCCTTCTTTAGATCCGGATACTGACTGCTCCGTTACGTGCCAAGCGTGTTTCTCAAGATATCCGAGATAGAAAAATTGCTCCCATAAAAAATAAACCTGTAAATATGTTTTTGATTAGTGCTGAATTATTGGGCTTATTTTTCAATAGCGCTATTAACATTTTTATGCTTTTATAGTTCTTTAACTGCATAATAAAAAATGACAAAATAATGTTCAAGCGTAAGTAAAAAAACCGAAAAGAATATTAATTTTTAAGTAATATATTTATTAAATTATATAATTATTACAGAATTATACATTTGTATTTGAAACACTTACTAAACCTACAATCTATGTACACAATTATTACTTTTTAATTAAAAATCCCTGCTTCACAGTTTATTATCACTAGAAATTTTAATTTAGTTGATTGATACGTCCTTGAATTGTTTGTTTTCAAAGAAATACAGGTGAATCATAATATGCGGAGGAGAATTCACATTTTATGATAAAATTCCGGGACCAGAAAGTTACAGCAAATTAAGGGGAATTAATTAATATGCTACTGTTACAAACTGTTGTAGGAAATTATGTTTTGAAATTTAAATTTTGGATACTTGAGAGTTAGTAGTTACTCGCATTATTGAGTGCCACTTAATAACAAAATACAACTGAAAAAAACTGTCGTTGAAACTTATTGAAATATCAATTCAATTAAACATCGAAGTCAATTGTTAAGTGCTTCTAGTTTTTATTTAACTTTATTGACTTATTTAATTAATAGTATATTATGATACAAGTGTATAAGTAAGCTTTTAAAGCACGTACGACGAGTTTAAGACCACGACGTGAAGCGGAGTGCTTTTAACGTCGCTAGTGCTTTAATAGTATATTATGATACAAGTGCATAAGTAAGCTTTTAAAGCACGTACGACGAGTTTAAGAGCACGACGCGAAGCGGAGTGCATTTAACGTCGCTAGTGCTTTAAAAGCACTTATACACGTGTGTCATACGCTATTTTTTTATTATACCTGCATCATACTCTGGAGAAAACTGAAAAGAAACATTTCATAATTTTGCGCATGTGACGTTTGACGTATATCGTTTACATGGAGACTGGTTTGCATTTGTTGTTTACGTTTACAGTTTTGACAGATATTAATAGTAATTATTTTTATTGTTGCTTAGCAACCTTTAGCACGGCGTGTTTTAATCTTGCGTTTACGAACGCTGTAGCTTGTTTTAAACGCGGATTATGGTGCAGGTATAATAAAAAAGTACTTATACACGTGTGTCATACGCTAATTTTTATTATACCTGGTATAATAAAAATATTTCTGTTTACTGCTTTTGTTATAATTTGTTGCTAAGTGCATAATATATAATTAAAGTGGCATAAAAATATCAAATATCCTATGAAATTTGTTTTTACGGCAATGAGAAAATAGTGATATTACTAATTCTTTCCAAATTATTTTTTTACAATAAGTGGGCTTAATTTAAACGATCTTTAAACTGCTGTTAACTTTCCAGTTTTTTATCTTTGTCGAAAGTTTATTAATAGTTATTTATGTATATATGGAATTTAGTTGCCGAGGCCCGCAGGGCCGAGGAAAATAAACCATGTGAGTGATAAAAAGGAACTTCAGTGCCGAGATACCATATTAAGTTTTATTTGAAATCAAAAATTCGAAAAAACAGTAAAAAAATTACAATATAGGTTAAGTTTATACATCTATCAATTGTCAATTGAAACTGGCAGACAGTGTTGCCAACCTCGAGAGGTAAAGTTATCCTAAATAACACTCAAAATTTTGTGTAACGCCCAACTATAGAACAAAATTATCCTAATTGTACAATAATTATTTAATGGTTGCCAACACTGGGTTGCTCAAAATCGTCGTATAATGGGTTACTTTAGTGACGATTTCTGAGCTTTTAATGGCGGTTTTTGAACACTTTAGTGCCGATTTCAAATAAAGAACAGTTATTTATGTTATAGGTCATGTAAATGAGTTTTTGTTTCCGAACGAGGTGACGGAGGAGCCGAATCAAGAATTCCGAAATGAATACCGTGAAAATCATTAACGGACGTGTGCCTTACTACTACTAGGGTTTATTTCATACCAGTATCGCATTTTTGGACAAAATTTTGTTTTATTTTTCTCTCTTCTTCCTTCCTACTTGTACAAAATCGTAGTATAATATTATGCCGATTTCAGAGCTATTCATGACGATTTTGGCATGCCGATTTCAAATAACAAATATTATTGTAGCTACACTTTCAAACTTCTCCGAACGTTATGATTTACCTACTTGTGTATAACAATTTATGCATCAAATATTTCATAGCAAAAAAATGCCGTATTTCAAAGTTGTTATATTATTTACATTTATTTTAATGTCAAATTAACGGTTATCAATCAATGATTCACTGTTTCTGGAGATATGCGAAATGGCACTCAATATGTTGTTTAAATTAAATCTGAACATATATTTAAAATAATTGCTATCTTTATTCAATAATCAAATTAAATAGGAGGTAAATAGCTCCATGGACATGGATCACACTGTACTTCATAAGATTCTTAGTTCCGCTTCAATAGTCGACAATGTAGCCACTTCTAACTGCACCAGTATAATTCCTCTTCCATTAGCATCTTTGGAGTTCTTGCCAATTGGTTATTAACCGCACTTCACTCAACCATATGTATACCGGTATAGAATTGCGTAAATGGCATAATGCTTTATTTATTTAAAAATTAAAATCAATTATAACTTGTGAACTATAGTAAATATTGTTATGGTGAAATAATTTATTACATTTTGGGCTAAAAAAGAAGTTTATGGAGTAGGTTTTTTTCCAGATTTGAATAAGCAAATGCATGACAATTAATTTTCATTTAAAATATCCTAATAATAAAACCAGATGTCTAAACCTAGAATAAAGTTAATATACTGTAGCTTTATTTGATAAACTATTATTTTAGTATCTCTTTTAGATTTGAAGCTAACCTCTTTTCTTGAAGTTACTATTTTATAAAATAAATAAATAAATATATCATCACGCCTTTTACCCATTATGGGTGTGGCACTCTTCTTACGCAGATCTCAGTAAGTAATATATTTTGCGTATGAAATGCGGTTACCAGCCGTCAAATCATAGCCCCCAAAGATGTAAGTGGATTGGGAATCACGAGTAAATTTAAATTGGCAACTGTCACCTGTGGGATTCGAACTGAGGATCTCACGATCCACAGTCCGACGCTTTACCACGGAGCTATTTACCCCATTTTATACAGCTTAAAATAATAAAACCTAATCTGTTTTTTATCCAGAAGGATATCACTGCTGTGATCTCAAACCTAATTGTACAATTATTATTATTCTTGCCACATCTGTTGTAGTAACACCACTAACAATTAACAGTTTCCTCGCTGAAGCCCTGGCCGCTGGAAATAACAAGCATCTTGCAAATAATACAAAAAACAAAAGCAATTATCTCTAAAACAATAAACTTTCATTACAGAACTCCCATGCCGGGTCGACGACGGTCGTCGAGACACTATACAGAAACAAGAGCAGCTTGGAGGCGATCTTCAGGATAATTGATAAAGACAATTCGGGTAAGTGTAAGACGCTGTAGATACTGAAGACACTGTCACCCTGCCTTCTTGTCTATGTTTCCTATGCCTGTTCTGTTTATTTTATACTTTATAATGTTGTAATGCCGTCGTAATTGAAGTTGAAGCTTAGTGACGTGATTGGATGAAGATTATGTTTTATGCTCTGCAAACTGTTAAGGGATTTAGATTTAATTTCCAAGTATTTTATTTCTTAATTTCAGAAATAATTAATTATAAATATGTCTGCTGCGTACACTTTATTCAAAAGGCATATATTTTTTGTTTTTAAGTGGGCAGGAGATACAATACAGAAAAAACAAAATTCGATCAAATTTCGAACCAGTATTTTTAAAACCAATTATGATAATTCAAATTATAATAAACATATGAATTCCTCATTTTTAATTCACTGTAAACTATGTCCTAAAATAGTTGTTCCTTTTGTAAGTTTAATTTCAATGACACTTAAAAATATATCTATTAATTTTTTTTTAAGTGGTAGGTACTTAACATTTCCTAGTTTTGCAATTATTTATACCTATCTTATTACTTTTAAAGCCTACGAGGCTATCACGAAATATTGCTAAAAAGTATTTTATTAACTAAAAGTAGCCTGTTTAATTTTGAAATTTAGAGAATTAGTTTTTAATAAATTTTTTTTTTCATATTTGCAATCCCCTAGGAATTAAAACAATTTAAAGGAAACCACAAATTTCAGCCATTGCTAGTGACCTATACGTCATTTTAGAACAACAAAATCACTGAAATAGTTTATCTATTAATATATCAATTTTTTCCAATTTGCAGGGGTTTTACATATTTGCATAAAGAATATTCTCTTGCAAATACGAGCACAGAATCATATTTTTTGGCCCATTTAAGACTTTTAACTTAAAAATAATTATTTTTATAATGGAAAAATTTTAGTACTGAATTTATTTGTATCTTAAATTCAGTTATTTCTAAGCATTTTTAAAGAAAAATAACAACTGAAATAATAATAAATTAACAAAAATCACTAACATACAGATTGCATTTGGCCCAAAGGCTTTGTCTGGTACCACAAACACTGCTTTTTAATCTGATGATAACAAAATATAGAAAAATGTTTCAAATAAAGATAGTAGGTAATTTTATTCTACATCTCTTTGATTTCAGTGTCTCATTTATTTACTAAGATAAGTCCAAAAACCCTAATAGGCCTTGAAATAATCTATTACTTAATGTTGATGCAATGTTCCCAATATATGTATGTATAAACGGGAGATAAAAATTATAGATTTTAAGATATAAATATGGTTAATAAAACAATTTTCCTTTGAATGATTTTAACTGGGCCAAATGATATGATTCTGACCGTGTTGTATATATTGTATATAGTTTTGTTAAAATCTTTCTCCATAACAATATAAATGCCTAATTATTTTTCAAATTTACCATTGTTTTTCACTATTATGAGAAATAATTTGGGACAATATTGAAAAATAACAAATTTATTTTAAAAATGTGTATATTTTACTGCAATACATCTAATTTACTTGTTTTTCATTCCGCAAAATTAAAACACGTATTAACATTGAATCATTTATTAAACATTGATATTAACGGTTAATTTGTTGCTTTTGCATTATTTAAAACACATTTCTGTTATTTGTACCCTTTTTATTTAACCAAACATCAACACATCAGCAGTTCCGATTTGCCAATAATCTGCTCTATGCCCACGCGAAGAAACTACAGGAATGTAGGCGCTGTTATTGGATAATCGAATCGATAGCATTTTGTTTATGTAAAATTGGGTAGTCCGGTCGCGTTTTCTGCTGGGGACAGGAGGACAGGACACCGAAGCCCGGATTCGCTCCGGTGTGAATGTCAATGGCTACGTCGCAGTGAGCCTGGAAAACAAAGCACAGAAGTGGGAATTAACTCATTATTACGCATTGGATTGTTGGGGAAGTTTAATTACGCGGAAAAGATTTTAAGATTAATATTATTCATGCTGAGGAAATTTGCACATAACCAATTCGAACTATATAATTCATAAATTCATATTTTTAAAATCATTTAGTATAATAGCTGGTAATAAATAGTTATTATGGGTCATTAGAAGAATATGACGCGGATTATATGGTTTTTTAGTCGTCATATTATGTCAAATTTACTTATAAATTTTCTGTAAATTTTTTACTCATGAGCAATCCTTTAATAAATTTTTTTTAAATTATTTATATTTTTTTATAATGTATATAAAAGTAATGAAAATTTGGATTTCGTTGGCTGGCTTTGTCGAGTTTCTTGATTCCTGAATAATCTAAAAATTCTAATTTAATAATGCAGCATGCTGGATTTAATTAGGATATCCGAAAGCCTTACAAAACGGACAATAATTACATTCATTATTAACGCTTCGTAATTTTCGTCGAGATATTTCTCTGGGAAAGGCATTTACGAAAATATACCCTTTCCTAATAAAGGAATTCTTTCGTATATTTTTTTCAATAATTCTGTAGGAACCAAGCCAATTATCATACATGGAGCATTGCATTTGAATTTGGTTCATATAGGTACTTACCTACGATATTATTAATTAGTTTTTGATGAACTGTCATAAGCAAGTTCAATGAACTTCTTCTATAAAGGATTTAAAATCTTCATTTTAAATTGACAAAAAGTGAAATGAAAATCTTTGTTGAACTTAGCCCCTACGTAAATATTAACTACAATCTTTCAAATATTAGAGATAATCCAGTAAAACCATTTCAGAAATTTCAAAAAATAAAAAATAATATTTTTAATGCGCATTACGGTTTGTTGTACAGTTTTACTGATATTATATTTGTTGGTTTAACTCATTCGATCATATTTCGAGTCTGCTCCATTTTAAAGTTGTTTCTTAACCGCGGGAATTCAAAAGGTAGGTTTGCGTCAGAGATGAAGTAAATCTATTATAAGTACGAAAATCTATTACTTATCAGCAAACGCATTAAACTGACCTGGAAGCGAGGAACGAAGTGAAGAGCTTGCTTCGCCAATGCACTGGTATGAAAACGAGGAACGAAATGATAAGATGCTTCGTCAATATAGTGTTATGAAAGCGAGGAACGAAGTGGCGAGCTTGCTTCGCCAATATTGATATGGAAGCAAGAAACGAAGTGACAAGCTTGCTTCGCTAATGTACTGACATGGAAGCGAGGACTACATGCAGTGACATCTGTGTAAAGCGAGAGCCAATACAACACAATAAGATTACTTAGGGCCAGAAACACGGACCCAGCTAGTGTAGTATATATTTTATAACAATAAAGTCAAAGTTTTATATTAATTCATTCATAACCATAAAAATTTTACATTATAAGTAAAGGAGTTGGAAGTTTTTCCAAATTTAAAATTTTGGATATTATTTTCTCGAAATTGGATAATTTGTTCATAATTACAAGAAAACCTACATTTAAGGAACATTTTAAATTCTTTATTATATTGATAATATACACACATGACACATTTTCATAAATTTAATATTTATTTATTAGGTGGTCTGGAGATGCTTAATTGAATATTTATAATAGTATAATAGTATTCTGATATAACAAATTATAAACTATACATAAGAACAAAATATATAAAACAAAATCATCTTTTGAAAAAGGAAAATGTCTTGCCGAAACCGCTAGCGGCAGATTTGAATAAATATTGAATTATTGCAATCCAGGACTTTGATTATTTTCCCAAACATCCATCCAAAGAAGAAGCTTTAGATTCATAAGAATTTTTAATTTAATAAAGAGGGGTATAAAAACATCGTGTACAGATGCTGGAGAGCCCCTAAAACAAATCCCTTATAATAATAATGTTTTATTAGTTCTGTGGACAAATCATAATTTTTTGGATTCAGCGAATTAAATGTTTACTTTAGTGAAATAAATATTTCTTTTGAGACAATTTATTGCATACAAATAAATGTTACTTGAAATGTTTGTACTGAATTTTCAAATAAATATATTTGCAACAAAAAAATTTTTATTACAATGCAATATACACCCATGAAATATATAATATTGCTAAGAAATAAATATATTTCTTAATACCAATTATTTATTTATTAACAACTATTTTATTCTATCAACTATGGATTTGGTTAAATAAAAAGAATTGTTTTTATAAATAAAATAAACTTTGATTCTCCTAAATGCAATACATATATTTATATATATTGATAAAGGGTACGTTGTCGCCTCCAAAGTAGATACTGAAGAAACGTTGTGACCTCATATATGACGCTGTCACCTCCGACTTCGGAGGCGACAACGTTTTTCCATATTCTCGTCGGTTTTGGCCTTAGTACGCCATCTAAAGCCCTAAAATAAAAAATAGGTCGGAGGCGACAACGTAGCTTCCATACTCACAAAAAAATTTTAGTTCCGGTATATACCGCTGGCGCTAGTGTTGCACAAAATATATAAGGAGGGCACATTGTCGCCTCCGATTATATAAATCTTATTTTTGTATTACATATGCTACTTTGCCGCCTCCGCTAAATGGCAACGCCGTAGAAGAGGTGATAAGGGTGTTTTCATATGATTTCATTTCATATTTGCAGCTCGCGAAAAAAAATTCGTGCAGTGATAGTGTAATCTGGTTATGATGTCATCAAGGACTAAGTTGCTCTTAAAACTGTGCAGTAAGTATTACCAAAAAGCCTTTCAGTATTACGCCAACAAATTGGACATGTGTATATAAATACTACACTATTTAAAATATAAATATTTCATAATAACGTTATACGGTGTCTTAATGTTTTCATAATTCCCATTCGTTTTTAAATTAAAAGGCATTTAAATATGTATTAATAATTTGTAAGGCTTTAATTTAAAACTGGTCGCTCGGTCCGTGCGCACCATAATTTGGGAACACTTTAGGCAATCATGATAAAATTTTGTACGCAGCTTCTGAAAAAAATTCGTAGATCTAGGTTTTCGAATGGACCAAATTGGCCCAAGATATAGATAAGGCCCTTTGTTATTACTTAGTCATTTATTAACCGATCGAAACCTTTTTTAAAACGTACTTATTGTGACTTATTTTATGTAAAAACATGCTCGAATACCAAATTTGACAACTATATTTTAATTACAAAAAGTTTTTTGGTTGTTTTTAAAATTAAAAAAATTTTTGGGGCCAGCACATAACCTCCCGCCCAATACTACTCTTAAACGATATACAAAATACTATTTGATGATACTGAAATATACCTTCTTATTTATTTATTTTCTATTTATATTTGAGAAATTTAATTTTATTTCGTATTTTTATTTTATTTCTTTGACTAAGAAAACAGCTTCACAATCAAAATGACATGTCACATTTCCTAAAAAAATTTAAAATTTTTAAATGTTTCCATGGTGCACGAGTACAAGGAATGCAAGATTTGTGAAATGTAATTGCTTTATATTTTATTATTTCTAAACCTAATGAAAATTAATAAAATTAGTGTAATCAAAACACATGTAAAATTAAATATTTTTCAACTTTCAAAATAACATAAATTGTCGAAAAAGGAAATTTAACCGTGTTTTTCATGAAAAACTGTTAAGGGTTTCAAGTTAACTGCTACTTCCGGTTTACCAATTTTATCCAACATCTAATCAGCTCTTCATTTAAATATAAGAATAATAATAATTAGCAATAATTCACAAAATTGTTCACACACACACAGCAAAACCCAAAAACGTGCTTATTCATTGAAAACTCACTATCCAATATTTTGACCCAAAAACAATACCTCCCAGTTAATTATAAACCGATTGTGACCAACTTTGCAGCATGTTCATTCAATGTGAAACCATGGCCGTATAACAATTTCAATAGCAATATCTTCATTAGAAAGTGTTCTTTCAGCATTTTTCAAAAAGCTGCAATTTCTTGAAAACCCCTTCCTTAGACTATTGCCACAAACTTTTATGGGCAGATTCTAATTTAATTATGGATTACCGTTCAAATGATATATTAAAGGAAATGAAAGAAAAAATTCTAGAAGTACGAAAACATAACACAAATTATTTCGGTAAGGTAATTGAAAACAATAATATTGACATAACACAAATGTATGAAGAAGAAAAAAAAAGCGATGATGATCCAAGTAACTTAGTTAAGGCAACGGATATATAATTTACTTCTATTCAAAAAAATTACGCAATATTCAGAAATGGGTCGAATTTGGTGACTTCACACTTTTTCAAATTCCAAAGATCCCAATGATAATGACGAGTCAAACTCAGATGAAAAAGAATATGAGGAGTTTTTGCCTTTGTAAGATCATGTTATTCAAACACCTAAGATATGTAATATAAGTGAAGCATCTAATTCATTCTGCATAGAAGTCCGTAATGCTAAAATTGGATCAAATCCTTCTAAGCGGTCAAAAGAAATTAATGTACGTTAATCCTGTAATTTGTTCAAAAATTTAGTGCACTGCCAGCTATATAAAGGAGCTATGTCTTATAATTTAAGTAATTTACTTAGCTAGGTTTATTTTACATACATACTTACTTACTACTTTTGCTAAAAAAACACTGCTACTGTCAGTGACACTCACATGGGGAGGGATCGCAAAAATAACTTGATCTTCTATGAATTTAAATTTGTTTAGTTTCGCATTACAAATTTTAGTGGCTACTTTTTTATGGCCAGCAGTATGCATAACAGAATTAAGTGTGAATTAAAATGCAGAAAATCCAGGACCTTCCATTACTAATATACAGCCTTTTCAGTCTAATCAACTTCCAATTGCAAAAAGCAGTATGGACTTTTTTTACGAACAATAGTTTTATTTCGTGATTATTTACGGGTATATCATTGTTAGTCCAGTCAATAGAGACGAAAAAGACATTTCCTTGCAAAAGGTCGGTGAAAGTTTATACTTGGCAATTTTGTTTATTTTGGGGCCCTAATGAAATCCTGAAATTTGTAAACCCAAAAGCTTGCCGCTGGCGCCGCCATCTTGGATAATGTCGGCCAAAATTGGTTTTTTCAAAAATATTTCGTTTCCGCTGCATTTTACTGTAAAAATTGTTATATACAAAGTTGTAGAGAATAAAATTCCCTATAACTTCTGACTAAAACAATTTTTTCTCAGGTCAACGGTCTACAAGTAATGGCAAGAATAGTCCAAGAAATCTACGATTTTACACAAAGAAATTACAATAAAAGTTTTTTTTACGGAATCCTGTTCAGAAAAATGCTCTGAACAACTTAGCAAAAGTTTCCGGATATCGGACCATGGGAACCTCCCGCAAATTGCGTAAAATGGCAGAATTTTTATGTCTTGCGGTATTTATTTACACAAAAATAGATTCTTACACTTTTTACCTAGGACGAACTGTTAAAGAGATAAGTTAAAAAATATTTAACCAAAATAACAATGTATGAAAGAAATTTAAATTACTCAAAAATATACAATATTACGAATTTAATACCTGGTCTAACAGGTTTCACTATTTATAACAGATTTCATTCATCGTGGCATCAAAAGAAGTAAATTATGTATGTGTTTTTATATTTAAAATCCAGAACGCATATAAAGAGGTGTCTATGTGCCCTCCGATAATGTGGCAACATTGTCGGAGGCAACAACGACTACAAGGTGCACGCATATATACAGTTTTCGGAGGTTACAGCGTACTTTCTGTGCTCCCCATATATGACCCCATAAAAACTTTAAAATCTTTACCCCTCTCAAGGAATTCGGATTGATTATCATTTCAACACCCCATATATACATTTTTTGTCGATGTAGCTCAATGGGAAGACCCGGAGGCCAGGTCGCCTTTTCCATACACCGGAGGCGACAAGATATCGTGCATCAATATATATATATATATATATATATATATATATATATATATATATATATATATATATATATATATATATATATATATACCGGGTGGAACATCATACCTGTGTACATAGGCGATTAACATGAAAATACTGTTTGTCCGTGCGCATTGCTCCCCAAATATACAGGGTGTCCCATTTTACATTATATCCGTGAATATCTCGAAATGAAAACATTTTACCGAAAAATATGCCGAATCATAATCGTCATGGTTTTGAGGGGGACATCGGATTTTGACCAAATGACCCCCCTAACCCTCCAAGGGGGGCCGGGAGGGGGTCAACTTAAAAATTTTAAATAGGAACCCCTATTTTTTATTGCAGATTCTGAAAGAGCGTTAAAAATATGTAGGGTTTATTCGGATACTTTTTTCAATTTCCAACAGGTGGCGCTGTAATCGTAAAAGTATGATTTTCCTGCAAAATATTCGTGAATTAATATTGTGTCAAGAACTTTATAAATAATAACATTTAGGGTAAATTGGATAACTTTGATTTAAAATTTCCTTATTCTCTGGTTATTTTGTTTTAGCGAACTTCAGAAGTATTGCACAAAATAACCCTATTAAAACACTTAATTTACAATTAAATTAATCACCAATCAGTAAACTTAACATGAAAGTTCTTGATAAAATCGAATCAATATAATATATATGTTGGAGAGACGATTCAGGTCGGTCGTGAAAAAAAACGAAATGAACAATCAAAGACGTGATTTATTGATTTTATGTTCATGTAATGTCATTGTACGAATAAAAACATATTATATTTGATGAAATAAAGCAGCTAGTGTATATTCTTATCACCAAATCCCACAAAATTGGGGGCTCGTCCGGGATGAGGATGTGGATGTGAATGTGAGACGATCGAAGACGAAAATTGTAAGACGATATAAGACAATTTTGAAGATAAGAATTAAATACGCAACGACGATTGAAGACGAAGATTCTAAGACGAGATAAGGAGATTTTCAAGATAAAGAAGTAAAGACGCAACAGAAGTAAAAAATAAAGCTGACGTATTATTATTCTGTCACCATAAAAGAAAAATGGGGAGAAAACAAAACTCAGAAGACGTAAATGCAAGACGAGAAGAATTAAATGAAAAGGAGAAGTTGCTACTACAGAAAGAAATCGAATTACTAAAACGAGAAAATGAATTGTTACAAAAACAAGGACTGTCATCTAATTTTACATTCAAAGACATGGAAGATTCATTATCGCATTTCACAGGAGATGATACCTATCCTTTAAGTAAATGGATTCATGACTTTGAAGATGCTGCTACTATATCGAATTGGGATGAAACACAAAAAATTATTTATGCCAAGAAATTATTGAACGGTACTGCTAAATTATTTTTAAGAACACAGATAGATGTAACGAATTGGGATCAATTAAAAACTGCTCTTAAAGATGAATTTGGTTCGAAAGTTAGTAGCGCAGAAGTTCACAAAATGTTACGTACTAGAAAAAAGAAGCAGGATGAAAGCTATTTAGAGTACATTTTGAAAATGAAAGAAATTGGTCTACAAAATACAGTTGACAATGAATCATTAATTGATTACATTGTTGCCGGTATTCAAGATGAGGAAATAAATAAAATAATACTGTACGGAGCAAAAGATCTACATGAACTGAAAGGTAAATTTCGCGAATACGAGAAACTAAAAGCTAATACAAAGTTGAAGATTGACAGAAGTTTCAAGCCAGAATATAGAAGAAATCAAGATGTTAGAAATGGACAAAATCAAGAGGTCACAAAAGACCAAGGTCAAGAGCGTCGTGGTTGTGATAGATGTTTCAATTGTGGATTATTGGGACATAAATCAAGAGAATGTGGAAACAAAGACAAAGGAACACGATGTTTCAAGTGCAATGATTTTGGTCACATTGCTCCAAACTGTACTAAAGGAACAAAGGATATAACAAATGAAGCACAAGATAATAGAAATGAAGAAAAGAAACAGGTGTACTTAGCCTTAAATAAGAATAAACAGAATAGGTTTACGAAAGTAAAAATTGGGGACACAATCGTTAATGCTCTTGTCGACACAGGAAGTGATGTAAATTTAATCTCCGCGACGAAATATTTTGCATTGGAAGATATTAATTTGAAGAAGGATAATATAACCTTGATGGGACTAGGTGATAATGAAGTGAAGACCCTAGGAAAATTCAGCTGTGATGTTTCTGTTGGCGAAAGTAAATTCTTTACAACCTTTTACATAGTATCCGATTCTACGATTCCAGTTGACTGTTTAATAGGGAAAGAACTGTTACAAAATGCTGAGGTGACATTGATAGGTGGCGCTATTAAAATTAATCATTTGAAAACAGAAGACGAAAACTTAATTCTTTCGATTAATGTACTTCCTGAAAAGCATACAAATCCACCGGAAATTCAAGAGATTCAAGAAGAAAACAAGAAGGCGTTCAACAAAAAGAGAAAAAATACACAGCCTTACGAAGTAGGATCACTAGTGGCTATTCAACGCACCCAGTTCATTGTAGTAGGTAAATTAAGACCTAAATTCTTGAGGCCCTATGAAATTGTGGCAGCGAAGAATCGTAACGACCTGAGAAAAATATGTGCACGAGAGAGACCGATCCTTACTTCGTCCAGTGCTGACAACACGAGACCCTGGCGAGAGAAGATGATTCGAATTCGTCTTCATCCGAGGCGGATGAAATTTCAGGACGGCCGAGTTGTGGGAGAGACGATTGAGGTCGGTCGTGAAAAAAAAACGAAATGAACAATCAAAGACGTGATTTATTGATTTTATGTTTATGGAATATCATTGTACGAATAAAAACATATTATATTTGATGAAATAAAGCAGCTAGTGTATATTCTTATCACCAAATCCCACATATATATATATATATATATATATATATATATATATATATATATATATATATATATATATATATATATATATATATACCTATATAAATATTAATTTCTACATGTATTAGGATGTATTTATATTAAAATAATTAAATACTTCGTGTGTAAATAATACTTACATATAATTTTTAAAAGAGAAGCTCAAATGCGTTATTCTGTGTTTAACTAAAAATTATATATGTCCTCGTATAATAGTAAAAGTTATATAAAAGTTATATTTTACTTACCGTCAAATTTTTCAATTAACTCTGGCAATTGCCATTGTTCTAGTCATGTTTGCATTTTACCATCGGCCATGCCAATAATATTTTAAATTGATTACTGTAACAATTATTAATTCACAGAACAAATGAAGTTTATGTTAGAGCATTTGAAAAACACGAGATTTGAGAATGCCAAAATGGGTGACAATACTGCAACAGACTTCTTTACTCTTGCGCATTTAACATTTATTTCAGAGTAATAAACCTTGTTTTAATATAAATATCAGATAACTTATTGCCAAATAAATATAATTTTGCACAAACTGATATTAGTTTTAGAGAAATAAATATTATTTTAGTCAAAAACAAACTTTATTACATATAATTTAATCTACTATTTCACAAAAACACGTTATATTTCTTCGTAATAAATAATATTTCTAAAAAGTAAAATATATTTATTTCCTGAAAATATAGTTATTTGTAATAGAAAATAAATGTTTATTTGTATACTTCAAAAATTTCTGTTTTATTTTCCAGTAGTTTATATTTATTATTTGGAAATAAATGTATGCCAAATATAGTCCACATTTATCACAAATAATATAATTTGTTTGCACTTGACAAGAGTTATTTGTTATGAATAAAGCAGATTTTAATAAACAAATCATACTCAAAACAATATATTTTTTTTACTCATAAACAATCATTTTTCTCAGTGTACGATTCTACACACGTTTGTTAAAGAATTGAAAACTGATGTGAATAGTATTTAAATATCTAACTTGATAGCATGCAGTATTCAATTTGTTTGTGAGTGCAGCAGGCGTGCCTCGAAAAAAATACGTTAGCAGGCACGTAGCGCACTCAGTGCGCCAAGTAAAAGGAGTTAATTTTATGAGTCTTCAACGAAAAATAATCTTTAAACTATTCAAAATTATAATTATAGAACTTAATACATATTATGTAAACATGTTTCTTATATTTATTATTATCTTATTAATAAAGTAACAGCTTAAAAACTCAAATATTATTCACTCTCCTATTGCTCGGTTTGCATATTTTTTAAAACATTATGCACTCAATGCGCCACCGTCCTCGCTGCAGAAGAAGAAAAAGAAGCGATGATCGACTGTTGAGGAATATTGGAAGAATGTAAACAACGGACTTGAAGTCAAATATTTAAATAAAAAATTAAAACGTCGGTATAGTTTTTAATAAAATATTTGACGGCAAGTCCGTTGTTTTTATTATTATGAAGTTCTTATATTTTGATAAAATGATTTCACTCTAGACAGTCTAAACTAATTCAATATAACCTAAATAACTATTGCATGTTGAAAGGACTGAACTTAAAAGATTTAAATAACAAAATAATTTCTGCTAGGTTACATCTCCCTGGAAGAATTCTCCGACGCTTGCAACCTGCTGCGCCAACACATGCCGAACCCGATCACCCAGGAACAGCTGGTGGACATCTGCAGGTTGATGGACATGAACAAGGACGGGCTGGTGGACCTGAACGAGTTCCTCGAGACATTCCGCCTGGTGGACATCGACCACCAGCGCCTCGGCGACGCTGCTGCTGTGCTGGACGCCGTCAAGACGCCGCCCAAGTCCCCGGTGCTCAGCAACCGCACTGGAGACTAGAAGGCGCACACACTCACAACATGAAACATGAGCTTCTGCTGATTATGGGAACAAGTTATAGTCACTATTCAATGTTAGATCAACTGAAATGTTTTTGATGTTTCTGTAAAATGTGTTTGTGAACGATGAATTTGAAAGAGATGGTTTATAGTTATGTAACATATTTGAAACCATCAAATGAAATGGCAAATGATTTGATTATTTAGTTCATTTAGCAATCTGTGAACCTTTTTTCCGGGTTTACGTTTGAATACAAAATTCTATTGCAATATTCCTATTCTCTTATTTTTTTATTTTCCTCAAAATTATACATGGATATTTAACAACTTATTTATTATTAATTACCTAATTTTTAAATGGCACAAAGCGGAAAATGAGAAATGAAATTAAAATTCCTATTGTTATTCTACAACTTTTTTTAATATAACAAAATACTATAACTCATTTATTACTAAGAAATAATAGGAAATCTTGATATACTAATTGTGAATTGCCACAAGAATCTAAACAGATCGTAACTTTAATATGTCAATTCTAAATATGAAAGTTGAAAATAGTTATTAGATTTTGAGTTACCGTTGATGAAAATAGCATTACATACAAATATACATACTTCCATGCATAATACACACACCCATAGAGAACTTATAAAAATAGTTAAATCATATTTTAGGGCCTAAAAATAGTGAAAACGCACTGTCGACGATTTTTTGCCTGCAAAATTCTTATATATATATATATATATATATATATATATATATATATATATATATATATATATATATATATATATATATATATTAGGGTGGGTCGAAAAAAATAGATTTCGTTCTCTAGGGTCTAAAATGAAAAAGTTCCATCCAAAAAGTTGTGGAGTTGTGTTGAAACATTTTTCTGATGAATACCCAGGCAGCACCGAGCACCTCAAAACGCCGTTTTTTGCACTTTTTTTAGATTCTGGCCAATAACTTTTTTCAATTTGCTTCAAATTGGCTGAATTTTTTTTCTGCTATTCCCAGATCAATACCGAATAAGTCAATGTAACAGACATTGGGGTTTACTCTTTCCTAAAGGCGAAGAAAAAATCCTTAAAGTACCCAAAAATCGGGTTTTTCAGGTATTTTGTTATTCCGTCCGTACTTTTGTTTCTGTGTACATCCAAAACATCAGATTCATTCATTGTATGATCTAAAGAATAGTTTCAGATCATATAAATGTGAAAACAGATGGCAGCATCTAGTTAAAATCCAATGTTTATAGCCTATTTAATGTTGATATAAATATTTCTAAATGTGGTTCGTATATTTGATTTAAAATAGTTCAAATGAAATAAAATTAGGAATTTCCAATCTACAATATTATTTTTCTAAACGGGAATTGTTTTATTTTCGATATGTTGAATTTAAAATTTAAGAAAGTCGAATTTTCTTTCTTTTACATTTCATTTGTTCGACACCAATAGCAGCAAACCCGATTTTTGGGTACTTTGAGGATTTTTTCTTCGCCTTTAGGAAAGGGTAAACCCCAATGTCTGTTATATTGACTTATTCGGTATTGATCTGGGAATACCAGAAAAAAAATTCAGCCAATTTGAAGCAAATTGAAAAAAGTTATTGGCCAGAATCTAAAAAAAGTGCAAAAAATAGCGTTTTGAGGTGCTCGGTGCTGCCTGGGTATTCATCAGAAAAATGTTTCAGCACATCTCCACAACTTTTCAGATGGAACTCTTTCATTTTAGACCCTAGAGAACGAAATCTATTTTTTTCGACCCACCCTAATATATATATATATATATATATATATATATATATATATATATATATATATATATATATATATTTAATAATGAAAACTTATCTGTAATGTTTATGAAGTACTAAATTGATTTCATTTAAAAACTCGTTTTGAAGACAATTGTTTATGCTATAAATTGACTTTTTATTAAATTCATTGATTTTGGTTTATTCTAAAGCATGAAAAATTAATTAAAATCTATCAAGGATAATGAAATCTATTTTTGAGGTATTTGCATAAGAATTGAATAAAAAATAATATGCTATTATTTTCAGATTTTATCAAAATAAAAATTTAATTTTTCAAAATATCGATATATATAAATTTTAAGTATTGGCTTACAAATTGAATAAGGGTTGGTTCACAGTAAAATATAATCATAACTACAACGAATACCGTAAAGTTAAAATTTGCAGTTTTAAATACGCTGGCTCAGTTTGTATAGTTCGTTATGCTTCAAGTTTTACAGTCTTCGGTTTAAAGAAAACTAAAAGTAAATCAGTATTTTAAAAGTCAATTGTCGTGTCGTATCGTTCACATTTAACAAATATAATAAAATATTACAACATGGGTGATATTAATAAAATACTGCTAACTGTAAAGACATCTTCTACTTCCTTTTGAACCATTTTTTACTTTCCCGACACTTCACACTTCAATTTTACCGACTAATATTGAAACCTGTGGACTATAAACCAAAACATAATCATTAGAGAATATGTTGCGGCTATAGTAGTCTATTGTAAACCAGCCCTAAGAGGTATTTTGTTGCTTTTGTTATATGTATTTTATATTTTATCATATTATTTATAAAACAACTAATGAATTATATAAAAATATTTTAATACAATGAATAAAATAGTTATTATGATTAACTATTTTAAACTGTGCCATATATTACAATTTCCAATTTCTAATATTAAATTATAGCAAATCTAAATCTGAATTATTTGCTATAAATTGGTATATTACATTACAATTAAATTATTTGCTTAATTAAGCATAATTGAATTACATTGAATTCATACCTTTGTCATTACAAACATAATTATTAACAATACATTATAATACTTTAAATATATTTATTAAAATTATACAATTATTTAGCGCAATTATTATTTTTTTTAATAGCATAAAATAGTGGTTAGCAATGAACAAAAGTGGAATAAGTTGTATTTAAAAAGGGACACACTCAAAAACTATTATCAATATATTGTTACTGACCAAATGTTTCAAATATGTTACTTAAAAAAGAAAAATAGATTCTTAAGAAATTATGTAGTGGAAAATGATGTAGATATAAAATATTTTGCGAAGCATATCTTAAACCAACCAATTTACATAAAATTAAAACAAAAGGGGTTCTATGTAATAAAATAAGATTAATCAGTAATGCATTTTTAATATTAATAAATGAATTAAAGTAATTTCCTACGTTTAAGTTTTCAAAAGAACAATCTATACATAAATTGATGCCAAATCTAAATATTTAGAACATTTTACTGTAAAGGCAGATCAGAAATAGTTTACAGTTTTTCTATTTTCTAATAATTGATGCACAGTGCTCAAAAATATAAAAACAATTCAATTCTTCTTTGAAATTTATGTGTAAATGAAAAGTATATACCGTCCGTTAGATTGCCCTAAATAGTTTATTTTTGTGTACCTTTAGCAAAATATTTTCTTCAAAATTGAAACCAAATTAACAGGCCTCTATATTTCTAATTGATGAAGTGTTATTACGTATAACTAAATATAATATCTTAATGTGAAGATAGTACCAAATAAAAATTACTGAAAATTATATATTTACTATTTTACTAAAGTTCTCTTCAAATGTATGTTTCTCAAATAGTTTGTAGGTCTTATAAGAAAGCAATAAACATTTGTGCTTAGCGAATATATTATAAACGATGTAAAACATTATAAAATTGCAGGCATTTCTCAATTTACACTTCTGCCATTATATTCAAAACTGTATTTTCAATTTAAATTTTATATTGACTTTTGTATTTCAACAGACCTAAATAATTTTTTATTTTTGTTAACATGAATAGGAAATCATGATTATTGTTTTATTATTACACAAATATGAGTGCATTTCATTTATCAATCTATAAATTTGTTTTTGAAGCTATGATTAAATATATACCTATTTTTAATTGAATGCCTCAAATATAATGTGAACCGTATTCTGAACTCTGAAAATAATATTGTATAAATATGTATATTATTTTGATATAAATTGATTATATAAATTAGCTTAATCTAAATCTTTTAATTCGAGTTAAATATTAATCCAGTTTTAAAAATTCAAGTGAAAAATATTATGGAAACGGCAGGACCATTTCACTCATATTTGTGCAATATTGCTCATTATTGAACTTATTCTTGTTATACTGACACTGATACTAAAGACGAATAATTTAAAAAAATGTATAACATTTACTATTCCAACGTTACGACTAAGCTTCATCTTATTTTTAATTATTTGCAGAACTATATAATGTATTTTTATTTTGGAAATATATTTAGAAAAGCTTTTTTTTTTTAATAATTTGTTGCATGCAATTTTCACTATTCACTGTACAGTCTATTAAATGTATGTGCACGTGGACCACCATTACTACATTGGGAACTTTATAAGCAGGGAAATTTGTCACAAACATGTCAAAAATGACCACTTGGAACAAACCTAGTATCTTTTTTACAAGATTTTTATAAGGAGTAAAAAAAATTATTTTTTTCCTATGATTTCCAAAGTACTCATGGGATACAAATTTCGTCTTTTAAATGGGTACCTAATTATTTTGTTCTCACTCTTTCCATTAAGTATGTTTTCTGAGTATTAAAGTACATAAAAAAGGACAATGTTATTCAGAATATTTCTATTCAAAAAACTTTTATTTTAACCAAATATAAATAAAATATACATACATACATTTAACTTCTACGTTACCAGTTATTTGGTTATACATACAATACTCGTATAAGTACAAGACATGTTTATGTCGTTATATTCAGAAAAAATACTGAAAAGGATAAGTAAAAGAACAAAAAATAGGTTCCCATTTATTCTAAGAAAGTTGAATCTCATATTTTTGAAAAACACTGTTAGAAAATAGTTATTTGTTTAACTAGGCATCAAAATATCTGATTTACAGCAGAGGCTGCCGAAGCTATAAATCTGTGTTTGATGCCGAGTTGAACACATAATTTTTTTGCCGATTTTGGAATTAATGTTAATTTAATGATTATTTTATATAGATATTTTGAAGGTTATTGCTGTCAAATTACGTTGCCATGCATATGTTGAACGGTTGCTTTGTATTTATTGACGGTTGCTATGCGTTTGTTGAGCGATTGTTATGTAAAATATTTTTATAGCCTATGTATAAAAGTGACACTTTACAGACTGTTAGCAGTCCGTGAAGTGCCATCTTTAATGTCAATCGGCAAAAAAAAAAAATTTTTACTAATTTTAAGACTTGTAAAATAGAAATTGTTTGCCAATTTAAACAACTTCATAGCTGAGTTCTAGAAATAGCAATGATTGCACATTTAAATTGAACACACTGTGTATTTAAATTTCCTGAAGTTGACCCCAAGTTAAATAAAACGAAACGCTGGGATAAAATAAATTATATTACTTTTGAAAGTTAAAGTATTTTTTATCTACTTTTATTTCACAATATAGTCAATTCACAAACTCTACTATTAAATGTAAAGATTCATTTTAATTTTTTTTTTTTTTTTTTGTTATTCAGAGAAAGTTATCAACAACCGCCTTCTTCAAATTGAGTTGTTTGTGTATAAAATTGTTAATATTCATAAAATTTGTCAAATAACTTCTATTACAAGTAGTAAAAATATAAGAAGAAATATAGGCAAATCGGCAAAATGTATGTAAATAGAGAAATCACTGCACATTTTTTGTATGCCTAAAATTCTTGGCACATGTTGTCTTACATATAGCTTTGTTATCGCATAAAATATATAAAATGATATATCAAATCACCTATCTTTCTTATGGGTCTAAAAATGACCAACGTATACATAAATATAAACATTGTTCGAAGTTTTGTGATATTTAATATAAGTGTTTTAAGTACAATGTTTTTGTGTGGCGAAAGAAAAGTTTTGTTTTTATAAGTGTTGCGAATTTTGAGATTACATTTGTTGAATTTAAAATATTTATTGTAGGCGTCAAATAAGTGTAAATTTATAATTAAGTTATAACAGTCACAATCAGTACTGTAACATATTTGTCATTAATTTATATTATTTTAATGTTAATACTTGATAAAATTTTGAAAGTGTTGCAAGTGTATCTGAATAATAAATAAAAGAGTATGAATATATGTTATATCTTTTTTATGTGCATACAGAATACGCTGTGAAATGAATAGAAATTAAGATGGCAATGTCATAAATAATCGTATTATTAGTTTATTGCATAGCCTACTTCAATATTGTAAAATTATTTTATAATTTTTAATACCATTTCTCTCAAAATAATTATTATACAACCTCATATCATATTTATATCGTTGAAATCAGAAAAAAATAATGTATCAAATGAACTAAAAATTTCTAGCGGTAACTATTTAAAAATATATAATTTGATTCTATCGTATGAGAACCACTAGAATAATTTTCCGTTTGTTATTTCTATTAAATAGGACCCTTTTTCTTGGTCATTTTTTGTATATAACATTTTTCTGTAAAGGCATTAGCTCGCCCAAAAAAGCGCTGGTTGTTTTAAAGGAAACATCCTGTATGGCCCATCTGGAATGCAACAAGCCATACAGCAAGAAAAACGATCGATTTGTTAAGACATTTTCCTGATCCTGTGATTTACAGAAATGCTGATGTTAATAGACCGTCCAGATCTTGCGTTTTGACACCATGCGATTTTTTCCTCTGGGATTTTGTAAAGTCCAAGGTATGCTAACAAACCAAAAACAATTTCTGAACTGAAAACAGAGATCCAACGCGTCATTTCTTGCAAAAAGTCTTTTTTATCAGAAGAGACAGGGTATGCCAGAACTGCCGAGGAAGCTATTTGATCTACATCGTATTCCATATTACATGTCAACATGCCTACTTTATAAATTAATAAAAATCTCCAAATTAAATAATCATTAACATACATGCATACATAACATCACGCTACGTTCCACTTAGTGGGGTAGCACGAACCCAGAAACACAGTCAACCAACAATCAATCTCCTCCAAACATTCCTATCCTGACACACCACTTTTGCCTCGCCCACATTCATAGTGCGATTCATACACGCTCGTTTATTCTTCACACTCGGAATCATTTGTTCACGCAACAAACCATCAATCATACCCAACCAGTTATTTCTCGGACGCCCACGCAATCGTTCACTTTCAATCTCACCCACATATATTAGTTTCACCAACCTTTCATTCGACATTCGCTCAAAATGTCCAAACCACCTCAACTGACTTACTCCCACTTTCTTAATAACATTCTTCTCAATCTTACACTCATGTATTCCGTATACGATCATGTCTCGTATACTCACATACTCCTCTCAAATATCTCATTTATACAGCATTTATAGGTCGTTCATGCTTCTTCATCCACACCCAACATTCAGAACCATGCATCAATGCAGGCACTAACACACCATTATAAACACTTAATCTAGTATCTCTAGATACATTCACGTTTCGAGCAAATGTACCCAGAGCACCCTGCAAACGCTCGCATTTCAATCTCCCGGTCAATACGTCCATCCCTCGAGAACATACTACCCAAATATACAAATTCATTCGGTTGTTCCAGTCTCACACCATTCACTGAAACATTACAATTAGTCACCAAATCATTCTTCTCAAACACCAACACTTTACATTTATCGACATTCAATAGCAGATTTAAACCTTTCCCTACTTCATTTATGCTCACAATCATTCTTCTCAATTGCTCCTCAGTTTCACCCAACACAACAACATCATCCGCATAAACTAACGCAGGTACTATACGTCCACCAATTCGTGCACCATCAGTTCCATTCAATGCCTTTCGTAACAACACATCCATATACAAATTAAACAACCAAATTGTGTCGCATTTCAAAATTAAATCCGGCGTATTCGGTGGGCCACCTTCCGGTTAATACTCAGGAAGTACCGAGCTCTCAAAAACGCAATTTTTTGCACATTTTCATCAATAACTTTTTTTGTATTACTCTAAATGGGCTCAAATTTTTATATTCTTTCTCAGATTATTATCGATTACTTCAGTAAAATCATCATTGTGAGTCAACCTTTCCCTATGACAACAAAAACCCCCTCAAATAGCCAAAAATCCCCTTTATACTTTCTTATACAAAGTATATAGAAGTATTGGAATCATGAAAATAATCGCTGACGAGATTTTTGCGGAAATATATATTTTGACGTCCACTGAATCCGTTAAGATCAATTTCACAATGATGCCTGTGTGTAATTATGAATGGATGGGTGGATGGATATCCGTGTGCGCAATATCTCATAAACGAGACAAGGTATGTTAAATAAAATCTGATTAGTGATTTAGATGCAGAATTAAATTCTCTACAATTTTTATTTGAACCATTTTCGTCTAAAATCATTTGGGAACTTTTGCGCACGGAAAACTGATTTCCCATGTTAAACGCCTATGGCCCGCTTTTTGATTTACACCCTGTATGTGCCGTTTTAAATATTATAGAAGCAATATTTGTATTATTAGTTAGAAAGTTTTAAAGACTAGGTATTATTTAATATTTTAAATTAAACTCATAGCTGAGAACACAAAATTAAACAGGTATGATATCCATATGCCAAATAATCGTCACAATAGTTATAAGCAAGGAACAAAGTCATACATGTTCAGTTGGTTTTATTTGTATAAGTAGAGTGGTGCCCACACAATATTTTTTATGTTAATATTTATTTTATTGGTCTGAATTGCTATATTTATACAGTATCAAAAGAAACAAATATTTACGCCATGGTTTGTCGCACAAAAATTGAAAATGTTATTTTAATTTGGGGCACTATTATTAATTTAAAAATAATTTAAGCCAATAATTTTAAAGTCTAGTTGCTTGAAAATATCTGAGATTTAATTTGAATAACTAACGCCTTCTACTAAAATACTAAAAATTACAGTAAAACATTGTATTGAGGATATTTTGGTAAAATTGCGTTTCTTATTTTACGGTGAAATTATGGATTGTTTTACGTTTCGATTAAGTTCAACGAAATTTCTTGAAATATAAAATAATATTTTGAAATAGGATCTTTAGTTGAAATATTTATATTAACGTCCACCGTTTGATTTACAGAAACCATCATTAAAAACGTAAAGCGTTCACAAAAATATGCAACACAATAAAAGCAATCAAACTTTTTGCGTACCGATTCATATAAGGTAAGGGGTTTTAATAAATAAATAGCTATGAATAAATAAAATAAGTAAACAACAAGCCGTTTTGTCCTGTTAAAAATCTATATTTTCTGAGTCAACTTTTTAAAATTCTAAAATAATTTAAGGAGAATGAATTTAAACTCGTATTTGAATACAAAACATAAAAAAATGTACGATAAATAGAATGAGCAAAGCCATACCTTTTATACCCATTTTGAGTGTGGCACTATGATTTCGCTGATCTCAGTAAGCTGAAACTGAAATATTGTTGAAGTAATTATAATACGCTACCTATGTATTGTAACGTTCGTGGGTTTTAAAACTTTTTATTTAAACAGAAAGAAATATTATTAATAACAAATACTTAATAATTATTATAATAAATAGTAAAAGTTAATTAACACTAGGTATATAACACTAAAATAACAAATAGAAAAACTTATACACTAACACTTATCACTACTATAAATAAACACTATTATTTATATTAACTAGCCGAGCGATATTTATTTAAGACGATATATTTATTTTCAGACCGAGCGGTATATTTATGTTCACAAGTACTTCTTAGTAGCTCGGGAGTCAACTGACTGACTGACCGACTCGACTAACTGAGTCCGAGTCAATTAACTGACTGACTTCCTCAACTCGACTAACTGAGTCCGAGTCAACTGACTGCCTTCCTCAACTCGACTAACTGAGTCCGAGTCAACTAACTGACTGACTGACGGATGCCGGCGATTCGCTCTTTTATATTACACGTTCATTGTTTCTGGAAGCTTTGGGAATATTTCCTATTGTGGAGCAAACGACTTGTCCGAACCCGCTAGCGTTGCGTCATTTACTCGGCGGCGCGGCGTAGGCCAGCAAGCTTCAACTTGTCGCTGCCGCGTTCGTTGCAGTATTTTGATAAAAGGATGTTAGATCTAGATGTTAAGCTCTTCGACATTTCTGACAGAAAAAGATAGTATGATATCTCTAGTTCATTAATTGTACCCAGGTCAACTACCCACTCGGATTCAACACCAACTGCCGGGCCTGGAAAACAGTGATATAAATCAACTAAATAAACAAATAACTAAAGATGAACAGATATAAGGAACATTAACTTTGAGTACAGATTTAATTTAATTTATGAACTTAGTTAAATACAAAGTGAAAAAATTTCAGAGTAAATTCGTATTTCAACCTAAAATTTGGCTTAGATGTACATAACCGTCTGATACTAAATATTCAGAACATATTATTTGTTGTAAACGCATTGTTGTTTACTATTATTAGTTTATTCCAAGGTTTTTTCGCGCTCCAAATTGGTTAATTTATAAATAAAAGGTTGTTCCAGCTTCGGAAAATAATGGAATGTAACGTCCAGATTTTTACGGAACTTATTATTACACCCTTTACTGTACAATACACTTTATTCTTCGATTTTTCTCGGTGTTTATTTCGGTCATTTATTATCTCAAAAATCGTTATTCCCATTTGACGTAATGTATTTCTAACGGAATCTTCACCCTAATTTTTGTTCGAAAATAATCCGCTAGATAGCATATCGCTACATGTCAGAACCCTATATAGATATTTTATTTATCTTTGTTTATGAGTGATTTACCTACCTCATTAATTTTTAAAATATCACTTTCTGAAATGGGAGCAAACCAACATAAAAATACGATTGAAATTACATATATTATTTATAACAGCGACAAAATTAACTAATAATTCATAAACAATAATTGATTATTTACATCAATTTAAATTAGAAAGAGTAAATAATACTACCCATTCTACATTTACGATGAGTTGGGTTGCCGACCATAAGGTTATAAGAAAAGACCATGTATTGAAAGAAGCAAAGGTGTATGATATACAAATAATTCAAACAGGTAAAGGTATTTATATCCTAATAGTAGTGGTAAATCGCTAACTTTATTATCAATACTTTCTCCGTATGGATTTTCTATCAGACTAATATCGAAATAATTTTATTTAATTATTAAATAAAAATGCTCCTTCAAGAACCGACTACACTTACCATCTCAATTATTATATTCCATAAAATTAGAAACTGTTGTTCCCATTAACTATAATTTCTTTGAAACAGTAGAGTGTAGCAATATTTTATAAATAGACAAAAAAAAATATCCTAAGAATTCTGATGAAATGTTCCCGAGAATTTTTATAGAATTTTCCAAATATAATATTATGGAAATGCAACAGATGTCTTTTAAACCTAATAGTGAAGAATGCTACAAATTCTTCAACTTCACAGCAGATGGCCTACAAGTTTGAACCCCGTTAATGTAGCTTTTACTCGCTAGATGTCTCGAGCAGTATAAATGTCCAACTCTGAATAGATAGCCGGTGAGATTAATTTTGTTTTATTTGCTGCTTAAGCTTACAATGTTTCAACATTTACCATTTAACAGTGAAATTAATGTTTATCATTTATTAATACATTATATAAATTGGACCAAGGTGTTTATACTTATTAATAACTAGAGGAGAGCGGATAGTAGTTGACTAATTATTTAAAAATATAAACAATTTTGCAGCGGAAAAATAATTAATCTATTATTATTTATACTCTTGCAATTCAGGTTTATGTAAATACTCAGTTGGCTACTAAAAATGTCTCGATTCGCCAACATCATTATGAGAGGGACGGTTTATAGGAATATAATTGAGTTTTTAAAGAAATTGGGGTTTCATACGTGTTTATATTTTACATGTAATAGTTGTCTGCTGGACGAGGGAAGTGGAATATTAAATTTAGTTAATTGGTTTGTTAGTATGTTTTGACGGGCTCTATAATAATAGGTGTATGACAACATAAGGTGATCCAGATCGGCAGTATAGAGGAGCAATCACATCTGCAAAAGAATTTTAAAATGTAAATATTACCTATCATAATTTTCATCATTCAAACGTATTATGTAAATATTAATGTATATATTTTACAAATGAATAAGAAAAAATGTAAATTGATTGCAAGTATTGTAAAGCGTCGTGTGAAATAGTAACCAATTCCATGGAATCTGCATTAAACAAAGTACTTATTAGTTTCAATTCTTCTGTATTGTACACAACAAAAAAAGTAAGAAAAATTAATAATCTCAGATGCAACGAAGAAACTTTCTACGGTGGAATAATTCCATTGTTTTACCGTTATACGAAAACGGTTCAATTTACATTTGTCTATTTTATTACCAGCTACTATTGTTCTAGAAATTCAAATGTGGAAACAACCATGCCTCTATAATTTTCTTAAATGGTGCACTAAATGTTCTCAAAGTAAAAAAAAAACTTGGTACCATTAATAATTATATGAATTATACATTTAACGAACTGGTAGGTACCGTAGTGTAGTATTAATACAAATACGTAGGTAATACTTACATACCTTCTAAACGAAGAAGTTTCTTTATCAATGTTCTTTTTATATCATTTAGAGACACGCTAGGTAAGTATGAGAAAATTATTTGTTTCTCTGTAACGCTCACAACTGTCCTGTTAGTCCGGACGATAATTTCTATTCATATTTTATTACGGTGCTCTTAGAAATAGATCTTGTTAAATTCATGAATTGATATTCCGTAATAAATTTTATAGATTCGGTAATATTTTGTATACAATAAATAGTATATCTTTTAGGAATACAATTAAAATCATTTCTTTGTATGCTTTATTTGATTACGCATTAGCTAGAATGGGAACGATTTTGGAATACATTTAATAATTATTTATCCAAATCATTGTTTCCAATTGACGGAGTGTGTATATAATATTAAGTTTGTGTCATAAATTTAAGTTAAGTTGATCCGGGGGAAACTATTTTATGGTTATGGTTTTGTTTCAAGATAGCGAATTTAAAAGATCTAGCACAGCGGTTTTTAACTGTTTTCATTCAATGTAATGTACCCTTTGATATCGAAGTTGAAGCCTCATGTGTTCCTTGCCAATCGATAATGTATTTTTTTGGGAAATTAAATAGTGAAATTTATTTAAATCATAAATAAATTTATTTGAACCTAGTTGGTTTTTACTTTCCATTAATTTATTAATTTTGAACAGTGTTTTTGAAACAGCCATAATCATATACCTACCGTGCTAAATCGGTTTTATTTCCACACTTTAAATAAATATTACAGTTTAATTTATATTAACTTATTAGTTTAAATTGTACGAACATTAAAATATAATAATTTAAGTAGCTTCTGTCGGAGCTTAACTTAATACATCCTCTAGAATTTATAGTCTATATGCTACAGGTACAAACATAGAGCACAGAGACTGATGATCTGAAGAATTTACTATAGGTCGCTCGAAGAATTTGCCCAATCCTTTTTACTTATTATTCTAATATACTTACTTCAAATATTTACCAAATAATATTATGCATTTGTCTTTGGTAATAGAAAAAAGGGGTAATTTGTGGGTTAAAATTACGCTGATTTTAACATATAATTACAAATACGATTACATTCAAGTGATTCAATTTCACAATAAACTTAACAAGTAATCCAAGCAGAAGTGCTCCTTCGGGTGCTTTCCCAAAAATGTGATTGTTTAAAACTCATACAATATTTATAAATTTAATATAATATAGCATAGGTAACTCAAAAAAAAAAAATACAATAATTATAAGAGCAAATAACAATAATTATTTGTTTATGGTTGGTAAATAATTAATAATTATACAATTTATTAACGGTACTAAACAGGGTTGGCAAAAAATATGGCAGTTTATTAAGTGCAACTTGTACCTAATTTATTAACAAAGAGGGTACACAAACAAAGTCAAATAAATATATCAAATTATTTATCCAGTTTTTGTTTGACACTCAACTTTCAGAATTATTTATCGGCTTTTTGACTCGAGTACACGTAGAAACATTTATATTTTTGTATTTGATAATACACTCATCTATATCTATAAAACACGATCATTTCTAATTTAATATTTCATATTACGTTAATTATGTTAAATTTGCAGATATTTAAACAATTTTTGAATATTAATTAAAAAAATGTTTTTAGACAACTATCGTTTATAGAACAGAATGTATTAATATTTTACTTTTTACTACGCTGTTTAGAACTTCTACTTTCTTATACAAAGCACATAAAGTATAAGGAAGTACCTATTGGAATCATGGAAAACAATAGCTGTCGAGATTTTTGCGAAAATATTTATAAGTTCTATGAAAATATAAAGATTGATTTTGAATAAAATTGAAAAATCAGAAGAGGAAGTTTTCTGGACACAAAACAATAAATTTCATTTTTTTAACAGAATCAGCTATGAAAAAAGCTTCAAATAAAAGACAATAGCAAAAATATTTGAAATATAAAATGTTATTGGCCCTTTTCTTTTACATGCTTTTAATTTTGAGAAAAACTAAATTATATATTTAGTAATATATGTATTCAAATAATATTAATTGTAATGGAAACAAAATTAAAACAATTTTAACATCTATGTATAATATCAAATAAATGTAAATTTTCAAAAATTTGTGTCGTTTGAAATTATAAAAGCAATATTTTTATTATTAGTTAAAAAGTTTTAATATTTAGATATTAATTAATACCTATTTTAAAATAAAATTATAGTTACAATGAGAATTGAACTGGCTTAACATCTATCTACAGGTTTAACATCTATATGTCAAATAAATGTTAAATTCAATTCATACGTAAAGAACAAGTTATAAGTGTTCAGTTAGTTTTCCATGAAAAAGAAAGTAGTGTGGTGACCATACCAATTTTGTTTTATTTAAAAGAAATATATTATCATACCATTTACTCTATTTGATTGTGACAGTCTACTTTCACAGATCTCGTGTTTTATTGCGCGTGAATTGCGATTACCAGCCATCGAGTTACGGCTCCAAATATATGATTCAAATTTAAGATCTTTTAATTCATAATGCGATGCGTTACCACAAAGCTATTTAGCACATGAAAATGAAATGATGATTAGTTTAAATATTTTGAAATTAAATCTTCTCCACGGCAGTACTGTAGGGCTCTTGGAGTGAAGGTAGGATTAATTTATGTTGTTCATTGTATTAAAAAATTAATAAAATCGTGTAAAATTATTGTACTCTGAGCTAAAACAAATTAAAATGAGGATATGTTATTAAAGTATGCAATTATAAATATCCTAGTCAAAAATTCGTAATTATTGGCACAAATTTAAAAACGTAATTAATTATCGTTTATAACAAGTTGATCTCCACGCTTGTATCTAATTAGTAGCCGTCATCTATCATATTAATATGAGAACCCGTTTTCCGTTCTCCACACTGGCAGTCATGTGCAATGTAGTATCTAAATGCTCAGATTCCTGACCTCCGCGGTAGCACTATAGTATAGTGTTCACTGGACACTGGACTGACTGCTGGGCTGCTGATGCTGCTGGACTGCTACTCGCTGCTGTTCCACGTTCAACAACGTGCTTCTTTTATAAACGTTAGATATAATAATGCTAACGAGCCACAACCAATCGGTTTCATCAACCGACCAAACATCAAGCGTAAACAGATCCCAAGTGATCGAGATCAGGACGGGAATAGGTTCATTTTAATTATTTTTTTAATATTTCATTATTTGATATTCTATATACTAGAATATAATTTCTAGCTGCAATACTTGTGGACTCAAACCACATAAACGCAGTTCGTTTTGCTTATACATAAGTTGCAATAAGCGAAGTTTGACTTGTAAACCCTTGATTTCACTATTAAATAGTTTTGATTTGGATGAGGAATAAAAGAATGATATGTGTACTCAGTACTGGAAAAATTGTTAATAAGAAAACAATTTTTGTACTCACAACCTTTGAAAAAACATTTAATGCACCCTAGTTACAATTAGAAACTTTCAATTTGCACTCTCGTGCGGTAAAACATACCAAAAACATTAGCTTTCCTCAAGCTTTCTACAGCGCAATCAACTTAAAAGTAACAAAACTTCATAAAATATTACTTACTACACCGATTTTCGTGTATCATTAGCAAAAATTATGGAAAATTAATAATAATCAACAAATTCACATAAATGAAGCCCTCGTTCGCAAGTTCAACCCGTTCTTCAAATAAAGGCTCATACGGAAAGAATGTCTTCCCGTTCTTGGTAGGTACGTAAATACCAATGGAGGGTTATACAGAAGCAAATTTTCGTGCTGCGACCTATTGATGTTTTCATTGAACTACAAAGAAATTCACGTGGGCGAAAAACAAACAAAACGCTTGTCAAAATGACAGTTCTTATAATGATGTTAAAAGTGAAAAATAAAGTGCGTGTTATGGTTTGAGCAATAGTGACTCGCGTTATTACTATAAAGAATATAAGGCCAGTGTTAAATTGATTAAGTTTCCTAAAAAATAAAAACATAACCTTGTTGAAACACCATCTCAAACGTCTTATGAACTTCCATCTCAACTTTTACCTCATCTTTCTCTCTCTTGCCTGTGACGTCAAAATCATACCCTTTCATTACTCATTTTAAATGTGGTACTCTGCTTTCGCATGCTTTACCAGCCATCAAGTTACGGCCTCCGAAGTGGTTAAATGAGAGGGTAATGGCAACTGATATTGAAATATATAACAATATATTCATTTCAGATAGGGTGGAGTCTTTACTAATACTATGAAATTATAAATTTCAAATACATTATCGAGACTAAAGCAGTTGATTGAATAATTTAAATATATTTTAATGTTAACGGATCAACTGATATTCGAAGACTTTGACTCTGAAGATTGTTCTGTGACAGTAATACTTAGCACTAGAAGAACCTTATCCTTACATGGATCTAATTAGTAAAAATAAGAAAAAAAAATTAATACATAAAAACATAATAATGAGAGCAATGAGGTTGGGAGAAATGAATAAAAAAATCATGTAACATTGTGTACTGTAGAACATTTAATGATTTTATGTCAACAATCAAAATATTATTTATTTATTTGATATATAACACGAAGTAATTCACAATTACATTGAAATTCCATATATATGAACATAGCAGAATCTGTAATTATAATCGTATTAAACAAATAACTTATTATGTCGCCTCATAATTATAAAACTAAATATAAGCTTATATCCTATTTTCAATTTAAAATTAAATTTAATGCAAGTCATGCTCTTTACTTGAGGTCACAGTGTACCAACATAAAGGTCCCATTTATAGACAACAGATATTTGGTTGATTAAACATGTGTATTGTCAATTATTAATTGGTGCTTAATACTTTAAAATAATAATTTTATAAATATGTATATACAAGGGATTAGGTACATTGTTAAAATATATTTGTATCATCAAAAAATGTATTAAAGAGAAATACGGGTATTCTATATTTTGTCTAGTATTCTATCTATATTAAAAAACCAAAATTTGGTCACAGACCTTATATTTATGTAATATGACCAAAAACAAGGTATAGTCGACATATTGTTACTGGTAATAATTTTATTATAAAAGTGCTTTGGTAATACGTCTCTGTTAAGTTGAAACATCAACCTAATCCGTTCAGTACTCTTCCATTGATCAGGTCCAACTCAGCTACCGTGTATGAAATCTGTGAAGGCTTTTTCAGAGCGTAAACTTCAACTTGTATCATGGGCTAACATAATATTAAAATTCTACTTTTCACAACGATTACGCACGGCCGGTTGGAGCGATGCATGAACAAAACGGACTTGGGTTTCGGACGCGCGGCGGTGTCTTTGAGATGCGGTCAGCGCCGCCATTGTGATGCTAAGCGGCTGATAACCGCGCGACCCGGTCACTCGAACGACGCGGAGAGAACTCTCACGAGTGCGACTGCTACTGAGAATTCGGATGATTTTACTTCATGGATGAATGATTGACTTCGACGAGGTTTGTGCAATTATTTACTTCGCTGATTTCAACAGATATTTTTAGTTGGCACCTTCGTGATTTGCGACGCATTTTTTGGAATGCTACTACCGTCTTGAAAATCAAGTTGCACTTTAATATACACATAGAATAACCTTAACAAAATGATGTAAGACCTAGTTATTTGAGATCGGGTTTTATTTCATTTAAGTTGCCATTTGCAGCGTATTGAAATATGATGCATTAAACACATCAAATAAAAATATTTAATATTTTTCAAAAACCTATCTTATATCACCAAACGTATATGACAAATTATTTGTGCTTTACAGCAGGTTGTTGGGCGTGAAGCTGGCAGGCACTTTTCAAAGCGCTATAACTTCCGTTTTACGTGGGTTGCTATGATTTTAAAGCTATATATTGAAAGCACTAACGAAGCATAATCGATTGGCATATGATAAATAATTTTAAAATCTCAATAACTTCCGATTAATGGAGGTTGCTATATTTTGATCTTAGGCAAAAATAAGCACTAACGAAGCACTAATGTTTTGTAATGAAATTAAGATTTGTGCTTCATAGTGGCTGCTAACTTCACGCACCTCATTTTGCAGTTACTACGAAAATCTTTTCAATTCTTCTCATTGTCAACAACTTATAATTATGAATTTTAGTTATTCCATTTTTCTCGTTCGTGAGTTGTACAACATGCGGACATACATCTATTCATCCATTTATCCTCACAGAAATAATTAAAAACATGATTAAAACGAAATCAATGGATCTCAAAAATTATATTTACATAAAAATTTCGCTAACAATTTATTTTTTAATCGCTATGTTTCCTTATACTATGTATATGAAAGTATAAAATATTTCTTTTGTACGAAAGAATACACATTCGTCTCTAACATTGTCGTAAATTCTGCAATGAAACAATGCGTGTCTCAGTTAACTTAGTATCTACAATTTTTATGTATTGAATGTATTATTTAATTTTATTTCTTTTGGTTTTTTTTTTTGCAAATGGTTTTAAACCTCTGCGAAGGTCTGAGATTTGTACGATATTATTTTACAGAAATATCGACTAACATATTTCAAATTCAAGCGCCAGAGACGTTTGCTTGTTTTTTTTACTAAACGACACAGTCCTGTTCAGATCACAGTAGTGGAAAATAAAAATTATTCTAAACACGTTTCCGAAACTAAAGGAAAGGTATGAGAGCAATGGTCAAAAACAGAAAGGTAAAATTGAAACGAGGTTAATAAGTTACCAGAATCATTTATGCACATATTTATATGTGCATCTATTTTACTGGAAATTGTGCACCTCTGCGGTTTGGTAACCGCACATCATCATATTTTAAATGGTAATTCGTCAAATTCTACCATTCATACTGCCCAAGGCAGTCAGGAAACATACAACCATGAATCTCATCCACCTGAACATTTTTCACAAACTTTTCATTCAACACAATGATTAATTAACGCTAGAAACTGTAAAAAAACTAAGCATATTCTGTATGCTTAATGGTGTAACAGTGAACAGAAATTTCCTTTATGAATGTTGAAGTAGGTCCGGTGACATGGAAGTGGAACGAGGAAAGCGGAAAGCGAATGAAAAATAACACAAACGTTATGGTAATCTGCGCGGATGCTAATAGATGTGCGTCGAGGGAGTGTTAGTGCAGTTCCCGCTGTGATGAATACGCCAATAATCCAATTTGAAAAACAGAACGCGCAGCAACAGAACCGTATTCAACTAGTTGTGCAGGTTATAAAAATTACTAAATTTATTTACAAATTGAATTAAATTCTATATTTCTAAATTGATTGTTATTTACATATCAAGAGTTGAAAGGCATTCATTCCACATGCTCGCTTATTAACAGCACGAGCGAAGTTTTCATTTGCGCGAATGCGTGGATGACGTCTTCCTGCTAGAGATTTGCACAATGTAGGTAAGTACCTATTTGCTAACGAAAATTTTTTTTTATTTATTTAAGGATTTAAGCGGCCTTAACTGCAGAGGTTATAAGCCGCCTCGGTACCTCGTTTTCGGTGGTGTGTTAAGGGCATGCATGGGTTTTTGCACAGCGGTCAGCCATCTGACTGCTGAACGCGTAGATTAACTTGCGTTATCGAGTGAACCGGCTTCAACGCTACTTGCCATGACCGTTGCCACAAACAAAATAGTTTTTTATGGAATTAAAATTATATCGTAATATATTATAGTTTCTTAGTGGATAACGGTGGGCAACCTTAACTTTCGCACTTTCTTCTGATGAAGATTCTTACGAGTTAGAGTGATATACTCGTATTGAGTTATGCACTAAATTTTGACTTATTCGAAAGTCATAAATTTCGATAATTCAGACTGTGAAAGTCTACGCTATTATCTTACCAGAATAGATATTTATATATTTGCCTATATACTTAAATATAAAATAAAAATAACCTTCTTAGGTATATAGTTTCCTAATACACTATTGTCAGCTTGTATACGCTTTCAAATGGATGGAAACCTATATAACTATATAAACCACTATAAAATGTGAATAGAGCATCGTTATTTGAAACTTGTTATTATCTGGTCATGGGCTACTATGTAATCCAAATCGCTCCAACGAACTTGCTGTTTTAAACCCGTAAACTTTCGAACGGGAGACGAGCATTCTATCCGCAGTACTACAAATAATTCCACATGATCAATGGTTTAATAATTTACCTTTGAACAAATGATTTAGTCTCGAAATAAAATATGTAAGCATCGAATGAAGAGACAGAAAAAGAGGAATAAATTGTCGAAGATCAAATGTGAATTTATTATATACAAAAAGCTCTTTGGTAAAGCATGAAATCTTCAGTTCGAATTCGACAGCCTACAGTTGCTATTTGAACTTTATCTCTATGGGTCCCCCTCAATAACATCTTTGGGGGGAGTGTAAGCACTTACCAAGATTAGTGAAAGCAGAGTGTCGCACCCAAAATGGATGAAAAAAATGAAGATATTTATTTATATTAAAAAAAAAGAATATTTAAGATTTGTGAAATCCTGTCGATAGTCGAATTCGTCCCTGTACGTAATGTGCAATCTCGACATGAAAAGGACACGCGTGGCACATTGACGTTGCTTTATCGCAAAGGTAGCGTGTGCGTGACGGGGACTCCACCATCACCATCAGCCAGCCTAAGTACGTGCAAGTACTAATGCCCTCGGCGGCGCCGCAGTCGCAACACAGGCGGATATTCGCCACCCATGCCTTCGCGCGTCGCGGGCATCGCGGGGGGCCATGATAGATCGGCGGCTCAGTCGGTAAGGATTGGCTCATTACCGGCCGAGACCCTCACCGCCACACTACCGCATATCCGATCATACGTCCGATACTAACATATTTACATATTAATGTCATGTTATGAATAATTATTACAGTTCATAACAGAAAACATCTAAGAATATGTAGTAATTACAGACCACGACAAGAACATACGACGTCTTTAACTTGTGCATATGTCAAAAAATCTAAACAAACACGCATGCGCACACATGTGTAATTTCCTCCTAGAAAACTCTAGTCTAGTGCCTATTGTATGTCGTGTGCTTCCTGGACCTTGTATGTCATTAGTGAAATTACTATGGAGCGCAAGTTTCGGCAGTGGTCCAATGATACCCAGTCTTACTCTGTAATTTATATATTCGATCGTTGACTGTCACACTGGATAGTCCCACTGTCTTGACGTTTCACTTTTGACAATTTCGTAAATGCTCATAAATTATATCCTATAAAATAAGCCTTTTTACTGGCATTAATATGTTTAACGATATGACTGTATTTATTAAAAGCTTTCAGAATTCATCATTTAAATAAACAATATTTGGACAAAGTACTGTATTTTTGTATAATAAAACAGTAATTCAACAGCAAAATGCTGCTTTCAGTACAAACACAAATATTGTTTTATTTAGGTTTTATCGTCTTAGCAGTAAAATGAATTTTTAGAATCTAAGGCTTGAACTAATTAAATAAAATAGTCAACCCCAAGGCGTTATTTAAACCACAGAAAGAAAACATAAACTTTTATATATTTCAAAAACTAAGTTGTCATCTTTAGTAGAGCTAAGAGAAATTGTTTAACATTTTTTGTAATCTTAATCATAATCTTAAGCAAATGTTCAAAAGTTATAAAATCACGTCCCATAAAATCATTGCCAACAATGGTAATACGTATTAGTGTTTCTTCATATCTAACTAGAGCAGGGTTTTAAGGCTAAAATAATTGCTGTATGGCTAAAATATATTATGAATGATAGTTCTCTTGATTATTTATATGTTCGTCTTCATCATGTGAAATGTTTAATTCACATTTTTCATTTTTACGGCATACTTGGAAATATAATTTCATAAATTTTTACTTATATAAATAACATAAAATTAGTAACCTTTGTTTATTTCGTATTTTCTCTAAAAAATAAGTAAGAATGAAATAATAAAAGAGAAAAAATAAATATACATAATATATTACAATCTTTATAAAATACACATTAATATTTATGTATTAGAGTTAAAATCGATTGACAAATATTTCATAAATAATTGAAATATTTGAGAAACATATTAGAAAATAAGTATAAATAACACATAATAGCCTAAAATCCTTATAAAATACATTTTAAAATAATATTTAGATATTATAATTAAAATCGATTGACATAAAGTCGTCCACAGAATACAAACTATTTCTTACAAGATGATTCTTAATTGCATACCTAATATTATTTAAAGGTAGACAGCGGATTGTATTGGGTACATGATTAAAAAGTTTAATACAATTATAAATAGTGTCAGTTTTGATTTCTCTAATCGATGTTTAGGTGTTCATAGATTTTTATTATTTCTTGTATTGTATAAATGCGAACCTTGGTACACTTCACATATTGAAAAATTAGTTTTTATAAATAGAAGGCATTGAAGAATATACGAGTGCAAGGTAATAATGTTTAACTGTTTAAAAAATTCTTTACAGTGATCTCTGGGATGTTTATTGCAAATAATTCTTATAACTTTTTTTGTAATATAAATATTTTACTTTGTGACGAGCTCCAGTACCATAAGATTAGACCATATGACAATATTGACTAAAAAGGAACGAAGTAGGTAAGCAGTTTTTGATGTATCGATGTTGGTTCTGCAACGTAATTGTTTAAACAGGAACAATAATTTGGATAGTTTACCTTCCATATTCTGTGTATATGGAATCCAGTTTAAAGCTGGATCGACTAAAAGTCCATGTAAAGTGGCATATTCACAGTTGCAGTGTTCTGATTGGGAGTTGTAATATTAAAAAGAATTGTTATTTCCACTTATTTATTTAACCCTCATAACTACATTTGTAACTGTGTATTCACATGTCCAATCTTTATATAAACATACGCTGACGGTTTATGACAGACTCACGGTTTATCACAGACTCATGGTTTATCACTAGTGTTTCACAAGACTCTTGATTTTGTCTTGAAATCAAGACAAGATCAAGACAAGATCAAGACAAGATCAAGACAAGACCAAGACAAGAAGTATTCTATATTTCCCAAGACAAGACAAGAAAGTATCATCAAGAATCAAGAAATCTTGATATCTTGACAAGAAATTTTTCAGTTGCGCATTTATGATTAAAATATAAAAATTTGATATACATTTGTCAATAAAGTGACTTTTCGATTTACATTTGTACACAGGTTTTAACACCATCTGGCGGACTTAATGTGAACCTCAAAATTTTGTAAATATGCAACACAAGATTTTACCAACAGTTACCAATTTAAATTTACCCCTGTGATTCCCCCTCCACTAACATCTTTGAGGGATATGATATGACGGCTGATAACCTCACTTCATACGAAAAAGTATATCACTTATCGAGATCTGCGTAAATGTGTAATTTATTATGTATAAATTGAAACTATTTATATGTAATTTTCCTTTTTCTCTCAATATATATATATATATATATATATATATATATATATATATATATATATATATATTTCAAAATTTAATTTATGCCGAAAGATCTAACTATAACTAAAAGGGAGGGGAAAGGGCAGACGCCAACGATACACTCTTGAGCGTTCGGATTGGACAAAACGATATAGAAAGGGAATTCCCCAAAAATGTCAAGAATCAAGAAATATCAAGAATTCTTGAATCAAGACAAGAAATAAATTGTCAAGAAATGAGCAAGGCAAGAAATGTTTCATGTCTTGTCTTTAAAATCAAGACCAAGACAAGAAGTGATCATCAAGACAAGATTTCTTGTCTTGATGAAACACTTTTTATCACATTTTCACGGTTCATGACATACTCACGATTTATCACAGACTCACGATTTATCACGGACTCATTATTTATCATGGACTCACTGTTAATCTTTAATATTTAAATTATCTATCAATAAGTCTTCTGATCAAAAAATCGATGTATTGAGGTGAAGGACAACAAAAGTCAATCAGAAAGTTCATTGGTTCATTTTTTTTTTTTTTTTGGAAAGACATTTAAATGCAGTGTTTGCTAGCAAAAAAGTTGAATGAAAAATATTGTTATTAAAGTATATTAAAACGAGTCGAAATTGGTTGCTATTATTGTAATGGTTGCTGTTGCTTTTTGCTATTTTTTTATCAAATGATTTTTAATGTAGCAATACACTATACAATCACTTACTTTACAAAATACGAAAATCCTATTTTTATTAATATTACTTTATACACAAGAAGTCAGTATAAAAAATTAAAATTTAATAATAATTTTTACTGTCTCCTATTGGGATCTGACATGGGGGCGTGGCCTAGCCAATATGGCGTCAATTAGGGTGAAGATTCGAATATGACATTAGCACTGTTCGCGTATAAAATATAAAAAATGAGTCTCACGATTAATAATATTTGCGAATGCGCTACAACAGATCCTGCAACCTAAATTTTAAAGAAGCTGAACGCATTTTATATACTTGACAATTGATTAAATGCGGGAAAAAATTAAATGAAAGTGACAGTGGCTGTGGCTATAGTGGCTTTCTGTATGTCAACGTCGAATTTACGAGGTGATCCCTATCAAATTAATAGGAAAATTGCTGGAGATGAACAAGTGATGAGTGTTGCTGGTTCCTGTATGGCTGGTTTTGGGTGAAAATGCAAAAACAGCATTGCTACGTTGTTGTACTGTTATAGGTTAGTTGTGCGTTTTTTTTATCTAAATCAACTAATAAACAAATATAAGGATAATTAGCTTTGAATACAGATTTAATTTAATTTATGAAAGTTAAATACAAAGTGAAAAGATTTCGGAGCAAATCCGTTTTATAAGCTACAATTTAACTTACTAGATATACATAACCGTTTGATATAATATATACAGAGTATATTATTTATTGTAAACGCATTCATGTTGTTTACTTTTGTTAGTTTTTCCAAGGTTTTTCGCACTCCAAATTGGTTTACTTTATAAATAAAACGTTTGCCCAGCTTCGGAAAATAATGGAATATAACGTCCAGATTTTTACGGGACTTATTATTACACCCTTTTACTGCACAATACACTGTACTTTTCGATTTTTCGTGGTGTTTAACTACAATTTCAGTAATTTTTTATTTCAAAAATCGTTATTCCCATTTAACGTAATGTATTCAGATCCCAATACCGTAATTCGGAATTAATTTTTGAACTTCACAATACGAAACAAGTTACAACAAATAGAGGAAATGTAAGAAAATCATTATTAGAATGTTGTCTCATATTACAAATTAAGGAAGTAAAAAATAATACCACAATTTAAACGCATGTGACCAAATATAAATATTCATCATTCTCTAACCTAAGTCATCATTTATTTTCATGAGGTGCGTTGACTGTGGCGCTTGTAACCACATCCTACACATCGCAGGTGCCATGACGTCCACTCTACGACCAGGTGGAATCATAACCACAGCCAACTAATTTGTGAGGAGGTGAAAATAACAGAGCGATTATCATATCGGTGGACGATCGCCGAACTGCCAAACCCGAACAGATTATAGGGAACCCTGGTACTGGTAGTGGTGATCAGAGAGTTAACTTGTATATGTACATTGGAGCAGTCTCTCCGGTTAAGTTATTTACGAGCGCTGGTGTCGATTTGGTGAACAGTTTCACGCCTTGCTTGTGTGTATTAACCCCCGGTGATTAACGGATAAAGAGTGCTTACATGGAGGCAGAAATACTGAGGAAATTTGATACTTGGGAGGTGACTCTCAAACTGTTTTGATTTCAATTGCCAATGGAGCAACAAGCATTCTAATTTTTATATTTCCTATTTTATAAATTGACAAAGCGGGCATTTAGCTATATGACCTTTAAAAATTTGGCGGCTGCTTGTACATTCTGGACTCAAAATATTTTTCTTTAAATCAAAAATAATTAATAATATATTTGAGTATTATTGTTATGGAGTAAATAACTCCGTGGTAACGCATTGGACTGTGGGTCATAAGATCCTCGATTCAAGACCTCACAGTCGATAAAATTTGGATGACATGATTTGACGCCAGCTAACAGCACTTTACTTGCAAAAATATATCATAATACAGAGATCTGCTTCGAGCAGAGTGCAACATCTAGAAATGGGTAAATGGCATTATGATATATTTATTTATTTATTTCTTTTGTGACAATAATAAACTTTTGATTAGGAATGTAGAATTTAAAGTTGTAAAATTAACGTTAACACTATTCGTTATGCACTTAGATGGGCATATTCTTAAAGGGGATGAATTTAGGTCTGTCACCAAATATATTATTAGAGTTATTATTTTAAGCATATAAAATTCTAGGCAGTTACAATTATACAATCTTGCTATAGATAAAATAAATGGAAATGTTTCATTTAACATTTTTCAGACAATAAATCAGTTTATTTATATCAAGTATTAATGTACTTTTTAATATCTTTCTTCATTTTACATAGCAACAATTGTTTCATTTGTTTCATACTAAGAACGTATAGATTTTATATAATATAATATTTTTCTACATTTTGACATAATTTTTTGTTGTCCATATTTCATATCGAATCACTCTGATGTATTTTTTAATGTAAGCCGAAATCAGCCAATAGATAAATTTTCTATTTTAAAGCAAGTTCGAAACCAAAATGTTACAATTGTCCGTAATCTTATTCAAAATTGTTTGTTGTCTTAGAAATATTTAAATAAAACAAAAATTACCCATGTGGTACATAATTTGTGGACTATATTTCACGCACAAAAAATTATAATTAAATACCAATTGGGAAATATGATGAAATACATATAACCCATAATAATCAATTTTATTAACACAAAGCAAATATTGAGGTTCAGCTTAAAGTGATCTTCTACTAAACTGTTCAATTATATACATAACAATACGCAATAATTATAAACCAACAAGCATAATAGTATATTACGTACCGTGAAGTGAAGTGAAGAAGTGATAGTTTTTAGGTCGAGAATGTAGTTTGGGATGTCGAGACCCGTAGGGTCGAGATTTCCTAAACATTCGAGACCTAAAAAATCACTTATAGTTCAAGGTTAGGAAGATATTTTTTGCAATACCTGCGTAAATATAAGAAAAGGAAAAATAGGTATCTAAATTAACAGCTTTCAGATTGACGTTAAAAATAAAATTTGAATGATATATATTTACTTACCGTCCACCATGAACGGTAAGTTTCACTTACCATCCACCGTGGACGGTAAGTAAATGATGTAACCATGGAAACCAATTGTGCAATAAAAGTTCCACTTACTGTGTTTAAATTTTGTTATTAATGGGTAACTTACAGTACAGGTATTGCATAAAAGTACTTTAACATCAACACATTTCAAACTGAAAATGGTGAAAGCACAGCAAAATAACGAGCTTAAATATTAGAGGTAATATGGAAATAAAATATTATTGAGTAAACAAATCTTTGATATATTTTTAAAATTAATACAATGTTATAAAATTATATAACGAACGTTTAAATTTGGCTTTGCGGAACAAAGAGACAATATATACATTTTTAATGCGAAAAGGGAAAACTATAAATGTAGATAATATTTTTACACTATTTTTTTCATAAGATAATATGGAGTATGTGCAATTTTTGCACTAAACATATTGTTTCTTATAATAAAATCCAAACCATGTGGATGCAATTGTACTTTGGTTATAAGCTGAAGTACGTATAACCATGATTTGAACCCAGTAACCCTGACTTATAAGGCAAGCTATTTGTCTGCAGTTCCACAGCTACTCGAAATTAAAAAGTTTGGTAAGCGCTGTGCTAAGCACTGAGCAGTACCACGGGTGTTGATAATATAATTACATCAGTTGACTTTGAAGATATATAACGCAGGTAATTGAAGGGGGAGAATACCTACACACTAGTACGTTGTATGTAAGCCGTATCGTCGTATCGATATCCATTAATATACACACGCAGTGTGATAACTTCATAATTAGTTACTACTAGATGTGTAATTTAAGATGTTCTTGCGAAGTGCGTAACAAGCGCAATAATTTATGCAACGCTGCCTTCAACGTTTACTCCTTCACTAACGCACTAAGCGAGGACTTATTCGTACCAGTCTGTTTTAACACTACTACAATCTACATAGCAATAGAAGAACTCCTATTTTGTAACTTGAGTTTGATGACGAATATAATTCTAAATAAAGGCAACTTCATGTTATTGAGTGTTTGGCTTATTTCAACTCTTCAGTAAGTCAAGATTATATTCGTATAAGATTTACTTTTTTAAGAAACAGCGGGATAGCATAGTTGTAGGAGTACTTGCCTTTGAATACAGAGGTTGTGGATTCGACTCCCGGCCAGGTCAGAAAAATTTTCACGGTTTGATTTATATCGGTACTCACTTTTGTCACTATTTCAAGTTGGGTTACAATTAATTTGGCAACCACAAAGCTATCGGGCACAGGCTACTGGTTGTAACAAGGGCTTGCACTGGATGTGTAACACAAATGGCATCTACGTAACAAAAGACGTGGCAATACAAGGACATTTAAAAGTAAAAAACCAATAAAAATAGAAAATATTAATAATTTATAAATAAATTTTGCAATGCTTATTTACATTAAAAAATTAAATAAAAGTATGAAACGGATAAAAATATTACCCTAAACCATAATTTATACAATTTAAATCTAAACAATATTATAATTATTCTAATAATATTTAACTCAAGATATCTCGTGTAAGTATAAAAGTGAACATATGTATCTATATTTTGTATTTTATACAAATCTATACCATTTGTCATAGTCTCATGAAGTTTTGCAGAACAAATCTACGAAACAATAAGAAAATTACTACCCCTTACTAAAGCCAATTTAATAAAAAAAATGTCTTGAAATAAAAAATCTGAAAAAAGATTTAGAATGTAAAGGGAATAGGAGTAATAGGAAATTTTATCGGATCAAACGCACTAGAAATTTTTTTTTTATAATCCAAAATCGTGTATAAAAAAGAAATCTAGAACACATATTAAAAATTTTGAAGCGTTTTTGGCTAAATTTTATATTTAGAAAATTAGACTTTTTAATTTTTGTACCTAATGTAAATTACTAATATACAAAATATATTTTATTTTGTGGATTTCATTATATGTAGAGTTATCTCACAACTGTTGCAATGGGAAACGTTGAGTAAATCAACTAGTAATCAATAAATATATGATAGGTATATATAACACAGTGCAACAAATTGTGGTTACTGTCTGCAAGAGAATATGTTTTAACGACTAGCAGTTGTATTTGCGTAAAGTAAACATAATATTCAACAGTACACTAACAAGTACTGCAACATTTAGAGAAAGGTGAAATGATGTGACGAAATGGTATTTCTGAAGCAAAATTGCCGAAGTACAAATCAGAACGTTACCACATAGTGTACAGCGGAGTCCATTCGAGACCTGCCTCTTTCTCATAGCTGTCGGCAAAGTGTGAAATATCACTGGGATAAAATTTTAACGATTCGTCGATTCGTGAAACCGGTGATGTGTTAGTTGAGTAGATGATAAGGTGTGAGGATAATTAAATGTTTAACTCCTGTGGGAAGGACTGCTCGACTGCTGCTTCTGCAGATTCGAAGATTGCAAGGTTTTTATGTGCTCCGGTGTTGTATGCTTGTTATTGTTTACAGGGTAGATTCATGGAACAATTAGGACCGTGTTCGAGATAGCTGTTCTTTGTTCAAGAAGTTTGTTCAGTAATGATACCATTTGTTTTTTCAGAATTTTGTTTCATTCACATTATTTTACGACGCGACGTGTACAAACATTACACAGTATTTATTTTAAATAAAATGATCTAAAAATAGGTAACAATTAATTAGTAGTCTCAAAAATATTTTATAATAGGTATAAAGAACCGGTTAAGAGTGATTAAAAATTTGTTCTAATTTTCGTACTCTCAATAATGTACATTATTTTAGTGAAAAAATAATTTAATAAAACGATGCGGAGAATTATATTTTCTTTTATATTTGACTGGTCTACGGTAGTTACTCTCCTTTAATCGGTTGTTTATACCAATGAATATTAATTTTTTGTAAATACGGGTACTATACCAGTATAGTATAAATAAATACCTGCCTAATGCGAATACTACCCAGAAATTATCTCAAACTAAGAGTTGTAAAAATGAAGAGCCAGTAGAAATTACCTTAAAAAGAAGGGTGGAACTAGATAAGACGCATGCTCAGGAATGAAAACAATGACATTATATAAAAAAAAATCTGATGTGGCAGCACATAACCTCCCGCCCAATACTACTCTTAAACGCTACAAAATAGTATTTGATGATAGGAACATACCTTCTTATTTGTATATTTTCTAATTATATTTGAGAATTTTAATTTTCTTTCGTATATTTATTTAATTTTCTGACATATTTCATTAAGAAAATAGCTTCACAATCACAATGACATGTGTCACATTTCATAAAAAATTGAAAAATTTTAAATGTTTCCATGGTGTACTAGGAATGCAAGATTTGTGAAATCTAATTTCTTTATATTTTATTATCTCTAAATCTAATGAAAATTTATAAAATTAGTGTAATTAAAACACATGTAAAATTAAATATTCTTCAACTTTCAAAATAACATTATTGGTTAAAAAAGGAAATTTAACCGTGTTTTTCACGAAAAACTGTTAAGGGCTTCAAGTAAACTGCTACTTCCGGTTGACCAATTTTATCCAAAATCTAATCAGCTCTTCATTTAAATATAAGAAGCAAAAATTCACAAAATTGTATTTTTTGGTATTATAGTATTTGAGTTATGCGAGACGAAAAAATTGCCACAGACTACACACACACACACACACATACATACATACATACATACATACATACAGACATCATCGCGAAAATAGTAAAATCGTATTGTAGGGACCCTAAAACGTGCTTATTCATTGAAACCTCACTACCCAATTTTTTGACCAAAAACAATACCTCCCTTACCTAGAGGTAGGCGGGAGGTAAAAAAACGCTGGAATAAAAAGGGAAAAGAAAAAGGGGAAGCCATAAGTAACATGGAAACATAAACAAAACATGGCATGACGTAAAACAGAGGCAAAAGAGAAATATAAATAATAATAAAAAAAAAACAAGTAGAAGATAAATATTAGTACATTACATAAATAAAACTGGCAACCTTAGAAAAATAAATGTCTTAAAACACCTTATTTAAGGTTCCTTACGCTCCAAGAGATCGGAAGTAATAATAATTATATAATATAATATAGTATTAAACAACAAAAATCAATTTAGAGATGTAATTTTGTATCAAAATAGTAAATTTCTTTATTTTATTATATTATGATTAATAAAGTGAAGGCAACGGCCATGTCAGGTAGTGTTGAAGCCGATTCACTCGATAACGTAAGTTAAACACCACTGCCCGCGGTCAGTAGTTGAATGTGTAACCGCTTTGCGAAAGCCCATACCAGCGAACACTAAAAACGAGGAACCGAGGCGGCATATAACTTCAGCAGTTGAGAAATTTAAATAAAAGTGAAGGAAAAGGTGAATATTTGGTGTTCTATTTTAATTTACCTCCTGTAATATCTCGAGAAATAGGAATTCACTGAATTCAGTGAATTAATAGTGAAGGTCCCAGTTCAATAATTTGGATCCTTTAAAAAAAATTCAACCTATCACCCCCAGGGGTTGCAGATTCGGATAGAGAGTCAAATATCTAGTAAATTTTATATAAAGGTCTTTTTGAATTTCTGATGGATGGCACTACACTACAAGTATAAAGTTACACACCAACAGTGTTTATTTCGAAGTAGATTGAGACAATTTTTTGTTATTAGGATAAAATACTTAACACAATCAAAATTTCACTCTTCTACTCTCTCCCTCTCTAATAGGTGAAAGCGGGAGGCAAAAAATACAAGTGTGACTTTTAATAATTATGAATCACGATAAATTAATTGAAAAAAACTCACCAAGAATTAGGATTATTATATAAAATTTACTTGGTTTTTGACGGTCTATATAGGAAACTGCAATATAAAATAGGGGTTCCCATTTAAGATTTTAAAGTGACCCCACTTCACCGCCGCCACCGAGGTGATCGGTTGATTTTTTTTTTACAGCCAAATGTCGCCCTCCCAATCATTAAACTTTTATATCAGATATTTTTTCACTCAATGCTTATTTGTCAAGATATTCCAGGAGGTGGTAAATTAAAATGGGATTCAAAGCTAAAAGTTGTGACTTTAGAAGTGATTTTGTTTCAATTTAGTCTAATCAGCTCTATACATTATCATGAAACTTATAATTATTTTTTCTACTTGAATTTCTATTTATTGTATTATCACAAAAAGGATAAATATCGATCCGTACGGATACATATATTTTCTTGAAACTTACGTCATATTTATCTGATTTCTATACTCCTTTTAACTTTAAATAAGAATAATCATGTAAGTTTCAGTGCAAATCTAAATAACAAAGTATAAGAAAATAATCCCAAAGATGTTCGTAGAGAAAGAACAATAGAAGTAAAGTTAGCAAAGTCAACTACGGAGCTATTTACTCCATAACAAAATAAAATCTTGTAATAAGTAACAACTTGTTTCTTGCATTAAGTGGTATTAAAGCATATTACATCGACTTCAAGAAATAACTAGCTGGTACTGATAGCTTTAGTTTTTGGTACACTTAACCATTATATAATCTTATAATAATAGTGAAAACTACATTATATCTTATAGTTTTTTTGTGTGTTTTTTTTTTTTTAATGTTAAATGCCAAATAACCTACACAGTACAAGTACGTCGGAAAGTGACTTTTGTATCTACATCTCTTCCTGTCCAGTATGTCTATCTCTTTCACCAAAACTACGTCATCGGATCTTCTCATAATTTTTATCAAATGATTTCCAGTAAACTCTAACTAATTTACCGATTTAAATAAATATGAGTGTTTTATTTTCTTGTTTCGTAACATTTACAAAAAATATTTAAACATTGATCTCAAACTCAATCGTTATAGCTTTGTTAAAATTAAATGTATTATATCAGTTAAGAACGTTTGAGTTAAAAGTATCAAATAATATACATATTACTGTGCATGTTTTATTTGAAGCATTTTTCATACATAGTCTATTATGTGCTAGTTTGATTTCCGGAAATTTAACGCCTCGAGTATTGAGTTTGATTGCTACTAAAATGACCACGATTCGAAGACGAGTAAATAATAAAAATGAAAAATTCCGGAAGGTAAATTTCCATAGTAAAATCAAATCTTACACAAATTAAATACAGCTAGAAAATCGTATTTTATGTTTTAACTGACAGAACTATTCTTAAAAATCAAATTCATTGTTGAAACTAAAGCAAATTTGCAAGGGTTGTAAATTTAAAACGAAATGTCAACAAATAATATTAACTTTCGTTTTTCTGCAAAGTCCATTTAAGAAATCGACCGAGCACTTGAAGGTACTACTCCCCAAAATACTCGAAAGCGTACGTGTGGAAACAATTTCGTGAATTTCAGGTTGGAATTATATAACCATCTGTTATATGTATCAAATATTAGCAGAGCTGTGATCTGGTGACGAAGAGATCAGAATTATGTATTTAATTCTTATTCCAATAATAATTAAATTTCTGGACATTATTCTTACCCATTACCTACATCTAGTGATTTCCAAAAATTATTCAAGTTGTATTTGAACCAGTCAGAAGTAAATCTTTTGACGTATCTACCAATCAAATTTTGATTATACTGGAAATTATGCACCGTGCATGAACAATCAAATTTCAATTATACTGGAAATTTGATTGGTAGATACGTCAAAAATTCTTACATCTGGTTGGTTCAAAAATGTAAAATACGATTTTCTATAAAATTTTATTAAAACTATAGCTTGACGTGAAAAAAATACCTTAATATGTCCAAAAATAATTCACAAGCATTCACTCATAAGGCGGTATGTGAACTAAATATATAGTCCGCTTTCCATTTTCGTAAAAAAAAAAAAAACTAATATCAGTGCTCCCAGTATCATCATTATTTTAATTATTCCCTAATGAAACTTATACGAAAGTACGAAAGTAATTACTTTATTTTGTCTAATATATAATTTTTATTTTCTGGGGTTAATTAATTATTTAATTTGAAATACACAGAACAATAATGCTAATGATACTTTGACCAACTATGAAGTTTAAAATTAAGAGGAACATTAAAACTAGTAATGTCCGTAGTGAGTCATGAATCGCCTTGTCTATTATCAATTAGTTTCGAATAAAAAATGTATTTCTCGATATCCAAATTTGTAGTTCATATTATAAAATTCCTTTATTCGAATAACCTTTTAATCATACGTAATTCACCATAAATTAACCAACATGAGCCTTCTTTCTTACTGATCAATAATTACAATCATCCATCCATTATTCCAGAAATAATTATAGCTTTCCTCACAATCCTGCTGTGATTCTCAAGAGCCTTTAAATAATTAAACATTATACTTAAATGGCATTTCTGTACACACCATTCAACCTACTGAATAGAAAGAAAGAATGCTGATATGTAACTACGTTATAGACAAAATGATTATAGTATTCACGAATACGACATATGTCACAATGAAGAGTTAAATAACAGATAAATTTGGGAAGAGAAAGTGTCGATTTCAAAACAACTGACAAAAGCTGTCAATAATTGTACACAACACACAAGCAAGAGGCATTGACGTTGATGTTGATGTTGTGAGTCAGTGTGGATTACTTTGGTTCTTCGTATAGTGTTGCGGTTTGAAAGATGCACAGGCTGCGCTAGTAGCTACCTCTTGTCTTGACTACCTACCGTGAGAAGATTTCAGAAATCGAAGAGAGCTTGCTCGCAATATCGCGTGTAACAAAGTTACATTTTTCTCTTCATCTCTACGCTGTTAAAGAAAACGACAACCATTTGATATTGAAATACATAGGCTAGGCAGTTGTAGTACTGCGCATAGAAGTTTTGCCAAACAGATCGTAGGTTCAAACCCCGTACACTGCAGCTATATACATTAAAACGTTCAAAAATGGCCTTAGGCGTTTAACGTGAGAAATCAGTTGTTTTCTTGTGCAAAAATGGCAAGTTAATTTTAGGTGAAATGCTTCAAATAATTTCGTTCTGCATCTAAGTTAGTAATCACATTTCATTTGGCTCGTTTTATAACCGAGATAATAAATAAAGGTATGGCGATTTAACTGTTAAAAAGTTTAGTTTATTATGACTTTATGATTGGCTTAAATCACAATGAAAGATTAATTATTGAAAATGGATAACTATTCTCATGAAAAAAATGTTACAAATAATTAAATGGAATTTTATTTTATAATCTTTTATTATTTATTTATAATAATGGAACTCTCACTCAAATGATTATTATATTTAATTATCTTCTTCATGTAAGTAGTGGATAATGTACGATTTTTGCAAACTGACATTTACGAACTACCAGTCTGTAAAATGTTTTTACCGGTTTCAGTATATTAAACTTATGTTTATATGCACGAAAGGAGGCTGTTAAGTATGTAATAACTCTATTATTACCATACTGACCTGTCAAAAAGTCAAGAAAATGCAAATAAAACACAATGATAATATAACGCCATTTATTAATGTAGATGAAATTAAGCTGTTCAGAGCTTCATCTGTTGCGTTCCAAATATTTTCAGGCAATAGGCTCTTCAACCAATTTTTTTTTATTTTATTGTTCGAAAAGAGACGTTAGTATATGAATATTTTTCGTATTTTCATCAATATTGTAATATAATTAAGCCAGTAATTAATTACTAAAGATTCTATATTGAACCGTGTGACGACATAGTGACGAATAACAGAACAGCGCCACCCGCGCCTCCCGTGTAGAATTGCAGAACTATTCAATGTAACTTTTGAAGAAGTTGATACATGACAGCTGTACGTTGTGAATTGTTTGGAATATGATTAATAATTTTGAATCCTTGTTGCTGTTGTTTTCACAACTTGGCACAAAGCAATAGTTTATAACCATAATTTAAAGATTTCAACAGATAACCTCAGTAACACAACTGACAGCTGACTGACAGATCACAACACTCAACGCCAAGATTATGCGCGCGCAATCTCTATCTGTCATTCGTCGTTAAGACGTCACATTTGAATTTGACGGACTTTTAATAATTGATTACAGGCGTAATATTTATTTTTAAAATAAATTGTTATATTTTTTGACATTGTTTTCAAGCGTATTATTGAAAATTTGTTCCCAATATGCTAAATTTGAATGTGGTTGAAGAGCCTATTCAGCATCGCCAAAATCCATTTTTTATCTAACACGTTTAATGTTTAAGTAAAAACAACTGTAACCATGGTGTTAAATAAAACCAAACAGATTTACTTGATCACCCTCTAAAATTATGACAGACGGTATTCCCTAATGAATTTCAAAAAATAATATTTATTAATGACGTTAACGTCTGCATATTCTGAAACCGGTAAACTATTGAATAAACCACGGATGTTATGAGTCATAACAGGCATTAGATGTCTTAAAATCCTCGGATTTCAAACTGACATCTGCGGCTGTTATGATACCCATAACATCGATAGGTATGTTAGTAGCTATTACTGCCTAATATTGCCATATAAACAACAAATTTGACATTTCTTTCAAATATACACGTGTATCATGTATCTCAATTCATTTAATAAAATTCATAAAGTAACAGAACAAAACTATGTGAAATTACAAATAACAAACTTATCTTTACAAAACAAATGCTCAACAAACGCATACCAACCGTTAAAATAATCTTTATATTAATATTAATTTCAAATCGGCAAAAATAATGTATTCAACAGATTTCCAGCTTCCGCAGTATTCATTTTCTCGGTTTCCCCTTGTCAATAAAACAGCTTCTGCTTTCAATATTTTGGTGCCTAGTTAAACAAATAGAAATAACTCTTTATTGTCACTTAAATTAATAACTAATTCAAAATAAACTAAACTTTTTGTCACTTAACACGTTATATATTTGTTTTTCCACTATTATTTAATTTTTATATTTGCTAACTGGAAAAATGATTAACGAATTGCAACATACTAAAGCAACTAGGTGTGAAATAAATGTGTAAGCAAACAAGCATACCTATCACAACAAATATATCTCAAGTGAATTTTGGTACACTTAATAACTGTAAGTGTAATTTGTATCCACCCAAATAAAACTGTGAACGTAGAGCAATAAATTTGAAATAAATATTGTGTTTGATAATGTTTTGTATTTTGATTGTGGAAAAATCTGACTTCACACTCGCCTAAGGCTCGGGCGACCATCTTCTGGACTCGTGATTAAATGCACTATTTTGCTCGCTAGTATCAAAAATAACTAATTTTGTTTAGTTTCTACAATTTCAAATTCGATTATTTGAGTAACGAAACATGTAAAATGCAGAATTCAAAATTTTATAACAATAAGTTATCTAAAATTATTATTCGAGTTTTTACAGTGTACCTGTCTAGTGCTACAATGTTATAGATAATTATATTTAAAAGTAATGGTAAATGATTTTGACTGAAAATTGAATTTGTAATGGTTAAAATTAAATTCAACCTTAAAACTGACTAAGCAGAAATAATAACAATAATTGCATAGGTACGACCAAAAAGCATTATTATCTTAAAATTAACAATCTGAAAAATATATTAGAAATGAAAATTAGATTTAAACACTAAAAATAATTCTTTTGAAGCTCTGAAAGAAAAAGGAAAGAAATGATTATTTGCATAAAATTTGTAGCGTTTTAATTTGTGTATAATCATTACACTTAAAATTCGCTTTCAAGTAATTTGATATGACGTGAAACACCCAAGATGAAATCTTAATTAACTCCCTAAAATTCCTCAAGACCACCTTTGTGAAGTCTAATATAAATGTAAAACTGCAGAAACCGAACTTCCAACAATTCATTGTTGTACCTTGGAACAAATGTTCTGTTGTCATTCATCTTGTTCGGTTTATCATTATCAGCAATATATTAATTCAAACAAAGAACAACAATCCAATTAAGTATAATGTAAGTGATCCGATTCACATCAAGACACATTAGCAGACGTACGAAATGTAAAACGACGCTTTTAGCAATGCAAATGGCCAACAAGAGCTACTGATGCGGCAAGCTGCGGTAGGTCGTAAATTACTTCATAACAATATGTTAGTTTAATTAAATACCGACACGTTGTGGATTCTTCCTCAAACAATTGGTCGTTGAACCAAAAACCGGGCAGCGCGCATCAATCTTGCCCAGTGTCGTAAAGATCCAGGCGTTGGATGGATACACCTGCTTCTGATATCACTCATACGGTGTGTGTATATTTCGTCTGTTCTTCTACTTCTTCATCGGTTTCCATGCTTGATGTCCGGCTGCTGTTGCTTTGTTTCGACTGTTTGAAGTATTGTCTAGTTAAGTAATTACAATATACGGTTGTTTGTACCATCATTAATATAAAATACGTGTAATTATTTTTTGGCGGTATAATTTCTTTTGGTATTAATTTGAGGATAATTGAAATAAAAAAATATGAATGATTCATTTTACATGTCTTATCGTAACATCTTAAATATGTCTTGTGTTATGAACCCCAGGAATATTTGTTTTAGTAACTCATTTTATTGTACATATTAATCATTTTTTATTTTATTATACTGATGTATATGATAATATGATTATAAGGCAGTATAAGAATCATGAAAAAATTGATAACAATTATTTCGCGGAAATAAATCAATGAAATCTATATATGGATGGATAGATGAATGTATATTAGTATGTGCAATAATCACCACCAAGAAAGTATAGAGTAACAAAACTTCAAAATATTAATTTGTTTTTGATTTTGTTCTAATGGGTGCATAAACTATAAACGAAATATGACAAATTTATATCAAAATCGTCTAGCACATATAAAATTATTAGTAGTAAAGTATTTTTTTTTTTTGTTCTAAATATTCTGGAGTAGAGCGATATAACAAATTGAACATATTTTGACGTCACGGGTCCTCGCATTGATGCTATTGGTCAGAAATATGAAATGTGCAAATCGCGCGTCTGCCGTGGCGCTCAACGCCTATTGTGGGCTAAAATAGAACTACGAAATGTCATTTCATTTATTTTGTTTGTTGGTATTTAAGATTATATTTGTTGGGCTTCTATTAATAATGTTTTTTCCTTAAAAACTTAATAAACTTTTGACGAAACTCATTAATCAAATAGTTACAGCAAATTAAAGTTTACTTTCAAATTAACACCCATATATTGAATACCTATTTTTTAAAACAATTGAGAGGAATTATTACTGAATAAGAATTTATACAGTAGCGACACTTGAAATATTTCATGATCCCAATATTTCAGTAACCGAGAAGAGGGCCGTCTAGTGTCAGGGATAGACAGTAACCATAGAAAATAGAGTATAGTACTCGTATGTCAGTGTCTGTTGTATCTACCACATATAAAGCCACAGTATTTCTGTCATGTTACGTTCATAATATTAGTGCAAAACAGAAAGATAAAGTTATTTGTACCATGAAAAATTGCAGGAACTTTCAAAGTGCAGGTGAAATAATATTTTTTAGATTTTATCCCCTTTGCTACAGCTCTTCAAATTTATTACCGTATACCGCAACTGGAAATATGGCCGCTCGGCGCAAGGTCTATGCGACATAAAGATCGAAGGTGCCGATAGCTAGTGTCGCTAGTGTGTGAATTCTTATGCTGTGGAATTAGAAACATTATTATTATGTCGTTTCCATAGAGACATTTCCTTGAAATATGACAATTTGCTATTATTTTAATATTAAATTATGAACCCAATAATGACAAAAGCGGTGATTGTAGAAATCTTTTTAATTAATAAAACTTATTTTATAAACCTAGTCGATAAACCATAATAATGTCTAAATATTTTTCGTTTACTGAAAGAATTAAACATTTTATACAGACTTTGACGTTTAATGAATTGACATTTAAATTGATTTCAAGGGCAACTTATTATATAGTTGTGTGGACAGCAATTTTTGAGCAATAGTAGAAATTGCCGAAAATTTTATAATAATACATTACTTATCAATTTAACCCTTGGGATTAAATTTCAAAATTTAATCCCTCCCAGGTAGATTCATAAAAAGTATTAGCGCTAACACCATTTTTATTATTACTCGTAACTTCATTTTCCATTCTCAGAACATAATTATTTTTCTATTCAGGATTGGTTAACATAAAATTTGACACATTCTGATAATATAATTAATTTAAAAACGAAATTACAGATAATGAAATAAAAGAAGTTAACAGTAATCCCTTTTATGAATCTGCCTGTCCGAGATTAAAACGGACATTTCAGTCTACGAGAAAGAAGAATAAATTAGGGCATTTAAACCCGGAAGTGCAAAAAATACATAACTTTTAGTGTAATTTAAATATACAACGAACTGATATTTTCTTTTCATAATTGTTTTGGCTCCCAAAAAAGGAAAAAAAAATTCTTTGCGTACCCCTTACAAACCTTTTACGTACTCTTAGGGGTACGAGTACCAGACTTTGGGAAACAATGCGTTAAGGCAAATCCAGAGGTTTTGTTTTTTCAAAATGACTTCGAAACAAGGAACTAACTAAAAATATATTTAGTAGTATTCTACTGAATATTTTTTTAGTAGAATAGAATAGCAACCTATTGATTGCGAATTAATATGTCAACCAAATACGAATATCTATAGGTTCTACAAGAAAGGAGACAAAATACGGATGCGTTGTAAAAACCAGAATTATAAAAATAATTTCTATAGCTGTCCCAAATGTATATAAAAAAATTTTCTGGAATTTTGTAAACAAATAAATATATCATCATGCCATTTATTCATTTTTTTTGTGTGGTAATCTACTTTCGCAGATCTTAGTACCTTTGTGATAATATTTATACATATGAAGTACTGTTACCAGTCAAATATAAATTCAACTCTTTGATGTACAATAAAAACTTTCAATACAACAATGAACAATTCTAATACAAATAACGACAGTAATGATTCTGAGTATTAAAAAAGAATTGGAAAATAAAAAAAAGGTACTAGCAGTCAAATAATTTATTAAAAAAATTATGCCGATGTTTCGACATCAACGGCTGTCATATTCAGAGCGAAGTTGAGTTCAGCTCCAGATTTGGTGGAAGATATATTTATTTATTATTTTATCATATGACTATAATTGTGTACATTTTAATATCTTGACTCAGATTTTTTCCTACGTGTTTTTAATATGTTTGTATGTGTCAATGTGTCCATGTTATTTAATTATTTTTTTACCTCAACTTAGCCCTGAAGATGACAGCCGTTGATACCGAAACGTCGACATAGTTTTTTAACAAATTATTTGACTGCTAGTCCGTTTTTTTTGATTTTCCAATTTCCTGCATGAGTCGATCATCGCAGTCTTTCATAAAAAAATAAATTTGCAAGATATTTTTCATTTGTCTGAATACATCTCTGTCCACGTTAAACAAAACATAGCTCGCGGTGATACATTTAAAAGGACATAGAAAAGAAAAGACGACACAGAAGCAACAAGCAGCAAACACAACGCAAAGTAACAGCAACTAGCTAAACTAACCAGCCGCTTCAGTATCAGATCTTCCGCTTGGATGGGTGAACCGTCGCCTTGGCTTCGCTACTGTTCTAAGATTCCTACAATTTACATTCCTCCGACGCGGTTGCATTATAAAAACAAGCCCCCCGGTGTCTTTATACTCGCTGTGTGCCCCCCGAAACGTCAGCCTTGCCCCGCTGAACGTCAAGTTGAACTGACGCCGACCAACGTCAAGTGGAAATTAGAAAAAATCAACCTACAGAGATATGTTTTTGACGTTCTGTATTAATATTTAAATTTATGTAAAGGGGAAATTGTTAAGCTTTATCAGGAATCAGCATTTTGATGTTTTCACGCCGAATTTAAATTAGTGTATAATTTATAAATTATATCGATATGATTCCTATCAGTGATTAATTCCAACTTATTTTTATAGACTGTTGAACATATTTTTTATTTTAGTTGCAATATTAAAAAATATAGGCCGACAGATTATCCTGTAGTTTATAGATCGTAAATTACAAATTTTACGAGTTTTTCTCTTGTTATAATGCTGCTAATTAGAAAAGGTTATAGCAAGAGAAAAGTGTGTAGTATGAGTAATGACGCACATATCAAGTAAATTTCAAAATAAGCGTTTTAAATGGGCTAATAAGTAAATAATGAAAAAATCATGGGCAATTATGAGCAGGTACGCAGGTGTGTAGCACAGAGGAGCGCAGGCCACACGCAAACTTCAAACTTGCTGATCGCTCATTCATTTACAACATCTTAATGTTTCTTGTGCGCTTCTTTACGCTCATTTCAGTAGGTAATCACAGTTACTAACTGCAGTTACTGTTACACTAATAGCCGGAATGTTGAATTATTTTTTCATTTACTACAGTGGAAGAAACAATTTTACTTCCTCAATTCATTCGGTTTATAAAAAATTAATAGTAAATAGAAAAAAGTCTAATTAAATATAACAATTTGGATTAGATAAAAACAAAAACAAATAACTGCTTAAAAAATATAATTCTTTAATTAATTGTATCTAAGTTTTCCTCTGTTCACTGCAATCACATAGATAACATTAATTTTTTTTTTAATACAAATTTTAGATGTTTCTCTAATCAATTTCCGATTCACTTCCTTAGGGCTTTAATTTTACGAACACATTGTATAATAATAATAATAATAGGTAATGAACCTCGCCACTCTTTTACTCTTTTAAACATTAATTGTTATAGATATATTCATTCTTGATGAAGTGATAAATATATCATTATATTTGTTTCTTTCGCCTTGAATTATTTCTATGCAGCAAATACTGATCACTTAAATAAATATATACTGGTTAAATTTCCGAACAGATTAATTATGAAACGAAACATGAATATACAGATTTGTATGAGTAGGATTTCAGTATACAGAATGAAGATATGAAGAATAGTAGTCTTCACAAAAGCATGGCATGGGGTAAATAGCTCCGTGGTAACGTATCGAACTGTGAATCATGAGATCCGCAGTTTGAATCCCACAGCCAACTGTTGCTAGGTTGCCACCTTAAATTTACTCCTGTCGTTCTCCCTCCATTAACATCGTTCAGTGCCTTGCCTTGAAGACTGGTACCCGAATTTCATGCGAAAAAATATATCACATTTCGATATGTAGGTACGAAAGTAGAGTGTCACACTCTAACTAGATAAGTATCATGATGATATATTTTATTTTATTTTTACAAAAGTAATTCAAGAAATGAAATATCTATTTCTCCAATTTCAATTGTGAATTTATGGATCCTATTTAAATGATTTAAAAAAAAAACATGCAAATTGTCAACCAACATGGCAAAATCGCAAGCACATAATCTACAGAACGAACCAAAAAAAAAGGTTGAAGTGCAAAATAATCTCTTCATATGATTTTATTTAGTAATAAGCTATTGATGATTAAATGTAAAATATAGCTACATCAGCTCTTTTCTTATAATACTATACATGAAAGAGAGTAAACAAGTTGTCAAGAAGAGATCAACAAATTTAATAATATCTGAAAATGACATGCTCGTAAACTTACATAACCTCCTGTATTTATTTAAAATGTGTTTTTCAACGAATAAATATAATTCACAAAAACAGTACCTAATAATATACCTCGTGGTCGATCTCGGTGACGTAGTGGCTGTGTCAGTAACCTAGCATACCAGAGGTCGTGGGTTCGAATCCCACTGAAGAGCATAAATAGATACAATCATTTACGTATGAGATGGCATATGACCAAAATAAATTCACATTAATGTCACAGTTAACCATTAGAAATACATGTTTAGGTGGACGTTTAATTTGGTTGCATAGTGTATCAGTACAACATATTTTAATTGCCCGCTCGGCCCGCTTAGTTTGGCGAACGATATGATTGGCTAACACTTTTTTTGCCTCTGCATTTAGATGCGCAATATATAACCCATGTAGTTCCACCGCGGGTATCGATAGGTACAAATATTTCGATTCATTTTGTGCAGGACTCAAAGTCAATAATCGAAGTGACGTTGTAACATAAATATTTTTCATGGAATTCAATAAAAAAATAATTATGAATTCTTACACCTGACAGATAAATGACCTCAGTGAATCATTCTAAAAGTATGTGTTTCTTACTCGTAACAAGGACGCAATATATTACATTATAACGGAAATGTTAAAAAGCTAAACTCTTATATAGGTGGTACAGATATAACAACAATAAATTTCTAAAATGTAAATACTTACAAACCACATTTAGCTATTCAGAAAAAGAGTCAAATATCAATTTGAGATAAACTTGTTATGAAAAAGAAATATAACCCTCGCACAGTAGGAGCAATAATTAAAAATCTATTTTCTAGTCCAGCAGGCGCTAAACACGTAATAAATTTGCAAACAGGTGATCCACGTTTCGCTACTAATTAATTACACTCATATACGCATATTTTTTCAGGCGGAAAGAGTCGTTATTAATGGTTCTAGATTGCGGCATCCGAAAACGTTGTGATCTGCGATGAACACAGGCGCTGTGGTACAAACACTGGCCGTGTTGGCGCTGTATGCAGCCGTGTACCCTTGTCAGAATGACAGTGACCTGCCTGTCGTATCCGATACACAGATGAGTTATATTTCTATGAAGAACTATCTTGTTTTTTTGGAAGAGGTTGATTAAAATGTCTGTTTTAATTTTGTTTCTGAGCTTCTATTGTTAATTTGAGCTCACTGGGTTGTAGTCAAATGATTCTATTCAAGATTTTTTATTTGCATATAGATATTGAAAGAGTTCTTTTTCTTATAATCTGTTTAATCTTTAGCTAGAGGGGAAACTTGGTTCAAGGATCTAGGATAATACTTCATTTTTTGTCGGTGTTTTACATATATTTATTTGTACACCGGTTTTTATAATAAATTAGTGTTGCAATGTTGGATTTTACTGGGTTTCAATAGAATTAAATAAGAATTTTGCATGATTTTAAAGCTGGGTTTAGAGTTACTCAATTATCAATTACAATTAAGAATTAGAATTAACAGTTGCGCTTTGACTAGTGGGAACCGACGCTAGCGTACAAATCAACCAAATTAAGGCATTCATTGGTAAATATTGTTTGTAATAAAATGAATAAATATATCATCATACGCTTTTTACTCATTACGGGTGTGGCACTGTACTTGGCAAATTTTTGCCCATGTAATGTGGTTGCCAGCCGTCAAGTCAAGCTTCCCAAAGGTGTTAGTGGAAGGAGAACCACAGGAGCAAAGTTATAAAAAATGGCAACTGTTTGCTGTGGGATTCGAATATTGATTGGGAAGCTTGTAAACTCAAATCTTTTACTTTCAGTTAGTGAACTGTAGATAATATAATCGCTCTTTTTTCTGTCAGATATGTCAAACAGTATAGAATCTAATAGTTCTTTTAACAAAATAGGATACAGCATGACGATATTTTAAAAATAATATTTATATATAAGTTATATAGTTTATACAATAAATCCTGTACGAGCCAAGAATTATATCATTTGGCCCAGCTAAAATCAAAGAAAGGGAAATTGTTTAGTTTACCGTATTTATATATCTTGAATTCTATTATTTTTACCTGCCGCACGCACATATATGTAAATGAGGTATTATGTTTATGTTACGAATTGATTAGATTTTGTGCACAATTGATGAACAGTGGTAGATAATTTGTGGCCTATCATGATTTCTTTACATATCTTAATAAATAAATGAGATAAGAGGAAATTTCATTGGAATCAAAAAGATGTAGAATAATATTACCTACAAATTTTATTTGAAAATTTTGTTTACATCAGATTGTGTATTGGATACTAGCTAATACTTGAAATGAAATCTTAGTGTTTTTGTTATTATTTCAGATGTAATTTTTTGTTAAATTTCCTTTAAAATTACAAAAATTAAAATAAATTTAGTAAATTAATTTTCTCTTTGTAATATGGGATCAATTTTTCTTAAGTTATTTCTAAAAGTCATAATTGGATCAAATGATATAATTCTGTGCTCGTATATAAAATTATTAATGTAGTTTCTTATTACTTCAACAATATTTTAATACTAAGTGGTAATCCTAAGTAAAATTCATATTTTTAAATCGAGACTTGCGATGGTAATTGTTATTGATAAACGAGTTTATTCGAAAGCAGCTTGACACATCTTTTAAAAAATAATTAGTTGAGCCAACAGGAAACATTTCGACAGAGTCGACCTAATAAAGTAGCAACCTAGACGATTATAGAGCGGATTTTTTTTAAGATGTACAAAATTATGAAAAGATGCTACAACTTACTAATAGGAAGATTCCAACATAGAAAACATCTGACTGAAAAAACTTTTTACGTCTAAACTACGTAGAGTTAGTTATGAATTTATCATTGAAGATGATGCTGTTCCTTCTTAACAAATTGGTACAATAACATTCATTATAACATTGAATTTTACAGAAATATTGTAATTTTTATCATATACACTCTTATCAGCCGACATAGTATTATTGTGTGCTTTTCGTAATAAAGAAATTAAGTTTCTCGAATAATTTAATTAATTTTTTTTTTAAATAGTACAAATTATATAGAGATACTTAATAAATTAATTATAATAGAATTAATTTATTATATCAGTGTCCTCTACATTTAATTATAATGGGCACTTGACTACATCATATTCACGCTACTGTTATTGGCCCAACTACATACTTAGAATGATAAAAAATGGGTACAAAAATTTCAAAGTATTAACATTTTGAAGTGCTGATTCACAATCAAAAATTGTTTTTCCAAAATTCGCAAAATTATGGACATGCTTCTACAAGAGTACATTTCTACGTAATTTTTAATAAAAATAATAATGGATTTTTAACCACGTAACTAATGTTGAATAACAAATGAATTTATTTTATTTTGACGTCTGCCAACCAGTGATACTAGAAATGTATGTACTCTTCTAGAAGCATGTCTATAATTTTGCGAATTTTGAAATAAACACTTTTTGATTGTGAATCAGCACATCAAAATATATATACTATGAAATTTGTTTTACCCATTTAAAAATTATTTTTGATTGTGAATCAGCATATCGAAATCTATATACCTTGAATTTTTCTTACCTTTTTTAACACCTTGTATAAACATAAGGATTATCAAGTGTAATACCACAAGTTTGCAGCAATAAATAAACACATCTAACGTCAAAACTTGGATACTTAATATTTATAATATATAATAAATCTTTTACTGGTTCCAGTTCATAAGTATATTTATCATAAATTGGATTCCAAAGCATTTTATTTTTAAAATTATTTTTAAGAAAATGTAACATGGTTTTATATTATGGAATATTTAATTGCATATTAATTTATATTTTACATAATTTTTAAGTAACTAATTGATTTTAAATCTAGACTAATCGAAACTTGTACATCAATAAAGATAACACTTAGAGGGTTGACATGGAGCAACTGTTTCTGAACTACTAAATATTGATCCAGCATTGTACTTCAGATAAATACTGTATAAAGGCATAAGGACATTAAATGTATTTTAATTTCTTATTTAAAGGAATACGTTGACTCCTAGTGTAAATAACTGTAATTCATTAACAGCATTAAGTGGTGATCCATTACTTGCTTATTGTTTGCTACCTTTTGTTGCTAAATGATGAAAGAACAACAAAAGTAGGTATGTCAGATACCTGTGATAGCACAAAAATAATATGTTTACTTATATTAATACCATATATATCTAATAAAGTCGTCTTAATTGCTGTTCATACTTGCAATTATATTATGAATCAAATGCGCATAAACCTAAAAAATTATCACCGCAAAAATTTCGCCTAAAGAGCCAATAATATCTCAGTAAAATCACACATCAACCAATAAATCATCTAACAAATAAGCACACTCTTCTATTTCTGCACCTTGCATTCCCCAACCTAACAATAAACATCGGAGCAAATTACAATCCTTAACCGATCGCGATACCAACGATAAACGGTGATAGCCGATAGAGAATCCGATAACGGAAGAGCATCGCATAGGCGCATCCGATATCCTAGCAAGCCGCGAGTGCCTAATTTTCCCGTCTTTTTAATATCAGAGTGTCGGCGGACGTGGCTCAGTTGTTCTTGTTATACTTTGCTTCTTAGAAGCAGAGCGAGAACCAGAGCAGGTGATCTGCACTACGTAAGAAAAGCGTAGCACTAGCAGTGGCGTGACTTCCGAGGGGCACTTATTAAATTGGGACAGCAAATAGTTGGTAGTTTTCTAGTTTTTGATAGGATGTTCGGTTTTGTTTTGTTTTAACGATAGCGGTTAGATGAAGCAAAACAGGAAATGTTGTGTAGGTAATTGTTTGCGTGTTTTTGAGGATTTTTGTTTGGAGTGCGTTAGACACGTGGCTTTTAATTTCTAGTTGAGTTTCCGTTTCTGGTAGAAGTTCCTCACTTACCTATTAGTACCCTGTTTTTATTATGATGGTAATAATAATAGTTGAAAGTAATTGCACACCAATGGTTTATAGAGTAATTTTAAATATTTCCTACCGGTTTTTTGTTCGTTAATTAACATATATTTTAACATAAATAGATACAGATACCTATAATGTAATACAGCACATAACCTCCCGCCCAATACAACACTTAAACGGTACTGTAGCACGGCGGGCCAAGACTGAACTTAAAGGTTTGACAAATAAATCCACACAAACACTTTAAAATGATAAAAAAGAATTTATATTTAATAAAATGGTGAAACTGTGAATTTAACAATTTACAAACAAATACAAATATTAACAACGACGACAACGTATGAATATGTTAAAAGTTACAATTACCAAAACATATTTATTAACGAATTTACTTTAATTCTACATCTTGTAGAGTACAGCAGACGTCAGAAGACGTCTGCTCGGTTCAAAATCTAACAACTAACTCTCCGTCTTGTGCTAGCCAAATTACCCATCTACCCCACAAGCGGGTACGCGGGGCAGGGAAGGAAACGTTTCTCACAGACCTAGCACAAGCATTCCTTAAAAACTAAAACCTAATCTAGGGTTACCAGGATCTGTAAATCTGTCAACCCCAGATGGCGACTCAAGCCGATATTTCAGAATATTTGCCGCGATAATCTCAAATGACTATTTATGATAACGAAATTCTAACACACATGTGTAGCAATAAATTAACTCAAGAAAACAAGAACTCCTGTCAAAGCGATTTTCGATGCATTCATGTCCAAACGCAGTTTGAAACTTGATATTTTAAAATCGCTTTGACAGTAAATACAATAAATCGTATTCTGAATGTTCGCCTTGTTACACCATCCGCGCCCTAAATACAATTATATCGTTGGATATAATTTATAATAACTTGACTAAAACAAGGTGACATGCAATAATTACATTAATAATTGTGCAGTACCTGCTCAAATAGCTTACTAATTACTAAACACACATAACGCACTTTTAAAACAACTATAACAATATAGCCCGAATTAAAAATACCACAAACCAATAACCAAAGGAAAACAATTCCGTCAAGAAAACCAAAATCTACAAATATATCATTAACATACATACATAAACATAATAGAAAAAAATACTTTAAAAAAAATTATTATCTAACGTAAAAATCAACTTAATCTCTAACATGCACATAAAAACACAAAACCAATAAAAATACAAAAATTAAAAATAAAATTGTCTGAAGGCAAGGGACGTGTCCGCGCGGGGTAGGGACACACAGCTGGAGGGCATAATGACCACTACACACCACTGTCACTGTCACATCACTGGGGGGTAAGGGGGTACAAGGGGGTGGTTCTTCACACAACAAGGGTCGAAGACACTTCACTACGATCAGCTGACTCTGGTAAAACCAAAGGCAAACGAACCAGCTGATCCCTCGCTGCTGAAATGCCGTCAACACCTTGCCGGGCCGGAACAGAAGTCGGCCTCTCACCTGGCGTACCCTGGTGAAGACGGACTGCTGCTGGTTTCCTCCGACAGAAACCTCGTTCACCGGGTGTGAACCCTGTTCACTGTTTGTGAACAGCTCTTCAGGTAGACCGATGGTCTCTACCTGCTCCGTGATGCTGGTATCAATGCACGGTTCCGGTTGCTCTTCTCTGCTACCTGCCTGGGTATTCCCTTCTGATTCCTTCGCTGCCACGTCGTTTATCCGTATTTCGGCTGTCTCCGTTTTCCCAGGAACAACAGCAACCTCGCGCTCAGCACGTAGCAACGCCTCAAAATCAGCCGCGCTGATTCGTGCTACCTCCGGCTGAGCTGGGATTCGATGGTGGAGGTTATACCCATAACTGTGTGGTGGTATCCGATAAACTGTGGAACCACCCACACCAACTCCACCGCGCGTCGAATCCCCTGTGACCGACATCGGTCTAGGTTGCTGCTGCTGTTGTCCAAACGAGCTCCACGACATCGGAGCTGGCGATGGACAGCCGTTCCACCAAAAACGACATGGCGCACAACCCAATGGAAAGGGCAAATACCTGTCGTACCCAGGCAAGGTATGATCCAACTCGTAACCGAGGTTTGGAAACATGGTTACGAGCGGATGCGGCGGCACAACAACACTCGGACTCGCGTACATTTTTACTAACACACTGAACTACTATGCACTGAACTAAATATTTTTGGTAACTGAACCAACATATTCACTACGCTGCGTCGCTGAATACGGAAAAAAAAACGAAAATACAAAACGAACAAAACAAAATTATTTAAACTCAAAACGAATCAAAACTAAATGACTGAACAAAACATAAAGTGACTAACACAAAATTACTAAAAACAAACTGACTTAAACAAAATGACTGCGCCAGTAATCACGATTGATTACACTAAACACTGATCATCGCGAATAAAAACACACGAACGGGACACTTTACACGAACGAACGGGAACGTATGAAGTTTTTATACCGCGCGAATTTTAAACCGAAATTAAAACTCTTTAACGCGGTATACTACCGACTGTTGCCAATGTAGCACGGCGGGCCAAGACTGAACTTAAAGGTTTGACAAATAAATCCACACAAACACTTTAAAATGATAAAAAAGAATTTATATTTAATAAAATGGTGAAACTGTGAATTTAACAATTTACAAACAAATACAAATATTAACAACGACGACAACGTATGAATATGTTAAAAGTTACAATTACCAAAACATATTTATTAACGAATTTACTTTAATTCTACATCTTGTAGAGTACAGCAGACGTCAGAAGACGTCTGCTCGGTTCAAAATCTAACAACTAACTCTCCGTCTTGTGCTAGCCAAATTACCCATCTACCCCACAAGCGGGTACGCGGGGCAGGGAAGGAAACGTTTCTCACAGACCTAGCACAAGCATTCCTTAAAAACTAAAACCTAATCTAGGGTTACCAGGATCTGTAAATCTGTCAACCCCAGATGGCGACTCAAGCCGATATTTCAGAATATTTGCCGCGATAATCTCAAATGACTATTTATGATAACGAAATTCTAACACACATGTGTAGCAATAAATTAACTCAAGAAAACAAGAACTCCTGTCAAAGCGATTTTCGATGCATTCATGTCCAAACGCAGTTTGAAACTTGATATTTTAAAATCGCTTTGACAGTAAATACAATAAATCGTATTCTGAATGTTCGCCTTGTTACAGTACAAAATAGTATTTGATGATAGAGAAACATACCTTCTTATTGTTTATTTTCTATTTATATTTGAGAAATTTAATTTTCTTTCATATATTTATTTTATTTTTTGATATATATTTCACTAAGGGCCAATATTTCCATCTACGAATAAAGTACCGAATAAATTATTCGCCGTATAAATGAAAAATGTCGCATCGAAATCATAGCTCAAATGATACTTCTTGTTCTAGCTGTAATTTTTTGATGCGTATTTTTTTATTTATTCAACGAATAACTTATTCGGAAGTTTATTCTAGATGGAAATATCGGCCCTAAGAAAACAGCTTCACAATCACAATGACATATGTCACATTTCGTAAAAAATTGAAAATTTTTAAGTATTTCCATGGTGTACATGGAATACAAGATTTATAAAAATTAATAAAATTTTAATTTCTTTATATTTGATTATCTCCAAAACTAATGAAAATTAATAAAATTAGTGTAATCAAAATAGATGTAAAATTAAATATTCTACAACTTTTAAAATAATATAAATTGTTGAAAAATAAAATTTAACTTTGTTTTTTGACGGAAAACTGTTAAGGGCTTCAAGTAAACTGCTACTTCCGGTTGACCAATTTTATCCAAAATCTAATCAGCTCTTCATTTAAATGTAAGAAGCAAAAGTTGTATTTTTTGGTACTATAGTATTTGAGATATGCGAGACGAAAAAATTGCCACAGACTACACACACACACACACACACATACACACACACACACACACTCACTCACACTCACACACACACACACACGCACGCACGCACGCACGCACGCACACACACACACACGCACGCACGCACGCACGCACGCACGCACACACACACACACACACATACACACACACACACTCACACACACACACACACACACACACACACACACACACACACACACACACACACACACACACACCGCGAAAATAGTAAATCGTATTGTAGGGACCCTAAAACGTGCTTCTTCATTGAAAACTCACTACCCAATTTTTTGACAAAAAACAATACCTCCCTTACCTAGAGGTAGGCGGGAGGTAAAAAAGTTCTGATCTTAAAAAAGGTAAATTGATGTACTCAATTTATTTGTATATTTTATTATGTTATATTAAATAATAGCAAATTAACATAAAATTTAATTTGGCCCAAAGGTATTGGCTGCTACTAAGAACTAAGAACACTGTTTTTGAGTCTGATGAAAACGAAATATAGAAAAATGATTAAAAAAAAAATTCTAGGTAATATTAGTCTTCAACTTTTTGATTCCAGTGAAATTTATTCTATCTTGTTAGGCCTTCAAATAACCTACTACTTACAGTTGATGAATTGTTCGCAAAATCTAACCAATTTGTTACATAAACATAATACCTTCCTTACATATATGTATGAACGGGAGGCAAAAATGATAGAATTTAATTAAACAATTATCCTTTTTAAGATTTCAACTGGGCCAAATGATATGATTCTGGGCTCGTAGTACATACTTTACTTTAGTTTTAGATAATATATAGAGTTTACATCCTCGAATTATTTATAAATGGTTTCATGTTGAACAAATAGACAACAGGAGTCTATATCTAAATATTTTAATAGTATATTATGATAAGTAAGCTTTTAAAGCATGTAGTACGAGTTTAAGAGTACGACGCGAAGTTCATCAAAAATACGTAGGTACTTTTAGCTTTAAATATTTTAAAATTTAATAAATATTATTAAACCTAAATTCCAAATTGAATTCTATAAATTTTATTCCATACCTAAATTAATACTAAAAAATCAGTAATATTTGGTAAAATACTTATACGTTTACAAATTATGATAAAATAGATGGCAAGATTTACACCGAAATACGTGCTCAATCATATTTTTAATTGACTTTTGAGTATGTTTGGATGTGTGACCGTAAGTATAAGAATTGATGATCGAGAAAAGATAATAATAAGTTTCTTTAAAATGTATGAATCTATTTAATTTCAAAATTGAAAGTGAAAGTTTACAAAATAAATTAAGTTTATTTCAGATGTAGAGTCAGCTGCGAAAATGTTTCGAATTAAAGACATTAGCAATAAATATTGTAATTAAGAAAATATAATTTGCAATTTGATTGTATCTACTTCCAATTTTAAAATAAACTAATATTCGAAACAATTCTTTAACGACGTTGTTACGTAGCAATTTGATTATGGTGTCAAAATCCAGGACTTGCTTAAGGTATCGCACTGCTCAAAAATCTTGTTTTACATAAATAATTAACAATTATTATACGTTTTTACAAAATAGATAAAAATATTTGATGATGATTTGATTTGATCACAGTCAACAAATTTTCGAAAATAAATGACGAAAATTTTCACCATATTAAAACTACCGCTGTGCCTCTTTCATCACTACCATCTTTGGGTTGATGGTATATTACTTTATTTTTCGTATTTGAACCACTGATAGAACTCATTGAAAACAACATTATATCTTTTTTTTTAGTTTTGAAGCAATTCACAATCTCATAAATTAATGAGTAGTTTGTATTCCATTTTGAAATGTGAGGGAGTTATAAATAAAAATGTACATGAGTAGTATTGGATTTTTACCAGCAATGCGGTAAAATAAGACATAACTTTACTAGCATGTTCATAGAAGCCGCTCGCTTCATACCTAGAACAAAACTTCTCCAACAAAAATCTTTTTATAATATTATAAAAACGAATTAAAAAAGAAAGGCGATTGGATTTCAATTTGTAAAGACATGTAAACATAAGCTGTTTATTATTTCATGTTCTTTGAAATACTTTATATATTTTATTGTAAAGTTAAATAATTTTATTAATATGTAATTGTAGTTACATGTAATACAATTTCCAACGACGAAAACACTTCTTTAATAATTTTACCTAATTCTTATGTTCCTTGGTGTGCTGAATTCAAATATACTAATAAAAAAAATATCGTAGCATGCACCAATTTTTCGCATTTTATTTTAAAATGTGAAAAGTCACAAATATTGTTTGCCTGATGAGCCTTGAAGTCCATTTCTTGCATTTTTTTTCCATCAGGACATAGAGAAAAAACAGTACTAGCGACAGTGGAATATCGACATAATGGTTAATTACAAGTGGTCACTTCATAGAGAACAAAATGCATCACATCGGACAAAAACTTATACAAAAAAATATCACAGCGAAAAAGGAAAGGAAATAAAAAATAAGCATCGCAAATATTCGCATTGAAGCAAACTAGCCTCATTAAATAAAAGTACGATTTAAATTTTTCCTTATGCATCAAACTTTCCCTCTTTTGAAATTTAATCGGTCATATCGTGAGAGAACTGTGGGTGATACAAGAAAACGGATACCAAATACAGTATCAGCACCCAAAAATACAACACTAAGGTGTATTGGTTTAAAAAGTTTTTACAAATATATTTTTTGTTGGCCTGTGTAATAGTTAATAGTTTTTTTTTTCTCTACTAAAAATGAACTTTGCGTGTCCCCCAACAAAATTCCTGGCTAAGGCACTGGCTACAAACATTCGGGTAATCCCGATTTTTTAGTGATATCTCTGTTGTATCTATTATTATATTATCCATTTTTTAAATTGTGGTGTTTCGTGTTACTTCATCCTTCACTTGAGCCAATACTATTTCAGCTGGATTAGTTAACAAAGTATCATATTACCGCCATTCGCTATCTTATTGTTAACATGATAAACATACTTATGTGTAAGTAATTTAGCGGTAAATCTCCATCTTATTATGTGTCTTTTTGACTACCCACGAGCAAACAATTATTGGCGCGACACTGGAATGTCATTGGCAGACTGATTTATTACTCTCTAATTCCCAAACGGAATTTAGGTATTATCATAATTATTTAATCCAGTAGCAATAGCAAAGAAATTATTGTTTTAGACAAATGTCATTCTTTACTCTCTCTTATTCTTAAATAGATTGTAAACGACTCGTTAATTTATGAGGTTGTAAAATTCCTTAAAAATGAGATTTAGAAAAAATAGTTTTTAAGGAATATTGTTGCTCTCGACGAGTTCTATTACTGGTTAAATTTAATTTACTTATTTATGTTACAGCCTGTATGGTGCAGAACAGTTAAATTAATTTTTTGTCGTTTAGTGATTAGATTAGATATACAACTTTTATTTAAACCGTTGGGATATAAAATAATTAGTTAAACAAACTTTGCTGATTGCCTGTGTTAAACTCTAAGCATTGTCTTTATGTACATTGTTTATGAATATTACAAGTGTAATAAGATTACTTTCATCTGTTAAGCTCTGAGCTAGCGCTATCTCGAGCTATTTTTCGAAACGATATTTCGAATTCGAGAAACATTCCTATGCATCTCCTAAGACAGACGATCCCGGAGCGTCTGAGGACAGTTCTTCGTTAGCCGGGATGACATTATGCTTAAAATATACCTGTGCTACGTAAAAAATGTATTTTTACGTAGTTTTTAAGTTAATTAAGTAGTTTATGTATCATATAAGTTTAGTGCAACGTTAATGTAGTTTTTATAAGTGTTGAATTTTAATAAAAGTCCGTTTTTTTACAAGTGTTTCATGTAATCAGACCGTTTTTCCCCATTTCCTTTAATAAAGTTTTCTTCTTTTTTATCATTTCTATCCCTATAGAAACCTTCATTTTCTACATAAGTAAATCCGATTTTGTGTTCTGGTTTACGCAAATGTGTAAACAATGCCAAAACTTTGCACAAGTAATATGTTAGTGAACAGTGTTAAAACCGCCGGGAGTTGTGTCCGCACAGAGGCGCTGAAGTAGCGCACGGGGTCGCACATTAGCAGGTGCAGGTGCATTATTGAATATGCCGTGGCTCGGAGCCTGGTTATGCGCGGGCGGTGCACACACTGCATCACTGCACCGCCCGTGGCGATTCACGCGTTTATTGATGCTAAATGCCTTGATTATGCATCGTTCATTACAACTACAACATATAGCACATACATGTTATTACGTATGCTAATACCATACTACCATCACTGTATTTCATCTCTCAACTGATCACTGTTTAGATAAATTTCGGTCGCATCTTTATTCATGTGATTTTAGGGGTTCTGAGTTGTTTTGCTTTTAGTGAAAGGCTGAAAGGAGATGGTAAACCACGTAACGAATTTGGTTTTGGTAGTACCTAGACAGCTGTTATAAGTTTCACTTGTTTTCCAGCGATTTATTAAAATTTTGTGTTGATACTTCATGCATATTATGCATAACGAGTTTTCACAAAAATTACTGAAAAAAATACCGTAAAATGAATTTACAAAAAAGTTTGGTAAATTTTCAGAAAATGCATCTTATATCCTCAGTTTCATATAATAAATTGTTGTCTTGTTGCTTCTATATTAATTTTTGAGAAAGAACTACTTTATTAACTCAGGCAGTTTATAAAAATTAATTTTAATTTTTCATTATAAATCTAGTTTTTTTACGACCACTACTTTCGCCATACTAAACATAGATTGAAAATTGTATATTTCTCAAAGTCATGTGAAATAGCGTAGGCAATTATTCCACACATAAGTGTGACCAACTTACTAATAATATAATACTGTATGATAATATGTGTCAAGTATAATTACATTTACATATATTAATATAAGTAATAATTATTTCAAAGTTTATATAAAACTTCGTTTTCAATATTGAGATTACAAAGAAAATAAAATATGTCTTTAGTTTTTATATTACAATCTATAGATTTATAGTTGGTACTTCTGCACATATATACGAAAAATTTTTGAACAGACCTAATATAAGAAAATGAAAGAAGTCTACAATACATTCCAAACCAAATTGATGAATTTTAAAACTTTAAACAAAAAATATTGAAAATATAATTCTAAATAATATTCTAAACCATAAATTAGTTAAATCTTAACTAACAGACTCTATAAAATACTAGTAACCATTGTTGTCCATGTATCTTCTTAATCTTAAATTAACCAAGTTATTTTAGGAAAAATCGAAACAATGTGTACTTAGGAAAATGGAGTAGAAATTTTAATGACAAAAATATAAATAAAAATAGTCCATTCTACAATTCTTTATACCATTACGCATCTCAGTCATACTTATAAATTAATATTCCTACACATTGCCAAATTTAACAACTTTGTCGTCTTAAATTATCTTCTGATATTGTAAGTGGGAACAATGAGACAAATTACTGTAATTTTAAAAAAATATCGTTTACCAATAATTAATCCACCCATTTCCGATAAATATTACATCCACCTCAATCATCCAATTTGTCAACACATGTTGCCTCTCCTTCACTGTATAATTTTTCTTCGCACCTTGCGCCTAGTGCTAGTTTCACCCGCTAGGTGTCACGACACTCGTGTCGCAAACAAATGACTGTCTTCCGGTAAGACGCACATACAGAACAGTCTCCTCTGCCCCTTTTCCATAGGCGTACGTCGCCTCTTAATGTGCATTATTACATAGAGATAATCGCCGTATTTTTACGCGAATAGCTCGAATCATTTGTATCGCGTGATAACTAATGACATTAATTGATAGGAAAATGTAATATGAGTAAATTTTTATCCAGGTAAATGCAACGCGAAACGAAAAAGCATTCTCATGCATATTATTGATTTTGAATTGCTTGTTATACACACGACAATGTTTGTGAAACTTTTTGTTAATCATTAATTTCAGTTGTAGTGTGACATATTTTCCCATACACGCAGTCGTAGTCATAAAGATAAATGAAAGTATGAACGTTTGACACGTTGCATTATTCCCTTCGCAATTGTGCACATTTTTCAGTTACAGAATTTTAAACGAACAGTAAAATAACCTTTAGAAAAATGTAGAATACGTCCTATATTTGATAGAATTTACAGTAGAGAACGGTTATGAACTAAATAAATTTATTATTTTCATTTAAATAATATTAATATATCACTGGATTAACAACTTTTAACAACGGTCGTAGTTCGTAGATAAATAAATTTATTCAGTCAAAAAGTTCAATTTCCTCTTCTTTACTTAAACCTTTAAAACACTTCTCTTTGCCCTCTTCTAGTCATTTTAGCCAATTTCTGCACTATTTCTTTCTTTCTTAAAGCTATTTTTAATCTACGGCTATACTACTTTAATTACCGATGTTAACAATAACAACAATTTCAAATTGAGTTCTTCCATAGCATTTATTTTGACAGTTTACATGTGGAAGAAGTATGTGCGCATGCGTATCCGTAGAATAATGGACAAAATTCTGTTGCAATAGCATACAAAGTTACAGAATTCTTGGAAGAAAAGTGTACATTTTTCTGAACCAGGATTTTGAACATAATTTTGTACAAAAAATGCAACGTGTCAAACGGCTTTTCGCCCATATTTTTAAAATAATGATTAAAATTTTTTCTACATATTTACTATAAAACAATTAAAGTGTAATATCATGTTTGTTCACAATTATTTGTCTAACTACCTAAGTAGACTTGTTCATTTTAAGTTATTACTTAATGATTTCTTTAAACTCTACATAAAAAGAAGTAATTCTCATTTAATGCAAACATGGGTCCATACATACATAGAGTTCGGCCGTTTCATTTCCCAGTTTTTCTTTTGAAATTAGGTGAATTCAATTTACGTACTCAAGATGTAACTATACAATTTCTAAACAGATCCCTCTGACAACTATTATCTATGCCAACATTACCCTTCTTTATCTAAATGTTTATTGCAGTATTCCGAATGTTAGAGAAGTAGGTATAGATACAGGTATATAAAGCCAGCGGTGTTCTATGACCACTATAGTAAAGTTATATCTCTTGAAAATTTTGATTTATTACTCCAGCTCATTATCAAACGAAGTACACGCAAATTCAAATCACTAGGACTTAGTTAATAGTTACTTGAAATAAATCTAGTGAGCTGAACCCGCCAATTCTAAAATAGTTTTCGGAAAATTGCCGCATAAAATTTAGTAGTGTGTGCATTTGCAGCTGACTTAGCAATCCTAGCGAAAAATAAAGAAAATATTCAACATAATTTAAAATTACGGAATGCGGAATTAAAGAATCGCAACATTACTATACATATAAAATAAACTAAAATTATGGAGATTGCAAAGACAGAAGCAACGTACATAACATTAAAGAAAGGAAAATCTAACAGGTAGAAATATTAATATATCTTGGAACAAACCTAAACAACAATGGTAGTACAGAACAAGAGATTAACAAGAAACTGCAAGTAGTAAATGAAACACTTCGCAATGAGCAACATAATATAAAACAACAAACAAGAATCAATTAATATGCAGATTACATTTTACAAAACAATTTGTAGACCAATATTATTATTGATTTGATTGATATTAAATCAGAGACCCAAAAGTAAAATACAGGCAACAGGGATGAGATTTCTAAAAAGAGTTGAAGGAGTTACTGGGATAAATAGAATAAGGAACGATCAAGTAAGAAATAATTTACAAATTCAAGCATACAAAAAATAATGAAAGACAAGCAAAACAAGTGTGGAATGCCAGAATAACTAAGAAAATTATACGAGGAACGTGGAAGACTGACGATGACATGGGAGAGTAGCACAGAAGAAATACTAAATAGAAACAAGTTCAGTATTCATGAAGCAAAAAAAAAAAAAAATTGAAGAAAGTCGATCGATCTATCTATATCATGAACGTAGACAATAAGTTAAATAAAAGTTACCAATGAGATCTTTAGATTTAGCTCAACGAGAGTAGTGATGTCGCTCCTCCTTACTACATGCATGTTCATTTGATATTACTTTATTATGCAGTATATTCTCGTTCGCCGTCAATAGAGTGTTGTGACATGACTGAAAGTCACTCGCGCCCATTTCCATACGTATTCATTGTCATAACTTAATATATTTTATTTGAAACCGGCACTAAAGTGCTCAAAAATCGTCATTAAAAGCTCAGAAATCGTCACTAAAGTAACCCATTATACGACGATTTTGAGCAACCCAGTGTTGGCAATCGTTAAATAATTATTGTACAATTAGTATCATTTTGGCAGATATATGTACTATAGCAAATTTGGATGTAATATGAAACAAAATTTTGCAAGAAGAATTAACTAATTAATTCCGATGACGAAATTGAGGACAAAACACATAATTTTGAGTGTTATTTACGATAACTTCACTTCTCAAGGTTGGCAGCACTGACTGTTAGTTTCAATTGACAACTAACAGATGTATAAACTTAACTTATATTGTATTTTTTTTGCAGTTTTTTCGACATTTAGATTTCAAATAAAACTTAATATATACCTCGGCACTGAAGTTCCTTTTTATCACTCACATGGTTTATTTTCCTCGGCCCTACGGGCCTCGCAACTAAATTCCATATTCGTGATAAAAAATTGAACTTTAGTGCCTTGATACATAAATAACTATTGCCTAATTTTACTACAAATTTTTTAATCTTTTCCCGTTTATCGGCTGTTGTCAGTATTGAAATAATTTTATTATAAGTATTCCTACCAACCATTTTGGATTCCAAATTCTGGGATTGTGATTTGACGGCAGGTCAGAATTTACATTAAAATATATAAAGTATTTCATTGCTAACGTTATTCCACAAAAATCCTTTTCATTTCATTTTATAATGGAAACAAATCTGCAACTTGCTAAGTATAAAGTAGCAAGTAAAGTTGTCGCTTACAGCGCAGGTAACTGCGCAGCCTTATCATTCTGCGCGGGCAGTTCGGCTCGTCACAAGTCAGCCCTAGGCCACTTGAAATTGCAAACGTACTGCAACGTTCACATCCATCAAGCAACACGTGGTAAAGATGTATGTGTGTGGTTGTGTAGCGTTCCATTTTCACTTGATGCATCAGTGCAGTTTTACTGGTTCTGAGCAATGTATTGTTTCATTTATAGGTAATTAAGTTAATGTTTTCCTTAATTAAATTTGATGGATTATTGATGTTACTGGTTTTTTGTAGATTTATAAAGTGAAAATTGAGGATGTTCATTAAATGTTGTGTCTTTTATTTGTCAGGGAATGATGTAACTGTAATTTAATTTACTTGATGCTTTAAGTGTTGGGGAACTTATACACGTGTAACAAATTTATAAACAAAACTATTCGATTATTGATTTTTTTTACTATTTTGGAGTTCTTAAAAGGCTATTAACGCACTGCAAACACGACGCGACGTTTAGAAAATCTATAAGCGCACTGTTTACGGCTCTATTCATTTTCTAGTGGTGGTGTGAATGTTTTCATGACTGTAAGATTATAACGACATAATGAACCAAATAATGATTTTCACTCGACAAGATTCATTTAACTATTGTAAAAACTTTCTACCAATATTAATAATTAGTTTTTTTCCAGAAACGGACGCAGAAACGAGAAAATTGCAAATTACCTTTTATGTTCCAAATAATATTACTAACATTTGAAAATTTATAAAATATATTTTTACAACTGATTTCAAATTTGAAATAAAGTGAATTTATCATTTTTACTTATACGAAGTATAAGGAAGTATTAAAATCACGAAAAAAATCGTTGTCGAGATTTTTGCGGACGTCCACTGAATCCGTTAAGACCAATTTCTCAATGATGTCTGTGTGTGAGGATGGATGTCCGTGTGCGCAATCTCATGAACGAGACAAAATATGTAAACGAAACTTGGAATTTACAAGTTTCATGAAAAAATGAAAAGCTGAGTTGATTTTGAATGATATTTAAAAACCGGAAGAGGAAGTTCACTGGACCCACAAAACAATAGATTCCATTTATTTCAAAAATAAAATCAGCTATGAGAAAAAGTCTGAAATGAAACATGTTAACAAAAATATTTGGAATATAAAATGTTATTTACACTTTCCTTGTGCATGCTTCTAATTTTGAGAAAAACTAAATTATATGTTTAAGAATATATTTCTATGATCTTAGTTACAATGGGAACAAGAACTAAAACATTTTTAATATCTATGTGTCAAACGTGTCAAATAATTGTGAAGTGTCAAAAATATGTGTCGTGTGAAATATTATAAAAGTAATATTTGTATTATTAGTTAGATATAAATTAATTTCTATTTTAAAATAAATTTTAGTTATAATGAAAACAAAAAATTAAACAGGTTTAATATCTATATATCAAATAATTGCCAAAATAAAGTTATACGCAAGGAATAAGTCATATGTGTTTAGTTGGTTTTATTTGTATAAGAAAGTAGTGTGGTGTCCACACCAAATTTTTTATATCAAGTAAACGCTCACATCCAATTTCGAATTTTATATTTAAAATCAATTCTCTTCGAATTGTCGTGAAATGTATAAATTTGAAGTTTCATTACACTATCTTTTCTCGTTCATGAGTTATATAACACACGGGCACACATCCATCCATTCGTACAAGACGTCATTGAGACAATGAACAAATGGTAATCATGGAAACTTCAAAACATATTTTTCCGGGACAATCTCGCAATCGATGTTCTTATATTACATATAAGAATGCAAAAAAAAAAAACATTGGGATAAACCGCGTGATGACTATCATCAAATCACAATTTAAATTTACCCGCTGCTTCAGTAACATTTACTATGGCCAGCAAACGCAACTAAATTGTGTGATTATATATTATTATTAAAAGAATCAATGTATTAAAGTTAAAATCTTTAATTAATTCAAATTTTAGAGACATTGTCGATGAAAAATGGGTCCCTTTATAACACGCGGAGTCAATCGTTATTAGCTTTAGATAGAAATTAATATAATCGTACGATTATTAGTGTCAATTTAGATGTAAACTAAATTAATTAGAAATGGCATATTACAACTTCATTATAAATAAATAAAAAATGATTTGTCATTAAAGGTAATCACCTGCGTTAATATTCCTATTAAAATCAATTACCAAAGATGTCAAAAGGTGCGATTTTATCATTCACATCACGTAAAGTATTCAAACAGTCTCAAATGTTGTTACACGCATCTGCGTACACAGTCACGTGCTCGGCGCACGCGTTCATGAAAAATGAGCGTATACGCATTTTACAATGTTTGTATATTTAGGTCAGCGTAAGGTATAATGCGAGGGTCGGGGCAATAATGGTTAGTAATTAAAAACACGTTTAGCAAATTTAACTATCCCTTTGGAATATTGTAAAGTTCCATTATCGGACATCAGAGAAATAATTATTCTTAACGGTTGTTTGTGATGGGACCTGTTATTGAAAATGTTCGCCGTGAAGGATTTGCTCTTATTATTTTGAAAAATTGTGCACTTGAACGAATAATTAATTTTTGGGAATAATGGAAATTATATTGTTGAGTGGAAAATTAATAATCTTTTTGGCTACAGCTGGAGCTTTTATCTTTTCTTCATTATTTATATTTTTGTGATTCTTGTTTTACTCTTCAGGTAATGGTTTTTTCTTTATAAGGATTTCTTTTCTGCTTCGTAAATATGTCTACACATTAAAATTTAATTCTCTAGAAATGAAGCTTGTTTTTTTAAATTTAATAAAATTTTATCAAAAACTGCGTTTTCTAAATGTAAAAAATACTCTAAATCTCAGTCATACAGTATTTATTCTTCTTACATAACCGACGTTTCGGTTTACATGTAAACATTAATCATGTAAGATCTTACAGCAAACTATCATGGAACAAATACATTCGTAAACTATCATTTATTTTTTTAAAACCTTATTATATACAAAAGCATAGCACATACATATTCATGTTCCGAATACAATTATTCCGTTGTCTAAGAGCATGAACGTGTATATGTTATGCCTTTTGTATGTACGAAGATTTTAAGAATCTATTTGTTACAAGATAATTTGCTATAAGTTCTTACGAACCCAGAAGAAGGTTAAGTGTAAACCGAAAAGTCAGTTATGTAAGAAGAATAATGCTGTATGACTGAGATTTCGAATATTTTTTACACTTTACAACATACACGGGCGAAAAAACTAGTTAATTCACTATGTTTATAGTTCCGTGGCAAACTTCTATGAATTCGATTATTAAAAATTTGGAGTACAATTGGGGAGCCATAACAGACTTACTCTTCCAAATATTGTCATACGTTACTAAATAAAAGGGAATCACTAAATTCGATTTACTATTTCTCTCTGAAATATTCCTGAAAAATTGTGTGTTAAGAATGCTATTTTTTATAATAAAAAAAATACAATTTTTACTATCTAATTAATGTATGTCCAAAATTGGGTTACAATTGGGATCTCGCAAACTATAGGAACAACGAGGTCGGTTAAATGACCAATGTTGTCCAACTTTTAGTGCTTATTTAGATTTTGTTGAGAAACATTAAAAAATGTTCCATATGTAAAAATATATGATTTGATGAGGAAAACTTTCAAACTGTTAGAAATTTTAAATGTTTCTCAACGGAATTTTAATTAACTCTAAAAACTGCACAACATTGCAAATTTAACCGACTTCGTTTCTCAATAGTTTCCGAGATTTCAGTGCCGACCCAATCAATTTGAGACACTTTGTATATGTATGTCGATATAATTTAAACTAAAAATTAAAAAATGGTGAGAAATACCTTAATAGGAATGTTTATTTTTATAAATTCAATTATTTTTCGTTTAATCATAATTACTATTTCAAAGAGAAATAATTCTTACTGATCATCACATGACTATCATACAGGGCATAAATACTTTATTTGAAGGTTCAATTATTACATATTTGACATACATGAAATTATTTGTTCTATAGGCAACTAAAATATAAATAAATAGAATAAATATATCATCACGCCTTTTACCCATTATGGGTGTGGCACTCTGCTTACGCAGTTCATAGTAAGTGATATATTTATACATGTGAAGTGCGGTTACCAGCAGTCAAATCATAGCCCCCAAAGATGTTAGTGGAGGGGGAACCACAGGGGTAAATTTAAATTTGTAACTATCGGCAGTGGGATTCGAACTGAGGATCTCACGATACACAGTCCGACACGGAGCTATTTGCCCAACTAAACTCATTAAGAAAATTTAGTTTTTCTCAAAATTTTAAGCACATACAAAAAAAAATTGCAAATAATATTCTTTTATGCCTAGGCTGTAAAATTATTTTCCATAGCAACAAAAGCATAGCAACCGTTCAACAAATACATGGCAACGAAATTTGACAGCGAGACTTTTTAAAATATGTATAAAATAATCACTAAATAATTATTAATTTTAAATCGACAAAAATTTATGTGTTCAACTCGGCACACAACGCAGATTTAGCTTCGGCAGCATTCATTGCCAGGGCTTCGCCTCGTCAATGAAACGGCAGCCTCTGCTGTAAATCTGGTATTTAGGTGCCAAGTTAAACAAATAACTATTATTGAAAATATTATTTGTAATGAAAAAGGAACGATGATTAACTATGATGATAAATGAAATTAAAATTTCTTCGGAATACAGTCTAAAAGCTTTAAGAAACTATTTTAGACTGCATTCTGAAGAAATTTTAATTTCATTAGTTGTAATATCTTATAATTTGTATTTTTTCAGAACTGTTACCTATTGAAGAAATTATTGTTTTGAGCGGCTAGTAAACTTTCAGCTTTGCATGTATAAGCAAAGTCAACTATGTGTACCTGTTGCAATATTGACCTCATAATTGTGAAGTATAGTTATTCTATCTTTTCTGATTTATTCAAGTTATTTTAGACATAGCCTTGTATGTATATATGCATCCAGTCCCATACGCGGACACCATTGGACAAATAATCCAAACGGATTCAAGGGTCGATTAAATATAATTATTACACAAATAATGGATTAAAATTCATCAACTGTGACAATTTTGCAACTGGATTGCGAATCGTACAATCGCCCAAAATCCATTATTTCCGCGGAGAAGCAACGTTGATAGGATATAGTGGAGAGAGAACCAAGAATATTAAATATAACTTATTAATATAACATATAATTTGAGGATGGATAGACATATATATTATACCCACCAATTGGTCTACCAAAATAAACCACACATGTCCCTGAAAATGAAACGAACCTAATGAATACGTATTTCCATCACAGCACACATCGCTACGTTACGTTGCTAGCAAGTTGCTACTCACATGTCAACGCCTAATGGAATCCATAAAATAGTTTTAATTTGGAGTCCAGTTTGGTGTAAACGTGATAACCGTGTAAAAAAACAACGGGTAATGCGTTCGTTCGCCGTGAGAGGTGCGACATCTCGTGTATAGTCGACACGCCGCAACACTATCTGCTTACAGACTCAAATCCAATTGTTTCTCACAGCTGCCTAACTAGACTCGGTTATCATTAAATCATTGGTGCCTCTCTTGCTCTCTTTCAGACTTTTAGTGCTTGCCGCAAGAGTGAGAGTTCGCGGATTTAAAATATGTTCATGTCAACAACACCCCAAAATATTACCGTGGAAACATTGGATAGGTTCCTCTTATTTATTACGTGAAAAGTTCTCACACATGGTACATATAGTAAGTTGAAAATTAACAACTTAAATATTAAAAATCGCGACAATATATATAGTTTCAGTTTTGATGTTCGCATTTTTTAATCTTGTATTTTATCATTTTTCGTCTACTTCTTCAATATTTTTACTTTTATATATGATAACTAAGATAATAAATAGATTAACTTACTCTCTCCTCGTAGATCTCGTTAAGTGGTATATTTTTGTACGTGAAGTCTGGTTAGCAGCTGTTTGATCTCACGCCCTTCCAATATGTTAGTGTGGTGACAGGAAACTACAGGGGCAAAGTTAAAAACTTAAAAGTTACGACATTATTGACTATGTTATTCAAACTGGGGATTTCATAATTCCCTATTTTATATCACATAGGTACGTTTCAATGCAATTGGACTTCAAACAGACATACGGCTGGCAGCATAACTATTTCCGTAGAAACCTCTTTAGGAATATATTTTTTCAGTGGCGGGGTTTTGGAAAGAGGATGCCAAGGATAGGGAATTGTCCCCCAAATTTTGGACAATCAGTAGCAATTATTGGAAAAATTATTCCAATTTTAACTCTTTAGTCACTCTTTTTGCCATGTTCTCTTTGTACGTAATTTCCTTATTTCATATTTATATACATGGCAGTGTGTTAGCCAAGTTCGGAAAAGAAAAGGGTGAAACCGGCCAATGTGTATATTAATAAAAACTATTAGAGCTATATACGTGCAATTGTGTTTGTCTAATAGAGCTAGTTCCATGAGCACCTAAAATCCCAAATTTCATGAATATACCTTATATGGTTAGTTATAGCTAAGGTCTGAAAAGTAGCATTTTTATCATTGATTCACTGACTCACTCATCAAAAATCTAGACCACATCTAAGTGCCTTAGAAACTTGAAATTTGGTATCAAGGTAAATCATTAGACACACACAAAGAAAAAATCTAACTTGAACGTAATTTATTGACAGTGAAAATTTGCCAAATTATAAATCCCATATCAAAGAATGTAACAAATTGTTTTTTAAATGAATTGAAGAACGTTATACATTCCTACAGCTATGATTAAAGGAATTGCTATGAACTTGGCGCCCGTTAGATATCAACTCTTTTATCGGTTACACCAACTACCCCTAAGGTCTATTCTACCGACATTTAACAATTCTGTGCTTTCTCAAAATTGAAAACCAATATATTATATTTCTTCGTACTTAAAATGTCAAAGAAAAGATATTGCATTCATCTTATAATAAAAATATATTTAATTTATATCGTCCTTATTCTATTTAAAAAAATATCAAAACCTTTTTGAATTATTTAAAAATAATTAATTTGAGTTTGAAGATTTATTTTTTTACTATTAAGAATAATTGATAATGAATAAAAATACGTACCATATTAACCATCCCCTTTCTCCTTCAGAAATCGTGCTCACGAGCCTGGCTCCTAAATTTAATATAAATAAAAATATTGCCCCCCTCCCCTCCCCCGGCTTAACATTTGTCTGGTTTCTGTCTGGTCTGGTAATCTGGTTTCAATTCGAAACACCAAGATGAATGAAAATATTTACATAAATAAGATGCATGTCCTTTTTTGAACAAATTTTGAATAAATATTTGAATTAATTAATGAATCAAAAATCTTACTTCGAATATTCGAAAAACCATATTCTGCAAAGATTGGCTCAAGGTATTGCAGAATTGATTGTGGCATATGAGATTTTCGATTTCATCCCCATAGCTGACAAATTTGCGGAAGAGTATTCAAAAATTGTCACTTTACTAAATAATATTTTTGGGGTGCGCTATTTAATGACTGGTAACAGCACATTATTATATAAAAAGATTTGCTTGTAATCACAGTTTCACACAAAGAAATGGGTGAACATTATTTAATTTATTTTTTGTGTTTCGTAATAAACTAATGATTCAAGATCCCACATATAACGCATCTCCAGAAACCCACAAAATCTAGTGATAAATGTAGGGTAATATTAAAAGTAAACCACAATCGATATTAACATTCCGGGATCGTTTATCTGTTAGTGCTCATCGTTTCTAGGATCTGAAGCAGCTATGAACAAACAGCTAGTTATAAGTTAAAAGGACCACCGATCTCGTTGACAAATTGTAAAAATTCAAGCGGCCAGCGTGCGTATCTACTAAGCAACCGACGGATTCTCGGACCGAAGCACTCTTCGACATTGACAAATCATGAAACATAAAATATATACCCAGAGACGGACTCAAGTCTTTCTTCAACAAAACTGAATACTATTTGTTTTAACTATGATTATTCGGAAAAAAGCAAAATGTGCGAATAAAAATCATACTCAACTGATAAGGGTTTCTGAAAATATGTTTTCTACTATCACTGCCAAAAATTACATTTTCTCCAAACTAAACAAAGCTTCAAAATTGTATGTTTCGACATAAAGGCTAAAAAATTAGATTCTGGATCGATTCGATATCAGTTACAGTATTAAGTTAGTTTCTGTAGTTACTAACGATAATTATCATGGTTCATGATGTATGTTTCAGTAATTGATTTAGGTCTTATTTATTTGCGAAGCTCATTTTAATAATCGTTCAGAATGGTTTCGAATTTACATAAATTTCGCAAATCTCAGTGAGTGATATATTCTATACGTGAACTGTTGTTACTACTCGTCAGTTCACTGTCACAAAAGATAATAGTGGAGGCGGAAGCAGAGGAGTAAATTTAAAGGAGCTACTGTCGGCTACAGGATTCGAACTAAGGATCTCATGATCCACTGTTCTGTGTGTTACCACAAAGCTATTTAAACAATAATTTTTAAATTCAAAGTTTTATACCAAATCTTCGTAATTTAGTTTGCGAAAAGTAGCTTAAAGCTGAAACATATATTGAATATATTTATATCAGGAAAACAGCGTCTTCGAACATATTACGACTTGATATATTCTTTGTCAATGTCTCTGGATTAAGAACAAATAATGGACGATATTTACTCCATGTTCAATTAATTATTAATATTAAATAATTTAATAATTATAATTAAATACCCAACCATTAAGCAAAAATAAAGGAAACTGTATAAGCTAAGATACCGTATTTGTAAAATGAAAATAGATTTATATGTCAAAGAACGATTTGAAATTAATCACACAAAATACGTATTTCGCAAGTGCGCAAACGTGTATTTTTTTACCTTATTATTTTTTGGTGTGATTTGGCAGTTTCAAGCTACTTTAAGTATCCAAATCAATCAATTCCTTGGAGGATTGGGGAGACATTTACTCAATTCGATTGACATTAGACGTCGTGATAAACGTAATCTGTGACATTATGTTGTTGAAACTTGAAACACAGACATTGTCGTGAAAATCTAATGAAACATTACAATTATCTATAAATAAAATTGAACAGCTACCATAGCGAACAAATTATGCCATAAGTACTTTAATAATGTAATATTTTAGTTTCAAATACATATTAATTACACATTATTGAAGTTTTGTAAATATCGAAAGTTATAAAATTTTGACAAAACTTTTGTTGTATGCGTTATTCAATAAAAATTTTAATCTCGTGTAACTTTTAGGTAAATATTTTTCATCTATTTTCAAAGAAAATCCATATTTTTTTTTAGAAAAACTCATTAATGTTATCGATTTAAAAAAAAAATTTGTATGTAAAATAATAAATCGGAATCACCTCAACATGCAACAGCATCTATTTACTGTTAGCGGGAACTGAGTTTTTGCATACTCAATCATAGGTTGAGAAGAAATAGGAAGAGTAAATTTCCGCTGCTTAAGACGGTCCTGGCGGTTCGGAGGTAAGGCAGCAGCGTCTCAACGTTCTCGGACCTCAGCCGTAGCTGTCGTCGCATTGCGAATTTTACGAGAATGCTTACAAAGCTTCCGATGTAACATGGCGGGCGCATGCCTCTATCAATTAGAACGGTGGTACCTTGGACGTACCTCGACTATCGCGCTCTTAACAAGGCGATTAATAATTGTTTCGGCGGCCGACTAGTTAATACCCAATGACGGCGTTATTAATTTTAGTTAAAATTCCTTTATGGAATCTCGACCGCGTTCGAGTTCATATGGGCTTCGGAATTTCTCGTTCGGAATCCGCTGAATCTGTTTGCTTGTAAGCGCTGGATTATTTGAATTCTGATGGATTTAGTTTTCTGTTCTTTTCCACAAGTAGATTGTTGCACTGCAAATGGAAGCAACTCTACGTGAACTACCATTATTTTGTACAAGCTTATAATATTCGAGATTCATTTATTTGTTCCACATTTAATGTCATTACTTTACTTACCTATTTCTAATGGATATAGACATGGTGAATCAATTGAAGCAAATCTTGATACCAAAAGAATAAATTTTTGCACGTAACTTGCGTATACCATTCGTCAATTCACGACACTCAGAAATGTTAATAGTATATAGCTCACTTTTCGAATGATTAAAATTTGCTGGGTGATTCACCCGGCGTTGCCCTAATGCAATTCGAACGTGTTTCCCAATATTAGTGGTGAGATTAAATAATATTAATTTGTTCTTGTTTCTCCTATCGCGGAGTATAGGGACGGAATTCCACTGGTTTCAATGACCGAAAGTTTTACTTGCACTAGCGAAGTTGTTGATGGTTTGTCGACAGACAATTGCCAGGGACCGCCGGCTTCTAGTGACCTCTGAATCACTCAGACCCATCTGTAGCTGTTTAGAAGAGCTACAAATTATAATTATATTTATAGTTCGAGATCTCGAATTAGTGACAAGATTAATCTGCAATAAAATTCGCGAAACAAAGATCATTTTACGTAGTTCAAAATTATATTAGGTATAAAAAAATTTCTGTAATAATTTTATACTGGCTTCAATATAAAATTTCATGTATCTATGACAAACGATATTTAAAATTTATATTTATATAGATAGATTAGATACCCCTTTCACTAATGCTGTATTAATATAATTTAATATTAATAAAAGTTTAACTCAGAGTAGCAAGTTTCTGTTAGATGATTACCAAAATGAGCTTACATTTATTTATAAACAAGAATACATTACCAGGTCCGGCGATCATTGTCTGGAGTGTATGGAATACTCTATACCTCGGAAATATCTACGTATGGAATTCCATACCTCGAAATGTTCCAATCAAAAATTGCTTGAGTTTCAAGGAGTTTTGACTGTTTTTTTACCTCCCGCCATTTACTGTAAGGGAAGTATAGGAATCATGCTAAAATACGGTAGTGAGTTTTCAGTCGATGAGCACGTTTTAGGGTCCATAAATACGATTTTAATATCGCGATGATGTCTGTGTCTGTCTGCTTGTCTGTGTGTCGTTCTGTGTGGATTTCTGAAATTAAGGTTGATTAGTTTTTGTTGATAATCTAATAATCGGAAGTGGTAGTTTATGTGAAATCCTATCAAGTTATTATGAAATATCTCAGTAAATTACGGTTTAATGACAGTTTTTGTTATTAGAATATAATTCAAATATTATTAACTATAATTGTCGTTTGAAACATTTTTCTCTTACTGTCTTCATTTACGAATTACAATACTTTAAATAAAACTTATATTTTAACATTTTCGTTTAAATCTACTTACCTGTGCTTTTTGAAAAAAAAAAAAAACAAAGGTTGAAAAATATAATTTTATGAAGGGATGGTCGTTTCCTCATTGTGATGTTCCGTGTTCCTGCATTGTTTGATAAGAAATCTATGGCCGGAGGTATTGTGTTTTTTTTTAGTGTAGCATCTTATTCAACATTACACATTTTTGACTATTACTTCATACCTCAACAAATTTTACTTCGTCGGCCCTGTACATTGTGAAATAAATAAAACAATGTAACCTAGCACACTAGGAGTCGTGGGTTCGAATGCCACTGAAGAGCATGGTCGTTTGTGTTCATATCAAATATAAATTCACAATCTTCCACTCATATAACCATAGTAGTAAGACCGCTTACCATGTTCATTAAATAATAAAACATTTTTTTCAAACTATATCATAGCTCATTTCTTCAAATAAAAGTGACACAAATACAAATTTTCACACAAGTGTGAGGTATATTAATTATTGGCACGTATATTTTAGGACACTATATAGGTATTAAACTTAAAGAAAAAGTATTTTCCTCTAACTATAAATTTATGATAGTACCTATTATTATTGTAAAGCTAACATAAATTCTTATAATTAAGCAATTAATTTTTTGAATAAAATTACCAACTAATCCAGAAATAAATTTCGAATTTTTCTATGCAAATTATCAAACTGTAATTGGTTGTTTTGGGTGTCGTTTTCAGCATTCCTGAGAGTTCATTGTGTGAGTCGATGGACCAATATTTGGTAATTTCAATCATAGCGATAGCAGGCTGTGAGAAATAAATATATCGAACGTGAGAACGTGGTAAGAACTGGTGTTAGAATTCGGTAGAAGCAAATTAGCAGATACTTATCTTCAAAGTGCATATATGGCACATTATGCTGTAAACTGATACAAGATTTTATCTACTGAAAATTGGACCGTGAATAGAATTTTAATTGTATCTATATAGTAGCAAAACACTAAAGTAGGAACAAGATTGTCACGTGTTATCTGTTGGTAAGATATGTGGCTAGTTAAGTATAAAAAATAATCATCACATCTTTTCATTTATTTCCGAGTGAAACATTTGTACTGAAAAAGTCTTAGTTTCTTAGTGCATTATATATTCTCAAGAGTGAAAAGTACATTCTATTAACACTATTTTGGAAACTTCACATTCCACAACGAAAAATTGTATTAGAACAACTATCATTGCATCATAGCGCGATATATGAAGTATCTTGGTTCGGTTGCTATGGTTACGTCTCTTTGTTTTGATTTAATTTATTTGAGTTTGACATTTTCAACAGTTATTCGTTAAATAACAACATTTTTTGTATAATTTCTAAAATCTTGTTATAGAAAGTATAGTCTACATGTAACGGAATGGCATATCCCACACGAACAAAAAGTTTGTAGTCCGAGCCAAAGGCAAAGACTACAAATTTTTTGCTCGTGTGAAATTGGTGCTATTCCATTACTTGTTGTAGAATATACCTGTGGTTTTGAGTAAAATCCTTCATGATTTTGAGATATTTACGTTTAAAGTTTTACAAGTCACCTTCATGAATACTTTGAAATGGCTCCGAATATCTATCTAATATCATTTTTATTTTAAAGAAAACTATAAAAAATATGTCAAACTTGTCAAAATATCTTTCATTTAGCCAGAAATGAAAGAAAATCACTTAAATGGTTTTTCCTCAAAAAAGTCAGATAACTGGGTTTTCCTCAAAAAATCACAATTATTTTATAATAATAAATATGTGATTGAGTCAAATCAAACAGTAATGGTGTATGTGAATATGATTTAATAATAATAAAAAAAAATGTTTCACCCTTGTTTTAACATAGATGGTGTTAAGTTTTTTGGGCATATTTCAGTCGTTTCAGTTCTTAATTTTATAATCGAGTGCTATAATTTTTTATAGGTAAACTAATAACAGTATATGTATTATACAATAAGTATAGACGCGAAATATAAACTTATGAAATGAGATCTGTAGCCATAATTTAAAGAAACATTTACAAATAAGCAAATTAACCATTATGTTATCTTACAATAATAATAATTATAATAAACTGCATATAATCAATTGGTACCTTTCCCCTACTAATACGGTAATATCTTTAGGGGCCCTGGGTTGACAACTAATAACTGCACATGAAGATACAAAATGCCACAAAATAAACGAATAACGTGATGATATATTTCTGTTAATTTTAGTAAATTTATTTGAAGCCTTATTTATGTTGCTAGATATAAATGACTAAACACCAGAGTTTAAAATTTTTGCTTGAATCTCTCGTATTAATCAATATAAAAACACATTAAAAGCGTATTTATCATGTCAGCAGAATGTAAATTTGTTATATTAAAGTGAACATGGAAAACATTTAATAATTCTTCGGAATTTTAACCATCAATTCATGTAAGCTCAACATTTTGACGTACATGTTTAATGCAAGATTCGTGTCAGGAATTCGTAGCAGAGTCCTAAATACTGGAATACGTTCAAAATGGTCATGACTAATTTACGTGAGAACGGCTCAGATGCTGTCAGAATTGAAATCAGCAAGGAGAGAGGCATACGTTAGGCCAAATGTAGCGTTTCGGAATTATTTGCCCAACTTGTTGTTTATTAATTCAGCGCCAAGGAGCAAATTACTAGGTTCAAATTACTAGTCGAGTAATGCTCCGCTGAGTAGGTAAATTCTTAATCAATGTCCATTTCCTATCCACTTACTAAATATGTTATTTCAATTAATTCTTAACACCTAAAATATATTTCCCATTTAATTGTATATTTGAATCACCTATTTAAGAAACAATGTACATATGTCAAAAAAGCACAAATTTCACGAAAAACAGAAAACTAGCCAAGGCGGGACTGCACCAAAATAAAAAAATAATTTACTGCAGTAACATGAAAAAAGAGTACCGTCCGGTAAACTGAGGATGTAAGATGCATTATCTGAAAATTTACAAAAAATTTTTTGTAAATACTTCTAATTAGTTTATAATCGTGTTTAGTTTCTTAATTGTAATTGTATCTTATATCATCTTACCGAATAGTTCGGTAAATTTGACGGTACTTTTTTCAATATATACATACGTATAAAAAAGAAAAAAATATATAAGTAAAAGATTGAAAAATCAAAAAATAATCTGATGTTCTCAACACATAATCTTTACAACGGCACAAAATAGAGCAAGAAGATTCACATAAAAGTTGGAGCCAATACTATTTATACATCTTATTGAATATAACAAAATTTATTCTAACTCAATCATTTACTGAGATATGTTCAAATAATCTTAGAGATCTTTAAGTAAACTACCGCTTCTAATTGATAGATTATTATCAAAATATAATCAACCCGTAACTTCATTAGATCATTAGATCTTCATTAGATTTTGAGTTATCGTAGATGAATAAACCGTTACATACAGACAATTTCTTTTCCTATTCATTTAGTATATCTAGTACCTATTAAACATGATGATTTTTGTCTTTTCCCTCGTTTTCTTTTGTTAATAATTTCGTCTTCACTGCTATTTATTTCCATGGTTTAAGCAAAAAGCACAACAAAACACGCGAAACAAAAATTTAAGTTTTAATTCTGTGATCAGGAAGTATTATACGCATTCAAGAGACTCAAGAGAGAAACATAAATCAGTAACTGATGCTGTTTCACTTACACACAAATGAAATTTTAACAGAACTACCATGAGTATGCCGTGCATTTGACTTATGCTATTTCTAATACAAATATGGGTTTACTTCAGTCGAATCCGATTTTGAGAAAATATCCATCCATAACATGACTTATGTAGTTTCTCATATAGGTCATTCATTTATTATGTTGCATTAAAGGAAATAATTCGTAAGTGGACAGTGGACAACAAGGAAACAAAGCACACCGCGGTTGTTAATAAATATTAATTTAAAGATTTTTTTAAAAATCATGAGGCTCAAGTGTAATAATAACACGCATAATAACAACAATAATAGCCGCATTAGATGCTATAATTCTAACAAAATAAACCACTAAATCTCAATAGAGACTCATGATTTCTCATACATCTATTGCTGAAAATTCGATGTGACGTCCCAATAGTCCACCAATAAAAGTATTGGAATCATGAAAAAAATCGCTGACGAGATTTTTGCGGAAATACATATTTGGACGTCCACTGAATTCGTCAAGACTAATTTCTCAATGATGTCTGTGTGTGAGGAAGGATGGATGTCCGTGCGTAATATCTCATGAACGAGACAAGATATGTAAACGAAACTATGAATTTATAAGTTTCATGAAAAAATGGAGAACTGAGTTGATTTTGAATGAAAGTGGAAAACGGGAAGAGGAAGTTTACTGGACACACAAAACAATAAATTCCATTTTTCTCTAAGATAGAATCAGTTGTGAGAAAAAGTTTCAAATGAAAGATGTTAGAAAAAATGTTTGGAATATAAAATGTTATTTGCACTTTTCTTGTTTTGAGAAAATAGTTATTTGTATCACAAGGTTGGAAACTGCTATTTTGAGAGTGCGAGTTTATTTTGATAGGACGAGCCGTAGGCGAGTCCTACAAATACGAGCACTCGCAAAATAGTTTCCAACCGAGGGATACACAAGATTTTTCGCACCAACATTTATGTAAATTTAATAAATAAATTTATTACTCATTTTCTTAATGACAGGGAATTTTTTTATGTTGCTAACTTCGCAATATTTGAATGTCAATTATGTTTATTTTCCAGTATCATAACCAAAAATATCTACATATTTTTATTTTATACTGCAAATACAATTATAATTACTTACAAATATGTTTAAAATCCATAAATATTCTGTTTTCTTGTATTGCAAATACTCAATTGTAGATATATTGCCATAATATTTTTATGTCAATGTAAAACTTTTACATTTCAAGCGTCAGAAGTTAGCTAAAATTAGTGAAGTGATGCCATCATATAACCATAAAAAGTTAGCAATTTTTGTCGAACTAGTTCGACAAACACATGATTTCCTACCGATTTAGAGATATGTAATTGTATCAATGACGGACGGCGGCGCGAAAACTAAATTATATATTTAAGAATATATTTCAATAATCTTAGTTACAATGGGAACAAAAACTAAAACATTTTTAATATCTATGTGTCATTCGTGTCAAATAATTGCGAAGTGTCAAAAATATGTGTCGTGTGATATATTATAAAACTAATATTTGTATTATTAGTTAGAAAGTTTTGAAGACTTTATTGAGACCAAAATTAAACAGGTTTAACATCTATATATCAAATAAATGTTCAGTTGGTTTTATTTGTATAAGAAAGTAGTGTAGTGTGGTGCCCACACCAGATTTTTTATACTAAAAATATGTCAAGAAATGGAACTCAGTTCTTCGCAATGTCATAAAACTTATAATTATCAACATATTTATTTTCCCAAAAATACCTTCATCGATATCTATCATGATTCCTACACTTCTTTATACTACGTATAAGAAAATAAAAAAGAAAAATTGGTCTTCTGCATGTTTAATTCGAATAATAGCGCAACAAAGGAATAATATTCAGAACTTTTGAGAATAAAAATCAATTCTTCCGGTTATTAACTCTGCAATCAACCGTAACTGCGTTAAATATTAAATATGGTAATACTACTGTAAGAATTATGCACCGTCTACATATGAATGGGAACGTATTCACGAAGTCATTAAATGATTGATTTACCTCGGTTTAACTCTAAACAAAATTTGCAGGTAGGAACAACAGTTGTGTGCGAAACGTACACTTTAGGGCATAGTGTCCGCACGCAAACCAGTGCGTTATGTTGAAGCTGTCACTCAACCCAGGGTCTAATAACGTACTGCAAACAATAATTTCGCTCGATTTTTGTTCGAAGAACCTATACATATCAATCATAATTGCAGAAATCGCAATTCTAAAGGATGGAAGTAAATGAAGTATTTATGAGCAGAAATATCGGGAAATGTTTTGTTTTGTTGTTTTTATTATAAAGAAAGAATATGAAAACATTATATATTTAAAACCATAGTACCGGAAAAACCAGGTGACTTGCGCCCCATGGGGTGACTTTGGCCGAAATGGAAAAGTTATGTTTTCCTAAATAATTCTGATTTCCGTAGTACGAGTATTTTCGTTATATTAAAAATATGTTTTCGTTGAGGTAACATATATCTTTCATTTTAATATTTTTGATAATTATTTCTATTATATAATTAGGTAGGAAACCAAACATATACATTTTAAAATTAATTAATTACATTAAAATGAAAGATTTATGTTACCTGAATGGAAACCTTTTTTGAAATATAACGAAAATACTACGCAAATCATAATTATTTAGGAAACATAACTCTTCCCATATCGGCAAAGTTCCATGAGGCGCAAGTCACCAGGTTTTACGGTATTGAAAATAATCATTTGCGTATGAATTCGAAAAATTAATTTTGAATAATTAAATTAAATCTTTATTTTATTGTCTATAAATTATTTTAGGCATAATGTATATTTTAACTTATTCTAAATATTTCAAAAGTAATTTAAATTTCATAGTTAAAGCAAATAATTAATTAAATATAATCTAGCTCATTAGGTTTATTTATAAAATTATATGTTATTAATGCAAATTAATCCGATTTTATTTACATATTTGTGTGCTACATAACAACTAATTTGTTCCAATATATTAATAAATTTGTCAAACCAGTTCAATTCATTTAAATGATCACAACAGTTATAATTCCATAGTCCAGCTTTCAACCCTGAATTATTACTAATTTATTTCCTGTAAAGGTAATATTATTTTCTTCGAATATGTAGAAAAAATGACACATGTTTCTTATCATTACAATTTTGATTATTCATGGTCAAGAACATCACCTGTGGTACTCCTTCCACATTTAAATCTCATGAATAAGCGATTGGTTATTACCATTTGTAACCGCGGTACATCCCAAGGCATAAGTACTTCCCGTCTTGCTCCTCTAACTTCTTCCGATAGCCTCCTTTTCGATAAGTTTGATTGCGGTTCTCTAAAGAATGGTTGAATCACACTTGAATTATATTTGTACATTTTTGAAGAAATCAGATACAACTTTCTGATTAAACGATGGACGGGTAGCTTTTACTTTATAATTATAGAGCATACAACCGAATGCATAAAACTTGATTTTGTAATTTACAATTATAGGTTTAAATTCAGAGTTTTATTTTCATCTGTCCTAAAGTCGGTCATTAACGTAGTCTTTATGAATCATAATATTCATTTATTCGATTATACAGGTGTTTCAATTGATGAGATATTTACAAGTACATGCGAGAAATTTAAAAGATGCAGTATCACTGGTACCAGTTATTATTATTTTTCTTAAGAGATTTCGACTGCTTGGTCATTATGTCGTTTGAGTTCTTCGTGTGCAAACGGTAAAAGCGTTTTAAGTATCAATTATTTGTTTTTACTTCGGACACCTTGGTAATCCTGCATACACAACTTGTCTCAAAATTAACCCGCACGTAAACATTGAAATAAACCCCTGAAAATTAGAGAAAATTAATTTAAATAAATATAGCGAATTTTAATTTGGAGGTTCACCACAAGGATATGACATAATACGAGATTCTGGTTTGCTCTTTCTTATTATACTTTTTAATGGTGAATTTCCAGAAATACACAATTTAATTTTTTATATTTAAACATTTACGAGTTACTGGTATCAACTTTTATTTTTCATATGGAGGTCATAGTAAGCTTTGCCATTTTTGAAAAGAGATTTTTTTGTGCTTTACAACGATATAAAAGAGTAATAATAAATTCTTATAATTAATAAAAAAATTACCAAAATCTGTTATTTATAATAAAATTTTAAAAAAAGGAAATCGTAGGCTGCTAAGGAAACATTTAATTATAAATAATAGAATCTCGTCATCGAATTAAATTTAGTTTAAATGTTTGGTGTGATATACTATGAATTACATTAATTGGTTCAATCATAATTATCGTAATTTTAAATAGCCCTAAATATTTAAATATGTAACAAACTAATATTTTAAATATATTTCCACTTCTTAAAATACAAAATATGTGATTTCGGCAAGACGGAGCTTCTGTTCACAATCCACAGGTCATTGTACAATAATTTAATGTTCGTCTTGGAGGACAATAGATAGGGATTTAATACAATTTTCTACAAAGTTACTTAAAAAATAAACTCTTTATTAGGAAATATAAAGAATGAAAATGTACTACGAAATGCCACAGTAAGAATTCTGAATTAGATTAGTCCAAGAATGTTAAATAGGTTATAGAAAAAATAGAATGAAAGACGCAGAAGTGCTTGGAACGTAGTAGCCAATAAAAAAAATATTTATTACAAAGTTTTCGTAAATTATTTTTTATTTGTTTGAAATGATGATTCACTTTTTTCAATTCAATTTTATTTTAAATAACAAATAAAAAAAATATTTTGTTATTGTTTTATATCGTTGTAAAGCAAAAAAACATCTATTCAAAATCGTCATGGCTAACTATGACCTCCATATGAAAAATAAAAGTTGATACCAGTAATTCGTAAATGTTTAAATATAAAAAATAAAACTGAGTACTTCTGGAAATTCAACATTAAAAAGTGTAATAAGAAAGAGCACACCATAATCTCGTATTATGTATATCATATAACAAAGTTATCAGCAATAACAGAAAATCGTTAAATTTTCATTTTAGCAAATATCTAGTGACCTATGCATTCATTTGAAAAACAAATACATATTCAAACTGCACTACTAAAGAGGCAACTTTTGTCTAGTTTAACCAACCTCGTATCTCTTACGGTTCTCGAGATCTTAATGCACCTTAAATGGGATACTGTATAACACGAAACATTTCGAGCTACTTTGACTCCCACATTATTAAAAATCTATTAGACCTATTTACTTGCAATTGTGTATATCTAATAGAGCTCTCTGGAACACCTAGAATCCCAAATATCATGTATATAACTATTACAGTTATTGAATTATTAAGGTCTGAAAAGTAGCATTTTTATCATTGACTCTGACACACTCATCAAAAACCTAGACCACTTCTATGTGACTTAAAAACTTGAAATTTGGCATCAAGGTAGATCATTAGGCACATCTAAAACTTCAAAAAACTATATTCTATCGATGTCAAACGAAAGAAATACTCATAATTAGCATCACCCACAACGAAGTTTTCTTCCACTTAGCGATAGACGGCAAGATGGCTTTAGACCGAGTTATATCGCGCTAGCGTTGTGTTTGCCCGATCTATATGGGCTGCGGAATATCGACAATAATAATAATTATTTACAATTACTTACCAATAGATGGCGTTGTACCGAATTAAAAAACTTCAAAAGACTACCTTCTACTTTTCAAAAATTAATGATATCCCAACAAAAACATAAATGTGAAAATGGGGTAAAGTTCGGCAGAAACGACGTTTGGGGTAATTGGTGTCAGGTGTCACCGACAAAAGAGTTGAGATCTAACGGACGCCAAGTTTCTTTAATCATAGCTGTAGGAATGTACAACATTAAGGTAAATAATAACACTAGGCTAAGTTTCACAGTAGATATATTTAATATATCTACTGTGAAACTTAGCCTAGTGTTATTATTTACCTTATTTTTTACAATGTTTCACCTAGCGCCGACGACGGATTCAATCAAGTATATGTACAACATTCTTTAATTCATTTAAAAAACAATTTGTTCCTATCTTTGATATGGGATTTCTAACTTGGCAAGTTAATTTCCAATTTTTTAAACGTAATTTTTTGACAGTGAAAATGGATACATTTACTATTTAATATAACAAAATACAACTTACAGTAATATGTAGTTTTATTTATACTTTCAACAGTTATATACATTTATTTTAGCAGCAATATGACGTTCATTTTTATTAGGATTTTCTATCACGTATAAAATTAAATTTAGTTTATCGTTCATTCCATTTTCTTTATTTGTTTTATTATTTTCGTTTATTGCTTTGCACCTCTTACAAAAAGAAATAACACTTCTTATTTCATTAAACAGCTTTATATTTATGTTAAACATCCCACGTGCAAAAATGCAGTGCACTAAATAAATCTTTCACTTCATTTAACGAATTTCCCACAAAATACCATTTTATTGTTTTATTTTTTTTTAGATGATGTACCTAAGTATTCATGATTACTAATAAATAATTTAATCAAGTTAATAATTATTTAAAACTTGATGACAAAGACAAATATGATCTGTCAAACTCAACACAACTCTTTGAATTTTATTTCGTCCATCTCATGACTGAAATGGATTATATTAATAAATTCAGGTTCAATTGGTTCAGTTTTTGTTTCTGATCATTTTCTGTGTTTATACTTTTGTTCTAAAATTCATAGGGAATGAACTATCGCCAAATGAAAAACTTTACATTGTATTTCTTATGTCCCATAAAAAAAAGACAAAACTTGGGAAAATTTGAGTGAATTTAACTTTAAAGTCAACCAGGAACACATATTGCCCTTGGAAGAATTGGTGATTTAGGTTCAGTAGAGATTAAAATCTAATGAAATAATCGAAATAACACTTAATTATTTTTTGTTATATACGGCGGATATAACATTAAATTTCAATTGTTTTCTTCAGTTAATCCCAAACCATTCGTACATAGTATTTTATTAGTTTAAATTGAGCGAGATTTATCCAAAGAACAAAAATTGCCTTTACTTTTCATGTTATATAAATTAAACAAAAAAATCAATAAAAAAGTTTGTTAGCATCAGTGAACAAGTTGCCCAATTACTAACAAACTACCAAAGCATCGTCATCTTCTTCTTTGCCTCATAAAAACATCTCAACGGTGTTAAAAACCTCATTACTTGTGACAATTTTATGTGTTTTTTATTGTTTTCTGTTTCCTGAAAAGTGTCGATAAGCCCGATTTCCAAAGACTCGTCCATTCTTCGTCCATTGGTTGTCCTCCCACGGACAGAGGACAACGGTGTGACACTACACACTACCTAAGGAGCTTCGCCGCTCCAAACGGCTTCTTATAATAAGCTTTAAGTACCTACAATCGGAAATAGTCATTCTCGCTGCCTAATCTGTGAATGAAACACAAGAAAAACGACACGGCCGTGGCGTATATACAGATAGAGATAAGGGAAAGAGAAATTGGACAAGTAGTTATGTCAAATAAACTCGCCTGACTAAATTCAACCTGTGCTGGTGCAGTCGCTCAGACGAGTTGTCCTCAATAAGGAAACTCGGGATACTAGAATTCTGAAATTAACAGATTAAAATAAAGACATTGCGAAATAACATAAATCCTCAATTAATAACGATTAATTACTAGAAATTGACTAAACTTATTATGTAATTCAATCTATCACATTTATTTCAAGCATTGTTTGGCACTATTTTTGTATCAATTCATCACTGCTAATTTCAAATTCCTTTTTACTGATGTGATGTAGGTAAAATTCAAACTACAAATGAACGAGAGATTAGTAATAAATATGTTTGATGCCACGTCAAAATCATAAATTTTTACCGATGTAACAGGTAAAAATTAGAATGTCACTGATTCACTTAATTACCTTGTAAAGCCTTAAACTGGGAGGAATTGAATCTAGGAGCCACCTCGTTTTTAGGATTCAACAAATATATTCGAGGTGTGTCCTGATACGCCGGAAAACTTCTTTTACTCAATTTTAGATAATTCAAGTTTAGGAAATACTGATTTGAAATATTCTACTAAAACTAATTTATCAGTGGTTTGTGATTCTTCAAATCAAGTTTAATTATGCAATTTTATTATTATGAAAATAATTCAATTTGTCCATTTTGTTCTGGTCTAAAAATCATAACAACAGTAGTTTTGGTATAATGCGATTCTAGTTTTGCGGATAACGCACTAATCGTTTTATCGTTTTATTACGACCGTTTGGGTTTTCATGGGCCAAAGTATTGTATACCGGTGTTCGTAAAAGTTTGATTAAGGGAGATTTTACTTTTCATACTTCTATCTTAATTCTTTCGTCTTAAACTAAAAATACTGCAAAGGGGTAGATATTATATTTCTCAGTAACTTTGAAGCATAATTTTTTTAACAAATTATTTCTAAAACATTGTATAGCGCAAAAAGTGAGGTTAAAACATTACTCTTAAAATACACATAATAAAGCATATATTTACAAAATTTATTTTTCTATGTTAAACGTCTATGAAATCCTAACGTTATACGTTTGGATATCTCCAAAATATAAAGTTAATCTGTCACAAAAAACCCGGTGAGAAGATACGAAAAAGTAATTATCTTGTATCGTGATAATCTTGATATTTTAATTGTTAATTTATTTATATTTATCATGTTCACTTCAAATATGTATTATTGAAGAATTCCCTCAATAATAAAATAAATATAAAATGTAACAACTGATTTAATAGTTCGAAAACTAAAACCTTATCCAAATCGACTACTTTCAGCATTGCCGACTATCGCACTGGTCCACCATACCGTGATTTATTTTCTAGTTCGCCGACTGAAATGGTCTCGGCCTTTATCGGCCGTTGCGTGAACAAATGAGTCCCGAACCGCACCCTAATGGTTCAGACGTGACTACCTAATGTGAACCACTCATAAACATACATCAGTCGTCGCACACTGGCACTGGCTCTCGGCTACATGCTACAGCTACCCTGACTATGGTAGCTACCCCGTCAACAGACAACTAAATGTTATGCTAAGTAGTAGGAACCTTACTGTGTAGATGGGGAAGATGGAAGATGGAAATAAGATGTTGATGTTGATGGCCTGCTTGTAAGAGTTAAGGTTAGTTGAGTTATTGAAAGGTTAATGGGGTGCTAGTATAGGGTGATATTTTAATTTTGTGTGATAGGAAATTAACTAGAAATGAATACCAGAAATTCGTACCTATCCTTGTTATACAATGAAAAGGAGAAAAGAATAGATAAACAGAATATAATCAAATCACTGCCATAAAGTTAGAGGTTTTACTTTTTTAAAGTTTTTTATCCAACACCTCTGAATAAATGCTCTATAACCATGGTTATTTTAGACAAGAAAAGTAACAGATTACCCACTAGTGGGTGTAATTTTAAGAAAAGTCACTAGTGAGTAATTTGCAATTTATAACAATAACACCTTGATGGTGTTATATCTTTAATATATTTTACATTTATTAAGAGATCTTGGATGAAACGTTACACTTCACACGTGGGCAAAGTGGAATTACTCCACACTAAAATTTCTCTCGTGAAAAATTCCTATTGTTTTATCTATTTCTTACTTAATTTGAGTCTATATTGTTAATTTATTTTCATGCGAAATATAGGAACTTTTTTATCCAAAGTTACGAATTTAACAGCAATTGTTCTTTTTAAAATGAAATGACAGGTGAATTTTGATAGTCTAGGTCTGGGTAGTTGTACATAAAAAGATGATTGTAGGTAAGTAATCTGCCTATATTTGTTTTAATGTTCAAATATATGTAGTTGTAATTTTGCCTTTAACTTTCTATGACCCTTAAATTCTGTTTTGCATAATTTCTGTGTAATGATAATTTACTTTTTCCCATTTTTCTTCACTTTTTCAATTTTCATTCGGTGTCGGATGGAGGTTTAATCAGGCCCAGGATTAACTAAATTTATGATACATTTAGATACAACTATTTGTATTGGGAAGTAAGTTATGGATAGGCTGACCAGACGTACTCTTTTTTAGAGAATTATACTCTTTTCTAAATAATAACCTCTTTATTCTTACTTTTTATAAACAAAATTCTCAATATACTCTTTCACTGTTTGTTAAATGGTGACCGAAAATGTTACACTTGCTAGTCTGCTAATATTTAACTATAGCGTATATATAATCATACCGAACTGAGTACTGCAGCTATTGTTTGAAATATTTACAGCCCACAGGATTGCTGAATTCGCCTTCGATAACTAACAATATGCAACTGCTTTCGGCTACTATTATGCTTTCATCGCAGTTGGAGAGGATATACATATTACCGTACATTTGCAGGAAGACCGTTGATTGGCGATCGCCGAATGTTTAATCTAGTTTAATATTTTCGAGATTATAGTCATTATATTATCAACTATAAATATTATTTATGGGGTAAATAGCTCCCTGGTAACGCATAGGGTTGTGGATCGTGAGATCCTCTTTTCGGATCCCACTGCCAATAGTTGTCATTTTTAATTTACCCCCGTGGTTCCGCACTTCATACGCAAAAATATATTACTTACCGAGATCTGCGAAAGCAGAGTGCCACATCCATAATGGGTAAAATGCGTGTTGATATATTTATTTATTTTATTATTGGTTAAAGTTACTAAAATTAAATAAGTACTTAATAAAGTACGGGTTTAACATTTCAGTCCAGGGAACATAATCTATTTTTATAACAAGAATCTGGTCAGCCTAGTTATGGAGTTAGATATACTTAGCTCATCCCTTAAAAATATGTATTGGTAATTCTCCACATAAAATAATATAACTTTCTTATCTACATAGGATGTGACAAATCCAATACACGAAGCGAGAAAAAAAAAAGTTAAATGAAGATTCTTGAAACAGCTAAACTCAATATAATAATAATATAACTTCCATATTTCATTTTGACAAAATGGTAATTCGTTAGATTCTGATGGAATTATTTGTACATATCATATGCAAGAGATACAGTTCATTCTCAAATAAATAATCGCTTAAGTTCTTTAAAATAGATGAATAGACTTAAGCAGTTGACCTTAAATGTAAGATTCAATAAAACATATTTTTGATAACTCCTAGTTTAACATTTTATATTCGTTTATGCGTTTATGAGCCAACAAAACATTAAATAATATCCAAAGCTTGTGGAAAACCTAGAGTCTATATGCAAAGATAGCTAACAGCCTTTAATTAAATCCCTAACAGGGAATTTGGTCAAAGAGTGCCGTGTCACGGAAAGAAACAAAAGAACTCGGTCGACGTCAGTTTACAACTTTATTTGTGGGCAGAATAATAATACCAACGTCGTTGAATTAATTATATACCGTTGATAATTTCTACAGATCGCTTATCATTGTATTATTTACCTTACACTGGTTTGTTCTGATTACAGACGACCGGGAAACCACATAAAGTGAAATACAGCAAGGGGCAATTAGTCCAAGAAACACACAAACGGATATTTATTCTCTGTTGTGAGTAAAAATGAATCGTTAATGTTTTTGCATTGAAGTTTTCTACGTGTTCTTACTCATATTGCGTTTGTCGGTTTCGTTATAATTATTAGAAATGTTTGTTTTATTATTAAATGCTGTTTTATATAGAGTTATTGAATGGTGCAGTGCTATTTACTTAAAAGTATGGCTAATAGAAGGAAAGTTCGATAATGTTGGGGTTATTACTGCAAGTAAAGTTGTCATTATGATACACTGTAATTGTTAGTGCAGCTAGAAGATTGATAGTATTATTTGAGATTGTGTGTTTGTTGTTAAGAATTGGGGATAAAAATAATATGAGAAAGGCCGCATTTAATACGTTTTGAACGCAATGTATAAATATTTACAAAGACGCATATTAAACATAGACTACAATTATGAATAGTAATTCAAGATTCCTGCAATTGGTATTTTATAATTCACTAAGAAATTAAAACGTGACTATTAATTATAGTATTAACAGCTATATTTAAATCTCTCTTTTAAAATATGTAATAATTCATTATCGAATAAATATTAGTTTAGGCAGTTTTGTAGTTTACATTATTTGTCTGGAAAATTCACAAAATTAATTTCGCAATAATTATTCCTGTATATGCGATTTTGTTTCCCAGTGGTTGCTAATATATTCAAGAGGGTGGATCGAACAAGGGCTATTTTTCGAAATCTTTGATTCCCTCTCCCTAGAACTTTAGATTTTTATAAAATAAGAAGATTCCGGTACCCATAATACCATTTTGATGCGTTGTGGTCAAGCGCCGAAGTCTTAAAAAAGACCATTTTTGCATTTTTTTTAAATTTATATTAAATTAAATCATGTTTTTAATGACATATGTAGACGCGTTTTGAGTTACTCTTATCGACTATCAAGCTTATTTGCATATACCATTGCGATAGTTCAACGACGAGCTCCGAAAACGGCTAAAATTCACGTTTTTGCTAATTTACTTTTTACAAATAAAAATGTAAAGAGTGCGAAAATGGTAATTTTTGAGGCCTCGGCGCTTGATCACAATGCATCAAAATGATTTAATAACTACCAAAATCTTATTTTATGAAAATAATCTGCGGGGGTGAGGAGGGGGGGGGTTGACATCGACGATTTGGAAAAATAGCCTTTCTTGTCTTCACCCTAATATAAAAGTTACATTAGAGTATTTTACAAATGGCACATGCTTGTAATATAGACTCTAAAACTGATGGTGGGAGCGGGAAGAATAACTGTGAACTTTTAATAATTAATGAGGAACTCTGAAAATTCAATATTTCAAGAATTATGAAAATATAAGGAACGGAGGATAAGATAAAAATAAATTGACCAATTGCGGACAATTGAGGAAAGCTTATTATGAAAGGAAAGGATATTCTGCAATACAAAGAGAGAATTAACGAAGAAATGACGAAACAGTTGATCAAATTTTGGAATAACGGGATGTGGATATTTTTTAGAAAAAAGTCAATTCCCATGTGAAGGGTAGTATTTACATAATATGTAGTAAGTATCAGCTATAAAAAGATAAATAATTATACACGATATACTTTTGAAACGGCGTCGAAATATGAAATTTCAACCTCATGTTGAACAATGTGTCAGCTGACCCAGTCTGGCTACACAAATGCTTTAGGATAACACTTTAAATCTAGAAACATGTAGAAAGCAATTAAATCTCAAACATCTAAGTTAAAATTTGTAACTATTTCGTCGTAAAATACCAGTTGCGATAAATTTTCTAATTGGATTCAATTAACAATCTCACTTGATCTGATATATTTTAGATAATTCTATTTTATTAGGCAGCACACTAAAATTGTGAGTATGTTAAATTAATTGGCCTGATTTATTACACAAGCAAAGAATTCGGAGCCACCGAAGGAATTTTGGATTACTGATTAGAGGAGCAATAAAAACAGCAATTATTACACTTCTTCAACATTTGCATAAATTTTTCTCACAAGACTACGAGAATAAATTTATGCTGAAAGACGAATAAAACACCTACTTTTACAAATAAGTTGTTATTTTATATAAACTAGAGATCTGAAATTAAAAAGATACCAATATAAAAATATATAAAACAATGTTATCAAGTATCCGTTCATAGAATTTAATTTATGTCTTGACCTGCAGTTGTAAATTTTAATAATTTCATGAGGTAAGTACGTAACACTTTAGTTTGTTTTCAACAGCCGACTACAAATATCACTACGCTAATTTAACCTTTATGCTTCTTTAACTATATACTCTTGATTTAAAGGCAACTAATTTGATGGCTAGGAATCGTATTTAATGCCCTGAAATAGGTGTATAATATACTAGAGAAATTGACAAATAACATGAGTAAGTATTTATTTTATTTAAATGTAAATAGCTTTAGAACTGAAACTTCAATCGTTAGGTAAATATTGAAGTATGTTTGTCTATTATGTAAATAATCATGATTTTAAACAATTTTGTTAACACGATTCTTATAACGCAAATAAATAGTAAAATTCAGGCGACGCAGGGATTTGCGCTCGGGACATTTAATCTGTATTCATAACACAAAATCAGTAGTTATCGTTAGTGGTTAAGGTTAATTTGACATAGGCATTTATCTCAACGTTAACATTGCGCTAATTTTGATTAGCGTAAGATTAGCAGCTCCAAACTTTTGTTTAGTACTTAAGCAGCGACAACTAATCAAATGGAAGAAATAAATTTTCTTTCTTTATTAGTTTAGTTTGTTTATAAATTTGTTCGTTTGTTAAAATAAAACCTCATACGAAAAAAAATATATTGTTGTTTAGAATATTATTATTAAAAACAAGTATACAATACATAAATCTGTAGATATTTTCTGTCTCAAAATTTAAAATAAAATACATTAATTTACCAACAGAAATAGTATTCGACAGAGTTAATTTGATGAACGATATTTTGAAGGCATTACCACCGGAATGTTACACTTATTTTCAATGCGTATTCTGCTACAGTGGGGTACATGTATATGTGTACCCCAAATAAAAGTTAGCTTATTTACCTACTTGAAAAAAAAACAACTTCGAAATGAGTTTCTATAAATAGATTTTCATCAAAAAAAAATTATTGCTCATCAGCACAAGTTGGGCAATTTTTTCTTTGATGCTGCAAACAAATAATTTTTTTGCATACAACGCAACTGACCCTGGATTTTTGGAAATATATTTAAATGAAAAATAATCCATTGTCTCAAATATGAAAAAATACAACAACTATCAACTGTATCACATAAGGACTGACATGTCATGTGCCGAAACTACACAAGAGCACACGATTGCAGCTCCATCTATTTCCGATTGGCGGGACTTTTAAATAAGGCCTGGGAACAGGTTTACCCCAAGTAGCATTCCAGGATTAAATTAACCAGTAACTACTAATTATATATAACCACTGACGATAACTACTAATTTCGTGTTGCGGTGACTGCTTTAGGATTCAAACCTATGGTGCTAACCAACTGTCACCATTTCTTTGATAAAATCAATTGAAAAGTATTTACGATATACTGAGCCCTTGAAAAGATTTGATTCAAAATCGGAAACACTTTAATTTCCGACTTTTAAAAAGATGGAGAGCCAATTATTTATACCATTCACTTTTCAATCTGCGAAATCAGTGCATAATTGATTACAAACTGAATGTGAATAATATAGGTTTTTCTGTGGCAGCGGTTAGAAAACCTATATAATGCATTCATTCGTGTTCAGTGTTCAGAGTAAGTCATTTTGGTCTTCCCTAATTTCGTCTTTTAAACATTCAAAAGGTTGAAAATTTATTGACAAATATAATGGTCAGGCCGACATTGTTTTCAGAGAAAATGTAAAATTAACCTCCTACTGAACGAAAATATTTCTCTTAAAAAAGACAGAGTTAAAAATTTGCATAATTTAATATTTGTTTTAGGCTATTTCGATCGAATAATTTAATGTATTATGCCACACTCTCTAATAAATGTAAGATTTTAAAAAAGTATAAAAATTCAGACAGTAGCGACACTCGCTGTTGGCACCTTTGATTTTTATGTCGCATCGACCGATGACCTTGAGCTGAGCGGCCATATTGGCAGCTGCGGTAAACGGCGGTAAATTTGAATAGCTGTCAGTTGCAAAGGGAATAAAATCTAAAAATATTATTTCACCTGCACCATAAAAATTCCGACAATTTTTCATGGTACAAATAAGTTTACCTCTCTATATAACTATATAAACCTATCAGCGAAAACTAAGCGGCCATCTTCCCGGCTACGCACCACTGAAATATTGGAATCATGAAATATTTGAAGTATCGCTACAGTGTTAATTCTTATGTTGCGGTAAAACATTGTACAATGTCAGACCATAATCAGAACTTTACTTGACCGCACGGATAACAAGTACGCCTGTAAAGCTATGAATAACGGTCGTGTAATAGAAATTAATATTTGTTAATTTGAAACCATTGTAATAGTTTTAAATAAGTATAACATCTGAGTGAAATTTTTAATTTCGTTTATCAGGAGATTGAAAATACCAAAATCGATATGAATTTTAGTAGGTAAATATGTATGAAGTTTTAATGGAATAAGCCAAGTTAGAAAATTCTACTTTTCTAATAATTATCCAATATACTCGTACATGAAAAATTACGAGGTCTGAAGACAATCCCACACAATGCCATACATAATAAAAGACTCAACTGTTAAAAAAACCTAAGGAACTAAAAAACTTCAATATTCAAAAGTAATTGGTCTAGTTCACATTATATTTTTTCTAATAAGCCACTATCTTATGCAAATAACAGTCTGCACTACATAAACTGTAATATAATTACCCCCACCATTTCGTCGCGTACATTTCGGCCAATGGGAGGCGTACGCAGTGTCGTGATTGGTCCTCATACACCGGAAAGTCTAAAGGGTGCATAAGAAAGCACTGCTCACTAATTGTGCTGTGATGACGTCACTCGCAAGTGCGCATTCGCATGAGCTACGTGCGTAATGAAGAGATGGTAGATTTATAAAGTAGCACAAGCAAGTTGTTGAGATTGTGACAGAATATCAAAGTGAGAAATGAGGTGGATGACTGTGTGAAGAAATTCATTTGCATTATTCATAAAAGCTTTAGTATAATTGTATACACTTGTATGAAATGCGCAATGTATTGGAATAAGTAATTTTGTAATAGCGTAGTATTTATTAAATATTTAAATTTGCTGCATGTATTAGCACTATCAAAGAAAATTACGAACTTAATTATTAAAAACTCCTTCATAACACTAAATAATTACTTTCAATAAGTAATCATTGTTATTTTTTGAGTGTGTATAACAAACAAAATTTGTTAGACAAAAAATAATCAATAATAATTGTACCTGAAATTATTTTTTCACAGAAATATAGAAACAACCAATCAAGCGTGATTCAATTCATTCAATTTGTTAGAAATGACTAAAGCAACAATCTAAAAATTCTTGCGATCCTGTGCTTTAGATATTGGTAGTGTATTTTTGTGAATTAAGTACAGTTACCAGCCGTCAAATCGAGAACTCAAAAGTGGGAATCAAAATAGGAATATAATGTTACATGGAACTATCTTAACAACCGATTAAAAGGGAATAATATTATCTCATCGTTTGCGTTTTTGTATGTTTCTAAATTAAATTAGACAAGAACTAAATGCCATTTTTTGTACATATATTTATAGATACAGATGAAAATCTTTAAAACTATTAAATAGCTAATAAAAAAATCAATATGTTATATTTGAATGGATTTAATAAATATTCATATCATTAAATTTATTTTTCTGGTCTTCTACGTGAAATATATTTGTACTCAACTATCTTATGAGAACTTAAAGATCACTCAAGAAATTCCAAAAATTCTCGTAAAATCCAAATAATCAAAAAACATTAATCACAATCCGATAAGCAAGGTAAAAAACCAGTTTAGAAACAAGTCGTCATCCGCAGTTCGACGTTTGTTCTAAAACCCACACGATCAGAACTCGCGGCTCGCGGGCCACAGGCGAATAAGTCATTCACGGTACCAAGGTGATGTATGGAAGCTCATTTTTCTACCCGACAAAATATGGCTTTCCTAATCAAGGCGCGTATACAACAGCAAGCAAGGTTTCAATCACGGTGGCGTCCTGATTCGTGATGGCCTGTTTCGGGACAATATCACTCGAAATGCATAATTTGGAAATAAGATCTTACTTTAAATGGGAACCTACTATTTATATTCACTTTTGGTGCAATATTTTTTTTCTGAATATAACGATACGAACATATCATATCTCATATATAACATAGTAACTGTGTACGACTTCATATTAAATTTACATGTTTGTATATCTGACTGAAATAAGAGTGCTTTAGACAGAAAACGATTGAAAAAATTAAAAGATCAATTAATGTTGTTACTGCAGCACTAAAAAAATTAACAAATATTACTACAAGAATTATAAACAAACAATATATATTATATTCATTCGTTGTTTATCTGAAGTTATCTTATTTCAGTTAATATAAATAAAAATCATATAAATTTTACTCAAGTATTTTGTTGTTTTAGGATATGACATAATTATAATATTTTTAAAATTTTTTGAGTCAACCTTGTAAACCCTTTACGAACCCTAGGAGTGCGCGTAGCTATCTGAGTAGAAAATCACGATTCAATCGATAGAGGAGATTTTACAGTATCATAGATTAAATTCTAATAGTATTTAATTCATGGTTCCTAATATGCGTAAAACAACAAACATGTAATTGGACATATCTATAGTACATTTATGAAAGACTCTTGAAAAGCACAAATTATGTTACGATTAAATATCATATTTTGTAATTTCCACTTAGACTTTCTTTGTGAGTGTTATGCTTGAATTTAAAATTTCGACAATTATAAAGCTCAAAACCTGGAAGAAAAACTTTTAAAAATATTGATTTTTACAAGATTGTTATATGCATACACATCTTAAAGTTTGTTCAATATACAAATCGTTGTCTATTAGAATGAAAGTAGTTGTGCCATATTGTATTAAGATAGCGAATAATAATATACTTTTCGTTCTTTTTAGGTAGATGATAATGGTTAAAATAAATAACAGTATATTTTGCTCATGTTACTATTGAGTGAACTATTTGACGGAAGGTAATATGCTAGATATATCAGATTATTTACTTAATGATTAACATAATAATAACAACTTTATGGGTTCAAAAGTGTAACCGTAATAATTAGATGAACAATTGAAGCATGTTTATATATATATATATATATATATATATATATATATATATATATATATATATATTTTAAGTTGCTTAAAACATAAAATGTTAAGCAAATATTGCGAATGTGTGTACTGTGGCGAAACAGCACGGTACGAAAAAGCAGTTAGCGTTGTTTCGGGATCGATGGCTACTACATTCCTACCGTTAACGCACACAAACGTCGGTAATTGGGCAATGTTCAATAACTTCATCTATTTACAAACGTCTAGCGGATCGCTCAATCACACGTCAACCCAAAACGGTTTTTATTTATCTTACAGCCGTGATTTATTTTGGTTATAAATAATTCCTAAGTAGAATTATGGTGATTTAATAGAGCGAGGGCCCATGCTTGATTAGGATTTATTACTATTTACTTTTAGCAAAAAATTATAATTGTTTTCTTTGATTTGCATTCAATGTTTTATTATTTTATAGTACCTGGCCACTGGTGTGGTCACCATGCAACCTACTTATATACATAAATCAGAAGTAGATTTATTAATAAATATGCTCTGTACATGTTTGATGTTTCAGTAATTTGTTTATTTTCGTAGCAAAATACATGCATTGTAATGTTGCTATTACCCGAATTAAAAATAATATTGTTACTAACATCCTTTTTTAGTAGCAAATTCTATATTTGAAACAAATTCATTTTATTGTTTTATGCGTCGAATATACATACACTTTCAGATTTTCAATTAGGGTGTATTACTGTCAGAACTGTATTGATTTAAAAAAATTTATTTCTATCACTGGCGCGAACAGATATTTAGAGAAGGCCACCAAAAAGTCCAGAGGAAAACAAAATTATTTTTTTAAAATATAAATAAAAATATATGTTAAAAAACTAATAAATAATTTTGGAGCCCACAACGACCTGTTCATCTTTCCAGTTGCCAAATTTTAATTTTTAAGTTCGTCAAGAACGCTATCGATCCATTTGCTTTTTAGTCTGCTTTTAAGTTTGTTTTGATTTAAATTTTTTTCTTCGTCTCTTATTTTATAACGAACTCTGTTCATCTTGATAGTTGCTACCAACTGTTTCTTGGTAATAATTGATTTGTTCTTATTCTTTAAAGATACTAGTTTACTTGAATTGTTTCGAAAATAGCACAAAGTATTTTCTTTCAAACTGGAGTTCTTTTTCTTTGTTTTAGGGCCAACTGCTTTTTTATCGTTTTATAGATTTCAATTTTGTTTTTTCTCGAGAGTACCTTACATCTAAGTAAAGATTTCAATGAGCAAACGCACTTTATACCATTTGAGATTCTAGATTTAATTTCTTGTTCGGGGCCACCCGTAAAATAATTTATCCTCAAGCCAAACTGTCAAATAATATACCCATAATTCAACCAATTTTTAACAAATAATGACCTTTGTTACTGTTGCTAATGAATTAATCTTGACAGTTGGAAGAAATAATATTATTATTCATTCGTTATGTCAAATTTGAATCTTACGTATCAAAAGAGTAAAATCAAAATGACTTTGAAGTAATTTTTTTTATAAAAAGACAAAGATACTAGTATTCTCATTTTTCATAATTGAATTTTCCTTTAAGCCTCAACTGTAGCTGAATAATATTTTTTAAGATTTTCTGCTAAATATCAAATTACTTCTAAATTTTGTTACAACAATTCGTAGTCTAGCGATGGTTGCTTCAACTACATTTGTCTATGTTGATAAATAAACAATTTCTAATATATGTCAAGCAAAATTCTACATATTTTATAATTGCAAAAAAAAATATGTCTTCTGAACATGAAATGTTGTAGATAAAGTTTAAAGTATAATATTCTACTCGCATGTAATGGCTTTTACTCATTCGAATGATTTACATCACTTGCTTTCGCTCGTGATGCAAACTTCATTCCATGAGTAGTAACAAAAATGACTTGCTCATTGAATAATATACTAATATCCAGTCTAGATATCTAAAATTAAATCATTTATTATCTCAAACTTGAAGTTTCTACTTTCTAGGAATAATAGAGTACTTCCACATTTTTTTGTGGGCCCACTGATTTGCTGCGTGTAGTCAGGATATTTTCAGTTCCGTTTTTGTTCCCTGGTATTACAGCCATGTCCCCTGTAAGTGCAAAATTTCCCTTTAATAGCTTTCTGTAGTATTAAGTTAAAATGCATAGGTGATAATATAAGAAAATAATAATTGATTTATATATGTATGTACCTGATTGCCTTATAATAATATTAGTTATTTACTTTACAAATGGGCATAGTAAGGAATTACCCACGAGAGAAATTTTAGAACACGAAGCTGAAGGCTGAGTATGAAAATTTTATCGAGCGGAAATTCCACTTTGCCCACGTATGAAGTATAGCGTTTTATCCAACATCTCTGAATAAATGCAAAATTTATTAAAGAAATATTATTTGACAGTGACATATGCTTTAAATTTTCTAAATTAAAATGTTAATCGAAGTAGTTACCAATGTGTTGTGTGTCACTAGTGACTTTTCTCAAAATTATACCCACCAATGGATAATCTGTTACTTTCCTTGTTTAAAATCTCCATAGCTATAAAGCATTTATTCAAAGGTGTTGCATAAAATAATATTTTAGAAACCACTATGTAAAAATACAAAATTAAAAATTAGATACCTCCACCGCTTCAAAAAGTACTAATGCATGAACGTATGAATATATAATAAAAGACTCTTAATTACCTCGATTATTTTAATCAAGATATGCAAATGTTTCAACTGTCTTAAATTTTTATTAACGACAATAATTACTTTACATACTCGTCAGAACATCTGGAGCTCCTTGGCTTGTCTTACCGCAACACCAGGACTTACAAGCGGGCCCGGCGGCCGACGTTAACCGGGCGTTAAAAGTATTTATTTAAAAATAATTACTCCATAATTACTTGTCTTTTTATACCGGAAGTGATGCGATTTCTTCAAGTGTTTCCGACAAAATAAATTTAAATATCATACAGACAATTAAACACTCTATTAAAAACACCAAGATACCACAGATAATATTTTGATATTGTGTATTAGAATTTTAAATTAACTTCTGCCACCGAAAACAGACTGGTGGGTCCCATCTGTTGTAAGGGAGGATTTTTAAATGAATTATTTATTCTACGTTATTTATCATTTTGTTCTCGTTAGTAAAATTGTCTATTACGATATAAAGACATGACAAAATATAAAAATTTAAGCTGAAAACGGAAACTGCTCAATTAATAGCTAGGCTCAATAGTTAAATGATTTATAAAAGTATGAATACTGTAAATTTCCTAAAATATAAAGAAAAAAATTAGTAATCTCTGGATATTCGACAAAAATTTAAATTACATAGGAATGCATCTTCATACAATTATTTTTATCCAATCTACAAGTGCTATCTTGCCTGCTTGGTTCTAAGAGAATGACGAAAAAATTCTAGTATAAATGAGACATTTTTGGTTATAATATCTACTAAAAATATCGAATTGTTTTATAAATCCTAGCTGGCTAGCTATAGTGAACTCTGTTTCTAATACACGTAAATCTTAATTTGAATATTCATTCATAACACCTGCTTCAAATATAATAAAGAAAAATGTATCATCACGCCATTTACCTATTTCTGGATATGCACTCTGCTCAAAGCAGATCTCTACCAACCATCAAATCAAAGCCTTCAAGGATGGTAGTGGTTGAGGAGTAACAGGGGTAATTTTATGTGGTGAACGATACAAGTTTGATATGTAGAATAGATGTTTTAATTATTAGTGTGTTATGTCAACTAAGGTATGAAAATATTTTTATTTTTAGCTGGCCCTAAGTAAGCTTTTGTATTGTTTTACCTCTCGATTTAAGTAGATATCACTGCGTGTAGTCCTCACTTCTATGTCAATACATTGACGAAGCAATCTCGTCACTTCGTTCCTCACTTCCATGTCAGTACATTGGCGAAGCCAGATCGTCACTACGTACCTCGTTCCCATTTCAGAACAGAACAGGCTAGTTTGGTATCATTGCAAAGTGAGTTTTTATTTAAACAAAACGAACTGTGAAACTAATAAAGAAAGGAAATATGTTTTATCACTTTTTTTCTTCCATTTGATGGACCTAACCTGATAAAAAGTTTGGACCTTACAAGCTCTTGCGCTAACGCAACGTAATGTTGAGCTAATATTGTTGCTAAAAACGCTACAAAAGAAACGCGTATTTCAAACTTGTAACGCTATACAAATCAACTAATTTCGTGTTTTGAATGGAACTGATGGTGTACGTATTGGTGGACGTATGGTGCCTGTGTTAGCTTATACGGATGATGTTGTGTTGGGTGAAACTGAGGAGCAATTGTAATTTTCAGGGAATGGTGTGAGACTGGAACAAATTAATGAATTTGTATATTTGGGTACTATATTCTCGAGGGATGGACGTATTGACCGGGAGATTGAAAGGCATGATGCAAGGTATTGGGTGCTCTGCGTACATTTGCTTGAAACGTAAATGTATCTAGAGATAATCGATTGGGTGTTTATAATGACGTGTTAGTGCCTACATTGATGTATGTTTCTGAATATTGGGTGTGGATGAAGAAGTATGAACCTCGTATAGCTGCTGTAGAAATGAGATATTTGAGAGGAGTGTGAGAGTATACGAGACGTGATCGTATCCAGAATACATTGGTGTATGGTAAGTGTGAGATTGAGAAGAATGTTGTTAAGAAAGTGGGGGTGAGTCAGTTGAGATGGTTTGGACATGTTGAGCGAACGTCGAATGAAAGGTTGGTGAAACTAATATATGTGGGTGAGATTGAAGGTGAACGATTGTGTGGGCGTCCGAGGAATAACTGCTTGGGTATGATTGATGGTTTGTTGTGTGAACGAATGATTTCGAGTGTGAAGAATAAACGAGCATGTATGAATCGCACTTTGAATGTGGAAGAGGCGAAAGTGGTGTATCAGGATAGGAATGTTTGGAGGAGATAGATTGTTGGTTGACTGTGTTTCTGTGTATGTATGTGTTTTTAATTTAGCTTATGCAACTGAATTAGCTAATGGTACTAACTAACAATTAAAATTAATTAATAATAATTAATTAAATTTAAATTACTTTGTTTCTTTCGTTAAACGCATTTTGTATACTTTATAGTACCCAAAATTCAAATCATTGATATTCACAAGGCAGTCTATATTATAAATAAATTCTTGGAATAAAAAATAATATTCAATATAACAAGTTCTCATTCTTAACATCGATTTAAATTTCAAATATCACAACCGTTTCATAACTTATTACCATTACAAATATACCTATCATGTCACACTTTTAATATCTCATCAACAAATCTATATCTTTATACAGACAATTTATGACATTCTGTTTTTGCTAATTTAAATACGATGACACAGGTAGTGTGTATATCGTGTCTCGATCAGATACAGCTAACCTAACTAATAAGTACATCTGTTCCGTAACTGGCGACAGCAAAAAACACCTTCCGACCGGAAGGACAACCCGACAACCGAACAAGAAACAAGAACAACTGCTTGAGGTTGCTGTTGGGTGGTGGACACTTGTGAGAAGAGGGGAGGGGGTGTTGTATTTTCAAGTAATTATTAGCACGATGTTTCACTTTTTATAACGTATAAAATTTAGTTTATTGTACTGAGACATGGATAGTTCGGTATAGATGACGTGACGAAAAGAAGTGTGATGGGTGGTATTGCCAGTGGCGGTTCTGATTCAATAGGCTCTTAGATGGAAAGAACTAAAGTGCACTATTCTATAGATGTCATGTGTTGAATTAGCTATCGAATAACGTGGGAATAGCAGTATACAGAAAATTTACAAGGGGTAAGTACTTATTTACGTATCTACCAGTAAAATGAAATTACCTTTCTTCCTTTAATTAATATTGTGTACATGTATGGTTCATTTATTTCAAGTCCTGTTTTTTATTGAACCTCACAATTAATAATTACTTAATTATAATAATTTGCTATTCTTTTTAAACATAAGTACTTTCGCATTAAATGCGAGATGTTATAATTCGATACGGAGTTTTTAAATAATTTATTTTGCTTGTATCCTTAATACTACATTTACAAAAACTGTAACATCTGTTCTTTAAATTAGTCTGTAATTTAAAAGTCAATATTAATTAATATAATAAACATGTTTAAACTTTTTTTCCTCTACCAATAATAAATTTAAGAAGAAGAAATTTTTTTCATTATATAAACATCATAGTTTTCAATTAGAAATTTTTATACACAGTATAAAATTCTTTGGAGACAAAACTTCACTGAATACATATTTAATAATTATACTTGATATTTAATAAACAATTCAGTAAACAGGTCACTTAAATAATACCATCTTTTAAAAAATTTCGGGTACTGTAAAACCGGGTGATTTGCGACCCATGGGGTAACTTAGGCCGAAATGGGAAAAAGTTGTGTTTTCCTAAATAATTCTGATTTGCGTAGTAAAATGAAAGATTTGTTACCTGAAGGGAAACATATTTTAATATAACGAAAATACTACGCAAATCAGAATTATTTAGGACTTTATTATATATATTTGAAACATTTTTTCACACTTGCATCACGATATGTACTATTATTATTTATATTACATAGATAATTTTACATTTACACCCGTATATAATCTCTGAATTATTAAAAAAACACACATTATTAAATTGGTTTATTAGTGTGACAACTTTTGTCTAATTTAACCTTATTCGTTTATAGTGATATGAAGATTAAAATTACTAGTTGCGCATTAATTTTTGGGAACCAACGCTATAGTGTTATCATCTATAAAGTTTGGACGTTAATTATAAGTAGGTACTGATTGAGAAGCTTGCAAACTCCAATCTTTCCACTTACACTGAGTTAAAGGTGTCGTCTCTCTTCTCTTCGCTTTTTAAACAGCGAACAGCTTAGAACCTAGTTGTATATTCATCAAAATAGAAAATAGAATGACAAAAAATTTGAAATGATTATTGAGTCGCTCTGAACTGAACGCAGCAGAGATCGGTATTAGTTACCAATAGGGCTTTCATTTTATTGTGCAACAAGTGCAGAAGGTTACCTATTTCACGCGTGTTGTAAGAGTTTTACCACGAGACGAAGTCGAGTGCTGAAATCAAACGAGCGTGAAATAGGTAATTCTGCACGAGTTGCACACTATACTTTTTCTACGATCACACTCTTGCCTTGTTAAAATTTAATAATAATAATTCTTAATCTTCAGAAACAAAAAATGACATCTGAAACTCAAACTATTTGACGTTTATGATGACAGAATGAAGACGGCGCAAGCGCAGTTGTGTGCAGTGTTACCAACTATAAATCTATAGATTGTAATATAGAAACTAAAGACATATTTTATAAAAAAATAGATTTTTTCTTCAAACGTCATAAAAGTACGTTGTTATGTATTTGTATTCAACAAGCAGAAGTTCAATATTGTCGCCGCCGGCGTAAAAGTGTTTCCTTGGCAACACATTTACGCCGGCGGCGGACAAAGTAAAATATCATGCAAAATAGTAAGGTTGTAATTCAATAATTTGACAGTTAAGAATGAAACAAATAAACAAAAATAACAAAATAACATATTTTGTGGCAACTAGAAATACTGGATACGGTAGAATATTTGTTGAAGTTTTGAGCATTTTTTAATGTTTTAATGTCTATTTTCTATGTTTGAAGAAAAAATAGCATGTGTTATTCGGAGTAAATGTGACTTTGTATGATTCGCAAGTAATTGTCCGACTCGCTTCGCTCGTCGTTCAAACTTACATGCTCAGCACACAAAGTATCACATTTACTCCTAATAACACAATATACTATTGTATTTTCTTTGTAATCTCAATATTGAAAACGAAGAATTATTTAAACTCTGAAATAATTATAAATTATTTTATGATATATAAATGTAATACATATTAATATCATACAGTATTATATTTTTAGTAAGTTGATCACACTTGCGTGTGGAATAATTTCCCACGCTATTCCACACGACTGTGCGAAATATACTGTTTTCAACCTTTGTTCAGTGTAGAAAAAGTGTAATTTTCAGTAGTGATTGTAAAAAAAATATTTTAATACACTAACTTGAACATAAAATATAAGCAATTACCTGTACTTTAAAGTAATAACACTTTATATTATATTTATTTAGTGTGTACCTATGACTTCCTAAGTCGGTTCGAACATATTGAATATTTACGTTAGTATATTAATAAAAATTACTACATAAATAATAATTTAAATACAGAATAAAATAACAGCTAGAGTTTTCAAGCATTTACCTAATATAAAAATATAATCTAAATTCATTGTCAAATAGATAAGTCTAACCGCACATAATAACGAATTCGTTCACGAACTAATTTTAATTTCATTGACTAACTAATCAATATTGTGTTATACGGATAGCTTGTGCTTGTCCCCAGCACTACCAGCAGCGCTGCCGGCGGCGCGACGACGCGGCAGCCATACCATAACCTCACAACCTCACAAGTGCCATTTTGAAAAGCGCATGCGATTAGACGCCGGTGAGCAAGCGTTCCCATGCAGCAGCCACTGGCCGGGAATTGCTCTGTTTCCTTCCTCCGACTCCGTGCGGCATAAAATCTGCATTAATTACTGCGCCATTTTACACAATTGCTTCGCTAGATCGAACGATAAGCGATAAGTACTACGTTTCGCAGCATGAACTTTGCCGTTACTGTGTAGTAGTGTGTGCTGTATTCACCGACTTGACTCCGAGTTAGAATGGACTCGACCATTCAAGCTAAGATTTATTATCGCCGGGAAATTCTTCATATTTGAGTCCGCTTAATTTTTAACTGTACTCTTGGTAACGAAAAATGGAAATAATGTAACCGTTGAAAACCAGATGTAATACAGAATTTCCTCCAAATATTCACATTAGTTGGTAGTCGTATACCTGGATAATTTGATATTAATGGGATTATTAGAAACATTACAAGAAACATAATATAATCAATATGAATCCACCGGAAGCAGACACCAAAATTATGGATGCTTCCTAAAATAATAATAAAAAAAATAATTTGTAGTTTATCTGGCTACCTAGTTATAAAGACTGGTATACCATGCACAGTGTACAGTGTGCTTCCAAAGGTTCACCATTAGAATCTTAAAAACTATAAAGGTACATTTTCAACCAAGTTTCATCCTATTCCAATTTAAAATTTTTATTTTTATCAAATGTTCTTTTTTATTGAAATTCTACCAATCAAACAAGTGCTACCAAAGAAATAATAATTGCAGCAGTTGAAAATATTTTCTTGTCAAGAACAAATGAATCGATTTTTAACAAAAAAAAATATCTATTTTTTCTGATATTAATTATGTATCATTTTGTACATTTCTAATAATATTTTATATGAAAGTTTAAGATTATTTTGTGAAAAATAAGGAATGTTATATTGGAATTAATAATTAATAAATATAAACAAATAAATTAATAGTTCACAAACTTGACTTATTTCTGGAGAATAATTCAAAAATTCACCAAGTAAATAAAAATTGGTATTTAATTATTTTAATTCCCGACCGTTACGTTATTGTTATCATAACAGTTATATACCACATAACACCCTAGGGCGTTATAAATTTGATATTGTTGCTATTGGACACAGAATACACAAACTGCACTGTTTTACTTGTACACATAGAAGTTTTTCACCACAGCAAATAAGCATTTTTTAAACAGTTATTTCAATAATTTTTTATACACAACCCGTACGTAAGTCACCCTAAAAAATTGAAGGTGACAAGAACGTTTTTGTAGGCGGGGTGCAATATTTTATGACCTGATGTTATTTCTATTAGCTTGAATATACAATAAAGTTCTTTTTCTCACCCTCATCCCCTGAATATTTTTTTTGCAATAGTACCATTTTAAAGGCTAATCCTTACGTAAGTCACCCTAAGAAACTGAAGGTGGCAAGAACGTTTTTATAGGCAGGATTCAATATTTTGTGTGCTGAAGCTATTTGTTGTAAATCTAAATTTTGTTTTTTTACCATCATCTCCTACATACGAGTACTTTTTCTATAGTAGTACTGAATGTAATCTATACACCATTACATTAATATTTTGTAAAGAGAAATACATATAAATACTAATTTATGTTGTATTTCATGGTATATTACATTCATTTCCCGTCTTCTTAATATTGTGAACAGAATATTTTTCGTTGCTAACTTCACACCGGTTAACACTTACATTTTTACTCCTAGCATCTGAAAATACGTTGGACACAGTATTACAACTTGTCAAGTTGAAAAGGTCCTTAAGATGCCACACAGTACTGCCACATGTAAAATAATAATATTCCGTAAAAAAATCAAAGGTAGGTATCCCGTACAATCAAAGTAACCCCTAGTTACGGTAATATAATATGTATGCTTCTTGACTGGGACTTATGTCTATATAAATTTATCTCATACTTTGAATATGAGTCAAGGAATAAAATATTTTTCTTTTCCGCTGATTATACGGAGAAAATATTACCTTTTTTATTTGGAAGATTTTTCTTAATATATGATAGTTTATAAATTATTTACAAATGAAAAAACTCAACGAAATTAGGTTTTTTGTCCATATTTACTAACCTATGCATATTTTCGTGGAAACGAAAATATAATTAAATTGACTTACTAGTATAGTAACTTTTATCTAATTTAACCCAAGTCGTAGCTCTCATAGTTCTCGAGATCCCAAAAGTGATCCTTTATTCTTGGCTGTACTATACAACTTTTCTAAAATATTATATAGAAAAATATTTCATATAAAAGATACAAAGAAATATGTTTTCTACAAATTTTATTGTAAGCATTTTTAAGTAAAATAATAATTCTCTTACTGTAAAAACAAAACTCATGATATCGACCATAATACTTTCAGCTTGTTATCTTAACATATGTGTTAAATCAATAACAATATCTAATAATATTACAGGGAATTAATAAATAACGAAAAATCTAAATTTATATTTATTGAATAATATTACAGAGGGAAAAATCCACGTCAGGGTTCGAGCTCTCGAAATTATAGTAATTGTGAAGTAAATGTTCCATTAGTTCTGAAGTGGTTCCGATTGTAAATCCTAGCAATTTAATTTAACTTATTAGATTTCTTTTACGATTTATAAGGATGAAAATATATGAACTATGAAAAAATGTACTACTTGATCTCTGTGTGGATGAATGCTTGTCCGCTTTTCTTTAAGGCACGAACAAAAAAAATACAATACCGGAACTTCATTACTATATATAAGTTTCATAAAGATGCAAATATTGATCAAAATGGCAAAGAAGTTATTTGAAATTTACTGGACAAATAAAACAATAAGTACAATTGATTTTAAATAAGGTAAAAATATAATACGTCTGCAATACTATTCAAATAAAATTTTTCTTGAATATGCTAACAATTTTCCAAACAAATATCTTAAATATCTATTCTATGTAACAAACATGTGTCAATTGTATTTATTAAATATTCAAATTCATATGTATATGTACAAGAATTAAAGAAAAAAATCGATATTTAAAAAATAAGAGCAAGAAGCATCACAAAACAAATTATTTTAGTATTATTTGTAATCTATATTTTGTATTTTAATTCATTTGCGTCATGTCAAATTGTGCGGATTTTTCTCTTTCTTTTGCTAGTCTACTCTAGCTCAATTTTTCATTTATTTATGTATGTACGTAAATTCAACTATTTATTTTGACTAAATAATAATAATTGTTTCTAAATCACATATAACCTGATTATACTAAAATGTATTTAAAATACCTATCTACTCCTTGTATAATTAATATCAAGGATAAAATGAATAATTCATCCTAGATACAGTCCTCCCTTTCAAAACAAATTAACAATTAACCATTCAGCCCCACGTCCCTAGTAGCCAGGCAATTCCTAATTCACATTTAAAATGTTCGTTACACACCTAACTTTGAACAGCCTCCAAAGGCTCATGAAATATCCAAACCTGAACCGACACATCGCAAACTCAACCAACAAAGAAATCAATTTCATAATAACACTCCATACTTTTCCCACTTACTACTGTTAATACTGAAATTGACTGTAAATAATTAACATAATAATTTATTGATGTGGAATTACGCGCGCCACGCTGTCCGTGTCCACCATTTAGCGTTGGGTAGACACGAACAGAGGGGTGGTGGGTTGGTGAATGTATTTACGTGACGTCAGCGGATAACCATGACAACTAAAGCCTGTAATTTTGTGTAAAACAGCTATGGACGCGCGCAATAATTCACTGGTGTGGAATTTTACTGAACTAGGGAAGGGGTGTACGGGTGGATTCGATTTTGTAGGGGGTTGTGGTGGTGGGGAGCGAAAAAAGTGGAAGCAGACATGTTGTAGTGCATGTATGGTTTACAATTTATTTTTATATTTTCTGTGAATATAATTTTTGTTCCTAATTTGTTTCCAAACATGTTTTCGTGATATGTTTATCTATAGCAATATTATTCAAACTTTTATAAATAACTATATCAGTTCCACAAATTTAATTTTGGTTTTAATAAAAGTCATGGAATTCAACCAAATACTAAAATATATTTGAAAACAAAATCAAATTTATTTTTAATTTATATATTGTTATTAGCAAGTATTACAGGTAGTTATAAAATAATTACTGAAATTTTGTATGTAGGATCCGCCGTATATAATTTATCGATAAAAATTAACTGTCTTCCAATAAAAAAACTAGTGATGCCATTTTTCGAGATTAGTCGAGAGTATACCAAGTATACCAATTCTCGTCTCGTCTCGAAATTTTAAATCAAATAAAAGAGACTCTTGTCTCGTCTCGAAATTGCTCGACTAATCTTGATATAGAGTCGAGAGTCTCGAAAATCTCAAACCTACTTGGGTGGTCATTATCTGACATGCGTAAACATGTTCGTATGATTCAAATGATTCGGCTCGAGCATTATTAATTATATATACTATAATTAATATATTTTTTATTCTAAAATAGGTTCCCGAAATAGTTCCCAAGATTTATAATTTGTGTTAATGTATTTTTGAAAAACAAAAATGTTGCAGAAAGAAAATATTTTATATCATTACGTATCTTTACCTTTACCAAACCTGTTCTATAATAAGTAATTAAGTATTATTTTTTATAAAGTAATGTTGATCATAATAAATTTTGCTATAACAATATAGCTGTTATATTTAATCATGCAAGTTTGTATAATAAATTGTTTCAGAATTTTTATACGATTTTTTAGATTCACTCCTTATCTTTCAATTTCTATCACGAAATTAAAAGTTATATGTTATTTGGCAAGATAAACGTACATAATCCGCTAGAAATCCATATCTCATAATTATTTTAATGTATATTAATTATTTCGAGAGTCTCAACAAAATCCCTAATTCTCGAGTGTATTTTACACTACTACTCTCGTCTCGTCTCGAAAATAAAAATTTGAGAAACTTCACTCTCGTCTTTAAATTTCGAGACGAGATCAATTCGAGACAAGATTTCACGACATCACTACAAAAAACCAACTTTTATTTTCATGTTATATTAAATTATTTATAAATTTCCTGATATAATTACGTAACAATATTATTTACATCCAAGCATAAAACTTATACCTATTCGTATAATTCCTATGTTAACTGTATGACAGCTTAACTGTTTGACTATATAAGAGCCGTGAAATCTTGAGGGTCAAAGTTAATTCGTTTCCTTGACCCATCATTGATGCAAAGTTAAATATGTATAAAATATGACATTTACTAGAGCAATTAAGTAACTTAGACAACATAATGTATATATGATTGTGATTCGATGCCCCATATAGAAAATATGGGTGACATAGTAATTAGTATTACGATAGATATTATGTTTGATATTTTAAACTTTTATAAAACTTAATTTTATGCGTTACAAAAGCTGCAAAATTAAATTCTATTAGTCTATTTAAATCCAAAATTTATTTATTGATAAGATTAATTTGCAGCATTTTGTTCTAAAATCAATAAATAACGACCTTTGTAGTGCCACATGACTTTCTAATAAACATATAAGTATAATAAACAATAGATAATAATGTAAGCTTCTTAGAACTGTCAGAGTATAAGTAAAATTTCTCCATATTGTTTAAAGTACAATATTTCGTTTTATTTATTGCTTTTAAATGTTTTTATTAATGACAAATTTTATTTTTATATTTTTTGACCTTCACCTCCTGATGTAGAGTAGAAACCGATTGAGGTAGGAATAAAATTTTAAATTTTGACTGCAACCCAGAAATTGTTTTTTCTTCATACGTTATAAAAGTATGTTGTTATGTATTTGCATTCAACAAGTAGAAGTTCTACTTTGTCGCCGCCAAAATAAAAGTGTCTCCTTGGTAACACTTTTACTCCGGCGGCAGATAAAATAAAATATTATGAAAAATAGTTAGGTTGTATTTCAATAATTTGACAGTTAAAATTGAAAGAAATAAACAAAAATAATAAAATAGCATATGGTAACTAGAAATGCTGGATAATACTACGGACCGGAGTATGTCCGCATGTAATTGTCCGACTCACTTCGCTCGTTGTTCAAACTTACATGCTCAGCGCACAAAATATCAAATTTATTCATACTAACGCAATAAATTATTATTTTTTAATAGAATAGATGTTTCTGTTACGTTTATTGTCGTAGTAACTATGATTATTGAAATATAAATATATTCATAAACACCCGAATCCAAATACAAAATAATTTATTGTTGTGTGTAAGTTCCCTTTCTTTGACAAGAAACTTATAATTGAAGTTTTGTTACTCTATTTTTTCTCATTCGTGAGTTTCACATGCGTACACATCCGGCCATCTATTTATCCATCCACGGGACCTCGAAATATGTTTTTTTGTAATAATTTAATTTCCATGTACAATGTATAAGAAAACAACAAATAATATGGTATAAATTAATTCACCACCTGTTGATAAGAAATATATTTTCATTAATAATTAATAAAATTATTATAAAAAGTAACTTACACCAACACCGAAAATTTCCTAAATGAACATTCAAAATAAATTATTCCTGTTTTAAACGTTTTACTGATAAAACTTAAGGTAACTTTGACATCTTAATTTCTATTCATTATTAGGATGACACTAATTTTCTTTATTTAAAATAAACATATGTGTTTCGAAATATATTTTACGTAGTATATCGTACTTTCAGAAAAAGCATTGTAAACTCTAAATAATTATGAAAGTATAGTATATTAATCTATCTTATTTTTTCTAGCAACACGATTAGAAATAATTTTCTTTTCCACCTATCCTTAGCTTTGTGTAATCAAACATTAAAACTGAGGTAGTAGGTATCGTTACAAAATCTGCATTCACCCATAAACCAAACATACTTAAACCGCAAATCTCTTGGTAATAAATAAAAACCAGTATATTCCAATAGCAATTCCGAGTATAATTACAGAATTACCCGTATCACATTTACGAGCAATGTTTCTCTTGCAACAGTGTCATTTATCGCGTCGTTCGCGCATAGCAACAATAGCCTCTGCACCACAACAGTAGGAGGTAACTGTAGACTACAGCACATTGGTTCGCGGCAGTCTACGTTATGTGTAATTACACAAAAACGCTGTCGTGACTGCATACGATTTCAATATCCACGGACCATCAAGCGCCATTAGATAGTTCATTATAGTGGCGCTACCGTCGCTTCGAAAAGCTGCACTCAGATTGGTATAGCCTGTACTTTATGCAGGCTTCAGTCAATAATGTTAGGTAGGAATTTATTAAATATTTTAAGTATTTTGTAATATATGTTGTGGATTGAGTTCGAGATTGACGAATGTGCTGATTTAAAGGCTGTTTGTTATGTTGTTAGTGGTTTATTCATGACTCGTTTATTGACATATATAGAATAAGATCGATGATAGCAACCCCCACTAGTTGCAGACAAATTGGAGTAGTGGTAGCCTCCTCTTTATTCACATACAAATATTTAACAAACATATTAACAAATTTTATTTGTTAAATGAAATACAAAATGAAGTATCTACATCAGGCATACTTACACAAATGAGAGATAGAAAGGAAAACACTATGTAGTATACAGTGGCGTATTTAGGAGGGGGTTTTGGGGGTTCAAACCCCCCAGCATTGATAAAACTATATACTCCTATTAATAAAATAATTACTTTTTTATTTTTATATAAAGAAAATTTGCTGTGAAGGATTACAAATATGTAATGAAAATCAAAATACATACCCCAATATTTTCCAATTTTTTCTTCTTTTGGCAACATTATCCGTAATATCCTGTACAAGAGAACGTTCGTTTTCTACTTTGCGTCGATTAAAATCTTATTTGCGAAATTCCATGTCCGAAAACCGCGTAAGTGGTTTGACTTTACTAAATATACGTTACATAGAAACTTAACACCATTAACGGACGAAATATTTGACGAATTGGCAAAAAGGAAACGACATTTTAATTTAATGTTATAATAATGTATGTTTATTATTTTTATTATGTTATTACTCTTATATTTATTTTGTTATTATTGGAGATTGACCATGTTTGTGTATTTTAGTTTAAAATATATGTGTACGAGTATGTTCATTTTTAACATATTTAAAAAACAAATTCACTGCGTAACCCCCACCATGATTGATTCCTAGATGCGCCACTGAGTATAAGTAATCCCAAATTTTCTAAATGATTTTAAGAAATTCTTCTTCAATAGTATAGCAATAATAGCTTCTCCACAATACTAGTACAAATAATTATTAATTACAGTATATTTAATTACAATTACAATTAAACCCAAATTATTTGAGTTCATCATGTTGCAATTACATCCTGTTGTGAACAAATCGCCGTGTAAGTTCTTATTTGGTCTATATACCATTTTGGGCTTGTTCCGTTATGAGTACAGATAAAATTTCTGATTTTTTTGCTTTTATTGCCATTTGAAATTATTTATTAATTATTAATCAAATTTGAGATACATAGTTCCTAATTCTTATATATCCACTTTTTCGTCTTATTCTTAATTTATTTTGGGTCTATGTCCGTTAACCAATCAACCAACGCATTCATAGTTTCATTTTGCTCCATAACCTAAGAAAATTTCTCCTATACTTTTAAATAAGCTATACTATATCCAGAAATATGCCAGACGAATATTTATAAAGTGAAAATAAAAGCAATTGCGTATACGTCCTTAGTATCTGCTTTGTGTTAAAATACGTGATTACAAAGTACGTAAATCAACATTGTTACTGAAATATTCTATATTGTTTTATTATTAATTTTAAAAAATAACTATATAGAATAAAATATTTTATAATTTGCAGAATAATCAACATTATTAGAAGCATCGTCGGTAGTAGAATTAGAATCGCAGCAATAATCAACATTATTAGAAGTATCGTCGGTAGTAGAATTAGAATCGCAGCAAGTATTAGAAGAAACGCCAATCAAAAAAGCGTATGTGAAATAGATAAATGAAATAAAATAAAATTTATCCAATTAATTAAAAATACACTTATTAGAATATCGAAAACTAAAAATTCAATTTTAAATGATTTACCAAAACCAGAATAGTTTAAATTTTATTTTAAATAAGATAGACAGTTTAAAAATTAAAAACAAGGTATATGTACCTATACATTTAAAAAATTGACAATATACTTAACGCAGCAGGTTAACTTCATTATTAATATTTTTATGTTATATATAGACTGGTCCATCGGTCTGTGTTTTTTATTTTGTGCTTATATTATAAATATTACTGAAAAAATTTTCAGTCAAAGTTTATTTTACATTGAAATGCCCACGTATCTGCAGTATAAGTTTTTCTAGCGGGTGTTCCATTTTCTCGCAATGATATGCAACTTTATATTTAAAATGGAACATTCTATACATATATTTTTGCAAAATTTGTAAGACTTTTCGTTTCTCTTTACTATAGTTCTTACTTATTATAGTCGTAAAATGGTCAGTACAGAAACTATTGACGTTTTTATGAATGAAGAATCACACACATAGAGTATGCCATGAAATTAAAAACAATAAATAAATTTATAAAAAATGTTCGAATTGAACATTAGTTCAACAAAGTAACGAAATTATAACAAAACAAATTTGTTAAACTATGGGAAAATAGTAAATAGTAATTATTAAAATCTAACAGTAACTAATCTGATTGTTAAAACACTCACACACAATTTTATGGCATATTTTCTGTGTGATTATTGAATAATGAAAACGTGAATAGTTTGTGCACTGATCATTTTAGTACTATTTAAAGAGAAATATAAGATCTTTAAAATTTTGTAATAATATATAGGATGTCCCATTTAAAAATACTAAGTTGCGTACCATTTCGCAAAATTGGAGCACCCGGTGGAAAAACTTATATTACAGATACATGGACAATGTAATGTAAAATAAACTTTGTCCGAAAAAAAATTCGGTAATATTTATAATAATCGCATAAAATAAAAATTACAGACCTATAGACCAGCCTGTATATAATATCGTATATCCTTGTTTATTAGATTATAATTAAAGTGGTATTAAAATAATTTGAAATGAAATTTAATTTTTGTTTTGTTATAACACGAACAATAATAATTATTGTTTATTTTGATATTCTTATATATAATTTTTTTAAATAATTGTATTTATATAAAATAAACTAGAATTATCTAAAATGAATTGTTAATTTTCGTGAACCACATCTAATTTATAGTTTTTCTTGGACATGGCGCACATATTTCTACAGAAAATACTTACTTCTTGTTCCATAACCAAAACTAAAAAACAATTTTTAACAAAAATAGGAATAATTGAACAAAATTTTGTAAGAATGATGGTACACTGATACTTTAAAAATAATTATTTTCAAATAGATGTTTTTATTTTTTATACTTCGAAGTCGAATTCCCAAAGTTGTGATATTTGGATATGTCTCATAAGAACTTTACCGACGAAATAACAAATTGAAGGTTCCATGGTCCACAGATCAAAGCATTACTAGGTACTAACATATTTACCTCCGTTTAAGGGTTGAAATCTCCCTTGTATAATCATAGATGATAAAATTAAAAATTGTGACAGTATTTGTGGGACTCAAACTAAGGATTTCATGTTGCATAATCTAAAATGTTACCACAAATATTTTTATCCCATGAAATGTACAATAGATCTAAAGACTACAGAATTTAGATCCATGCCTTGCTTATTGAATATAAACAATGACGTGGTTTTCGTAAGAAAATTTGATTAAACAAAAATGACGCTGAACTTAAATGTGTTAAAATTGCTTGTTTCACTTGAAGTGGTATAAATATTTGACGCTCATCGTACACTTTCTGCGCACCCAGGACTGAGTTTACAGTATCGGTTTGCTTTGCGATTCTTTGTTGATGAGAAACCTTCTGTTCTGTTCACCTTAAATATTTATACCACAATGAGAAGGTTTGTAGTTGGCAGAATATCATATAAGGTTGAGAATGACTAGATAAATGTTTCAATTTCTAACTTTTACAATTATTCCAATTGTCGATTCTACGAGTACTTTCTCACTCCTCTCAACGATGTCATGAAATATTTAGGTGTTGAATTATTGTTATCCAGAAGCGTAGAAAAGCAGAGTAATAGAAATTGTTTTCTTCTTATGGTTTTGTGTACTTTGTTGTATGTGTAACATTTATTATTTATCCATTATAAGGCTTGTCCTGTTTTTCAGTGTAAATTAAAATAAAATCAGAAAGATTACATATTTGGTATACTTAATGATGTACAAACCAGATAATTTTTATCACATTGGTTATAGCATTTGTTTGTAAATCATACATGTTTCGTTATTTAATTCTTAATTTCACTTCTTAGTACCTACGAATAATAAATTTATCTTTCAGTGGAAGGCAGACGACTGAATGATTATATCTTAAAGATCGGGTTAGTTGTTTAATTAAGCAGAGCAATAATTAGTAGTAGGTGAATTACAGTAATTACAGTAGCAAGACAATGAAGATTGTCGTGTTCGTAAAGGATGCGCATGTCGTAGGTAGGTGAACAATAATGGCTTATAATATCTAATACACTACACGTATGTTTTACAATATTAGTACACTACAGGAAATTCGAGTTGAAAACAGTATGTTATGGAACAAGTTTTATAAACTGCAAAATTTAGCCACGAGTTTTTCAGGGACGAGCTGCTAGTTTTTCATCAAGACAAGAAATCTTGTCTTGATAACCAGTTCTTGTCTTGGGTTTGATTTTCAAGACAAGAACTTATTAATTTCTTGTGTTGGTCATTTCTTGGCAATATATTTTTTGTCTTGTTTCAAGAACCCTCGATATTTCTTGATTCTTGACATTTTAGGGGAATCCACTTTCTTTTTTGTTTTATCCAATCCAAACGCTTGTAGCGTTGGCTACACATTTTATAAATTATCAACTTCATACATTTGCGGCATAAAATTTATGTATATAATCTTTACATCACATATTTATAAAATCTTGTGTTGCATATTTATAAAATTTTAAGATGATTTTAGGACCTATGTATGTGTGTATAAATGTGGACCAAACATCAAAGTCATTTTACTGACAAGTATATACCATATTTTACATTTTAATCATAAATGCGGAAAGTTTATTATCAAGATTTCTTGTCAAAGTTTCTTGACAAGAAATCTTGATTCTTAATGATACTGTCTTGTCTTGGGAAAAATACTTCTTGTCTTGATTTCAAGACAAGATCAAGAGTATTTCTTGATTCTTGTGAAACACTACGAGCTGCGCAATTATTGAAAGAAGCTAACTTTAGCATATGCTTAATAAGTTCGTTGCTAATATCACACCGTGACTAAAACGATCGACAGATTTTCATTGTGTGATTAAAATGATAATTAGTGCCATGAAAACCAATTCGTTAAATGATAATTGAATACGGGAAGTAGAAAAAAATAAATTAATCACTTGCATCATATTAAGCAATTTGTATAGTATTTAATGTGTGTTGAAGTACGATTAGTTTTTAAGAAATCTGTTTCTAAAATATTGTTTTCTATAGTCCCAAGTTATATCGAATGGAATCAATGATTAAAAATTTAATTAATTTTAAATTATAAATTGTACTAAATGTAAATAATGTATTGCGCTAACTGAAATAGTGAAATTGCATTTCCATTGGTGTATGCTTCACCAATTGCATGTCGAAGGAAAAGACTAGCAGTGTTCGAGCGCGACTGAACCAGCTCTACAACATATACATGAACAAACTCATGTCTCAAATTATACCTTCTGGTCAATGAATTTATTATAGTTCTGATGAATACCCTTGTTCTCTCTTTATGTTTCTACCGAGAGATAATTCAGTCATTTATGGACGGATGACTACAAAATTTTACTACAATTTTAGCATTTACCTGAAGTTATTCTGCCTTATGAAAACGCTATGCTTCACTTAAATATTTATGAATACCCCAGTGGAAATCAAGTGTGGAGAATCACGAATGTCATAATGGAAAAGTAAAATATAAACTTGTAATCTTGTTTCGTTGGAGGATGAATAGTGAAGGGCGCGGCGCGGGCAGAGCGGGTAGTTTGGTGCACGGCATTTTTGCTGAAAACCTAATATTATGGGAATGTTTCTTCAGAAGTATTGGTTAGAAATTGAAAATATATGTGTTTATATCATTCGGTTCGATTGCTTGCATGTTTAGACATATCGACTCTTACACGAAATAACAACTTACTTTAAATAATTGATGTCCAATATGTTTTATAAATTTTTTAGTATTACGAAATGGTAGATACGATACTTCACAATATTCATTATTTAATCGTATATCAATTTGTCTGATTTTTGCAACTCTTTAAAATTAAATATTTTATATCAAATTTTTTATAAATAAATAATTATCACATTATTTTGTTGGTTATAGTTCTACCACATATTATGAAAAGGTCGAGCCATTCCTTGGAAATTTATATCATTCGAAGGCGACCATTAAAATCGATTCTATATACATGTACTCATGCTGTTTTAATTACATTAGGAATAATTAAGTTTTCAAAATCATTTTGATATTGCACTTTATTATAACGTATAGATATTGTTACACCATCCACAAAAAAAAAATTGGATAAGAAGGATGGAAATGCACTTCAATCGATCATCACCAAAATCACATTTCTTAAGATCTACTCTTATTCGTGACAACATTTATGTGAAGTAACATCGTGCTAGATTAATAATTTGAACAAAAATTCATAAGCACTTACAACGAAAGAGGATTTTTTTGGTTTTATCCCGTTTTTTCAAGATTTTTTATAAAATTATTTTCATAATATACGATATCTTAACATATACAATTTTAAATCCGCTAGCAAGAGTATGTTTTACATAAAAATATTTGTTTTCATCATAGGTTATTAATATGTCAATTTTGGACTTTTAAAAAGTTGGAAAATTATTTAGGAGTTATTACTATAACTTCCACTTTCTTCCAGTTGGAAAATTGTTACTTTCCAACCTGCGAAATCAGCCTAAACAATACAGGCATTTCTGTGGAAGCAAATTTTTTGTTCCTTTTTCTGCTAATTGCCATAGTGCGGGTGGAGTAAAATTCATTAAATTCAGTCATTTCGGTCGTCCCTAATATTGACTATAAAATTGTCAACAGGTCGAAAATTTATTTATAAATATCACTCTGAAATTATTTACAAAACAAAAGTAAAATTCACTATTAAACAAAAATAAATAATTAAAAAAATAAATTAATCCTCAAATGCCGAGGCTGGGGTACGCCACCAAGGCCGTTTCAGTGTGAATGTTTATATCTTATTTACTGTTTATACAGGGTGTTGACCGCGACCCCGGAACATAGGACTTTAACATGTAAAATCATACTTTCGTAATTTCCTGCTTAACAAATTTATTAGACAAAAAAGGTTCAAATAAAGTTGAAAGATCATAAAATTCTACATCAGAATCAATAAACAGAATTAAATTTACATGCCCTATAACGCCAGAAATTAAATATGAAAATATTAAAAATTAGCTTAAAAATCGGGTTAGCCTTGGAAATGAAACAAAATTGTGTACAATTGGAAATGAAAATTGTATTTTTTATTAATTATTATTATAAATTGCATAATTGACTATTTTTTTTGAATTTTGTTAATTATAGCCGAAGGCTAAGACAGCAAATATATTGCAGCGTTTAAAAATTTATAATCTTAGAAAATCAATAATTGCACATTTTTATTTATATCTACTAATCTATTATTTCGAAGAAAACAACAAATATTTCTTAAAACAATTTTGTTTTATAAATTAAATAATTTAAAATAGTGAACCATTCGGAGACAAATTGTGCGTTATTTTTCATTAAATATTCTAAATAATTTGAATAAATTCTAAACTAAACAAACAATCTTGATATAATCATAATTATACTTTAATTACAATACACGTAACAAGTTCATCTACCATATCGGGGATTTTTCCAGAATATATTTATGAGGATTAAGTTTAAGAAGACATACCTATCTACTTTTTATTTTAATATAAGTCTTCCAATGAATTATCAAATTATCAAAATTATTAATATTTCTATTTAAAATTTATTGAAATAAATAATATAAACAGATACTAAACTTTCATACTGCATAAGTGTATGTTGTTTAAAGTATTTCCATGGACCCGTAGACGCCACCGAGAGTTAAGAATACAATTTATTTAACAATCAAGAACAAACTTTTGGAATTTATCTTGTATTTTTATTTTACAGATGAATTCAAATATTCATTGGAAATGTGTGTTAGTATGTCGCAATAATTAAATATTTTCCTGGCTAAAATGTATAGAATATTTGCAACACATAATTACATATGACGACAACACACAAAAACTAAACATTTATATAACAATTTTTCTTCTATTTTAATAGCCCAAAATTGCGTGACGAAAATCATAAAACTAATTCAGAGAATCAGATAAACATTCTTATTATTTTATTCAATTACAAACCAAAATAATTTCACAAACATATAACCGAGGCGGTATACGTTTAGCCAGGTCGTTATTTCGTTGCGTTGAAGTGGGTACCTAACCTAACTATTAAGAAGCAAACTTCTACTAAACTGGTAACCGTTTATTATGTACGAAATTTATCAATTAACCGGAGTCTGTAACGACCTGAGGAAAAAAGGAAAATACTCGCACGCTATCACTGTAGCGATTTCAGTTATTGTAACAAACAAAAGCAAATGTTCCAATGTTCGTAGTTCTCACATGTAACTGTTGGTGTTGCTGTTGGTTCAGCTGACCGGCTGCGTTTGTGCATTTCCTACTTTACTACAGCTAACACTGAAAATGTTTTTCCTATATAAAACTATGTATAAAACATTTTATTCTGTTGGTGCCAGTTATCAGTTTGTAAATTTTATAATATTTTAAATAAATAAACATATTTTCAAGAATATGGATTAGTGAAATTTGACAACTTAAAATTGTATTTAACCATTATGGCGCGTTATTCTATTAGAAGAACTAAACTTGCAAATCAATCTAATTATAAATAATTAAACTTTACTTTATTATTTGGTGCAATGAAGTTTCTAATTTTGTTTCTAATGAATTTGTATCTAAATTTACTATTATTTTTAGCTCATTGCATGAACGTTCTAATAGGGTACCAGGGATGGGGAAATCTTCTCCAATAAAATATATTTTAGAAGAGGTACTTAAACTTTGGAGTAGGAAAATTTTCAACGATTGGGTATAAAAAAAAAGAAAACTGTTTATATGCGTTATTATTCATAGACATGGAGTAAATATTTCTGTGGTAACGGATCGGTCTGTGCATAATAAAATCCTCGGTTCGAGTCTCACAGCCAACAAATTTTCGAAAATTTTTACCACATAAAATTACCTCTGTGGCTCCCCCGCCACTGCCATCATGCTAAATATATCTTAATACCCAGATCGGCTTTGAGTAGAGTAGCATACCTAGAAATGGTTAAGTGTCATGATAAAAAAAAATAGACAAATCTAATCTTCATTATGAAAAATATAGTAAACAAATGAATTTAAATAACTTGGAAGTTTAATATCAAATGATGCATCGTACCTATAGGTGATAAAAGTAGAACTACGCAAGAGAAATGTGCAATACAGAAATTAAATTCTATTCTGCATGTACATGGATGAAAAGACCAGATAAGAATTTAAGTAATCAAAATGGACTTTTTTCGTCGATGCTGTAGAACTTCGAAACTAGAACATATACGAGTAAGAAATAATACTGTGAGATAAGTTAGCTTGGAAGAAAATATAATACACAGACAATTAGTTTGGTACGAACAATTCAAGCGAGTAACTGATGAAAGATGAACTCGTTGAAAATTTTAGTATTATCCACCGTATAGATGTAAAAGAGGCAGACCAATTTAGAAGATGATTTTAAAAATGAAGCAGCAACCCTGTCTTCATATACAAGTATATTTAAATTCATTACTTACGTGTATATGGGGTCCCTAAATTCAAATTTCTAATTCTGCTCCGAGATTTCGTTTGCTTTCTGCTATGTGCTCCTGCTCATCTACATTAAATACAGTAACATTTAAGCTACGCCACCTATTTCATTTTCGCCGTAGTCTTCGTCCTGAAGTGAAACTTTGTATTATAAATACGCTTCGCTTATCTTGCCATTTCTAGATTATTGTGCTTACCTTTCTTTACCAATTCTAACGATAGCTGATAAACACTAAATAACACTACTACTGGCATTAATAAATATGATCATATATCTAGGAAGCATACAATACTTTTTATTTGTAGATCATCGATTAAAGAAAATTAGGTACCTTTATTTGATTAAAGAACGCCAAAATCATCATTGCTCTGAAATATACACTAAAGTAATCCATTATACCTATGTACTACGATTTTGAGCAACGCAATGTTGACAACCATATATACTAGTAAGATAATTTTGGCAGGTTATATTTTAAATAAAATTTAATAAGTAACGCGGCATTGAAGTTTTTTTTTTATCACTCATATTAAATATTCGTGATAAAAATAAAACTTTAGTGCTTTGATAAATAAATACCTGTGTTCTAAACTTAAGAAAAAGAACAATGGTTACACGTTCCGTGAAAAGCATCTGTATGTTGTACCTCATTTTAAAAAAATTCAAATTTGTAATCTACCTTTCTTCTGTGCACAAGAATTTCCTGTTGTGTGTCGAGTTGGTTCAATACCCAATATTTAAAGTTACGGGGAAATTCCTAAGAAATTTATTTTCAGGAAAATTTTGTTGGGAAGTTTCCCAAGGAATTTCAACTGTGAATAAAAATTTAATTCTTTTTTTTCATTCATTGTTAAAATTGTTTTTATAATATTCTCCAAATAAGATCCAAAACACACAAAACCAATGCAGACGTCTGTTTAGTCATAACTGTGATACACAGAATACCACATTGCTTGTTGCTAGAGTTGGTGTAGTTAACAGACAGGCACAGGCATGTAAGCAGCCTAGCCTGGGCATTAAAAAAAATCCGGGAAAAAATATAACAGATTTTTTTTTCGCAAATCGTAGCTGAAGCAATTTTCGGGAATTTTTCCGGAGAAAAAACAAATTCCCGATGGGAATTTTTTGACGGCACATCACTAGTTCTATGATTAATTTTGTGTCGCGTAAAACATTTTAGCTTGTTCTTCCTGTTTTTATGAAGTTTTTTAACATTTTCTGAACCACAGTTACTGTGCAAAGGATATCATAGTTTATTCTATTATTATGATGGGGTAAATAGCTTCGTGGTAACACATCCGGCTGTGGATCGTGAGATCCTCAGTTCGAATCTCTCTACCGACAGTAGTCAATTTAAATTTACCCCCGTGGTTCCTCCTCTACTAACAACTTGACGGCTGGTAACCGCATTTCATATATTACCGAGACCTGCTTAAGCAGAGTGCCACACCCATTATGGGTAAAAGGCGTGATGATATATTTATTTATTTTATTTTATTCTATTATTCTGTTAATTTCCTGTCGTTCGAAAGTTCTATTAATATTTCCCTATATACATTATTCAGATAAATAATGTATTTGATTGTTATTGTAACTGTTTATTAATGTAACGGACCTGGCGAACTTCACATCTATGGTTGAAAGTGCGCCCCCAGGCTGCAGCATAGTGCGTAGTGTCCCGAGTGTCGAAACAATTTATTGAACTGACTCCTGTAATTTTGACGCGTAGCGTACGTAAACGATTCTGACACGGAAGCTCTCTCTTTCCTGTGAAACCGAGCCGGCGACTTGACGAGCACACCGCGGCAATTGTTCCCCGATGCTGAAATGTTTCTATCGAACCCGTAATCTTACGATGAAAACAATAACACTTACTTCGACCTAGCTGAACGTTTTTCATTCATTCTTTGCGAGGTGGAATATTTTAATTCTATGTTATCAGAGCTTATTATAAGTTAAAAGGTGCAGATAACGGTTGTATGGTATGAATGCCACTTTAGGGCGTTACTTCTTTTTTTGGTGTAAAATGTTTAACACCTTGATACTAAAGTGCTTAATGCAGACTATTACAGGAAGAATTGAATATTATACGAGTTGTATCTATTATTTATCAGCTATTGAGGAAACAAATTTATATAATTTTTATTCTTGTTCTTGAACTGCTATTATTTTCAACAATTTCAGAATGAAAAGCTGAAATTTGTATTCATGTATTTCAAAATATAAACCTAGAAATCAATTTTATGTAGGTACTTATTTAAAATTTATATCCCTATAATGGAGTCATAGAATAAAAAGGACTTTTTATAGTAAAGTTTATAATAATTACCAACGCTATGCAAAATTTATTATCTCCGGTAGCTTTTAGTAGAAGGTAGGGTTCTCAATTAATTATTTTTTGTATCTTTGCCAATAATGTAGTTCCCTTTTCTCACATTTCATACAAAACTTTTTTGCTTTTTTAACATAATAAGATTAAATATAAATATTTAATTTATTCGGTATTTTCACAATAAATCTAAAAAATTACTTTAAGAACCTATCCTGGAACAGTAAAGGTTTAAAATTTGATAGAATAGAAAAGATAGTTAAATATTACTATTTCAGAGAATTTTAGTATAAAAAATCTGAACCTTATTATTTATAAAACTAATTATAATTATTTAACCTTGTCACATATTTAACTTGTTAACATGTTGATTCACTTATTTATCGCCTCTGTGAGATCGTTAATTTGACATCAAACTCGAGTAAGATTCAATCAACTCGGTCGTTCCAATTTAATTTTTTATATTTTAGTTTAACGTTGCCTCTTGAGCCATTTCATTTAATACCAAACTTGGGAAGATTCAAATAAAAAGTAATGACTATCGACTTATATTAATTTTCGATATTTAATTATCCTTCCCGAGATTTTTTTTGATAACCTGCTCGATAGCATTTAATCCGTATTTAAGAAAAGTTTTTTGCAAATATGTAATATTCGCATTATTAAATGTTTTACTAAATTGGAAGTAGATGCAAATTATTACCACATCAACTTAGTCCTTTGTCATGAATTTAATAATAATTATGAATCTCGTGAGTTATCGAACATAAACCCATCCATTCATTTACACAGATAAGAATGGTAAAAACAGATTTAGTGGAACTCAAAACATATTTATGCGAAAATAACCTAATCAAAATTTTTCGTTATTGCTATACATATTTTGTATTACTACGTATAGGAAGGTATGAAAAACAACTTCAAAGGTATTAACAATTGTCAGACTACTAGAAGAGAGGCCAGTGAAGTTGATTTGGAACTCAAGAACTATAGGAATAGAAGAAGGGTATAACCATTGGAAACATGGTTTGATAGAATAATGGAAACACTAAAAAAGAGAAACCTGCACATCAACACAAGCTCCACGATCTATCCAAGGATCGGAATAAATAGACAAAGTTCACGGGGGAACTATGAAGAAAAAGAACCTCAGTTTTGTTACTCTATATTTTATTGGCCTCTCAATAGAAAATATAAATGTACCAAAAGGATAAATTTTCTACGTATCCATATTTTTACCTGCATTATACTTATTTCGCTCGTACTGTGACAATTTACCTGTACAAGATATAAAAATATATTTTTTGAATATGATGTCAATAATTTAAATAAAAACAGGTTGACAGAATTTCTTTTATACGATATATATATTTATTCTCAACCACAAGAAAACCAAAACGTAGTATTTGAACAACATTCAGAACGAAAATGAATACATTAAAGTATAAACCAGTATTTGTCCCCAGACGAAAATAACAATATTTCGTGGTATTGTCAGCATCTGATGTCAATTATTGTTGACTCAATTTCACGTTGGTATTTTTCAATGTATGTAATTTTGTGCGCGACATCGCAATTCTACTAAAATAGTAGCTGCAAGTGGCACATTTCAAGAGAAAGTGACAATGCGTGCAATTGTGAGGTTTGTACGTAACGTGTAATAAAAAGCCACAATTGTTTATTTATCTGGTTCTATTTCTCTCAGCATTTACTGGTACTGAAACCATGTTGGTAAAAGTATTAAACTTTTGTTTAGCGTAATATTAATCTATTTGTTCCTTATTAGCTAGAAAGTAGTCACTGTTTCTATAAGCACAATTGAAATTGACTTTGATTTGATAAACAAATTTACTGATTTATTTAATAGTACGTTGAAAATGTAATGAACTTGATAGTTATTAGTTATATACGTTAGTGTTTAAAACTATAAAACATAACTAAAATACAGCAATTTATATTTACTATCTTTCACACGACGCGCGTTATTCTATGGAGAAAATAGAGCAATCTTTCGTAGTCTCTCGATAGTAATAAATCTCTTAAAATTTAAATTTGACGGCCGTTGGTATCTTTTAGAAAATTAATAAATATATCATTACTTCATGTACTTATTTTGGATGTAGCGCTTTGCATTCGCAGACCTATCGGAGTGACGTCAAGGTAGATCAGTACGCGTTAGCGTTTCTCGTACCATCTAGAGAAGCGGGTTCTCGAACACCCGGCACACAGGAGTATATAAGCGGTTATTTTTTATAAACCGTGATTATGTGATAAACAGTTAGTCTATGATAAACCGTGAATCTGTGATAAATAGTGAGACTGTGATAAATTGTGAGTCTGTGAGAGACCGTGAAAATATATGTAGTAATAGTGTTTTAGTCTGTAAATCTATGTAGTTATTAGTGTTAAATAAATGAAAATAAAAAGGTCATTTTTATTAGTTATAATTAAACTATCGTGTTTTTTTTTTCAACTTCACCAAACCCGAGTAACGGGTAAAAACGTAATAATATTTTCGCGCGCGGAGTACGTTCATCAGCCGTCAATTCGCGCACCAGCATATTAGTGAAGGAAGAATTACAGGGATAAAGTTCAAAGTGTCCAGAGTTTTTGTAGCATTCAAACTGAGGATCTGTTGTTCCATAATCAGACACGTTATTATATGTATAGCTATTTACTGTAGTAAGAATAATTAAACTTGGCATCATATTTAGGAACAAGATTACTAGTGTGACGGAGTGCATGGCAAGATGTGAAAATTAAACATCCCGGAATGCCAGGACTATCAAGTAGAAAGTAATATTGGTTACGTTGCTTAAACTGATCATATAGTAAAACCAGCGTATTTAGGAGGTTCGTCATTTAGAAATGTAGCTAAATCTATAACGTCATTATTAAGATGTTTACATTTGTTCTTTGAATTATAATGAAACAAAAATATTTTTGGCTAAGAAAAAATAATAATTATTTCGAAAAATAATTATTTTTGAGCTACACAAATATTTTTATCCAACACCTCTCAATAAATGCTATATAACTATGGCGATTTTAAACAAGGAAAGTAACAGATTACCCACTAGTGAGTATAATTTTGAGAAAAGTCACTAATGAGTACTTTTTTATTTATAACAATAAAAATAATACACAACACTTTGGTAACTACTTCGATTGGACATTTTGATTTAAAAATTTATTGAGATGTTGGAAAAACGGTATACTTCACATGTGGGTAAAAGGTGTTAAAATTTCTCTCGTTAGTAATTCCTTAGTTTGCCCACTTGTAAAGTAAATAATTATTTTTTAGGACCGGGATTGAAACGCGGTTTCTATGATACCAAAATCATGACGTAGGAAAATGCTGTCTTAACAAATCGTTGGTTTCTCTTGTTGTATGGCATGTGCCACCATCTTGTTGAAACCGCATTTCTTCGAGGTCCATGTCGTCCAAATAATCCTATAAAAAGTTAGATATCAAGAATTCCACGAACTTTTCGAACAGTCTCCGCAAAACTTTCGCCAAATTTGTAATGTATTACAACAATAATAATACGTTGTTTTTTTGTAGCTATCCATTTTTAATAAGCTTAATAAGAGCAGATAATAAATGTTAAATATTAGAGATATCAACTCGTATACAAAAAAAAAAAAATTAAGGGAAATTTAAATCCGACGTATTCGATGGGCCATCCTATATATCCAATATCTTGTCGAAGAAAAATCCAGTTAAAATGACACTTTCATATGTAAGGTATACTCTTATATCAGTAATTACTATTGGCTAATGGTTGGAATACAGTAAAGTGGTACTTTTTCTTCAGTGGAGAAGAAAGAACTCTGTATTTAGCACTCGGTAATATAGCAGTATCATGTGAGCACGAATGCTACGACATAAGGAATATAGGACATCTGTATCGTAGTCGTAAGGTTAAAGTTATTATCAACTCGGAATAGTAATTTGCACCAAAATGGCGTTTAGATGAAACTTGCTTATCCTTGCCAATTATTAATGTAACAGAAGAAAATCAGTAGTGGAATATCAGTCAAGGGGGCCAATAAGATGCAAACAATAGCTTGCTTCTTTCCTTCCGCATATGGAAGGAAGGTATTGAGTCATGTTAAAAATTTAACAGATAAGCACGTTTTGGGAACATTGGAGTACGAATTTTTACAATGACATCTGTGTACGTTTTTTATGTATGTGAGTATTTTCAAATTTCATGTATAGAATTTTAAGGTTCAAGTTAAAGTTGATCAAATTTTTTTTTGTGCTATTTTCCTTGAAAACCTATCAGGTTTTCTGGGCATATCTCAGTAAATACCTAATTGACATAGATTCAATTATGTTAAATTTTTTATGTATAATAACATTGACTATAATTTTCATTGTATTTTTTCCAAATTCTTATTAATTCTCGTATATTTTCAGAATAGGTCAGTCATAAGTATATTATTTTGTGCATAAATACATTGTTATTGATATCAGCTGATTAACATATACCTATCCTTAGAACTGATTTTATGATTTTATATTTTATGATCGACTGGGAATATGAAGAGGTTACTTAAAGTGCAATTTGCAAACGTAGAACTGGAGACCTATGTATATCGAGGTACAAGAATTCGTCCTTTGTCGATTGCAGGTTATTTCATCAATTTGCATGCACTTATAGCTACAATTATATTTTTATACGTGATCAACTAGTAATGATCTGATATCCCGAAACTTTCCAACCATTTACCAAAAATTATAATGTAATAAAGATTTTAAAAATATTTTTTATTATAGGATACAGAAATTTAGGAAAATAAACTTGTTTTTCCTCTATAACCTTACTCATAATGTTAGTATTTGAATATCGGTATAACGACCTTCATTAATGACCTTGTTTGATGTTGGAATGAAACGAATTAATTGTGTTACTAATTATACTTAACTGATCACCTGATGTATTATGATTCATAGTCTATAGCTTTAATATGCGTTTCTTATGTGTGATTATTTTATAATTTGAATTATATTTTACCATATTTATAATTTTTTTTTTTAAATATAAATCGTTAATTATTTGAATTTTTTTTAAAATACCTGTAGGTAAAGAGAAGAGGAGGCTAATAAAATCAAAGTTTTTTTTGCTGATCTCTGCAATCTAATGGCGCAACAAGAATAAGAATAAGAAAGAATAAGTCAGAGTAATTAATGTTTTCTTGATCACATGCGATTAGAAATCTGATTTGAATAGGCGGAGGTGTAACGAATTATGTCCACCGTTAATCCACTTTGATTTAAATGCTCCAGAAAGAAAACCATTATATTCAACAAAGAAAATGTACGCAAACTTAAGATTGGTCAGCACAGATAGTACTGCGTCAGGAACATAATTAAAGGTAACGTTACTTACATGAAAATACTGGAGAAAAGAAATTATTAACTTATGCATATTCATGGGCGAATTCGATTCATAGAAATCGTAATTTATGCACTGTTTCCAAGAGATTTTTTTTAATTATTCATACTTAGAAAATGTAATGCGAGTAAATCGCTAATAACGCTTTATTATTTGCTAATTTTATGTTAATTTCACTTTGCAATTATTCTTTATATAAATCTGCTACATATTATCCTTAAGTATTGAATACAAATTAATTTAGTAATGAAATATAGCAATTTTTAGACATTATCTGATGATGTGGAGTATGATATTTGATATAATTCTAGATTAATAGGTACACAATTCCATTATTGCAAAGACCGAGATTGTTATGTTAATAATTTTAAGTGCAATTAAAAATGTAAATGTAGCAAAAAAAAACCTTATAAGCCTTCAAAAAAAGTATCTCTTTCCGTTTATATATTGTTACTAAAATAATAAATAAAACAATGAAATATGGAAATATTTTGATTATCATACTCACACACATACAATTATAGACGTCATTGTGAAAATATTATTAAAGGGATCCCAAAACGTGCTTATCTCTTGAAAACTCACTATCGAATAATTTAAAGCAATACCTCTTTAACATGCCGGGTGTCTATTTTGTTTTAAGGACATATAATATAGAATGTTTCTTATGAATTTTAGAACAAAAATATAAAAAAATATTTAGAAATTAAAGCTGCATCGAATGAACCTAAAGTAGAAATTGAAAGACAAAATATACAATTCAAACAGTTGCCTTGTTTGAGCATGACAGTCAGTGCAGTGCCGGATGTACCTTCGAAGAGGCCCCACCTACAAAAATTAACAAAAAAAAAAATAATAAAACAAAAGTTTACATATAGCCAATATTCTGAGCATACAACAAAATCAAAGATTGTGATGGGACCAAGTACGTGCTGGATTTGCTTGCTGATAAATTTGCCACTGATAAGAACTGTCAAAACTATTAATGATTATTGGCTTCAGGGCCGGTGAAGCAAAATTTGCTGGGATATGGAGTAAACTTCGAAAATGTTAAGCATGGGAGGGGGTTCTAAGGGGTATTTAAAAATAATGTAATGTTGAATAAAATACTACACTGAAAAAAAATACTGTCAAACATGCTTAAAACTCCTGGTTGACAAACAGCACAACATTTTGAGGTATGGAATTCCAAACGTAAACGTTTCCGAGGTACAGCGTACACTAAACACTCCAGAGTCCAGAGAACGATCGTCGGCCCTGATTGGCTTGCTAATATTATTTATCAATAATTATGGATACATTTACTGTTTAATATAATAAAATATAACATAATATTTGGCTTAAGTAATATGTAATTTTATTTAGACTTTTAACATTTATGTACATTGATTTCAACAGCAATCTAATGTATACTTTTATTTGGATGTTTTGTTATGCATATAAATTTATTATCATTCATTCTATTTACTTCATTTCGTTTATTACTCTGAACTTCTTATAAGGAGGAATAACCCATTCTGTTTCGTTAAACAGCTTAATTCTGCTAATCATCACACTGGCAGGAATAGGGCGGTCTTGATATATTGAGTTAAATACATTTTTCATTTGTTTAACGAATTTTCCACAAAATACCATTTTATCCACTAACTTTTTTCCGAGATGTTATAAGTATCCATGATTACTGATAAGTAATTTAATCAATTTTATGACCTAGAAAATTGTCAACTCTCATATTCAAACAATAAGACTGTTTTAATGGGAAATTCCAACGTTTTCTATTAAATTTTTGTTTCATTAATTTGGGTAGAAATGCGAATATGAAATTTTGAATGAAAAAAAAATTATTAAGTGAGATATGATTTTTTAAAAGATTTCATCAAATTCAGACTGTGAAGTCACTACGTCCAGAGCTAACTTCAGGATAAACAAGCCCATGCTCATGGTTATCGTGTTGTCAATGTCAACCTGTCAGTGTCTCACTAGTGTGTTTACAGTTTTAGTCTAATAATTATGAAGTATTTGAAGAAAATAGTTCCAAAAACACATACCTACTTGGAATCAGAGTTTCAAAATGTCCAAAAATAATATTTGAGTTAACAAAAATATGCGCAAAACCAAACATATAGGTATGAAGTGAGTGGTAGGCGTTGTGACATCGCAATGTTGAGGAGAGTTTACAATAACCTAAAAATTGCATTTTTCTAACACAGAATTATGAACGAAAATTTGTTTTAAGCATATTTTGTTGTGTTATCCTGTTATATTGTGATATAAACTATACAAAAAAGTAATTACTTGGACAAATTCAATTACACTGAAATATTCCATTGTTTGTTTTGTTAACTACGATATAACAATATGTACGTAGCTAAAAATTGTAAATTTTATTTTACGTCTATCTCATGACAGAATTGTATTATATGAATAAATGTAGACTCATTTAATGCAATTTTTGTTTGGGAATATTTCTTGTATTTATGTTTTTATTCTAAAATTCATAGGAAATGAATTATCACCTTCTGAATATTTTAACTTTTTTTTGCTATGTTCTATAAAAAAATAAACATTCGGTATATGTGCAGGAGCTTAAAATTGAAATCAATTTATTTATAGCAAATAAACTTGTGCATGAAATTATTGTAATGAAGAATACTTGTAAAATTAAATATTTTCTGCACGATGACCGTTAAATAGTAGTAAAATATATTAATTTCAATTCTTCATTGACAGAGTTGCGGAAACGAAGTGTGGCTATAAATTAAACACAAATAAAATTTAGGATTATGAATTATGTATTTATACCAGAAGTTAACTGAATCTCAGTTTGCTTATGGTAATCTTAATCGAATCTAAGTTGCGGTTGTCCGTAGCTGCAGCATATATCACAGATAATTGGAAATTTTAATTACAAGAAAGCGGCCAGAGACACCAAATTAATAGTGTTATCTTCATAAACTCGTGCCACGATAAATTACCCAGATTGTCCTTGTTAATCGAACTCTGGTTTAGTAATTTATTTTAATCTCAATCGTATGTAAATTAGCGTACGATTTCAAAAAAAGTCTAAATTAGAGAACAGATTGAATAATTTAAGCAATTCTTGAGAACGCGACATGTTGAGTGAAAATATCACATGTCATTTAGGAGCTGGAAATATCATCAATAATCTATAAGATACGGAGCTCTAAATACATGAGTGTTTTACCGATTTAATCACGGGAGTCGCGGAGTCGGAATTAGATACGTAGAGTATTTTTTCAATGGGCGGCAGTTCTTCTATTAAAGATAGGGAACTTATACTTGCGTGCTACTAAAAATTTCAAAATTCAATCCATAGGCCACTTAAGGACTTTGCCACGTGTATTACTCCAGTGATGTTCAAACTATGGTATTTAGAATTATTACGTTAACAAATGAGTTATAAAATTTATTAGTAAATTTAAATGAATATGAATTTCCAAACTTAAACCATAAGTTAAACAAAAGCATATGAGGAAAAATTCATTTGAGCAAAGCCCAAAAATGTTTTATTTTAGAGATAATATTTTTTAGTTTCTTACACTTACTATAAAGCTGTATAGAAATCATGGCAAAAAGTTCCTGATTCCGTTTTGACCATTTTCTCAACGACGCTTGTATGGACGCATAGATGGATGTGTATCCGTAAGTTCAACAACTCATGAGTGAGAAGAGATAGAGTAATGAAAATACAAAATTATAAGTTTCATGACAATGCAAAGATATATACATATATATTATAGCTAGACAAAAAAAAATCACATTAGCTAATATAATAGAAGTTTTAAAAATATATTAATTATTAAAATGCTTGAGTTTCAAAGATATTGTTTTTCTGCTTAAGCTTCTCTCACACAAATCTATTCTTTTCAAATTCTTTTGAGGTATGGAGCTGCTAGATTGTCGAAGTAATCAATTTGAAGATTTTTGTTCTGTTTTAAATTCGTAACTAAATAACACAAATTCACATCATATAACATCTCCGACGTTATAACTATTTTTAAATATCATTGCGGTTTTATGAATAACAATTAAGGCTTTTTAGAACTACAGAGAGTTTTCAATTTAGTTAAACTTTCGTTTTTTTTTTTTTAATAGTAAGGGAACCCATTAAGGAACCAAAACCAAACGTGAAACCAGCTGTGATAAAAGTTTGTGTAAAATAATATATTAATAATAATATTTCATACCTACAAAAAATCTTATTTCAAATTTTTTCGTATCTGCTTCTCTTTTTGATAAAAATTAAATTGTCTTATAAAATAATGCATGAAATATATGTTGATTAAACCCTATGCTTAGCATCAAATTAATGGTCTACGGGAGAACATTTGAATAAATATCGGAAAATCCTCAAAGATTTTTTATGTTATTGAATACTATCCTGTCTCAAAGATAAGAATAAAACAAAAATGCTAATAATTAATTTTGAAAAATCGGCTAATGCTTTTTGCGTGAGTTACAGGGTTAATGTCGATCGATCGTCAATTGTTCTATTATTTACTACTTTCACAAGGCTTCATTTCATTAATTTTGATACATAATAATTTTTATCAAACTTGGGACTAAATTTAAACTTTTTGTATAAATCATGAATCATAATATTATATTTAGTATTTAATTTTTATAGCCCCATGGGTAAGTAGCTTCGTATAGTAACTAATGAATTCTCGATTCAATCCTCACAGCCGACAAATTTTCCGAAAAAAATTCGAATATTTTCACCATTTAAAGTTATCCCTGTGACTCCTCCACCTTAACCGTGATTTGACGGCTGGTAACCGCACTTTACGCGAAAAATATAGCATAATACCGAGTTCTACATTGAGCAGAGTGCCACAGGCAGATTTTTGAGTATTGCGCTTCACAATTTTAAAACTAAGAATAATTCTGAAATATAGTAAGAGACTTCGCGCAAATGTATTATTATTTCTCTTATTTTTAGGAGCATACTATTAAATAACTGATCTCTCTGAAAATCCAAATTTAATGTTTAATAAGTAGAGTTGTTATTGGATAACTAACTACCATATAAAATTTAGACCGGTTTCTTCCGTAAATCGGATGTATAGTTTAATTCAAGTATAAAAATTGACGTTTAAAGTACTTTATGGGCGTGGTTTCTTTTACCCAGTCAATTGTTGGATTTGAAAATTCCAGATATCTTTAGCATACATATATATATATATATATATATATATATATATATATATATATATATATATATATATTTATAGCACTACAGGCCGTGTAGGCCCATGGCTTTGTTGACGATTGCTCGCCATTGTCCTCTGTCTTTCGCCTTAACAATCCAGTTCGGTATTTTAGTTCTTCAATGTCTTTCTCCACTGCACTTCTCCACCTTCTTCTCGGCCTCCCCCTTCCTCTGCCTTTCACTGCCCCACCATCGAAGACTCTCTTAGCGACCCAGTCCTCTGGCAACCTCAATATATGTCCAAACCATCTCAGTCTTTGCGTTTTCACCATTGTCACTATCCCCGGCTCACCATATAAGCTCATTATATCTTCATTTGACCTACGTACCCAAAAGCTTCCTATTTTCAATCCCCCGAAAATTTTCCTCAAGACTTTTCGCTCCCACCTTTCTAATTTATTTTGATTCACTTTACTCATAACCCAGTTCTCACACCCGTACAACACCACTGGTCTAATCATTGTCTTGTATAATTTTATCTTAATCCCCCTTGACACATTTTTGTCCTTGAATATTTTACTTAACGCCCCCATACTCTTTGAGCCCTTTTTTAGCATATCTGGTTTAAAATAAATGGATCGCTGCAGTAAAGTTATAGTCATATAGGTACTATAATGACCCATTTATTTTGAGCAAAATATCATAATGTGTTTTTGGAATTTTAAAGTCAAGTGTTTGGATGGGTACCTAGAAGAAAACAGATATTATTTAGGGTTTCTTACAATTGTAGTTTTTCATATTAAAATAGGTACATAAAAGTCATACAATATTTTAATTTTTTTTTATAGCGCAGACCTATGAACAGAAACCACACAATATAAAATAATTAAAACGTCATCTTTCATTCTCTGGTTGAACTATACATATATATTTTTTGGGTAGCGATTAAATTTGTATCCGGATGTTTTTAATTTTATTTTGGATTATAATTGCCCTATTTACGGCTATTTTAGTACAAATAGTTTAAACTTCAAGTTACCTGACTTTATTTTCTTATTGAATTAAATTATATATTTTGAAAGTACCTAGAATTAGGATTTATTTAATTTTGAAATAATAGTTATAAACGTTCAATTGTTATATAATTCAGTATTTCACGGGAAATATGCTATAATAGTAGACCTAGATTTAAGTAGAAATATAAATAAATTATAAATATGAATAATAAACTATTCTAATAATGTTATTGACATGCACTGGTTATGTTCTTAGAAATTAATTTAATTATACATCTCTTATTTTAATGAATTATTAGATTCCTATTCGTGTTTGCTCAATTATACTTCGTGACTAATTTTATAAGGAACTATACGTATAAAATATTCAAATTGGAATTAACAGGCCATCAAATTAAAATAATTTGTAGTAATTATCTTCACTTAATTACATTTCAACTTAAATAAAATCAATTGAGTTTATATAGTTATTTGTGGTATAATTTCATTGTAGGTATTTCTTGCACGATATGCGTATAAAAGATACCCATATTTTTAATATTATTGTTATTACACCCCTATTATTTTATAATTGTAATATTTATAACAATATATAGAACTGATTTGAGTTTGGTTATAATTGCAAAACCTGAAGTGGAAGTATACTTAAAAAAAAAATCAATTTATTTCGAATATTGGAATCACTTGGCAAAAAGTTTGAAATGAAATACAATAGTATGTGAAATATAACATATAACAGTTAGTTCAATTTTCTTGTATCTGTCTTCAGTACATATACAATATGTTTCGATAATGGAAGCTCGCCATTGGGATCTCGAAAACTATAAGATTTACCACTTTGGTTATATTATAGGTACAAAGTTGCCACACTTGCAGGTACAATTTTTTTTTAATCAATTCGAACAATCGCGTATAGTTGCAAACAAAAAGGTACATATTATTCGCTAGGCAGTAAAAATATGATCTTTTTATTTTAATCATTTTTCTGAATATGTTTAGAAAATATTGGAAAGTGAAAAAATCAAAGTTAATGAATTTTTTGCCCATATCTAGTGAACTATACTTTTTTTTTTGAAAACTACTAGTAAACCAAATTGCCTTACAAATGTGATAACTTCGGTCTAATTTAAACAAAGTTGTAGCTCTTATAGTTTCCGAGATTCCATTGGTAAACCTTGAAACGCGCTCTATACAAGACCATATCAGATTTTTATGAAATGAATTTATGTTATTATTCTAAAACACGAAGTATGAATAAAACGAATTGATTAATATATTAAGATTTAACATATGTTGTTAATCTCTTGCTTCTAAACTCTATAGTCTATACTAAGTCCGTAAAATACAGGTTTGAGCACACTCATATACTAGGCTGAGTTATAACGAGTGTAACACACATTAATTGATTAATGGAATATCATTTTGCCAGAAATTTCACATAAATATAGATACTATTGTGACTGGCTGCATATCTATGAGTACAAAAAATTATAATTGTAGAGCACCATAGCATGGTATACGTAAAACTGTAGAAAACAACGAAAATAATTTTTTCTTTTTACATTTATTTAATATATTTATTTGATTGTAATAAAATCGATGGGTTATAGTGCGACAATGTACTCAAATTTACTAATATTTTACTTAAAATTTTCAACAGAGAAAATAATAGTAAACTAATAAGTCTAATACTAATACTTTGCATTAAAATTTAGGTTCCGTTATAATCCGTACAATACTTTTTGTACATAATGATCTAATTTCCAACAACCCCTATTACAAAAACCACATCAGTTCTCACGTCTACAGTTTTCAACCCTAAACCGCAGGGATTAGAAAATTGCACATTTAATCTTTACTAATTACTAAATTACTAAAATACTAACCCATTCATATTGCCGTCAGATGCGGCCAGTTCTTTCACGCGCACGCGAATCATATCGCAGTTGGCTGCGGATTGATTCATCCGGATTTGAGTCTCTCCTGAACAATGAGCGAATGGATTCCGTTACCGTTAGATAGTTTAGCAGAGCGTGTGAATAATCACTTATCTGCAATTTATTAAGCAGATCATCAGGAGATTTATGGCTTGGAGAGTTACTGTCTTGGCATTTGGAGCACGAAGATGAGAAATGAAAAAGGTCTATGGCCTCAGGGGTTGGATACTGTTAGGTGGAAGTTTCGAACAGTTAATACGGGTAAGGTTTTTCAGTGTTTGGTTTAAGATTAATACAATTTTATTATATATTACCCTTTACATCAGGAAGTATTTCGCCATAACATATCAGGAGATCTATATAATTTTTCATAGGTGAATTAAAAGAACCTGCACATATACTTGGTTCTATATACATAGCATAGAGACGATACTTGAGTTATAGAAAATTTCTTTTCTGTAGCCAGTTTTAAATGGAAATTAAATGTCAAACGGCAATGCTATTGAAATTAACATTTTATTTTAAGTTGCCAGTATACCGCTTTGGATATTGTATAATTCCATACTCTAGGAATGATGCAGTAATTTTGTTATTATAAAGCGCTTTTATTTTCTTGATGTAGAAAAAAGTGCATGGATTACTTAAAAGACGATATTGATATTAGTGACAATTAGTGAAGCCAAAATGGTGTAAAAAGAGCATCTCTGATTTTTGGGTACATTACATATTTATACACAAATTAATTAGTGCATAAGTATCAATAATAGAAGATAGATTTTTAATTTCTTAACCGTAGTAGAAAGAAGTATATCATTCATAAAAAAATTGATACCATGATTTTTATAGAAATACATGTTCTGAAAAATAACAAAGCTAGATTTGATGTAACCGGGGCAATAGTGTTAGTGTCACCACCTTCTCCACTTTAATCAAAGAAAATCTACATTTTTAGAATAGCAAATTTTCACTATTCACATGTCATGCGTGTGTTGATTCGGTGCCATTACCATGAACAAAACAAAATTCGTGATTGGTATAAACTTTTATGAAGGTGCATTCATTAAGCGTGGATTACACGATAAAGTTTTTCTTTTCAAGTGATTTTAAAATGACATTTGATAGCTAATTCGCCTACTAAAAAAGCAAGCGGTTAGATGGTATTGCGGTAGAGCAAAAATATGCAAATGTATGTTCAATTTTTTAAAGGAAATTTCAAGAAAAAGTACCGCACATTTTGTTTTGGATTCATCTATCTCTCTTACATTTGCGTAATTGTGCGAGAGAGAAATTTTTTTAAAGCCAATTGAAAAGAAAAACTTCATCGTGTATGTCGCTTAAGACTTAAACATAAAAAATATGCAATTTTGGAATACAATTTCAACCTATAGAATTTTAGTTAAAAATCAATTTGAATTTAAAATGATACCCGGGTGTCACCCCTTGCCCGCCGTAGCAAAGCCACCGATTTTGAGGTGCACTGAATCCGATTTGAACAATTTCTCAATGACTTCTTGTGTGTATCGATGGATGTGTGTCCTTCGTTCAATAACACATGACTGGAAAACAGATAGAGTAAGGAAATATCATAAATGTAAGTTTTAAGACAATGCAAAGATTTCAGTTGATTCTGGTCATTTTTGCAAAACTGGAAGTAGAATAAAAGGGGAATTTATAGTATAAGGTCATTTCCCCATTATTAATTCACGGTATGTATGTGATATATATTTGTCATATTTGCTGTAACAATAACATACAACTGAAAAATTTATTCAACATTTATTATATTTATATGTTTAAAGCCTATTTCAGATTATACATTTTTTGGCTAGAAACTTAAACTAGATTTTAGAAACTTTTTTGTCTAGAATCAAAACTACCTTTTGTAGTAGTTACACAGTCATTCTTCAAGTATTGTTGCCAATCCAACAACAAAAAACAGTTTTGACGTTTTGAGTGTAGTGTTCCGTATGAAGTGCGGTTACTAGCTGTCAAGTCATAGCCCCCAAAGATGTTAGTGTTATGTCACTTACCGAGATCTGGGTAAGCAGAGTGCCACACCCATAATGGGTAAAAGGCGTGATGATGAGTGTAGGGTTTGTAAAATATTAGAAGAAAACGTAGGTAAAATAAATTTAAAAATTATTGTAATATATGAAATATTTGTCAAACAAAATCGGATAACAGATAAAATTTCGGTTAGGTTGGTAAACATGGAATACGTGTTCAGTACGCAGGTCTAGAATGAAACTTGAATCAAAATTGTATCCTGATCTAGTTTGTAACGACGTTTCCAGTACGAAACTTGGATTAACTTTTTCTTGAATTATAATTACATTACACAAGTAATCCTAGTATAAAACTTATCAAAGTTTCTAGTTAAAAAAGTACAATGTAAAACAGGCTTAAGAAAGTTGTGTGGTTTTCAACAGCTGATTAAAATTTTTTGTACATATAAATCTCCGCAGGGACTCATTGTTTACAAACAAATTTTTTTAACTCCAATAAGTAAAAAATGTTATATTTGAAAAGTAGGGTTAAAATACTATTTTGAGGAATTGCCCAAAGACCATACGACGGCGCAATTAGATTTTGGGTGTAACATTTTTCATTAAATAAATATTTTGCTCTTAGATTTACTTCATACTGCGTACTACTAATGTCCCATTTGATTAAGTATCTGACTCCAGAATAATTGAAAGAAAATTGTAAGGAAATTACGTAATCTATTATTCTGTAAATGTCGAATCTAATTTAGACAACATCAACGAACATTAAATTAAATACATTCATCCATCATCATTTTTATAAGCAACGGATTCCACGTTTTACCCTTTTTAAAAATTACTGACAACCTAATTTTCAATTAGTCGTTTACTATCGTTTTCGGCATCTCAGCTTGTTAATGTGGAAACTTTTTTTACCCCATAAAATTTAATATCCCCTAGTTAAAACACCAAATTGAATAATAATTGTTTGATACTTAATTCATATCACACTAATGTTAGAATAGAAAAATTATGATATTTATTATTATTATATTGTAGAAAGATTAGATAAAAAGGCAGGGCCTGAAGAGTAATATTAAAATAAAAAGTGATCATATGTTGTCGATCTTTTCATCACATACTTAAACAAAAAAAATTACCATAAATAATATTTACCGGTTGTAGGTAATTACAAACCGGGATTCAAAATTTTATTTATGTTTTTTATCAGTGACACTGAACAGAGAACAGAGTTCGATTCTTAAAATAAAAACTTTTAAGATGCATACAATGCGATGCGTAGCATATGTTCCTTCATAAATAATAGCATAAAGGGCCGATTCCGGCTAATTACGGGGGTTAACCAAGGCAAACACTGAAGAAACCACAAGAGAATCATTGTGTCAAACAGCATCTGGCGCTCAGAATAAATGTTTTTATTAATTATATGCCTTGGGAGACCACTATTTATGTGTAATGATATCCCTATAATCTTGGGTAAGTGCCAGGTTTTGCTTGAAAAAAACTTAACATCTTTTTGTTTGGCGTTTAATTATAGGCGAATTTCGGGAAGATACGTTCACAATGAGTTCTGAAGAACTACAATGTCATTGCAGGTGCCATTTTTTGCAAGACATGCAAATTTTGAATTAGACTGCAAATGTTGTTTTAAAAGTCATTAGACTCACTCATACCATTATAAAGACCGAAATTAGATCTTGTGAATAATAACAGAATTTAATTTATTTTATCCATTAGCTCTTTTGTCGCTAGTATGAAAAATCTATTAAAGATGATTTATATGTTGTCATAAGTTTCTAATTTAATTAGAGAGTAATTTTTCCAATAAAGTGTAGGTACAGAGATCTAAAATTTTGATAAATTTTCGTATTGATTTTGTGTAGTCATTACATTACATTAATTAGTTAATTCTAGATTCATAATAGGTTTGAAAGTTAAATGAATTAAAATGAGTTATCGCTAAATTAGTTTTTATTTATTGCTATACATGTTCCAGTTAAATTTTGACATTTAAGTCGTCATAAAAACGAAATAATTTTCTCAACACCTGGATAGGTGTAAGCCGATTTAAAATTAAAATATCTTCGATAGTATTTATTAATACATTTTATACGTTATACGTATGTTTTTAGGTGTATTCTTCGAGTTGGTCCATGAAAAGATTTTCACCTTTACGCCTCTATTCTTATCTCATATCGGGGTATTTTTGGCTAATTCAAAAGGTTATGTGTTTATCATTATTTATAAAAATATGACGTCTCTCAACGTCTTCTGTGTGCTATAAACTGCATCATTTAAATTGTAACTTAAATATTCATACGTTGTAATTGTCGCTTATTTATACTCTGTATTAGATATTTACATTTTTCGGATGAGGGTTTTGTGGTGCAAGCTTGCGAGTGCTGCCGTAGAACTAAACACTGAACCAAGTTCATGAAAAAGGTTTGTACAATATTTTTTGTATGAAAAAAGTATACAATCCATACACACAAACGAAGTTTTTCCTAGAGTTACTATATCTAAAAGTCTAAATTGCACTATAAATAATAACAATAATAATTTGTTCAATTGGGCAACGACATGGCTGCGAGCGTTGATTCCGGTGCACTCGATAACGCAAGTTAAGCAAGGCTGTCCGCGGTTAGTAGTTGGATGGATGACCGCTTTGCGAAAACCCATACCAACGAACACTGTGTATCGTTCTCACACCACCGAAAACGAGGAACCTAGGCAGCATGTAACCTCAGTAGTGGTCCACTTTATAAAAAAAAAAATAGTTTAATATAGGTACGAGAAAGAAACAATTAATTTATTTTTATTTGTTAAATTCACATGCAAATTTAAATTTAATAAACGTATTTAATTTCTTATGTACGTTGTCACAACTTTATTACGTTTGTTGGTTATGCGTTTCACTACTGCTGTTATCCAGAACAGAAATTATTGCAAACATTGTGAACCAAATGTAGTACTAAATTCATTATTTTAAAATTAAGTTACACATAATTTTCTACCATTTTCTGTTCTATAGTGTTTTATTAAATGTATTAGAAATAAGAGTATTTTTTTCTGAAATTTTCTGCACTTTTATTTGTTGGAGACCTGAGAAATTCACTTGCTTTATTCGACGTAAAACAACATAATTCTAATCTAAAGTATGAGCATAGAATATATTTTGTGATGTATTTTTATCACGTTTAATAATAATATTATATTAAGACACGCTTTGTATTTGTCTCTATATACCGCAATCATGCTTGTCTCATCAAACTTATCGCTTACATGTTCCATGTTGAACGAATAAAGACACCCAATGCTTACTGCTGAATTCGTAATACACGCATGCGTCGAAATAAATTTTGTGCATGCGTGTAATATTTCAGTGTTTCTGTGCGGATCTTATGTGTAACAAATCAGTCTCCTGTGGTACATTCAAATATATTCCTAATGTTTTTTTTTATTTTCCACATTTTTATGAATTTGTATAACAAGTTCCTGAAAATTGTTAAATAGTGATCGAAAAATTTGGAACAAGGAGGATATGTTATACATTATCCGACGATCCATTCCATTATACCTACTACACTTTTAATTTGAATATGAACAATTAAACAACGAAATTGAATTTAGCCATATTTAAACTCTCCCTTTTAGAAAAAGGAATGCGCTAACCAATAAGCCAAACTGTAAATGACAAGCTGATATCTCTGCATAATAAATGATGCATGCATACACATATGATAATCTCAATAATAACACAGGGCACCTCATTAATGAATCTACATCTAGTTATACTTGTACATGTCTCATCTCTCATTACTACATTGTATCTGTTGTGAGATCATCTTCTTCCACGTGCGCATACTAAACACGGGCGAGGGACATTTCTCTGTACACGGGCCCCGCGGGCCAGCTGTCAAGCCGGCGCTGGGGTCCCACCACTGCAGGTGGAGTGTGCGCCACTTGTACAAGTAGTAGTTGCCGCCGTAGCAGAAGCAATAGCTTCTTCAACTCGTTAGCTCGACGCTGAGCTAACGGGTTGGAATATTTTACGGGAATTTGGTGAATTAAACGTTCGCATTATAAATGAGAGATCGAGGGTTCAAAACTCGATATTAAATTCAGAAAAGTCCCATACAAGATTCATTCAACTTTAATTACACAAGAGCTTTTTATTTTGCCGGACAAATTTCTGTTTGTTATGAAACATTGTTACCTAGAAATTTGACAAGAAAACTGTTTGAATAAAATCACGACATGGAAGTGTGTGTTGTCGAGTCAAATTGTTGTCAGCTGACATGGTTGAGTTTTCAAACTAAAATTTATCCCAAGTAAATTAAATGCTCGAGTGTAATTCGGCGAGATATTTTAACGACATTATTTATCAAAACCAAAAGGTTTATTTAAAAGTGCAATTAGTGAAAATACAATTATTATCTATCATATTTTTGACATATAATGCAAATGACATTAATGTAGTTAGTATTATGATCTGGTTGCTAGGAGAAAGGTAAATAACGTTTTATCACTTGCAAAAAGTTACATTCCTATTTATCCGCTGTCAAAACGATAAAATTGTTTTTGCTTTATGGCTTACTTTATATTGGAGTTTAATTATCAGCTATAATATAATATCCCTAGGCCATTGATAATTCGAAATAATTTTATCACAGGTACCGAAAGAACGTTGCTTGGTAACCGTCCGACGCCGTAGGCGGTGGGCTGTTACCTTCAAGCAATGTTCTTGAGGTGGTTTTGATCAAATTATGAGAAATTATCAATGGTCGAGGGATATTCGGTGAGAAAATTTTTTGCGATAATTATTATTTTCATTCACATACTGTGAAAATGATATTTTGAAATAAACAAATCTAATATTGAATTAACTGTCAACAACTGTAACTTAGAAGCAAGTGATAATTTCCCGGGGAAATTATCAGTGTAATTGTGACCTGATTGGTTACTTTTGCACACGTGATCAGAAATACAGAGGTTTGATTGGATATTATTTAACCAAAAAATTTTCATATATAATATCCCAAGTGCATGTCAAATTATCGACAATTACATGAACGAGGGATATTCGAAAGACAACCAAATAAAAATTACGGAATGTAAGGTTCATGAAACTAATAGAAGCAAGCAAGATTGAAGGTGAACGTTTGCGTTGACATCCGAGACATACATGGATAGGTATGATTGATAATTTGTTACGGGACCGAATGATTCCGAGTGTAAAGTTGTATTCACATACAACTTATTGCTGTTGCCTTGCAGTGGTCTTGCTGTTGCGTTGCTAGCGTATGATGTTTGACAAGCGCTACAGCGCACAGGCGTTCACAATGACTTGTTGCTGTTGTAGTGCTGTTGCCTTGCGTTGCACGAGATTGTAAACTCCAAACTCAAGCAATGCAACAGCAAGGCAACGGAAGCAACAGCCAATCAGAGACCACTATGAAAAAGGATAAATATATTTGACGCGTTGACACTTAACCTAACATATTTTGTAATATTGTGACAGTTGTATATGTACATATATTAGCAGAAAATAATTTTGTAAGTATTTCTATTATAGTTGTACGTAGCCATTATTAAATTAATTATTACAAATTTCTATTAAACTGACAGCCCATCAGCGCCATTGACTGTCAAAACTGTATTATTGGTAACAACGAAGTTTAGTCATATGTGAACGGTGTACATACAATACAAATGCAACGCAACAGCAAGGTAAGACAACCGATGCAAGGCAACAGCAATAAGTTGTATGTGAATACAGTTTAAAGCTTACATTACACGATGAAATTTTTCTTTTCATGCGACTTTAAAAGGGTCTTTATAAGTGACCTTATCAGTCTATTTACACGATCTAATTTTAAATGAATTAAAATATTCTGGTGGCAAAACTCCATTATACCAACTTACCAACATAAATTGTATTCATTCAAATCTATTAAAATTGTTTCACTGCGTACAAAGATAGATAATTGTATATACCTACCAAGATTTAAATTTCTTCTCTACTCCCTTGTAAAATTTTAAGATTAATGTGAATTAAACACTTACACACCAAAAACATAAACACAAATGACATCTGACAACTACTTTGCCTCTTTCAAAACATGCATTAAAGGTCGTCTGTTCAAAATTCTGACACAGAAAAATTTTTCAGCTCAGAATTATGTCACTGTGTGTATGCTATTGCTACAGAATTTTGTTCATTATTCTATGGATGCGCATACGTGCATACTACTTCCACATCACCACACCAGTCAGCTGTAAACTGTCAAGTGAAAATAAGTGCAATGGAAGGAGACGATTTGAATATGACGGTAATGTTAACTTCTGTAATAAAAATAGTATTTTTTCCAAGAAACAACTGTTAATTAACCGTTCTAATCCGAAAATATTGCAACCCCAGTTTTCAAATATTTCTTCGTTGAACATTGACGAATTGAAATTAATGTGAAAATAATGTTATGTCAAACAAACCTAGATGAAAATCAGTAGCCAGAAAGTGATCGGAACAAACACATTTGTATTCTTTTTGAGATATGTTTCACAATGAGGAGAGCAATTGCTAATTTTTTTCGATAATAATGGATCTTTAGGGAAAAAGTATATGTTGATACTGTCTGTTTTAGAATTAAAACACTGTGGCACTGAACAGTATCTTTTGCTCTTACTACTTACTAGTCATTGTTCAATATCACATTCGTTTACAATGATTAAACACTACTATTAACATTATTTACTACTACACTAATACATAAATACTGTCTAATTAAAATAATAATAAAAAGAATCTGAATAACGTAAATATACTTGTAAATTTTAATACAATTCTATTAACATTGTTTTATGTAATAATAAATTAATTTAATAAATTTATTATTTATAAATAATTAATTTAGTTTATAAATAATGTTCTTTGCTCTCAATAGGTTACGAAACAGTGCTCATATTTTCTGCGCATTTTCTGAAAAAAATTCTGTAAAAATATATAACGCTTTTAATATCTTCCTGTGCATTTTTCTGAACATTTTTCTGAAGGTTATTTTACTGTATGCTACGGTTATTTGTTTTATCATAATTTTGTAACAGAAAAATGTACATAATTATGAACAGAATAATGCAAAGTGTCAGACGGCCTTAAGTTGCTAATGCGGTAAAAGCAGGAACGCGCAAACGCACGGCCAAATCTTTTACGAGTAGGAACTTTTAAGAAAAAGTATCGTATATTGCAGTTTTTCGTCGAGTTATCTCTCTCTCTTACACTTACATTATTGTACGACAGAGAAAACTGTTAAGGTCACTTGAAAAGAAAAACTTCAACGTGTAATGCACGCTTAAGAAATAGATGCACATTTGTACATGTATTAATCAAACTATGAATGTGAACGAGGCGAAAGTGGTGTGCTGGATAGGAATGTTTTAAGGATATTGATTATTAATTAATTGTATTTGAGGGTTCATGCTACCCCACTTTGTGGGTTATTACGTGTATTATATTGTAACTATCAATTAAAAATGAAACTATTTCACAAAAATCACTTACATATATTGATTTATTATATTAATTATCGTGACATCTATGAAATATTTGACAATAATTTAAAAGATTGTTCTTTTAATTAGATGAACGAAAACGGTACTTCAAATGGCTGAATTCAGAATTTTAAGGGTCAAAGTGTATTTCTCATATGAAATAAATATTTATTCAAATAAATATTCTCAGTGGCCGAAATAACTAGAATACCTCTAAAAATTCTCGAAACAATACTAGTAGATGCAATTAATTTCTCATACTCTATTCATTGTTTCATTGTTCCAAAATTTACAGGTGTTGATCGCAATTGTCTAAAAATCGTTTCATATTTTTATTAACAATTACATTTACAATATCGTCGAAAAACTTTCTAAAATATTTGCATCTTAAACAGCAAAATTACAAGAACATTTTTCTGACTAATCTTTCTCACATCGTTTAACGAAACAAAGGATTACAAAGATAAGTGCAGATAAAGAACTATAGCAATTAATTAATGTACAACTGCGGTAATAAACAATGATGTTAATGACCCCACTCCAAAATAATTAGTGATGCGAGGATGTTTTCAGTTACCCGACTAACGCTTTATAAATATTTATATATACGGTGTACTACATACGGACAATGACGTACCCATTCTGTTTTTTCTAATACAGGTAAAATCTGTGATGAACCTATTATGTAACTTGTAACCTATCACCGAAATTACAGGCTAATTTACAAATAGAAAATTTAAATATGTGTAGCATTGTAATTTAATTATTTGTCTCCTAACTGTATTTATATATGCGCTTTTTTAGTGGAATGAAAAGTTTGGTGATGAAATAACAATTTCTGTCGTTGCAATGTTTTCAAAATCATAAATAAATAAACATGTTATCAAACCATTTACCCATTTTAGATGAGGAACTCTGATTTTACAAATCTTGGTAAATTAATTTTTGTATTTATTTAAAATATCTTTTCCGCTTAACAAAATCAGCTCTGAAATAATTTAAATCTCAACATTTTACGAAATCGAAAAGAGTACTCGACATAGGAAAAAGATGTCTTTCCGCACTTGATATGTAAACATCTAAACGAGTTTCATAATTGTAATGTTATTTGATCGCCTAATAATAAATGAATACTTTATCCTCTTTTCTATTTTGCACATTTAATGCTCCTTTTAAATAAAAAATCATACCCAGTTTTAAAAATTTGGAAAATTTTATTTTGGTGATACTGACGTGATGTTTTAAAATTTAATTGCACGAATTTGAAATTGTCAACATACTGTAAAGTAGAAAAGAGCTTACGTTATATTGCTATTAGAATACTCGAATGAACTATTAACTATTTGTTTTGGTGAATGTAATAGTTTAGTTGTAGTCGCGAAATAGAAAAAATAAATTAAAAATCGAAAACTAAGAACTAATTTAATAAAATAATTTCACACATCAGAGGTCATGGGTTTGAGTCACATTGTAGTTAGTGTAGTTAGTTCGCTTATCATCTTCGTATAAGAAAATAAATGAATAAAGTCAAACCCAAAGCTTTAAAACTATAAATAATATACCAATTTTTAGAAGAAAGTTCTCATCCTGAGTAGAACTAAAAGGGTTCAATTAAAATTATACAATTTGTTAACCAAGGAAGTAGTCAAAATTAAATCTAAATTGAATTTCTTTCTTTAATATTATGTTGGGGATATAGGTTAAAAAAATAGAGAATTTTCTTGGTTAAAATTGGTTTATTATAACATTTTTACTTTCTTATACAAAGTATAAGGAAGTATTAGAATCACGAAAAAAATCGAGACGAGACTTTTGCGGAAATACATATTTTGACGTCCACTGAATCCGTTAAAACCAATTTCTCAATGATGTCTGTGTGTGAAGATGGATGGATGGATGGATGTCTGTGTGCGGAATATCTCATGAACGAGACAAGATATGTAAGCACAACTCGAAATTTATAAGTTTCATGAAAAAAGAAAGAGCTGAGTTGATTTTGAATGAAATTGAAAAGTCGGAAGAGGAAGTTTACTCGGCACACAAAACAATAAATTCCATTTTTTTGACAAATAAAATCAGCTGTGAGAAAAAGTTTCAAATAAAAGATGTTAGCAAAAATATTTGAAATATAATATATTATTTGCACTTTTCTTGTACATGCTTCTAATTTTGAGAAAACCAAATTATATGTTTAAGAATATATTTCTATAATCTTAGTTACAATGAGAACAAAAACTAAAACATTATTAATATCTTTGTGTCAAACGTGTCAAATAATTGTGAAGTGTCAAAAATATGTGTCGTGTAAAATATTATAAAAATAATATTTGTATTATTAGTAATTCTCAAAATAAAGTAATACGCAAGGAAAAAATCATAAGTGTTCAGTTGGTTTTATTTGTATAAGAAAGTAGAAACAGCTTTGGGGGCTATGACTTGACGGTCGGTAACCGCATTTCATACGCAAAAATATATCACTTTGCGAGATCTGTAAGCAGAGTGCCACACCCATAATGGGTAAAAGGCGTAGTGATATTTATTTATTTACATTCGAAGCATGAAAAAACGAGGGAATGTATAAATAAAGTAAGATTTTTTTCTATAATTTATTTATGTTTTTCTAGTAATAATTAGGTTCATAAAGAATAATATACCACCCTACCAAAATTATAAACAAATTTCCAACCTACTCCAAGTCAAACTGATTGAACGCCTTCTTGTCGTTTGGTAGCTGGCAAGCCTAACCAAAATTAAAATTCCGGAGCTAATTAGAAAAAAAGCAACACGGTTCTGGGTGCAGCACTTACACAGCACTATCAGCGGCGAATAGAGGCATCAAATGAAAAATATCGGACGTGTTTAAGGGTGTTTCTGTATCCTTTAGCCGGCGATACTCCAGTCGATAACGCGAGACGGTTCGGGATTGAAACATTTCACCTAATCGTGTTGCTGTAAATCACGAGAACGACAGCGTGCGGATGCGGATTACACTGGAAAAACTACTTTGGAGACATTGGAATAGGTGTTTAATTGGTTGCTGGTTTAAGTGAGGTAATTTGGGGTTCACAAGTTCTTTGATTTTTAAATGGAGGTAATTTATCTTTAACTTCTGCTGAGCTGCGAAAAATGTTTAAATTTAGTATGTAAATTTGCTAAGAATTATAATGTAGATATAATTTAACAAAATTTAATTGCTTATACTATTCTTAAAATACAGGGTGTTTCAGGACTAGTGTAACAAACTTTAACAGCTTATTTCTGAGGTCATTTTGAGCCAAAAATGTCATATGAACATATGACCTATTCCTTCTGGTTACCAAAATACAAGAGGTTGAAGTTCTACAAATAACACGAAATTTTCTCATTTTTGTAATCAAGGTACTTTCGGAAAACAAGAGTTTTATTGAAAAGTCATACCTTATTTGTCTTAATTAATTTTATTTATTAATAATAACGAATACAATTTACAGAATAAAACATACAATGACACAATTAAATAGACAAATAACTAATTATAAATACAGAACAACATGGGAAGGTTGGCGTTTGTTTGGGTATCTGTCTTGGCATTCTCTAGACGCGTAACTGGTATTACTATTACATAATCCATAAATAAAAATCATATCTGCATTTTCAGCAGTACGATAACCATCCATTATGAAACAAAAATACAATCAAAAGTAAAACAATTTTAAATTAAGACAAATAAGGTATGACTTTTCAATAAAACTCTTGCTTTCCGAAAGTACCTTGATTACAAAAATGAGAAAATTTCGTGTTATTTGTAGAACTTCAACCTCTTGTATTTTGGTAACTAGAAGGAATAGGACCTATATTCATATGACATTTTTGGCTCAAAATGACCTCAGGAATAAGCTGTTAAAGTTTGTTACACTAGTCTTGAAACACCCTGTATATTAAATTTGGTGTACTAATGTTTATTTTGATTTCCAGACTGAAATTATTGGAAGAATTCACTAAACATGATAAGATAGTAACCTGTTTTTATTATGTGTTCTCACTATATTGGAATCTACATTTTTTTGACGCGCGCTGTTGACAATTTCGCTCACTCGTGCGGTAAAATATATCCTAGATCTGGGATGCCGAAACTTTTTGGGACGTGGGTCAAATTTTGTTCATATTTTTTTAGTACTAGCTCGTGGGTCACTAAAGCCCATTTGCACTAGAGTTAAGTTGAAAAATTTTTAACTGAGTTTCTAAAACTAAACATCGTACATTTCAATTGGCTGCGGGTAAAAATGGGCGCGGTTTAACGATTTAAAAATTTTTAGTGGGGTTAAAAATTCTTAAGTGTTTAATGCAAATGGCAATAAGTGTTTGAATGAAAGCAATCGTGGGTCAGTTAAAAAGTTTGCGTGGGTCTGTGTCTGACCCACGGGTCATAGGTTCGCCATCACTGTCCTAGATCCTTTTAGGTCATATAAAATCATCTTAAAAATAACTAAATTTATTTCATACTGATTTTGTTGTATCAAAACCTGCAAAAACCATCAATAATTGTTAATAAATTTAAAAAAATAATTTTAATTAAATTTGAATTTTAATAAAATATTTTTTTTCATTACAAAAATCATTGTAAAAATATTTTGTGCGAAGACGTCATCCCCGCATTTGCGCAAATGAAGTACTCATTCGCAAGTTCTTTCGTGCATCAAATAAGAGCATGCGGAGAGAATGGCCTCACGCACTTTTAATGTAAATAATTATAATTTACCGTTCTTCAAAGTGATTTCTCCTCTCCCTCTCTCTCTCTCGGTGTTTGGCAATTTTATTGTCCAGGATAACATAATTTATTGACTATATTATTTTCAAATTCCATATTTAGACTATAAAAATTAAATAACACGACAATTTGATTGATTTATAATTCTATTTTCTGTTTGAAGAAAAACTACCGTGTTTCATTTGGAGGAAATGCGACATTAGATGCTCACATTTACTCCTAATGACACAATATACTATTATTAAATTAAAGACGTAGAAAACTATTACGATTAATAATTAAAACTTTTTATACTATCTTGTACGGTTTAATAATTATAATCTTAAATTGTTTACCATCGGACTGTGGATCATAAGATCCTCGGTTGAGCCTTACAGCCGATAAATTTTCGAAATTAAATTTCGAAATTTTTCACCACTTAAAATTACCCCTGCGGCTTCTCCACCTCTACCATCCTTGGAGGCCGTTATTTGAGTCCTGGTAACCGCACTTCATATAAGTATAAACCGAAAGTTAAGCTCAAAGACCGAACACGCTCAAAGAGCGAAAAAACAGCCAGAGCCCATAACGCGTTGTAGTAACAAGGACAACACAAACTTTTTAGGTTTCGCTTTAAAATGATCAAAACGCCTTCTGATATTTTACGAAATACCATAACGACAATTCTCTTTCTAGTCCATATTTTGAGATTTGCGTCACAATTGACAATCGAAGAGATGATAGCGTTGAAACCACACTACCGAAAACGAGGTACCGAGGCGGATATAACCTCAACAGTTGAGATAGTTTATATAAAAAGTATATCATTATTAGGAATATAAAAATTTACATGTAATAAAGTAATAATAGTAGTAGTATTTAGTATCAAAACACGTTATTTACTTGAAATGAAATTAAAATTACGAAATTCACGTCGTGGCATTTCATAAAATTTCGGTCGCTTTTTTCGCTCATTGAGTTTTGATACATTTTTTATTGCATATAATGTATTTTTTATACTACATTTCATGCAGATTATCAAATAAAATTATACTATCTAATACCTAGATATTAATTAAAATATTACTCATTTTAGGTAAATGTTGACGGTGTTAAAGAAGCTCAGAATATCTTCAGATAAGTTATCGAACTGTCGAACAGTGGACAGTTGCTCAGCAGCTACAACCAGCAGCCCAGTCACCATCCTCCCCGTTTCCAGTTCATCGCCACCTTTATGTCACCGTTGATAGAGCCCATTCTCCCGTACGCAACTCCAGATTACATGAATCACGTAAATCTCGGCACTGACACCGCTGAGGGAAGTGTTCAGCTCTGGGCCTGGCAATAAATCCTACCGCCACTCTTCACTAATTTGCTGTCAAAACACCAGGACCCGTCGACGTGTCAATTTGGGAAGTAATTAACACTTCTGTTTGAAGAAGTTCACGCCAACTCTCCTGATGGCTCACATATTAATTGAAATTTAAATTTATGGTACTTTGAAGCTGTTAAAAAGACTGTAGAATTTGATATGTGGTAATTTATGGAGCTTGATACGCTAATGTCATCTTGCTGTTAGAAAGAATTTGTCGTCGGTAATATTAAAATAATTTCAGTTTTATAGATTCATTAAAAATACATTATTTTATTCTTAAACAATATGAGAAATATATTCTTTTAATGTGTAATCAGTATTTGTACTTATTTCCTTGATTTAATCTTTGTTTTAATATCCAACATTCTAAGAAAATACAGTAAGTACGGAAATTTGCATTTCAGTATATTTATTATCACAATTCACAACAAACTATAAAACATACTATAAATCTTTGTATTTAATTATCCTTTTTACTTTGAAAATAACAATGGGCCTTTATACAGATTCATAAAATTTTATAATCTACCTGTTTGATGTAAATGACTGATAATAATTTATTTAGTTGATCCCCTGCTCAAAGAAAATGAATTCCTAATATGTGGAAATTACAAAAATATAATTTAAAATGAAAATAGTTTCTTATATCTTATATCAAATTTATTTTCTTGTTATGCATATATACATATATAAATAGTTATTATAATTCTCTAACTATTATTAATTTAAACGTATTCAAATTTCATATTTCAAAAGCGTATAATTAATCTTATATTTTCTGTATGATACTCTACATTCACACAGGTCTCAGTAAGTGATGATGTTCGATTATCGAAAAGTTAAAATAAAAACTATGGGTTTAAAACTGTGAATCTCAAGATCTCCACTTCGATGCGTTACCATGGAACTATTTGCCCCTTAATATATAATATAAACCTTTAATAAACCCTTTGACCTAGCATCCAGCATATTCCCCCAACGGACAGAAAACCAGCAAATTGCCTTGTTTTAAAAAATTTAAGGTCGTCGCCTGCAAAATCTTATTAATTGTTTTTAATTTTGAAATTATTATTAGTGCTCCACAAAGTAGTCTTCCACTATTTTTTTTTTTCAAAATAATATTGTATCTTGAGTTAAAATTATTATTAGTGCTCATTGAGTCGCAAAAATTTATTAAAAATTTTACGTCGTCAAATCACTTTTGCCTTGTAGTTTCCAAGCATTTGATGACTAGAACCTGTACTTTATACCTAAAAATACCATTCGGTAATGAGCTGGAGTAATAAATTAATTGGTTAAAGAGATTTTAGTGACTCGTCAATATTTGTTCAATAATCATTACAGTAATGTAATATCAAATTTATTTACCGCATCTCTGATAAAAATCTAATATTATTGCAAAATTTTATTACTCTAGCTCATTTCTGAATGGACTATAGATCTGCGAAAGTAAACCGTGTTCAAAATAGTTAAATGTATAATTTTAGCTATATTAAAGGATTTATTTCATCATTTATAATAATAATAATAATAATAATAGTGTGGTTTAAATATTTCATTGTGTAAATAAATTGAATATTGAAATATTATTGCCACTGACATGATTGCGCTACTTATATCTACAAGAATCATTAAAAATTTAGTGTTCGAACGAAACATGATTATCAGCCGAAACCGAAACCGGAACCGAATATTCGGCTCCTCTTCTTGTTTCGACCGAAACCGTAAACGAAACCGAAACTTATGTAGTTAAATTAAAATTTCGTTAAATTTTCATTATACCCAGAATTTTTTTTTTTTCTAGCTTCATAATATTTAAATTTTTCCATCCCTGTATTCCACTGACCATTTTTTACACTAATTTTTTTCCAGTTTTTTTTTAAATCTTATTTATTTATGTAACAATATTTACAAATTTTACGTTTACATCACAATATATAAAATTGAATTTGGTCCTCATCTTTCTAAATAGTTTTCATTAAAAATTATTTAAGAATTTCGATCGTGAGTTTTGTGGGCTTAGGGTTTGTTTATGAAAAGTGCAAGCGAAACGCTTGTTGTAAATGTCAATTTTTTGTTTGATTGGAAAATATTTAAAAAAGTGGAAAAGAAAACTATACGAAAAAAAAAACAATTATTCGATTAGAATAAATAAATGGCTCCCACTTATTAGGAAATCACATTATTTTTGGAATGCAATGTATGTAAAAAGTTATTAAGAAACTCATAAAAGTACAACTTCTAACAAATAAATAGTCTTTTCAAGAAATATTTGTTATTAGGAGGTTCAATTATAATGTATGCTATTCTCTTAAAATCTGTTCCGAACATACAGGACAGCGTTCGACTCAATATAAACTCTAGTTACGGCCGAGCCGAAGTTTCGGCCAGTTTTTGGCCTAAACCGAAACTGCAGCCTAAACTGGCCGAATCCGAAACCGAAATTTCTTTAAAAAATTTGTTCGCTTCAACACATAGTGCAGTGAACTTTTTATAATGGTGTATTTAGGGAGGGAATGAAGGTCATAATTTCGAATTGTGCTTAAGATGCCCTGATATTTAAATGCTCTGTAACTCAAATTCCGTTTCTCATTCACAGGTATTTCCTTAAGTCATGTTTAGTAAACAAATAACAAAAAACCTTTCGAAATTACCAAGTTGAAATTTATTATTTATCCATGCTTCTCGTCAACAATGTATTTATATTGAATCAAGCATCTACCTAGTTGCACGAGGTAACTTCTTTGGTGCTGGTGCTATCTATTCCTATTCCACACTTAGTATCGATTTAATGGATGTCGGTGCGAAGCGTTGACGCGTTGTGTCGACCGCTAACCGTTGATGATCGGCTAATCGGCCGTGAAATCAGCTTGAAAATTCATTTACTCCAAATAGGAATTTCTCCAGGCCGGCCAGTGTTCTTGTGTAAACGTATTCTTGTTGTTCTTGGTATCCTCTTGGTACTTGGCACCCTATCGTTGTCGTTTCATTGTTCGGACGTCAAACAGTGTTGGGTGCTTGCTCAAGGTGAACTGAATTGTTGGTTTTTGTGCACGCGTAAGTAACAATGAGTACAAGTGTTTACTGACTTCTGAAAACATTCAAAGAACAATGTCATGATTACCGTGAACTGATCAATGAACTAGGGAAATAGTACATGCTTCATTTAAAATACATTCTTAAACGAATAAGTATGTACTTAGTGAGTTAAAAAGTAAAAGATTCCGGACTCTGCATCCTTCAAACATAGTTTAATGGACTATAATTGAAAGCATAAACGAGAAAATATTAGTTTGTATCAAATTTCAAATTAATTCTACAGAATGTTTCAGAGCTTTTTAATTGTATATAGCTTAGCACATACGAGTATATGTCTATCTACTAATTTTGATTCAGTCCTGATTCGTATCAGCTAAGATCAGATTTTCATAAATTTTATACTAATAGTCAGGGCCTTTGCACAACTTGTATTATACTATAAATGAATGAAATATGAAGTAACAATTTATTATTATTCATTCAATATTAGGTTACTTTATTTAATAATTTGATCAAGCCCATGACTCAGAGATAGAATGATAACTTGGTCCCAGAATAAAGAAATGTTACCAATGTCTGATATATCATATATGATGGAGCCTATGAGATAATGAAATTATTGTAGTATATTGTTATTTTAAATTCGCTCAATACGACCTTCTCTCATTGATTAATATATAGGTTGTTCAAAAAGTTCCGGGACGGAGAAATAACTTGAGAAATACACATCGAATCAAAAATAAAAAAAACACGTGTTTAATATTTCGCAAAAAACTATCTTACGTAAAAAAGAACGATCCTCCACCGCCACCCCTTGGGGGTAAGGCGGGGGGCGGGCCATTTTGTAATTATTTTTCTGATTACAGTGCCATTTATCGCGAATCGGAAAAAAGTTTTATATACCAACTTAGTTTCAGCCGTACTATCCGAATGTGCAATAAAAAAAATTTTGAGTTCCCATTTAAGATTTAAAAGTGGAACGCCCCCCGCCCCATCCCCAGGGGGTGGCGGTGGGGGATCGTGCTTAGTTATATAAGATAGAATTTTGAAAAATATTAAAAACGTGTTTTTGTGTATTTCTCGAGATATTTCCCCGTCTCGGAACTTTTTGAATAGCATGTAAAAAAAATTGTTGTATCTACAGAGGGGAAGGTTAAGCGAAAAAATGTCTGACAATAGTTTTAAAAATACTATAATTTTGTAATAGTTGTGATATTTAAGTATATTATCGATAAATATGAAAGCATCAAGTTCTTAAGCCTGAATGATAATAATGATAAGATATTCAAATTGAATTATCAGCGCATTAATGATTTGTATATGCCCTGGATATTAGCATACCATTTCATTTATGAAGTAAATACGTTGACCCTGTTGAAAAATATATACGTTCGAATACATAAAGAGAAATTATTAAAATTTATTTCTACGGTTGTAATTTACACACTTCAGTAATCAAACTATTTCCTTCCAACATGAAACTTGGAACGTTATTAATTCTTGATTTCATATTGTTTACTGGTTGGCTATTCTAGTCGATGCAATGATAAACACAAATGTAAATATTCTAGCTAAGACTTGAGCCCCGAATTTATGACATACATGGATTGAAATTACAATTTCAGTCACTATTAATGTTTCCATGGACGGTATAAAATATAGCTGAATAGATACATATTATTTGTGTATCAAAAACACATTATTATATCAACATATTTTCTGATTTTGTAAACAAATTTCAACAAATTTGATCTGCAAATAACATGTTAATTTAGTTTCAGTGCCCTATCGTTCACATAATGAGAACTCCTTTGTTGAACTCAAACTCAAGTACCTATCCTTTAATATAAAAATATCGATTATACGGTAGAATGATTGTGCAGTTTTGAACAAAAGACACGGGTAAACTTAACCACACTGTTTCGCTATTATACATTCTCAGCGAACAGCGAAGCAGATGCCCATGACTGTCTACTGCGTATCAATATTGATCAGCAGTATATTATCAAACACCATAAATAATAAAATGCAATTTGTTATTTATTCAATAGTTCAGTCTCGGATAATATTCATTATGTAGTTTTTCCATTAATGACATTGAAATATTCTTTAATTATGTTTCGAAATATTCAAGATCATGCCGCTTAACTCAATCATACTATCAGTACTTCACAGATATCATTCTATTTACTTCAAAAGCAATAACTAAACTGTTACCTAATACATAAAAATACATCAAAATGACCCCTTCCTCTCTAGACTAGCATATTGACAGAGTTGAGATTTTAATAAATAAATATATATATATATATATATATATATATATATATATATATATATATATATCATCACGCCTTTTACCCATTACGGGTGTGGCACTCTGCTTACGCAGATCTCGGTAGGTGATATATTTTTTCGTATGAAGTGCGGTTACCAGCCGTCAAGTCATAGCCCTCAAGGATGTTAGTGGAGAGGGAACCACAGGGGTAAATTTAAATTTGTAACTGTCGGCAGTGGGATTCGAACTGAGGATCTCACGATCCACAGTCCGACACGTTACCACGGAGCTATTTACCCCATTTAAGATTTTAATACTGCATGTTTTTAAGTTTCACGGCTAAATTCTATATTAAATATAATTGTTTAAATAAATTAATAATTACTTTAGAAGACATGAATTATAATTATGACTAGGTATTATTAAAAGTATTGTATAAAAAGAGTAATACTTTTAAAGGAGCAAAGGAATCATAAAAATCGATGTCGAGATTTTCAGGGAAATACCTGTTTTATGCCCTGAATGGATGGATGGCTGTACGTTCTTATGTTCAATAACACACAAACGAGTAAAGTATTACCAAACTCCATAATTATAAACATGGGTGATTAAAATTGAATTAAAGTTGGCTATAATTGAAAAAACAAAATTGGAAGTATAGCTAATACGAAAATAATAAATTCAATATATTTCAAATAAAGGATACAATAAAAACTTTTGTACAGTGGGTTATCCGATTTTGATGATTCTTTTTCATTGAATAGGACTAATAGGACTAAAAAGGTTTATTTTATTTTTCGCTTTTTAGTTTGTTTTATCCTCGGTTTTTTGTTTAAAAGTTTTTATTTTTTATTTTTGTGGATTTCTATTTTGCTCCGCTTAGGGGTGGAATTTTTTTCCAGTTCCAATGAATCGACTTCGAAGTATGTCCTGTTCAATAAAAAAAGAATCATCGAAATCGGTTAACCCCAGTACAAAGTTGTGCGTGGTAGAATCGGTTAACAGGTAAAAATTAATTGGATGAACAATCATTCCTTATTTTCCTACCCTATGGGGCGTAGTTTTTTTCAAATTCTAATGGAACCAATTTCGAGTTATACCCTATCCAATAAAAAAGTATTATCAAAATCGATCTACTCTGTGAATAGTTATGCGTGGTCATACATAAAAGAAAATATACACGTCGACTTGATGAATGAAAATGCAAATGAAAGATTATAACAATATAATTTGGAATACATACCACATATTTTTTTATTAGGACAAAGACTGCCCAACTCTTAATGCATTAAAAATTATAAAATATAATCGCTTTGATATTTCCCGAAATCACAATACTTTACAGATAATTTTGAACAGTTCACAACAGTTATGGGTAAGAATACATTTATTCGAGGGTTGAAATAGAACTATATTTTCACAGTAAATACTGCTGCTATATTTAGAATTTCTATATTTATTTAGACGTAACTAGGATCGAATTAAACATTGAGGGCTTATTTAAAGGATTAGAAACAATCCTTTCCTGAGGAGGATGTCTTTGTGTAGACATTGTTGCATTTTAAACACTTTACATGGAATAAGGAATGACTTAAAATACACTTAGAGGAAGCGACTGTCATGATTTTAGGTTGGATGCATGACATCCTACCCTTATTTTTGGGGGAGGAAGTCGTGCTAAAAACATAGGTGTATCTAAAAAGCTCAAACGGAATGCTGGATAACGCTAGCCTAACTTTTTTTCAAACCTGTTGTGAGGTTGGATACGTGACGTCCAACCATTTATTTTTATTTATTATTTATTTTTACGACAATGAATACCATTAAACCAAGATTTGTTACAATCAGAAATAGGTACAAATGATGTGAAAACTTATTTACTACACAATAAATAGATTTGTTACTTATTTTGCTGAATACTAGGAACTTGTGGCTTATTTGAATCACTTAGATGCTGTTCTGTAGTAAGGTACAAACTGAAACATTTGTTTGAAGGATAAGAGTTGAAAACACAGTACTTCAATAGCATCTATAACTATTTAAATGTAACATATTTTGCGAAAAAAGTTAACAGTCCAGCAAAGTTATAACTTTAAATATTTGTTAAAATGATAGAGGTTAAACTTACGTTACTATAAACTGTTTTATTCAAACAAAATAAATTCAAAATTTATATTTATTTATTTTAAATATTACACTGTATTACCTGAAATAATTAACAATTATTGTATGTAGTTATATAGTGAACCCAAACCATTTGGACACATTTGAATTTTTGGTTATAAATTAAAATAAGCGAGCGAGACTTTCGCTTAGAAAGAAAGCGTTCCAACCCAGCTATTACAATTGTATGATAGATTCAAACGAAGTATCATCTGTTACGCAATATGCCAAATGAAATAAGTGTTGGATGGCTATAAAGAGCACTAAATCGAGTGTGAAGAAGCAATAAAAAACACTTCAATACAAAAACATCCTTTGGTTAACTGAATAATTTCTTTCTAATAGCTACCTACATCGAAGATTTTTTCCTATCAAATTAATTCAATGTCATATCGAATTATATAAATTGTTTGAATGATTCACAAAAAATTTTTGCCGATTCAACATGACGGCGAGTGTATCAAATTCATCCGGGCCAGTTGTACCGCTGTAAAACTGAAAATACGGTGTTTTTGCTGGTTGGTTACACTTCTTTACGGAGGCATGTTTCAGTGTAAACATATTCTACGACACGAGAAAAAATGACGCGTAGTCGCCATGCTTGTCAGGTCGGTTAGTTTCGGCTCTGTCATCCAGCTGATTACCGCTTTTGTCGCACCTACTTACACGGAGTAGACTTGGTGTGAAGTTGGAGTGAACAAGCAAGCTCGTAGATGGAATCGAACTTAATCAGTCTGAAGCCAATGCTGAGGAACTATAAGGTTCATTATCGAGAAAATAATAACTGTTGTGCGAAGAGTGAAGATAAATGCGGTTGTGTAAATTGAATAAATTTATGTCTGTAGCTTTTATTGACTTTTTTGTGTCTACTTACGTATTCCTGCAAGTAGTCAAATTAGACAAGATGAACTTTTTTTCATCTATGGATATTTGTATTCAAAACAATGTATATGTAATGTCTAATTAATGTCCAATGAAATACGAGTATGTAGATATTCCTAATTATGGAAATAGGGAAATAAATGGTTCTGAGTGAAGGAATGGTAGTATATGTAAGAGAGGAATTATGATTTGTGAACTACCAAGATGTAAATAATCAGTTTACTTTGATTGCAGCTTAATCTAGTAAATAAATGTTCAATTTATATTTTAACAGTAGTACTAATACGTACTTATATTTACTTATTTATCACTCTCGACAACAGAAAGTAATTCTAAATACAGTACAGAAGATTTTAATAGATTTGGAATTATTTGGTATGGAATAATATTTGGATTGACACAGTAAAATGAATTCGAAAATGGAGTGAATCACTGAATCACAATCACAAATGTATGTATAATTTTTCAACAGATAAACATGTTTATAGTCTCTAGAATACTATTATGCTATTTTTACGATGACGTTTGTATGTCTGGCGATATTTTCGTTCACGATAACTTCAAATCTAATGACGATATCATTTTCAATTTCGTATTTAGAATTTAGATATTTAAGTAAATTACGAGCTGATTAGATTCTTGTAGCAATCCTTCATTCGGAAAATTTCTATAAGGTTTTCCAAACATAGGTATGTACATATGTTAGTAAATAATTAACATTAAATTGTTGTAAAAAAATATTTTATAATATTATTAGCTATACTATTTAAAAGTTGTTTATCAGGAATTTATGTGCTACCCACATCATACTTTTTTACAATCGAATAAAGCACCCACTTATGTATTTATTTCTTCTTGGATGGTTAGATTCTCAAATGTGATTTCATTTGTTTTTAAACAACTTTTTTTAAACACCCAGTGCTGTGCCAGTCGAAGATTTGCTATATAATCAAAGAGTTTTTCATTCAAACGAGACCTCTTGAAATACATAATTTAACACTCGATTATTATTGGACACAATCGACTATAAACTTTTTAATTCGTATGATTAACGTTAACAAGATTAACCTATAGATGGTATAGGTACCTCTAAATATATCTATATAATCGAACATTCTGATTGTTTTTATTCGATTTTACCCTCACTACAAAAAGCAATTAAATATAAAATTTAATAAACCATATATTTGTATTACTTAGGTATGAAAGTAAGTTTTCTGTGCATACGATATATCGCTCTTTAAGGGACCGAAAAATAAATAAAGAAAATAATGAAGCATAGAAAAAGAGATTTATTGCGGCCTCGTATGTAAATGAAATCGTCACAGCGGTCACACATACACATCGATTTGCACCGACTCACCGAGCGAGTTCCAGAGTTCCGAGTTCCAGCATGCGTGGCTAGAAGTACTCTTAAATATAAATTTGTCGCCACGAAACGCGGGTTTATCGCGTCGCCAAATCCAAGATGGCCGCCGGTAATATATCATAAGAGCTGCAGTAACATTATTTTGGAATTTGAATAAGTGGTGAGATAAGGACGGATTTGCATAATAATATAAATCGCGTTTAATGTCGTGTGCGTGCCCACAGCACTCGCGGGTAGCTAGCTGGGAGCCTTCCACCCCGTGCTGCCCTCTGACCTGCCCCCGATGTATTGTTTTCGAATTTGCATACAGTGCTAGCTCGATTGGCGCCTGAAGCGTGATATTGCCGCAAAGTAGCCGTTATGTTTAAACACCTACATTTAATTCATCAAATGGATACACCTTATCCAGACAACGTAGCGACAACAATTATTATTATTTATTTATTTTTATTTATATAACTTCTGTACAAAGCAGCTCATTTTCAATAATATAACAGGAAATCTGTATAGATTTGTGCACTCTAGGTTAACGCGAGCTTTCTATTCGCGACGGAAATGTCCTATAGAGGCGCTGCCTGTTCTTTTAAGATGGAAGATCTAATTGGTCATTTTTGTGAAATTACGTTTATAGCAATACGAAGTATTGTACCAAGGATGATAATAATTTGTAAATCTATGTTATTTTTGTAGTTAGCAGTTAACTACATAATATATTATTCATTTATATATAATAGTATAAAAAATAAAAATTATGAAGATGCCATGAATACACTCCATGGACATGACCTTCACCGTACCTTATAAAAGATGTATGAGTATTTAAAAGAAAATTGTTCGAAATTTGGATTATTAATTTTATGTGATATTATAACAAAATACAGCATTCTTAAATGTGATATTTTTGCCTTTTGTTAATGAAGAAGTGTTCTATCTGCAAGCGCTTTACGTTTTCTTTCTAGGAGAAAAATGAAAGCTCAATCAATGTATCTTTATACTCCAAAATACGTTGTTGTTTTGTTTGGATAATAGTATGAGAATTACCAACACAAATATTTTGAATTTCAATCAAAAATTTTAATCTGCATGGAACACAAATATATAATGAAATATAATAGGCAAATTCTACTAAAAAAGTAAAAAAGAATATTTGTTTAAGTGTGAAATAATAGAATAAATATAGTGCAAAACCAATATCAACAGAAATTAACATGCATATTGCTAATTTTTAATTGAAAATAATCCGTTACGTGGACTACGTATACACAGCGTATCCTGAACGTTTAGTCCACGTACGAAGTTTAAACTATTAAGACAAATAATTGATACCTAACCTTGATACGGTTATTGGCTGTTATACCATGTCAAACTCATGAAAGGTATCAATATCAACAGATAACAAAAAGCTCGATGATAATTTTTTTTATGTAAAGGCAATATTAACGTAGCACACTGGATATTCGGTACCAGGTTAATCTTACCAATGTTAACAGAGCATACTAAACTTAAAATTAGAACGAAGTATATAATTGGTACGCGTACCATCTGAGTCCGATACAGTATATTCGTAGACTGTTCTATATTTTTTAGTCTTTTAAATCAGGTAGACAGGGTGTATTTGGGAAAACGGACCCCCTCTCCCCCCTTAACTTTTTTATTATAAGGAATAGAAAAATTATCATCATATAGAAGTTTTATTATATTAAATATACTATTTGATGACTGGTACATAAATAAGTCAGGTTTACATGATACGACTATCAACTTGTATTTTTCAACGACGTATTGTCATGAATTAATATGAAAAAATCGAGATAAATAAGATAATTGAGAAATATCAGAAATTATTTTTATGCAATTAAATATTCTAGGTGTTATGCGAAATTAAACAATATGTAACAAGGTAAAACCACTTAAAATAATGACAATAAAGCAGATGTTTATTAGTTACCTGTTTTACGTGCTTTGTAAAGTAATTTTTGAAATGTTTGCAAAAGATGAATTGATTGATATGATTTTAATAATCGGTGAATCAACTGGGATTCTAAGAGCGAAGAGAATGTACCTTGAGCGTTTTCCTAAGCGTCGACAATAAGTTTACAGACATTCAAACGAATTCTCATCTGGTTTCGAGAGACAGGTTCAGTTGAAAAATGAAATTATTATAATCCCCATGCGAGTACAAGGAAGTTTTGTAATATATTAAATATCAGCCACAGTTCTGTATCCAGGATTCTATGAAAAAATAAATTTCATCCCTACTACATAACACTTACCCAAGAATTGCACGGGGATGATTTTGATAACATACTTCATTTTTGTAATTGGGCGTTGGATAATCTAAGAAGAAATCCATTTCTATTAACAAACATTCTTTTCACGGACGAAGCAACATTTAAAAGCAATGGATGTGTTAATAGATATAATATGCATTAAAGGAGAATCCTCATTGGTTGCGAAACATCGACAATCAAAGGGTATGTTCTTGGAATGTTTGGGGTAGCATAATTGTGGATTTTATTGTCCATTAAGCGGAAATATGTATTTAAATTTTCTAAGAATGACCCTTCCTGAATTATTGGAAGATGTTTCGTTAAATATTCGCCAAACCATGCTATATCAACATGACGGAGCGCCATCACATTATGCTCGTTCAGACCTATTTAAATAATAAGAGGAAACGATGGATAGGACGAGGTGGACATATTTCAAGGCCAGCAAGGTCTCCTGATCTGACCTCAATGGATTTCTTTCTCTGGGGGTATGTGAAAGATATTGTTTACCAGTAAAAACCTAAAGATGAAGAAGATATGAAACAGTGTATTCGGAATGCTTTCCAAAGTATTCCACAAAACCTATTGTAAAATGTTCGTACACACCACATTCAACATTTCTGCATAAGAGAACAGGGTTGTAATTTCGAGCATTTATTTTAAGTTGTTTTACCTTACATTTTGTTTAATATCGCATAGCCACCTAGAACATTGGAATAAAAATAATTTCTGATATTTCACAATTATCTTATTTATCTCGAATTTTTTCATATTAATTTATGACAAGTAATACATTGTTGAAAAGAAAAAAAAATAGCGGTTTTTATTTTAGTAAAACAATTTTAGGTTCTTATTTGAAAAATAAAAGTTGATAGTCGTATCATATAAACCTGACTTTATAAAAAAATTTTGTAACTATCGTCAAATAGTATATTTAATATAATAAAACTTCTATATGAAGAAAATTTTTCTTTATAATAAAAAAGTTAAGGAAGGGAGAGGGGGGAGTGTGGATCCGTTTTCCCAGATACACCTTGTATAGGTAGCAATGCTTATCTTGGAAAAAGATAAGCCTAGATAGCCTATATTTGGAACAGAGAACTATAGGTACAATTTTACTGGCCTAATAGTTTTGTTGTGGGTGAGGTGTTCCAACAATTTGATAGAAAACAAATATTTTAATTACAATAACCTACCTAAAATTTGTACTTACTTGAAAAATTCTATTTTTACCAAAAGGTGACATTAGATCACGTGTCGCACAACGAAAGTTTTTAAGAAAATGTAAATGTGCCGTATGAATATACATGAGCCTAGGTAGGAGTTGGTCAGAGAGGGACAGAGGTTTGGGGTATGTATACACAACTACCACCAACATGCAGTAATAGCACAAGCGTAATTGTAACAGTGGTATGACGTGAGGGATTGGACCCGCGTGCTTTTTACAGTTGCGTGCGTAGGTATTATGCGCGTGGTATTTAGAGGTGATTATCAGTAAATAGCCAAGGCCCACTGAATGTATGTATAACGATGACTTTTGCTGCGCCGTCATCTTGAATTATCGTTCGGGCGGAACGCGGAACACTTCGTGCCCTATGCGGGGGAAGAACAAAGTAAAAATTAAATTCATTCAATGATGTCATACAGTAGTTGCAATAATTATGCAACTTAAAGAAGCTTAGTTAAATTGATGCTTTACCTATCATAATATTTGATACATTTTTAGAACGCGTAAGGTGTGCTATAGATTATCTTTACTTGCCATATTACAACAAAATGGCTTCTCTTTCTGTACTTTTCAATAGATCTAGCTGCACGTGAGTTTAGGATTACTCCAAGCGTCTAGGCCCTAGTATTTGCTACATCTACTTTATAATTACGATCTTAATATTAATATTGGTTATGAATACATTTGAAGTACAACGGTTTGACCATTCGATTCACAAGTTATACGAACGAATTCACCAGTTTCTACCACATTTTTCAATTATTTATATTCAGAAATACTAGTACTTCTGAATAGTTTGCTTTCCATTATTACCTTGTATATAGCTCTCTTATTATACTCGTAACTAGATTCTAATTATTTAATTTATAGAAAAACAAACCGTAGAAACTTACCTAACTCTAAATATACAAAATATTAAATTACAACAATCTACATTAATATGTCTCTATTTTTGCTTGCCAAAATTACGTCACTTGTTTCTTCTCCTATAATTTTTTAAGTTTGATCTCTCGTAAATTATAAAGATTCGTCGATTTAAAAAAACATGAGTGTTTTATTTTTTTTTTTACAGAATATAAAAAAAATTATTTGAACTATGAAATAATTTTGTTTAAATAAAACTCTATTCCACGTTCTTAGTCCATAGATTTTACTTTACTAGGTAAGTTAGGGTAAATGTATTCGTAATTGAAAATTACGTATACTTTTACTTTGTTAAATTAATAAAAAAAAAAAAAATATTGGTATGGATATAGGAACTCTTAAATTGCTTTTTAATATTCACAATAATCCGATGTTTATCAAAAAATCTAATCTAAATATATTTACTTATTTATATACTGTTACAATTAAAAAATAATCACGTGCTATTTATCTAGTAGATATTGTATTGTAGGTAGGTACCTATTTCTAACTTGTTGAAATTAGATTTTATTTCAATGACAATGTAATATTCAATAAAATATGCATTAATGAATATATAATAAAGTAAATTTTCAACTTAATTTACCTGTAAATAATTCAGGTCTCCTCAATAAAATATTCCAGCGCGGACGTGAAAAATATCAATAGTATGATAATATCAATTTATTATTTCATAACATTGAATCGAATCGAGTAATTACTCGGAAAGTGTTCAAATACAGCGCTAATACATTATCCACCATCACTTGTCAAGCTCTCCGTCGATGTCAACTAACAGTAGGCGCGACTGAACCTATCGCGGGGCATGTCCTTCCTAGCTCCCGCCTCGGCGTGGCCTCGTGATTGGTGGATCGCGGTGCCCACCATTGGGCACGCACAGCTTGTGCACAGGCGCGTAGCCAATGAACATGCAGGAAGCGCTACCTGCTCACAAAAAACCGTATTCAAGCAGAATCGAATTAAATACGGATTACGAGGCTTTGATTTGCATAGCTTGGAAAAATGTAAAAAAGGCAGTGGAGGAAGGGGAAGAAGGATACATTGCGAGATACATATTAAAAGCTACGTAATCGATGATTTTGATATCTAGCCAAGTAATTTCTAATTGTGATTAATTTTGTACTGAAGATAACTCTCATTTGTTCCTTTATTAATATTTAAAAGAAATAATAATTTAAATTCTATTTTTGTTATTACTTGTTCTTCTCATTGACAATGTAATCTATTTACATATCATTTTTCAAATTATCCTAGTTAATTTGATTAAATACTGAAAAAAAAAAAAATGTTAAGGAGATAAGGATGCAACAAAATTTAACAAAAACAGAATCAGTTTCTCAAAAAATATCTGAATATGATTTGTCGTATAAAAGTTATAGCATCTGTGAACTTTAGAATGAAAATTAATATTAATTGTAATAAGAAACAATAAGTGACAATATATAATAAATTTTTAGGTCATAAAAATGAGACTGATTAACAAAATATCATATTTGGATCATTTAAATAAATAAAATAAATCAGAGTTTAGTTTAGTAATCATTTGTAAGTTCTTGCAGAAACTTTTAGGTAGGTAGCTAGGAGAAACGCAGATTTTTTTTTAAGTTCCAATTGACAAAACTTTTGGTTGTCTCTAATTATATATGTCACGCTTAATGGCCGAAAGCATTCAATGAGTGAAGAAAAGGCCTCAACCCGTTGCGGCTGTTTTAAAATGTTGAGGCAATTTTCCAATTCAATTTCTAAACAGATGATATTGTGGTGCGTCACGGGAAATAAGATTAATATGATGTACAAATTTTGTTTTGAATTTATCGGTAGATAAGCTCGCTTCGTCCTTTTGGTAAACAAACCCTAAGCCTACATAACTCACGCTCGACAAACTTGATTCACACTACTCAGTACAACGCGTTGTGGCCCTTTTTTCATTCAATAAGCATTCAACCATTTAGCATAGCATATATACTCGTACACATATATATTCCAACAACCGATAATTGAATGTAGGTACTATTAATTAGTGGGAAATGAATAAATCGTTAGGAAGTATTAATGAAAACAATGTCAATATAAATTGATTTGCACGTTATATGCGAACAATGAGGTGATATAGGAGGTGAACGTAGCGATTGTGCGTTAGTTGTGTGGAAGCGGTCGCTGTGAACTCTGGAGGTGTGTAGCCGCGGCTAGGCGCCAGGAGAGGGGAAGGTGCAAGCCTGCCTATCGTGTAGCCTTCGAGAGCACAGGTAGCCAACCAAACCAACGGTGGTAGCGGCCGCTTACCTGGCAGGTAGCGCGTAGCGGGCCGGCGAGCGCTCCTGAGCAGTGAGCAGTCATTCAGTGTCGTGGCTGGCCTTAGTGGGCTTCAACACTAACATCCGCGCGGACGTACACATCCACACATCAGCGTGTAGTGATCTTCAATGTGAATATAATACTGAAAGTGCCTGAGTGAACTCTATAATAAGTGACTATGCTGATATCGAGTGGACAGACGCTGGGCGCAGCGACGGACTTCTCAAGCGTGGCGGGCTTATCGGCAGGTTGCTGCCCCGTGGGCCCCGTGGCCCCGGCGCGCTCCGGACCCGTCATCAACTGGAAGATGGACCCCGTGGCACACACGGCACCTAGTGTCATGCCCTCGTCGCTGCCGCTATCACCCACAGGTAATGCACCCGTACAATTGTTACGATAACGACGAACAGTACTAGTCTATATCTAAATTGTCACAGGTTCAGTTTCTAGACACTTGTATGACTGTCTCATATCGCAAAATCTGTATGCACTTCTTGTTCCCATGTACTACGTACTAGGTTCTACTTCTCTTCTAATTCATAACGTTATTTGTCATAGGTGCAAAACATATTATTAGCAAAGAAATATTCTAACTTTTAAAATAAACTTTTAACATTTATTGGAGTAGTATAGATTTATTTTATGTATATAATGTAATTACTTCATTCCCTTGCTTTGGGACAGGGTACCACTACTATAAATGGTTTGTCGTTGACGGGGTACATAAATAGAAGGAATTATAAAATAATATTATCCTTAATCTGTTTGGAATACAAATATATTGTGCACTATAAATCGTTATTTCTCTTTTATACATTTGGCTAAGCACCCTTCTGTCATTCCGTAATTCGAAAGGTTTAAAATAGCAATTAAAGAATAAGGACAATGTACAATATTTTTTAATGCACTGTATCTAATTATTTATTATGGAATAAAAAATATATATTGTAAACATTCATCAATAATTATTTGATTATCGAGGCACCAAAATATTAGATTTACAGCAAAGGCATCCGTTCTGCCGAAGATGTAAATTTATATTTGGTGCCGTATTGAATACAAATTTTTTGTCGGTTTGGAGTTAATATTAATATATTGATTATTTATAATACTTCTTTTGAAAGTTATCGCATAAAAATTATGATACTATGGGTTTGTTGAATGATTGCTACTGTTATATGTAAAAATAAATTTGGTATTTATATTTTTATAAAATAATTCATTAGTTTTGTGAAAATTTTATTTTATAAAATGGAGAGCGATGAATATGATTTAATTGGTTTTAAATTTTTTATTCGTGAGATATACGATATACGTGTATATTTGAAAGATGCAAATTGCCCTTATGTTGATGAAATTATACAAATGTAAAATTTCATCATAATTATGGCAAGAACAGTCATCAAAAATATTTTTACTGCGTAGGCTGTTAGCTTTAAAAAATCGCACTTTAAATGTTAATCAGCAAAAAAAATATTTCTGTTTGGATTATTGTTTATTTACTTGGTCTTCAAATGCTGACTGGGAATGTCAGTTATCATTCAGATAAATTTATAACAGAGGATAATTAATTTACATCTTGAGTTTCGAAATAAATTAACCAATTTGTCGACGGAAATGACAACATTTATGTTTTATATTATATTTAACATACAGGAGGAATGCATCTATATTACTTTCCACAAATCAAAAAATTACGTATACAAGTAAAGCATGTTGTCTTGTACAAAATAATTCAGTGTCATACATCATGATATCTTCATCGTCAGACACTAATACAATCACCAGACGCCAATACATCACAATTTTACACGATACTCCACCTAGCAAGAAAATATGCCAGGCTAGTTGTACGCATAACGCATCATAACAACAACATAAACATCCCGCGGAACCATAAGTCAAAAACTACATCACATTTATCGACAATCCATCCCATAATTCATTCGCTGATCTCTGACAGTACAGCATTTCTGGAATAGTTGAAATTATTTTTATTGACTGTCAAGTAAGAAGCATTCTTACGATTTTTCATCCGTCGGATGACTTCGACTCGCCGTATTTCATGAAGTACCGTTTTGGCAATCAGAAATCTTCGTTTTATATCTTTGATTCATCTGTTGGTTAAGTGAGGTATCAACCGCGGTAGTCTTCATGAAGCTTGCAATTTTGAATCGCGAATAAGTCAAATTGAGTGTTGCGATCCCATCATTACAGCAACTGGGAATCATGGGCGTCCGTGAAGGAGGATATATGAGTGGACAATTACACCATGCACGCTGGTTATTAAAGATATCATGGTGATTACTTCGTTATGTAGTTAAAAATGTTGTTAATGTTTACTTTGGTTTGTTATGAGCAGGCTGCGTGATGCGGAAACGCAAATGTCAGTTATTGAGGAGGTAATATGAGGAATTGAAAGGAAGTTGCGATTTTTCTAAAATCTTGCGCACTGCACAGTTTACTATTAATTAAGAATTACAGTTCAAGCTTTTTTGTAGTAACACGAAGACACGTACAGGCTGTCCGCAGAATCGCGGAATATAGAAAGCACTTTTATCCTGTGTTGGTTTAGAGAAAAATTATTTAAGTAAATTTAGTGAAAAATTAAATAATTAAATAATGCAACAAATTGATTAATTAGTTATATTTGCAAAAAAATACCTACCTATAATTTTAAGCCTTTAAATTGCGTGCCGTTGTCACACCACTGAAAACGAGGTACCGAGGCGGCATATATATATATATATATATATATATATATATATATATATATATATATATATATAATTTATAATTATTTGTACAACTAGTAATGAAAAAAATATTTCTTTTCATGGATTTGAAGTTTGATATAATGACAAGTATCAATAAAATTGGTTAATGCCCGGTTACACCAATGTTAGTTAAATTTTAAACTTGGTTTAAATAAATAAAAGCGTATATAATTTTTGACATCAACGTCAATTACTCCATATGACGTATAACTTCGATTTGCTTTTATTTAGGTATTTAAACCAAGTTTAAAATTTAACTAACGTTGGTGCAACCGGGCATAAATACAAGATGCTGTCATACACTTATTTTTCGCTAGTAACTATACTATACATTCGACAGCAATAAATATTAAAATTTAAGAGATGACGCAGTTTCATTGTCATTTTAAATCAATAAACATATTAAAATATTCAATGATTCCTCTAATTATGTTTTGTAAATATTAAGAAGTGTTTCGTTATTCATTAAATAAATAAATTTAGTAAAAGAAATTAACAAAATAACAATCTGGTATTGAATCGTAATGAAATATTGCAAATTATTCTTCTTAAATGCGCGTGCGGTCCAAACCACTTGTTTGTAGTTTTATTTTACTCATAATTTGAAGTTAACGGGGTTTAAAGCAGTGAATACAATAAATATAAAAATACTCATATTCGTAAAACAAATACATTTCAATTCACTACAAATATTATCATGCTTTGTGAATCTGGAAGGAAATATTTTAAATCGATGGACAATTAAAATATTTTGTTAATTGGTTTCACGAAGAGTCAGCAACCTGAAAATATTTTGCAATCATTATTCAAAAAGTCATACATATTGTAAAGTACGTAACAGTTTTTAATAATTCAATAATTACCTCAGAACTGTGAAGATACGAATAGATACCCATATATAGACATAAAAATTAGTGGAACATAATAAAATTACGACGATATTCAAAGCGCTTCTTATTTTAAAACTTACTGGGTTTTCTAACAAGGCATCTCTAATTAATCTTTACCCATCACAAGCTTATTAGACAAGCCATCACTCTAACTAGAATTTACTTAGAAACATATTGGTAGCTGTTAAAATGCCAAGCTAGAACTTTTTTTAAATATATTTGTTCACTTTCCAATGTTCCCATGTCTGATATTGATTACAATTCTCATAAAATAGAATACAAATATGTGAAATTAATATCATCGACTCTTTGTAACTGTATTTGTCGTACAGATTTAACCTCAACCTTTAAATGCGATCAAAATATTTAGTTTTTTGTTATTTTAATAGTCATTAAAGTTCCAGTTTCCGTATTAAGTTTTTGGTGTTTGACGGTGCTAATTAATTAAAGTGATTTACAACTTGCAAACTAGTAAGCAAAATAATAAAAACCAAAAATAAATAAGGTAAAGAATTACTAACTACTGTTTCGTGGAAGTGCAGTAAATAATTAATTACTTTACTAGTTAATTATTTCTAATTTCATGCTGTTTTAATATAAGTGCCATTTATTTTGTAATTAAATTTAGTAAAACCTTATACAAATAAATTTATGCTGACAATATTTTTTCATCAATGCAACTCAGGGTAAATACATCCATTTTAACTTGGGTCGCAAATTGACGTCTGATAATAGCACTTCACGAGCCAAATTATATCATTTACCATGATCTGCGAAAGTAGAGTGTCGCATCCTAATTTAGTAAATAGCGTAATAATATGCTTTTTTCCTAAATCGATACTAAAGTTCACGATGTCACTCCGCGCAGTTAGCCAAAATAGTAGCTAAAGTAAAACTTTACACACTGTTGTATCAAAATTTAACTTTGCGGGCTCATCTGTAAAATTTTTAGCACTACCTACCTAAAATAACATTATTCTATAATACATTATTCTATAATACTAATAGTGAATTTATTTTTTATTTACCTTTGATAATAATTTGTCAGATTTAATGCAGATCACATGGAGATCACTTCTAAGAATAATAATGATTATTTTTTGACGTTTCTTTAACCCAATGAAATGCTTTATTATATGTCACGTGTCTGCGTTTTAACCAGTCCTATCATTATTATACTGAGAATAATGCTCTTGTGATTATTCCCGGCAATATTCTCTGTAGCTTTTTTGTTTTTGTTAACAGATGTCAGATGACAGATAGTTATCATCAACACAAGTAAAAATGAGCAAAAAAGATAGATTTAGTGGCGTACCTGATGATGAAATAAAAAAATAATCTAGTTAAATATATCTCGAAAGTTCGTTAAATTAGAAAATAATTCTCCGGTATCTATCAAATTATTTTCAATTTATTCTCACTCTCTTGTTATATTATTACTGAAAATTATACACAAATATTTGACACTTTGATAGTACTTTTGTCATCACATCTTCACAGCTATCCCCGTCGCAACAGTTAGCTGATGTTTTACAAATACATAATGCTATTTGTTTATGTTTTTAATTACTAATTTAATGATTTCGGAAAAAAAATATAATACTCATACGGTTTATTCTCGTCTTTTCCACATTCGTAAAAAAATTATACTTATGTTGCTTGACATACAAATAACTTTTTTTAATGAATGCAGTTATTTCAATATAATCAACAGAGATTCATTGAAATTATTTTAAGCCTATTTATCATCAGTCAGAAAATCGCACAAAGCATATACTGAATCATGACTCACTGTAATATTTCATGTTGACAAAAGTAGGCCAGATTTCCAAAATAAATCGAAACTACCGTGTACAGCACAGCACAGACTACAGACATTACAAAACACTCCTCTGACATCTTCATAAAGCCAAGTGTTGCACGACACGTCTCCTTATTGAAATCATACAACACAATCTCAGCCGGGCAATATCCCAGCAAAAACCGACTCCATAATATGACAGATACAACGCGGATAACATAACCCACATTACGATAATATTTGAATTATTAATGTCTGCATCGCGCTGTAACATATCGCCGTACGCTTGGAAAACGTGACGAGAATCAAAATCGCATATTAACACCCAAAAAAGATAAAATCGATCGAGAAACGCTAAAAAAATACAGACTGATCTACATAAATCGGTTCATAAAAGGTGTCGCTATATTTCGGCACGGCACAAATTGAACTGTTTTCGTTTATTATTGTTGAATTATTTGGACGACCTTTCAAGACAATTATAAATTAAATAATATACGTTTTAAAACTGTTAATTGTAAATGTTTAAAAACTTATCAAGGTAGTGAAATTAAGTCTAAATGATTTGTTGTAAATTAAGACCGCAATTTAAGCCACAAATTCAGTTAGCAGTTCATTTATCTCCTTACTACATCTTGTTGCAAGTATCAATAATACTTAATTGTATTATTTATTCCGGTAGAGCTGTCGAACAAAATTAGGATTATGGAATCTTATAAAAAACAAAAATTCGGGATTTGACGTATGGTGCACTTCAAAATATAATGTTGTGTTATTCCTGTACTGTAATTGGAAATTATTCTCTACTGTATAAATATATACTGTAGTAAATAAATATATTTTTTAATTTAAATAAAAGCTTTGAGCTTAATAAGTCATGGTTAACCGTTGTTCTTTCTTAATTTTCTGTTTATATTTTAAATAACTTTGATCCATGTCAAGCTTATTTTGTCAACTCATAGCCTTGACTAATATTTATTAATTATTGTTTTATATTTTACCTGTAGAAGGCAGCATTTTGCTGTCGAATGGTCGTTATTTAAGTAAATATTTACAGTAATTTTACTCTGTTATTGTTTGTTTATCAATTTATAACTTTCAATAACGGTACACAAAAATTGGAAGTATTATTCAAATTGTTGTAAAAGTGTAAAATTTTAATTTTACCCTAGAGCTTCCCCTCCAAAACATCTTTTGGGTTGCTATATGACGGCTGGTAACAACACTTCACTTACGAGATCTGCTGGAGCTTGTTACACTACAAATGAGTAAACAGCGGAATAATATACCTTGAGTATATAAGGAAGTTATAAAATAACAAATAAATAAATAGAATAACGAAGAAATTAGCAATAATTATAACAAATTTTCTAAAATATTATAATAACCTAATCAATTAGAAGTATTTACAAAATAGTTTGGGAAGTTTTCAGATTATGCATCTTATATCCTGTATTCACCGAATAGTTTGCTAAATTAGAGAGAACTTTTTTTCGTGTAAAACGATTTCAATTTGTCAAAATTTTTTTAAATTTCATACTGGTTACTTATGTTACATTTTTGGACTATTTATCGTACGAAAAGTGAAACATTAAAGTCCTTCTTAATTTTTTTCATTATTTATAAACAAATACTTGTTCCTATAGCAATTGTTATTTAGCCTACTTGTATAACTTATATTTCTTCGAATTTTTGATAATTTCTGTTACAAAATACTATAATTTAACAACTTTAGTAACCAGTATGAAATAAATGTTTGTTTGTACTTCGAACGAAAAGTGAGTTTAAGGTCCTCGCAAGTAATTTCGACCTCCGCCAACGCCTCGGCCGTAAACTACTTGCTAGTACCTTAAAGTTTCACTTTTAGTTCTAGATACCTTGATCGATTAAATAAATAATACTGAATTCAATGAGTTGAAAAAACTTTCCTAATTATACAAAATGGGTTTAAATATATACGTCACTATAAAATATATCACCTACCGAGATCTGCAATCTGCCCAGTTCCATATTCGAAACGAATAAATGGCTTGATGATATTTGAATTTATTTATTTTATTGTATTTATCGTGATACTAGATTCTTAACCAGGGCGAATAGCGCCTGGCCAAAAAGAGTATATGTGTGTTCTTAAGAAATATGGCTTTTTAAACTGCGCCAATTATATAACCGCTGGCTTTCTTTTAACGGGGCGCAAATTTAAATTCATTAGTTAAATAGGGGGACGCACCAAGCACCGTGGAACATCTGCGGAAATAATGAAATCTGTTGAACGTCTTGTTTGTGTTGTGAACACATGTTTGGCCTGTTAATTTGAGCGATATCGGCTGCATCTATTTTGTGTGTAAATTTAGTGTTGCAGTGCATAAAGAATTATTACACGCACCTGTTATTTAGGTAGCCGCACGGTCGCTTGTTCTTGCTCACTTGCACTGCACATCTGGGAGCAAATTGACCTGTTTTCGGCTCAATTAAGTACTGAATTTTATTTAAATTAGGTGAATAAAATTATGAAATTCATATATTATGCGGAGCACGAAGATTCATAAATTATTTTCTACAAATATGATTAAACGGCCTTGTATCAAGTAGTTTGTATACTAATAAATTTCATATTAATAATGATATAAATATATATTCTGAAAGAAGTTATATTGCGTAATGATATATGTATACATTTTGTTGTATATTAGAAGAAAAATTAAACTAATAATATTAGCAGGAAATGTAATCACAATAACCAAAAAAAATTGTTCAAACTTAACAAAATCTCTCCAAAATTTAACATGTAAATATTTTCAAATAAAGAATAGTGAACACCCACCATCAAAAACAGAAAAACCACATATAGAATTTTCATTTCCGCTGTCCAGCCTCCATTTCCTGATTTGTAACTGTAACCAAATTCCCTTTGTAATGCGCGCGTTCAACAAACAATGCCCTCCATACTGTGAGTAGCCGCCAGTCGGGAGGGTAACTAATATTAGAATTCATCTGAACAGAAGGACACGTATAACCCAATAGGTAGCAAGAGGTAATCTAATTCCAAATGAGAATCAAGTTTAGCTTTTGTGTTAGAACTAGATTTGTTTGGCCTCATGGTGAGAAAATTGACTACTTGTTTCGTAAATAAGTTCTTCGTAGCATGGTAGCTGCTCAAAATTAGGAATGTGATTTAAAATAATAGGTTGGAATTATTATTGTTTTCAAAATAAAACTTCTGGCACATCGTACCTAAATATCATACAATTTCAGAAAGTATTTTAGTATCACCCAAATTGTAACTTATACTAAATGGGGTTGAGTAAGTAAATTATTATTTATTTCGTCAAATTTGAAAGCTCAGTAATTACATTTTTCGTTATTTTTGGAATATAAAGTAAATTCTTCGTGTCATAAATATTATACAGGTGATCAATTTAAGTGTTCCACAATTGCTATTTCCTACTATGGGAGCTCCGAGATTGGTTAAATAAGCAATCAATTTCTATTTTACCATACTATTACAATAAATATCAAATATTGTTATTAGTAAATCTGTGATTTTAGAATTAATATTAATTTAGGCAGTAAAAGTGACATTTTACAGACCTTTAGCTGTCTAAAAACTCGCACTTTTAATGTCAATTGATAAAAAAAAGTTTCTCTCGAAATAGCAATATTGTTTTATTGAAAGAACTAAGGATAAAAGTTTACGGGGCTCCAAAATATCAAAATAGAGAATATATTAAGAAACTGTGTAGTTTATTATATTTCAATATATTTGAAAAAACTAATAACGGATTTCTATTGCAACGCCTTGTAAAAGTTACAAATTAATTATAGTTAGAGATATTTGATAAATATAACATGAATTGTGCATACCAAGAGGTCATTCTCAATAAAACTACGTTCAAGTAATATAAAAACTGCGTTTAGTTCGAAAATATTTTGTTTTGATTATATGTATAGAACAATCTTGATGTTACCCGTTTCAAAACAGTTTATATACAAACAGATCCCAGTAAACAAAGACACAATGTATACTTTTCTGGTGCCTTAGAAAGGTCGTGATTATCTTGAGACTCCAATCAGAAAATGATCACTTGTTTGCGTAAAATAAACTTGGCATGTTCTCAACGCATAGGTAAAAAAATATTAGCTTCGCTTGTAGTTTTAATACAAACAAAATAAAAATAGTTCATGATATTATTATAATTTAAAATTATTAAAACTATTTTAGTCGTATCGCTATGTACTCTCGAATATTTTTATCTCCATCATATATATGTAATGAACACAGCAAACAGGGACGGGTCAAAATATTCGATACTGCATGGGCATTCAAGACATAAAATAGATATGATTTTATTATTTTCGTGATGACGTATGTGTGTATGTGTATTCTTGTGTGTGACAAGCTTGTTGTCCAGGATAACTTGAAATCTAAAGATTATATTTTAGTAAAACAGAATTACTAGTTTATTTCAAAGGTTATGAGGTTTGATGGACATAACATATGTCAGCAAGATTAATATTTTTTTACCGATTGACATTAAAGATGACACTTCACGGACTGCTAACAGGCTGTAAAGTGTCATTTTTAAGCCTAGGCTGTAAAAATATTTTACATAACAACAACAAAATGCTGCCGAAGCTATAAATCTGGTATTTTGTTGCCTAGTTAAATAAATAACTATTATTTCAAACTTTTCCATTATTTTGTACTATTGAAAAATTTGCAAAGTGCTGCCACAACAGATTATGTTCATCTAACAGTAAATTGAATTTATTATGAACGTAGCGTAAATATATATTTTTTTCACGACATGCCATGAAACCGCACCGTTCTGTTCCAGAAATAGTGAAGAAAATGTGTTTTTCCTCTCTTGTGAGGAAAATATAAAAGTTATTTACAACAAATATTTTGTATAAATTACAAATAAATTCCTAATTTTATTGAAAATCTTTATTTTAGTGACTTACATACTTTAAATTATCTTACAATTATGTCTTATATTTTTCTTTTTCTAGATTAAATTACAATTTGACAACTTTAATTTCTACTTAAGATTGTTTAATTGGCAACACTGCTACACCGCCTTGCGTCTGATAACCTAACTTTTAACGTGTCAGTTGTGTTGTCAAAGTATATTTTAGGCCCGAACAAATCGTTTTTAGAAACGTGTCGTGAAAAAATTGTTGTCATGAGGTAAACTTCGAGCTCGAGTGGGAAAAAGAAGCGCTTGCCTCTCTAGTTTGACAAATAACGATTTTACCAATAAAACTTTCTCATTCGTTGTAGAGCAACTCAAATAATAATAGCATTGCCAGTTAACAATGAAATTCACTGCAACAGTGGCCATAGCATTATTGAAAATAAATTAGACACAAGCATAAAATCTGTAAAATATTTGAAATCCTAATTTATGTTTATGAAAGTTTGGAATAATTTTATCTTTTAGTACATCGAAATTTGAGTGGAAGTGTACCCTTCATTGTGCGAGCATTATTTTTAATTTTATCTCTATTCTTACAGTAGCCTCATCGCCGTCCATCTCCACAGTAGCTGTGACAACCTCAACGGCGACGGCGAGCGCCGGGGCGTTGCGGGACCTGTACGCCGCGTCCAGCGCTGCGCCCGCCGCCGCCGCCGCCGCCGCTGCTGGACACCCGCTTGCCTCGCTCGTTTCGCAGCAGCGCCTACTAGAGCTCTCGCGCTTCGGGATCCGACACTACGACCTGGCGCAACACATGCTCTCCCAGCAGGGCGCTGTCACCAAGCTGCTTGGTGAGTAACAAACAACATTCGGTTGTAGGTTGTAGAGCTGTGTACAAATTGTAGCGTAGGGATACTAGAAAGGTCACTAAGCCGTAAACCGTTTCAATTTATTGTGTTAATTATTGAGTTCAACTTTATTGTACATTTGAAATAAAGTTAATTATTAAAGGAAAAATTATTATACCGGGTGTTCAAAAAGTTACGGGGCGGTAAAATATCTCGAGAAATACATAAATATAAAATAAATATATCGTCACTTCTTTTACCCATTATGGGTGTGGCACTCTGTTTACGCAGATCTCGGTAGGTGATATATTTTCCGTATGAAATGTTGTTGTCAGCCATCAAGTCATAGCCGCCAAAGATGTTAGTGGAGGGGAGCCACAGGGGTAAATTTAAGTTGGCAACTGTCAGCTGTGGGATTCGAACTGAGGATCTCACGATCCACATTCCGATACGTTACCACGCAGCTATTTACCTCATAAATACACATCGAATCAAAAAACACGTGTTTAATATTTTTCAATAACCTATTTTATGTTACCCAGCACGATCTTCCACCGCTATCCCCTTCACTTTAAAATCTTAAATGGGAACCTCCCATTTTTTATTGTGCATACATTCGGATAGTACGGCTAAAACTACGTAGGCTTTGTATTAAACTTTTATCCGATTCTCGATAGATGGTGCTGTATCAGAAAAATAATTATTATGATGGTTTCCATTTAAGATTTTGAAGTGGCCCCCTGTCGTGATCGTGCTTGGTGTTTTTTGGAAAATATTAAACCCCTTTTTTTATTCAATGTGTATTTCCTGAGATATTTCACCGTCCCGGTACTTTTTGAACACATTGTATACAACAATAGCATATTATTTAACAAGTAAAGAAATGTGGTAGATTTTTTGTGAGTGTAAAAGTTTAATTTTACATAAACTTGAGAATCTACGTTCTTTATGCCTTGAACATGTTATTTTTTCGTGTACTAAATGGAAAACAAATAAATAAATATTTCATTACGCCTTTTACCCATTACCTGATGGGTGTGAAGTGCTATTACTGGCCGTCAAATAATGGTCTCAAAGTTGTTTGTGGAGGAGGAACCACAGGGGTAAAGAAGCTACATATGTATGATATTATTAACATTGTGAAAGTAACGAAATTTCACGCTGATTACCGATTAGTAAACAAACAATTTTTCATTTCATCAGTCTCGCAAAAATACATCACTTATAAAGATCAGCGAAACAAAGTGCCACCACTGATATAAAATAGTAATACTGCAATTCCAACAAATTGACGTTGAAAATGCGAACCGAACGATACAGCCACCTACCTATCGTCGTGTGCGCTTAGAAAATTAATAAAGAAATTAACATTCAATGATTTTGAAATAAAATGTTATGTAAATATTAAATAATACATCAATGAAAATGTGTTCAATTAGCTATTATGTATGTGAATTTTAAATAATTGAACAATACACTATTAATTAATGTTTATCACTTTTGGACAAACTGTAATATGATCCGCTCAGCAAACGCAAAGCACCCGTTCTACAAATAAGTGTTAGATAAAGAAGGGTGGCCTTACGACATCTATCTATTTTAGGCTCGTTTTTTGCTTTCATGAAAGTCTACAAGTTAGCATTCTAATATTACTATATTCACTGCAACACCTAAATGGGTGAAAGGTGTGATGATTATATTTATTTATATATCAATTATTCAATGAAGAGTTTGCTGATATTTTAAAAGCATTTTATGGAGGATACCTTAAATTTTTTTCGCATTAAATCAAGAGAAAAATACGGTAAATTAAATAACTGTAGTTGAGTAAGTAAAATTTGCTTCTAGAAAAATATTTCTGTAAAGAAAAGTAACACTTTTCTTTACTGTTTTCTATAGAAAAAAAGATATTGTTATCTAGTAAGGAGACGAAAAAGATATTTTCCTGTAAAATGTGCATGCACATTTAATTTTTATTCTATACTTATAGATATTAATACAAACCTTGCATATGCATACGAACAAATATCAAAGTAGGTACAATGAAAACGCCAGATACAACAATTCTGCTTAGTTTCTCTGTAATTATTTTAGACGTCAAAAGTTATTTATGCCAAAAAAACATTGCTGTAACTAGGACATGTTCAATTTTATAAAATATATTGAAACGGGGTAAATCATTGACTACATTGATGTAACGGTTAATATTTTAAAATATAAAAATTTTGGAAAGTTATATTGATATTAAAAGCATGCAACAAGGTAATAGATAAGTAATATTCACATACGTATATTCTGTTACTAAAGAACACATTTAATACTAATAAAATAATTAAGAAATTTAATGTGATAGCGTATTCTTTAATATTAACAGGAACTAAAATTTTTAGAAATTTAATTTATCTATTGAACGTCTATATACCGCATTTCAGATTATGTAAGTAAACCATTTGTAATGTTAAAGTATGAAGGTATAAAGTATGCTATAGAATACAGATAAATTCTAAATACAACTAGTTAGTCATAAAACTTGAGTTTAAAGGCATTTATTTATTATGTCGGCCATCACTACTGCAAAGGTGAACTTAGCTAAAATCTGTTCCATTTTTACAAAATTTACTGCACTCATAAATCTTTGTATTCAATGCGAATATACTTTAGTAAGTTTGTTGGGCGTGTGTTCTGTCGGGTTAATGTTTCATTGTTAAAAATGCGAGCATTACAAAACCAACTCAAATTACTGGTTTAGAATTTCATTGGCAATAAGATATAAAATAAAAAATGAGTTATTAACATTCTTCCATGCACTAAATCAATTTTCTCATAAAATTTACACACGTAGAAAACATGTGAATTGATATATTCATGTTAAGTATCCTTAATAACATAGTAAGTATTGTTTGTTATTGCAAAAATTGCTAATTAAACGCAGAGCAATGGAATAATTACTTCAGAAACAAGGATAGTTTAACGAGCGAATTAATATTTCAAATTATTTACAAGTTGCAACATTATTGCCCAGCGCACAACATAAATAAATTATAGAAGATAAAAGTACAGTCTCGGTAGCAAGGAGACCGAACGGAGAAACGCAAGTCTCCGTTGTCGTGAATGTACACAAAGCAAGAGTTATTTAAATCTGTAACAAATACACGGATTACAGAGTCTTTTATGTGGCAGGCCAGGGTGTGTACATAAATAACAGGTACTCATAAATCGTGCACATTTCACCAACAATTACGTTGAAATTTATGACGCCTGGAATCGTCGGGGAGATAACAATGCCGCAGTTAATAAACGATTACAGACTCTAAACCTCTGGCAGAGATCCGTATCTCACAATACTACTGTGAGTAGGTTCTGTGGGTGCCACACAACTACACTCTAGCAAGATGCGGTCGATATGCTAAAATATTTATAATTGCATGGTTAGAAGTTTAATTATCGCAGTCTCTAGGCGAGGAAATGTGTTAATCTGATTGTGAACCTCGCAAGATATTCCGAACTTATCCTGGGGTCACCGCGCACAATAGATTCACAGATAGGTTATTGTGAACGGCTCACACATGCCACGACCACGAGATTGGTGGAGATAATCTCTCGAGCTGGAGAAGTGGAAGAGTTACGGACATTGATTATCTTTATTGTTGTTTTAATTTTTTGTACGGTGCGCGAGTTGTAAGGATTACAATTCGTGTAAAGAGTTTATTAGTAGAGAAAGTTTCGTAGGTGCCGGTGCAATGCGGCGAAAGGTGTCATCGCGTTTCGTGGCATACTGTGTAGGAACGAATGGACCTATGTATTGCTTCAGCCGACAAACTTTTATCTTCAAATTTTAATACTTCATAGAAAATCAGTGGCAGGATTTCAGCAATTTTATTGGGAGGGAACAAAATTTTTATGAAATCAAGAAATATAATGTATTTGTTTTCATTTTCAAGTATAGAATTGTTAAACGTAGAATGATAGGAAATAACAAACAAAGAAATCAGACAGTCAAAAAGTAACTAAGAGGGTTAAAGTTAGTTGGTATAATCTTCCCCAATTATTATTTGCTTTTGGTTGTCCAAACTTTGGGTATGCAACTACCTATCCTTGCCCTCACCAAATCCCACCACTGCAGAGTGCAGACGATCCATCACTATGTCAAGGGCAAGAATAACAATAGGTAACATTCAGTAGCACTAAATTGAACTTATTTTCCTGGTCGTGAATAAATTAAATTTTAAGAAAATTTCAGTGTTTTATCATTAAACTTTTTAAGACATCGTATTAACCTTGGATTAAATAGCTCCATCGTGACGTATCCTTAATCCTTAATTCAATTTCCAATGTCGCTACTTTTAAGTACGGCTTTTTGGTCTCCTTCACTAAACATCTTTCTGAAAGCTTTTAAATGTATCCCTTACCGAAATCTGCCAAGATATCAAAATGATCCTGATTATAGAATCTTTGTGACGTTTGGTATTCGTTTTAAACAGAAATCTAGAAATTCTGATGAAATTACATTGTTTTTTTGTCAAACTAGAGAGGAAAACACTTCGTTTTCCCAGTCGAGCTCAAAGTTTGCCTCATGAGCGCAGAAAATAAAATGAACAAGAGAGTGAATTTGTATATTTGGGTATTACCTATGTTTTCGAGGGATGAACGAATAGAAAGAGGGACGGTCTGTAGAGTGTAAGGCATTGGGTGCTCTAGAGATACTCGATTAAGTGTTTTTAATGATGTGCTAGTGACTACATTTATGTATGGTTCTGAAAATTGGGTGTGGATGAAGAAGCATGAACGATGTATAACTGTTACGGAAATGATATATTTGAAAGGAGAGACTTGATCGGGTCTAGAATGCATTGGGATATGGTGAGTGTAAGATTGATAAGAATGTTGTTAAGAAAGTGGATGTGAGTCAATTGAGGGAGTTTAACTATCTTGAGCAAATATTAAATACAATGTTGGTGAATCTAATATGAAAATGAAATTGAGAGTAACCGATTGAGTGGGCGTCTGACGAATAAGTGATTAGGTATGAATGATGGTATGTTGCTTGAACAAATGATTCCGATTGTGTAGAATAGACGAGCATATTTGAATCTGGAGGAGGATAAATTGGTGTGCCAAGATAGGAATTTTGGAGAATATTGATAGTTGATTGTGTATCAGGGTTCGTGCTTCCCCACTGTGTGAGGTAGAGCGTGATATAATATGTATGTGAGACTAAATAAGACTTGAGGAACCCCTGAACATAATATTACAAATAAATCAATAATTAACTTTTTTCCTGTCGGAGAATATAATATTTTTTAATTTTAAACATTGAATACTTCTTATTAATTGGTGATTTTGTGTAGGATCTTTATAGTATTCCATAATCAAGTGATTATAGAAGTGTACACGTAAATATATACCTAGTGGTAAGATATAAATTGATATTTATGAAGAACGATTTAATACATAAGTTTGCTGTATTCTACAGAACATTAAAATTCTTTTCTTTGGTTTAACACTAAACAGAGACTTTATTTAGAAGATATTATCTATATTGAAGGATTCAAGGAAATAATGACTATTTAAATAAAATATTTGATTCGCACTTCACTCGTCGGTGTTCCGGAACAGCACGGCACAAACGTCAACGACGCCGTAGGAAGACGAACCCCGTCGTTGTGTAGTTTGTTTGTCTGCGAAGGCGTCCAGGATTTATTACGACACATGGAAAATATGTGACGCTTCGAGATTTGGTCTTGTAATGGGTAATTGCGGGACGATTAACGGAGCTGAAAGGAACGTTCAAGCGTAAATCACTGAACACGAACAATGCTGAATTTATCAATACAAACTGACATTAAATGTCAAGCTAATTCAAGGATTTTGGAATAACTGATGCATCTAATCTTATTATACACCATAACGTATCTAGAGCCCGTGACTAGTTCTATACGGAGAAGTGGAACACAATTCTAGAATCATCCCAAGTAAATTAAAGGTATTGAAATTTGATTAATAGTTATCTGCGCAACAAGTACACTTTAAGCACTCATTTAGTAAAGTATTACTTTCCTTACGTGCTGTTTATACTATTTTATCTGACCTGATATCAAAAGATATCGGATTTAAATCCTAAAAAATTTGTACCTCATTAGCAATAACCTTCAAATTTTTTGATATCAGGCTTCACGTACTATTCTAATCGATATGAGAATTTGACGTTTGATGTAAAATATTCACAAACAGCGTTCTATTGAATAACATAATTAATTATGTTAAAGAAACATGTATTATTCCACCCTTATTAAAATATTGATTATCAGAACATACAAGTGGTACGCTTTCAACGGTAAAAAATTTATGTAAGTAGATACATTTATTATTAGGGGTGTAATTAATAACAGGAACATATGTTCAGTTCCACCAGAAATGAGATATTTATTCATGTGTAAAAATAGATAATTATTGAACATGACAAAAATTTGTTTGAATTCGAGGTTATATAAATTATGAATAAGCAAGATATAAAATAGAAAGAATATTTCAAAAGTTTTACCAATACTTTTATTCAGAAATAAATAAATAAATAAAGATCCCTTTCAGGTTCTTATGTCTATAATAAATTAAATAATAAAAATAAATTTGTGTTCACTAATAAGAAGATAGCAGTGAACTAACTTTTATTTCAGATATATACTTTAAACTCCCGCCCAAACAACTTTTAAATGGAACAAAATAGAAAAACAAGTTACAAATTGCAATTGTAGTTAATATTATTTTACATCTATTTCATTATAACCTTCACTCTGTGTCAATAGTTTACTGAAATATGCTCAAAATGTCTTATATGGCTTCAAGTACACAGTCACTTCCGGTTGAGGGATTGTTATCATTGCTAATCAGTTTGTAGTTAGAACATTCAAGTTCTGAATGAGAAATATGAAAATGATATTGTTATTGAAATCTGATGTGGAAGAACATAACCTCCCGAAAATTATAAATGGTACAAAATATAGAATAAGTTTCCAATGAAAATTATAACCAATCTTCTTAAGTGCAATAACATTTACTCTAAATACTTTATTTACCGAGATATTCTCAAAAAAAAATTGACTCTTATTTTTTAATCTGTTGTAAAAAATATTAATACCTAAGCATTTTCATTAATTATTTTAGATCGATATTTATGTCATTATACCAGACTCGAGATATCTAACTTTCTTTTCATTTACATTAATAAATCTTAATAATAACTAGTATTAAAAATAAATATTAGTAAAATCTATTAAATGTAATTTAAAAGTGTTAATACTTATAGAACCTGATGTTAATATATATTAAATACGTGATAAATTATAAAATAATTACCTAACTATACAGAAATCAATTAAGTAGAAATAAATCAACAGTGTTAAAAGAATCACATTCAGCACCAATCCATCCATTTCAACCTAACCTAACTTTCTAGAACAAGTGACAGCGACAGCTTTGTGACGCAACGCCGCCTATTCGCCAGGCAGATTAAAGAGAAAAACCTCGCCAAGTAGATTGATAGCAATAGTTTAATTTCCAAGTAAACGTTGGCATTTAATTTGACGTTTAATTATTATGATAAGTGAATACACGACCATAATACATACCCGTTAGTCTGGAGCAAATTGCTCTTGTTCATTATAGCATTATGAGGAAATTAATGCGATGGGGCCCATTTTGGCCATTCCCACTTTGAACACTACTACTTTGGGGTGAAATCTTAGTTATTTATCCCATACTACGGAAAGTAATTCAGAAAACAGTTTTATTCTAATAATTATGAAACTAGAACCTCTCGGACATATTTAATATTTTTTGTTTTAAATCACTTGTTAGGTGCAGTAGCAGATCCAAGGGTGACGGGTGCGGGTGATTAATATTTGTTTCAATTACCAATATTTTAAAAAAATTATTAATTTTTATATTACCGCAAACATGACAGAGGGAGCCAAAACTACGCTATTAGCACCAGAGACAAATTGTTATGCATCTCTTAAAGGTGTAGCTTCGGAAGTCCCTAGTACGCCTGTATATTCTACCCTCATAATATTTTTATGTACTGTTCACTTTATTCAAATTGAAATAGTATAGAGTTATTTTCCCTTCTACCGTTATGTGTAGGACGCAGTTCTTTATTTATGCATTAATTTATTCCACTGTTTTTTGCTTTTAATTTTTACTATTTTTATTGTGTTCTACATAATCCCATTTTATTTCCATTTATATATTGGATGAGATTTGAAATGTGGCATATAGAAATTGCGAAGCTTATTTCTAATATTGCTAATTACCCATTACCTATACACTTTACAACAAAAGTGTAAATACAAAAGTTTTGGAGAATTATGAATTCATGCAATAAGGTTGGTTTTGATACCTATATATTAAAATTTCACGATATATCAATTAAATTAAAATTAGTTTCATTAGAAAAATTGTAATAGGATAATAGAAAATTTAACAAAAACAAGAAAATAACTGACATTTCATAATTTTATTGTAATTGATATGTCGTAAAATATTAACATTGAGGTACCGAATGGGCCTTATTGAAAAAGAAACAGCAATATTAAAAAATAGCATTAAATTTCTACATTCGGTTGTAATACTCGTATATAAATATTTTATGAAATTGCTAGAAAAATGTTACAAAAAGAGTGAAATATCAACAAAGCGCTCCAATATTGTGTTTTAATATTAATGCAAGTAAATACAAGTAAATGATTGCTTCATTCGTATTTCGATGGGCAGTGTTAACGGGCATTATTGCCAGGGCTGCATATACTTTTGTGGACCTACAGGGTACAGTTAGGTATTATATAAATTCCGTTTATACCATATTGTTATAAAATAAATAAATAAATAAATATATCATCACGCCTTTTACCCATTGCGGGTGTGGCACTCTGCTTACGCAGATCTCGGTAAGTGATATATTTTTGCGTATGAAATGCGGTTACCAGCCGTCAAGTCACAGCCCCCAAAGTTGTTAGTGGAGGGGGAACCACAGGGGTAAATTTAAATTGGCAACTGTCGGAAGTGGGATTCGAACTGAGGATCTCGCGATCCACAGTCCGATACATTGCCACTGAGCTATTTACCCCATAGTTCATATAATTAATTTATGTTATTGGAACATTATAATTTTTTATTGGAACATAAAAAAAATTGTTTTGAATTAATAACAAAGAAGTGAATATAAATTTCTCGGTAAATTTCGTTTAATGAATTTTTATAATCCTCTGACGGTACTAGTGAGTCTTCCCAAAGTAAATTTTATAAAAACAGAACGTTAGAAATTTTGAATTAATTAATTACTTATTATCTCGTTGGCCGAAGTGGGAATGGGCAAAGTGAGACCTCGCCATCGCCATTAAAGTGTGCCCCTGAGTGATCTGCCGTGTTGATATATTATAATGTGAAATGCAATTATCTGCATTGCTTTCGTGTGCGGCACTTGACTCAAATTGAATACATTTTGCATAATATATAAAATGATAGCAATCTACCGCGCTGAATTATTTGAATGTCTCATGTAATTACCGTCATTGGTTATTGTACGTATCAACGTATCTGGTTTTCGGCCTTGGTGTCAGTTTTTGAAGGATTCACTGATTCGTTTGATCGCTGGATGATGCCGTATCATGCTTCAAAATTCTATGGAAATTTATGTAATTTTAATTTGTGATTATTGGTTGTTTTATGCAAATTATCCGAATGAAATTGTGCTATAATTACCTGATAATTGTAGTCATTGCAGAATTACTGCCTTTATTTTGCTGTTTAATATTAATTATGTTTATGTTTGTGTTATTCAAAACCAACTAATTAACATATCTTACAAAGAACGTTTACTCACAGTTCGCTTAGCACTAATTTAAATTATACTAACAAATAGTCAAAATTATAGTTACTTGTTACTGCAACACAAATATGACTGTTACTGAACGGTTACCAATAGGACTTTTCAGAAAATGGGTGTTATGCTTACAATTACAAAGGTAAAATAGCCGATAAATAATTTCTTAATGATCGGGATAATAAATAGCAGTAATAAAAATATACATTAATAGTATATTATACACCGGCGGTATAATGGATATTATTTTATACATGGGAGGGAATTATAGCCATTATTTAGCGAGTTGTGTACTATACTTTATTTAATTAATTCCATAGAAAATTTAAAAAAAATAGAAAAATTTTGACATATCACCATAGATACATTACGAAACGTAAAAATTATAATTTTCACAAAGATACTGATTCAGGCATAATAATTTTCTGATTGCTACTGAATTATTACAAATTTTTCCTTCATATTATATATTCTCAGTAATAATATCACAAGAGGGTGAGAATAAATTGAAAATAATTTGACAGATCTTTTGAAAACTTGTTGCCAGGCAATAACCACGAAAGCCCGTAGGGCTTGAGTGGCTATTGCCAAATGGCGACAAGTTTGAGAAAGATACTGGAGAATTATTTTCTAATTTATCGAACTCTCGAGTTATATTTAATTAGATTATTTTTTGATTTCATCATCAGGTACGTCACTAAATCTATCTTTTTTGCTCATTTTTACTTGTGTTGATGATAACTATCTGACATCTGACATCTGTCAACAAAAACAAAAAAGCTACAAAGAAAATTGCCGGGAATAATCACAAGAGCATTATTCTCAGTATAATAATGACAGGATTGGTTAAAACGCAACACGTGACATACAATAAAGCATTTCATTGGTTTAAAGAAACGTCAAAACATAATATGTGGGATTTACATATAGCATTATGTAGCAAAAATTCCATATTTAATACACATATTATACCTTACTCATAAATAAAAATTTGGACGACATACATACTGGGTGAGGGTGTTTTTCGAAAATATTTCGAAAACAAAACATATTACGCAGAAATGACCAGGGTGGAAAAGACAATTTCTTACTCTTTAACGAGGAATCTGAACATGCAATCAAAATAGGGGTTCCTATTAAAAAAAAAATGGATTGGCATTGTTTTAGCGACAACAGCGCCACCTGGGTGAAAAACAATATTACATAATTATGAGCTTCTTCTGTACGATTATTTTTCATCTAGGTTATTTCTGCGTATAATGTTTTGATTTCGAAATATTTTAGAAAAACATGTTAAATGCCTTACCCAGTATAACAAAATAATTTTCAAATATTTAAAGTATTTCAATTCCTTATTGAGTTGATGCAAAATTAATAAAAAGCTTTGCGAACATTGTCTTTATTGATATTGATAAATACTGAAATTTAAAAACGATCCATTTTTCCAATTGTACATTTTCTAAACTATAGAAGTACAAACAAAAAATGTGCACCGATTTATTTGGATTGGATTTATCGCAATATGTTAAAGCAAATTGCCACATTCAAAACGGGTAAATAAAATGATGCTATTTATTTAAGTCACTATTACTTTAAGTATATCGCAAACTTCCACGCTTATTAAATAAACAATATGTAATGTACAGAATAATTTATGGCACTGTATTTTTCGAACATCTTGTGTACTATTATGCAGACTAGCTAACACTGATAAATAGAAATGAAGTGTAATAATTTAAAAAATGATAATTTAATAATTTATGTATCTTAAGATTACATTTGACATTGATAGCATGTAAACAAACCAAGAAGCCATGTTTTGTGTTGACAGTCAACAGTCAGTTGTCACGGTTGCATGGCCGCCTCGACATTGACGTCGCAGCCCGAGCATTGTAGTCATTGGTGACTCGATTATATGAAATTATACGTCTTTGTATTTAATACGCAATTAACGTCAGCCAGAATATTTGTATAATACGTATGCATGTATGTCTCTGTAGTATGACATGTTGGTAAATCCGAAATAATTGTCCCAGTGCGACTTTTAATTGTTCTGGTCTTGTTAACCGTCGTTGTTTGAGAAGATGAGAAGCAGCGGACCAAGGTATCACGGGTTTTTAATCTGTGGAGTTAATTCGATATAATTTATTTTAATTGTGTTAATTTGACGTGGAATTTGACTTGTGTGATTTTGGAATGGAAAATTTAGACAGATTAAAACGCTAGTTAAAAAGTAGGTTGTCTAACAAAAAAGGAATTGGCGAGCTGATGATTGAAAAACACAAAAATTATTTTATTTGAGTTCAGCTTTTTTTTCTAAACGCAGTTATTTTCGAACTCTTCAAGCACATGAAGATTGCTATTCTCTATAAAACTCAAAGAGACAAGACGACCGAACATGAGATGGATAAACTTTAACGAAGATATATATTATTAAATAAAACGGGTAAAAATGGGAAAACAAATTTATAAAATCTGAACAAGCAGTAATTTTGAGTTAACAAGATGCAACCATCTTTAAGAGTCAACAAAAAAATTTCCTACCTAAAACTACTTAAAACTTAAGGATAAAGAAGTGTTTGGCATTCGGCATAGATTAATTCTGACAAATAAATATGTCAACACGGATAATGTCTGAAAATGAAATTTTACAATATTATCCCTGTTTGTCTCCAAATATTTCATTTCTAAGAAAACAACAATTCCATGATGATTAACACAGACAAAAAAATAAAATAAATATATCATCACGTGTAATATGTGTTTCCTAGCAGTCAAGTCACGGCCTTCAAAGATCAGTGGAGAGAGAGAATCACTGGGGTAAAGTTAAAATCAAAATTGATCCCTAAAAAATCCCTGTCAAAACTACTTCGATCATGATTTTAAAACTTGCATCTTTCGAAGCTGTTTTGACATTAAAACTATAAATCGTATCCTAGCAAATTACCCTTTTACAAGGATTTTACGTATGTTACTGTGAAATTTTTGTAAATCTTGCTTCGTTCGTATTGTAACAAGGCGAACATTCAGAATACGATTTATTGTTTTACTGCTAAAACGATTTTAAAATATTAAGTTTTAAACTGCGTTTGTACTTAAAGGCATCGAAAATCGTCTTGACAAGTATTCCGAAGTTAAATTTATTGTCTCACATGTGTGAGGAACTTGGTTAGATTTTTAATTTTCATAAATAGTCATTTGAGATTATCGCGGCAAATATTCTGATGCCATCTGGGGTTGACAGATTTACAGATAGGTCTGGTTGAACCCTAGATTAGATTTTTAGTTTTTATGCAATTTTCGTGTCGGTCCTGCGAGAGGTTCCCTGCCCCCGCACCCACCCACTTATGAAGAAGATGGGTGTATTTAGCCAACACGGAGATAGACAATTGGGTTTAAGATTTGAAACGAGCAGACTTCTTACCTCTTAAGTGCTCTACAAAATGTAGAATTTTATGTAATTATTGTTTGTAAAATGTTTTGGTAACTACTATTCAACATATTCGTACGTTATCGTCAATTGTAATATTTGTATTTGTGTGTTATTCTGTTTAATTCATCGTTTTAACCTTTTTATTAAAAAATCATTATTGTCATCCTAAAAGTGTTTGTGTTAACCCTAATTTTCAACTCAGCCCCACATGCTACAATATTTTGTAATATATCAAACCTTAACCTTTCCGAGGGTATAAAGGCATACTGAAGTAATAAAATTCGGTAAATCATATAATTTGTTTTAAGCGGTATAAAGTGCTTAGGTTACTGCCGTCTCGGTCCGGTTTCGATGGTGTGACAACGGCGCGAAGTGTTCGTTGGTATGTGTTTTCGCAAAGCGGTCAACCATCCAACTACTAACCGCGGGCAGTGTTGCTTAACTTGCGTTATCGAGTGAACCGGAATCAACGCACCCTGCCAAGCCTTGCCTAAAAACAAATAATTAACCTACATGGTACCACAGTATCACCACATCTACAAAATAAAGACCTTAACCGTAATCAATTATCTTCCGGATGTTCCAAAAGGTATAAATTATACCGCATGTAAATATTGAAAAAAAGAAAGCGTCCAGGTTGGAGTTAAACAATAGGATTGCTCATTAAATCAGTGCATGTTGCGGTTCTGAATGTCCTGATGTAAATATCTCAGTCGGCTTGCGTTATGTTGCGTTGCGCTGGGTGTAATTGTGCGTTGTTTTATGTTTTACGTAAGTCTGCGTTCCGGGCGCACGACGCAGAACAAATGGCGGAAAAGGGAAAACATCCGAATATCGGCATAAATGAATTATGAAGCTTGGGTGTTGTGCGATGTGTGCTATTATATTTTGTCTGTATTTTGCAGCGAGTAAGACGGGACGGTAATTTTGATTGCTCCATTTCATGGTTTGTAGTTGAGTTAACAGTTTTATTATGCATATGAAACAAAGCGCCTTTCAACTAAGATAAAGAATGAATTTAAGTTAAATTATAATATTGTGCATGTACACTGGATTTATTTTTAAAATTTTGAATTAACTTACCTACTATAAAATGCATTAAGTATGTGTAACCACTGAAATATAGGAATTCTGGAACGCTCACTTTTATGTGTTTGTGAAAGAGAAAAACGAGCCTGAAACAGATAGATACCGTGGGTTACCCGTCTTCGTCTAACACTTGTTTGTAGAACGGTTGCCATGCGCATTATCACCAAAACCGCATGTCGTACAGTCTTGTCCAAGAGTGAATCTTTTCATCTAGTTTTATTGTGTACATATCGAGTAAACGCATAAATATAATAAAATTAATAAACATGGTAATAGATTGTTGCGTGAGTATTGAAAATCATACTGGTTCTCAAACAACCCTTTGTCATTTTTCAGGTTAGTTGTTTGTTATAAATGAATTCGAAATTGAAATGGGTGAGTTGTGAATATTAATTGAAATGAAATAAACATAATTTTATTATAAAATTTAATCCAGAATGCATCCATTATAGATATATGTATATTCATTTAATTAAATTATTTAAATCCTATAATAAAATATTACACGTTAATATAACTTAACCTCAAAATGTGTATCAAAAGAAGATATACAAATTTCTTATACATAATTTTAGCTTTCCTCGAAACAATAATTCACAAAAGTGGCTTGAAATTGTACCATCGAAAAGACAAAGAAGGAAATATTCGCACATCTGTACTGTACTGAATCACGACGTTATTTATAAAAATCAGCGTTACCAAATAAATTTGGTTATAGCGACGTACAGGTAATTATTAAATATAAATATAGTGATTGACAGCCTCGTCTATGCAGTAATATGATGACCGAGATGTTCAAAACAATGCGGCAAACTCTTTATCAATATAAGGAATAAACCAATTGCAAGTACGGGTGTATCGAGTAACTTGCTTAGCGGATTGTACGACAAAGACAGGTTTCCCACGCATTACTTACTCTCTCGGCTCGCATTTCAACGTTAGTGAGCGTTCCAGAATTCCTATATTTCAGTGTGTGTAACACAATAAAATGTAAACATCGGAATATTTATAAAATATACTTGTTTTTTGTAGACAGCTAATATTATAATTATAGCTGGAGTGGTAAGGTCGAAGGAACTGAAATAAAAAGAAATGCATTAAAAGACACCGCACAGATTTTTAACATTAACTGAATATTGAATGTATGTAATAGCTCCTTGGTAACGCTTCGGACTTCTTTGGGAGCTGCGACTTATTAACAGTATTTCAAGCGTAACAAAATTATCACTTACAGAAATCTGTGAAATCAGAGTGCCACACCAAAAAAAGCAAATAGTGTGGTGATATATTTATTTTATTTGAAATATTAAGTATAAAAATGAAAATGAACCAAAACACGTGCTTTATATGCATACACACATAAATAAAAATTAAGTAGGTAATATACCGTGAGCCAAGAATTTATCGGTATCATTTCGATTAATTATTACGTAGAAACGGACTGCCAATTGTCAATGACATAATTCTGTTGATAATTGTTTAAATGTCAAAATTCTGTTGATAATTGTTTAAATGTCAAAATTTCCAATATCAAAATACGATTGTCTGGGATATGTTCAGGGATTAAAAAAAAATTATCGTCTTGGTGCGAATGAAACAACAATCAAGCATTCTGATTAGCTTAAAATGTAATGAAGGAAAAAATCGAGGAACAAATTTTAAACAACGCCAGCTTCAGTTCGGTACTTTATATTAAGCATATAAGAATATAACGAATCGCTTTACTAAGAACAGGTTAAGGAATATCGTTTGATAAACTTTATTTCTCTGTTTCGGCATTAGAATGATATATGTATGCACGCTTACTGATGTTGAAATAAGCTTCATTCTTAAACAATTTTTGATAACATATTGTTATAACAGATTGGTATGATTGCATTAAATATAGATTATATGTAAGGGAAAATAACAATACACAAGAAACTTAAGCCTCGGATAAAATCTATTACAAATCACTGTCAAGGCTAGCTATTCTACCAAAAAGTTCCTTTCGCTGAAGTTGTCATATACTTTTTCTAAAGGTATCATGTGAATGAAAACGAAACAGAAAATAATAGAAAAGACTAGTTAAAGAAATCTATTCAAATACACGTTCATTCGTTCTCGTGTCCAAATTTTATATTCATACTAAAATATATTATGATACAAGTGTTTAAGAGTAAGTTTTTAAAGCACGTACGAGTTTAAGAGGGAGACGCGAAGCAGTGTGCTTTTAACATCGCTAGAATAATAAAAAATGCTATTTGTGCTGTCGAACGATTCCAAATTATTTTACAGAAAAATTCTTTAACTAAATATGGAAAAGGAAGCGTTGTAATGTTCTGAAAAGGAAGTGAATCCGTCTCAGTCTACCCCTGTGTATTCAGGAGACAACTATTAACCAACTTATCCCCACAAACACGGCCAGCCGCAACGTTTAGTGGTCAGGGGACAGATCGACAAAACAGACATTGCGTTACAAACAAACAAAAGCAGAAACAGTCGCAGGACGCACGCACATACACAACATGCATGCGTGCACGGTGCGTCCACAAAGCGTCGGCAGCACAACGCAACGGCACCCGCGACGTAAGACATATGTTGCATGTTCCCAGACATACACTCGCACACTCCACACTTCGATAAAACGATCGAAAAGGTTAAATGCGATGTTTTGATGCAAACAGTTTAAGTTTTCAAACATAACATGCGAGCAGGTATATGTGCCGTTAACAAGATGTTACTTTGACAGAAATTTTGTAACTGTACACAAAGTTCTTGGAAAGAACAGAGATATACATATTAGAAAATATGTTTATTGTATATTGTATAAAAGTTACTGGTATCTTTTTATTTGTTTTTAATGTTGCTTTAATTTAAAACAAAAATTGTAACATATTTTTTGTTCATTTCCTAGATATCGAGTTCAAATTACAACATGAAAAGGCTGCTGCTTTTGGTGAGTGGACACCATGCCAAATTTCCAAATTATTTTCTCAATTTCATAAAAAATTAATATGTAATTCAGTGATTTTAGAAATACTGTATTTTTAAATACCTACATATGTACCGAAATAGATAGTGAGTAGCAATAAATAAAAACTATAGGAACTAAAATTTGTACCTTCCAAATTTACTCTGCGATCTTTTCACACTAACCTAAAGTTTGTAGATTTTATTCGGTTCTCACTTGTAACTAATTTTTGGGTTTTTTCTTACCACATGAAAATTGGTAGCTTCACTAACATATTTGTGGGAATAATTTCATCGACAAATACAAGACCTACCTTATACCGAGATCTACTCCAATCTAAGGAGAGTGTCACATTCAGAAATGAATATATGGTGTGATATTTTTACTGGGTACTGCAATTATAGTAACATCAGAGATGTCCATAACTTTGTCAATCGAATTGTCAAAATGAAATTTAATATGCAAAACGTTGTTTATTTTATTATTTTAATAAAATCTTGTTTATTTTATTAATAAATAAAACAAGGATCATCATAGGGCTGGAATTCCACCGGTTTCAATGACCGAATGTTTTATTTGCATTAGCAAAGTTGCTGATGGTCGGCTAACAGACAACCAGGCAACTGCAAGGAACCGTCGGCTTATAGTAACCTCCGGATCACTTAGACCCATCTGTGATCGTTTAGTAGAAGTACAAATTATAATTATTTTTATAATTCGCGATGTATTGTGCGGGACGCGAACCCCGACCGTTAGATTAGGTATAGACTGTAAACCTGAGCGTTTATTACACGATGAAGTTTTTCTTTTTATGTGACTTTAAATTTATAGGATTAAGTTTTAAGTGAATGAAAATAGCAAGAAAACTCCATTATACCAACATAAATTGTATTCATTCAAATCTCTTCAAATTACGATTATGGTAAACAGTCAATTTCACTTCATACAAAGATGGATAATTGTATATATCCACCATAATTTCAATTTCTTCTCTACTCCGTTCAGTTATTTCAATTTTAATGTGAATCAAACACTTGTACACACCAAAAACATAAACATAAATAATATTTCACAGCTATAAATAAAATAAAAACAAAATACAAATAAAAAGAAGTTTGGTAATGATAAAGTATAAAATTTTAATACAGACAATATTTCTTGTCTTGATAAAACACTAGAGAAAAAACGTTTAAAGTCACTTTGTAAGAAAAACTTCATCGTGTAATGCACACTGCAGCCTCTCGACAACCAATGGCTGTAATTAATGCAATATATTCAGAAGAAATATAACTATTTCATAAAAATTTAATATTAGTATTTCACAACTTTTTATCTGATATGTTGCGAATTGAATATTTTTGTATCGTTTCTTATATTAAAATGAATTTTCACCAATAAATGTAACAACTTCTGGTATATTTATTCTTATTTGACAAATACTATTGTATCATTAGGTACCAAAATGAAAATAAACATAATACCTAACTACAGCAAATCCAGTAATACGAGTTAGGTGACTGGGCGTAATTATATATTTACTATGCATGTAGATTTAGAATTCATATAACCTTTAGGACATTTTCACACATTAGCAAAGTAAATTATTTACAAATATAATTCCATAATTAAATGACAAATATTAATAACTTCGTATTTATCAAACCTGAAATGCTAATATAATTATATGTATTTACATTAAAATAACTATCACCAATTAACAACAAAAGTATATATGGATCAATATTTCTCAATATATTCGTATGCTTCAGTAAAATATTTTACCACAAATGCCCTTTTACTTTAACGGTCAATTTTCGTTATTAACCACTCACAAAATGGCTTGTCCATCAGCGTACTTTAAGTAACGGAATATGAATAAAAAGCGAGCGTTTTGTACACTTCGCTGTAGAAAGGGTTACGCAGGAGACCTCAGCAGGCAGCAGGAGTTGTGCAGAACTCTCCTGCTTCGTGCGTGGTTCTGTGCAGTCACGAGGGTGCCGCAGCGCTCGGTCACGACTCAAGCGCGCCGCGCAGAAAATTGATAGGTGTCATAAAGTAATTGCTCAAAAGAGTTTACAAGTTATTATCATTGCTCAAGTTGCCTGCCATTTGCGGTTTGATGTCTCGTCATCGTTGCGGATACCGTCCGTGAGCACATGCGATCTTCAACAACAAAATGGCAGCCGTAACTGCCCATCAAAGCATCAAGCGAATGCACAGAGATGCACGATGCACGCGGAGATGGCAGCACGAGCGCTCACGCGTAATCGGTTCTTGTTAAATGCGAAATTAACTCCGGCTAATTATAATTAGTTGGAGATTGGAGCCAAGCAAGAAATACGGGTAATTTCAAACCAGAAATGTTTTTATATACGAGGTACTTTTCAAAAATTTCTTTGGTTGAACCAGAGAAAATATTGAAAGAGATTTAATAACTCAGCTGCGACGTATTTGAAAACACAGTTTCTTTTCCCGTTTGCAACTAAATACATTTTTCTTTTTGCTCAACGGACTGACTCGAATAGGTATTTAATAACAATATAAAATATTTCTTTCTTATCTCTCTCTCTACATATATATACCCACCGATTTAGATAAAAAATTTGATGAGATGAAGTAAATCTATTACTTATCGGCATACTGACCTGGAAGCGAGGAACGAAATGACGAGCTTGCTTCGTCAATATATTGACATGGAAGCGAAGAACGAAGTAACCAGCTTGCTTTGCCAATGTACTGATATGAAAGCGAGGAACGAAGTGACGAGCTTGCTTCGCCAATATAATGACATGGAAGCGAGGAACGAAGTGACAAGCTTGCTTCGCCGATGTACTGAAATGGGAGCGAAGAACAAAGTTAGGTCTATTCATCTCAAAAATTATTGCACGATTATCATTTTAAAAAATACATAAATGTTTAAGAATATGATAATCTATGCTACATAAATTTTTTATAACTATTTCATTTGAATTTATAGAATTTCAAAAATAAAATAAAGTACGCAAATTATTTAATGTACATTTTTATTTGTGCTGATATTCACATATTTAATTTTAAATGTTACAAATTTAATTGAAATATAAATTTTCTTTTTTAAAGATGAAACACCAATTTTTATGTTAAAATGGAATACACAATAATTTTCGATAATCTTGATAGCAATATTTTATTTAAACAATTAAATTTGTAAGTTTCTAATTCTTACTGTATGTTGAGTGATTATTTATAATACAAACGGTATATCTAATCAGATAGCATAAAAATATAAAAACATGACTTTGCTTAGAAATCAGTGTTTGATTGTTTAAAAGTTTTCTCGATTCATGTCATGTGTCAGTTATTTGTTTGTTGCGTAATTCTTCTCTAAATTGAAAGCAGATATTATAAAATTGTTCTAACATCTTAATTGGAAATATTTTTTTGTAGCAGATTTTATATTCAAATTATATTGATTTTAATATTTTGTGTGACAAATGTACTTCCGGTTTTACAATTTTAACTTAGTTCTTCGCATTCTCTTGAAACTTATAATTACAAAGTTTCGTTTATCTAATCTATCCATCCATTCTCATAGAAATCATGTATAGAAAATGATTAAAACGTAGTTAGAAAATAATAACAGTTAAATGAAATCGGAATGATTATAAAATTTGAGGATGATCAAGTAAAAAGTAAACAAGTCAAGAGAAGCTTTCAATATTTCTGGTGGTCAAATAAGACGTAACGATTAGATTTAGTGGTTTCGAAAAACATATGTTGGTTTCCGCTCTTCAGTAAAATTACTAGTTAGTCTTAATTACTGACAAATGAGACGATTAGTGAAAATTTGTGTTTTTTCATATCCGGCTAAGTATCGTGTACTTTCGTCGCACGTGGAGAAAAATAATTGCACACCTACCGCTCTAAATTTCTTCAAAGTTTTCGTAACTATTTAATTCTGAAGCCTATCTAACTTCCGTGAAAGGCTATGTTTATAATTTTTTCTTCTTCCGAGGATTTTCTTTTGTCTTCCCAAGCATATCTATTTTAAATAATTTCCTTAGATTTCTGATGATGATGTACTTCTGCTTTCTACGAAAGAAAACAAAATATGACCCTATTAAAAATGGATCTTTAGGACGCACATAAATGTAAAGCCAGTTTAGGATATTACAGAAGAGGGTCAATTAACATGGTGAAGAAACTTACAGATAATTTAGAAGGTTAGATAAAAGAAGACCAATAAAAAGATGGGACCAAAATTAACGTCCAAAATATAAATTTAGATGAAATACAGTAGACGGAAGAGTTTTCAAATCAAAATAAATATTAAAGCACTGACTCGTATAATTTATTTTCTTATATAGCTAAATAGTATTTCAAATATAAATTTTACAACTATATACATATTTTATAATTTTGTATGACAAAAATTATAATTTGGTGTAACCTGTTATATGTTCCAATCGTTCTATTTAACTTTACTTTATTTGTTAATATTCAGGTTAGGCTTGAGGAATTTAAATTAGACCATATTATTTCTTATGTTTTATTGGACGTTTCGGGAGAAGTTTCTCCCATCTTCAGCGTAGGGAAATAAAAGTGTCAAGGTTATTAGTATGGCGATCAATCAATCAATCAATAAAAAATAAATGGTTAAGTGATTCAATACGAATCACTTTAACTACAAAGTCAAACATAATCATACTGGAGGATGAATTTAGAAAAAAGTTAAAAACTGAACTAGGAGCAACAATGGCTGGCGAAAGCCTTAAGCCTAAACTGAATATTAATAAACTACATGGATCATTCAACAAACATAACATTTATTTTATTTGCTCTAGATTTTAATAATTTGTACATATTTTGGTTTCAGAAATATAATATAATAATTTTATTATTGCTTCTAAATTGCTAGTTTGATATTGATATACTTACTCTTTGTAAACTTTTTCTAGGAATGTAAGTGAGCAGTTTCCTGTAACCTTACGTTTATCGGCAAAGCGATTTACTTCAACCGACCCTTGTAATCTTCAAATTACTGAATGCCTGCCTATTCTTTAGGTAGTTTAAGTCTTAAAGCTAAGTTGGAGAATTGCTCAATTAATGTCAATTGCTTATTCCTTTGTGTATAACAGAATTTTTCATAGAGAAATACAACAGTGAAGTGTCCAGCAGGAAATATTCAATATCATGGCATTTAGCGCATGAAATCTCGTTGCGTGCAAGCAATGTAGGATGTAAAGAAATTATACATATGTCGTACAAAAAGAAATAAAAGGAACACAGCTACCTACTTGCTTAAATAGTCACTATTACAGCAAAGTTTTTTCTGTACGCAATGACTATGCGCAAAGTTAATTTGTCAAATAAAATAATGTAAGAGTTGTGTTGAGTAAGCTAGGTTATACATATTCAGTAATTATTAACGCAATTAACTGTAATAGTCTCTAGTGTAGAGGAAACTTCTGTAAACGTTATAAAACATTGCGGGTAGGTAACTAGTTCATGTAGACATGCCTAGAGGCACTGGTGTCTGCTCAAGTACAAAAATAACAACGTCTCAACGTTTTTGAGGTGTTTCCCTGCAGGCTATGTGCGCCTTCGTTGCAATTTGCAATTACAACAGTTTTTGTAGTTTTAAAATATTCATAATTAATATTTACCTTAACCTAACCTAACTATTTTCTTGTTAAACCCAGTTCTCGAGCTTCGGAAGCATTGTATTTATTGTGGTCAAGACTTGAAGCATAACAATTTAATCGGAGAGAAGTGGTATCACATTTGGCATATTGTTGCACAGCTTTTAACATACAGGTAATTACGAGTAACATACAACTTAATGTTCACTAGAGAAATCAGTCTACTTTAACAAATATATACATGGTTATAATCTTCGACCCTATACTACTAGACACGTAACACGTAAGGCCTATCTTCACTGTAGCCGACACTTATTTTAGCGGTGAGGTGGAAGGCAAGGAGGAACACCAAAGATGGTGTAATACAAGTTGCATAAATAACAAATTTTGATCAGTGACATTTATTGTCATTAGATTGTCGTAGTTCTATAGTTGATATTTCAGTTAAAAATTGGAAGAAATATTAATGCAAATATTAAATTCTATATCCTGTTTTCTGTGAAGAAGAATATGTATCACAATTAAAAGAACAAAATGTAATTGAAAATTAAAAAACAAATAATTTTAATTAAAAATTATTGTTGAATTTTATATTAAATTATAACTTCACCACGAAGGCAAAATACTGCCAACAAATAATGGTTTATTATGAATCAATATAATAAAATAATATTATTTAAAAACCAATACATTTTTTTTCAAACCAATTTGTTTTTTATGTTTCTTCTTATTATCCTATGAGTTAAACATAAACGAATTTAATTTTATATTTAAATATATTGTATTCGACATATTAAAAATATATTAGATCAATAACAAATTTTTGAATTTTGCGCCATAAAATTATATCCGCATAAACAAAAATTGTATAAAATCCTAATGATAATTTGTTTATTTTTTATTTATATGCAAGGAGCAAAGGAGATTTCGCTTACATAGGCGAATATGGTGCATGCATGTGGTGGCACCTACCGGATCGGGCAGAGACTACTATTACTTATATTTGGGATCTAGATATCGCGAGGTTTTTAATTGTATCTTGTTTTTGTGAGGTTTTTGTCCGCTGTCAAATATGTGAGAAGAACAACAAGAATAAAATAGTCTATTGTTAAATATAAAGTGATAATTTCAACTGATATTTAATTATTTGGATTCTTTTAAATAGAGGTAAGTACGTTTAACAATAACTGCAATTATTAATATGATATTTAATAGTTACAATATACATGGAAATAGTTTACTTCACATGGCGACTCCGAGGAATTAAAATTAAAATACGGAGCATTCTTATGGATGTGTGTAAATATATATTTATTTATGTTTTAACTTTTTTTAGATATCCGATTAGCAGAACTTCATATTGCTTGAGGTAACAAGGAGAAACTATTGTGCGGTTTTTCAAATCAACTAAGCAACTGATACAGTTCATTGTTTAGTTAAATCTCTCTCGAAGTGCCCGTTCAAAAATTGTACTCATCGTACTGTTTTGGATTCCCTATAACGATTTGCGATTGAATGCAAGCAAGTTATTGACGAGCAAGTTTTGCAAATAAATTGTAGGTAAATTAGTATGAGTATTATTTTGTTCTATTTAATTTAATGAAAATATATTTTTGACAGCCGTCCTCTCCTTATGTTGCAAATTTCGAAGCTCCAGGACATAATGAAATTATGAAGATGCGTGAACAGTTATTACTTTAGAAGATTGGCTGGCACTGGTCTACATGTTCACCTGCATTAGCGAAAGCACAAGCAATACTTATGTTAGAACATATTAATTCTAGTCTTCAAGTTCACCTGCGTTACGAACAAGATAGTATTTATGTTAGAAGATCTCCAGGTTCAATTGCATTTCAGAAAATTCATAAATAAATTCACAAATAATTTGTTTTTAATTAAACTAGGTCAGTAAAATTATAACGTAAATGACAACTAAATGGTCTAATTTGATTAAAAAGAATTATTGATAATTAAATATAATTTTTCTCCAACCTAAAATATTTGCAAATATGAAGATCAAAACAGATTTATGTTGTTTGACAGGTTGTTAATTGTGACGTACTTCTAAATTAAACTAATTTATTTAATTTGTAAAATTGTAACAAAGTTCCTTCAAAATAATTATAAGAATATTTGTAAATATGAACACCAAAATTATTTATTTTGTTTATAAAGTTGTGACCAAAGCTTCTTCAAAGTCTGAATATTTGCAAATATGAACGCCGAGACTGAATTATTTTGTACAAAAATTGTTACGGAATTGTTTTTAATAATAGTTGTACTTATATTTGTATAATATATTTGTCATTACACGTAACATTTGTTTTTATTTTAAATATAACTAAAATTAAAAAAATATTTGGAATCTAGTAGTAGTATGAAATGACTACTAGCGCCTACATAGCGGATCGGGCAGAGACTAAAAGTCATGGACCAAAAAATTAACATTGAGTGCGTTCTCCAGTACTCCATGTTTATATGTATTAAAAGCAAAGATAACGTTTGCGCTCACTAGTCCAGTTACAAATCCCAACACAAATATATGCAACGCGCTTTACACCTTTTTTGGTCATACCCTCTTACCCCAATGTACCACTAGATTAACTGCAGGCTTTATAACAAATAGCAGCGCGCTGTATGTATTGTCGAAGGTTATAATGCTAAAACATTTGAAATGAAAAATGTATGTACTGCGCAACCAAGAGAAAGATCCCCTAGCGCAAAAGTGAATTTATTTGACAATTTATAGTTAATCGAAAATTTTAATATTAATTTTTGTATTTAACTAATAGTTTAAATGAAACGGGTAATATTGCATTAAAATAAAAGATTATAGGAGAACTATGAAATTTGTACATGACTTAAACTGCTTGAATTGCTTTTTGTGACAAGTGTTTTCTACTATTTTCTGTTTCAGCTATCATTTGCAATCATTTGTAAACAGTTAATAATTTTCATTTTTAATTCGATTTCGGGAGATAATCCTTCTATCTTTAACAGAAAAGAAATATCTACATGTTCGTTAAAAACAACTCAATTAAATGGTACAAAAGATAGTGATGAATCACTTTTTTACAAATGATAACCAAAATCAAATTGTAAAAATTAATCTAAAATTGATAAGATAAATATTTAAAATTCATTTTTACGATTTGATTGTTAGTTTTACCATTTATTTCAAGACAATTGTTGTTTTTAACCTACATGTAATCACTTTCAAAATTGCTTTTTTGCTGAAAATGGGAGGATCATCTCCTGAAACTTTCAACAAAAATAAACTCCTGTATCATAACAAGTTATTTGAATTCCTCAAGCCTTACAAAACTCAAACAAAATATTATTATTTGGGTCCCACAAAATTATCAAACTTTAGTTCAAATGAAATAGAACTGTAGTCAAATCACAATTTCCTTGATTGGTATAAATATGTTTGTTGTCAAAAAGTTAGAAATGATTTTTTTTTTTACTTTTATGTAGTATCCTGGTGTAAAAACCGAAATATTTTTGCTAAAAAGTTAGCATATTTTGATGAATAGGTAATTAGCAAATGAATGAATTCATGTCGGTGTACAATAGAAAAATATTTAAAAGTAAAACGTATATATTCGTCATCCTAGTGGATAACAATTTATGAAAAAAGCATACTAGTTTAAATTGGTAAACTGCATTTGAACATTTTTTAGTCTACGTTTTGATAGACTTTAATTTGATATGGGCGCCTAGACAAATATTATTATTGTTGCTATTTCGATAATTTCATAATCGTTTATGGTTTGGTAAGAATTCGTGTTTTATAGGAATTATAGTTTTTTGTGAACCCGAAATTCAAAAGAATCGTCGTGGAATCACGAATTCGTATTTTAATTTGGGTGCCGGTTCTCCTCAGGTTATATGATTGCATGAATTTGATTGTTCCTACTAATTCAAACTCAGAATTAAATAATTTTGAATGATTCGAATGACCGACATCCTATTATTATATTTTATCTTTTTTGTTCGTATAAAAATATGTAGATTTGCCTATTTTCGTGTATTTTATATTATATTATTCGAGGTAAGAATAATTTTTTTGTATTTCGATTTAATAATATTTAATTTTGCGAAACAATATAATTGTATTTTAAATAATTTCTATATGGATATATAGTAAATATATTAGATTAGTTGTAGTAGCGAATATATTCGTCAGATAGCGTTGAAATTTACTAGTTAATTAATTTTTTAATAGATTTAATTTCAGTTTTCCGGTAATACCTACCTTATACCAACTCCACTTTTCATATCGTTACTATAATATATTATGTAAAAGACTTTCTAAAGATTTTGTTCCTTAATAAATATTTTCTTTCCTTGCATGACAGATAAAGCATTATTTAAACAAATATTAAGTAAATACAACTTTAAAGCTATGTAACAACATTACTATGCATAACAGGAAGTAATTTCGAATACCACATATGTATACCTACCTGTACCTATAGTATTTATGGTAAAAATATTAGTACTTTGACGAAGTATTAATGTTGATTATACCTATAAGTTTGCACAATTTTACAATTGCCAATGAATAAGAGTGCAACAAAATATTGTTGTGACTGTGTCCCAAGTATATAAATTCGAGTGAACATTTATAATGTGAAGCATGTTGATATTAAATGGTTGATAAATTTTAATCGTGTAAAAAGTGGTTGGACATTGTCGCACAGTGATACAAATAAAATTCGTTTATGGTCAGGTTATGCGATACTGGTTAATACGTATTATTAATATGTAGACGACGAGGCCCCAACGATACCTCTTCGAATACCAGAACATGTTTCAAATATAAACGTCGGCTAACAAGTGAATTCGCGAAAAAACGAACCGAAAAACTAGAGAGAAAAATGAAGCTTAAGCTTTATCGAATATCAAAATTGAGATTGCCCGATTGATAATTCCTGGCGTGTAAAATCAATTGTTTATTTCAAAATAAAATGCTCTCATATTTATTGTTTTAGTGAGAGTAAAAAGTGTTCCATGCTTTATTGGGCCTGTCAAAAATGTTGCAGGTATTAAATTTAAATTGGAAGAAAACAGTTTTTTGTGTTTCACAAGTTCCTTTATTTAATTAATTTCTTTTTAAACAGAGTATGTAAGTACACTGTATTTGATGCATTCAATTGGGAAAAATATTACTCTGTTCGGAATTAATTATCATTTTGAACTGTCTGTTTATATCACATCTATTTAAAGCTTTTTCTATAAAATAATTTAGGATGTTAGGAAGTTAGTTTTCGCATCTACGGATAAAATGCCTGATAACTACCAATTACAAGAAAAAATAACATGGATGTCATTAAATAAATTGGAAAAATCATAGCATCTCTCATATTTTGATGCTATACTTGATTTAAGTGACAGTTAGGTTATCAGATACTGTAACCCTAGGTAGTGAAACTGACCCTTAATCGTCTTGTTTTTATTGATATAGGTAATTCCGTTCAATGAATTGTTTTCGATTAACTAATCAGTGAAAATATCTCACGAATAGAAGTGAATGCAATTAATCAAGGTAGTTAATCTTTCATAGTTATAACTACCTGCCCAATAACTCCACATTTTAACACGCTAGTAACTTATCAATAATTACAAGTCCCGTAACAAATAACACCTACCGTCCTTAAGACCATAGGAGGCAAACTTTCACACGACATTCGAAAATCTCCTCCGAAATCTCCACTTCCCGACCCCTTATTAAGAACGTTTAAGCTCAGCTACAGTGGCGCTTTGAAGCCCTAGCGGCAATCCCAGAACTACCGTGGCGAGATACCTATCTGCATATCGTACAAATTAGCGAGCACTCGACCAGCGGTTCCCAACATTCCGCGGATAATTGGTCACCCAGAACTAGCTACAACATATATAATAACATAATGCGACCATATTTAAAATGTCCGGGAGAAATGAATAACGAACGCTAAAGGATTATGAAAGAAGAAGTAATTACTGTAGGGTTTGGGGAGAAGGGGGCGATGTTGCATGTCGCGGGCGAAGTGTTCCAGGTAGCCGCTCGCCTGGGGCCCACCGGGCACACACGCGACGCGCGGCTAACACGCAATGCTGGCTGGAACGCCGGACGAAGAGAAATACTCAGATTTCTGATGGCTTCGATAGGTAATAACAATTTTATTTGGTACTAAGAACAATAGGGTGCTTAATATTACATAAAATTGTGGTACATTTTATGTTGTTAATCCTCCTTATATAACAACTGCAATAACAGTCATGTATAAATTCTGCATAATCACATCTAGATTGCTGACTATTAAGCGACTTTTTTTCGTTTTTGTTTATCTTTAGCATAACTTAAATTCGAATAATCTGATTCAGACAAATTATTTTATGTTGTAATCAGTATTTTTCAATTAAGGTTACAAAGTATGCCTGCTTCTAACAATTTAAAACAATATGTCGACGACTACCTTCAGGAATTCGAAAACAACTTTTTTGAAATCATCATTTTAGAAATGGGGTCTTTCACAATTTAAATTTTTTTGTGAAACTATCTAAATTAAAGACTATTTGCACTTTAAAAAATTTTTAATATTTATAAATTAAACAACAATGATTTCTAAAAATGTTGTGACGTCATTGTACAGGTGTTGGTGGATCTCAAACAGTAAAGATTGTAAATAATTGTAGTCCCATGAATATTCTAATTTATTGTTCGGAAAATTATTTAGATAAAATTAAAATAACTTTTCATGGTAAATAATTAAAATATACATGTATTCCATTTATTTCTTGAAGAAACAGAAATAAACTGTAAGATTATTTTAGTCAAATGTTTGATTACCCCTGATAAATTTTGCTAACCTATGTCATTTAACAAGCTTTTAATTTCGTTGAGTCGACCTAAAGTAATATTTATTAGTTAGAAATAAATAATATATTTTGTATGTATTTAAAATATACTTACGTGAAAGTGAAACTTTAAAATTGGTTGATAACTATTTTGATACTTCGACAATCTGACAGCTCAATAATAAGAGAAGTATAAATAATTTAGAATAGGATAGATATGCGCCATAATATTTTGACGTCATTGTAAAGGTCTTCAAACTCAAATATCTTAATAATTAATTAATAATATTTTTTAAACTTTTGTTATATTTAGTACGATGTTTTTGAGTTTAGTCATAATATAAATGACTTTTTTCTATTTTGTGACTTGTGTACGACCCCGTTATTGACATAAGGATGTTTAATAAATATTATTATTAGCAATTCGCTTTCCATTGTGAGCGTCTTTGTTTCTAAGTCCATAATTGATTTATCGCCTAAAATAAAATTTAGAGAAAATCTATTATTCAATTCTGGAAAAAATAAATAAATATGTAGAGTTAGTGCTAACTATTTCTTATTTTAAATGGAAGCACTATTACAATTCCTGTCAATTCTACCGAAAATATGAACTTCATTTTACCTCATCCATATACAACACCATCCTTATACAAAACTAGGGTAACTTAACTGATCTCATACATTATTGGCAAGCCCGTCAGTCTGCAGATGTCAGCACTGTCGTGTCCGCACTCCGCAGCGCGACGGTCGCGCTCGATGCTCGTTTGTCTTGCCCGTCGCGTGCGGTCCCCACAAACAATTGCCGATCACTGATCAACAATCAGCATCGGCAGGTGCTGCACCGTATCGCTTTGACTGTCGATTGTTGATTGTCCACTGTTTTTATTATGAAATGATCGAGTATATTGGGTGCTTTTTCTTATGATATGATATTTCGGGTTTTTGAGGACGTCGTTATTACTGCTATTATATTCTGAGCACGTTCTTTACTTCCTTTAGCGTGAAATTTGTTGATACTGATGAGTACAAGTTACTCCGTAGTTTTTCTGAGGATATTTTTTACAATTAATTTTGAAATAACTAATTTATTTATCACATCTTCCAATTTTTAATCATTTAATATTAACGCTAATCCCTATATAATTGATATTAAAAATTTGTCTTTTCTACAATTTTTCAAGGTTAATAATGAGATAGGTCAGTTAATTCTCCTACAATAAGTGGCCAAAATTCACTAACTAATCGCTATATTAGTGTAATTCCCATATCCAAAATCAAATATGTCACAAATAAATAAAATAATCTTATGTTAGCAACATATAATCTCTCACCTAAACAGCTTCTAAACGATACAAAATTTAAAAAAAAAGGTTTCAAATAAAAATTGTGGCTAATAGTGAAATAGTCATTGTAAAACTAATTGTAAAATATACGAAGTGAAAATAGTCAAGAAAGGGTTTCAACAATAATATTATCTATCCACAACTGTCAAATAATATAACCATAATTCAACTGGTGTTTATCAATTAAAGACCTTGTTACTGTTGCTAATGAAATAATATTCACAGACCGATGAATTAATATTATTCATTCGTTACGTCAAATTCAAATCTTACCTGTCAAAAGACTAAAATCAAAAGATAGTAGGTACTTTTAAGTAATTTTATCCACATAAAAACCAAAGATACTAATTTTTCATACTTTTATTTTCTTTTTAAGATTAAACTATAGCTGAATAATTGGTTTAAGATTTTCTGGTAAATGTCAAATCACTTCAAAATTTTGTTACAACAGTACGTAGACTAGTGATGGTTGCTACAATTTGTCTATGTTGATAAACAAACAGTTTTTTGTATTTGTCAAAGCAAAAATTCTTCTTATCTTATAATTTCAAAACAAATATTTGACGAAATCTTATGAATCAAGCATAGTATTCTACTCACATGTAATGGCTATACTCATTCGAATGATTTACATCACTCGCGTTCGCTCGTGATGCAAACTTCATTCTCATGATTAATAGCATACATTACATGGTCATTGAATAATATACTATTAAATATATCTTTTTGATTACAACAATATTTCCTGTAACTTCTTTAATTATTGAGATATGTCCTAAAAACTAGATAGGTTTTCAGGCTTCCGGTTGATAGATTGTCACCACAATTTGATCAGCTGGTAACGTAAACATTTAAACTTAAAATAAGAAATTTTAGGGTGATATCTTCATATTTTTATTAGGTTTTTAATTATCGTGGTCGAAAAAATAGTCACACAAGCACACACACACACAAACGTCATCGAAGAATAGTGAAACTGTGTTCTACGAAACCAAAAAGTGCTTATTCGAAAAAATCACTATAAAAAATTCTGACCCGCCTTAAAAAACTTCATTAAAAATCGCAGCATAAACGATTTACGTAAATTAATGAGCAGTAGTAACTTAATAATTATCATGCATATAAACCAATAAATAAAGGAGTAAATAAAACCATCATAACAAGACAGAACATTGTAAGCAGATACCATCACACTGGAGCTGGTTGCTGGTTCTTCTCGCCTCTCAACTTCATGGTGAATCAACAAAATGAAAAAACCAAAACTACAAAGTCTCAAACACAGTGAGGAATAATCCTCGTAGTACTGCAGTACTGCGGTTCGTATTTTATTACTGCATTACACACCGCTATCTGTTAAATCATCGAATTATATATAGCAGAATAGCGCCGGTGGCAACGGGAGCGCGAAAGCTTTTAAGAAGCGTGGTGAGGTTGGGTTGAAGCAAGGAGAGGAGCACGGGGCGCGAGACAACGACGTATGCGATACCTCTGGCGACACAATATAACAGATCATTAAACCGCAGCGGGAGAGACCAGAGACCAGAGAGACCAGTTACCAAGTTTCTGGGGCGGACTAGGAGGATCATGAGGACCAAGCAAACATTTATTAATTTAGAAGTAATTCAGAATTTACTGGAATACAATCATTAACGAGGTTTATTACAGTCAACTCTCGGTTGTACAGCGAGCATGTTATCCAAAACACCACAACCGCCCGTTGTTCATAGGGGCATATCTAATGAAAAATAACTTAAATACCGAAAGTCACGTTATTTTTATCATCCGAGCTGTTATATACCAAATAACGCCCTAGGGTGTTATAAATTTGACGTTATTTCTATTGAGCACAGAATGCACAATTACACAAACACTGACTTCTATTGGCAGATAGAAATATTAAATTAAACAAATCGGTACTGTAAACAAATAAGAATATCACGTTATCTAGTTTTAGAGTATGCAAGCAAATAGATGAATTAACTTGGATTTCTCGACTGTGAGATTGATGGAATGTAACAACTATTTTGGCATCAGTCATGGAAAGAAGCAAATTACAAACTTATGATTTATTAAAGCAAACATTTTAATGCAACAAAACCACTTGCGTATAACGTAATGATAACTTGACAAATATAATTAATGAACACAAATAACATGTGGTAAAAATCGTAGAGCTGTGAAACAATGGAATACTGAAAGTTCCAGTATAATAAATATATCGGTCGGACTTTAAACGATGAACGCACCACGAGCGTTAAATGCACAATAATGCATTATTGTTCTTATAATACCCTTGATACGCTAATTGCTAGTAAGCCTTTCGAAATTTTGACTAATTTACCGAGTAAACGATTTCCACTATTTTGATAACATAAGGATCATTTGACGGAAGCCAAAAGATCATTCCAAAATATGATCTAGAAATTCACTAAGGGATATAAATGGACTGGAATAAAACCTAACATTCTAAAATGACTAGTTTAGGATTAAAGTGAAGTCCAATAATGATGCGAACGGCGGACGTATCTTGGTGACATCGAGAATTTTCTTTGTAATACTTTATTGAACTTATTCCTGATATTAATGGGGTAATATCCATAGTCGACAGTTACTATTTTAACTTTACCCTTGTGGTTTCTTCAGTTCTTATCCAATAAAATATATAACTTTTAATCATTGACAGTTGAATACCACCTTCAAAGTGGGTACATGGCGTGATAAATAAATGAAATAAATATATCACATCTTACCCATAATGGGTGTAGCACTATATGTACACAGATCTCGATAAGTGATATAGTAAAGGTGGGATCATACTGACAAGTTAAAATGGCAAATTGAGTATCTCTCTATCCACTGTCCAATGGTACATGCCGTGATGATATGTTTATTTCTTTAATTGCTATTTCGGTAGTAAACTTAAACATTCCAATATGTTCTATAAGAATACAGACCGGTAAGAAAACTATGATTTAAGAAAAAGTATGAATGAAAAACTAAACTGTATATTTTCTTGTAGAATTTTCGCCGGAATTTGAAGTACTATGGACAGAATATTCGCTTCACGAGAAAGATTTTGTGGATTAAAACCTGGTTCACTTCAACTTGTAACCAAATATATATCTGAGTCCGAATGGATAAGTTCCACAGTTAAAAACTACGTAGGCTTCCTATAGTTTCATTGGAAATTATTTTCTGTTCAGGAGAGTATCACATAAGTGAATGAGATTAGACTCGATTAGAGGTATGCATATTCCTTTGAGTCCGTCCCTGCACGGCTGCACCAGAGCGCCAGAGCAAACGTGAAGGACGCGAATAAGGAAATTATCATACGAACAACACCTTGCAATTGGCCGCTACTCGCTACTCGCTACTGCTCTTACACAATAGAGCAGCTCCGGGCGCAAAAACGTCCGCATATTAAAACAGACCGGAATTGAAAAAATCAGGAACATTCCTCAGGCAGCGGGACTTTGTGTATAGCAAGCAGTTAGCATCAGCACGAGGTGTCTATGAATAATGTATCAATGGCAGATGCCTGACGGAGGAACACAACGGTGACATGGGATGAGACATGAAACTAGATTTGACAAAACGACACGCGAACCTCTCAAGAAAGGCTACAAGTAATTAGTGATCCCTGAATTGGAGAGTTTTTGTTCTGATGTTGACGGCGTTTCTATTGTAATTGAAATGGAGCTAAATAGGGTAAAATTAGTTGGAAGAATTTGATGTTAAACAGGTAGCAGTTGTACTATAGGGTCTAGTTTAACATGGATGTTTTATGTTAAGAACATTTCAAGCTACCAACCAACAGCTGACAACTGAAATGTAACAATAATCCCTACTGATAACTTTTTTATTATGATTGGAAACAAAAATTTTCAATATACATTTGGGCAGTTGTTGTACTCCAAACAACGTAATATGTTCGCTTCAACTAATTACAAATATTATGACCATCAGTGAAGAGCTACTGGAACAATTTTTGTGCGGCGAATGTTTGTCATCTGTGCACAGCATAATTTAGGCACAATTATCATCGGAAAAATTAAGTTACTCAATAATTATATTTCTTTCCTTTTACATAGTTATGTTTTAGATTTAACAATAACATCAGATATTTTTTCTTGCAACAAGCAACACGTGTAAAAATGCATGTGACAATTATAGCAAGTTAATTGTTGCAATTCTTTAATTCAAACTATTAATTTGCAAAATTACTTAATTTGAATAATTTACTTCATAACAATATTAATTTTATTTCGTTAAAGTAATTAGTTGACATTACTCAGAGTTCTACACATTGAATGTTGTATTAAGACACCTGTATTTAGTGGTTTTGCTATCTTTCCACATAAGTATTTAATTCCATTTGTAATGTTTCTGTAACTAATTGCCATTTAAAAAAAAAGGTTGGTACAAGTGATACTATCTTCTAGCTACCGCCATCAATGCATGTTACAAAGTATACGGGTATGCACAGTTTTTTGTCCATTTCTTTGTTCAAAAAATATTTGTGTTTCCACCAGCACGTTAAATCTATGTAAATAACTCGATAAAAAGTATGTTTATATTATGAATTTCAAAAATTATTCAAAAAATATAATTGGAAAAGTTTATCGATACTAGTTGTAGGTCTCAACTTTCTTAAAAACATCTGCAAAAATACACGGTGAATAATTGGTAAGTTTTAGGACAGCAAAATCTGAAATAATATTGTGTTGTGTGAATAGCTTTAATATAAATACACCAACTGGCAGAAAAAGGAACGAAAAAACAGTATATAGTGTTAAGCATGTTATCATATGTTTAAAATGCAACAATTCCAACATACGTAGAGTAAGAGACAGATTTCAAGAGAAAAGTGGGTATACCTAGAGACCTGATTCTGGACATGAAAGGGCTACAAGAGTTGTTCATAAATATTCCTTAAGAGGATATACGGCACGTTATTTTAGGAATGCCACGTAGGATAGAAGCTAGGTACTGTAAGGATTCAAAAGGATACACTCGCCATTAACATTAATATGAATATATAATATTTACATCCCTAGAGCCCTGTAGCGTATTTGAGTTTCTATGTTGTATTATAATTCTATTCACTTCTTGTCTGTAAATGTAATTTAAACTTATTACATTTTATACTATTGAAAATATTTACTAGTTTAAAATAGTTTTGTGCATTTATTTGCGGATTCTACAAACTTAAAAACAATTCCATTAATTAGGTTGAATAAATATAAAATCCTTTTAATTTTATAAGAATTTCAAAATTAAGAATTCTGTGGAATGTACATAGTGTTTGAGCCTCGGTTTGATCAGCTAAATTCCTATCTTTTTATTACATATTATACATCGCGAAGTAAAAGGTAAAGAATGTAAATTGTCTGTTATGAAGAAAAGATAAATCTTTGAACGATTTAGCCTTAGAAATGAGCAATCACGTTGGTAAAGCCTAACAACTACTGTTTTATTACAAATCAGGCAGTTGGTTTCCGATACAATCAGCTCGAAGCAGCGAAGGAGCAAGAAGCAAAGCAGTAGGCAGCGTTTCCTATCAGCGAAACATGTGCAGCAGCTTGCTCTCATTATTGAGATACAAGAGCAGTTGAGCGTACAACAACTACAGAGAACAATAAGATTAGACATCAGAGTTTCTCTCTAGGCGATGAATATTTAATTTCGAAGCACTAATATTAAAGATAATACTTTCGTTTATCTCTCAAATCGAATGCTTCCTCTTTAGTTCTTCAGGCAAATGCTACTCGAGATAGAACAATAATTCTTCGTGTTTTTATTGTCCGCACATATTTTGATGACGGAGTTAATAATTTAGTTTTGATATATTGTGTTTGTTATGCTAACATGACGATATGAATTATTAATTGATTGATTCTAATCGAATTGCTCAAGGGAATAGAATTTGAATTTGAATTTTGTTGGTGTTAGAAAAACAAATAGGATGAATACTAACTGTTTGATTTATTTCATCAGAAATGCATTGCTTAATAATCATTTTCTGTATTTAAATAATATTTATAATTATAAAACATATGCATTTTATTATATTTAGTTCGGTTTCAAAATTCTAAAAATATCATATAATATATTATTTTATTCTTCAATACTTTCTACCGGTATTTTTGTCCGACTTATAGTTGTTTGTTATACCCAGAATCAGATAAATTTTACAGTTTAAATGTTTTTTCTTCAAACATCATAAGAGTACGTCGTTATGTATTTGTATTCAACAAGTAGAAGTTGAATATTGTCGCCGCCGGCGTAAAAGTGTCTCCTTGGCAACATTTACTCCGGTGGCGGACAAAGTAAAATATTGTGAAAAATAGTTAGGTTGTAATTCAATAATTTGAAAGTGAAGCAAATAAACAAAATAACAACACAGCTTATTCTATGGCAAATAGAAATGCTGGATAAGACAGAATATTTTTTGAAGTTTTAGGCATTTTTTGTATTTTCTAGGTTTGAAGAAAAAATAGCATGTGTTATTCGGAGTAAATATGACTTTGGGTGCTTCACATGCAATTGTTCAAACTTACATGCTCAGCACACAAAGTATCACATTCCGTTCTAATAACACAATGTACTATTGCATTTCTTAGAAATTTGTTGTTCTAGAATTACGCAAAAACCTGTGATTTATGTGATCATTACAATATGGTTGTTTTTCTTGCAGGAACGCTAAGGCCTCCAGGGCTGATTGGGGGTAGCAAACCCAAAGTAGCCACCCCCGCAGTCGTGTCAAAAATCGAACAGTATAAACGCGAAAACCCCACCATTTTCGCCTGGGAAATCAGGGAACGACTTATATCAGAAGGTTAGTCACTTTATTAAAATTATTATGGTGTTTAAACTTATGTGTTTAAATTAATATCTTAAGCACTCGTTTTAAATGTTAATTAGTGTATAACTTAACACGTAATTTGAATACGTTTATCCACTAATAATTAAATAAACACCTTGAAATGCTTATGCAGCTTAAAAGACAGTTTTAATAAACTGGTTTAGTTTAAATTTCCTTCAAGTAGATTTGCAGGAATTTTTCTAGAGGACATTAAAATAACGATCTATTTACGTTTATACATAAATTTATTTCTCTATTTATGGGCAAAGCCAGTCAATGCGCAAGAATTATAGATATTCTAGTGGTTTAAACATAGATGTCTCATGTAATAATTTCAATTCGATATTTATGTATTTTTGAAGTAGGTGTGTAGTTGCGACAAATTATAAATTTAAAACTTTATTTTATCATTAAGTTTTGTGAAGATATATTACTATAAATTATTTGAAATCAAATATACGTAGAGTTCAAACCATTTTGAAGCGGCTTCCATTTGTTTATAAATAAATCATCACCAGTTGTCACATCTCGACTAATCTTAACCGAATTATAATTTATACAACTTTATCGTCGGTTTATTGAAATACTGCTCATAATACCAGTTTTACGTACAATCATTAAATCATAATGTTATATATTTCCTTCTTAGTAGCAAGTGCCGAGATACTTGTTACACTAGAGTTTTTCACCAATTTTTTTGACAGGGCAGGCCCAAGGGCCCACCCTATCCAGAAGTCTTCTTCACTCCGGTATATGGCTTGCTCATTTCAAATCAATACAGAATATCGTATTCATGTGGTTCTAGCCATTTAGTAGTTGAATAGTTGGTCTTATTTTGTCTGAATCTTGTAACAAAATCAGCTGGTATATTTTCAACCTCAAATTCCTAATTTTATCATCTTTATAAGAAAAACGGCCGGTCAGGAAGAGAACACTTCTTGTTTAAGAAATAAAATTGCAAGTATTCTAGTTATGCTAGTGTTTGGTTAAGATTACTATTGATGTATTCAGTAAAATTCAAATTAGACGCTTTGAAACACCCGGCATTTTTTAAACTTGCTAAAAACTTCGTATCGATCTAGACATTCTAGACCATAAATTTAAACTGAATACAAGACTTCGAAACACCTTGTTCTACAGCTAACAAGTCTATAAACCATAGCAATTAGGCACCTACAGCTAGGAACTATCCTACCATACATCGATTAGAAAATTCAAAATTCGCAGAGCATCTGAAAACTTAAACTTCCTATATGTCCAACATTATAGATTGTGCATTAATTATGTAAATGAAACTTTATTCTTCTTGTTTAGATATGATAGATAAACATAGAAACCGTTTCGCGAAACAAATCACTATCAGATGCGCGCTAGGCAGCTGCGAAAACATACGCCCTCGGCATTTTGATTCTCTGTATAATTTGCGGGATTTCAAAACCGAAATTTGCTAATTTGTGTTTAAAGTACCGCAGGGGCCGCAGGGCTGACCGGAACTCTACAGCCGCCTAAATCATGACTTGTTAAAGTGCCCGCTATTTTCAAAGGTTCCACCCCCAATATTTGGAAGACTATTAATTATCCGTGGTCTGGAATAACCACTCATTTGGATTTGTTCTTTTTTTATTGACTGAATCAGATCTGCCTGAAGGTAGGCTGATGTTTAGTTTTCCTTCGTTTCTAGACACGGTTTGAATTTGTAGAAATTATTCTTCGGAAGCAATCAATCAGTTTTTTATTTTATTCATGAGCTTTTACATGTATACCTATGAATATTCATACTAATTATATTTATGATATAAGAAACAAATGTGTGTACGAGCACAAAAAATCAATTAGAAATAAATTTATTTCTGAAAACAATAACAAATATAGTGAATATGTCGCATGCAATAATATTAATCAGGGATTTGTTTTAGCGGAAAGTGGATGAGAGGGCGAAAACGTATGCATTAAGAGCTAGAAAATTTTTTTTTGCTCTCATCCACTTTCCGATAAAACAAATCTCTGAATGACAAAAATGTCTTAGTTAAAAACAATTTAAATTGCAAAATTTTAAATTGCCGCTCGAATTATTTCTGTACTAACATTAGGAAAGTTTGTCAACATCTGTCAGTAGTTAATAATTCCGATTATTTCTGGGAAATACATTTTAATCCATTAATTAGCAGAACAGTTCAAATTACTATAATTTCCGGCAGTAAAAATATTATTAATAAGCCATAATTTTCGTAATAACTCCAATACTATAATAAAATCTAAATACCTACTGCTGTTTATTTACAACCTTCCACAATATTTAATTATCTGTAATATTTCAACAAGATACAAATCTGAACGGTTTTGAATTTATTAACAACAAAAAATATTCATTACAAGTCCATTCATAAAGTGAACAGTCACAAAGTTGCAAGAGAGGCAATAAGGAGCAAATAAAAGGCACCTATATCCTTTTACAATAAATCCAGACTGACAATCGTGTTATAGTTGAAACGCACCGAAGTAATTAAAAACGAAGGTGCAATTATTCACCACCCACATTAATTCATTTACGGGTACTTGTTAATAATTTTTCAATCACGTCTAGGTGCGCAAGCACGTGTACGCATGCGCACAAGATTGCAGACATCATTCATTCAGGGTATAGTTGCAATCGTGCAGAGAGGGATTCGCAATTATTCAAATTTTTCTGTATTATCTACAAGATTATTTTGTGATACAGAACCCCTTGAGGGCCAATCTAACAGTTGACTGGTTTGAGGAAAAAATTACAGGGCGCCGAAATTCTAAAATAGAGGCGCTTCAGCTCCGAGATTCCAAGAATCCCAACGCCACCTTATATAACCTTTAAATTAGGAGAAACTCGTATATTGTGCACCTTCGGTGTGTTTTAGAAAATATGTTCTCTTTGTGCCTGCACCTCTGCTGAAGTCTGTCATCTGACATTAGTGTCAAGTTATCGCGTGTGCAGTTTAAGCAACTGTATCAACTGTTGGAAATAATGGTTCAATGGATATGTGTCATTTAGGTCTGCTACGTCACTCCATTTCTGTCCTAAGACAATTATGAGAACTCCCGTCATTGGCCTGAAATAAATCACATGGTTATCCCAAAATAGGAACAGGCAAGTGTCTTTTCCAAGCAAGTGTTGCAGAATGATTCGCTAACCCTTTCAGTTTTAAAACAATTGATAATTTTTGTAAAACTTCGCTTCATAATTACATTAATAAGCCCTGCAGTGTTATCAATTTTGCCTGATAATAATTTATGGAGATAAGACAAGAGTACAACTCACATCTGGAATCCAAAGTACCTATACATATTGAGATTTAGAAGAGCAGCAATCTATATATAATTGTTCCGTAACTGACTGACCAAATTGCTGACCGTAAAGGGCTGAAATTTTGACAGTGCATTCCTATAATGACATAAATAACCGCTATGAAAGAATTTTTTGAAATTACACCCCTAAGTGGATAAATTGAGACACTCTAAACTCCAATACGTTTGTATAGAAAATCGTATTCACTGCATCTCCTTTTTGTGCGGATCTTCTTGACGACTATTCACAACAAACGCATATACTGAAGCGAGGAACGAAGTGACGAGCTTGCTTTGCCAATGTACTAACATGAATGCGAGGAACGACGTTACGAGTTTGTTTTGTTAATGTACTGATATGGAAGCGAGGAACGAAGTGACGAGCTTGCTTCGCCAATGTATTGACATGGAAGCGAGGAACGAAGTGAGATGCTTGCTTCGCCAATGTACTGATATAGAAGCGACGAACGAAGTAACGAGCTTGCTTCGCACTTCAATAAACAGAATTTAAACACGAACACACGAACACTTTCTTTATTTCTTTGAGTGGCATTGCAGCGCACGCCGGGCATGAGCTAGTGATATTGCTGCATAAATAAATATATGTCAATGGGCCTAATATAAGTTATTTCAAAATATTTTTATCGCACTGGACAAAATTATCATTTCTATTGTATTTTATTTAAATGGTTTGGGGACATTAGGATTATATGAACGCTATATTTAGTAGTCAATATGTGTTGCTATACATTTCAAAATTATTGTTACAAAATATCGTGGTAATCAAATAGACACCAGGCTGTTCACAACGGAAGGTACCGCAAGATCTGTTTTTAGGTTTTAAAACAAGTGAAATTTATTTTATAAAAAATATATACTTCATATAAATGAAGTAGATTATATTTGTTATTTCTATTTAAAGTATTTTTATAAAATAATTTTACAATATTGTACAGCGCTTCTCAAACCTAGTATAAAAACACTTCTCTTGAAGCACCCAAAACAGAGTTCGTGGTACCAATTAATAAATTTAACTACATATTTAAATAACCAATTTCTGATAACCCGCAAAAAATTGTGTGCCATTTGTTATATTATAATTGTTTAACTATATTTGTAACTGTATTGTAAAATTGAAAATGAATTCATTCAAACCGAAGCTCCGCCATACAAAACTGGTCCAGTCTTCCAGCATTTAAGTTTCAATAACATCCGTTAGCAAACACCGAACACACCCAAGACAGAAATTTATTGATAGCTGGTGCTGGTTCCATTGCCACGGGGCTGAATAGTGAATTAACGTAATGATAAATCAAACACAGTCCGAGTACCGAACATTTGAACACTGGTACCTACACAGCCCGAGCAGCGCGGCGCGATATATGCGCAGATGGTATCGCGTTGTGGACCGTCTTCGGCGGCGTCACTGCGAACGCCTTGGACCAAGTGATAAATATACAATTATTTATCATTCATCAGTCACAGTGTAATTACGGTCGGGTGAGACGAGGTGCGAGGTGCGTCCCAATCAAACAGGCATTGTGGATGAATCGAGTGTATGGGTGATCGTAAGGGAGGACAAACATTGAAAAATTGTTTAAATTAAATTTTAAATTATAAAAATGTAAAATAAACTTATAAATGGATGCTAGTGGTTTGCGGATCGCAATTCTTTATTATATTTAAATATTAATTGTGATATAATACAGAATACTACCCATTTTCCGCAATCGTATATTTACATGAAAATTTACGTGTAAATTAGAAGTATTTCGCCTTGGAATTTGTAAACTGGTATTTTTTTGCAAAGTTTTTTTTTTAATTAGTAATATGATTTCAATATTAAAAATTTGCTTCCACATTTGTACTATGTTGAAGATAAAAAAATATAACATCAGTTTGTATTTCACATGTAAATAAAACAGGAACACCAAAAAAATTAAATTATAATTCATTAGAATTATTAGTGCTAAATTATGATCGGTACTGCCTACTGTACAGAAACAATTATGCTTACCTATATTTAGAACATATTCAGGTTCACATTAATATGTAATACGATTTTACATGAGTATCTCAGAGTAATAAATGGTTCAATTCAATACACAGTTGTAGATATACCTGCAAACTTTTAATTGTGTAAAATAGGGTTTAGAATTAACACGTTGACCGCCACAACAATATTTTATGAAACAGCTTAGGGGCATGTTTCTAAATCATAATATGTTATATTTAGTTTCAAAAACTGTCACAATATCTGTGCAACGTGGTGAATTACGGTCTTATTTTCATTCACGCTGCATGGTACATACACCGTGCCATCATCTTTTCTTCCGTATTGCGACATCACAACACGTGTGTATACACGTGAAGTTACGAATCGTTTTAGTAACGTCGCCTTCGTGGCACAACATTTGTGCCGCAAGACGTCCATAGCAAATATACCACTGGCATATAAGTCGTGCCACATTGCGGTCTAAGTGTTAAATTAAACAAATATTTTATATTAGTACGCTTAGGTACTTTATTCTAGGATAGGTTGTAATATTTCATTCAAAACAAATTATTGAAACGAATTTGGTGTTTAAAAAGATCTCCAATGCATTTTTTATACATTTCGACGTCAGACAAGTTGAGCAGAGTAATCTTCCGGAGTTCTTTTCCAGATGTTTAACCACCTCTTGAATTCCCTTCTGATTCCAAGTTAAACTCAGAATTCATCTTTTTCTTTAGCCTGTATATCAAATGTTGTCGGGACTCATATTTGTTTACCGGTCAATATAAATTTATGACGTGTAATCTACTTTCTTTTGTAAAATGTTTTTCGGCCGCGTAATTCATTTTTAGCTTGTTCTTTACATTTTACTGGTATTAAAGTGCTGTTGTGGAATGCACTTTTTGCTGTTCGAAGGGAATCGTTAGATTATCCTATAGATTTCCTGTCGTTCGAAATTTCTAGTTTGTCATTAATATGGTTTTATAAAAATGATCCCCGTGATGTCCCCTATAACATCTTTGAAGTCCTTGATTTGATGATCAATGACAGTACTTCGTGCGCAAAAATATGTGAAAACTAGTGTTGTTTAAAAGTGCAATACTATTATCGCACTGGCACTTCTAACACATGTTACATACACTATTATTTTACAGCAGTCACGTTGCATTTAACGTTGATTTTTGTCACATAAATTTCATATTTATGACACATTATTTCTTTTAATTACGTTATTGGCAACTAAATTTTATTTTGATTATTACGTGCAATAGATTTTTATTGCTCTAATTTCAATCATCTGAAAGTCGTGTACAATTCTTTTTTCTACAACTATTCCAGAAAAATATCTTATTGCTGTTAAGCAGTTGTATTAGCTTCCAGTCGCCAACCTTTCCCGTACTTTAATGCAGTCATTCTACTATAACGTTGTCCATTAATAAATGAATCATTAAATTACATGTTAGTCATATTTATTTTATTTTACCATTCTCTTATTAATAGTCTAAATAGATTTTCTCAAAACATTCTAATCTGACATGGTTTTTATCTTCTTACAAATCGACACATTTTCGATTCATGCTTATCAGTCATCTTGAAGATTGTGTTTCATTTTCGCACCATTTACAGTTACTTTCTCTTATTCGCCATTAATTCTTTTATCCGTCTCGTTCAACTCACACAGACACCAATAATCCTTCATGTAGCGTGATGCAAATTATTAGCTTGGTTTCTCCGTTTCTCATCATTCGTAAAAACTGTATTGAATATACAGTTGTTATGACATTTATTTTATTTAATTAAAATAAAATTCTAGATTTAAATTGTGAGAATCGTATTGACATGCCATGAAATTGTAAATACCCTAATTTAATTTAAAATTTCTTGCATCATATTGAAATTATCCTCTGCGAAAATAATTCATTTTGACGGCTCTAGCAATCATAACTTCAATTTAGTTACACATTTCCGGTGCATTTTTAACAGCGAATTAATTTATTCAATAATAGAATTCGAATAAGTCAGCGACGACTCAGGAATGTTCACAAAAAAGTCCAGCATAGAAAAAAGGATAGAAGATTGTATATAATAGTGGCTGAACAAAGATGTAAACTCACTTGACGGACAATGGAAAGATGGTTTTTCGAGTCGCGTGTCCAATTGAATGACCATAGCCAACGTGTCTTTTGAATTCGTGCAGACAAACAGTTGTGTTATTATATTTTATTATATTCCAATGGTGTGATTACGACTTTAGTTTACTCGGGTGCAATTGGCGGCTGGTGGACTTACAATGGAAACTGCTCTGGCTATTTCAAAGCAATGAATAGCTCGAAAAGCGAGATGTTTGTGCAAATTGCACCACCGTTCTGGGAATTAAATTACGGCGAGCGATTCGCAGCGATGATTTTTGTTAATACCGCTCATTTCACAATAAGCAGAATTGAAATACTGGTTCGAAATGATTGCTTTATTTTTGGTGGAAATATAACATACTTCTTAGTAAAGTACATTGATTTTGTGTTCTTCGAAATTTTGACAGTACTGTTGTAGTTTTCGGTATTATTTAACCAGGAAAATTAACCATATTTATATGCCTGCTTCTGTATTTTGTATAACAGTTAACAAGTTTCTAAAGGCACTGAAACGTAAACTTATAATTTGAGTGAATATCTTTCGTGTAAACGAATTCACTAAGGTATTGAAAACTTAGAAGAATTAGCATTATGTCAATATATGTATGAGTATATTACCTATTATGCATTAATACCACACCTACGTTAATTAAGCTGCTCAATAAAATCCATGGGTAGCTATAATAAAAAGATAAACTATAACCTGTATTCATTTAAAATGGCACGAGTACAATACAAATAATATATTACAATATGACAATACGAGTAAGGAAACTAAGAATTTCGCTCACGCATGTATCAGTTTTGAACACGAGGCGTTAGCCGAATGGACAAAGACATACATATAAGTGAGCGAATTCGATTCTTCACGAGTGTTGCATAACGTTTTGTTCAATCCTGCTATTTTAAGAACGCGCTCCCATCCTTGTGGTGTCCACATACTCAATGTTAGATTAAGTTTAATTTGGTAATGACAGATGAGTGGGTGAAAGTAGTGAGCGAAAGAACTTTCGCCCACTCACCTGTCATTAGCCATCCCGTTGCTATAGGAATGAGTTGAGTGGACAAAACAGAAGGTTTCGAGCTCTGCATCCAAGTAAGAAACAAGTTTCAATAGCAGGATTTAACAATAGTTATGTATCGAGTGCAGGAAGACATTCTTCCCACATGAGTGCTTATTTGAAGCCCGAACAAGCTCAGGGCTTTATTTGCTCGAATGTATAGATGACATTTTTCCGCAAGAGATTTATACATTGCTTATTGCAACAAGCAAAGCTATTTTAACGGAATTAGAATTGAGTCAAAGTACTTCCTTGTAAATTTACAAATCGGTAAAGAATTTCATGAAATGACAGTTGAAAAAAAATTTAAATTATTGGCAATTATCAATAGGTTTTACGGGTTTTGATAAAAGAAAATTGGTATAAGTAGCATTTTATAAACTAAATTTTGTTATTTTTGAAATGATTTTGCTGTAGAATGCCCGCTGAAAGCCAGTGTTTTTGTATATTTTACCGCACGAGTGCGTGAATTGAAAGTGTATGGTGCTCAATTGCGTACATTAATTGTTTATTCCAAGGTTGTGAGTACAAAAATTTAATTGAAAGCACTGTCTCTACAATTATTGGTATAATACAAAACTCACATAATTCTTCTCCTTTTTCATTTTGCTATTACAATGTTCACATTTTTACGGTGTTTTATTGGATGTATGTAGTTTCTTTCCACGGTTTAGGAAGTCGTCCTGGGGATCGCTTAGAGGCTGGTTTGAAATCCTTGAATATTTTTATTAATACGTCCTTGTATGCTCTGTTATGTGCTCATTCCATTCTTTTCTATATAAATTTGATAATCTCGCTGATTTGACATTGTTTTTTTACTTCCTTGTTTCATATCATCTATCCATTCTAATTTTTCCCACTATGGTTCTCAAGTAGTTCATAACTTCAATTCACATAATTTGTTTGGTTTTGGTGGAATCAGCACGGGGTTAAGCTCCATATGTCATTATTGTCTTAATATTGTCTATCATATTTTCATTTCCTATCAGATATCATTAGGTATTTGTTCTTTTTGATAAAATGTTTCATATAGTCTTATATTCGTGCCTCTGGTATTACCTTAGGTACCTAATTATTGTTAATAATCGTATTTTTATTTATTTTTCAAATGTATAAAGCAAAGATTCCGCGACATTTTTATTGTTAAAATGAATATAAATTATCTATAATCAAATATTATATACCCCTGAGGCCCTGAAATGCCTAATAAATATTGCATATTAATATAATTTTGTATTTACTTTTTTGTAGTAATTGATTTAAAATATTACAAAAAAATATATCAACATTTACTGCTTTCGTATTTCGAAGTTATAATTTAGCATATTATCCAACTAGTTCTTCCCGTTAACCGTACTGTAATATCCAATTACAGAATAAAATGGTTTTTATAGTGGAACCTGAACGAATTGAAAGGAGTTTTTGGCAATAAGTTAAAGCGAGAGAGATTTACTGTTCACCAAATATTATTTTTATCATTATTATTTATCACAATATCGCAGCAGTTAATAGTTGTTATACATATACTGTTATATATACACATTAATTTTCATATGTGTTAATCATTTAGCAATTATATGTAAATACCATATTTTTGTCAACAATTTCAAGACTGTGTTCTAAAGACCCGGTCACAGGAGTAATGAATGAGTCCAGTCTATTCTTAAAGGAACGTTTGGAATAGGTGTTCTGCTCCGTCCCGATTCTCTCTCAGAAGCAATGAATGCTCTCTCAGTTTCTGATCTCTCGATTTCAGGAAAAAGGTTTCCGTAGTCTAGGAGAAGAATAAATCCGCGTACAACATTTTTTAGATCTCTACCATATCGTATCTAAGTTTGCACTGTTCCAGAGTTATTAGACAATTGTGGACATCTTTCTTTGTACATAATTTTTTCTTTTAGACAACTATATTTTATCATTTACGAATGGGATATATAAATGACATTTTCAGTCATTCATTTAATAACTTTAAACAAATTTCATGTGCACAGTTATACCTTTGTTTCGAGTTGTAAATTGCTTGTTTCTAGAACCTTTGCAACTCTCAGTAACTGGGATACATTTACATTGTTGAGTAGTAGCATGGAAATAAATTTGTAGAAGTAAATCTGGCCACTAGATAGTCCATGCAGCCCATTTATTAAAATAGGATACCTACAAAATTAATTCCTCCAATTTTTTATCCAACCCACAACTAGAAGATAAATTAAGATATCCGTCTTCATCAACCGTAATTCCAACTCTGATTCATCACAGCATATGCCCGCCTTCCTCACCAAACCTCATTATGAAACTCCTAGTGACACTGAATTCTGAAGTTCCAACAGTTAAAGAATGCACCATCTTGTCGCTGAACGGTTCGCTAAGCAAACTAGTTACCAGTGCATTTGTCACAGTCTGGCACACTAGATCCGCGCGCAGAGGTTAATCTCGCCCCCTGGTGTGCTGATGTTGAGATGGAAGGACCAGCAACAGGTGGTCCCCTCGAATCCACTGTGGTCACTCTACCGAGAATCTCGGCATTCGCCATGGAACATTGTTTACTGATTTAGTTTACGAGGTGAGATGTTTTGACTCTGCGGATTAGGATACGCTGGTTTTTCTTTCATAAATTAGTTTTGGTTTTTTGTGGAACTGGAATTGGAATTTTATTATTCATTGAATTTATTCCGATTCAAAATTTCAATGTCATATGATGACGTTCAAATATTCTACTTTACTAATTTATTTACGTCATTTATGCTCGTAAAATTCATCTATGCTCAATTATGCGTCTATCGAATTCTAAGATACAAAACAAAATTTGTATAATTGAAAAGTGAACACTGAACTGATATACTTAGGAGTTTAAACAGAGAAATTGCTTCCTTGATTATTTTAGGGCCAAAAGCTCTAAATAAAGTTTGTAGAAAATTAAAATGTCTTTCTGTCAAATGACTGTCATAATTAGATTTGAAATGAACAAATATTAACAAGTGGTGGGATAATGTAAAATTATCATTTTGTTTTCTAAATGTCAAATCGTGTATTAAATTTTGAATATAATACTCGTATCAAATGGGTTATGTCACTGATTTCATTATAACACTAGATGGGCTTAAGCCGCTACGGTGCGTTCCCAATTGAACGCCGCCATGATGGTCAAAATAAGAGATTTGTGACACTTCAATATTTAAAAATGATAAATGATAGGTATGACCCTAAGATAGGTGGTGGCAAGCGCAGTGTAAAGATAGCGAAGAATGTTAGAAGATGATTATGACATGAAGAGAGGTGGTGGCGAGCGCGGTGTGTCACAATACTCCAATTTCACCCGTTCAATTGGGAACATTCTCAGATGGTACAATATGGCGCATGTCCAATCTAGTGTTATAGAGAAATCAGTGGGTTATGTGTACCTATATTATGTTCTGTTTGCAATAAAAATGTAGCCAATATAAGCCACCCTTTTACGCGTGAACTGCTATTTTGTTTCTACTAATAAAGTTAATAAATACTACTTAATACAGTGTATGAACAATAGATGTCAATAGTAACTCACTCACTTACTCCCATAAAATTTACTTATTCTGTGGAACAAGTATGTATATTAACAAAATGTATGAATATTTAACTGTCAAATTAAATATTTCTACCTACAAAAATACAAATTTTTAAATATCATATGAAGGACTTTTTACTCCTATTGAAATATGTGTATTATCATTTACATTCTTTAGTACTTTTTCTAAATTATTGAGAAAAACAATGGCAGAAAATCTGTTTTCGCATATTAATCACCTAGGTTCCGAGTTCTTATGCACAATTTTGTGTACCTCTAGCAACAAACTTATAAGTAGTAATACTATAATCATGCTTAGGTAATACTTTGTTTTCAATCATATAAAAGCGTTTCAGTTAATTTTTTAAAATGATCACTCGACAATCCATTTTTTTAATGATAGTATTTAGGAGATTTTCGACGTTATCTGCCATTTCAAAACGAATTCAGGGATTTTCAAAACATACATTTCCTTGAAAATCTCGTTTTGTTTTTCATGCTTTCAATCCACATTGATTATATAATATGTACCGAAAAACTTGTGGTAGGTAATCTCAAATATGAGGCTATGTAAAACATAGCAGAAAGAAACAATTTGAATTATTCTACGAATACTGTCGATAAATATCTTCGACAAGACAATGTACAAATACGTGTCTAGCGCCATAACATGCAGCGTGTAGCGCAGTAACTGTTAATTTTTACAATTTAAACGCGGACGTAGTAAACGTAGGATTGCAATGTTGCTTGATCACGTTAACTACCAGTAGTAAAATTTTTATTGCAATAAATTATTATTTTGCTATGTAAGCAATTCATTGTTGTATTGTAAATTATAACTAGTTTAACTGTGCGTAGTCGTACGTTGAAAATTGTTCAAATAGAACTATTGAGATTTTAGCACGAAAAGGTAGCGCTGATCACAACGCACGTGACATTTAACAAAGACACTTAAACAAAGTTCCACAAGCGTGTCAGTTTTATATTTGGCATTTTATAGGTATCTAGTTATATTTTAATATTTTCCATTTTTATTTCTTTACCTTTAATTTCTTGATAAAGCCGACAACGTGGCAATAACTACACTATTCTAATTTCAAAATTCTCTACTACGAGAGTATACTTATTAAGAAATATACTGAAGTGTCAAAATGTTTTAAAATATCGGTTTGAAGTGACACCTTTTTGTAATTTCATCCTATAAAAACAAAATATGAGAACTGATGAAAACTGTTCCTCTTAACATCATCATCATCATCATCACGCCTTTTACCCGTTACGGGTGTGGCACTCTGCTTACGCAGATCTCGGTAAGTGATATATTTTTTCGTATGAAGTGCGGTTACCAGCCGTCAAATCATAGCCCCCAAGGATGTTAGTGGAGGGGGAAATGCAAAATTCGATGAAACGTAAGTGGAATAGAAGTGGAAGCCTCTCAGGCTCAGTGCTGCGGGTGTCAAAATCGTCATTCATCGCGAGACAAAGCTTCCCAAGCGTGCCAATTCCAAGAATGTCAGATGGTGCGTTCGCATTGTGCATCGCAGAAATCATTTCGTAGAATTTTACTACAATCATGTTCGACTGTTAATTATATTGTTAATTACCCACTTAAATTACCCAAGCACACTATAATAAAACGTATGTAGAATCTGGTCCTTGTTAATCGTGTTCATGGGATTCGTAATTTTGTGTTATTCACAGTACTCGGTACTTGCGAGTGCTAAATTATATTAATTTTAGAGCAAAATCTAGTTCAAACTGTACACCAAACACGAAAGGTTTTTGCACTGTTATTGAATAGTTAATAAAAACGACGCATGTGAAACAAGCTTTTTTATTTTATAATAAGAAACTTAATTTTTGTAAATAGCATTTGACATGCTGCTTCTCAAAACGCAGACGTTATTAATAATTTGCGAAGAGGAATGTAGTCCATATTTAACTAGGTATCTTAAAATTCATTTCATGATGCAAAACTTTGTTCCAATATTTCACTGTTTTCATTTATTTATATGAAGTTTAAGGAAATACAAAGACTCTTCATAGTCTCACCTAAAAACGAATTTGATTTATTTTCCAACAAGATTCCTGTTGCACTTTCCTGATAATTAATCGGACTATGGATTTTGAGATCTGTAGTATATTATAATCTCGGATATATTTTCACCATGTTGTAATATATCCTCGAGCTCCCAAATTAAAACATTAATGAAATTTGACGTCTATAGTCCATTCAAATTAGCCAGAAAATTTGGAACTAACTTGCAAACAGAGCTAAGCCATTCTATTAGTTCGATGGTATAATTTTCAGGGTGATTGCAAACAGTACAAAGTTGTAAGTTGATTGGCTTAGTCAGTTGGTTCGTTACATAGCTCAATTGTGAGTTTTAAGAGATGTTAAAACATGGAAAGCAAAACAAGTTTTAAATGCTTGTAGTCCACGTCTTCCTATGTTATGTTTTACTTTGCCAGTTTTTAACTCCGGTTGCTTATAAATCTTCTTCTACTTCCTTTATCCATGTACATCTGATTCTGCCTCATCCTCTTCTTCCTCCTGGTCTCCATTCTTTTACTGATTTAATTGCATCCTTTTCTTTTGCTCTCCATGTGTGTCCAAATCATCTGGCTCTCTGTTGCTTGTTTTTTTTTTTACTACATCTTCCAATTCTCGGACTTTTTCATGTTTTATTCTTATTCTTTATTAATTTTCTTATATCTTTTTTGGTCCACTATTCTTAAATCTTCTACATCTTTCATTGTCATGTTGTAAAATTATGATTTACCTAGCTCTATAAAATATTCATGAAATTAAAACCTTTTATAATAAAACAATTAATATTTTCGCGCCTTATAAATCAGCTCTCCAGGCCTGCAAGACCCATTAGCTTGCTTGACTACTCATTTCCATTTTATAAGATATTTTGCTTTTTCCTCCCTTATGATACAAATATAGAATGTTCTGTATTAAGATTGGCTTCTCTCGAGTTAGTTCCAAATTATCTCGCCGACGTGAATGGACAATAATAACTGCACTAATAAAATATTTTTATATTTCTTTCACAATATTAATACCTAAATGTCAAACTTATTTCTTATAACAAATGTTTAGTACTAAATGAAGTCTTTCTTGCAGGCGTGTGCACCAACGCCACCGCCCCCTCGGTAAGCAGCATCAACCGAATCCTCCGCAACCGTGCCGCAGAACGTGCCGCCGCCGAGTTCGCTCGCGCCGCAGGCTATGGTCTCTACCACCCGCATCCTTACGCGGCCGCCGCCGCATTTCCTTGGCACTCACATCTCTGGCCCAATTCCGCGCTAGGCCTCCAGGCCCCTATGGCTGCCTCCCCTGGCTCCTCCATCTCCCCCCATGGAGATCAACCTCTCTTGGGATCACCCCCTGGGTCTAGGCTCTTGGATATGGATAAGGACGAGTCAGGCAGTTTGGATGGGTCCGAGCAGCCCAAATTCAGGAGGAATAGGACAACGTTTAGTCCTGACCAGTTGGAAGAGCTGGAAAAGGAGTTTGAGAAGAGTCATTATCCTTGTGTGTCTACTAGAGAGCGGTTAGCGTCGAAGACTTCGTTGTCAGAAGCTAGAGTGCAGGTATGTCTAGATTGTATAGATCGTCTAATCTGCTTGCTACCTGGTGACATATACTAATAATTTATTACTAGCGCAATTTGCGAGAATTTTTAAAAATGTATTATTTGAAAATTTATTTTATCTTTATTAAAATAGAAAATTATGCTTAAGCTTTCTTCCTGAAATTAGTACGAAGCACCGATAACTGGAGAAGATATTTTTATATATTTTAAATACAACTTTTATATTAATATTCTTTTATAAATCATAGTAATTTTATTGTTTTGTTGTGATTTAAAAACGTTTTATTTTGTGTATTTATTTATTTATTATACAGAGATAACAAATATACTGTCTCTAAAAATTGTGTTAGTCCAAATTCTACACTTTTAAATTCTTTGTTACTGAAAACTATACCGTGTGTGAATGTGAAATATTGCGTAAGTACATGGATTTTAAAATGCTATATTTTATTTTGCTGTAAATTTTTACCTATTCATTTTACATAAAAAGGGTAAATACAAGAGTTAATGCATGCATTAAAGCTCATTTGGTTACTTTAATTTTATCATTTTACTTTATATCAATCAAATTAAAACAGAAAGAATAAATTCTCAAATTCGCCAGTATATAATTACAATATTTTACGAAAATTCTACAGAAAATGAAACAACACTGTAATATATGTTCAATTTTCCATGACTGTATTATTAGTTTTGTAATTACACATCTGCAGTAAAGTGAATAGGTAAAATTTACAGCAATATTTAAAAAATAGCATTTAAATCAATATACGCTATATATAAATTCTATACCTTCTTAATATACTTGTTTTATAAGTCCGTGCAGTAAGAAACCTTATATTCTAAAATATGTAGATATGGAATATAAAATAGACAAAATTAGACATGTACACTATTACTTTCTAGAAAACCGAAAATTATTATAATTGAAAATTTGCATTCCACTTTATTAATGAAAACCTTAAACTATCTTTGTATTTACTTTAAAATAATTTGTTGCTTGAGACCTAGTAAACTATTAATTATAAATTCGAAACCAGTGTTCATGTCAGCGGCAAACTATTAAAAAATTCTTAAGTATATGCCAACAAGTAGATAAAGCAGTAGACGGTCTATACTTATAATTAATTCCTCATGTCCCGTGACTAATACCCTGCACTGTTAACCAGGTTTGGTTTTCCAACAGACGGGCAAAGTGGAGACGTCACCAGCGCATGAACCTTCTGAAGCGATCATCTCCTCTTCCGCGCCAGTACGGCGGCCGTCTGACGCCCTCTCCGCACTACCCACCGCACGGTTCCACCCCTGGCTCACCCCTTACCACACCCCGGGGCTCCGTGCAGCAGCCGCCGCCGCCGCCGCCCGTATCCTCGCTGCTCCTGCAGATGGGCGGCGAGAATAGCGCCTTCAAGGCACTGGTACCCAGCCACGTTGCAGCCGCCGCCTACGCGTCAGACTCTGACGAGGAGATCAATGTGAATGATGAGAGCGACGTGGAGGAACTTACGAGGGAGAGGTCCAGGTCGAGATCGTGTAGTCCTGTTGATGTGGATGTTGAGAGACCCAATCAACCCCTGCAGCTCACGATGCACGACCGTGATTGAGTGAAAGACTAGTGCAGTGTTTTTACAAGTGTATTTCAAACTCCGAATTATTTGCCAAAGCCTTTCATGATAATTTAAATTGCTTCAGTTTTGTGATGTGTTTCTTCGAGACAGAAGAATAATTTGTAGAACAAAAATTATTCTTGTGGTGCTCCCTCCAGTAACATGTTTGGAGTTTGTAATTTCATCGGGAAAATACCTATATTAATTAGCAAGATCTAAGTTCGATTCTCCCATTTACCAATTTGGCCTTTAAAGATAGACAAGATTTGACGGTTGATAACCACCAAAATGTATCACATATCCATGAATCTGCTATAACAGTGTCAACATAAAAAATGTGAAATGTTAAATCTTCTATAAGGATCAGAATTGGACACAGTTTCACCAACCTTTAACGAAAATGTCAGTGATATCAGTAATGAAGTATTTTAAATTATGAAGCGCTTTGGCAGGATTGAAGACAAGTGCCCCTAAATTCACGATTCGAATGTGAAAAACACTGGTGTAGTGATTGAAGCACAATATTACCAAAGCAAAACTATTTTACTATTTAAGATATTTAATATTAAACATTGCATGTTTGTAAAAAGTAATTATAAAGAGTTTCCTCGATGTTCCTTCAGTGCACGTAATCAACCGTACTTAAAGCACGAACTGTTCTCCTAGATAATGAAAATGGTGCCGCGATCAGAGTTGGTTGACGCTTGACGCTGTTAAGCAATTAAACTCTTCTCTGTCCCGAGATGTTGCAGCGTGAATGAAAGGCGTCCGTTCCACGTAATTTAAAAGAAAGCAATTTCCGCATTTTGCTCAAAATGATACATGCATGCGATCTAATTTAAGATCAAATAATAGCAAATTAAAAATTGTCTGTGTATACTTGCTGATATATGTAAATGTAAACACCTGTGTTCGTTTGCCGGCAGAATATCGCATATCATAACGAACAATGATACGAGACAATGTAGGGCGCACGCGGCTTCTACCGGCAAACGAATCCACTGTGCAATACAGCGTCATTGTACAGAACTTGTAAGAAAATGTAATTGTAAAACGAATTACAATTTGCATAAACGTTTTCATTGTTTATGAATGGTATTGGCGGCAACGCTTTTACCGACTGCCACCTTCTCACGTGCTCTTCCACTTCCTGTCTCACTACCCACTTCCGCATTTATGCATTCATTGTCAGTCGCCAGAACGCTCAATCTTGCGGCAATCAGGTATGTATGTCAATTATTAGAAATTATTACCCATGAATATCTGTTGTATGCTACATTTGTTCTTTCAATATCTTTTTATTTTGCCATGAAAAGGAATATCATTCTAGTCTCTTGTTATAAATATCCTGTAACCGAAATTTTATTTACTTTTATATTATAACTATGTGTTTTGAAAGGGGTACTGAAAAATATCATACCATATTATTTATTAATATTATTAAACATGTTTAATTTTTTTGAGATTTGTTATGTGGTATGAAGCTAAAATGTTTATTGAAAAATACTCCTCAATCGGCTAATATCGTAGTGATAATTTTCCTTATTATTATTAAAAAATACTAGGGTAAATAGCTCCGTATTAACGCTACGGACTGTGAGATCCTCAGTTGGAATCCCACAGCTGACAGTTGCCAATGGTTCCCCCTCCACTAACATCTTTAGGGGCCATAATTGGACGGCTGGCAACCGCACTTCATACGCAAAAATATATCACTTACCGAGATCTGCGTAAGCAGAGTGCCACACCCACAATGGGTAAAAGGTGTGATGATATATTTATTTTATTATTAAAAATAAACAATATTTAATAACGACGTATAATTGAGTGTATTAGACCTGAGTATTTGATATATTTCCCTAAGGGCTTTCGTGTCTATTGCCTGGCAATGTGTTTTCGAAAGAACTTTCAATTTATTTTCAATTTATTGTCACTCTCTTGTTATATTATTACTGAGAGTTTCTAAGAATTTATCAGCTTAGGGATCAAACTATTATCCAAGGTGTAATAGTTTATGGCCCAGAATATCCTGATTTACTTCTTAAATACTAAATATAAGGTAATTTTGTTATATAAAATAATTTCAAATATACTTCGTACATTTTTTAAGGTTTTGTTCCATTTTGCCCTGTTCAACAATGAAAATACTTTATTGTGTGTCTCAGTTAGTGGCATGTTATGTACTGAGAGGTTAAAATGGTTTTTATTATATGTCGATCTATAAATTCTCCCTTATTTAGGTGCTTTATGTTCTAGTACTGTGTGTCTGATTATTGTATTCTAAATATTCTTGAAAAACAAGATCAAGTAATCAAGATCATTTACTATCTCATTTCGTGGGCGATGCAAATCTTTTTTTAATCAAATCCAATTAATTATTACCGAATGTTTTCGAAAACTGTGGACACTGTTGAAAACACCTATAAATAACTAAGGACGGTTGCTTTTTACTGTTTCTTAATAACGTATAAAGCAGAAAACAACACGATAAACAGTTCACGCTGAGGTCTGACTGGACGAAGTGCTACAAATTACAACATTCAATCCTGTTAATCCAGTTTTGCTTCAGGGCGCAAGCTAAACATTATGAGGAGGATTCATTGCTCTCCTCTTGATACCTGCTAACTCGTATAATGCCCATTATTTACAATATTGTTTATTTAAATATTCAAATTATGTTATAACCTGCAAATATAAATGTGCACAGCTATCTAAAACTTTGTATTTTGTGATATATTTAGTATTTAATTAATAGCTTGACAAGGACAATAGAACAAATGAAAATTTATGATCCGTAATAAAATGAACAAGAAAGTAAAATGATAGTTAATATTCCTTGATAGGTACTTTGTAAAGCTATAAACTTTTGCTTTGGAATTCGAGTTTATCAGTATATTTAATGTTTTCTTTCTGTTATTTAATCTTACATTTAAATAAATTGCAATATCTTCAAACAACAAATTTAAAGATTATTCTTATAGTACTTTAAATAAACTATTAGCCATAGGTAAGTTAATTCTAAACCATCTGAAATAAATTACAGAGAAAATTAAATATATACAGAAATTTACACTTTGATGGATGGCTAATGAGTATATTGCTAATAAGTGCTACTGCAGGAATTTTTTCATGTGACAAATTTTGGTTTACGTTGAAAATTCTGTAAATGTTACGCAATGAATTTATGTTTCTCACTATTTCCTAACTTCTCTTTTAGTACTAATTCACTCGCTGGCTGATGACGGACACGGGACAGGAAGTGAGGGGAGAAAAGAGGGAGATATGGTGTTACAAACTGGACATAGTGGACGTAGAGTGCAGAGGTAAGGTAGCGCATGGATTTATAGTCTCCAGCGTGCGATGTGGGCTGATAACTTGGACACAACAAGCATCCATCGTACGAAGGTGTGTGACTCTATAAAATAAAACACTGGGCTAAGTGAGAACATATTTGTTCGATCCGTGCTGCTTCGGGACGGTAGTTATACTATATATTTTAATCAAAGTTCTTGTTTCAAGATTAATACATTCTTGTATATTTATTAAAATTTCCACCAGTGATTGCTGAAGTATTAACATGAGATATTTATGAACAAGATTTATTCATTTACTATACAGTAAATAATATAACACTCCATAAATTTAATAAACTTATTTAATGATTTACCTTTGTACTTTTTACGGTTTTCATAATTCTTCTCTCATGATGACCTCTAAGTTTGTCTTCTACACTTCTCTCTAGGCTTTTCGGTCTTTCATCATTTTCTGTGTTGCTTCTTCTTCTTCCCAGTTTAGTCCTCTCATTTGTTTTTTTTTTTTTATTATTTCTTCCACCCAAGTTTCGACGGGTCCAAGGGCGCCGGGTTTTGGAAATTAGTGGGAGTGTTTTAATTCACTGTCCAAAAGAATTGTCCATAAATTGTCTTAATTGAGCGAAAGGATGAAAACGGAAAAACTTATACCTAACCTAACATAATCTAACCGGTCGAAGCCCAAACAAAATTATTCTCATTCATCGAGGTCCCGAAAAATTTTATTTATTGCTACAAATCAAACCTTATTCTGTACGCAGTTCAAGATTTTCTATTCGTTTGAAACTTAATCTATTGAGATATGCTAGGAGTTTACTTTATTAACCCTTTTGTCGTTCGAGCCTAGGTCGATTGGATTATGTTAGGTCAGGAGTTTTGTTTTGAGCCTCGGTTGACTAGGATATGATAGGTTTAGAATTTTAATTTAGAGCTTCTTTGTTCGTCTGGGTCTCAATTGATACATTATATTGTGTTTATAGTTTTAGTTTTAAGTCTTTCTCGGTGAATTAGGTTATGTTAAGTATAAAGTTCTACGAGTTCGTGGCTTGGACAATTAGGTTATGTTAGATATAGGTTTTTAGTTTTGAGCCTCTTTTTTCTTGTTTTGTTTGAATTTATCTGTTTAGTTATACTTCTCTTTTCCCGGGGGTGTTCGAGCACCGCTGCACATTTGCATGAGCCTATCTCTTTTCCATTTGTGATTTGATCTTGATCTGTGCTCATATTTTATCAGTCTTTCGACATTCATTCTGTGTGGCGCCCTGCCCAACTTAATTGTCTTATTTGTTTGACATGATCTACAGATTTTGTCTAAATTTAATAGGAATAGCTGAGCACATTTCTTATTTTGTCATTATTTTTATCAGAAACCTCATACACAAGTTTTTATTCCACTCCTGTGTTTTTCTTTTGTCAATATGCATTTAACCAAATTTTGAAGTACTATTTCAAATTAATTATCAAGTCTCAAAATAAGAACCTTTGGTTTTATCATACTCGAGAGGCTAAAAACTACAGATATAGTTTAATGTCTTCATTCCTGGCAAAGAAATTTGTTGTCTTTAATTCACACACAAGTTTTTATATTTAATTTTATTTCAAATTAAATTTAAAAAATACCATCACGTCTTTTACCTACTATGGGTGTGACACTCTGCTTACGCAGAGCTAAGTAAGTGATATATTTTTGAGTATGAAATGCGGTTACCAGTCGTCAAATCATAGCCCTGAAAGATGTTAGTGGAGGGGGAACCACAAAAATATATTTAAATTGGCAATTGTCAGCTGCTTTAAAAAAATAATATAATTTTTTATACACTAACGTTTTACTCGTTACTCTGGTTCGGTGAAGTTGAAATAATAAATAAAAATTTAATTATAACTAACAAAAATAATTTATTTAACACGCTAAAACAATAATAATTACATATATTTTGCACAACAACTATTTATTTCAACCGAATTATTTATCTTCACACGTTCTTTGGGGTTGTAACTGCAGACAAGAATTTAAATTCCTCTCTGACTTCTTTACTACCTTCCAATCCAACCTATCTAGTCCCCAGCTCAACTTTGGTATCACCAGGTTCTTGATGTCGTTGTCTCCGAAAATTCAGTAGAATGTCCCACATTGCGCGATAGGTCAGGGTTCAGGTAACCAGAAAGTAAAGTTACCGTTTGTGCTTCGTGTTGTTATCCTCAAGGTGTCGTTTTCTCGACAGATGGACGTTGTTTAGCCAGTTCTTCTGGCTGCCCACATTTCTTCTTGAAAACATAAGCAATTTTTCGGGACTCCTTCATGTCACTCGCTATACAATGAACTAGGGAATGATCCAAAAGTACCCTTCAAGTCTTAAAACGTCTTCCTTTTTTGTGTTATTCTAGCATTCCACACAAATTTTGATTGCCTGCTCTCTTGCATTCTTGTTAAGTGTACATGAAATGTTAATTTGTTTTTCTCTGTGATATTATGGAAGCTTTCAATATATAAGCTATTCTTCATATTTCTTTTCTTACTTTATCTATCTCGTAACTCTTACAGACTTTTTTAAATATTTCATTTTGGCCGTTGGAATTTTGTTTCTGGCGCTTTGATTCATTATTTGTGAGTAAACTGCACTAAATATATATTACCATATTAACCTTCTTATTAAATTGCTGATATTATAGTCAGAAGCAGAATTTGATTGTGGGGGATATAAGCGAGACATATATACAAAACTGTAAGGGATGCCAAAGGAAACATTTAAAAAAATCATTGTTTTTAAGATTCTTCCAATGATATTTAAAGCGCCTGAAAAAAAAAAAATATGTAAGATTTTTGTTATTAACGTGGAATAATTTAAATTTTCTAGGTAAGACTTTACTTAGGTTTGATTAGCTTAGTCATATTCCTTAAAACTGGACTATTTTTTTTAAATTGAATTTGTGATTTTCTTACGTAAATAATCGTAATTAGTGAAATTATATTTGGTTATTTTGCTTGCAGTGTTAAAGTATACTCGGCTCTGGTCAGAAATGAGTGAAACAACTATTATTAATATTATAGAAGTAACTTTAAGAAATCTTCATAACGGTATATTGACAAAATATACAACATTAAATATTAGAAATAAATATCTGAAAATAGAAGCTGTATAATTAAAGAAAACAATAATCTGGAATAAGTAGAACCAAATCCGTATATTGACTTGAAATTCATACAAATTACAAATGTAAGCATATTATGAGGATAAAACGATCTTAAATTTCATAAAAGTAAGGGATACCGACGCAAGAGCGATAAAGGTAGCAAAGAAGCGATATTTTCAAATGGGTTTTTATAAACAATTCAATAGTATATTGTGTTTTTAGGAGTATGTGATATGTTGTATGTTTCCCCTGTAATCGCCCGACCAGTTTCGCTTGTTACTGAAACTTACATGCATATTTTCTTCTAATAACAAATTATACTATTATATAGTTTGTAAAAACTCATTTTAAATCGCCTTTTTTGTGACCTTTATCGCTCTTGCCCCCTTACCCCTTTTTAAATGACAAATTAAGCTGGTTTCCCTTACTTTTATAAAACTTAGGATCGTTTTATGAGGTTCGTAATTGTTTTTTTACGGACACCCTAGTATGCATATATTTCTGTTGGGACGAAACAGAACTGCACTAATCAGCAGGTTGAATTTCCTGTGTTGGTTTTGGTGTGGAATGTATGTACGCGCGTTCTTATCTATATTACGGGCCGTGTGGACGAAGACCGCTCCATGTAGTCACAAACTGCGCGACAATAACGATGTTGTACGGTGTGAGATTAACGTCCAATACATCTTTTGCTCTTTCGCTCTGAGTTGCACTCAGCCTTACTTGTGGCTTGTGGCTTTTTGCCTTCCCCGCGTGCACTGTCAACTTTACGTTTTTTTGGAATATCAAAACTATTTCTTTTAAATCTTCACTCATTGTGATTGACTGAGTAGACATTAACAGCGAATATACATTCAGTTAGTTTTCATTATAAGAGGTAGTATTTATTTACTTGTTCCTTTTACAGGAAGTAATTTTGCGCTTTAAAGGCAAATAGAATCCTTTTGCAAAAAAATATTACACATACAAAAAATCAAGTGATGCTCTTCTATATTATTTGGCCCATTCCCCAAAATACATACATTTTGAATTTCCTTTCTCTTACTTTGCTTCCTTCTTTGCTTATTGATGGTTTACTACCAATTACAAAGATAGCAGCTATTTTAACTTATACAGAATATACTCGTATATTCTCTGAGCTAATATGCAGAATATGGTACAGAGTTCAGTCCAACCCAGTCCAAAGAGGTTCTCGTCAGAGTTTTGAGTCTTAAAATGTTTATATACTACTAATACAGGCAATATTGCTAATACTGCATACTTCAATGCGGCCGATGAATGGGATATATTTATTGAACGCTTGGAGCAAAGTTTTCTTGTAAATAATGTTGAAGATGGTAGAAAAGTATCCGTATTACTGACTTTAATAAGTGAGAATGTCTACAGAGTATTAAGAAAATGTTTTCCGGTTAAGCCAGCAACCAAAACATATACGGAATTGATTCAAATATTGACTCAACAATATAAATCAACAGTTGCAGTATTCCGTAAGATAATTCAGTTCGGTTCATTAAAACAAACAATTTAATATGTTAGAGAAAGGTTTGTAAAAGTAAAAAATTCAGCAGCGGATTTCTAATTTGGAGCAAACTTGGCAGAGCGAGTAAAAAATAAGTTTGTTGTTGGAATAAACTATGAAGAATTCTAGACAGACTCTGCGAAGAGAAGATCAGCCCAGCACTTCCAGAATGGTTAAATATAGCGATGACCAAGGAGATAATTCAAGAAGAAGCAAGGAATTTTGAAAATAATCGTCTTCAGAAGGCCAAGAAACAATAAATAAAAATCCTTATTTGAAGAAAGACAACAAATATCCTTCTATGAAGAAAGAAATAAAGGGTAATCACGATTTTAAAAATTGTATCTTTAAAATATATGTTTGCAAAATTTGTAATAAACGTGAGACTGATAAGAGTCATTTTGTAGAGGTAGAACTTGAAAACACTGAAATACTTGTAGAAATGTTTAATATTAAGTTTGAAAATTGACATACAAGCAAAGATCAATGGTACTTAAATACCGATGGAAATAGATACAGGAGCAGGACCCAAAAATGTTACTGAAGTTTAAGCTTTTACTGGTATGATAAATTACTATAGAAAGTTCATTTCAAATTTGTCTTAAAAAATTAACCAATTTATGATTTATTAAAAATAGAAAATACATTTAAATGAATTAGCATGTGATTGCGTATTTATTCATTATAAGTCTGAATATCCATTACATTTAGCTTGTGACGCAAGTAAAAATGGTATTGGAGCAGTGATTTTGCATTTATTAAAAGATGGGTCCGTACGTCCAATTGAAATTGCTTATCGAGCATTCAATAAAAACAAAATGTTCGATGGTACATAAAGAGGCGTTAGTTATTTACTGGGCAATTAAGAAGTTTTATCAGTATTTTGTAGGGCGACATTTTCAATTATTAACGGATCATAAACCTTTTCAAGCTCTATTTGGGGAAAACAAAAGTATACCGCAGATGGCGGCAGGCCGATTGCAACCTTGGTTTGTATACTTGTCACAATTTAATTATATTTCAAAAATAATCGGCGGAAATGAAAATATTCACACGGTCGTTTTGTCGCGATTGCCATTAAACATAAAAATAAAACTAAGAGATTCTGATTCTGGAGAATATGTAGATTATATTGAAACTCATTTAGTACTAATAGATTTGCATACATATGATTAGATCGAAAACAAGAAGAGATCCAGAATTAGTGCAAATTTTTAATAATATTCGTTATGGATTTCCTAAAAATATAAATGATATAAGTTTAAAGTCATACATTTCGCGCAGAGAACAATAATCAATTGAAAAGGGAGTCATAATGTGGGGCTATCATGTTGTTATACCACGAAAATGGTGTAGTTAATTACTAATGGAGTTCCAAAATACTCATGAGGGTATAGTTAAAATGAAGCAAAATGCAAGGTCTTATTTTTAGTGGCCATACTTGGACAATGAAATTGAAAATTACGTTAATAATTGTAATATATGACAGACAAGTAGACCGGGACCAAAAAAATGTTTAGTTACACATTTTGAAAAATCTAATTACTTTTTTAACGTATTCATTCTGATTTCTTAGGGCCAATAATAGGAAAAATTAATTTGATAATAATGGATACTTTAGTACATGGCCTGAGACGTTTGGAACAATTATTACATTCAAAGAGTGTTTTTCTCCTTTTGGGTAATCTAAAACGGTAGTGACGCAATTCACATCGGGAGAGTTTTTATCTTCAAATGGAACCAAACATATAACTTTTTCACCGTATCATCCTGCTACTAACGCAGAAAACGCGGTGAAAAGTTTTAAAAATGGAATTTATAAATTAATTAAAGGCATAAATTCTAATACCAGTATTGAACATTTATGTGCAGATATTTATTTAATTACAGAAATTCTATACATATTGGTACAAAAAAAAGTCCATCAAATTTATTACTAAAAATAAAATTAAAACCAGATTAGATTTATTGAAACAAAAATAATAATTCTGAAGAATGAGGTGATGGACGGGATGGATATTTCAAATTAGGCGTATTTGTTTATTGTAGAGATTACCGTAATCCGAATAAAAAAGTAATACACATGTATCACGTGCATTTCTTCAGACTAGATTAAGCCAAGCATTTTAGTACATTTTACAGGATTTTTTAATTATATTTAATTAAACTACTTTTATTATTAACTGATCTGTTACAAAATTTAATAACATTAGATTTTTCGCTGTTCAATTGTTTAACCAGAAATTAGAAAAAATTATGCTAATGTTCAAGTAAATGAGCAACTTTGTTATCATTTTATTGATGAGTTAAATAAAAAACTAGTTTAGGTGCTGAATAATCATGTAAGGTTACCAGGAATATAATAATGCAGGATACATTAAAATAATAAATGTATACATTGGTGCATTGGTGAAAGTTTTATCACGAGACGAAGTCGAGTGCTGAAATCACACGAGCGTGAAATAGGTAATTCAGCACGAGATGCACACTATACTTTTTCTACGACCACACTTTTGTCAAGATTTAAATTAATAATAATAATTCAATTTTAACATCGAGAACAGTTTCTTTATTTATTTACTATTATTACTAAAAATATTATTATTATTTATTTATTAGTTTTTAGCATCATTTATAATTTCTTTATTAGTATTACAACTTTTGAAAATAACTAATATGAAAAGATTACTATAAATTATTTATAATTTATATTTATCGTAATATTCTGACAAGTAAGTAAAATGATAATCAAAAATTTAAAAATTTTATTTAATTACCAATTTTCTTAACCTACAACACATAATCATAAATAGTTATTTATGATATAAGTGTTAAAAGTGACATTCTATGAGTAAGTGAGGAAGTTTGTGAAACTAGGCAAAGCCGAGTGAAACAACCTCACGAATGAATAAATAACTTTTAACATGTATATCATACACACTTTCAACTACAGTACACCTTTCTTGTGGTGCGGTTCACGTCACTATCTTCTTTCTCACTTTCTCCCTCTATTGCAAATCAGTAATACTGGGAGAAAGTGAGAAAGAAGATAGTGACGTGAACCGCACCACAAGAAAGCTGTACTGTACGATCTTAGTGTACTAGTAAATTCTAAAAATTGTAAAATGATATTTTGACAGGAAGGGTTATGTTTGTTGTTTTATTGATACAAATCGATAGCAACGTGTTAAAAGTAACAAAAAAATCAATTTTATCACGTTGCTATGTTACTTTTAACACTATTGTCAGAAAGTGACACTTTTAACTTGCTAAGTAATCGTTAAACCTAAAAGAGCCACTTTTAACAACGGTCGTAGATAATATAGTTTACTTTTCAATACTTGAAAGGAAAAGAACAATTTTCACATGTCGAGAACAATATAAGTTACATTTAAATTATCTGGAAATTAAGTATGCATTTTGAAACTGTATCTTCAGTTCGAATCCTTCGGCAGCCATTTGTCATTGATACTGACTTTAAACTCGTTGTCATCTTTATTTATAACAAATTTCATCATCAGACTGCAGGACTTATAGCGACATTTATTTCACTGTGAAATTACGGACATTATGTACAGAAAAATAATGGTTTTAGAAATACAAATTTACAAAGTTATAGCTCGTTAACTGAAACATGAATCTTTAGGATTCACTTTGAGGAAACTTAGGGTTAAATAAATTGAATTCTGAACACATAAGAGGATACATATTGATACGGTCAGTCGCCAAAATGATATTAATAGATACGTCAGACACACACACATCATTCGAATTTTTTTATTTTTTGTTGCACTTTACCTCTGATCTTGTTTAAGAATTAAGTTATTTGTTTCATTTACGACCATAGTGGGTAGGCGACCGCAGCCAAAATACAAGACTCTGAAATAAAACCGTAATAATTTAACAGGGAAAATCAATTAGAATGTTTTCAAGCATTGGAACCTTATTATCGTTATAGCCCCGCAGCTCATATTGTTTATTTTATAGTCAGTCTAGTTTAATCCACTTGAACCTAATTGAAATTTATTTGTAAGTTTAAATGACTGAGGTTTAAAACCGTGCTTTATCACTTGAGAGACGAATATTTTATTTGCAACGGTACAATTACCCGTAAAATAAATTAGGTTTAACGAAAATATATATTTGGGACATAGGTATTATCTCACTCTAAGGTCCGATATTTCCATCTACGATTAAACTTCCGAATAAGTTATTCGTCGAATAAATAAAAAAATAATCATAAAAAATGACAGCTAGAACAATAAGTATCGTTTGAGTTATGATTTCGATGCGACATTTTTCATTTATTCGGCGAATAATTTATTCGGTACTTTATTCGGAGATGGAAATATCGGCCCTAAGGCACAAATTATGTTGGACAATTGTAAAAAAAATCGCTTTAACTAATTACAGTTTACAGTTTTATTCTTCTTCCAATTTATCTCCTCTTTATTTCAAAAACAATGTGCAATAACAAAATATAAACGTAGTCAATGCTTCGATAACAGTATTCAGTAACCGTTAAACGGTTAAACCCTTCTAAATTAAAAGCGCTATTTCCAGAATGTGACTTAATTCCCCACAGAGCAATCTTCAGCAGCGCTGGCTGTGGCTGGGCTATTAAGCACCCGATTGTGTCCCAATTTGAGTCCGTACTCCGCACGCAGGAGCTCCATCGCTTCGTCCACCGCACCACTCACTATCTGATGTTGTGTTTCACTTAATTAAAGACATCGCGTGCACTGCCTCGCCTGTCAAATACTTACACCGATTTTTCGTAATCGGGAAGGTTCTGCTCCACTCTTCACTAATAAATTGTAGATTCAGTTCTTGGTTGGGTTTGGGTCTTTCGGTTTCTGGTTTGAACCCCTGTGATTGTCTGAGTGTTTTTTGTCTGATTGAGGGTAATCTTAGAAGAATTCAGACTAAATTTGTAGAATTACTTTTTTGTGGTTTCCTAGGATGATAATTTGATTTTTTGTGAATTTTATATTATATTTTGTATTTATTTTTATTGTGCATATAATTTTGATTGACGTATTTTTTATCGCTAGACAAAATATTATTTAAGGTTAAATATTTCGTTGAAGTTTCAAATAGAAACTTAAGAAGTAAGAAATATAATATTACATCAATAATAATTACTAATATTTAAATAAATACTCAAATAGTTTGGATAACGAGAAACTGATAACGAATACTTCTTCACCTAAGGAAAATCGATTTAGTTGGAGTTTTATACCTATTTATGGAAATTGATGAAAAATCGTAATTCGGTTAATTAATAATTCAAATAAAATTTGTTAGCAGAGATACTGCAATACTGCAGCAATATTCACATGAAACACGGTCTACTAGTTTAGTCGAATTTAATGAATCAAATTATAAAAATGTAAATGAACCATAATAAAAATTAAATGTAATCACATAATTTTATGGTATTTTTAATTTAACAGTAAATCCATTACAAGATGCGCCATTGTTGTGACGTCAAATTGGTAGAGCATAAATAGAAGTAGTCGGTAGTGCTCTAAACCTAACCTATCAGGTGATACAATCTACTTTTAACAATTGAATTTACGTACAATTGCTATCATGCTCATGCAAAAATTTCGAATAAACTAAACAAATCAAGACACAAAACAAGAAATACTGGAGAGAATATTTTTAAGACCTGCTGCATTCTGGAAAACAAAAGCTAACTGGTGCAAATAGTATTTCATTATCCCAGTAAACGAGTGATACCTAAATAAATATAACAAATTATACAATAGACATTATGAAAGAAATAAAAACGTAATGCAATGCAGGAAAGTATTTCATGTAAGTTATATAAGATTTCGTAATATTCTGTAATGAGGTTTTGAATAAAACTATAGTTTCCAGGATTTAAAAAGTACAGAAACTGACTGACCTCTAAATGTACAATATAATTAAATTGCAACAGATATTTGGGTCTACCTTTTTTTCTTTACGTATGTCCATCATTTTTCCAATATTAAGACTCGTAAACTAGTAATCTATAAATATATAGTCGATTTAAAAAAATCGTGTATTTTATTTTCTTTAGTTTAGATACATCAAATAATTAAAATCTGGAGATATATTGCATGGCACTAGTAAACAAGTCTCTATTTCCTGACAACAGGAAACAACAAGAAACTAATCAAAATTGCTGTACAAAGGATTTACAGCTTATAATAAATTAAGAAACATATGAACGTAGCATATTAATAGCTTATTAATTCAGTAGAGGTACATTGTACTCTATTTCATCTTAAAAAATAGAACATGGCACTGCGGACGCTGCACATTTTACACTCATCAATATACAGATATTTAAAATATTATTTAAGACTATCTACAACACGCAAATGAAGGAGGAAATGACATGCAAATTGCCAAAATGAAATCAAATTGTAATTGTACATTTTACAGATTATAATTACGGATATACATGGCCCGCTTCGAAAAGCTGACTATAATCGCCTCTTCGTCTATAATGTAAAACCGCCCATTCTTACGACGAATCACGTCCTATCTCTCTCAATCAAAACTTAATCCCAAGATAAAATAAATAATAAATTTGAAATTCAGTGATGTAATGCTACGCCTAGAAGACAAATTTATAAATAATTCCGATTTGCCATTTACTTGTCTAATCCGTCAAATTAATGAAATGAAACTATATTTTACCTAACAAAAATACCTATTTCTTACGATTGCTATATAAAATTGACTTTTGTGCTTGCATTTTTTATCGCAAAGTTGATGTTTTTTAAGGAATTTTATTTTGTCGCTCTTCTCCAATAGTATAACGAGCGGCAAAAGGTGGTTTAATTTCTTTTTTTACTAATTCATCATTATGGCTTGAAAAAGAACAGCTATAATAATCTATGACAGCAACGTCATACATGCGTTTATTTTAAGGAAATTAGATCAATGTTTTACTTCTATAATTATTCATCGAAAAAATATTGTGTACTGCAGCTTGCGATTTAATATTCGTGTTCCAGCGACAAAACATAACTTTGCGCTCTAATTATAGAAATAGTAATTATTAATAGATTTTTTGTTAGAGTTCTATAAATATTCATTAAAATACAACGTTTTGAATTACCTGTTGTACGTAATTCTTAACCAGTCAAACAATAGTTATTTATATACCAAGGCCGTGAAATCACTTTTTAGCGTACGGAGAGAAAAATTATCCCCGAGACTGCTTGCGGTCGAGGCAGGACAATCTCAAGGCGCTAAAGGATTTTGCGGACAAGGTGTACATACTATTTTTTGTGCATCCATAAAAAAAATATAAAAATTATAAATTTTATTAATTTTAAAGAATTTTATTGTAGAAAGTTGGATTTTAATGTGTCAAAATGATTGCTTTGCTATGTTATGGTAGCGGACGCGAAATAAAGTACCTAATAAACAATAATTTTGGATTTCGAGGCCGTTACCATATCAACAGCTGCGAAATTTAGTTTTGCGATCTGTATTGCGGCTGCGAAATGCTTATTTCGCTCCCGGTTGCACAAAAATATTGCTTACGTATGAAACGTTTAATTTAATAAAAAATTACACAACTTCAACAAAAAATCTTCATTTACTTACTATTCTGTTCTGGAAGATTTTACCTTTGTTATTTGTTTATTTCTGTATTTCTGTAATAGTCTATATGATAAGAATTAATTTTCAATTGAGTTACAGAGAGTGATAGGTTATAATAAAATCCCAACCACTTGCATGGAGTCGAATGTGTACCTATTTATATAAATTAATGAACAGCTCTATTGATAATCCGTGTACTCTGCAGCATATTCCATTTTACACTCCTCGTGTTACTTCACCAAATAAAATTACTTTTCACTGTAAAAAATTTAGAACTAATTATGAATTTAAATCTCTAGTAACACAACTTTGTATTGAATATAATAATATATCCTGTGATATAAATATGTTTGGCGACACCTTTAAAAAATATAAGAATATTTTATTACATTACTTAGCTAATTAATTAATATTGCCAGTTTATTTAAATTTGTTTGGTCTTACTTTTAAATTCTGGTATTTTATATTATCTTAGTTTTCTAAATACTTACTTTTTGCAACCATATCATTTTTGTAAATTATTATTTTATAATCGTCCTTTAATTGGGAATTTGTATCCTGTTGAACAAATAAATAGATAATTAAATAAAGAAAATGAAAATGTCATAGTCGCGAAGTTTAAACTAAAATATTTTTGAACAAGAATCGAGAGCACTACAAAATTTCAATAAAAATTTGAGCCATATGATAGATTACAACATTTTAATGGTCATAAACGATATCTAAGTCGTAGTGTAGCATGTGTTGATATCAATTGTTATATCTTTGTTCGTTAAACTAAGGTGTCATCACTCAAAAACAGTAACATAAAACGTATTGGCATATTGTGTGTTGTGGTCTCCAATCGTTAAAAATCCAAATGAGACTGCCCGCATCTTTTCTAAACCCTTTACGATTTGAAAATTTAAATGTTGGATACAATAAATGAAATAAGATCCAATTATAAAGCGAGAAAAAGCGAGAAACAATCTATTAAATTTTATTGCTTTAGAGATAATTAGGTACTACTTAGCGTTTTACAGTGCCATTCTATTTTATTGTTGTCCTGTAACTCTACAAACGTGAACATCTTAATCAGAAGAGTATGTTCAACATTTTATATAATTAAGTTGATGTACCATTAAGAGAGTAATAAAAAAAACTTTATAATATTATTTATTCAAATAAATATGTACATTTACTATTCATGCTTATAAGATTTACTTTATTCACATTTATATCTTTATGGTTAAGTAAAATAAAAATTTATAAGTTGAGCAGGTTAGTCGCCTGAAATAATACTTGAGTGAAACAGAAATTATCATTTGCATTAACAAAAACGTTCATGAAATAAAATAATCTTGTAGGATGTGCCTACTCACATGAGCAATTCGCTCACAAACACATTAATGCATACCTGATACTTGATTCTAACATTCTGAGGAATACTAAACATTTAAATTTATTGCAATCATAATTTGCTTTAACATGTTGTGAAATCGAATAGGGTTTTATACTTTAGTTTATCACCGTGAGCATTGTATTAATAGACTGCTTGTGTAATAACTTTAACTCAGAATTGTGTTATATGTTTTGAGCATATACATTCAATTTGTTCAATATTCAGATGAACTTACTGCGTCCTTAAGCAAATTTACATTTCGGATAAATATGAAAAATATAAAATTACAAGAACTAAACTAAAACAAAAAAAAAGCTGTACCTATAATATTTGGACACCGACTAACTCTAACTGAAAAATTAAAACATAAAATTATTCTACGGAATCATTTAAAGACTGCACATAGAGAAAAAAACTACTTTAGAAGATATAAAAGGCAAAATAGGAAATGTACCAGTACCACACAGAGCAAGAAATAATGGGGGCATTTTAAATATCTGCTAGAGGAGGAAAAGGACTACTAGACAATTTGATAGTAGTGAAATAACCATTCTGGAAAACAACAAATCACGTTCAGACATAAATATTATTTCAATTTATTTATTTTAATAAACTGAGTTCCTCGACAGAACGCTATCCCATTGAGGGGTGGCAAATAATTATAATAATAACAAATTATGGAATAGGCAAGAATAATAACATTAAAAAAATATGTACCTACGATGAAATGCAGGAAGGTAAATTAAATAGGTAATAAAGTACCTAAAGTCTGACAATAAATTATCATTGGTAAGATTATTGAAAAGAATAGAAATTGAAATTGTAATTTCAGAAAAAAATTGCAACAGCGTCAAGGAAATGAAATTTAGAAAAGCTCGTTGGCATGACAAATTAACGAAAAAAATGAGCCAGATAAAACAAGATTGTAGTAATATCTTCAATTTTCAAGAAATGAACGTGCGATGAATGTAAAAACTTTAGTCACACCGAATGTCGTAGATTCGAATCCCACTGAGGAGCATGGTCCTTTGTGTTGTTTGCTTAAATTCATAAATATTCATTCATAAGGCGGAAAATATGACCATAATAGTTAGAACGCTTCTTATTTTCGTAAAAAAGAAAACAAATTAGGGGTAGCTCTCTACTAAGTGTTTCAGAAACTTTATATAATTGATATATTCAAAAACAAAAAGAAAAATTAAATAGAATATCGGGTTGAGTTATATCAAGCGAGAGTTTTATCAAAGAGTATGAAGTTTTTGTTTGATGTAAAATTTATTTTACCCAGCTTAAAAATTAAATTCTTGTAGATGTTGTTTTGCTGTTGGGGTGATAAAAGTCATCTAATAAAAGCAAACATAAGCGTAGTATTTACGTAGACGTACGCAGATACACTATTTGATAAACGCATTAAATATAGATTATAATCATATCAATTGATATAAATATTAAATTTTATTACAAATCTGTTTTATATACAGTATAACCTTGCTAAATGGATTTAACCTCATTTATATTTAATTTAATGATATGCATCTACAAAATCTATTATCTATTATAATAAATTAAATTATAAATTATCATTTATACTTGTATGCTGCATTTGATTATCACAATAAGTATTAAATCCACAGTTATTTATATATGCATTTATTGCAAATGTGTTATAAAATATCTTATCTTGTATTTTTAATGCTGTAATTAGCAACCTACAGGTATTGAAGATTAATATTAACTCTTGACAATTTAGTATTAAATTTGAATATCTAAATAATCAACAATGACGACAGTATAGCTCACTTGTGTCATGGTGTAAATATAACATATCGTTTCTCATCCTGGGTGTTGTGATACATGCAGTTGGTCCGAAGAAATATAATATGAGTATACGATATGAGTACTATACTATCCATAAGCTATAAATTGCCTATCGCGTGTCCATAGTGTAAGTATTTTCCTCAGAGTGTGTCTCATTGCCATACTCCTTTATTTATTTCGAAGTCTTTTGTTTGTCCTTTCTATGTTATGACGTTCGCTGTCGTGTTGTTCATTGTCCTTTTTATTAGCCTTATTTGCTTTGCGTTTACATTTAATTCTTGCTAGCAATAGCTTAAAACAAAAATTATGTATAGATTTGCTACAGGGCAATGCAATGTCGGTTGTTGGCACTTTAACTAATCAAATGGCTTTGGCTGAAATTTTTTTTATTTTAAATGCATGTAATAATATTTCAAATTAAATAAATTGTATTAACTATTTTCGAAATATAATTGTTAATGTTTATCTCTTTTAATGTAATCAAATATTTGTTTGAAATCTACAAGAAGTATTTCTATCTCCATGTTGTGTGTATGTGGTTTTTCTATTATATGTTTCACTACGTGTATTGCATCCTTTGTCGACTTCCCTTGGGTAAATCCGTATTGGTGTTGACCTATTATGTCTTCTTTGTAATATCATTGTCATAATTTTATATGCGACGGTAAGTAGTGTTATCCCTCTATAATTTTGACAGTTTTGTTGGTCCCCCATCTTATGGATTTGGCCACTCCTCCATTCTTCTGGCATTCTTTCATTTTCCCAAACGTCTTTTATCAGTTTGTATATGAGTTCGTGTAAATTCTCTCCTCCGTACTTGGTTAGTTCTATATTTATTTTGTTCTCTCCTGGTGTTTTCCGTTTCGTAAGTTTCTTATTATCTGAAAGATTTCATTCCTTACTTACTGAAATTGTGTTGCTTCATGCTGTCTGTTTTCTGTTAGTAAATTTTTGAAGTATTGAGCCCAGGATTGCCTGTGTTGCTCTTTGTTTCTTGTTTTTTTTTTGTCTTTAATGCTAACTGTTTTTAATTGTAAGATTTGTTTTATTTTCTAACCTATTATGTTGTCCCAGTTCATTTCGATGTCATCTGAGTTCGTACTTTATAGTTAGATTTGTTTATCTATTTCGATTTTGTATTCATTTTTAACGTTTTCTCTGTAGTAGGTACTATTTACGTAGATGTATGCAGATATACTATTTGATAAACGCATTAAATATTCATTTATATAAATATTAAATTGTATTACAAATCTGTTTTCTATACAATATGACTTGAATAAATGGATTTAATCTCATTTTTATTTAATTTAATGATATTATGTATTTACACAACCTATTAACTATTTTAATAAATTAAATTATAAATTATTATTTATACTTGCAGTCTGCATTACCTACCACATTAAATATTAAATCCACAGACAAGGTAGTTCATCGATCTGTATTTTTTATTTTATGCGATAATTATAGTTATTACCGAAATTTATTTCAGACAAAATTTATTTTACATTAAAATGCCCAAGTATCTGCCGTATAAGTTTTTCTACCGGGTGTTCGATTTTCTCACAATGACATGCAATTTTATATTTTTAAATGGAACATTCTATATATTTTTGCAAAATTTAAAAGAACTTTTGTTTCTCTTTGTTAGGATTTATGGTTTCATATATTGTAGAAAATTATTCAATGATTCAAATATATAAGCGTGAAAATATTTTAATTTATTTACTGTCACTCAAAATACAACAATAATAACTATTTCAATTATTCTAATGCCATATTTTATATTTAGATATAAATTAAATTGGAATTCCAAAACTGCTCCTCAATTACATTTCTTTTTGTTTTATCAATGTTGGCTGAATCATTATAGTCCTAAAATGATCAGTACAGGAACTATTCACGTTTGTATTAATGAAGAATAACACACAGGAAGTATGCCATGAAATTAAAAACAATAAAAAAATTTATTAAAAATATTCGAATTGAACAGTAGTTCAAATACTAAACAAAATAAAATAATAAAAAATTGTTAAACTTTCTTTTTCTTATTCATTATAGTCCTTAAATTATCAGTACAGAACCCTATTCACGTTTTTATTAATGAAGAATTACAAACAAGAAGTATGCCATGTTTTATGTTATGAGACGGAAAACAAATTGTTTTTGTAATTAGTTTCTGTATAATAATTATTTTTTCTTAAGTTCACCCACTCTCCTTTACAACATAAAATTGATACTTGCTCTTATTTTTAAATTTTGAAAGCAATACGAAAAACTATTAAATTCTGTTACATTATTCCTAAAATGTATAAAAAATCATTGTTCTTTTTAACATCATGTTTTCTTCACAATTTCCTTTCTATAATTTTTGTGTTATTGGTAAGATTGGAAGAATATTGTCCAGAAGTAACATCGTAGTATATTTTGCTCCACACCTAAAATTACAACGTATGTTGAAGAGTGCGAAGGATACTATCCCGCTTCAGTCCTCTGGAATTGATAAAATTATATGTGAATGTGGAAAATGTTACAGTGAATAGAGCAGCAGAACATTTACTACAATAATTTTAAAACATAAACTGGCCATTCGTCTTAACCAACCTGATAAATGTGCTTTAGCTTGTCATGCCATTGAACATTTTCACAAAATAATCTTTGAAGAAACTAAAATTATAGCAAGATACCAATGCACCAATGGTAGACTCATAAGAAAAGCTATTATAATCTACAAGCAGAAGAATACAGTGAATCGTAATGAAGGTTACGAACTGAATAAAACATGGCTTTTTATAAGTCATAATTTTAGGTTTACATAGTTACTATTTACTTGTTTATGTTATTCATTTGTTTCTTGATGAAGAATTATGTTTAATAATTCGAAACGGATGAATTTAAATAAATTTACATCCTAAGAACTACATCCAAAAGTCTTTTTATTTCATTATTATGAGTTCTGAAAGTATTTTCCACCTATTTTATGTACTTCGACAGCTTATTTTGGGCATTATATAAGTCTTACACACTTAAATTTTCTTTAATATGACACAAAATTGTAAGTATGATCAACAATTAAACAAAATAATACATACAAGTAATCAGTTATTGAGACTGATTTAGAATTGCGAAAACTTAAATTCAAATGGAAATTTTGTCAACATAGCTGATAGAACAAGATGACAATAAATATAAATTACTTTGAAATGGAGTAAACAGCTCCGTGGAAACGTTTCAAACTGTTAATAATGAAATTCTCATTTCGAATCTCAAGGCCGATAATTACCATTCTAATTTAACCCCCTGGCAACGACATGACTGCGAGCGGTTAATAGTTGGATGGGTGACCGCTTTGCGAAAATCCATACCAGCGAATACTACGTGTCGTCACAACACCGAAAACGAGGAATCGAGGCGGCATATAACCTCAGTAGTTGAGTCCGCTAAACCAAAAAAAAAAAAAAAAATTCAACCCCCGTGGTTCCTTCTGGGGTGTAATTTGACGGTTTGTAACTGCACTTCATTCGCAGAAATATGTTTCATAGTATCAAGGGATGTGATAATAAATTTATTTCTAGAATAAAATAAAAATTAATATATCGTCATCATATATTTACCTCCCGGTAAGTGATATAATGGATAAACTATTTTAATTTATCACCTGGAATAACTCGAAATAGAAGTAATTACACCGAAGAAAAAAGTATTCCGAATAAATATTTTTTATCGTTTGTGGTATTTAGTTATGAATGTAAATAATTACTTTTGGTATTTTTATGCTACGAAAAAGACGAATATATTAAAACTAGTTTTTCCCATTTTGTTGAACTTTTATTTTGCACAATTATTTTTTATATAGCACGAGATAATCTAGGATGAAAATTAAAATAGGACTAAATATATGTATTTTACGTGTGAGTGCAGTTACCAGGCAGTCCTCAAATATGGTAGTAAAAAAATTAAAATGGCAATTGGCAGCTCTGGGATTCAAAGCGACGAACTAGTTAGTAAAATTCCCTGGGAGCAGACCTGACAACAACTGTTGTGCAAATAAAAAGACCTTTCAATCTGACTAAAAATTAGCTCCTGATGCCTCATAAAATTTTATATACCTCTTTTTTTATTTTAGTGTCAACGTCAGGTCCGCAATCAAGCATCGCGCATCGGTGGATCACTTGGCTCACTTGATCAGGAGGAGACCATACCAGAGCCCAGGCCGGTTATGCAAATGCTACAAGAGTGTGAACAGAGAAGTGTTTTTGTCCAGTCTCATATCGTGTAAGGCTTGTTCATGTCTCCCAATCACTGTAATATATTAACATACCGTCTCAATCAACAGAGGAGCATGATGGTCGATGCTTGACGTCGGGATTGAGCTTTAGTGATGGCTTGCTGAAGATATGAAATGGGATTGTTTGTGAATTGTGGATGAGATAGACTAATTGGTGGGTTGATAATATTGAGGGTTTGTGGCGCCTGAAAAATAATGTTGCTAGATCATTTGAAAGCTAAATCTTCGATAAACTTTTCATCCTCCACACTAAATTTAATTCGAAATATTGTTTGAAAAAATACTTCTATGAATTTTGATTAATAAATAAATTTAAAACAAAATGTCCTACCTGTAAATATTTTGTTCTCGATTATGGGTAATTTCCGAAATGCTATCAATTATCTATTTTTTCTACATTATTAAAAAAAAATGCTTTAAAGAAAAAATGTAGAAAATGAATATTGTATTACCGAGGACGATTATTTTTAATTATTAACTAATAATAAAAACGTCCACAGGTGATGGAATATGAGCTAGGGCTATGGAAGGGAAAAAACCACTCACTGTATACAGCTAATTTTTGTGCACCTCCACAGTTTAAACGGTTTGTTTTATAAATGTGAAACTATTTCTTTTATTAATTTAATTGAATGAATAATGTAGGCTAGTACTTTATAGATGTCCGAAATATTTTAATGTATCTTAAAGAAATTTAATATAATTTGTGAAATCTGCAAAAAAAAAAAGATTTCTCCTCATTGCTACGAATTTTTTTATGTTCATTTCATTTGAAAAATCTTAACTGGCCAGCTTATAACCTTCCGCATAAACAATTTTCAAACGATAGAAAATAGAAAAAAAAATTAAATAAAAATTGTAGCTAATATTATTTTACATTGTTTTATTATAAAAAAATTTGATTATTGAGATATGGTCGAAATAGTTCATAGAACTTCAAGTTGATGGCTAAATCTAATCAAGCCGTAATATGAAATTTGAATCTGATGTGGCCACCACAAAACTTCCTGAAATTTTTTATTCCTAAACGCTACAAAATATAGAATATATGTTTTAAATAAAACTTGTAGCAAATACTATTTCACATGTTTTTGAGTTTAACAAAATTTTCTCTAACTCAATTATTTATCTGAGAGGTCTTCAAATATACTATCACTTCCGGTTAATAGATTGCTTCGAAAATCAGAACGTAGCTGAACCATTCAAATTTTAAATATGAAATTTAAAAATATCTTTAGACAAACGTTCACACACAGCCAGACGCCAGTGTGAAAACAGTGAAATCATATTTTAGGGACCCCAAAACGTGCTTATCTATTGAAAACTCAATATCGTAAATTTTAACCCATCCCAATACCTCCCTTAAATAACAGGTGTTTTTTTAGTGGTATAGAACTTTAAAATTAAACAAAATACATTTAAATCGTGATAATGGCCATGGTATTGGCTTTTACGGAAAGAAAATTTTATGTCATTCGTGTTTCAATATGATTTCGGAAAGATGGGCGCCATCACTGGCTTGATTTAAGCGCAATCTGGAAGTCTAATTTTCGATCACTTTTCGAAACAGCTGGGGCTGCATATCGGCAATAAAGTGGCGAATGTTCCATGTCGTCCATCATTTCGGGTTTATTGGCGTTATGCTCGCAGAAAATGATACAAATGTGTTAAATCACAAGATCTTGAGGCCAATCCACAGGTTCACTGCGCGATATTATGCACTCAATAAATCTGTCCTCCAATAAATCGATTGTCTCGTTGAATCTTCGAAATAAAACACAATTTGCAAGCGTAGTTCTGGCCAATGTGCTCCTTGTATCTGGCGAAACTCTATTTATTGTGAAATGGCAAACCAAATTGAGCACAAATTGGTTGTCGCGGAAAAATGTGATATCAATTAGGAGAGCAAACCTCTAAAAAAAAAAAAAAACATACCAAACATACCAAACAACTAACTTCAAAAATTTAACATAAGAGTGGTGAAACGAAATTTGTCCCCGGTAAGTTTATGTCTTGAGTATACAACATTTTGATGAACGTGGTGTGACGTGATAACACATTAACAACCGATCTGTGACAAAACAGTAAAAAAAGGGAAAGTGATGATCCCTTCGTTGTCATATGTCAAAACGATAGGCAATTTTGTTTCAAATTTCATGCATTTATTTTGTTTGGAGTCATATGAAAATACTAATAGGAGGATGTCCAGCTAACACGTCGATAATATAGTAAATTGAATCTTAATTGTGTTTACTAAAAGCCTTTAGATTAAACACCTAATTTATTCAGTATCAAATTAGGAATATGTCTGAGAAAGGAAAGGAATTTTAATAATATCAAGTTGACTGCAAGTATTATTTTTAAGAATGATAATCATATAATGAAATAAATATAGGCTAAAATTACGATTTTATTTTATATTCTACCTAAACTTAGAATAATTTTTGAATTCTGATGTATTTTCCTATGGACATAATAGCTATTAAATCATTTTGAGATTAAACATCATACATAGCTATATTACAGTAAAAATTTTAAATAATTTATTTGAACTATATTAGAAATTATCTTATATTTAATTATTTGTTACAATTATATCATATTATATCGTATTACGCATTAGTTCCACGTCTTTAGTTTAAATTTAAGATATAATCGTGCTGTCTGAATGTCTGAATTAAGCCTGAGGGGCATTATTCTCAATTTCGCGCGAATTAGTTGTTCCTGACTTGCGTGGGTTTCGATCCTTCAGCTTCCAGATAAAAAGACCCATTCGAATTGCAAGGATCAACTGCAAATTATGCATGCAAATTTATAATAGAGCCTAATTATTTTCGTATTTAAATGAGTACGAAATTAAAATTAATGTTTCATTCGTGATGATTTCATTCATGGTTTTCTGCAGGTTTATTTTGAAATTCCGAAACGAAGCATCAATGGAAGATAGAACACAAACGATTAAAGGAAACTACAAAAATAGAAAAATGAAATTAGTAACAGTAAAAAAGTTATTTAAATTATTGCATACTTAAATATATCCATTTTGCATCAATTTTAATTTAAAGTTATTTAAAATTAAAGTTCTAACATTATTTCTATCTTCCGCCGGTTCAGATTTTAATTTTGTTTTCCTATTGTAAGGAAATATAGAAAGTATTTAAGAAACCAATCAAAATGTTTGTAAAATAAAAATTTTCATATCCCCTAAATTTAATAGGTATATTATGATAAAAAAAAAACGTAAATTTAAACAAATTAGAGAATTTGGAATTTGCCGATTAACAGAAAAGAAACAACATTTACAAGAGGTACTGGACAAATTAACAAATACCGCAAAAGAAGTCTGATTAGAAATGAACAGACAGAAGACAAAAATAGTAACTAGTGCAAAAATAGGATACAAAAAATTTAAATAGAGCAAGAAGACCTAGCAGAGACGGAATAATTTTGCTATCTGAGAAGTACACTGGCGATAAATGGAGGAACTCAACTCAGGGCCGATGAAGCAAAATTTGCTGAGATATGGAGTCATCGTCAAAATGTTAAGCATTTGGGGGGTCTGAGGGGTTTTCTTAATCAATTTTTTAGAACTCATTTTTCCCAAAAAAAATTCCCAAACATATATATATATATATATATATATATATATATATATATATATATATATATATATATATATATATATATTTTTTCCAAAACTAAAACAGATTTTTAGTCGACTGGGCACAATATTAAATTTTGAACTGTATTTCAATCTGCTTATTAAAATTAATGAATAAATTTGGGAATTCATTTTATTGGGAGTATTATTGTTGGGAAATAATATTCTGGGAAAAATATTTTTTGGGAAAAGTGAGTCCCTACCTTTTAAAATAATGTAATGTTGAATAAAATGCTACACTGAAAAATACAATCAAAACTGCTTAAAACTCAAGCAAATTTTATTTGTATGAGATAAGTTATGGATTTCCATACTTAGACATTTCCGAAGTATGGAGTGCTCCATACACTCCAGACAATGATCGCCGGCCCTTGAACCCAAGCAGATATCGCAAGCTAGGAAATCTTTTGATATACTACGGAAAATTTGGACAATACAGAGCATGTCAGAAAATACTAAACTAAGACTTTTAAGACTAACGTTAAAACGATATACCTGTACGGGGCAGAAAGATGGTCTCTAACAAAAATCCAAATAAAAAACTGCAAACGTTCATCAATAAATGCTTGAGGATTATCTTTGTCATATACTGCTCCGAGAAGATAATAAACACAGAACTACTCATACGAAATAAAGAAGGAGAAATAAAAAAATAATAAAAATACAAAAATGGAAATGGATAGGACATGCACAAATTCTTCTTAGTAGCTCGGGAGTCAACTGACTGACTGATTCAACTCGACTAACTGAGTCCGAGTCAACTAACTGACTGACTGGTCCCGGTGATTCGCTCCTTATATACCACGTTCCTTGTTTCTAGAAGGTTCTGGAACAATCTTTATTGTGGAGCAAACGACTTGTTCGAACTCGCTAGCGTTGCGTAATTCACTCGGCGGCGCGGCGTAGGCCGGCAAGCTTTAACTTGTCGCTGCCGCGTCCGTTACACTGCCCTGTCCTTAGGTCTGTTTCGTCTCGAAATTTTCCTGCTGCTTTTTCTGAATCTACAGCTATTCCTCTTCCAGAGACAATGTGGCCAAGATAATGAACTTCTTTACAAAAAAAGGTTACATTTCTTAAGACTTAGCTTCAAGTTGGCGCTTCTTAACCTCTGGAAAACTTCTTCTATATTCTTCACATGGTCTTCAATATTTTGTTGTCGACCACAATTATATCATCAAGATATACTAGACAAGTTTTCCAGGATAAGCTTTTCAGTACGGATTCCATCACACATTGAAATGTTGCAGGAGCATCACAAAGGCCAAACGGCATTACAGTAAACTGCCAAAGTCCAGATCCAACAGTAAATTTTGCTCCATTCCCACTTGCCACTTTTCAAGTCCAAAGTTGAAAAGATTTTCGATCCCGCAAGTGTATCCAACTTGTCGTCAATCCGTTTTGAATCTGTTGGTTGGCTGAGCAAACGACTTGTCCGAACTCGCTAGCGTTGCGTCATTCACTCTGCGGCGCGGCGTAGGCCGGCAAGCTTTAACTTGTCGCTGCCGCGTCCGTTACAATATTATATATGTGTTTAAATATACTTTCGAATTCAAAGTAGAACTAAAAACCTTCAAATTAGTTGCCAAGTATTTTAATTTTTGACACTCCGACAATCTGACAGCTCTATAATAAGAAGAGTGCAAAGAATTCAGAATAGGATAGATATGCGGCATAATACTTTGACGTCATTACAAAGGAGTTTAAAACTCAAATATCTTAATAACTAATAATATTTTTCAAAAGTAGTATTACATTTAGTACGGTGTTTTTGGGTCTAATCATAATATAAATGACTCATTTGCCATTTTGTGACTCTGGTAAAGGACCCCATTTGAACTTACATATTATTAGAGTACTTGTAATTTGATAGACAAAATAGATAGAAAAATGTATGAAATATGTATCCGATTTATAGAGACTATATTGAACGTTTTTACTTTTGGAATTGACCATGGCTGAATGTAAAGTTTCTTGATCAGAATCGCTGTAGTCACGAGCGTGTGATCATAATGAAATGATACTTCCATTTATATTTTCCTTGGAAACATCTGTTCTCTATACCGAACATGTGTCAAGTATAATTATTGAACATTCAAATTCACATATATTTGTTGTGTATAAGACAGTTTTGGGTTACCCACACAGTTTTTTTCTATTGATTTCAAATTCTTACAGTATCAACAATCGCTTAAATTCCCTTCAATCACGCGATACCGAAGTTATAAAGACAATAAACTTTTTGGAGTTAATTAATTTTAACCTTGATAGATAATCAATAAAATCGTTAATTAATTAGTATCCGTTGGTAATTCTTACAGATTTGAAAAATACCTACATAATATTACTATAAATCTTACAGTTCTGCGTAAAGTGACAAAAACAGCACTTACAGTGTACTCTTAATAGAGACGTTAAGAGGACCCTGACATTTATATTTCCGTCCGAGATAAGCTTCGTGTTTAATTAAGAAACCAGATAAGCTTGTTTGAATCAGGAATCGACAATAATCAGTTCGAAACTGATTTTGAATCTTTAACTCTTTGAGCATCGTAAACAATATTCACATGTTTAATCGCGACACATTTACGAAAATGATTTTGATCGCTCATTAACACTTTAACTAAAAGATTAGAATTATTGAGACATATTAATTATCAAGCAGTAAAATATTTTGACTAATATAACTATTCCAATATTAACAGAATACCCTCCAATCCTCACAACCCGTCTCTAACATCATTTATTTGTCCATTAAAATTTTCTTAACCGAAACTCCAAAAGAATTGCCGCAACTTAAAAAAAAATTAATATATACCTATAAAAACACTTTATTTACCTATTTTTAAAGTCCTACTCTGCTTTCACATTTTAATGCATCATATACGGCTACTACCTGTCAAAGCACGCCCCCTTAAGAACTTTTTGTGTTGATTGTGTCAGCTATGAAAATGCAACCGAGTTTTACACGTTCCCATACAAGTTCATATTAATTGTTAATTATTAATTGTTAATAACACACCACTAGTTACAAATTTGAATGTAATCAATTCAGATAGATCTCAATAACCTTTCAATTTATTTTGAATATCAATAAATAATTTAATAGTATCTAATTTTTAACATCAATGTCAATTACTCCTTATGACATATAACTTGGATTTGCTTTTATTTATTTAAACCAAGTTTAAAATTTAACTAACCTTGGTGCAACCGGCTCTAAATGTATGTTAATGGAGAAAGTGCCATATTAGTATATTAATACAATAAATTTAAATATAAGAATAGTTTCACTAGATTATGAAAATTTTCTTTCAAATTAGTTTATTGTTGTAGTTTTTCTATTTTCATATGAACTAAGGATCTGTTACCCAATCAAGTATTGGATTTGAATATTTATTATTGAAAAGCAATAATTTTCTTTAAGCCATAATTTAAAATTTTCTTAAATACTTCAAAATAACTTGATAGGGTTTCAAGTAAACTGCCACTTCCGGTTATTGGATTACCACCAAAAATTAATCAGCTATTTCCAAGGGGATACACAATTGATGTATACAAAATACAGGAAAACTATAAAAATCGTTTTCTAGGGACGTTAAAACGTGCTCATTTCCTGAAAACTCACTACCGATGTATTTTACCGTGTTTCCTATATCTCTTTTACAATATGTGGCGAGAGGTAAAAGCAAAAATGTTTAAATAGAAGTTTTTAATTGGTAAAAATCGAAACAAGGCAATACTAAAAGAAATTGAATTAATTATTTATTAATCATATGAAGCTTCGTTTTTTTGTTTTTGGATTTTGCAAACCTTTAAATAATGTTTTCGAGCGACAAGTTTGGTAAAAGTAATTCTCAGTGACCAGTATAGAAAGCGCTGCAAGTTATTGTTGTCGAAGAGTCGAACGTAAATAATTTTTTACCCTTTTTAATGCTAAAAAAGATCGCCCACCACCAGGGTTTAGTCTATGTAGCCTATAGGGTTAATCAAGTCCTGAGTACAATTATAAACACCGATTAAAAACATGGGGATGTATTTAAAATTTTCATACCGTACCAAACCAATAATTTCTTGAACCTGATACCAAATAGAGTATAGGTATAAGCTAAAGTATTGGAATATATGTAGTTTTAATACCCTAAGCTCTAGCCAAAGTGATTTTACTTGAGTATTTCGCATAAAATATTCTTAATATCAAAATGTGATTGTAAAGAATAAGCACGTAACTGTCCTAGCTAAATATTATATCTATTCCGTTTCTACAGGATGTCTGAGAAAAAATGAGTAACTATCAATGAATATAAAGAGATTTATTGTTTGAAGTAATAAAGTAATAATATAACTTCATAAACTATTATTTTAAAATAATGTTTCTTCAAAATGCACTTGCAGCACGTAAACAGGCACGACAATGATCTGCCACTGCATTGGTTGCTGCGTGACATTGCTCGGGAGATATGGTTTCGCAAATTTGAATAATGTTTCTACGTAGTGAGTATAAATTATTTATCGGTTCTTCATAGACTTTTATGGCATCTTAAAAAAATTCTTATATTAATTGATAGTTTCTCATTTTTTCTTTAACATTAGTGCAAGCAAACTAAATTTTGTATAAAAATTAGATAATAACAAATTTATTATTAATTTAATTGAATTATTATGTCTCACCTCAATATAAGATAATACTGGATATTTCGTTATGAAGTTGATTTTTAAAGTAGCGCTACTCAATAAGAAAAACATTAATATCTCAGGAATAAAGCATTTACGGACATTTGCTCAAATGAACTTGTCACCCTATTTTTAGGTGTTTAATCTTAATTTTAAGTTAGACCGTTTAAATCTGGGACACCCTGTATAGTAGCGCATCAGACTGTGGGTCATGAGATCCTCAATTCCCACTACATACAGTTACCACTTTCTATTACTTCTATTACTTCATTACTATTACTTCATTAAGAACCGTGATTTGAAGCATCTGCAAAAACAGAGTGCCATGCCCATTATGAATACGAGACATAATGATACATTTGTTTATATATTAAATTAAAAATGGTGGCTGAATTTATTTTTATTTCTAATATATTAGTAGATTTATTTATTTTAAAAACTTAATGCGAATCCCGTCAACTTTCGAGTATTTGAATTATATACGCATAAACGGTAATTTTCAAGTAATTGGTTATGAATTTTTTGAGATAACTTTGATGTTCCTTATTTAAATAAATTAAACTTATAATAAAAAGTTCCAAACTATTCTGTAAACTAAGGATATAGATAAATTTTTTGAACATTTATCATAATTTTGGTAAATGCTTCTAATTGCTTAGTAAATAATCATGTTTAGTTTCTTAATTGTTATGAAATTTTTAGAAAATTCATCTTATATCCTTGATTTACCGAATATTTAAAGGTATTTTTTTATGGTCCTGATTATTTTATAAGCTGTTACACCTTATGCTTTGAGTAGTCTCTCAAATAGCGGAATTTTCAGCTCACGAGGCGTTAGCCGAGTGATCTAACTTTCGCGAGTGGTTAATTTGTCTTTATTCAGGTGATGCATACAATTATTTTTGCAACACCTTCTTATAATATGCTTTGTGAATAAAATTTAAATTACATTTAACTACAAATTTTACATATTTATGTTACATCTTATTTTGTTACCAACGCATACTTGTATACCTTATAAGTTTTTATGTGATTTTGCTTAAAATATAGAAAATATATACATCTACATTTTGTTATTACTATAGCAACGTGTTACTTTATCCTTTATCCACTAGTAGATAAAGTAATACTTTATCCATCCCTACTATTAGAGTATTGTTTTAGTATCGAGAATTCAGTGGATAAAATACCACTTTACAAGTAGGCGTTGGAATAATAAATATTATAGTGCAGACAATAATTTTACCATTTTTAACGATTCTAAATTACTGTATTTGAGTATAATGTTAGCAGTTCTCTGAACCCAATCAAAAAGGAAGTTCTTGGTCGCTGTTCGACTGTTTATTCATTCTGAACGCATTTCGATTGTCATTAATTTTATCTTGGATTAGACATATAAAACAACGCAACATGGTACTATAAATCTGTCACCGAGTCAATACCGACTCCCTAATTTCAATTATAGAGGTAACACATTAGGTTTCAACATTTATTTTTTTACATCTTATATAAGTGAAGGACTAATTAATGGAAACTAACCTAACAAGAAAATTTCCAAATATAGGCTCTTAAGAAGATTTTAAAATATAGCTAGTTAAGCTTAAAGACACACTTAGCATAAAAATATCGTATAGGAGAAATACTTCTAATTCTATATATCTACATTATTGATAGGAACTTTATAGGTATCTACATGTTGTTAATTAAATAGCGGTGCATAAGTAATTAACATGTGAAATTAGTTTTCCATTAAAATTATATTAAACGTAACTAAATGAAATGAAGTTGTAGGAAATTAAAATAACATAACCTCCCGCTCAATACTACTCTTAAACGGTGCAAAATAGTATTTGATGATACAGAAACATACCTTTTCTTATTAGTTTATTTCCTATTTATACTCGTATTTGAGAAATTTTATTTTATTTCGTTTATTTATTTAATTTTTTGACATATATTTCACTAACAAAACAGCTTCACAATCACAATTACATGTTTCACATTTCGTAAAACATTTTTCAATGTTTCCATACACACACATACACACGCACACGCGCGACATCATCGCGAAAATCGTAAAATCGTATTGTAGGGACCCTAAAACGTGCTTATTTATTGAAAACTCACTACCCAATTTTTCTTAACCAAAAACACTACGTCCTTTACCTAGAGGTAGGCGGGAGGTAAAAATTGATACATGTATGGATACTGTTTGAGATGATCTCTAGAACTCTTTGCTTCCCTAAGCACAGGTCAGTTTACTCAAAGAAATAATCATATACACATTATAATTCCAGTTCATTTTCTTTATAATTTAATCGTGTCTGAGTAAAAGACAAATAGCTTCCTTATTTAGTATAACCTGGAAATCACATCAGTCAAGTGCTAATTAAGAAATTAAAATTGCAACATGACACTCGGATCTTGTATGCGTGTGGGTTGTGTGATGTTAATGCGCCCAGATCCTCGTGAATATTCATAAAAATTTGCAAATAACAGTGCGTGTTGTCAACCACTGATTGCTTATTCGATTACGCTAAATACTTCACACTACTAGATTAACCATGATACCATCGACTCAATTATTAAGAACATATTAAAATACCGCCTTATCTTAAAGGTCATATGCTTGGCAGTGTGATTTTGAATTTATTATGCTAAATTATTTGTAAATTATATTTTAAGCTAATTAAAATCACATACATTTTCTATGTTACTTACCAAGATCCGCGAAAGCCTAGTGCCTTATTCAGAATTTTAAATGACACATTTACAATTTGCTTAATTTTGGCTGAAATAAGTCAGCATAAAATGTAGAAACGCTACTAATTTCTACCGAATACCTTTACTTGAAAATAACGTTCATTACAAGTAAGAGTTAAGAACATGTTGAATTTAAATTGTGACTAAATTTTTTTTGTCAAAGTAGCTCTAGAAAATATGTATGAAAAAATAACAAAAACAGAATTAGTTTTTACGAATTGATTTTAGAATTCACTAAATATAAAATTTGTTTCTTCAAAGTAGTTCAAGAGCAAGAAGGAATGATTGTATAATAAATAACAATGATTACTGTTTAAAATTTCAAGAAAAAAATTGATAACTAAGGTAAGGTGAATGAATAGAAGGGACTTTAATCGGCAAGTGTAATACGCAAACAAGAAAAGAGAGTTAACCAAGATACTATATATATATATATATATATATATATATATATATATATATATATATATATAAAATAAATTAAATTTTACCCTTAGATTTTTTTGAGAAAAGATAATACAACGAAATATCAGAATAATTATTTTTCATAAAAATATGTAGATCTGAGTTAATTTTGGACATAATTTTAAAACGGATTCACTGCATCCACGACCCACGAAACAATAAATTTTTTTTTTTACGAACCGCTAACAATCAGTGTCACTTTTATCCCAAGTCAGTAAAAATTTTACATAGCAGCCACTCAACAAACGCATAGAAACCGTCAACAAATGCATAGCAAGCATTCAACAAATGCCACGCAATTTGACAGCGATAATCCTCAAAATATGTATATAAAATAATCACTAAGTTAATGTTATTTCCAAATCGGCAAAAAAATTATTTGTACAACTCGCCACCAAATAAAGATTTATAGCTTCGGCAGCATTCATTACCTCTACAAAATTTGATATTTTGGTGCCTATTTAAACAAATAACACTATTATTTCTAATATAGAATAATAATAAAAATAATTTAAATCTAGGCAATAATATTTGGAATAAAAAATACTAATATCTTGTATATGATTTTAATTTTGTAAATAATTTAATTATTTAACTATAGATGCTTTGAAAAATGCTGCAACTTCTATTTTACATATGAAAAATATATACCATATTTAAGTCATGAACATTCAAATTTCATTTTTTAGGAGTAGTTTTATATTTATTTATTTTGATGTTAAGAATAAAATTAATAAAGGAAATAAACGATTCTGGATTGCAGTAGCAGTGCGTTGATAGTTATTTGTTTTGTTGCATTTAGAATTAAAATATAAATTAACTTTACATCTAGGAATTTAAAGAAGCTTACATTAAGAGAGTATTACATTGTTATGAGCAACAAATATAGAATACATAATGTTATAGGCACAAGTCATATATTATTCAATGCGTCTAATATGATAATTGTCATAAAATGTATAGTTATATGTCCACACTGTAAAATATCATTATTGTAAAAAAATATTTCCACAATCCACAATTCATACCTTAAAAGTGTTTACTCGCTAACAACGACCATTTAAAAACTATATAAGAAGTGCGTGGAAAGGAAACTAAACAATTATAATAATAATGCAACTCCTTCACTGATACCCAAAGCAAGAGATCGTTTCAATTTGTTTTCCCTAAGTAGACTTTCATTGCAAAATAATGAGCAAGATCGCAGAACTAGTCCGTCGAGTTGACATCTCCAACTCTGTGAAAATATAAAACCAGTGCAGATGGTTCACGGAATACACTCTACAGTGTCCAATTAAGCCATCAGCTAAGGGGCCATTTAAATTCAAAGCTGTACACTTTATAGCGCTTGATAAACACGCCAGATCAAGAAGGCAACCGGTTAATCAATCCGGAGGTGCCAACTTTTCTATAAATGTTCGATTCTCGGTTTAGTGTTTAATGCCGGTACAGCGGCTCAGCCAAGGATTCAGAATTTTGACTCGCGACAGTCTGCCGGCCAGAGGCGATATCACAAATCGGTCGTTCCTAATTAGTCCTCTTTCAATCCTTGTAAATGACTCAACCAGAAGACTCGTATATGGACATTTCGAAATTCTGTGTAAGTTTAAAAATTGTCAGTTTAATTTCTGTTTATTCCCCATCATAACTTTAGAGCAATCTACTCATAAGTAGACACAGCTAATTTTTATAAAGTGATCTGGATTCTCATAAGTACTATGTTTTTAAGCTAAAAGAATATTTTTTAATTGAGAAATTGTCCCAATTTCTTAACAGTGATACCGTTTAAGTAAATAGTTCCGCGGTAAAAATGCAATAGTGCCATTTTAACTTTACTTCTTTGGGTCCCCCTCCATAACTGTGGAGGTATGTCTTGACTGTTGGCTGCATTTCACGCGTAAAAATATATCACTTACTGGTATCTGCGAGAGAATATTGGCACACTTCTAATAGGTAAATGAATGATTATACATTATTTATTTTTCTTTTGCTTTTGCTTCTTATAATATCTCAACATCAAAATGATACCTAACTTCAAGGTATTGATTCTACAAAAAAAAAAAATAGATATTTAAAAATTTGGAAAGTACTACTAAAATTTTGCTTTCAGTTCGTCTTTCTCCAAGCTCAAAGCAGTTAAATAGTAAAAAAAATTCAAAAGACAATATAATTCGTAGATATACAATTTATACTGCGAAACTAATATGAAAATTTTTAAAAACTGGAAAATGGAATATTTAAGTAGGTAAATGAATTTGAAATTCAAGGAAGCTTGTAATTTTCACTGAAATAAACAATAAACATATTTCATTCTACTATATTCTGTATTTGGTAATATACAAAACATTTTATAGGTATACCTCAAGATTCGCAACAAACTTACAATAATATTATGAACGTTACCGGTCGAAATAAAGCAAATATAGTGTTTCACAAGAATCAAGATATACTCTTGATCTTGTCTTGAAACCAAGACAAGAGCAAGATAAGAAGTATTATATATTTCCCAAAACAAGACAAGAAAGTATCATCAAGAATTAAGATTTCTTGACAAGAAATCTTGATAATAAATTTTTCAGTTTATGATTAAAACATAAAATTTTATATACATTTGTCAATAAAGTGACTTTTAGGTTCGACCCACATTTGTACATATGTGAACCTCAAAATTTTGTATATATACAACACAAGATATGTGAAGTCAAGATTTTATATATAGATTTTATGTCGTAAATATATGAAGTTGATACTTTATAAAATGTGTAATTTCTTATGTATAAATGGGAACAATTTATATACAATTTTCTCTTTTCTCTAGATATAGAAAATGGATTCCCCTAAAATATCAAGAATCAAAAAATATCAAGAATGCTTGAAACAAGACAAGAAATACATTGTCAAGATATGAGCAAGACAAGAAATGTTTAATTTTTTGTCGGTATTCAGGCCCAAGTCAAGAAGTGATCATCAAAACAAGACTTCTTGACTTGCTGAAACACTAAGCAACTATTTAATATGATTTTTTATTTTCTGGAAAACATACGAGTATATACAATTTTTGTCACTTTTGTCCAAGAATCATAAAATTTAAATAATTGCGAAAGTGATTCCATTGATGGTCAGTGACCAAATTAAGCCATCACTAACTGTCCTCCACTCATCCAGCTCTTAGCTCCGTGCTTTACAAGAACTACTAGAAGAATCCGGTGTAAGCAATTAAAGAAAAGGTAACAATAAAAGCCGTCCACGTTCGGCGCTCCGTTGAGGATCAGGCGGAGGCGATAAACGGGATTGATTTAGTGCGTGCGTCCGAGTTGGCCGTGATTCCAGATAACAGTTTTACAACTGGCGACTTGACTGCAGCATGAATGGAGATATCTTAGACGGTATCGGCCCGTGTAACAACACTTTTAGAACCAACGATTTATTTTATGTAAATATTTGAGTTAATGAGAGGTGATGAATTGGATGTGGTGGACGTCAAAGTACTGCTTGATGGGTTTCTGCTTAACTATATTGTTTTAAAGCGTTGTTCGCTATTATTTTAATTATTACTTGTAAGAGAACTTGAGACCATCGTAAATTATGTTTATAATAAGCAGTGTTGTTGTTAACTGGTTACCTGTCTCAAAAAATCAATTTAACAAAATTACATATAACGAAAAAATAGTATTTATTTTACAAATGTTTTACACTAGATGAATTAAATTTATTAAAATAGATAAATACATCCCATCACATTAGTTTCAAGCCAGATAAATTATATCTCTTTCAGAAATTTAACTCATAAAAAAATTATAAGAAGAAAATTTCACTCATAATTCAGGAACATAAAATATAATGAAGGATGAAAGTTGCAAAAGGAATCAATCACACCAACTTGCCGACTGCAATAAATTCTTCAGCACAATGATAATTGTTCTTGGTTAAAAGTAACCGATTTCATAAAAAAAATATTTGCAGGACAAATTGGTCAAAAAATAAAAACTGAAATAACATAAATGCATGTTTTCAATTCTCATACAATCAACATCAGTTGATTCTAACATAAATTATTATATGAAATTTAATAATTTTAACTAAGAACAAGTATCACCCTTATTTGAAATTGAAACGTAGGTGTGTAGTAGGTGTAGTAAATAATCTTGTCCTATTTCACGTACACAAAGTCAATTTTGTGACACTGTTTTTCTCAAAAACAATGCTACGAAATTGAATTTTGTGCAACTGTTTTTGGGGAATTTATTATTTGTAAAATAAACAGTGTGTCAAACTTGGGGCTGTCATTGCTCACGTAAAATTATTGAAACGGAGCCCCAACGTCGGGGTTGCGGCCTGGGACACGATAGGCCCCGCGGGCAAAGCCCATGGTGACCAGTGGTATATTAAATATGCCGTACAATTTTATTTTATTTTTATTTTTACTAAATTTATGAACGTGAAATAGGAAAAGTATCATGAACAACTCGTGTTTCAATGCATAATTGTAACACTAGTTGTTCAATATACTATTATTTGCCTATCGGCTTAATACTATACATTTCTTTCCCATAAATAAATAATAAATGTGTACATGTCATATCATTTCATGTTACAGTTTTAGTGTTTTCCTTCTTTCTTCTATTTCTTTCATCCATCCTAACCCTATTGCCGAATCTTCTAGGATTTCTTCTCTGTTTCTTCTTTCTTCTTCACCGCATTCCTGTAATAGGTGTTCAATTGTTTCCCATTTCTCTCCACATAGTCTGCAGCTTCTCTCTTCGTCTGGTTTCCAGTAATCGTTGACTTTCTCCACATTTCCGCTCCTGTACCTTGCTACTTTTCTAATGTTTTCAATTTTTTCCTATTTCAAATATCTAGGTATGCCGAGTGGTCTTTCGTCATATTTTGGGTCATATCTGGAAGATTCGATGTTACAGAATCTTTTCTGGTTCTGGATGTCTAGGCTTCTTTGTCTTATTCTTCCTTTTATATCCTGCCCTCTTTCTCCTTCATTGTCTATTTTTGTCAGTACTTATCCTTTGCTTTCAAAGAATTTTCTTCTCTTGCTCATTCTACATCTTTCTTCATCTCTTTTTCTGATTTCTTTGTAATATTCTTTCATTATTTTTCCTTTTTGTCCTATAAAAATTTTTTCTTCAAATTTCATTGCTCTATCCCCTGCCTTAATTTCCAGATTGTCCCTTTTAATCTCCTCTAAAGTTATATAATTTGGTGTTGTTTTGCCTATTCCTGTTTACCATCTTATGTATGTGGTTTGGGCCACTTCTAATTTCTCTTATCTCACCTATTCCCATACCTCTGCTTAGTAATGGTGCTTTTACTAATGCATCAAAAAACATTATTCTAGTTTTTATGTTGTCTTTGAATTTTCGCTCTCCTATTCCCGTAGGTGTGTGATTGAATATTAAAAAACTGCGTAATTACTGATTCCTCCAATAACTTTCATCTTTCATATCCATCCAGTCGAGAAGTCTTCATTTTTCAATAAGTTTTATTCAGCTTCAAAGAACGTGAAGAAAAGTGGGAGAAAATATTTTTGTAAAAATTTTTTGTTGTAACATATGTAGTTGACGCAAAAGGTTTGTACAATAGAAATTATTTCAGAAGATACTATTTCCATTTGTCTTAGTTTCACTATAAATACACTATCTATCGGTCTGTCATTTTGGAAAACAATTTATTTATTTTTATTACTTACATCCCGCGCAGAAATTGTTGTGTACAAGTGTTTTGTCGCTCGAACACGAATATTGCAAAGTGAGCTGCAGGTGAACGTTGCATTCGTGTGAGAGCGACATAAATACTTTGCACTCAAAATATACACAATATTTTTCCGACGATTGTTTGTAAAAAGAAAAACATTGATTTAATTTCATTAACGTATGTATGAAATTCCTGTCATCCTATCATAGATTGATGTAACTGTTTGTTTTACTTCGTATCCATGGTGATAAATTAGTAGAAAACCAAACTCTTGTCGCTCGTTGCTATTGGAGACGCGCGACAAAATAAAATGCAAAAAATCACTATATTTATTATTTAAAAATTAAATTTTATTCAATTTTCTTCAGTATATTTCATTCAAGTATTACAAATATAGTTTTTTTTAATTAAATAAATATTTTATAAATATGAATGTTTTTCCAAAATTTCCTGCATGGTTATTTGGTGGAGACTAGGGAAATTGACATTTTATGGTAAGAAAATAATACAACAATCTACATTTCTTGACTAATTTTTTTTTTAATTGGGAAATATTGTTTTTTTTTCAATCGGACGAAAACAGACTTTCCAGGGTGTTTTCGAACCGAAAAGTGCATTAATCCGGTATTTTAGTGTCGTTGCTAGGTTACGATAACAGAACGGGAATATCTTTTCCGGACACTAGCAAAGTACATTTTAGCGTTTCAAATAAATTTGATGCTTGTGAAAATAAATAAACTAACCAAGGAAAATGTATACGCTATCCTCAGATATTTTTATAACAACAACGCAATAGTTTCATGTCTTGTTGGTTGTCTGAGTTTATAAATGAAATATAAAATAACTAATTCGATCGAAAAAATAGTATGTGTACCACGTAGGAAAAGTAAACTTTCCGGATTCCTGGTGTTGAAGGCCTCGCATACGGCTCGTCCTGCAATTTCCACCATCGTCCGTAAATATATCACTTTTCCTACTACACAGTATACTATTTTGTATTAGTTATTTACATACTTCTGTTGTTTGATTGAACATTGAAATCTCCAACCAAATAAGAAAATTTTATATTATGCTATTGTTGCTATATCCTTCAAAAAAGTACTAAATTATATAAAATAAATATATTTTCACATCACTTATCCATTTTTTGATATACCTAAGCGAATAAAACACGTGAATTTAGTTTGTTGATTTATTATATCGAACTACTGTCATGTTTTATAACTATTAAAATATTGTGACATATCTTCCAAATCTATAGTGATTTGTAACATTTCCAACATTTATACTAGTCGCTAATTAACGTGATTGTCAAAACTGATACGTAAGTAGTCGATGCAAACGCTATCAGCGTTAAAAATCAAACAAATCAGAACATTCCATAAAGAACATTTAAATTTTTTCATGCTGTAGACGTGATCACACTGATTAACTCTCGTAAGTGTGCGTATAATAAAATCATCCGTATTAATTTAGCTCGAAACACAAACAGATAAATTAATTCCTGAGTGGCTCAGAAGATAAAGCATTTATAGCTCGGCATATATTGTCGCCAATATATCTATATTGTGGTTCGATATACACAGATACACTGGCTGACTCGTGACTCGTCCGTGAAGTCCAGTGACCTTCAATGATAGCCTACCGTTTTACGATCATGATCAACCATATTTTAGTGCTATTCGCGCAATATATCCGCACTTAAAATTGGCAGTAACGGGCTTAAGCATGGAAATAAAAATAAATAGATTTGTTGCCATTTTATCCAAGGTTTGTAACATGGCAGATTATTATCGCATAAAACTTCGTGGAAACATTAATGTCATATCAAATGTTGCACTGTCGTTATAATATTGCGAGATAACCGACGTTATGCGTCTGAAATAATTGATTTAAGAACTATTTCTTCTTGGTATGTCTTCGAGGCATTCAGGGATTTTCACTTTGTACATTTCATTTGGCTTTCGATAAACGCTATTATATTTTTGATAGTTCTTAAAGCAGAAAGTTTTAATCTAGCGTATTTATTGAATTAAACACAACCAAAGGTAATATATTCCTTATCAGTTATACATTTATTTATGGCGTTCTAATATATTGAAGTTAGTTAATTTTATTTTTGTAAGTACTGACTTTGAATTTATTCACATACTTATATTATATTTGGTTAGGCTAAATTATTAAGAAATTTCAATGCTTAATTGCGTACTCTTCTTTTCTGAAATTTTCTCATCCATACTTATTCTTAGTCATCCAGTAGCTTGCATTCATTTTTATATTTAATATCCATTTGTAGAAAGTACAGCCTTTTTTTTATTTATGTATGAGTACTTTACAATTAGTGGAGTTGGCTTGAATTATTTCACGTATATTATAGAGTTACATATTATAAAATCTACTATCTTGCTGTAGAAAACTTGAAACTGTATTAAATTCATTATTATTAGAGAATTAGAACATTCAAATACTGATGGCGAAAAAATTGTATTACAAAATATACATACATAACATCACGCTAGTGGGATAACAAAACCCAATCAATCATCAATCAATTTCCTCTAAACATACCTATCATGGCACACCATTTTCACCTTGTATACATTCATAGTGCGAATTATATATTCTCGTTTATTCTTCACACTCGGTGTCATTCGATGTCGCAACAAACCATCATCAACAATCATATATCATAACACTTATTCGTATTCAAATGATTCACTTTTCAGTTAATTTTAATATGATGCGGTTCAAAGAAGCATATTAATAATTTTATTTATTTATATAAGATAGAGAAGATGTATCTATTAAATATTGACGTTGGTATTTATTATTATTAAAGCGGTCTCAAGTGCTAAGGTTATATACCGGTCACCCATCCAACTACTAACCGCGGCAAATATCGCTTAACTTGCGTTATCGAGTGGACCGGTATCAAGCAAACGCACCCTTCCATGCCGTTGCCTGCCTGATATTTGATGTTTTCTTTACGATGTAATTTTGCTTGTTTTACCAATTTAATATAATTCAAATATTTATTTAGTTCAAAATATTCCTAAATTTTTGTTTATTATACGCAAGTTATAAAGTACAATAATACAACACTATCGTAAAATAGTATATTGTGCATCAAGTACAAAAGTTATCTATGTGTTGTCAGAGTTTTAGCACGAGAAGAGGTCGAGTGCTGAAATCACATGAGCGTGAAATAGGTAATTCTGTACGAATTGCACACAATACTTTTTCTACGATCACACGTGTGTCTTGCCAAGCTTTAATAATAATCATTCTTACTCTTCAGAAACAAGAAATGATATCTTAAACTCAAACTATTTTACGAAGATATGCGCAGTGTAACTAATTATATATCTATATAGATTGTAATACAGGAAATAATGAGATATTTGATTTAAAAATTGATATTGTAATCTCAATATTGCAAACGAAGATTTGCATAAACACTGAAATAATTATTAATTATTTTATGGTATATAAATGTAATTATACTTAACATATTAATTAATATCATACAGTATTATATTATTAGTATGTTGGTCAATATACAATTTTCAATCTTAGTTTAGTGTGCAGAAAGTGTAATTATCAGTAGTGACTGTAGAAAAAATATTTTTGATATAGAAATCAAACAAGAAAAAATAATATCCGTATCTTTTTTAATCGATGAATTATTTATAGTTCACGAGAAATTAAATATTAAAAATTTGTAGAATAAGAACGTGATGTAACTTTAGTAGGAGACAGGTGATCAGGTATGGAAAAAAACAAATAAATACAAGTGTCATCTGTTGTAATTTTACTTATTGTATATTTAGGTACTTTAGTTCCTATACTTTTCTATTATTGTATAAATCATTTTAAATCCGGGAAACCATAATTTTATCCGACATATTTGCATATTAATTGTACATAAATGTGGATTATATGACCCAATATCTAACCTGTCAGTGGCAAAGCATCAAAGACAAACGTCTCATTATGTACTACAAATTTAGCATCACGTTAGTATCGCCATATCCAATAAATATAATTTCAAATTTAACATACCGTAAAATTTAAAATTGTATGTTATGCGTTTTTATGGATTTGTTTCGACTATTCGACAGACCCATTGTGAAACTTGATCATGTTCCGTCGGTGAAATGTTCAATTCAGAAAATAAATAATAGTTTTAGTTTGACAGTATGATGTCTAATAGAAAATATAAGTATAGTTTTTGTTGGTTTACTCAGTAGAATAAAGCTTACAGAAATCATATTGGAACTGAACCTATTTACAAACAATAAAATAAGCATATTTACAAAGTGACTGTCTTAAATAGCAATATGTTCATATATGTCGTTACATGCAATGAGAACACAAATATAATTTCAAGCATGCACACATGTAACACATACAGATAAATAATAAACGTCTATAAAGTTAATGATCTGAGTTTTATTGTTTGTTAATACTTATTAAGACTTATATAGAACTTGTTTGGCTTGATAAAAAATGTAATTGAGTAATTTGTAATACTGTCTTTAATAATTATACAGTACTTGTTGATTTTACTGTCTCCAAGATGGAATTAATGACTGTTGCTTTAAGGCGTCGACAATTTACTTTTACAGTCGTCAGTTCATACAATCTGATATTACATTTGCAGTAGAAGAAATAAATAAATTCCTTTCAATTGCTTCTGTAATAGAATTAAAAATTTTTAGAAGGCATCACTTGACTGGTAACCGCACATCATCATGCTTAAACATATCATTCACTGAGATCTGCGAAAGCAGTGTCACACTCAAAATTGGTAAGGTGAATGATATATTATTTATTTTAGGTACCTAATGATAATTATTTTTTGTGCAATAATTTATTTATCTATATTTTTTTTTTCATTCATAATGGAGTATTATTACCAGTAAATTATGTATTTAAGTGTTAACAATATTTTGCAAAAAAATAATTGAAAACAACTAACAAAAGAACAGAAGAAGGAATGTACCATACTTCCTTTAAAAATAATACCAGGAATATACTATATTTAGCAATGAATAGAATTATTGCGTGTTTAAAATTAATTTAATTTGTCTTAACACAATTTTCACACGTCAATTTCAGTGATTTTTTAATATCCTCTAAGTTTTCTAATTTAGCTACAATTTAATATCTAAGAAATTTCATCGTTGAAAACTTGTGAGTAATTATTAATAATAACATTCGTCGAGCTTTAATTATTTTCGAAATATATAATTACAAACAACAAGTATGCAGCATTCAAGTAATTGAAGTATTTTTTGTACCAATTCTTGTATGTGCAGTTAGTAAATATAAATTATCCAAATTGTATACTTTCTGTATATAATCTCAAGCTGATCTAGTATTTAGTAAGCAGGTGGATTGAATTTATTTTACAAATATTTGTTGAAACTTCTGAACAAAACAAATTAAAGAAGAGCGATTAAAAATGAAGGTCAAATCATTTTATATGTCGTGTCGTGACGTGTTGCATCGCGTGCGTGCCTCGACAAGAAGAAACTCATATTTTCGATACGTCTTCAATAGTACTCATTAGAAGAAAACAAAAAAGCTGGAGAAGAAAAAGAAGAAGTCAATTCAAAAAACATGAGAAACCTTGTTTCGAATTCCAGCTTTTATTCTAATAATTTTCTTAATTATATAGAATTATGATTTTGTTTCTGAGTTTATAACCCTTAATTCTATAATACTAATTTAAAATTTCGAATCCGTTTTTATAATTTTTTAATCAAATTGTGGGTAGATACTTCGACACTGATCTATTTTTTTTAAGTAATTAACTAGATACAATTCGATTAAATGAATTTAGTGATGGATTCGAAATTTTATACATTTTATAAATACACTAAATTAAATTCAATTACCGAATATTGTGGTATCCATTCTTGATTCGGATGCAATTGAATTATTTTCATCATATCCTAAATATATTGAAATAAACTTACTTTAACCTTGTAAACTATTCAATTTTTCGTTCTTTGTACAACTAGAACTCGTTCGTTAGCAGATTGACTTATGAAACTTGTTTCTATTACGTAACAAGTTTTATAAACGTGCCTTTAGTGACTAGTTTTTTAGGAAAGAGCGGAGCGAAAACTGAGCGATTTTATAAAAACGAGTACCTATCTAAAGAGTTTATAAAATGAGTGACATACTTTACTTTGTATATGACCGTAAATTAAGATAACATAAAATTATAACATTTAAAAAAAAAACCAACATAGAATTTGAAAAAAATTGACAACTAAGGTAACTTCAGTCCATGGTTAATAAGTCAACTGCTTGTCAAAGTGTGATTAAAATGTTATTGGAAAACAATTCTTTAATTGACACTTTAATACAGGAAGTAGAAAAATAAATAAATATATCATCATCCTGTTCAACCATTTCATGAGACCGATTCTAATTCGTAGCAACCAAATATCAAGTCAAATGAAGTAGTTTTAATACGTCAGGCGATTTAGTTAAATTAAATATTAGTTTTCATGTTCGTTACAAAAATAAAACTATATGTTTTGGTGTGTCATTAAGTTCACTTGAAAAGCTGAAATGATTGTAATTTTGTATACATATTATAGAATATACTTACAAAATTAACAATAATCTTCAAAGTAACCAAACTTTTATGAAACACTGCACCTTAAAACATACGAATTTAACGTAGCTAATAATGACGTCACATATAAATTACATTTTATTCCGGAAGATGGCTACTCTATCGGTAGCAACTTTATATAACTTCAAGTTAGTCGACGCATCCTGTTACTATGAATTAGAATCGGTCTCCAGATGTGGAACTTCAATTTTCCAGATTATGGTAAGTGACATGTATTTTACCAGTCGGCAAGATACTGCTCTTAAAGATGTTAAGGGAGTGGAAACAGAAAATGCCGACAATAAAGGTTATAGGAATAGAATTGAGCATCCTATGATCTAAAGTCCAATGTGTTACCACGGACTATATATTTACTCTAGGTACTTTAAAATTATTACGTCAACACGCAATATTAAAATAAATTATAACAGAAAGCAAACAACGCCGGAATATATTGTAATATTGTCATATGCAACTTGGTACCATAATTATTTGATGTTTTTTAACGTTGCTTGGAAGAAACCGCATTCGTTGACATCAACCATTTATTAAATAAAACAAGATCACCAACGTGATACTATTAACATAACCGTGTTCATAACATAAAAATATAATGATTTATGATTATAATAAGTGTGCGTTGTAGCTCATCACATCAAGCAAGCGTTGGTCGAAGCCTCCTCGTGGAATTCCGGTAGCGTGCCAGACTGCTTGATCCGGCGTCGCCTTCGGCCATAGCGCTGAGCAACGCCGCTCATTTGTTTCTTGCACGAAACGCGACCGACAACCGACTCCGCCACCGGTGTCTAGATTTGGGTTTGCCTTCACATGTTATTAATTATTAAATGAGATTTATCTACTTGACTTGAATACCTACTAGATCATTAATGATTGGATTTTTTGGTTAATTTTTTGTTGGTATTGTGTGGGGGTATTCTATTACTGAAATCTCCTTGGAAATATGGTTGACATGGTATGTGTAACATGGAAGCAACGCACCCAATTACATTTACGCTTACATTAACTTAACCAAAAACAATAATGCAACTGTGCACAGTCATGATTGAGTTAACGAGTAATTGAAATACAAGTTATGGTATATCTACAATAAAATTTCAGTCAATGTAAGCTAAATGCACAGATCAAGAATAGTTCATGTGGCAGATCGCAGATCCCTACGTTAAAAGAATCACCCAAGACCCATAGTAGCGGACTTCAAATTAATTCTATTTGTTAAATACTATATATCGTTATGTTATGCAAAAAAGCAATTTAATAAAAACGTGTCCTATACTAAGGGCCATTTATAAAAACGCACACGAAAGACAGGATTGTTACAAGATTTATTTTTTGATTAAGTTCTGCAAAAATATTTTATTTAAATACAACATTTCAAATTACTTTACGTAATTCTTCATGTTATTCATTTGTTTTCCTGATGAAACATAACGTTCAGTAAATTTTATAATTTTTACTATGAGTTCTAAGTGTTTATTCAACTTATATATGTATACATTTACATCAATTATTATAAGAATTATTTTCGACCATGCTTCAAGTGGTATCATAACGTACAGAAGAGATTAAAGATGTAGCTAGGTAGCAGAGAGCCCAAAATAATATCTAACTTTTAACTTCATAATTAGAAAAGTACAGCAAATTCTAGTTTAATCATTTAATAAGCAGTCGCACGAAAAAAATGGATTGTTACAATAGCAAAAATTTATCTTACGTATAGTAACAGCAATTTAGGTATTTATAATAACAATATTTTCATTTATATTAGGAATATGATATTATTTATATTATTGTAGCAGCAATCGACAATAATTTCATATTAATAATATAAATAAAAATATTGTTATTGTAAATATCTAAATTGCTGTCACTAAATTTTTGCTATGGTAGAAATCCATTTTTTCCGCCAGTTACAACCTATACCAATATATTATATTTTGATTTGAAATTTGGATTTCTGTTAGTTTAATGAATGTTTAGGTTAAAAAAAGAATTAAAATTTAGTAACAATAAAATTACGGCAGTGTAATTTTTTCGTTTATTGGACAAACATTTCTGCTCCTTATTGTTAAGAGCTAGAATTAACAAAACACAACTATAACAAAATTTGTCGTTGAAATTAATTTAAATATCATTTCATTGAAAGTTCAGAGATAATTGTGAAATAAGTTGATTAATTAATAAGTAAATTAAATAAAAGACTTAATCCAAAAGTATTTTTATTTAATAATTGTGAAGTGTTTTCAGCTTTCATTTGTTTGAATTTGGAGTTTATTTGATGATAAAATTATATTTAATAAAACAAGTTTCATTAATTAGAAAGATTTCTATTTACTTCATTTGCCATTGTGTATTATTAGGCGTATAATTTAAAATTAAAATATCCGCAAATTATTTTGACAAAAATATATTTCTATGGAAACGAGAGAATAATGTAACTAATTCTTCCCTATTAATTTCAGAGGCACTCAATCAGTGAGCGGCAATTAAAAAGATTTTTGAACTGTTGTAACTTCCTGATTAATGAGTTCAATTTGACCATCGACTAGCTACACTTTCAATCTTATTCGTACGTGATTCATCCTGTACACTATATTAATAAATAATCGCATTGCATTGTAGTGGCGAGTAAAATAACGATGTCATAATAAAACGTTAGGAAAGTATGATTTTATGACACATAGTGTGTGCCCGCATATTTATGATTATGACAGGTAAATTGTGATGCATGCCGCGCAAGCGTGGATGCCGGCGCGACGATCAAGCAACCCATGAAACATTCATAAACAATAAAACGATGCCGAGTCACAGAATCATGTATCATATTTTTACTGCTCGATTATAAACGGTTTTTGCGTTTACATTAAGGTGTTTTAATGGTTGTATATTATCGCAATTAAAACATGTGTATATAATTTTTATCCGGTGGAAGAAAAACGACTGGTAATGAAGAATACTGCATGATGATTTAAATGAAGGCTGTGGAGTAAATAATTAATAAATATTATAAATCGCTACAGATAATAACTTAATACAATGCTGCGAAAAATATTTGTAATTGCTGCCGCTTTAAGAAATGATATGTTAGCTAGCATCTTGACTCATTTAAAACGACACTATTAGAAATATAATTACATAATTATACAAAGGATAAAGGATACATGTATCGCCTATAAGTTAGAAAAATTATCTACAATGTCAGTTAATTCATGTTCCTCCCACTATAAAATGGATGTTTCGACAGTTAACTAGCGACTAAAATGATATTTCTACTCAGTAAATGTCCCATTTGTCGCAAGACGATTTATGAGCAGCCAATATTAAAATTATAATATTACCTTCAAGCAGTAGTAGAATTTGTAACTACCCATCATAAATAATAATGTTACAATTTACATAAATTATTGTGTGGTGAGTTAATGTTCTTATTTAATAGCAGTATCAAACAAATAAGAACATACTTACACGCACTTGCTATACACTATAAAATTTTTTAATTATTGCTTTTAAATATTTTGTTCTTCTTTATAAAGCATTACGTTTGAAAATTTGTTTTCGTTGAAGTTTTTCTGATCAGTACATACAGAGTGTCCAGGTTTTGATGGGCCACTAATGCTACCATTGATATCTACTAAACTACAATAGCTACGAATACAATTAAACTGCATTCTTGTTGGTCATTTAAAGAGCTTATCACTGGCGATATTCAAAAATTCCCATAAATAACGGTCAAAAACCAAAATACTTGAATTTTCTTAATCTTCTTATTAATTTCAACTGTACTAAACAATTATTTTTTATTTACTAAAATGTTAATTTATACTAGTGAAGTTAGTTTTCAAATTTAAATGATTTAATCTAAATATTATATTTAATAATGTTAATACAACAATTGTATTAAAGGTTTTTTTTAAAGATGAATAGAAAATTCTTAAAGACATAGGTAAATTGATTTATTAAAATTCATGTATACCACGGCTTACACTTTCCCAACATTTTTTCTATGAACACTGAAATATTTTCATTAGCTTTAAAACATTTTCCAAATACTTCATTAAGCTGCATAATTGCCAATTTCATAAAATCGTTATGAAACTGTGATTTAATAATTTCGAAAGCAAGTGTCACCAACTTGCTATAATATCAATAATTATATGAAATATTTATATTCTGTTCTAAATGTATCTACCTATATGATTTATAATTATGTCAGCAATTATATAAGAATTCATTTGCAATACGACACTACAGAATACTCCAATAATATGGTTTTTTCGTACATATATTACAATTTATAAGAAAACTGTTGTTATTTTGAGTCTTCTCTTCAGTACACTTTGATCCGCAGTGGGTAGTGAAAGCTTAAATTTGACATTACACTCGAAAGGAAGAACTTTTTTATTGCATGAATGTTAATGGCGTTGTTAAAGTAACAGCTTGATTAACCTATAAAAAGGCAACATTTTTTAATGTAACTAAGGAAATGGATTTATAAGATAATTTTTGACATGTTACATTACATTAATAACGGAGTTAAAGAAAACTTTATGAAACCGCGTCAATAGGTATTAAAAAATAATTCACGATCTCTTAAAACTAAAGTTGGCTATTATTGTAACCGTCAATCCCAGATCAAATATCAAAACACTGTCACTAGTGACCGTCCACTAAAATCATATGTATGTATGTACCTCAACGTAATGTAATTGAGCCATCTTTCGCATAAAGCCGACTTTCCTGTCCTGTACCAAACAACTATTACTACGTATGCAGACCATACGGCAATATTATCAAACCCAAATATAGCTTCTAAACTACATATTACAAAAGAATCTGGATCTAATTCAATGTCTAATACTTGGCGAATTAGAACCAACGAAATTAATACTTCACGAGCAATTATATCTAAACATCCGCCAGCTACCTCAAGCTGATGACGTAAAATATTGAGGAATACACTAAGCCAGGCGTCTGATTTGGCGTAAACACATTTGGATCAAACAGAAGCAATTGAGTGTGAAGATAAAACAGCCGTAACTACTGGATCATCGGCAGAAGATCTGTCCACCGAAAACAATTCGCTACTATATTAAGCAATAATCTCGCTAGTTTGGACCTACGGTATCCAACTATGAGGATCAGCAAGTACCTCCAACAGCGAAATCATCGAAAGATTTCAATCATAAACCCTTCGTACGATTGTGAATGCTCCATGAATTGTCTCGAAATGGATTATTCTTTGTGAGACCTCCAAATGTATTTCGTTAAGGAACAAGTCCCTAAACTGAATGTAAATTATATTCAAAGACTTAAAGTGTCACAGAAATAAACTAGCTGTGTCAGTCGTGTTATGCGGTGCTAAAACATTTAAAACGTCACAACCCTCTAGATTTACCGGACCCACTTATATAGTTTTTCTTAGGTTTAAGTATTTACTCTATTTACATAGTAATATTTTATAGGTCAATTGTAATTACAGTAATTAAGTAACTTTAAGTAAGGCAGTAAGTTCCCCGTGTCATCTAATCTTTTATAACTAAAATTGTCTAATAGATAGAGTATTAATATTAATGGGATCACATTCGAACTTTCCTACATAAGAACATAAATTTGATACTGAACTTTAAAAGGTTTAATCTATATTTGTTAAATATCATTTTCCAAAATGTGTATTTAAATATATAATAAGTTTTTCTTAAAGCCCGAAGCAGATACAAAAAAATTGTAAGTAATCTTTTATATTCCCAGTGTTATTACTAACATCTTTTATTTGAAACTTCTTGTAGCTGTTAATTTCATATCCGAAATAAATTGAATTTATATCAAGTAAACTCCCTCTTCCGGATTTGCAATTACCACTAAAATCAACCAGATCTTTGCTTTATCATGAAACTTATAATTACTATTATTTCTAACTCAATTTTTCTTCGTTCGTTTCTTACTGAACATGCATCAATTAACCCATTCATCCACACAGTCGTCATTAAGAAAATGAGCAAATCGGATTCAGTAGACGAGTATTTTCGCGAAAATCTCGGAATTGATTTTCTTCCTGATTGTTTGGTGTTCTAATAAGGATACTACGTACAAGAAAGTAGTAAGGGCATGTCTGAAATGGCCTCGCAAATACACACCAATAGTCCCACTAAATCGAACTCATAACTTTTATAGTTTAGAAGATAGCAACAGTGACCCGCCGAAATTTGGACACTCAATTAGAATAGACAAGGTTTGTTGGTGTATTATTCTACATCTTTCTCATTTCCATTCTCTCGGTTCTTACGCGTCGAACATTATTAATTTTTTCCGTACGTGATTCAGTTCATTACCATTGCGTCAAATGAGGAGCACACTTTAATTATAATAATTAGAATTTATATTAGCTCGTGGAGCAGTGAGTGTGAGATGTCAAAGTTTGAAATATTACGGGTAGCATTACTTTCCTACTACTGAAATTTAATTAATTAATTAATTATTATGTTAGTACAACGGAGGTAGATACTAATTTTAATTTTTTGTGCTACTGGCTAGTGGCTTCTGTGCTGTACGTACTCAGTAAGTGCACGTGACGTAAATTAATTAATTTACTTTTAGTGTTAGATAGCGTTTTAATCATACGTTGAAATTTTTCATATTCGTAAAGGTTTCGCACTATCATGAAATTACAAATTAGGACCAAGTACGAGTAGACAAGTTTCATGATTATAAATACTTGATTAATATTTAATTAAAATATAATAACAAATTCACGTAACATAACCACCTATAAAATATATAATTTCGAAATTATTAAGGACGTTTGGTTAAGTTAATTAACTTTGAAAGTTTTATCAACCTATATATTATTTATATCGGCATAAAATCTATAAAATTTTCAACTTTTTTTTTATATTATGATTACTGAAAGTATCTATGCTACGAAGATACCGATAAGGAAATGAATCTATTAACTGTGAAAATTATGTTCAATATTTGTTTGATTGTTTTAAATTGACTGAAATGAGAAACATAAATATTGGCTGATTCCTTTGGTACTAAGTTTATCTCATCGTTTTCTGTTTTGTGATGCATATTTTAGGGCTCCTTTAGGCCATTGATCTTTTCCAAATTTCATTACTTAACAATACCATATTAATTATCTAGTCTCTAGTTGGTAGTAAAGTATATTCTAACCATGCTTGTTGTATGTACGCTTCTTCATTGTCTAATTTCTTCATTTGACACATTTCTACCTTCTGTACAGAATTTTTATCTTTGGTAGTGAGTTATTTTCAGGGACCCGAACCGTAACGGAACCCTAACCGAAAACCGCACCGATATTTGACTTTTTATGAAACCGTCACCAGACCCCGAAACCTATATTTTTTCTTTAAATATGGAAACCGAAAACCAATACGAAAAAATAATAATTCTGTAACCGAATCGAAATAATATCGGTACTAAAACCAGTATAAATATTGTATTAAATTGAAAACATTGATCGAATTTTACATAGAAATACAAGTTCTTTGCATGACTTCATTCATAAAAAGTTTACTCCATTTTTTATTGCACTTTAATTTAAAAAAAAAAACTCATTTTAAAAATTATTTTCCACTTACGCTTTTAGTTAAGTAATACTATTCAAATTTAGAATAGAATAATTATTATTCGAACAATAAATGGAATTAATATTTCACGTAAGTAATGTTGCTAAAATAAAAGTACCTACTAACTGTGATACTTTTAACTTTATTTTTTGAAGCGCAATGTTACTTTTTGAGATCACAACTATAGGTAGTTTTACTTAAAACAACTTACCATTTTAATCGAAACCAAAAGAACCGTAACAGTAACGAAAACGAATTTTATTTGTTTATTTTACCTAAAACAAAAACCGATATAATATTTTCCCAAAAATTTTTTGAATGTAAAAACCGATAACAATAACTAAACCCCAAAAATTATTTGGTTAGAGTATTTGGTTATTTAGCCAATGGTGTATAATAATTCCATGAAACGCTAAAAGACGTTGAAAATTCGATCCGAAAGAGGTAGCTAGTTTTCTTTATTGAACTTTTTTTTTACATAGCTCTATAAACAAGTGTTAGACAAGTAAGGGTGTGCTTACAATCATACAATCTGTCTGTCTCAGGCTAGTTTATATCTTTCACAATTGGCTACTAGTTACTATTCCAGTATAATACAATATTCCTCGGATTTTATTGAACTATTTTCTATTATGATATCTCGAGTCCATATCTCATTTATTTTCCCAAGTATTGTTAATGTAATAGTAGAAACATAATGCAGAATTCCGATTTTCAATATTGTATTCAAGTAATACGATAGATATATGACGACTAGTAAACGCAATCCCAATTACAAAATATCTCACTTATCGAGTTCTGAAAAAACAGTGCGTCACACCTAAAATCGGCCAACGGCGTGATGATATATTTTTATATTATATTTAAACAAAACTGCTGCAACCGAAAAACTAAAACAATATAAAGATGAAAAATCTAGAGAATCCATGAATAAGTCAACATATTTGATATTTTAGTAGCAGCGTACTGAATATGGCACTCAATCCTATATACCACACACATTCAATAATTCCTCTCATTGTCACTTAAACTAATTCCAAGTGATCCCCACGAGCAAAATTCCCCAGAAACCTACACACATTCACGCCCAGGCCACTCCAATAAATCTTCATTATTACAAAGCTCAGTGTCGGTCCCAGTTCCGCCCTTAGGCAACGCCAAGCAGCAGCCTCGTCTCTCTGGTCGCAGAACGTAGACCTACCGGACACCAACCACGGCAACTAATTAATACAGCGGTCAAAACGCAATCAAAACCGTGTTAATGTGTAATTTAGTAATTAAGCCGAGCGGTCGCTTTGAAGAGGCGCGCCCGATCGCTTGTTAATGAATTACCAAAGACAGAAAGCAGAGACATGTGTACGTGCCGAACACATGATGCAATTTTATGCACAAATAAATTTGAAGTAATATAACCTGACATAGATGGGCTATAATAAATAAATTTTATTGTGAAAACCTAATTAATAAACTCAAAATTATGAGTAATTTATTTCTTCTCTTTAAATGGTTTATCAAGGAGAAAATGCAATTAATTAGGAATTGCACAAGTTACGTTCATATTAGTTAGTAAAAAGAAAACTTATGTTTCTAACCTGAACAAATTTTAAACAGTACAAAATAGAAAAAATGTTTTGAATAAAAATTGTAACTTGAATACAACAAAATTTAACAAAAATTGCTGGAACAGCCTCGTAGACTTTCAATGAAACAAGCACTACCATCAAAATCTTATCTTCTCGTAACATAAACATGCAAATTGCAAGTAAGAAATTCAAAATTCTAGGGACCCTGTAACTTGCTTATCTGTTGAATATAAGTAATTATTGCTTTGTAACACCTACTAATTGGACTGAACTGTATTTTTGATTGAAGATAAATATGAAATCAGTTGCAGGGTTTTAGTTTAACTGTAACTAGTTTAAAGTAAATTTATTTGTTTTTAATAAGTGCACATAATTTTAAGTTATTTTGTAACTTTATGAAAATTGGATTGTCATTTGGATAACTGGAGGAATAACTTGATATAAATTTAGTATGAAAGTAAATGTAAAATTTAAATTTTTTTATAGTACTGGGCATTAATTTTTAAACATCGATAAATTACTTTAAAATATATATTACTCCATAGTATTGAAATATTTATTTATAAATAGAAGAACGGAATCAATTAATTAAATTTTATTGTTACTTCACATTATTTATTTATTTATTACATGGGGTAACACATCGAACTGTGGATCATAATATCTTTATTTCGAATCCCATTGGCAACTTTTGCCATTTTAAATTTACCCCTATGATAGCCCTTGAAAAACATATTATATGCCTGATAATCGCATTTCATACACAAAAATATATTATTTACCAATGTGCGAAAGTAAAGTGCCACACCCAGAATAGTTAAAACGCGTGATATATTTATTTTTATTTAATTTTTATTATTACAAGAATGAATATATTAAGATACAATGTAATAGTTTTTAATTTCAAGTACAGAATACATGTAAAATTGACTAAACATTTAAAGTTGATATAATTGTCTCTAATAATTATCTTCTGGTTATCCAAACTTTAAGGGAGAGGGACTGCCTAGCTTTATTCAATCCAAATTCAGTCCCTTCTTGAAGTGAATAGCTGAACTTAAGCTTAAAAAGCGAAGGAGCTACCGTAATACTACTAACTTCTTTAAAGAAATATATAGAAAAAATAAACTTATTTGAGATTGCTACATGCCACCAAACAATACATATCTTTTATTGTTTTTCATTCATGTTACGTTTTAAAATTTACTTATTACACTATAACATTTTTTAGTTCATCAATTCTTCTCTTTTAAATTTTGTTCTCGCGTATATTCTTCGCATTCATACATCATATACCACAGCGTTCTTTGTCTTTTCGCATACTCTACACATTCGAATTTCTTTAGTAGATAAGCCATATTTTGTTTTCTTATTTCCTATACTTGGACCTGAATATTTCTATAATCTTCATTAGTTCTTAACGTCCATCTCTCTGTGAGTATTGTTGAATTCTCAAGATTTTTATATCTTTGTTAAAGTTGTATGTATTCTATTTTCTTGTTCTTGTTTCTGAACGTCGTTATCTCCCTACAAACTATAAGATATCTTCGATTGTTTTATTTTGTTGCTATCTTTTATTTCTACCTAATTTAGTGCAAAGCCGTTCCTTTCATAGTATTTACGTGTTCCTTCTGCCAATTTTGATTAATTTTTTCTTCTTATTTTTCTATAGCACTGGATAGGGATGAATCTTCTCCGTGCAATCTTATTTTCGCTTTATGTTTAGTTGTTCTTTTTATTGTACGTATTTTATACCAACCAAACGTAATTATTTTATCTGCAAATTTCATATTCTGTCTTGATTTCGGAAGCCCTAAGTGCATCATGTAACAATTTACATTATTCCTCTACTTGTACTATTGTTATTTTAGTTTAATTTATGTAAAGAACATTATATCGAGTTGAAGCTTATAAAGCGAATATTACAAATACCTCTAAGATTGAATAAAATAATTGATAAATGTTTATTTATCCAAATACTTCACTAGATACTAATAGTAAAGTGTTGAGAGTTATTTTGACTTATAATGAATTTCTTTGACATGAATGAAATTAAAGATTAGACCAACTTAAATTCTTCAAATCTACTCTTTACAATTTTTACGCCACCTACACAGAAACAATCAACAATCAACAGTAATGTAAACAAATATCTTTCTAAATTTTCACATTAAACAAATAACACGTCGCTCATCTAACAGGTAACGAACTCTAAACTTAAGTTAGATGGTCAAAGCCCACGTAGAACAGCAGTGAACATAGTGCGTTATGTTCGGTGTTGGTTGGGCAGGAACCCATTCTAGAGTGTCTTGAGCGTCAGCTCAATGATCACGTGGGTACGATACACGATTGTGTGAGTACACAATCCGTTCAAAGTTCCGACTACTTGACACTCCAACGAGTTAACACTGTAGCAGAGATTTGAAAACTGTTTTAAAATATATAAAACCATAAATTAAATACCAAACGTTACTAACTAGTAAGGGAATTTATTCGCTACTACAATTCAAGAATAGTAGGTTACAAGCTCAGATTTATGTCAGCACTAGTAGAATGTAGCTGTATTTTTACTTTCTTATACAAACCAAGGAATCATAGGAAAAATAAAATAAAAAATTGTGAAGAAATGCATGTTTCGAGGTCCATTATATTTATTTTGACTATTTTCCCAATGCCGTCTGTGCGGATGGGTGGATGTGTCAATATGATCATATCTAGGGAAAAGACAAAGTATCGATACTTTACAATCGGGCCTATTCTCTAAAAAGTTGCAACCGTAAAAAATTGCTAACTGTGAAAAAATCAATCGTTGTTTGATAGCTATTCCCCATTAAACATTAAATGTTGATGCGATTTTGTAAATTGTCTTAACAATGTTAACTGTTATTGAGAAAATTCACATCTTGATGAAGAAATCAAAGAAGTCGAAATTAGTAGAGGTTGCATTTTTAAAACAAACCTATTGAATGCTTTCCAAGAGTTTTCATTGTCATAAAACGATATATTCACAAACTTTTTGTACTTTTTTTGGCCCGTTGTCAAAGTACAATTATTTTGTTAAACTTCAACTCTGAATAAAATTTTAAATATAAGTAATACTAATAATTTATTCTATGTCAATCGAAAGGTCTATGTTTTTATTATAATTTTTTGTTAGTACCATTTCTTTCTGATACTATTGCGAATTTTGTAGAAGTAAAAGAATTGAAAACTACTTTTCAAAAATCGTCATAACTTGGGGTAGAAAAAAAATTACTTGCGTATTTTGAAAGCTTATCTTACACTCTTTCAAATAAAACTTTCTCAAATTACTTTATCATGTACAGAAATATAGATCGTATAGTTCACCTAAAAAATTATGGCGTGGTAACAAAATTTCTGTCGGTAGTGTATATTTAAAATGAGTTCCCTAAAGGAATGAAGTTTCTTAATTCATTTTCGTGTTCTTCCATTTTCACAACATTATTATTTGCAGCAGTAGATCATGACATCAAATATAGTTCTAAGTAGGAGACTTGAACTCGAATGTCAAAAATTAATTTTTTACAATAGTCAATTATTTTTTACAATAGTTTTAGAATCTTGTTGAGTTTTGTTTTATATTCTAGGTCTCAGAGGAGAGCTGCATTGAAATATAAAAAAATAGTTTTAAGCAACTTTTTTTAATAATTATTATAATTTATTCTGGTTTAATTGAAGATTTTTGAGAACAAAAATATATTATCAGTTATTTAACCATTTTTAGACTTGCTTACAGCAAATTCGAGTACACATTTTTTCAGGTTTGCAAATAAATTTTTTGAGAACCACAGAATTTTCTGAGTGTTATCTATGTATCTATTTAAGTTTCAATAATCTAATCTATTTAATGTTAAATAAAATCATCACGCCTTTTACCCCATTGCGGGTGTGGCAGATCTCGGTAAGTGATATATTTTGGCGTATGAAATGTGGTTACCAGCCGTCAAGTCATAGCCCCCAAAGTTGTTAGTGGAGGGGGAACCACAGGGGTAAATTTAAATTGACAACTGTTGGAAGTGGGATTCGAACTGAGGATCTCGCGATCCACAGTCCGATACGTTGCCACTGAGCTATTTACCCCATGTTTCTGTGAGAAAAACTGTATATTCTACATGCATTAAAGGCAATAATAAAAAAAATCTAATTTTAATTGTCCTGTGGTGTTCACACTAGATTTTTGTATATAGTTGAAGGAATACCTATATTTATTGCTATTATTTCATAATTACATGGCTGGCTGGCTCGGCACTGTTTGGGATTCACTGAATTAATATGCCTCGAATTATCAATCCGATGATACCTGCGTAATATCTGTGTAGTCACGGCTCCGAACCCGACGCAGCAATGGTTCACAAATACAGAGATGCACTCAGCCCATTGTGCAGCGAGCAATACGTACCATTATACCTCCTCAACTACAAAAAGCAAGGTGTGAACCAGGAGAGGATGCATAACAACACAGGTTGCGTTCAATTGTTGTCTGCTTGTTTTCAGTGCATGTACACCATCAGGCTGTGTCCCACACAAGTGGAATAGCAGTCAGTAAACAAATTCCACCCACCATCAATATCCTTTATACGAGCACAGTCTTTTATATTTTTTCCTCTTATTCAATGAAACATTTATAATTTACTAGAAAATAACATTGAAAATTAGTAGTAGGGATATGTGACATGTGAATATTAAGCAAAAATTGAACATGCTGAGAGAAGAGATAGATAAAAATAAAATGTCACTTTTAAGAAGTTACAAATTTAATAATTTAATAAATTATATGTATTATGGGGTAAATAGCTACGCATCGGTCTGTGGATTATAAGATCTTTGGTTCGATACTCACAGTCGATCAATTTTCGAAAATAAATCCCGAAAATTGTCATAATCACTTCACGCAAAATATTCCTATGGCTACTTAACAACTACCATCCTTACAAAATGTGAATTGACGGCTGGTAACCGTATTTTACGCGCAAAAATATATCATAATACCGATATTTACATTGACCACAGAGCCAAACCTAGAAATGGGTAAATAACATGATTTGTAAATACTTACATTATTTTTTTTATTCTGAAATTACTATTGTTTTTACATAATGATAGCTAAGGAATAAATGACATACGATATTAATTAAATCTTTTGATATCTGAAATTAATACTGGACTACCACTGAAATAAAATAATAATGGAACGCGCACTTTTATGCTTTTATTTATGGAAGCGAAAAACAAGCCTAGGAAAGAGAGATGTCGTGGGCCACCCTTCTTTATCTAACACTTACTTGTAGAACTGTTGTTATGCGTTTATTGAGCGGTTACTATGTAAGAACATGTTGCACAATCCACAGTCTTGTCCAAAAGTGATAAATAATATTTAACAGTGTTGTTTCCTTCAAATTAATACATCATAGTTAATTGAAATAAATTTTATTAATGTATTACTTATTTTTTTTTTAAATCAATGAATGTAATTAATTTATATTTTCCTTCTTATTAACTTTCTAAGCCGACTGTACTATAAAGATAGGTTACCCCCTTATTGATCTATATCCCTCGGCTCGCATTTCTGCGTCAGTGAGTGTTCCAGTATCATTATATTTAGTATGGACCATCCTGACCTTACTTCAATGGCGAAACTTGCATTAAAAATAATTTTAAATTATAAATATAACATTATTATAAGACTGTATGTAGTATTTATTATTTTTATTAGTCAACATAAGGAAAATTTACTAATTTAATAATTTGTTTCTTAAAATTCGACTGTGGTCAGAGACTCTATTCCTTTCAAAAAAGCACCTCTATTTACTGTCACTCATAATTATTCATTTCCGCTATAAACTGCCATTTATATCTATTAATTTACCTCTCGGGAAACCACAAAAATGGCCACATTCAATCTTATTCAACGTACGCAAAATATTGAAAATATTACTTGTAACAATGTTCTTAACACTCATCCACACCACAAATTTCCTAGACATTAATACATTGTATAATAAACAGTCAAGCGTATAATATTGTTTGAAGTTATTGGTTGTTTGTACACAGGTGGAGTTCGCATGAACGCATCCCGGAGTTCGTCGCAGCGTAGGTAAGGTAAGCAAGTCTTGCTGTCGTTGATCGGGCACTTGACTACGAGCCGAAGATGCTGAAGAGCCGTCCCGCCATCCGATTGTTCATGCAGACAACAATGGCGGGCAACAGAGCGCCAACTCACCGAAAGACTAATTGTTTTCTATCTGTCATGTCAACAATATGTATCCACAACAAACTAGCGTCGTGATAAATTAATGACAACCGCACCAGCCGCGACTATAAAAGGAAATGAAATTATTTTCTCCGCAGCTTCGTCATCACGCGTAGCGTGCCACCTATGACTTTCATTCAAATCAATGTGGTTTTATTTAACTCCCGAAATGATCGCCAATCAAAATGAAATGCAAGGAGCTATCGTATCTCTTCATCGATGCTAATTGGAAATTATTATTTTTGTGTTTTTTAAGGACGCATACTTACCTCTTCAATTATACTCTAACTATACTTATATAACTGTACATAAATGACTAAAAATGTTTTATAAGCGTATTTATAAGAATATTTGGAAACTGTATTTTATTGACTTTTATGTGGATTTACTTAGTGCTGGAATATATTTCTCTGAATTTACAAAAAACACAACATATAATTTCAAGCACATTTATTCAGATTTACAATCTTAATGCATGTCTAGAATGTATTCTAATGCCACAGGTGACAGTAAAAAATATGGAGAATGTGATAAAAAATAGTATTAACATAGTTAAAATATGTACAAATAATACTGCTTTACTAGGAATTGAAACAAGGACTTTTGAGTTGAACCCATATATTTGCGGTAAAGGGCAAATAATATTTTCTGTCATTTTAAACAATAAAATATGACAGAACCAATTGCACTACACTGCAAATACACTGTCACTCGTCATAGGTGTCCTTGTAGGTGCTGCCACCGGTGGTACATGAAACAAGTAAAATATTACTGTACGCCGTACAATTATTTATATACTTGTATTACTAACAAAATTATTTACTTCTATGTCGTATATGTAGTAGCAAAATATGAATATTACAATAAGCTTGAAAAATTGCTATTATTATTATTATAGTTTAACTACCAGATTTAATCAGGAGCTGCCGTTTTATTGAAAGACGAAGTCGATGCAATGAATGCTGCCGGAGCTATATATCTTCGTTAGGTGCAGAGTCGAACACATTTTTTTACCGATTTGAAATTATCACAAATTTATTGATTATTTTTAATACATATTTTTAAGGTTATCGCCATCAAATTGCATGGCATGCGTTTATTGAACGGTTGCTACGCATTTTTAGACGATTACTATGCGTTTGTTGAGCGGTTGCTATGTAAAATATTTTTACACCCTAGGCAATAAAAGTGAGACTTTACAGACTGTTGGCAGTCCGAAAATTATTACCTTTAATATAAATTGGCAAAAAACCTAATTTCGCAAAAATTGATAGGGCTCTGATAGTTACAGCATTTGTTTTCGACATCGAAAATAATTATTCAAGTATCTGACACAGCTTAACGAATTTTTAAAATGAAGGTTGAAAACCTAATTTAAAGTATTATTTACTTTATACAAAATATTTTATAATTTTAGTTTTTATACGTTATTCTTGATAAAAAATTAAATACTTGTAATTAATTAAATCAAGGTATTATTTAAAGTTTACAAGAAATGAAATATAAATATTTGGACGGGCACGTGGAGTAATTTTGGAAAGAGAAAAAGAAACATTTGATTAGGAAGTGAAATATACAATATGTTATTTGTTATAATTTAATAGTTTGTATATTTAGAAATAGGTAAGTTTCTCTGATTACAAGTCATTATATAAATAATTTTGAATCCTGTAAATTATAGTTTCATTTGTAATTTTTCATGATATCAATACCCGTACATGTATTTGTAAAAATATAGGTTATATCACCTCATTTCTCTCACGCACGAGTTTCAGTATATGTAACGACCCAGGTCAATTTATGCTTAACCAATATGATGTCACGTCTATGGCGCGACATGCATTAATCATTAAATATATAATAAACAATATATAAGATTATAAGTATGTGTTTTAATTATTGATATAGTTAGTGTACTAATTCTATAATTTGTTTCTTTTACTTTGACTATGATTATACAGACCCTATTCCTGAGCTATTTTTTATTATTAAACATAGTATTTTAAAAGGTAATAAAGAGTACGGAATTATTAATAAATTATGGCAATCGTTGATCTCGAACGTGTAAATATCAAGAATAATTTATCACCAAATCAGAAAAAGTGATTTATTTAAGCAGAATATCTGAAAGCACCCAGTCGTCCACATATGTCCATCGAATTTCCACAAAAAGACTGTGAATGGAACACCGAAGCAATATTTTAAACGATTCGCACGAACATAATGCAGACATTCCATTAGCATTGTAAGCTGACACAGAGCAATTATTGAGTAATTATTTTATTGAGGAATGAAAGAAAGAAACCAAAGTATGCCGTCAATATCTATATCGAACTGGCATTCCTCACGTGCAATTACAATTTCAAATAAAATTACCAATCGCGTTTACAAACGACTTGCGTCAATTATACACTCAATCAGAATGCCGTGACAATTATAACTTACGTTATGTTCTTACGTTTGTCCAATAAAACCAGTGCGAGAGGCCCGTGGAATTAATCAACGAGAAAAAAGTTAATTATAATTGACTGGACGATACAGTTAGGCGCAAAGGATATGGGCTTCGCGCTGGCGCTGCTACTGTAAGTGTAAACTGTGCTGTAGGATGCGTGCCGCTGTGTTTAACTTGACTGTTTGTTGTTCGTGAGGAAGTCGATGACGCTGTGACAACCAATTTCCGGTGCAGAGATTTATATACCGATTTTCTTTGTTTTTATCAGTGATTCTGGCCTTTATTAAAATAATAACGAACACAATAATATTAATACCTGAACCAGTTCATAATAAATCATTCAACAAGCATGCAAATACAAACATAGACTCTTTCAATGAAACGGTAGCACAGAAAATCAGTTTAAACAAATATAAATAGCAAGGTACCCAAATAAGATACACCATTACAAATGACATAGCTCATTTGTATATAAATGTTGCATTTTGTAGTATAATTCAAATTACATATGTACTTCAATTTGCGAATAAAAATCATTCTAGACAAAGGCGAAAACTGAAAACAGGAGATAATTAAAGCGAAAAAAAATTATATCTTTTAGAAATTTTAGCATCTTCCTGCTCCACTAATATATCAATTATTTTTAACAAAATGATAGCCATTTGACAGAGATCAAAATTAAAATAATTTAAGCAACGTATTTTTCTTTCTTGTTTGATAGATGATAGACAACTATAGAAATCGTAAATGATTAAGCATTTAGCAATCTGAAACTGCAATAATATTAAATTGATTTGTGTAACGTATATTTATCTGATATGACTTGCAATTAATCCGTAGTCATTTATACGGGTTAAATATATTCCCATATGTATTGAGTGCTTTCGACTCGACATTTGGCCAAAAATATTCAACAATCAATTTCAATTTTCAGTCTTAGTTCCAATTAATTCTATGACCATAATCGAATGAAAAATAGAAAAATTGTAAAATAAGTAAATTAACTATTTAGTTATCTTATAATAATACCAAAAGTACATTATAGTGTTGGATATTATGAAAAAGGTGCAAATAAAACTATAGTGCATAGAATAAATAATTATTTTTACAATAATTTGTAAACATTAAAACTTATATATCAATGAACATACAAAATATAAAATTACAACAGATGACATTTATATCTACCTTTCTCTTCAAATATGACTATATTTCTCTAGCAAAAAATAAGTTGCCCTTTCCATTTCTCAATTTTAAATATTTTTTCTTCAAACGTCATAAAAGTACGTTGTTATGTATTTGTATTCAACAAGCAGAAGTCCAATATTGTCGCCGCCGGCGTAAAAGTGTATCCTTGGCAACACATTTACGCCGGCGGCGGACAAAGTAAAATATCATGCAAAATAGTAAGGTTGTAATTCAATCATTTGACAGTTAAGAATAAAACAAATAAAATAAAATAACAGAATAACATATTCAGTGGCAACTAGAAATACTGGATACGGCAGAATATTTGATGAAGTTTTGAGTATTTTTTAATGTCTATTTTCTATGTTTGAAGAAAAAATAGCATGTGTTATTCGGAGTAAATGTGACTTTGTATGTTTCGCATGTAATTAAACTTACATGCTCAGCACACAAAGTATCACATTTACTCCTAATAACAAAATATACTATTATTTCTATATTATTGTTTGTAACACCTGCGCGGAAAAGATGCTTTTCTGTTCCTCTTTTGGGAAGCGAAAGTAACTTATGTCAGGCCAATGACGGAAATGTTCTAATATCTCTCCTAGGTCAGAAATGAAACATTATTTCTAACAGCAAATGGAGTAAATAGCTCCGTGGTAACGTATCGACTGTGGATCGTGATATCCTTAGTTCGAATCCCACTGCCGACAGATACCAATTTAAATTAACCCCGGTGGTTCCACCTCCACTAACATATTTGGGGGCTATGATTTGACGGCTGGTAACCGCAGTTCATACGAAAAAATATATCACTACCGAGATCTGCCAGACCCATAATGGGTAAAAGGCGTGTTGATATATTATTAATTATTATTTACATTTCTAACAGTTAATGCAGTTGCCTATCCTGTTCACGTGATCACTTAATATAAGGTGACCCGATTTTAATATTGGTGAAACGGGACACCATTGAGGGAGGATAAGGTAAGGTCACACTGCATCGATCAACATCCATCGATTCACGTACATACATCGAATTTCATCAATTGTTTTTCTTGTAAGTAGTCGCACTGCTGCATCAAATAGTAAGAAGTGAAAAGTTATTTTTAAAATTAGCGTGGCTTGTACCAACAAACATTTATTGTCAGAACGCAAAAATTGTATTATAATTTATTTTTCAATTTGAACATAATAAAATAACTTACAAAACCCTTTATTATTTTGTATATCTCTAATTTTAGTGATTTTTTTGTATGTATGGCTTTCTGAGGGCATTCTTTTAAAAAATCGGGATTTTCTTAAAATGCGGTGGGACGCGGGACAAATTGTTAAAAACCGGGACTGTCCCACCAAAAGCGGGACGTCTGGTCACTTTAACTTAATACAAATGCAACATTCACACTTGTCGGACGACAGATCTCTGCAGACATTTATGTTTTCTTTGGCGGAATGTATAACATGTGAATTTCCGTAACAAATTTAATAAATTGAATACGAAAGAAAATCAGCAAGGCCATTTTCTCACAGCTGTTGCAAGAAATATCTTGTGAAGGATGAACCATCTACATTTTTCGACTGTTCGACTTTTCAGTGATGGCAGTTCTCATAAAACATCGGTATTTTAGATGCATAATATGCTATTCTTGACTAGAATCATATACAAAAACTTTTTAAAATTGAATGAAGAGTGGTTTTGAATTATCGTTTATGTTGCATCCATTTTAGTAAATTATGTTGCGTTGGGTATAAATAAATAATTAAATACTGAGCAACACCGCAGTTTTACTTCATTTATAAAATTATGAACTCGTTGCTTTCTAAACCTGAATACAATCAACATTCAACACTAGATTCCAGATTACATTTCAAAACCAGTTTCCTGAACCAGAATCCCACAAATAACAATCAACAATGCAATTTCTCACTTAAAATCAAAATTCTACCCATACTACTTTGTGCTACACCCATTCACACAGCCCATCATAAATCAATGATCATTTTTCCATACAACAAATTTTAATAAACCGGCAACTGAGAAAAAATGCACAAGAAGAAAATGACGTAAAGTGGCGAAGAGATAGGTGTGTACGCATGTGAATAGAAGCTGTTTGATAGTGTTAGGGCATCGTCAGGCAAGTCAAGCAAGCGCGTTTGGATTTATTGCAAGTCAGACTACTCCTATTATTCGTCTAGTTTATTAAGAACACAGCGGGGGACTAGCCGCTGCATATCACCCGGGAACCAAATTATATCTAATTATAACAGTAATGTAGTTTCGATTTAACCATGTAAACATTGATGGATTCTTCACGCTACTTTTTACTGCAACTTTTGAAGACAGGCGAAGTCAAGCTGAAGATGATGCCAACTACGGACAGTAGCGCCGAAATATTTGGGCACAACATTCGGAAAACAGGAAAATCAAATAAAAAATAAAGCATACCATATGTTCTCATCACAGTTAAATAATTCTGTTTTGACCTGTTCTAATTATAATTATAAAAATTTTATTATCTACATACTGATTTTATTTCTGTGAAACAAACTTTAATTGTGGATCAATAGTTATTTGTCAAACTAGAGAGGAAAGCGCTTATTTTTCCTCCTCGAGTTCGAAGTTGTCTTCATGAGCGCAGTGAGTGAGGCATTTCGAACGAGAGTGGAAGAAGAGCTTTCTTCTCGTGTTAGACACATTTTTTTCAGGACATGTTTCTAAAAACGATTTGCTCTGACCTAAAATACACTTTGAGAACACAACTGACAAACTGACACGTTAAATGTTAGGTTATCAGACACAAGGCGGTGTAGCAGTGTTACCAATGAACCAATCTTAAATATCTTTAATAAGTTGTCTAATTTTGATTTAATAAGAAAAAGAAAAATATAAGACATAATTGTAAGATAATTTAAATTATGTACATCACTAAAATAAGGATTTTCAATCAAACTAGGAATTTATTTATAATTTTTGTAATATATTTTTTTGCATATAATATTCATGTTGGTAACACTTCTATATTTTCCTCACTGGAAATACATTTTCCTCACTATTTCTGGAGAAGAACGGTGGGGTTTCCTACCATGTCTTGAAAAATTAATTTTTATTTCAAATCTCACAGTCCTCAGTTGTCATTAACTTCATTCCATTTGGAGTGTCGAGGTGTAGTGGCTGATAACCGCATAACACTCTAAAATATATCACTTACCGAGATATGCGATCAATTGCTATAACAGCAACTGATATTTATAAACAATTACAAGAAGATTTGAAGATTGAAGAACTACAGAAACTTCATGATTGCTAATTTAATAGTGACACTTATTAGTAAATTTTTTGGCAGTACTTATACGTAGTTATCAAACTATATTTCATTCACAGTTTGATGTGTTTCTATGAATCACTAAAAAATATGATGGTTTTGTGAAACGGTACGGACTTTTCTTGGAGGAATTTGAAGATCCGAATAACAAGACACGGATATTTGTTTATAAATAGGAAGGACCGCCACTGACTAGGTTTGGTTTAGCATTTGGAAGCGATTGGTGCGTGTTTTGAAATGAATACGTGACTATATAATTTCTAAAACAATGTTCTATTTGATTCGTTCTGTGATTCGAATTGCTGCGGGGATTTAATAATGTAATGACGGAAATTGTTTAGGGTTTAATTTAAATGGTTTAACTTGAAAATGTGTGACGAAACATTGTGGTGTGGGAATGCTTCATTATCAAATTAACCACAATATGTTCATAATGAAATATAAATCATTAAAGGAACTGTATAGTAATAATATTTTCTTCAAAAGTCATAAAAGTACGTTGTTCAAATACTGTCGCCGCCGGCATAAAAGTCTCCTTGGTAACACTTCTACTCCGGCGTCGAACAAAGTAAAATAGTATGAAAAATAGTTAGTTCAATAATTTGGCAGTTAAAAATGAAACAAATAAACAAAAATTACTAAATAGCATATTCTATGGCAACTAGAAATACTAGATAAAACAGAATATTTGTTGAAGTTTTGGACAATTTTTATTGATTTATAATTCTATTTTCTATGCTTGAAGAAAAAATAGCATGTGTTATTCGTAATAAATGTGACTGAGTTCTTCGAATTTACTCCTAATAACACAATATACTATTAAAAAAATTATATGTATAACAAAAATTAAACAAATTTAATCAATTAGTTGGTACAATAAAAATAAGAGTGTATTCTCCTTTATTCTGAATGTACATACAATATAAGTAGATTAAAACATTAAAATTTATCCTCTAATAGATTTTTCACTTAATAATATTTCATTGTAATTATTGTTAAACAGTTTTGTTCTATACAAATAGACTTAAGTTTAAAAACCACTAATATAATGATAAAGACTATTTTTTGGCTGGATGGATGATAAATTAAACTCTTGGAATTCAACCAATGGCTTATTGGTAAGAAATTACTTAAACTATTCAGTCAATTTTTTCCGTTTGGTGGAAAAGTAAATTTTTTATATTTTTTATTTTATCTGACCATTGTTTTATATATTTATAATGTATTTATTTTTTTAATGTTGACGAGATATTTATTTGTGTTTTTGTCCGTATTTATTTATATATTTATTTATTGCTTTTAACATGTGTAAGAGTGTTTGAAAAAATCACCTCCTGAAGTAGATATGTGGCGTCGAAACTAGTTGAGATAATTTCTTAATAATAAACCACTAGTATAATACTTCTTTCTGTATTAGTCCATTGATCTTTTCACATAATAGTAGATTTCATCACTTCTGATAAACAGATGTCTATTTTGTGTGTATTAATAACATTTTTAAGATGTAGATAAAAGTGGACGGCAAGATTCTGTAGTACTTTATTTTATGGACGAAAAAGTCGTAAAAATTTAGTTGAATTTCCTCATAAAATAACTGGATGTAAATGGCTCAGTTATAAAGAGAAGGGATTTAAACTAACATGAAATTCCAAGCAAAATTCTGTGTATGTAAACTTGTCATTAATTTTCAAGTAACGAATATTATTTTCCCTAGCAATTATACACAAATATTTGGCATGTTTGGTGGTTAAATGCCTCGGTATAATTATTGCGATAAAAATAACACACCACGAATGAAAATTCATTCAGGCCATAAGACGGTTTCCCGTTGATCAGAGGTGACGTGAATTGTCGATCGACAGCGTCTATACAAGTGCGAAGAGTCATTACTTGCTGATCACCTGTCTCGTTACAATTTTGATTAATTTTCAATCAATTGTTAGGTGATGATTAATTATTGTGCTGGACTACCGAAGCGGCAGGCAGGTAGCCATGGACTAACCTTTTGCCACCCTCTATTTACAGCAGAAAGAATAGATCTATGTCTATAATTTTATGCTTTAAAAACTGCTAGATAGTCGTGCGTCATCATACAGCTGAATTGGAAATCTAGATTTTGTATTATGGGCTATAATCGATTTTTCCTTTCTTTTATTGGTTCTTTTGTGTTTGTACTTTTCGTAATTTTAATGATGAAATAGGACAGACAAATTGGTTTTTTATTCTTAAAATACTTTGATATGTAAATTAAATATGGTCGAAGTAGGTAAAAGCTCGCCCTTAAGTTTCCGATAAATAAGAATATTAACCACCTTTTTGCGTCATTATATTGTATTTTATAATTAAGTATTTAATCGGAAAGTTTAGCACTGGTAATGAATTAACTTATAATAATGATTCGCTAATTTTGTCAACATAATTTAACGATGGTATTGATATTGAAAATAGTTTTTCGTTAATCTCACCCTCATAATACCAGACAAGAAATACGAAGAATGTAATATTGACTGTAGGCTTAAATGGGGAACAAATTTATCCGCAGAAAAAAAGTTGGGCTAATATTAAATATTGAAACAATGTATAGAGTATAGGCTATGACAATTAGAACCTAAAAAGTAAATTGGTGCTATTACTTTTCGAATAAATTAACTTCATTTTAAAGAACATGAGTATTTTTTTAAAGTTTTATACTTGCACTGCCATCTCTTATCACATGTGTATACTATACTACTCGAAAGTCATTTCAAAATCATCGCGTTTAGCTCAAGTGCACATCAAGGATTTAAATTGAATTATGTCCTACATCCTTGAGATTTTTAAAGGATTTGTAAGTAATTATTGCCACATTTTTTAAAATTTCCAATAGTTTTTCATGTAAAGTCTATTTTCTAGTTCTTTACAATTTTTGTTTGGACAACCAGCAGATTTTTCATTTTTTCAATCGGCTTGACAAGCTCACCAGCATGTGAAAACAAACTAGATGTATCATTTGAGGATCTAGAGCGCCAAGTGTGATGCTCTGCTACCGAATTCGGTTACTCTCCTCGACTGTTCGTTTGTTCATTGTTTCAGAAGCGGCTGGATCGTGGTTGTGAGGTGAGATTATGTCAGATCGGTTGTTAATAATAACCAGTAATCAAGCGACTGACTTTTTGTTAATCTCCGCAGCCCGCCCTCATCAGTGCTAACAAAAGGCGACCAATAATCTTTTTATGGTACGCATTGTGATCGAGGATGGTCAGCGGGATGTCTCGCTCGAGGAGTTGAGGATGCTGCTCTTCCAACAACAACGCAGGGTTGGATTTAGTTACATTAATACCGTCGTACAACCGAAATGACACAGAAGGTATGTTTCTAATTTTATTTTAAGTTTCCACTTTAACTTCTCTAATTTATAATGTCAAATATATCAAAAATTATACATGAAATAATTGCAGAATTTTTATTGATATGAAATATAAATATTTTACAAATTTCAGTAAAAATATTTATGCAATAAGTCGTATTTCAATTTAATATTATTTATGAATGAGATTTAATAAGTCAAGGAAAAAAAATTTCTTTACTAAAAACTCGTAGGTATTTTTAATTAATATTGTTTGGATGACCGCCGCCCTATGGGAAACAATTTGTTTATGTTGCAATGTACTTTGTGTGTGTGTGTGTGTTTTAATGAGAAAAAAATTTTAAAATTTCATACTTAGAATTTGGATGTTACGAGCTGATTAGATAATAATATACTATTTTTTATAAGAGAACATAGAGATAATGTACTTTTATTATTAATAATATACAATTTAAACCAATTTTTAAAATTTTTTTTTATGATACTTAGAATATATGACGTTCAGCGAAAACCCGATGTGAAAATTTTGTGTGACGTTTGTATGTCGTCACAGGTTCTACTTCAGTGGCACTAAAACAACGAGTTTCCATGATAGTAGATATTATATATCTTTTAATATAAAAATAATATTTTCATATTATAAGTCTTAACTTACAACAATTAAACTTAATATAAACTAAGACAAAATTCCTTTGATAACTTTAAGAGTATTTTACTTGATATTCGAGTAAATAACAACAAAAGTTTGAGGACAGTGGCGTTAGTAGTGATGTAACCTAACCTCAACACACAATTTTAATCAACTGATTTTCAACACAGCACAATAAAAAAGTAAAATTATGAAACAATTAATAGAAGCCAAACAAATATTATCTTAAATACCAACAAACAAAAATATGAAATGACATTTCGTAGTTCTATTTTAGCCCACAATAGGCGTTGGGCGCAGCGGCAGACGCGCAAATTGCAATTTTCAAATTTCTGGCCAATAGAACAATGCAAGTACCTGTGACGTCTAAATATGTTCAATTCGTTATATCGCTTTACTGCAAAATATTTAAAAGAAAAAAATACTTTACTATTAATTATTCCGTAAATGTTACACGATTTTGATATAAATTTGTCATATTTCGTTTATGGTTTATGCGCCCATTATAATAAAAATAAAATAAATAAATATATCGTCACGCCATTTACCTATTTCTGGGTGTAGCACTCTGCTCATAGCAGATCTCGGTATTATAATATATTTTACGCGGTTATCAGCCGTCAAATCCTACCCACAGAAGTAATTTTATGTGGTGACAATTTTCTAAATTTATTTTAGAGAATTTGTCGGCACAGAGGCTCGAACCGTGGATCTTCTGATCTACAGTCCGACGCGTTACCACGGTGCTATGTACCCCATTATAATGAAAGAAATATTACAAGTTTAAACAAATAAAAAATTATTTTAATATTTCTATAAATTATATTTTTTAATAATTGTAAATTGTCCCTATTTTTACAAAATTGAAATCTCAGTAATTATTGAAGAGATTTTACTAAACCAAAAATATTTTCATTAATCTCTGTTCAGTTAAAAAAAAAACGCTTTAATACATTGCTGTCAATCACTTCAACTTTAACATCCCTATGTATACATATAAAAAAATAACTCTCTATATTTTAAACTGCGTACTTATTTGAAATATTTGTTTTATATTAACAGATCGACAATCAGTTTATTTCTTTAAACATTAACTTAACAGTACTGTAAGTTACTTTGGAAAACGTAAATACGCATCTAATAATTATTTTTTCATATAATACTCTGGATTTCAGGAAACAATCCATGTACAGTACACGGCATTATACTACTACTCGGATGCAGTTATACTTATATAATTGCACTTTTGGTTACCAGTTGCTTAGAAAACGCGGTTTGTACTCGGAATCCCTTGCTAGTGCGGCAAGCGTTTATTTTGCAATCCTATACCTATCCACCGATTGAAGAAATAAAATTAAAAATATTTTGTACTCCGGCCCTGGTCGCGATTATTCATTATGTACACGTCATCATGATGCTCGGCTGTCGATGAGGCAGTATGCACTCGTCAGGGCGTCAGCGCATCTCCTGATGTGCTTCTACCGCCACTCGTTACCAACCGTCACCCCTGTCTCCCCTGCCCGGGAAGTGTTTTGTATTCTTGCTCTGTTCTGACTGCACCACAACTCAAAGGATTCCCTTCATCATATTTCCTATAATTATTTCCATGTTTGTAAAGCCTGAAATGGTTTATGATTTGATATGGCGTATCCAATATTTGATTGAAGACCTGTAAGTCGCGGAGATGTTTGCTTTTGTAATAGACGATTGAAGTTTTTTGTTCCTTGTGAGTTGAGAAGTGGTGATGTAAAGGAAATGAATATTAACTTTTAATTGTACTGAGGTGAGGTTTTAGAAAGTAGTAATTTTTACCAAATTATACTGTTTTAGGGAAGGATACAATTATTTTCTGATTAAAATAACTGTATTTAATTTTTTTAGTCATCGAGGGATGTAACTGCAATCGAAGACATCGGTTTCAACTTTAATAATAAAATTTTATTATAAATTAAATATATTATAACAGTCGAAGTCGAAATCGATCAGTCAGTTGATCAAGTATGTGAAAATCAGGGCCCTGAACATGGATAGCGTTGCTATGGGAAGCATTTTAATTTTCCTCCGAAATAAGAGATGACACCATGAAGATTAAAATTACGTTATTTCAACTCATGTTAATAATTTGAAATGGTAGCTGGGAAAAAATTTTGAATTTTAACGAAAATGTAAGTAAATATATAATTTAGGGGTGTGCCAAAAACCGATATATCGAGAAGTATCGATTTTTTGTAAATTACCGAATACATTTTATACATATATCTTCTAATCTATGAACAAGAAATAAGTAGAATAATCGAAACAGGAAAATGGATTGCTCTGGGACAACTGTTGACGAAACTTGGAATATGTTTAAGCAAATAATCACACAAGCAGCAAAAAAAATAAAAAAAACAAGTGGGTATACAGGACAAACAGTAACAAAAAACTAACATCCAGGTGGAACGAGGAAGTAAAACAAGAAATAAAAGAAAGAAGAAAGAACTATATTTGTAACGAAAGCTTCCAGAATTAACGAACAACTAAGCCTTTCCTTGAGTTATTTTCCTTAATAATTCGTTTTTTATTTACTCTATATGACTTGGTTCATTACATTAATCAAAATATAAATATTTTTAATTTAGTTGTAAATGTATTAACTACTTATTACCTCCCGCCTACCTCTAGGTAAGGGAGATATTGTTTTTAGTCAAAAAAATTGGGTAGTGAGTTTACAATGAATAAGCACGTTTTAGGGTCCATACAATACGATTTTACTATTTTCGCCACGATGTCTGTATGTATGTATGTGTGTGTGCGTGTAGTCTGTGGCAATTTTTTCGTCTCGCATAACTCAAATACTATAATACCAAAAATATAAAATTGTATTAATTTTTGCTCCTTATATTTAAATGAAGAGCTGATTATATTTTGAATAAAATTGGTCAACCGGAAATAGCAGTTTACTTGAAGCCCTCAACAGATTTCGTGAAAAACACGATCAAATTTCCTTTTCCTACAATACATGCTATTTTGAAAGTTGTAGAATATTTAATTTTACATGTCTTTTTTTACACTAATTTTATTAATTTAATGTACACCACGGGAACCCTTAAAAATTTAAAAATTTTTAAGAAATGTGACACATGTTATTTTGATTGTGAAGCTTCTTAGTGAAATATATGCCAAAAATTAAGTAAATATACAAAATAAAATTAAATTTTTCAAATATAAATAGAAAATAAACAAATAAGAAGGTACTGTGTCATAAAATACTATTTTGTATCGGTTAAGAGTAGTATTGGGCGGGAGGTTATGTGCTGGCCACATCAGATTTTTTTTAATTATATCTATTTAGCCCTATTTAATCTAACTTAATCGTCCTTATTTTCCAATTAATTGTTTGTAGCTTTCTTTTAGCATAATATTATAATCAAATGTGTATATACATTTTCATTACCAGAAGTTCACACTAATCGTAATCATTTAGTTATTCTCGATTGAATAGGAAATGAAAGATGAAAAGTCTTGCAAGAATCAGTCATTTCAATGATACCTATTCAGCACCAACATTAGATTAGTCTTGCGTTTATTAGTTGGTTGTGAATGTGCATAAGAACAAGAACATGCATGTCTGCAATTTTTTGAATAAAATATGTAACAAATTTTATTTTACGCAATAAGTTAATTTTATAAAAAGTCAATTATGTAAGTGAATTTATTATATGTATTACCGCCTTGAACTTCAATGTTTTTTCTTATTTCGTGTGTTTGACTCGGCACCATGTTGAAGATTTATAAGTCTACTGACTGATTTTTCTTCTTTCACTACGCATGATGTAATTTATCCTTTTTTTAAATTTATTTATTTATGATTATTGACCTCCTAACAGGATGAAATCCCAATTACAAGTTGGGTCATATGTACAATAATAACTAAAACAATATATACAGACGTAAAATATTAACTATGAGAGCTTACGTTAATGAGCGTGCAATATGTTTTTAAATGCAGAATAATTTATATGGAAAATGTCCATATCAATATTTTTTATCTTCCTTTCAATATCATTGTAAATGGAACACAGTCACAAAATCGAATACTTTAATAAATAATTTCTCATGAAATGAGGAATGCGAAATATGATCCATATTCTGGCTGTAAGGCGAGGAATATGAATAAATATATTATTAATTCCTGCAGTGTCATCAATTTTGCCTGATAATAATTTATGGAGATAAAGGCAAATGTACATCTTACGTCTGGAATCCAACGTACCTATACATATTGAGATCTAGGAGAGCAGCAGTATAATTATAATTTAATGGATTAAAATATATTGCAGTTTTACAAGTACATTATCTAACATTATTTTCTTTGTACCTATTCAATGTTATTATTGTGCAAGTAGTACATTATATTCCAAACAATAAGACAGTATGTCTAGATCGTACAAGCGAATAGTATAGGGATTTAACAGTTTCCTGATTTGTGAAAAATTGGGAGTTGCGTATTATAAATTCAAAGATTTTATACGCAGCGTTTATAATCTAATTATAATGTAAATGAAATAGTAATCTTGGATCAAATACAACTCCCAAATTCATATGATAGTTCACTCTACCGAGATATTGGCCCTCCATCCAGTCCGGAACAATTACCCGACTGTGCCCCATGGCATAAGACATAATTTTATATTTAAAAAAGTTGAAAAACAGATATAAAAAAGACGATCAAGCTAACAGATTATTAATAGCATTTTGAAGTTCATGACAATCATTATGTGTAACTTTAAATAATTTCAAATCATCAGCATATAGAAGAGAATTTGAAAACTCTAAACATTTAGTAATATCGTTAATAAATAAAAAAAGGGAAGAGGTCTCAAATTAGAACCCCGAGGAACAGCAAAGTGAGGAGTAAAAAATGAGATTTGTAGCTATTGTACTGAACAAATTGTTTACGATCAATGATACAGGAACGTATTAATTGAAGTAAGTCTGGAGAGAAATCAAGCTGATGCTCCAGTTTCAACAATAATACATCATAATCGTGTCAAAATCCTTGGCAAAAATCTGTATAGACAACATCAACTTGTGAGTTTCATTGTTACTAACAGACCAATAAATTTATATTCTTAAACAGGATTTTTTCAAAGCGTTTATAAATTTTAGAAATAATAGAAATGGGTCCAGAATTAGAAATATCAGTAGTGTCACCAGATTCAAAAATTGGGCAAATTAGAGATTTCTTCAAGGTGTCGGGAAATTTATTGGTTTCTAAAATTAAATTAAATAGAATGAAGAGTGGTTTGATAAAGATTTCAGAGCAACATTTTAAAACGTAGGAAGGAAGTAAATCAGGACCAGGATAACATAACACTTTAAAGGATTTAACAGAAGCATCATCTCCTGATATTTCTTTTATATCTAAAAAGTTATTTGTAGTAATTGGTTTATATATTTTACAGAAGTCTGTAGTAATAATTTGCGAATAGAAACTGGAGAAGTAATCCGCAGACTTGGTCAGTAGACTAAGTATCATTATAATTGATATTACCCCAATACAATGTTTTTGTTAATAAAACTCCAGAATTTTCTTGGTTCACTAGCAATCATATTTCATGGGTTGTTATACTTTATAGAGACATCTAATATATAATTGATTTAATATAATTATGAATTCCTTATTACTTGAAATAAAGTAAAAATCCTTTATTTTTCCATATAAAATTTGAAATATTAAAATCTACTTAAAATCCTATATAAATCAATGTGCCCATAATTAAATCACCAAAAAACCTCGGGTAATTAAAATTTTAAAACCACAAAATAAACAAAATTATTTTCCAGAAAATTACTGTAAAAATTGCAAATTAAAAATAAACGCTTATATTAAGTAATTACAAGTTTCGGTAAAAATTACTGACCGTTCATTAGCGTGCAAGACCGTATCCATGCACGTGCATCGGGCGTGGTTCCCGCCGCTGCCACCGGACACCACGGCGCTGCGGAGCAGATGTGCGGGAACGACGATGGCGCTTTGGTTTAAATGTTACGCAGGTGCTTTACACACGTTAATAATGTACCGAGTGCAGGTTTATCAGTGCTGTATGCCTTGTATGTTGAACAGTGTGCCGCGACAGCAATAAAAGTGAAAGTGGAACATCGGATTTGCGCTGCTAATAACTCGAAAGGTGGAAGATATTTAGGCTCAGATGCATCGGCGCCGACTCAAATTGAACCGAATAAATTATGTTGTGTTAGTTTAATTCATGAGACTAGATCCATGGAGATAATTTTCATAATTTATTTTATGTGGAATATGCAAATTTGCATAAAATGTGTAACATTTCAAGCTCTTGGATAGCGTTACAATGTTTATGTTAACTCGTAAAATAAATAATAGGAATGTGAACTCCGGTTCGTGTCCCAAGAAACGCCTTTGGGCAGCTTTGTTATATTTACGTTTCTTTGGGGACTGTGACTTCACAGCTGATAAACAATATTACCAGGACAGAAATACCACATGAATTATTTAATCATTATTTATTTAAGGATTTTTCTAAATCCCAAACATATATTTATGTATGTATATACTTAGTTTCGTTGCAACGCATTGGACTGTGGAACATTTAATTTTCAGTGTAATTCCCACAGCCGACAATTAATGTCATCGCATAAAAATTACTCCTGCGGTTCCCTGTCTACTAACATCTCTGGAGGTCGTGATTTTATGTCTGCTAACTACATTTCACGCTATATCTGCAAAAACAGATTGCCAAACTAATAGTCTGGTGTATCAATACATAACCTCTCCATTAAACAACTTTTAACCAAAACCTTTCAATAAATGCTCTATAACTATGGCGATTTTAAACAAGGAAAGTAACATATTACTCACTAGTGGGTATAATTTTGAGAAAAGTCATTAGTGAGTATTTTAATTTAGAAAATTTAAAGCATATGTCACTGTCAATTAATATTTCTTTTAGAAATTTAGAATTTATTAAGAGATGTAGGATAAAACGTTATACTTCACAGGTGGGCAAAGTGGAATTACCCACGAGATAAATTTTAGCACACGAAGCCGAAGGCTTCGTGTGATAATTTTATCTTACTTTGCTCATTTGTAAAGTAAATAACTATTAAAGTGTTACAAAATTTAGAAAAAAGTTTAATTACAAATTGAATTTTCTAACTAAATTATTTACTGAGATGTTTCAAAAAAACTTCATACGGTTTCAAATAAACTACAATTTCTGTTTGGTGGATTTTTACCAAATTATAAATAGTTTCCAACTTAAACATTCAAATTGTAAATACGAAATATGAAAGTGATATCGACATTACATTTTAGTTATCGTGCACGATAAAATTGTCATCGTGAATATAAGATGTTTTTGGAACCCCAAATCGTGCTTATCTACAGAAAAATCACTATCAAAAATTTTGACCCGTCACAATATATTTCTTACATGTATGTATAGGAGTTGAAAATGAGGTGTAGTTATCAAATGATTTTCTTATACATACCTACATATAAATCTGAATTTATTCATTTAATTGCTACTTTTGTATGTTTGACATACAAAACAGATGTTTAGTTATTTGAGTTAATGAACATTTAATAAAAATTTTCTTCTTTAAAGCAAATAAAAATAAAATTGCAAAATCCATTTTTTATTCTATATGTTACTGATACATCTTTCGCCTGAAACATATTTCGTAGTTGTACTTCAAATAATAAAAATTATTTTTTGTGCCAATAAACTTTCTTTTCTGCTTTTTCATTTACAAATAAATAAATATAACATCACGTCATTATTATGAACAAAATAGAAAATTACAATGAATCTCGTTACTCCATCTATTCTTGTTCGTGATTTTCAGAACATACGAACACACATCCATCCTTCCATCCACGTAGACGGGTAGACGTCATCGTCATTGAGAATTAGGGATAAAAATTTTTATTTCGGTTAAAATCTCATAGATTTCTTTTCATTCCTATACTTTATTATGCGTTGTTGTGAGTGATTGGCTATAATTATTTTATTCATTAATAATGTGACAATTTTGAGTATCTAAGTAGCTACTGCCATTTCTATTAACCCTTGTCGAGTCTTAAGCGAATCTAGGTTGCCTCGAATTTTTGTTTTCTGCATATAACTTTTTCCTTAAAGGTAAATTGGATTTTTTTTATTAGGGGCCGAAGTGACCCGGTTATAGTATGTCGTGTTATAATATATTTTCAATATAATAAACATTTATTTGTCAAGTCTAAACAAGTTTAGGAAAGAGATCACTTGTTTTTTATGCATTTAGTAGTTGTGAATTGTAGTGTAAAGTTTGATTTGCTATTCGTGAATTCCAAATTAATTTTTTAAAGTGATCTTAACTGCTAAGATTATAAACCGCCTCAGTTCCTCGTTTTTGATGGTGTGCCAACGCAGTGTTTTCAGGTATGGGTTTTCGCAAAGCGGTCACCCATCGAACTTCTAACCGCGAGCAGTATTGCTTAACTTGCGTTATCGAGTGAACCGGAATCAACGCACTCTGCCATGTCGTTGCCACTCCAAATTGTTATTTTGGCCTATATTCCATCAGCGAAGATATTTTTTGTTTTTCTTGTACGGAATTAAATTTTTCTTATATTAATATATTTATAAATTAAAATCTAATACAAGAAGTGAACCCATTTACGCGTATAAGTTTTGTATATACTATGGCTTGGATAGGGTTAAATTGATAATTATATTTATTTAGTAGATATTCTCGAAATTTAATACATGACTCAAGTAATTTAATAGACTTATTTTTACACTAAGTATAAAGATATATAATAAAAATACTCGTATTATGCAAAAAGAAAATTTTAAACTATATTTTTCAATAAGTAGGTACATTATACCACCATTGTGCATTGGACCTACTGTATTTAATGCCAAATTACATAGAATTCCCTAATAAGATATTTATATCTTTATTTATTATTAGTGTTTCAGAAGCAAAGTAATAAATTAAGTTATCCACAAAACAACTACTTTTGTAATATAAAATTTCGCCTTCAATTGCGGTCATAACGTAATAAAATAAATTGCAAACAGACGCACGGTCGTGTTCTGGCATTCTTTATCCACCTTATATCTGCAAACAAATATCTGCACCTTGTAACACCGATAAAAGTCTTGACGCTTGTCATACTGAGTGATACGCATCATTCTGTATCGCAAAATTGTAGGGTTTCCTCTGCTTAAAGTGTCACAGATGAGGCTACTTAACGTGTTTTTATTAAATTTAATTATAATAAAATTACTGTTATTGAACGCCGAATCTCGAAATTACAGAATACAGACGTTATTACGTCCGTCAACATCCAATAACAACAGATGCGGCCAGGATTGCTTGAATGCTACGGTAAGTTTCACCTCCGTATTTGCATAATGTTTATAATATCTTTGAAAAGAGAATTAATGATAAACAAGGAGATATAAAAGCGATATTAATCTCAATTAGGGCGAGTTGATCAAGGCTGAAAAGGTGGACAATCATATTACGTAAGGTGAAAGGGATTATTTTTAAAGATTGGACATATGTTTCATGTTTAAGGTGTTGAGGAAATCTTTTATTTTTGGGTGGTTCAAGTTACTTGATGTGGACGCTGCATGAATTTTAAATGTTTGGTTCAAAAATGATAAATTATGACTTAATTCACTCAGGATTGTTAAGTAGGCATGTGAAACGTACCATACCAAATATGAGCAGTAATTTGACTGAAAGGGAAATTTATTATGCGTGTACTTAGTATGCTGACATAATAATATGGCCCATATTATTATTATTATTATTACTTGTAGCAAAAAGCAGATATTTCAAAAATATAAGGTGTGGCAACACGAAACTACCACATTTCTTGAAGATTTTCTTTGGTGTTTAAACATTTACACACGTATTCATATTTGTAATTTACAAGGCGAGACCATTATTCAGAACTAGTGAGCTTGCTATCTGTGCGAGTATGTAAAGTTCGAGTTTCGGTCGAACATTGTTATTGTACACACAGTGTTTTTTTATACTGGTTGTTCAAAAAGTTCCGGGACGGTGAAATATGTCGAGAAAATCACATCGAAAACTATTTAACAAGTTAAACTTAAGCGTTTGCGTATTGTTTACCTAAGTAATGAAACTATAATAATAATGTTACCAATTTATTATTAATACGAGTATTAGGAATTGGAAATTTTTAAACGATTAATTTTTAAAGCTGACGTGAATGATATTTCTTTTTTTACGTAGTATAAGTGTTGGAAACATGAAAAAAAAGTTAGCGAGACTAGCGCAAAAATACTTATTCATTACAGTACATTATCTCAATTATGTCTGTGTGCTTGAATGAGTGTTCGTATGTTCAATATCTCACGAACGAGGAAAAGTAGAGTAGCGAAACTTAATAATTATAAATTTCGTGACACTGCGAAGAAGATGATTTTCGTTATAATTACTAAACCGTAATTGGAAGTTTACTTGACACACATGACAATAAATACAATTTGTTTCTATTATTAAATTATTTCAAATCAAGGTTTCAAATAAAAGCTGATAGTTATAATATAAAATAAAAAATATAGTTTGCAATTATTTCAAAATACAAATATCTTTTTTGACGATACTGGTTTGTTTTTGACAATAGTTAATTGAATGTTACATTGTTTGGATAAAAATATCAAATATTACTTTTAAGCGATTGTCAAATATTGTTTTTATAATTGTTTCATTTTATTGAATTTGGTAACAAATTAAACCATACTGAATTGGGAAAATATATTATCTAGTCATTTAGCCTTTTTTAAACCGTGGTATGCAGCAATTATCGAACAAATATATTTTACTGGTAAATAACACTTCACGCGCAAAAATATATCATAACCTAACCTAACCTAACCTAACCTGAAATCTACGAAAGCTAAATGCCATACCAAAAATGGGTAATTGGTGTATTTCAAATTGTGCTAAAAACAAATAATTTGTAAAATAATTAACAAACATCGAGAATTTTTGGCGTAATAGTATAATTATACATATAACACTAAATAAAACCATTAAAAATTGCTAACCTTCCCATCTTCAGGTAGGTAAAACAACTCAGGAACTTCTTCAGAATCATATAATTAAGTGCTTTGCCTCCATTTTAATATGAGAGTCAATAAAACCCCTTATTGAAACAATTATTTAATACTCTCTTACATATGCAGTGTATAATTAATAATGCATTATGCTTTACATTAAGAACTAATTGATCGTGTGTATGTGTGTGGTACACGTGCCCGAACATATGCATTTTACACGTGAATGGGAAAAAAACTGGTGGCTTGGTGTGGTGTGTTGGCCCGCTGTATTCAAATTAGGCAATGGGCTGAGATAGTGCCCTGCATTTTTGGTCTTTCGTGTGTTTTAATAGGAATAGAAACTACGTGTATAATGATACTACAAATTTCAGTTTACAGTCAACGGAATATTTACTTTTCTCAATACTGTTAATGTAAATACAACTTTTTTTATTGTTACCATTGACTTCTACTAAATATTGCTAATTCTATTCCTAAAGCTTTAATATTTGTTTATGTCTAACATTTTTACCACACAGCTATTCAGTCAATCAGCAATAGGTAAAGCTAAACAAGGCTTCAAATAAACAAATTATGCAATGGTCTACCCCGTATTTTGTATCATTCATTTAAAATTTGACGATAATTACTGGCTGCAGATGGAAAAATATAATTTTTAATTAATCTATATCAATTGCAGATCAAATATTGTGAACAAATACAATAATATAAATCCTGCAAATCAAAGAGGTTTATTATAGAAAATCCAAACACAAAATTTGATAAATCATAAAAATATCGCACCTTGTCTTAATTTAGACTAGTCACTGGTAATCTTTCCTAGTTTGGGAGTCAAATTGTCATTCTGTATTGGAGTCCAGGGCCGGATCTAATTATCAAATCAGCTTTTTATTCTTACCCGAAAATGGGTTTGTTACTATGTTAACCTGACTGTTTTGCTACAAACATATATATATATATATATATATATATATATATATATATATATATATATATATATAATACATAAATATATTTCATTCGTTTAATCAATGATATTTACCACGGCGAATGGTTCTATCTTCAAAACGTATGGATCATCTTAACTGATTTAGTATTATGATATGGTAGATAATCAAATACAAATAATTAATATGAATGTCAATTAAGACTGGTTAACTATCTCATTCCTCAATATAAATAAGTAAAACAAATTTGTTTGAAAGATAGGCGCGAATAATCGATTTTTCATGCTACTGGTCATGATTTTTGTTTTTTTCTTTTTCTTATTTGAAACTATGACTGGCTAGTAATTCGCATATGTACTTTTATGTTAATGTCTTAAACTGTCTGCAACTTCAAAGGAAAATTGATTTCGTTTCAATAAATTTGCATCGGTTTGACTGTTCGACAAGCCTTATGCGGAATGAAATATGATTTTAAAACTTGACATTTTGATGTCCACCTAAATTTATGGCCATAAATTTCTTATGTCTTCTTAAGTACTGTCAGTTACGTGAAGAATAATTAGTTACCAGCCGGTTGTATATTCTCTCATAATATTCAATTGAAGATTTTCTACATACATGGAATGTTCAAATTTATTTTTACTAAAAAATTGTATACTTAGTAATAATTCTTATGGGATATTTATGATACAACAAACTTAATTGTAAAAAAAAATAGTTGTATTTCTTTTGCGAGAAGTCAAACTATTTACTTTTTGGACTAATGCGGGAAGTTTTTGAACTTTGAGTTCAGAGAGATTCTTATGCGCTTGAATTTTTTGCTATATATTAATGAAAATTAAAGGACAGTATGAAATGTTTTAAAACTATCGACATAATGAAAAACAACATGCATAAAAGCACAAAAAATATATAAATGTATATAGCCGTATATTATGATTATTAACTAAATAAATTGTCCGTTAAATCAATTTTTATTGTGATATTTTTTCAATTTTTATTTTGAAATAATTATGTGCAGTAGCGAAGTAGGTATTAACTTTGTATAAACTATATTTGTAATTGTAAAATCAATCAGGTAAAAAATTTGATGTTATAGCTCCATTTGCTCCATGGTAATAAATCTAAATATGAGATCGTTAGTTCGATTTCCTCAGACGACAATGTCATTACTTCATCCCGTATTTCTTTTCATTATCTTTGGGGGGGCGCGACTAGACGGCTGGCAACAACACTTCATGCGTAAAAATATATTGTTACCGATATCTGCCAAAGTCAAAATGAATTAATGCCGTGATAATATATTTATTTATCTTCATTAAAGCAATTATATAATATTCGTATATTATACACTAAACAATTTATTGTGTAACTATCTATTTGGTACATCACCTGTAATTTAAATTAGTAAATGTTTTTGGCACAGGATGTTGAATGAAATTGTGCAAGAGGAAATGAATATGCAGGTTTTTAAATTTAAATATAATTTGAAATGAGTCTTCGCCAGTCAGAACGTCATATCCTATTATATTTAGTCTGAGGTTATTTAGAATGGATAGTAAAAATAAATATCGCAAGGTAAATAGATAATAAATATTTAATTTGTATATGTAATATAGCAGAGCAATTATTATCTTTTAACCAAATTATATTGCAAAGGCACTGTGTTAAAAATTATATAGATAAATAAATTGCTTGCAATATTTCAGAATAGGAATATTGTGCCATAATACTTTTCGCTTGATTTATATGCATACAAAAACCATAGGAAAATTGGATTAATGACCAACTCACTCAATTATTTTCTTCCAAATTGACTGAAAAGTAAAAAAATAATAATAGTGTTGTGGCAAGGAAGAACGGATCACCGATATTGACATTCTTGTGAGAAGGATGTTCTTTGCAGAAGATAATTCAACGTTCTTATTTGCACGTAATTACATTTAACGCGCACAAAAAGTACTAGAGATAAAGACAATGTCCATTTCATCACAAAGAGTAATGTTGCGTACCTCTGAGGTCCGTTGTTCTCATTGTTCGTACGAGTGCTAACTAGACAGTTACCTGTCGAATCCTTCTTATTCTTATCCTCAGCGCCCTTGTCTATCAAAGCAGAAAATTACATTGTCTCGTTTTATACTCATCAGGTGTAAAAAAGACGAGGTGCGCGCTTAGACTGTGACCATCTGTTATTAATCAAGCCCGAGCTAAGAACAATATGAGGTCGGACCTCCCGGCACAAAGCAGAAGCTGCGAGCTTCACAAACTATTAAAGAATTAGTTTGTGCTACATCATCGTGGAATGTGAACATTTGATTTGAAGATACCCGATACGTTATTACCCGCCCGTTTTCATTTATAATAAAGTATCATCTGACATCTCACCGTTTAGGTTCCGAATACTTTGGGAAGAATTTATACATAGGTAGATAACTCGTGACTATAGTTTAATAAGATTTATTGAGATTCACATCAATTAACGATAAGTTCCACTGAATAAACAAAAAAAACTATATAGACTTACTTTATTGTATTTGGAATTTACTTCCTATCTTTTTAATTAAACATAAGAACGTTTTAAATCTTAAACGGTGCAAAATATAAAAAAGTATGAATAGAAAATTAAATTTACTGTAACTCAATTATTTACTGAGATATGCCCAAAAACCTTGATAAATTATCAAATATACTATGACTTCTAGTTGACAGATTGCAAACATGTGTTTATCCGTTGGAAAATATCGAAAGTTTTGACCCGTCACAATACCTCCCTTACATAAATGTGTAGAATTAAATATATATATATTCCTTTTAGGGTATATTTTTACATTTGATAAACTAAACTTTTACAAAACAAACAACACATAAACACGAATACATAAAACTAAATAAATATCAGACAAGCGCAAAAGAGTCAAACAGTAACTGACAGTTAGATTTTTAAATTTGCTTTATACACTCCCTTCTCCGCCAGCTTTTCTGATTTGAAGTTGTTTTTTTTTTGTATAGACGACAAAATTTCAGCGGCAATTCTATTTTTGTGATTATAAACTAATTGGTCATAAATTTAATAAGTGAATTTTATGGTTGGCAAAATAGCAACTGATACAAATAATCTAATAGATATGTACAAAATAAGTGGGATAAGAACATTATTAAGATACGCATGTGAAATTATATGTTTATTAATAATGCATTTTCACACATGTATTGTGCAATATTTTATCTACGCCCGCCCAAAGTTAAAAAATTTATATAATGTGACTTTATTTTTCAAGTAGTCAAGTAGAAAATTAATTTAAGTAGTTGAAAAAAAAACCTAAATAGATATTTCGGTAACTAAGTTATTATTATCGTGGATTCAATTTTGACCACTGACTTGATTTACAAGTTTTGTAATCTAGGATTTTCTCTTTTGCTTGTGTTGAGCATGGTATCTTGTTTATCTAAATACCAATACGTATTTAGATATTTTCCTTGTTACTTTAAAGCTTAGGGATTTAATATTTCAATTGTTCTTATCCTTAGAATTTACAATTTATTTCGATATAAATAATTTGAAGGAAATTTGTCGCAAATGAATTACTACTACATAAATTGCATACTCTGGTATTGTAATAATATAATCTAAATTTACAAGTTATAAAAATAAAACTTCTGTAATTTCACTTAATTTTCAATAAACATAAATCTAACTACAAAAAAAGTATGAATTTAAAAATGAAGTTAACAGCTTTAGAAAAAATGACATACATTTAACGAAGCATACTCCGATGCAGTTCAATTGAAAGGGAAACACTTGCACATGTTTATCAAAAAAAACGAAGTAATAACACTTTTTAATTACGTGATTACGAAACAGCCGATATAATAAAATCGAGAGCGAGCGACAATCCTTGGGTTGAGTGAGGTGACGAGCGGGCTCGTCTGCAGTGTGGTGTGCGGTGGCAGATGGCGCGGGCGACCGTGCCGACGCCGTGCTAAATTGCCACGCGTGGAATAATATCCGGAACAAGCAATGCACTAAATAAAAATTTGCTAAATGTAACAGCTAATTAAAGAATGCCGTACAGAAGAACCGGGTGCAGAAACACGATCATTACTGACCGAGGACATCGTGAACAGATGTTGCTCTTAATTCTTCTATAGTATCGAACCGACTGATCAGAAACTGAATATTTATTGGAGATGTTCAATGACATCATTCTTAAATTATTATGCAGTTGGTAGTGTATTTATTAGTTCATTTAACAGCCACGCGACATACGACCTAATTTATCCTTGTCCTATACGTTTTCATGAATATTTTATTTTGTAAGGAAATGTCAAAGGTAGCGAAAATTAGAATGGACACTAAAATCGGGATTTTTTGATGGATTTCAAAGCGCGAAATGTAACATTCTTAACAGCATAATTTTTTTTTATGTTACCATGGTATTCAGGTTTTTCGCAGGGATGGGAAAAACGTTTTCGTACGAAAAAATGTTTTTATCCAACACCTCTCAATAAATGTTCTAAAACTATGGCGATTTTAAACAAGCAAAGTAACAGATTATCCACTAGTGGGTATAATTTTGAGGAAAGCCACTAGTGAGTATTTTTTTATTTATAACAATAATAAAAACACACAACACCTTGGTAACTACTTCGATTGACATTTTAATTTAAACATTTAAAGCATATGTCACTGTCAAATAATATTTCTTTAATAAATTTTTCATTTATTAACAAGTGTTGGATAAAACGTTATACTTCACACGTGGGCAAAGTGGAATTACCCACTCGATAAAATTATCTCACTCAGCCTTCGGCATCGTGAGCTAAAATTTCTCTCGTGGGTAATTCTTTACTTTGCCCACTTGTAAGGTAAGTAACTATTATATGGTTAGGAAATATTTTTTGTTCGGAAATAGTTATTTACTTTACAAGTGGGCAAAGTAAGGAATTATCCACGAGAGAAATTTTAGCACACGAAGCCGAAGGCTGAGTGTGATAATTGTATCGAGTGGGTAATTCCACTTTGCCCACGTGTGAAGTATAACGTTTTATCCAACACTTCTTAATAAATGAAAAATTTATTAAAGAAATATTATTTGACAGTGACATATGCTTTAAATTTTTCAATTAAAATGTCAATCGAAGTAGTTACCAAGGTGTTGTGTGTTATTATTATTGTTATAAATAAAAAAATACCCACTAGTGGCTTTCCTCAAAATTATACCCACTAGTGGATAATCTGTTACTTTGCTTGTTTAAAATCGCCATAGTTATAGAGCATTTATTGAGAGGTGTTGGATAAACAAAATTATCAACAACAACTGTCATTCATACCAAACCAAAATATGACATCTTACGGTATACTAGTTTTGTTTGGTTTTCCTTATCCTTTTCAATGAATTTAATAAAAATTTCAGTCGGATAAAATACAATCGTAGAAAAAATATTGTTCATATTTTGTGCGCGAAATGTTTTTAGTGTGTTCGGTTGACTTTTTTTGACTCGGTAAGCCTCATAACTGACAATCTTACGCACTGAAAACATCAATTTCGCGCACAAAAATTACCTCAATTTTTATAACACAATGGTTTTATAAAATAAAGAATTTAATTAGCTTTAAGTTCCAATGCTTTCTTTGTAATCTGTATCTACAGTACGTACACTCAGAGAAAAAAATGTGTGATTGAAATATAAATTAATTTGTATCTAGCAACAAAATATTTATTTAAAATAAGTGTAAGCGATATATTTAAAACAGTCAATTTTATTTATTTAATACACTATTTGTGTGAATTTAATAAATTTATTATTATGTAATTTTAATAAAAATATATTTAATATGAATTTTGATAATAGTCGATTATCGATATTTACCTATTAGAAACTATTAAAAATATAGTAAATTTTATTAAATAAAATAAAAATGTTTTTTATTAGAACTAATATTAGGTTCGTATTTATATGATAAAATTTATTTGTCTTAAATATATTTTTGTTGAAAATAATAATTTTTTCCTCGGAGTATATATTTCACATAAGCCACTAATAGTATTTCTAAAACTGTTACAACTAAAATTTAGTTAAATTAACATATTAGTAGGGCACTTCAGTGAAGTTTTTGTTTCCGTGGAACTATGTATATACAGATCACTAGATATTTTTTTAAATGTAAAATTCGATTACCAGCTGTCAAGTTACGCCAAAGATACCTGTGGAGAGGTAACCACAGGGATAAAGTTAAAAGTGGCGACACTGGAACTAGAACTGAAGATCCCGCGATTGGCGCGATCCCAATCGCGTAAGGAAATGAAAAATGTGCGATGATCGACTGATGTGGGAAGAATTAAAATAAATGGACTACGACAATTTTGCATAGCCCTGGTTACTATAGAAAGGTCAGCGTAGTTTTTTAAATAAATATTTGACTGCTAGTCTGTTTTTTTAATTCTTAATAAGAAATGTTTAAATTTATAATTGTTACAAAAATAACCTCACACTTAGCGGCAAAGGGTGCTAACCATATACATTGTTTAAAAATAAATTGTAAATACCAAAACCGTTTACGATATTAAGTTTGATATTTATTAATATCTTTAAAAGAAATTAGAAGTAATATAACTTTCTAAAACTCGCACATATATTAACAAAACTTAGTTTATCAATTTGTTAACCTGATTGTTTCTGTGTATTAAATATAAATATTTGGCAAGTGAATACAAAATATTATAGCTAGCTTAAGCTCTACATAAAATACATATTTTATATTATATAAAAGTCTAATTTTTAAAATGATAAAACTAAACTAAATGAAATACATTTAAAAAATGATCATAACTATCTTCAGAATCTAATAGACCGCTAATGATTAGTGTTGACAATTTACAAAAATATACTCAAAATTTATAATGTATAGCTGAACAATATAACGAAATCAGCTGCGAAAATAATTTTCTTATAAAACATATTCTTATTAATATTAAATATTATTTGCAATTTTCTCGTATATACCTGCGGTTTTTAGAAAATATGAGTATGTACTTAAAGCTATGCCTTCCTACTTTTCAGTGTAAGTCGAACCGCTTTGTTCATATTTCTTCTTCTGCAATATCTTCGAGATTTCTCTTCTGTACTTCTTTTATTTCCCTTCTTTCCATGTCAACCCTCTATCTTTATCTGTAAAAATACATTTAAAAATTACACAATAAACATTAAATAAGCCATTTTCAAAAATAGAAGCTCATACGAAAAAGATTTAAACGTTAAATTTTATTTCAATTCTTTTTTAATGCAAGTTAAATGAATTCTACTAAGTTTGTTATTAAATTAAAGGTCTTAGGGAGAAAAATGTCAAAAATTTTGACCGATAACCAATTTTTTATATAATAGTTAATTGAATCTTGTAGAGATTGGTTGCAAATTAAAGGTCACATAGAGCAGAGCTGCTCTAACATATTTATTGATTGTCAATGGTTTTGGTAATAGTAATAATTCTTTTGAGTTTAGTATCAAATTGAAGCTTCCTGAAGGGGAAAATATATTATCAGCCCATTTGCCTTATACCTATTTCAATAATCAAATTGATGTGCGAATGGTAATATAATTGAAACATCTATTTTCACACCTACTATTTATTTCTACGGATTATTTATTTCTACTGAGTCTTCACGTGTAAAATATTTATTTACACACACTGACGATTTATCACACACTCACGGTTTATCACAGACTCATGGTTTATGAAAGACTCGCGGTTTATCACAGCCTCGCGCTTTATTACAGCCTGACGGTCTATAGACGGCTGTCCGCCATTAGCCCGGCATCCCTAATCTACTTTTGTACGGCGTGTTTTGGGATGTTCTAGGCTTCTACTGAAGCTACGAGAAACCATACCGTGTACTGATCGGGCGTGACGTCTCAGCGACAGGTTTCTACAGATCTACAAAATTATTATATTTTATTTTATTTGTTATTTTAGAAACCAACGTAACCAAAAGACTAAAAAAGGTAACAATAGAAATAAGTTGCAATGAAAGAAGAAATAACTAAAATCATTTTAGATTTATTTTTAAAATTCATGAAATACTTACTATATCACATATTGAAGATGATAAATTTCAAGACGAAAAAAAAAAAAAACTACATTTAATTATTTTTAATTACTTAATTAATTAATATTTTAAATAACTTAAGTTCTCTGGTGTTTAGGTTTGTTCCAAGTGTTTATTTCTGACAAGTTTGTGACATGTTTGTGACAATTTCACTGCGCCTGCGATAAATGTAAACAAGTTAGGTTTGAAACATAAGCTTAATTTCTTTTTTGTAGCGAAAAATGTATGAATTTCTTTATTTATATGTATATTTAAGGTTAGCTGTGAAAACAAAAAATGAGTATGGATATGCGCTTCACTCCATTCGCCGTTCCAGTCTATGTTTCTATCTTAACTTGTTTACATTTATCGCAGGCGCAGTAAAATTGTCACAAACATGTCACGAACTTGTCAGGAATAACCACTTGGAACAAACCTAATATATTTATTCACATTAGCATAATAAAGTGTCCATGTTTCTAGTTAAATCAAAAACAAAGTTCATTTATAAAAATAAAACGTAAAAATACTTTTCAATACCAAAAAGCGCACTGTAATACTAAACGAAAGTAATAACATTAATTTGTTTTCAAAAAACCCTATGATTTTGCCGAAATATAACCACAAATTTTTTTGTGCTAGCCAGCAAGTCTTTGATTAATGGCACATAATATTTTTCGGGCATATAAAATATGTAAGTACCTGCGAAAATTTAACTTATGTTTAATAAATATTATTAAAATTTATTCAAAACTAATAAATATTTTTGGTAATAAGGGACATGTTTTTACGATCTTTCTTGATTGTACTGCACCCGAGAAAGTAAATATATGACTGTTAAAATTTTAAGTGTTAATAAAAGTGTTTTTTCTCTCATTTATTTTAGAAAACGATAATGTATGTAATTGAATTATAGATATTATCAGTAAAATACGGCCCTCCATCTGATAACACTGCCTTGTACCTCATACAGTTTATCAGTTGTGATATTCGCGACCTTTTAAGGAGAAAGCTTCTATAAAATATTATTTATAATCTTGTCGCAAAATTAATTCCGCAGATGTATGGTGAACATTCAATACACAAGACGCTAGCGTGTCGCATACTGTTCAATATTGCGCCAATCATACTGCCACCTGTGGGAAACTTTATAAATTATTTCTGTGTTTTATAATAAATACAAAAAAAAACTTAATTAATTCGCCTGGTTCCTTTACTGCTGTAGAGTGTAGTATACATTGGCTGAACCAACAAAGTTTTGGTGTAACCGAGGCTCAAATTATGATTAATATCGTTCGGGTTTTGTTTGTTTTGGCTGATGATCTTTTTCTTCAATTTTACGGTTTTCATTTACGCAGAAACGCCCGAGTCGTAAATTATTTTACACCGAAATGTGAAGTTAATAACAGTGTTCTACTCTGCGCATAAAGCATGGAATTAATCAACAGACGAATTTGAGTTTTTCTTGTGGCGACGACCCATGCGGACGGACGTTAGTTGCTATTTCTTGTAGGTGTTTTGAATGAACTACACTTTTGATTACAAAGATAATTGTGAGAAACTTACTTGCTGTTGTTTACTATTTTTTGTAAGGCATACAATATAAATGTAAATTATACATTAATAATTTTCTAATCAAATATTTAATCTAAGGCCACTGACATCCCATACGTACTTTTTCACAAAAAAAAAAACCATTTGTTTAATATCACATTATACTGTAGCAATTCGGCTAAAGAATAATTAGACTAAAGATATTTCTAACTAACGTACATTATGTAAGTAAAATATTTTAAAATTTTATTTGACCTTTGTCCAGTTTTACATCAAATTAAAGTCTCACAGAGGAGAATTGTATTCAAACATCAAACGTAATTTTTAAGTGCTTTTCAGTTGTTTTTATAATACACATTATAATATGGTTTAGTGTCTGATCGTTACGTTATTGTTATCATAACTGCCCGGCTAGCCCTAGGGCCCTATGGCGGTATAAATTTGATGTTGACACAGAATACACAAACACTGACTTCTATTGGCAAATAGAAACAAACACTGACTTATATTGGCTGATATAAATTGTAAACAAATAAGAATATTGCTTTACCTAGTGTTTGCAAGAAAATAAATCAATCTTTCTAACAAAACACAATGATGGGATAAAAATCAGTAAAAATCTTTTATATAATAATATATCGGTCGGACATTAAACGTTGAACGCACCACAGGCGTTAGCTGGACAATAATGCCTTCGGTCAAAGTACACACCTTGGGCCGGAGGCCCTCGACAGCACACTGTTGACCTCACGCATAAGTGTCCTCCCTTGATACGTTAATCAGTATGAAGACCCCTGTAACAGTGAGAATAGACAACTAATGAAATCATATGGAATAATATTTGTAATTTATTAAACAAAGAGATTTAGTCATATTCTACTGCAAGGTTTTAACAGCAGCTAATGAATACTTGTAATCATTGTAACATTTCAAAATATATGTAACGAATTACACGTTATTTGTATCCTATGCTTCCTGCCAACTTCCGCATTTCGTTCTTGTTTTCTCATTTCATTTCCTTTTATTTAAACAGTAAGTTTATTGCAGCACGGGGCAGACGCACAATATTAGCCGATGTTTGTTAATTAAATTAAAGAGTTTCCAAAAGTGCGGTGTCGGAAAATGTCGTGACGACTCGAGTGTTGAAGTGAGTGTGAATTTTTTCTCCAGCGCGGGCTATCGAAATTCATTAATTATTCTACGTTCATAAAAATTCGCCGTCCGTTTTAATTGATTGAAGCGTTGCCGTTCGCCCTTCAACTAGTCACGGCTCCAATTTACCCTTTTGGGACCTTCTTCAAGTAGCTGCTGGACGACTCCAACACTTACTTCATCTGCCCCATGACTGCAGTACACCGGATATCCGGATAAGTTATATACGGACTTTCCGCGGTTTTCTGCACCCAGTTTCGATTATCGAAAACTGTTATTTTGAGAATCGAACTTTTTTATTATTGATTCATCGATATGTAGAACAATTTATTATTATTTTTTTTTATAATTTTATCTACCATTATATCATATAAAATGTCATTCCTACTACAATATACGTGCGGCCGGTACTAACCGCGCCATTTAATTTTGTTATTGTAAATTCGAGATTTATTCACCTGTAGATTAATTTTGTATCTTTTACTATTTTCAATTTCCAAGTAGATCGCCAAAAGTTCAACATTTAGATTATTTATTGTACCTCTACTCTATATTTAATTTTTGTAAATTTTGTGTCCAACACTTGACTGTCATCGAAATTTTCTCTACATTACTTATTAATAATAAAACCCGGTTGGGGTTTGTTTGCTCAACGTATGCGAGTTTCCTTATTTTATTTCCTCCAACGCTCTTTCCTATACTAACCTGATAATTTCTCGATTTTAACGTTCCCAAAACCGAGTGGCGCCCATTCTAACATGTCTGATATTTTTAAGTGTGCAATCATTACATTACATTAAATAATTATATTTCGTAGCTCTACTAAACGGCCACAGACGGGTCTGAGTGATTCGGAGATCACTATAAGCCCTACCTTACAGTTATCTGTTGACTGACCATCAGCAACTTGGCTCATGCAAGTAAACATTCGGTTATTGAAACCGGTGGAATTCTGGTCCTATGCTCCGCGATAGGAGAAACAGGAACGAATTATTTTATTATTATAATCATTACTTTAACAGCAAGTATAGTAAAATCTTAACACAAGTAAATACTATTCATGCTTATTTGGGTACTCCTCTATCTCGTGGCTGCCGGTTTCCATCTTTATAAATGCGAGGTTAAATCATAATAATACTAATACACGTTATACATATACATACATACATATTGATAATTTTATATTAAAAATCATAGTGTGCGACATGAAAATTCGTTGACCAACTGATTTTATTTTTGCTTTCTGTAGCAGCATATATTGATAAATGACTGTTATACATGACCAGGTATCATTCTATGAATTATCAGAGTCAGAGTTATTGATTTGAAAGTATTTGAACTTATTGGTTGTTATAGGATTCGAACTAAAGTTTTTATTGATGATGAACGCTGGAGAGTAGAAAAATAAAACAAGTTAAGGTGGTACGGTGGTCTATATTTCTTGCAGTAAGCAATTGATCGGTAGCACCCAATAATTTTCATTAATAAAGTATTTCGCGCCTCGAAATCGTAATCAGATATAATAATTTCTGAATAAGCCCATATAAATAAGAATTATGTAAAAAGAGTGTGATAAGCACTAACCGCTGTTCGATGGTCTTCGAGAGTGATAAACGCGTGTTGATTATATGCGATCAGATCGTTGTGCGCATGCGTATAAAGATCGCTGGCTCCCTATAACTCATGCAGAAGCAGACATTAATCCTAAAAACTCATATTTTACGCGCGGAGGCTTAAAATTTCAGCAATTCATTGAGGACAACTCATATATCAGCGGGTTATTCCAGCGCTAACTAGATGTCGGTGCCGGTGAGTGCCGCAAATCAGAGGAAACTAAACGACAGCGACCAGTGAAGTTGTTTTGCTCTTGTTACGCTGATTTTCAGGTATTCATCTTGGGTAATATAGTTGTGGACGTGGTGCGAAAGGTAGAGAAATTGGTATCGGTATCGCTGGCTTGTGACATGCTAATGCGGGGATTAAAGCCCCACCGTGAATGGTTTTATTTGTGACTGTCTCTCTCGCTTACTCTCTACTGGGATATTGTTCACTTTGCACTGCATACCTCGACCTCCGTAAGTTTCATATTTATTAGTGCAGATATCTGATAAAGAATGTTCATTTCTATTCGAAAATATAGCTACGTATTTAAATTGGAATTTTAAATTTAGATTATGTGCAAATAGTCATAAAAACATAACATGCCACAATGACATTTACGTTGCGGCGATAAACTTACTACTCATATTCTGTTAGCGTTTTAAACAAGAGTCATAGAAAATATATTTAATAAATGATAATAATAATGTACTGTCGGCTTTTCAACTTTTTCGAGTTATAGCCCTAATACATTCGTATATCCTGTTATTTTTATAACATTACATATTATTATAATACATTTTTATATAAAAATGTATTTAAACAAACACACACACACACACAAACACCCAAGTCCCTGGTGGGAATCGAACCTACAATCTCAGTGACCGAAACGGCTAATAGAAAATATATTTAATAAATGCAGTCCTTTCTTGGTGCATGGCTGTATTTTCACGCGAAAAAATATATTACAGCCATAATTGATGCTGTAAGGTGACCAGACGTCCCGCTTTTGGCGTTTTAAACAACGACAGCAATATACTAAGAACATATTCACTTAAATGAGAACTGTAAAATAATGAAGGGTTTTTAAAGTGATTATATTCAAGGTGTTCAAATAAAAGAGGTCACGGATTGAATGGTGGATAATACATCTCAAAACAATAAAAAAAAAGTTCATATAAAAATATATCCGGAAATGCCTAGTTTCAGAGCAATAGCGATTTTAATATTTCAATTCTGTGATATACAACTCATACTTTTAACATTACCTACAATAAAATCATATTAGCCGTTTACAATAGAAAACAGTTGAAGATAGTCTTTTGTTTTTCCTTATTTGTCAGTAATTATTGTTAGATGTAACATTTTTTATAATTTATAATTAATTGTTTTTGAACTTCGGTATATATTTATAAATTTAAAATGTTGAAATTTTAAAATGGCATTACAATTTTTGCGTTGCATGATAATAAATTTTTGTTGCTGTAGATCTATTTTTTTTTTAAACAAGAACAACCCCCCCCCCCCCACCCTTTCTTCATCAATGTTAAAATCTGGTCACCTAATGCTACTTGAAGAAAAATGAAATAGTGTTTAATATTAAAATTTCTTTCCACATTCAAATAAGTCTGAAGAAATAAGCGTTAATAAATCATCTGGTGTACGGAGCACATAACTGCCCGCAAATTTTTATTTTGAAGCAGTACACTGAAAAATTTTTCCAATCGTGTCAGAACGGACTCAAACTTGATACAAGTTATGTTGAAGAATAATACTTTATGGCGAAATTTTTGTGGAAATTTACCTTACTTATAGAACGAACCCCGTATTATAAAAGATAAAGAATAATATTAACTTGAATTTTTATCGAAGACTTTATATCTCATTACCTATTTATTAAACATTACAATTATCTACTGGTTTCTGTATTAAGAAATATGAAAATGACATTTGTCCCAAAAAGTTGTAAAGTAACCCATTTGGCAGGAGGTGGGTAAGTAAGTGGTAAGAACATCAAATTCTTTTAATGTAGACTATTCTACCGGATGGGCACATATCAAGATAAATTATATCAATATGTTAAACCATAATACAGGAGTAACTTAACCCCCAGAAGCTAAACAATCTCATCCCGCTCTAAAATCACGAAATTTAATCCTTGTGGCAGTAGGGGTGTTATTCGCTACCTGTTAAACGATAGCATCGCCATCACTCGACAGTGGTACATTTACACATCATCAACCCGACAAACCACGTCCCATGTTTCCACCCTCGCACGCTCAATTAATCGCCAGGTACGTTGTCTTTTCAGCTCCTGGCCAGAACAGGGTGCTCAGAGTTTTGTACGCTGGGTATTCGTTCGAAGTGCCCTGAAGTAAATCTCTACCGTAACATTACCAATATGCAATTATATACGAAAAGAGTTTATTTGGCTCAGGGAAATAATGAAATACGACATCTAAATTTGTTAGAATTTTTTAATAAATAAATATTTTTATTTTTGTTTATTGTCAGGTATGGTATTCCTTCACCCTATTTTTTATACATACTGGGCATCGAAAATGAAAATACGCTAACTAGTGGCAAAAAGCTGAACTAACCATAAGGTATATAAATTTCATTGTGTTTTGAAATTAAATGTTTTTTTTTTTATTTTAATAACAATAGTAGTTATTTTAAGAGTATTCCAATGTAAGCATTGCATTTGTTGAAGCCGTATTATTTTAAAAAGATGTAAAAATTAAAGGTATATTGCATTTGTAGATTATTGGTTAAGAATTAATTTGATATGTACCTTTCGTGAATTGTGATCAATGCCATCTCTTCATAATTTGGAAGCCCAATAGTGACCGCCATAGTTAGCATATCGCGGGATGTCAGATTTCAATACAACAAATTTTCCGCTTAAATTTTTAAAAATATTGTTCTTGTTACAGATTTCACATGTAGAATTAAAGTATCACGTTTTCATCTCTATAATAAAAGTAGGTATACATTAACTGATGCAATTAGTTGTACTTCACTGCTGAGTTAAACCTAGAACATAAATTTATTTTAACCAATCATATGACAGCGTAGATGTGTGATATTGAATTTGATGGTTATTGAATTCTATGATCTGGATATTAGAGAAGATATTGTATTGCCTGAATGTGATTCAGAAGTCAATAAACACGGACACATAGTCTTAAGGCTACCACGGTACTATCATAACTATATTTAATATTATTGATAAAATTTGGTTGGTCTAATTATAAAAAATATATTTGGAAAAATAATTCCCCGTTAAAAATGTGCCAATCTTGATAATATTGCAAAGAAAAATGAAGATTATTTTATAATAAATGTACAGAACAATGATTCAAATACTAAATCAGATTCACTTATGTATATGTTTAAGTATAATATTAACTGTGTGACTATTATAAATTTGCCATTAAAAATTCTGAATAATAATAATTGTAAAACGTAATTAATACCTGGATAATAATAATAAAACAATTAACCTCGTATCAGTTTAACAATGGTGTTTTATTTTTAGTTTTATGGCAAAATAAGTAAAATTTGTTAAAAGTTATTTTTGGAGAATCAAATTAACAATTAGTTAAAAAGCCAATCTCCGACTATAACTGTCTGAGATTATTCCTCTAAATAATAATTTAAAAATCTGTCTAGATTACTTGTATTCTACTTAGCATATTCGTAGAGTATCAAAAAATGTTAATACATTTTGATAGTGAAAATTACCATTTAAACTATTTCATATCCGACCGTTACGTTGTTGTTATTATAACAGCCAAGCAAAAAGGGCTGTTATGAACCAAATAACACCCCAAGGCGCGTTATAAATTTGACGACTGCACGAACACTAACTTCTATTGGCAGATAGAAATATTGAAAGAAACTAATCGGAATTGTAAACAAATATTGCGTTACCTAGTCCGAGCGTTTGCAAGCAAATAGATTAATCTCTAACAAATATTACAATGATAGGAGAAAAATCGTTAAAAATCTTTAATAAAATAATATATCGTTTGGACATTAAACGTTGAACGCACAATGAGCGTTAAACGGACAATAATGCATTCGGTCAACCTACCTCGGGCTGGAGGCTCTCGGTAGCATCCTGTTGACCTCATGCATTATTGTTCGTATACTTTAATTACTATTACGGTTGAAGGCTATTTTAATTTCTTTCCAAATGAGTATTTTTTCTGAAAACAGGGTTCAAAAATCCGAAAACATGAGAATTGTATTTACTAAATAAAAAAATAATTTACTACTCCTGTGAACTGCGTATTTTACGAAAATGTGTAATCCTTTATTTTTATTTTAAAATTCAGTGTTTGGAATATATTTATCATTTATAAAACACATGTTAAATTACGTATTTTTTTGTCATTATAATAGGTTTGTTATTTCTGATAAGTTTGTGACATGTTTTTGACAATTTCACTGCGCCTACGAAAAATGTAAACAAGTTAAGTTTGAAACATAGACTGGAACGGCCAATGCATGCTCATTTTTTGTTTCGGCAGCTAACCTTAAATATACATATAAATAAAGAAATTCATACATTTTTCGCTACAAAAAAGAAATTAAGCTTATGTTTCAAAGTTAACTTGTTTACATTTTTCGCAGGCGCAGTGGAATTGTCACAAACTTGTCAGAAATGACCACTTGGAACAAACCTTATAAGCCAGTAAAACAATTGACTACGTAAATATTTTATCAGGCCATTTACCCGTTTCTACATGTAAAATTCACAAATATGATAATAGTAGAGGAGATGGTTTAATGGAATTTTTTTAAATATTTTTGTAAAATTTATCATCCGTATTGACAATTCGAGACAGAATTAAGAATATCATAAATCGAGAGTCCAATGCTTTACCATTGAATTATTTACACCAATTTAGTAAGAAGATAGAAAGAGTAATCTAGTTCAATTAATTTATAGGTAGCATATTATAATGTTTCTTTGAAAAGTAACAAGTAAGATTTGTTCGAAGTAACAATGTTTACTATTTCATCTCCTGGACGAGCCCACAACGTACGAAACAACACTTCAGGACTGAAGGGCCTCTGTCATGCTTTAGACCGGCCCTTTGTGCTTGCTCAACAAGTGAAAACACGAGTCATCCGTGTGTGTTGGATGTTATTTCTATGACAGAGGGCGTAGCGGTAATCTGGATAACTTTTCAGCCTATTGTCCAGGAATACCTTTGGGTGTGTTAATAGTTAGAAAGTATTAATTTTCAGATTTAATAAATAGTTTTTGTATTTTCCTTTGAAGTGAAATGACCTTTTAAATTGGTATTTCATGGAGAAACGGCGATGAAATTCGAACTAAAACTAGAGTAAGATAATAAATTTAACATTTAAAATATACAAATTTAGGTAGTTGTAGGTCTATTTGCATCGAAGGATAACATGTTGAAAATAAAGAATATTTAGCTTTATTGGGTTCGAATTACCATATATTATATTTACAGAGTTGAATTTACAACGTTATAACTTTGAATGCCCTGTAGGTGCAGATACAACAACATTGAAAATCCTTAACTATGTCCTTAAGGCTTTGGCCCGTTTTATAGAGTTGTTTACACTAATGTAGCAAAATTTATGTGTAATCGTATAACACTGATTAATACAACGTATCGATCATAATTTATAATGTTAACATCAAAGCAAACAGCGCAATTATGTACACATTAGTTGTAAACTGTAAATATCTTAACTATAAAAGTCTACAAAAGTTCTACTATATTATACTTATATAAATATTAGAGTGAGAATCGCACAAACAATGTTGTTTATTGTGCAATATAAATTTTACACACATGAAGAATTAAAAACATATTATGTATGAGTAGAATACGAAGAATGAATCTCTTGAAAATACATAAATCATAATATATTGTAGAAATGCATGTATACGTATATACAAACTATATAAACTGAAGCCGGTAATGCCTGGTAATAAATAAAACGTATAATTTACAAGCAACAAATTAAAGTCGTGTGTTTCGAAGTACTACTTGCTTGCACACAATTATCATCCATAAAACGATAACAACTTACTCCGGAGGTGGTTATATACATCTTCTGTAGCTGCTGTGCTTACCTACGAATGGTACATATAGTCGTTCCCATGCAAAGAGATCACTCACATTCATCATATTAATATTATTCCAAAATATAAACTTACCACTGTTTTTGTATTTACGAAACTGGGAGCAGACTAACTACTATGGTCATATGCCGCCTCATGAATTGGTGATTATGAATTTAAGACAACACAAACGACCATGCTCTTCAGTGGGATTAAAACACATGACCTCTGGCGTACTGGGCTAGTGACATAGCCACTACGCCACCGATATCGGCTTCTACTACTAACATACATAGCAACAGAAGATGTAAGGGATTCATAACATGTATTTAATTGGTTGGAATTAACCACAGAACTCTAATGTGTCACTTGCATTTCTGGTACAGTAATATATATTTTACCAATCAGTTATTTCGTCAAATACAAACAGGCGTAGTTAACTTTTAGAAGATTACATAAACAAATTAAATCTACGAAATGGCTCACATTATCAAGATATTTTTTCGCATCTTAATAATAAAAGTTTCAACACCAAAAATAATAAAAGTAGATATAAGAATCATGACACAAAGTATATGGCAGGGTTTATAGTCTCCTGAATCCGCTTTGACGATTATCAATGACATCTGTGTGGATGGTGGGATGTATGTCGGTGTGTTCTACGTTTCACTAACAAGAAAAGGTAGACATTAAAGTTTCATAACAATAAGAAAAACAGTCGATTTTTATCATTATTGAAAAATTGAAAGTGGAAGTTTCTTTTACCTACAAAAAACAATTTCAACTTTTTTCAAATATGGAATCAGCTGCAAAAAAGTTTCCAATTATAGATGTTAATAATAATGTTTAGGTTAAAACTATTATTTATAATTTTATCGTACAACTTTACAATTTGAAAAAAAAACTATATATGTGTTTAACAGCAATATGTTTTGAAAATGAAATTTAATATAATTATATTGTTTAAAAACTTGGAGTTCATTATCAAATTATATGTCTCAAGGAGGAGAATTGAAATCAAATGTAGAAAATTAAATATGTATGTTATCAATTGATATTATTTATAAAAGTTAATTGAATGCTACTGAGTTTCACATCAAAGATCTCAGGAATGAGATTTAAATTATAACAAGAAAAATTAATTTTGAGCTTTAGTCAATTGTTTTTACAAATGAAAGTTCTTTTAACTGATTAACAATTACTTTCGAGCCAACCTTAATTACTTTTATAATGTATATTAAATTAAAGTCGTGTGGTAAACACATTACTGCGTTTACATGCAGTTTTGAAACCGTTATCAAATCTTTTAAAACTCCATATATACAATGTCCAAAACTAAAATTTCTGGGTTTGACTATAAAATTAGTTTGAAAACAACTCATGTAAGCACATAAAATTCAGTTTCGAGATAGCACATGTGTACTCTGAAATAAGCAATATTACACACAGTAATGAGAATGGCATTAACGACACATTCTAATAAATGTCCCAGTATTATACGATTATTTTAGGTACAGTGTTTTATACATAGACGAGACTATGAGGTTATATTTTACATTACAATCTGTCACTTACATCAACCACATGCGCATGCGTCGAAACTGTTTTCAAATCTATTTTTGAAAATTACATGTAAATAATTTCCTACAATTTTGACTGAACACTGAAACCATTTTCAAAACTGTATGTAACTAAGTAATTATTACTGGTCCCTGTATAGTAGTTCTACAGCTAATTGTAAAATTTGTAAAATAATGTAATTTTTGTTGGTTCACTTAGGCTCACTTTTCTTGTCAAACAATTTTTTTTAAAATTTTGTTTTTCACCAGTTGTATCCGCTGACTCGTGTTCCACTAAAATAATAATAATAATAACTGCCTTTTTGTATGAATTAGACTATAGTAGGTAATTTCTTAGGCAAATATGTGCACAAGTGTTGAAATCAGCAGATTAGAGTTGCTGCACCCGGTGTGTTGTGACGATAGCGAGAAAAACAAAACATGAAAACAATAACCCTCCGCTTGGTTCAGAACAAAAGTGCGTCCCAGTAAATTCCAAGTTAACGATCATCTCTCTATATAGACATGTTACATTGTGAATGGCTGCTAACTAAGTAGAAGTAGTTAAAGCGATCGTTAAAGACGAGAGAGGTCGCATTATTGTCGGTTATATGGCTTTAGCACGGCCACGGGCAATCAGAGAATGTTAATGTACCCATTTCATAAGTGATTGATCATGGGAATGAGTAAAGAGTGGCTACACCCGTGCCTCTGACTTTACCTTATGTTCCGATTATGTTATGCAGCTTATGCTTATTCTTAGGACGGACGTATCATGGCAATTGTTCATGTAAACGATCCGATAGACATAGAATTGTGATTAGGTATTGTATGGCATGAGATTTTTATACTAGAATGCGCTCCTAGTGGGAAGAATTGAAACTAAAACATGAGAACAGTTTGCCTACATTAATGTGTTGATTCTTGCTATTTAAAGTGATTTAGAATATATTATTCAACTCTTTTGAGTACACTAAAATAGTACTATTATAATGACCTTCAAGCAAATAGAAATTTTATTTAGCAGTTTGGTACTATACAAGAATATACCTAAATATACTTACTTAAATTTGTGTATTAAATTATTATTTTGGAGATTAAAAGAATTTTTGACTGCAGAGATCATTTTGTCCTATATACAGTAAAAAAATTAATTTGCGGTTTTGTGGATGTTAAGTTTTTTTAGTTAATATTAACAAATATATTGTGTTAAATTAACAATTTGAACACATATGACAAATTGTTAAATTTAAAATTTTGTCAATTCTGAATTTTTAACAAAAAACTTATTGTTTTTATTTATTCGCTGGGTTTATAAAATTTAACAAATAGACTATTCAATAATAACAAGTAAATTTAGCTAACTTATCAATTTGAAATTGTTAAAGAAAACAGCATTTGTAAAAACTTAATTTGTTATAATAATTATAATTTATTGTCCTGCTTCTATAGAATTAACTAAAATATTTAGTCAAAAGCACAATAAAAAAATTTTAGCAATTACTATATTCACAAATATATTTCGTTCGAAATACACAAGAATAATTTGTTACTTGCTAAAAAATTTGAAACTTGTTAAATTAAAAAAAAAAAAAAAAATAACGGGAATCGCCTGGGAGTAAAAATTAAGTTAAAATTTTGTCAATTTTGACTATAAATTTTTTACTGTGTAGTAATGTTCCATTTACAATATGTAATTATGTTAGGACAATTTATTCATTACAAGTAATGTTTGGATTTTATAAAACATTTCTGTCCTTTAAATAGAGTAAAATGTTCTTTTCGGCAATCTGATCATTTTTTTTTAGTGAATCTGATAGTGTACTATTTGGTTTGAAACGTTCAATATTTGTCTATGTGGAGAGGGTATTCTCTATTTAGAAGTTTTATTGTTAATCTTGTTTTGCAGCAGTTGCACAGAGGAGGGTCGCTTCTTTCAAACATATGTATGTGTGATGTCCAATTCGTGTTCTTGTTAGGACCACTTGTCCCTTTAGTGCTCCTTGTTGCTTCCATATTTTTATTTATAGTATAACTGAAGTGTTATTAAACATAAATTAAGTAGATATTATATTAGAAAACCTTCAGAAATTTGTGATAACCTATAAATACATAATTCAAAGCAATTTTGTAAGTGCAAGTTTGTCAAACGATACCAGAATAAAATCCTGTCATTTATTATTTATTTTTTTGGTAAGTTTAAACCATAACACCATTACTTTAAGTTTTTTTTTGTTACTACCAATAATAAAAGTGTTTTAGTTGTTATAAACTCAACAAAACATATACATTCTTTAAATGTTTAACCTTTAACCTAACCCTAAGCTTCCGTCTCAGCTAACATCTCTACTAATGTAAAGTAACCGCATTTCACTTGAAAAATATATCATATGTCGAGATATAATTAACTTTTTCTATGTGGGACTAAGGAAAACACCAAATACATGAAATTCGACAAACATACCCAAAGCAAGAAAGTAGAAATAGGAGACTATGAATTTGACGAGTTCAACAATTTATCTACCTTGACATAATTATATAAAATACAGGAGAAAGAGGAGCAGAAATCGCAGAAAAAATCTTTACAGCAAATAAAGCCCTTCACTTAAACAAACACCTACTTAAAAATAAAGAATTGCCAAAAGCAACGAAAATTAAAATATATAAGACAGTGATAAGATCCATATTACTATAGGGATTTGCAGTCCAGCGGTACACCACCTAGCGAATTTGTAACGAACTACTATCAGTGACATTAAAAGTTAACGTGCTATTCATAGAAGTCAAAAACTTGTTTCGATTTTAGTTAAGACATACGCGATTATTGTTGTGCATTTAATTTACAGATTAAAATAATGTCATATCTTCTCGTAAAATTTTGAAACATATTATTTTAGCAACACCAGCTAAGCGAAAGAAAAAGTACTGTAGTTCCTTCGTCAAATTTACCAATAGTTGAGCATGAAAACAAAAATAGAACATCGTCTATCTCCTAAACAAACAGGGCGAGAGTTTTGTCAGAAGAAGTATGTTGAAGGAAGTAAAGGACGCACCAATCGCAGAATAATTTTGTGAACGAACACGTTGACGATGAAGAACATTTGGCAGAACTTGAGGCTACTACTTCACTTTCTTAGTTAAATAGTGATACAAAATACAACCGGCCAAAAACAGTTCCCGATTTTGGTTCAAGTGCATACTCCAAATAAATTAACTCATTTTACAAAAAACGATACTGCAATGAATAATTTCACGGGTTTAAACAGCCATCCAATGTTTGGTGCAATATATTTTGTATGTTTACTTTATAACAATATATGTTTGCATAAATTAACTAGAAAAAAATGGATAATTTTAGCATTTGTAAAATGAAAAGCCCTTATCGCCATTAATTTTGAATTCTCCTTTTATTGTATGACAGGAGAATTGCGGAGCAGTTGTTTGAAGACATAAACTATATGAACATAATGCCCTGCATTAAATACTTATTCTTTTTTTATAAACTACCCTGGAATTTTCGGATACATTTTTATATATTGAAAATACTCCATAGAAAAGTTTATTGGCTCCATAATTTAAAAAATAAACTAAAAATGTGATATATTTTAAAAAATTCGCTTCTTTTTATAGCATGGTATGGGTAGTTGTGCAACAGCTAATCAATAAAATGTAATAAATGATAACAAATTAAATAATACAATGAAACAAAACTGTTAAATAAACAATCAAAACCAACGATTCATGTAACAATTGCCCAGCTTGTCACTTAGCCTAGTTTCATAGAATGCCGCCGTGACGCTGGAATCTTAAAAATAAATCAGTATAGCAGATAGGAAAATTATAAGATCAATCCTAGGAGGAATTAAAATAGGAGTTAATGAGTACAGAACTAGAATGAATACCAAATACTGCAACAACTAGAAGGCGATACAGTAATAGCAATCTTCACAACATTAAAATAGGACCTAGGATACAGAAAAAGAGGAAGGCCACAATCAACCTGTATTAAAGAAGTAAAAGAAGATCTACGCAAAGTAGAAATTGATAAATGGAAGCAAGAAACGAAGAAAAGGAAAAAATGGAGTGAAATTTGCAAGAAAATATAAAATAGCAATAGCAAGGAAAACAAATGATAAACGTATTATAGGACAAAATCTCTACTTGACCTTGCTCTATTTATGAAATGTATAGTGCCCCATCATTCAGGTATAGTGATATTCACCTAAGAATGGCATTCTTCGAATTCCATTCTGATGACGTCACAAAACGGTATGAATTAAGTGATCCACATGCGTTATTAGCAATGCTTTTGTCTGATGTGTTGCTAATGTCACGAAGCGTGTGTTGACGTACGTCGCTACTTACACCGTATAGGTGACAGTTCAATATTTACTGTGTTTATATTCGCATTCAGTGATTGAGTTAAATTTAACGAATAAATATGAGTGGTAAAACATTATCTAAACGTTGCAAAGAAATTATTTTGAAAGCTTCGGCATTTTTTCATGAAGAAAAACGTATAGATGGTCCACTAATTCCATTTTTTCTGCAGAAGATGTAAGTTTTATATTGTGAGGTTATGTTATCAATTTAACGTAAATGTTATTATTATCTATTTTCTTATATATTCTTCGTTATTATTATTATTATTATTGTCTTAGGGGATTTGTGCAATGTTGAAATTTGAACGACGCTAGGAAATAAATTTGTAAATACTTATTTCTACTACATTGCCAACAGATGTCAGTACGGTCAATCGAAATTTCAATTTTTATTAGTACCTCATATAAATGAAGTGTGTGACGTCATCACATTGGAATGCCATTCTTAGGTGAATATCACTATACATTGAAATATCAACTGTGAATTATTGATTTTTTTACCATTTGTTATTGTATGGGGTAAATAGCTCTACGGCTCATAAGATGCTCAGTTCAATTCCCGCAGCCGACAGTTTCCATCCTCTACCATATTTGAAGGGAGAGGGAGACTTGACGGCTGGTAACCTAACTTGATTTATTTATTTTATTTATCACGATCGTAAAATGAGCGTATGAAATTATATACGAACTAGCAAATATTTAATTACAAGTGAGTCAAAATAAAATTCCAATAGGAAACATGATCAATTTAATTATCAGTCTAATCGTTGTTAATATACTAACAAAAAAAAATTAAAAAAAGCTATCTAAAATCGTGTTTAGTTTCACGCCATCTCATTAGCGCAGAACACAGACCACTGGTTCGCTTCGTCACTAGTATAGCGTTAGTGTTAAGTATGATTATCATTAGTCAATCATCAGAGCTTGTGATACTGCTAAGTCACGGATCGAGGGTGGCTGCGGCTGCGGCCAGAAGTTTGCACTGTTCATTTCACAGCTGCCTTCAGATCTTATTTAACCCGGATGCGTGTTTCTACACACCAAACAAATTTTTAAATCTAAATATTTAAAAAATCAACGATTTAAAAATATTTACGCATAATTTGCATCATCCATCATCCAGTCAAAATATAGTCATCAGTAGATCATTTCTTTAGCAATATTTACTTTTCAAAGTCAAACAATTGCTTCCTTTTATACGTAATATATTTATTAGAACAATTTTTTATTATATTAAATACAAGATGAATGTCCAAGCTTTTTAAAACATAAACCCTTTCGCTATTGACCCAAACATTTGCTACATTCAAATAATTAGTTTTTGTCTGACATCTGTTTAATTTATTGATGAAATGTTATGATTTCTAATTTGGAGCTTATTGTTTTGTTTTTATCGTGTTTTATTTATATATTTATCATTATTGCTTACTATAAAAAATTAGGAAATTAACACTCTTATTTGGAATTTGTAAAAACGTAAACAGTGGAGTGAAAAAGCTACTGAGTAATACAGACAACTTAATGGTTAACTTAAATAATCATAGAATTTTGTTGAATATTTTACTAAAATAATTTTTACATAGATATTTTTCAGTAAAATTAATTATAACGAATTATGTATTTCTATACTTTAACAAATAGATTATTTTATGTGATTGAAATTATACATGTATATTAAATATCTAAGAAACAATGTAATGCTACTGATATTATTGTTCGAACAATGTAACTTGGAGAGTCGAAGTAATTTAAATTTCTCTGTGGTAGGAGAAAAGTTATAAAAACCAAAGTCGTAACAGAAAATATTTAATTTATATATACAAACATAACAGAAAAGGAAAATGTCTTTATTATGTACAAAAAGGAATACAACAGTGTCCGGTACGAATTACAGATCAAAAAAATAAAAACGTTACAAATTTTTAAAAAATTGAAAAGAAATTTGTTACATGTTTAAGTGCAAACAGAAGTGCTAGGATTATGCTTTGTGTTTGGCAATAATAATTGTAAAATCACTAATTAATTATCCAAGCTGTGCGGCATATAAGTAAAAGCTTATTTTTCACAAAACGCATCAATGGAATAGTGGACTAACCTACATTCCTTTGCTCGCCAAGTTACATCTTTAGGATTGTACAGGATCTATAAAAAAATTTTACAGTTTTTAATTCAGCTAAATTTTCATAAAAAAAATAGAGGAACTAATTGTTCTTCTTTACATAATTAGAAATCAATTTACATAACTTATAACCACAGAAATTTGTTTCATTTAATAATAGTCCTGGAAACTTTTATCGGATCCTAGATTACAATGGGAAGTACTAAAAATTAAAATCAATACAATAACCATATAAACACACAGTTTGAATCTTTTGTTAATTGTTAGTTTTACGGAAGCATGTCTTAAAGAAGTACCTACCTATGCGTGCTGAATACGTCCCAAGAAGTTTAAAACCGCTACACTAGAGAGAATATTTGGTGTTTATTTGTTGAATACTTTACACAATAAGAAAATTACGGTATGGGGGACTTATTCAATTTTTATAATGGACCCGGTTGAAAACACGCATCCCGGTTGTCCGGTTCTTATGAAATTACAGATTACTCGGCAGTATTCTCTGACAACAGTGTCAGTAATTTGTTACAAAACACTGAGTTAAATGTGTTAGCGATACCTACAAGGATTCTAACAAAAGAATGTGCAAACTAGGTATATCTTTCGCTTTTGTACATGTATCTTTCAAAATTGTTTCGACATAGTAACCGAATTTTCAACATTACAAAACAACGTAAACTGTACGGTACCTCCGAATTTAGAAATGGATTTGAATTAATACGAGTATGTTAGCAATTCTGAACACAGGTTCCGAAAGTGCTGCACTTTATAAGAGAGTTATCTGTGTTAAAAATTGGCGTGCGTTAACGTATATTCGACGAGCGTGCTTTACATGCTTCAAGCGATAAATCCATCTTATTACCGATGATATATGAGTTGATATGGGAGCGATTTGTGTGACACATTGAAGCCATCACTCATATTTCGCGGAATTATGCCACCTGAATAGGTAATTTAAACTAAAATTGCATTCCCAACAAACGGTTAAAATTGATACATGTCTTTAATTCTCTCGTACTTCTTTTATTTTGAGTTCTTCACAACTTCTCTTATAATGATATTTGATAGGTCTTGAGACTTGAAAAATGCGTGGATTTTTTTTTCAGATTATACTTTCAAAAAATAAACTAAAACTAAAATCTAGAATATATGCGAAATATAAGAAACATAAATCCCAAATATATTACGTGCAATACAACCAAATTAGGGAAGAAACGAAAAAGCTAATTAAATCAGCATACAATAAATATGTTCTTGATATAGAAAATAACATTTCTAATGATCCAAAGAAATTTTGGTCATTTGTTCAAAATAAAAAAGGCACATCAAGAATTCCAGGTGTCATGAAGTTTGAAAACAATACCAGTGATGACCCTCATGTAATTCTTGATATGTTCAGCGATTACTTTTCTAGAGCGTTTTCAAATAACTCGTCTAATTATACAATTAGTAATATGCATCATAATAATACATTAATAAATTCCCATCATGTAAATGTTACCATAAAAGAAGAAGATTTACTTACTGCGGCAAAAAAATTAAAAGACTCTATGACAGCCGGATTAGATCAAGTTCCAAGTTTTTTAGTTAAAGACTGTATGCAGGCTTTAATTGTACCTTTTTTATATATATTTGATAAATGTATTAGTTCCGGCACCTATCCTTCTCTGTGGAAGAATTCTAAGGTGTTTCCAGTTTTAAAAGCTGGTGATCCTTCTGACATCGCAAACTATAGACCAATTTCTATTATATCTAATTTCGCGAAGGTTTTGGAGATAATAATCTATAATTAATTATTACCTCAAGTACGTCAGTATATATCTGATTGTCAACACGGGTTTTTACCTAAACGTTCTACTGTTACCAATTTATGTATTTTCACTCAGCGAGTGTCCGAGGTTATTGATAGGAATGAGCAACTCGATGTTATTTACACTGATTTCTCTAAGGCCTTCGATAAATTAGATCATAATACGTTGCTGCAGAAATTAAAATTATTTGGTTTTAATGATTGTATTGTTAAGTTTTTTACGAATTATTTAACTGGCCGATCTATGTTTGTGTCATATAATGGCTATATAAATAATCCTTTTTTCCCGCATTCTGGAGTACCTCAGGGTTCCAATTTAGGCCCCTTATTGTTTATTTTATTTGTAAACGATGTCTGTTCATCTGTCAATTGTGACATTCTTTTATATGCAGACGACATAAAAATTTTCTGTACAATTAATACGGTCCAAGACTGTATAGACTTACAAAATAAATAAATATTAAATATTGAAAAATGTAAAATTATGTCTTACAGTCGGAAGATATGTCCAGTGTATTTTTCATATTATATTGAACATTGTTTGTTATCCCGTACATACTCAACTAGAGACTTAGGCATCATATTTGTTCCAGAAATAAAATTTGTCTAACATATTACTAACTTAATATCTACAATCAATAAATTATTAGGTTTCATACTCAGAAATAGTAGAAATTTTCATAACGAAAAAACACTAAGAATTCTATTTTTTTCATTTATTCGCTTGAAACTTGAATACGGAATATTAATTTGGTATTCACCTTTCGTTGTTCATAAGAATTTGCTTGAGAATGTGCAACGTAGGTTTTTGAAATACATGTGGTTTAAAAAATTTTCTGTTTATCCCAGTCAGAGTTTTGAGCAGAATACGCTGCTTCTTGAATTTAATTTTGAGACGATCGAGTTTCGTCATAATCAGATTGCTTTAAATTTCTTAAATAACATTCTCAATAATTATATTAACACTCCAGTATTACTTTCTATGTTACCATTTCATGTACCCTCCACTATATCACGTAATTACAATAGTTATTTACATTATACGTGCGGTAAGTTTAGTTTTACAGCGCGAAGTTTTGTATTGAAGCACGACGCGCAGCGGAGTGCTTTAATAAAACTGAGCGATGTATAATAAACTTAACGCACACATAATGTATTACATTTTCTGGCCGATATACCTACTACTTGAAAAGAAAGATTTCCATTTATAACCTAAAAATATGACAATTTAATAATTCCCGCATAAACTACATGAGCGATTCAAATGTTACCTACCTTTCTCGATATTCTGTATTACAATTCATTTAATATAATTAAAATAAAATAAATCACCAATTCTCATCAATCCAATCAATCAGTTTTATCTTTTGACATTTTATTAGTTATGTCATATTTACCAACTGTGAAATATCTGTACTTAGTTAGGATAAGTGTTAAGAGATGGCGCTGCTGGCAAATGTAATTTTTATATAAAATTTTTAGTTTTATTTATTTCTATGTTACTTTATTTAACGATTTTTGCGGTAACTGGAGTTTTTTAAATCATTCTTTATTATTACAAAGTTACTTTTTATTTTAATGGCCTCAAAAAGCTAAAAAATATCGGTGCGCGTTCCCGCACCGCGGTGTTTCAAAAATCATGAACACTGTAAAATCGTAGTTACCGCAAACCTAAATGATGGTTGTTTGTTATGTTTACAGTTCAGGAGGCCAGAATAGTTATTTGTGTATTAAGGGTGCAAAATGCTGCATTGTAGCACGAGCATAAAGTTTGAAGCTCGAAGCGCAGCTGAGAGCTTCAATTATGCGAGAGCAGCAATGCCATTTTGCACCCGTAATATACACAATATTTTTCCTACAACTTTCTTAATATTCAAATAAAAGAAATGAATTACATAAATATGTAAAATTATTTTATTTTTCATACTAATTTATTGAAACATTTTGATATTACTAAGCAACAAAAACACTCAACACGTACCTGTCAACAGTCAACATCAACATAGAAAACCAAATTCTGGGCTTCAACCAATAAATTATTGTGCATTAATAAATATTAACCATTACTCGTATAAAAACTGCAGCATTACCTTAAATATTAATAAATAATTATACTTAACGTTACCTTAAATAAGTTTTTTTATTAACAATTGCATAATTTTTCAAGGTTAGATTAGGTTAGGTTAATGTCATAAATTATTAATTTAATTCAATCTTTTATTTATTGAATTTGTCAATCATCCTTTAAATTCTATTATGTCGTTTCTGTTCTTAATTAGTTGCAAGTTTGTGTTCAATAAATAAAAAAAAATTCAAAAATTTACAAGTAACTGATTCATTTAGCACGTAGGGCGCGTTCAGTCAGTTGCAAAGAAGCAAGAGCTGTGCGTTTGCGCATGTTTAATTTACAAAAAAATTATTGGATACATTTCAAATATACGTATTTTTATTCAATCTTCTTACAATGCGGAAAAGAGTTTGTAGCCCATGTGCGCAAAATACTTTTTTTCACGTTGCCTGGGTAACACAAGTGTTGTTTATATATAACCAAGAAATAGCATATTTTGCGTATTGAAAACAATGAAAAAATGTCAAGTTTTTTTGACAGTTGTAGGAAAAGTATTTTATCTACCGACTTGTAGAACAAATACGTTGGTTAAGTCTCAGGTTGTTGTTATGTTCACGTTGTTCAATAATATTCATTAAATTAATTTTATATTTTGTATTACGTCATTTTGTTCTATACTTTGTTAATTATCACATTTTATACAATGTTATTACTTTGTTCTCTACTATGCATGTATATTGGATAATGTTTTTTCATTTTCTTATTTTGGGTGTATTCCTGTTAAGAAATAAAGGTTATTATTATTAAAATCCGAAACTCTTCAGAATAAATCTGATTAAAATTTATTACCCCTTTTTCTTTTGATTGTGATATTCTGCTTAAAGCAGATCTTGGTACATTATATATTTTTGCGAGATAGTAAAGAGTATTTTTTATAGGGTAAGGTTTGCTGTTGGCTGTAGTAACCAAAATAAGTATCGTATGTTTCAGTCTAATATTCATAAATAAAGGACAATTCAGTTACAGCCTTCAACAAGAAACAAGAATTGTTCATATATAAATATGCAATTGTTACAAATCGAATTTATATTAAAAATATTAAATATAGGTATCACGCTATGTATCATGTTTGTGTGTGGCATTTTGCTTTTACGAATCTTGATAAATCTATAATTTTATGATAGCAAACCTGGACTCAAATATATTACTGGAGAAGAAACCACGTAAAGTATATAGTGATGATGACATTGTCGAATATCGATTTTTCGATGCATTATCATGAATACATATATTTAATTAATTACTTGACTATTACAGGGATGTTAACCATAAAATTATCGGTTTAGATTTCGGCTTTTGTCATCGAAAATATATAATTTTGGTTTTGATTAAGGTTTCAGTTTTTATACAACAATCGATTTCAGTGAACCGGTTTCTTATGCAAATAAAAAGAAAACTAAATTGAACTAAATATTGATTTATCTATTAAATAAATTAAAACTCTAGCATCATTACAATGAACTAAACTAACTGTATGTTAAACTTTGTTAAATAATTATTGTTGCATATAACTAATTAGTAGTAGTAGTAGTAGTGATCCTTTCGGGATATGAAACCTTACTGTTTGTAACTCTAGGGTGAACCACAACCCACTATATCTCACCGGCTAGTGGTTGTAACAAGGGCTTGAACCGGGTGGGAATACACATGGCATCTGTTTAAAGAATGTGGCAATTTCAAGGCATCTAACTAATTTAACATTTTCGAATGTATTTTGATTTATATTTGACCATGCACGTGATAAAAATTTTCTAATCCAAACAAAAAAATATGGCCATTGAACTGATATACAATAAAGTTGGCACTTTACAATTACTTTAAGAACACTAATTTAAATTTAACTAACAAGAAAACCTTTTGCGGTTAACGGTTAACTGAAAAATAAAAAAAAAAGGTTTTGCTTTCGGTTCCAGTTTTGTATCAGTTTCAAATTTCGGTTCAGGTTTCAATTTCGGTATTTTTCGGTTAATGGTTTTTATCCGGTTTCGGTTACCGTCGCTGGGTTTATATTAAAAAAATTCTGCGATTTCGTTGCAGCAAATATCTGTAGAAGTTTGTGTGACATTGAATATTTGAACATAACTTGAAATTTATTTTATCTGTCATTGTTATTCACAACTCATATATTATTATTTAGAATTTTATTTTGGAAAATTAATATTTTGGTTCAACAAAAAATGTCATTCATTGTGTTTTTTTTTCCTGATTTTAAGCGGATCGACTGCTATGGTCATTACCGCTGTAAAAAAAATTAATTAAAGCCAACCAAAATTAAATATATAAATAATGGTGGTAAGAAAAACAAAGGAAAGAAATGAACTATAAAATATCATTTATCAGTCCGGTGGAATGAATAAATTTTAAAAGTTTTTCAACACTATCAGTCTCATTGGAGAGAACTGACGGAAGAGTATTTGCAAGGCTGAAGAGGTTTCTGTCGTTGTGATATTTAGCACAATGCAGAAGAAGATGAAAAACAGAAAGGCGAGTATCACATACATCGCACATAGGTACGGGGTCCCGAACAAGAAGATAAAGATGGGTGGCTTTAATGTGACCTATTCTCAAACGCGTAATCGCTACTTGCTCCTTCCTCGAAACAGAAATAGGTAGCTTCCACTTTTCAACGGTAGGTTTAATGGATCTTAGTTTGTCAGTGGTGCGAGTCCACTCGTCCTGCCAAGAAGTTAAACAAAATGACGATATACGTTGAAGCATATCGTCTGGCCTGAGAGCGAGCGTCCTAACGTAATCAAGTAGAGCAGCTTCACGTGCAGCATAATCAGCTCTGTGATTACCAGCGATACCGATATGTCCAGGAATCCACAGAAAAGTAACACGGATTTGCCTAGATGAAAGTAGGCAAAGACTATAAAAAAGCATCTGAATAAGAGGATCAGTTGAAAACCGGTTGGATAGACTCGTTATAGCGCTGAGTGAATCCGTACATAAAACGATATGTTGTTCACGTTCGATGACGTGTAAGCAACGTTGCAAAGCAGAATAAATGGCATACAGCTCAGCACCATAAACAGAGGAAGAAGGCGATAAAGTGATAATATGTTCTTCATCTCGAAAAATGAAAGAACATCCGGTTCCGGTGCTGTTTTTAGACCCGTCTGTATAGATAAAAATGGAGTCTGTGTACCTTTCTTTAAGGAGACAGAATTCCTGGACATAAAGGGAAGGCGGAGTAATATCCTTCTTATACTTGGTTAGAAGTAACTCAGTACTTATTTGAGGAAAACACAATGGTGGTGTATCCGAAATAAGCTGGGGTAAAATATCTTCCTTGCCTAGTGGCAGTTTATCAAACTTTTTGACCAGTTGAACAGCCAAGGGACATAGAGAGGTGGAACTGTTAAAGAAGAGATTATGTGCACGCTCGTCCTGGAAAAGAGAGTTAAACATGAAATGCCAAGGTTTGGACATGATTCGAGCAGTATATCTCATGCATTGTCGTGTTCTTCGGATGGATAATGGAGGCAACCCTGACTCACAGTATAAACTGTGAACTGGAGAAGTACGAAAGGCACCAGTTGACAAACGGATACCCGTATTATGGACAGCATCTAAGCGGTTGAGATGGAGTTGTTTAGCGGAACTGAGTACAATTGCTCCAAAATCAAGTTTTGACGTTACAAGTGAATTGTAAAGTCGTAGCAAACAATCTCTATCAGCACCCCACTTAGTGCTTCCGAGACATTTTAAAGCATTCAGAACACGACGGCAGTCTGCAGCAAGGTCTAAAATATGCGGCTTCCAGGTCAGATACGGATCAAGAGTTAAACCCAAAAATTTAACCCTATCGACGCACTGAATTGGAGAACCATACAAATAAAGTGAAGGATTGTTGTGAGGAGTACGCAAGCGACAGAAATCTATACACTTCGTTTTCTCAACAGAAAAACGAAAACCCCTAGCGGTAGCAGCATTGGTAATGGTGCTAATTGCATTCTGAAGTCGAGATTCACACTCAGGAATGCTAGATGCTGAAGTGTAAATGACCAAGTCGTCGACATAGAGACAATGGCGGACGGTCGGAGGAAGATTTAGTGCAATGCTATTGATAGCAATTAGAAAAAGGAATACACTAATGGTAGAACCTTGCGGAATACCATTTTCTAGGGGGTGGGAAGATGAATAGACATCACCTATACGTACTTTGAAAGTGCGATTTTCAAAAAAGGAAGATATAAAAAGTGGTAGATTGCCACGAAGTCCCCACTCATGTAGCTGCTTGAGAATGCCGTATCGCCAAGTCATATCAAATGCCTTCTCCAGGTCGAAGAAAACAGCAACTAAGTGTTTTCGTTCGAGGAAATTACAATGAATGTCATTCGTTAACTGAACATGGAGATCAGTGACAGAATGACATTTTCTAGAGCCACACTGAAAAGGATCTAAAAGGCGATTATGCTCTAAGTACCAGCAAAGCCTGTAGTTTACCATACGTTCGTAAATTTTACCCAGATGACACGTTAGTGATATGGGCCTGTAACTAGTAGAATGTGTGGCATCCTTGCCCGGTTTCAAAATAGGAACGATGGTAGCTTCTCGCCAGGCATCCGGGTACGTACCGCTACGCCAGAGAAGGTTGAAAAAATTTAAAATATGAGTTTTCATCTCAGAAGGTAGATGCTTTAACATGCAATATGAAATGTTGTCAGGACCGACGGATGTATTTTTTGTTTTGCTAAGTGCAAAATCAAATTCAGAAATTGAAAAAGGAAGGTTATATACTTTATCGCCATCAGAAGAGAAATCAAGAGGGGCTTCACTCGTTTCTTTGACATTAAGAAATCTTAAAGAGTAGTTTTCTGTACTACTGACAGACTCGAAATGTGTAGCTAAACATTCGGAGATGTCATTAAGATTAGTGCTTAAAATGTTATTGATATGAAGAAGGTTGACAGTGTGAGACTTTTGATAACCGTGCATGTATTTAATTTTATTCCACAGCTCATTCGACGGACGCTCAGGTGTGACAGAAGAGACATAATTCCGCCAGGAGGCAGACTTTGCTTGTAGAATAACACGTCGAGCATGAGCTCGGGCCTTCTTAAAAATGATTTGGTTATCAAGAGTTGGTGAACGTCGATAACATTTTAATGCACGTTTCTTTTCACGAATAGCACTAGCTACATTCGTGTTCCACCACGGGACCTTTCTTCTAATGAAACGTGAAGATGTTAATGGGATATTATTGTTTGCAGATCGTAAGATACTGCAATTAATATCGCCAAGAGAAACATGAATATTTTCTGACATAACTGGGACGATTATTTCCGCGGAAAAACTGTCCCAATCAGCAGACTCTAATCGCCATCTTTGGAGAAAAGAAGGCTCTGAAGAAGAAAGAGAATAAGAGATCAAAATGGGTAAATGATCACTGAAATGTGCATCATCAAGCACTTTCCAGAAGTGCGGAGCTAAAGAAGGAGAACAAATTGATAAATCAATGGCTGAAAAGGAATTTGAACGTAAATTCAAATAAGTGGCGTCCCCTGTATTCAGGAGCACTGCATCAATGTTATCAAGAAGGTTCTCAATAATACGTCCTCTACCGTCAGACTGATTGGATCCCCATAAAAAACTGTGCGCATTAAAGTCACCTACAAGAAGGAATGGTGGCTCAAGCTGGTTTATAATATTCTCAAGATCATTCATATTCCAAATAAAATTTGGCAAATAAATATTACAGACTGCAAACTTTCTAGGCGAATATAATTGAACTGCAACCGCTTGAAGTTGCGTTTGAAGGTTACATACTGTATATGGTGTAGGAGAAGACAAAAGAATCGCTACACCGCCATGTGCTCGTCCGTCCGGATTAACATCATGACGAATGATGTTAAAGCCGCTTAGAGAAAATGAATCTTGAGGTTTAAAATGTGTTTCTTGAATGCAAACACAGCTGGGGCTCTGATCAGCTAATAGCAATTTAAGCTCTGGAAGATGAGTGACAATACCATTGCAGTTCCATTGAAGGAGTTTGAACATTAGAAGTGAGAAAAAAATTAAAGAAAAATGGTGCTATATAAATAGCTGAAGAGCTGAAAGGTAGAATACAAGCTCTAGGAACGAGGCTTGCCCTTAGGCCAACCTCTTCTATCTTTTTTCTTCTTATTGCGGGCAGAAGAATTCCCGTCGACAGTAGCAGTACTGTCATTGCTGGAATTGTCAGTCTCTTCCGAACGAAGGACAACGGGAGTGTTCGCCGTAGGAAGGCTGACTTGGGGAGTGTTACTTGTTGGTACACTTGGCACATTAACAAATTTAACACCAGAAGAACTGGGTGTAGAAGCAAGAGACGAAGCGGTTGGAGTTTTGAATTGACTTTGAGAAGCAAATAATTGAACAAATTCAGAGAAAACATTTTTTACGATTTTTGCGATCTCTGGCATAAGCAGAGACGCGATGTCGGCAACGTTTAACGGTGGAGGAGAAGTAGGTTTTGCTGCAACCTTAGCATAAGAAGTGGTAAAAGTCGTATTACGCTGTACATGCTGCCTTGCTTCCGGGATGCTACATTTATGAGTAGTTTTGTACTCTAAAACAGCGTATTCCGTTTTAAATTTCGGGCAGTTTCTGGAGCTGGCAGGATGGTTACCTTGGCAATTGATACAATTGACATCACCGCATTCGGTTCCGTCATGTGGAGGTTTTCCGCAGATGCAAATTTTTGAATTTTTACAACTGGTCGAGGAGTGTCCAAATTGTTGGCAATTGAAGCAGCGAAGTGGGTTAGGGATATACGGACGAACAGGGAGGCGATACATGGCAGCATATATATATTTTGGGACATCACAACAATTAAAAGTTAGCACAAGGGATGGGGTATTTTCCTCATGACCGTTTTTCCTACTTATGATCCTTCGCACTTCAACCACACCTTCCTTTTTCAGTTCACTCAGAATTTCATCAGTTGTGCAGTTCAGCAGATCCCTACAGTAGATAACACCCTTAGAAATATTAAGGGTGTTATGTGGCGTGATGGTAACGACATAATCACCTAGGGTCTTGGCTGCAAGTAACTTTCGGGATTGATCAGCATTTTTTGCTTCAATAAGAAGACCGTCTTTAATTTTCCGGATGACTTTAACGTCTCCGGCAATAGTTTTCACTAAACGCGAAATAAGAAAGGGGCTTACTTTGCTGAAGTCTCCACTGGCTCTTTTTACCAACAGGAACATTGGTGCAGGGTCCTCGTCGTCGGAATTGACGCGAGGTCGCTTCTCTCTAGGCCCCGGGACCGAGTCCGAAGCCATTTTTAATGTCTGGTGGGCCGAAGCCCCCAGACGAAACCAAAGAAACGAAAAGTAAAAATATGTATTTTTATTTTATCTAAAAAATTTAAATTAAATAAATTGCAGCACTAAATGCCAGAAAAGCAATGAAATAAAGCTCAGAAGCCTTTAATTAATTTATTAAAATAAATTAAAAAATAAAAAAGTATATGAAAACAAAAAAACGCACCACAGGTGGGCGTGGCCAAAGAGTGAAAATTTTTTCAAAGTTCAAAAAAGAAGTAAATCAGACCTGACCTTAAAATTTTTTTCACTGCACTAGTTCGCAATACTGCACTTAAGCACCTCACACTAATTTCGTAAAATATTTTACGAAAAAAAACACTTTTTCAAAAGATAACTGCGGACGGCTCGCTGACAGGTGTTACCGCTGACAGGTACGTTCGCTAACGAATTGTGTTATTAATCTGCATGTTATTCTAATTCACTTCTCTAATTCGTACTTGTATGTTAAACTATTTATATAAAGGAATAAATAATTAAATGGGTATCAATCCTTTTTAATGAAACTTATTCACTCAACTTTTTTGTGTTTATTTGCAATAAATACGAGACATGTAGTAAGAAGAAAAAAATAAGTTGACAAAAGTAAAAAATGGATATGAAAGAAAACATATATCAAGAACAAAAATAAAATTATTTGCTCATATTTATAATTGTTTAAATTTTGAAATTTAACCTTAACATTTAGGTTTGTTAAATTTTTGTTATTTCCGTTCAACTATTTTTACCTCCCGCACATTTATGGAAGTGATATATTTTGTCGGATCAAAAATTTCGATAATGAGTTTTCAAAAGATAAGCATGTTTTAAGGTCTCTAGAATATAATAATTTCACTGTTGTTTTTTGTTCACATTAACTCAAAATTCAATGTCGACATTATGACCATACTTCACACATTTTGAATCTTCAAGCTGCTTTTACTTTTAAAGCAAAATAGCTAGTAGATTTCGGTACTTTTATAAGTAATATGTTATGTTAAATTTTGTTATATTAGGAAAGATATAGAATAACAATTTTAATTTGAAACTACTTACAACTTTGTTACCCATTCTCACCACTCCGGCTACATTTACATCTCAACATGTGGAATTCTCATTGCACTACTTAGTTCCATATTTGAATTTAATTACAACAGGTGTATTTAAATTTTTAATTGATCTAACTTAAATAGCATTATTTATCTAACAAAAATAAGAACAAACAACTCCATCAGATATTTCTCATTATGAAATTTTTATGCGTCAATAAAAAATTCAATTAAACTACCGAACAACCCGGTATTAAAAGGGGTGCACATCTGCCTAGCAAGAACTCCGAGCTCTATTCCGTATTTACTTATTCATCGAGTAAGTGATTTTATATTCTTTTTTCCAGAGTTTAACAATGACAAGGTGCACGGGTTTAAGTAATCAGCTTCCTAGTTTATAATTATCTGGATGAAGAAACAGGGGCGTCACTAGGGCCTTCGGGGAGGTACAGAGCTTTCACTCTTGCTACTAAATTAAATAATAGTGATGTCGTGACTTATTTATTTTATATTTTCTTACTGATATTGTTTATCCGTGATATGTCTTCATTTGCTTAATTTACTTATAAACTCGTATTGCAGTAAATATGACAACACATTTCAAATTACTAAGATTATAAAAAAAAATAAAGAAAGTTATACTAGATTTACATTTTCGTAGAACTTAAACTTGCAAATTGATAGCAGCATTTGCAAATGTACTTCTAACACTGAAATTCGTAATTTAATCGTAAAAAATATTTGTTCTGCGATCACTAGGTACTGAAAATTACACTTTCTCCACACTAAACAAAGCTTGAAAATTGTATATTTTGCACATATGGAATAGCGTGAGCAATTATTCCACACGCAAGTGTGACCAACTTACTAATAATATAATACTGTGTGAAATTATTATGTTAAGTATAATTACATTTATATATATAATAAAATAATACTTATTTCAAAGTTTATATACGAGATCTTCGTTTTCAATATTAAGATTACAAAGAAAAAACAAAAAAATTTAAAAAAAATATGGCTTTCGTTTTTATATTACAATCTACAGATTTATAGTTGGTAACACTGTGCACATATGCGCTTACGCCCGCTTCAGGCTGTAATCATAAACGTCAAACAGTTTTAGTTTGAGATGTCATTCCTTGTTTCTGAAGAGTACAAATTATTATTATTAATTCTAGACAAAAGTGTGATCATAGAAAATGTATAGTTTACAACTCGTGCAGAATTGCCTATTAAATGCACGTGTGATTTCAGCACTCTACTTCGTCTCGTATAAAACTCACACAACTCGCGTGAAATGGACAACTTTCTGCACTTGTTGCACAATATACTATTTTATTCATGCAAGAGGTTGGTACAAGATTGTTCCAATGTATTGTTTTTTACTTAAATGGAATCTTCCGTAAAATAATCGGGCTCCTTGATTGAAAAACCATGGAGACGTCCCTGCCAAGAAGTCAGAAGCCACCGCGGTCGAGAAAAAATGTCCAAATTAATAGGGTAGATTGGAAGATGCTGCTGTAAAGTGGATAATTTGAATATTTGATAGGGAATGATATATAAGTGGTAATATGTCTAGTGAGGGAGAAGAGAAAGAAAACGCTGAAGGCATTGAGCTCTAGCTGACATATTGATGCTATTACAGTGTGATGTTGTGGATGGAGCTCGCGTATTTGATTAGCTTTAAGCATATTTGAATTATTATAAAATTATACTGCTTAAGATTTATTAAATCGTAGATATTTTTCAATATTCAAACAAAATTAGCAATTAGGTATTCATAGATTGCATGATGATAACTGATTTATTTAATTAGGCTTTATTTTGAAACGCATTGAAAATACGAGCAAGATAAATATTTATTATAGCAATAATTAAGAAATTTCGGTTGTAGGTTTTTATTAGTCAATAAGATTTTATAAGTTGATTATTTTTTGAAGATTCTTAAAACCAATGAAATGCTTCATTTTGTCTCGAGTCTGCGTTTTAACCAATTCTTTCATTATTATACTAAAAATAATGCTCTAGTGATTATTCCCGGGAATAACCAATTTTACTTTTGTTTTTATTGACAAATGTATGTTACCAGATAGTTATTAAAAAATGAGCAAAAAAGGCAGATTTAGTGCCGTTGCTGATGATAAAATAAAAAAATAATTTAAATAAATATAACTCGAGAGATCGATAAATTTAGAAAATAATTATCCAGTATCTTTTCTCAAACTTGTTGCCATATGGCAATAGTCACTTAAGCATTACAGGCTTCCGTGGCTATTTACTGGCAATAAATTTTCGAAAGATCTGTCAAATTATTTTCAATTTATTCTCACCCCCTTATTATATTACTACTGAAAAATAATTCGTTATAAAGCTTGTTTACAACAAAATTATTATACTTCATACATTTCTTTGTAAATAGTCGCACAGTTCTTTAATTTAACAACAATTTCATATAATTATGATTAAATATTTATATGAGATAACAAAGTTAGATTTAAAAATTTCAATTTATAATGGTAAATACAAAATTCTTGAATATTATGTAGTATCTGCCGAACCTAATAATTTTATATACAAATTATTGAGTTTTCCCATTCATCAAAAAGAATGAATATTTTAGCATTTATTTATTAGAAAAAAAAACTATTTATTTATACTGGAAAATATAGCCTAGAATCATGTGATCATATTCAAAATCCACACGAACGAATTTATATAAAAAAAAAAATATTAAAATTATTACTTCATAAAATTACCCAGTTTGTTTCTCTTTTAATACTATATTAGGATATCGTGATTTGACAGCTGGTAACTATACTTCACGAGCAAAATTATGACATAATTTTAATTCCTAAAGAATAGATTTATTATTATATTTTTTACTATATTTCAATTATTTACTACGATACACCCAATAAATCTGACAGATGTTCAAGTAAACTACCACTTCCATTTTATCAACTTATAACCTCAACATACGACTATTTGTATGTTTTGTTTACCATGGCATTCTGCAAATAGCTAAAAATTATAAATTTTATTTTATATCTATTTTATGACATAAATGTAAATCAATAAATTGAAGCTCGTTTCGTGCAGTTTTTGTTTCTGAACATTTCTTTTTGTTACACATTTATAATAAATTCATAGGGAATGAAATATCGCCTAATAAAATTTTTTAACATTGTTTTTATTATAAAAAAAGTAGACACACGCAAAAAAAAAATTGTGCAAAAGTGTGTGTATGTTTGCCCGAATAATCCTCAAATAAAAAAAGATAATCAAAAAGTATGTAGTCGAATTCAGCCGACTAGAATAGATTACTATTAGATCGTACACATGAATTTTTTTACATAGATATCGATCGATATTAAAATTTTTTGCACGATCAAGACTGTCAAAATACGCCTGTAACTTTAATGCAATCAACTCTACATTATCTAACACATAATACTTGAATGGAAAACATTACAAATCACAAGCGCATGTATAATTAATTATGTTAGGAGGAGTAAAATATTTCATTGTAATAAAAAGACCAACTCCTTTTTTAACCAACAACGAAGCTAATAAGACGGTCTAATGCTTGGTCTTAGAAGCATATGCTCATTTGAATTTTTAAATTAAAAATTACAGGCATTAGATGTAGTTGTTTTTTGAAGCGTATGTTGATTTAAGGAGGACCATTGATTCATCTCCGCGCAGCGGTCATGCCAGGTGGTCAGAGCAGGGCTGGACACTGGTTTGTCGTGGTCAGTGCGCCAGTTGCCGGCAGATGATTGCTCTGAATTCGAAGGTTACATGATTTTTTTTTGGTATGATCGTATATGTTTTGTATATTAATATCGAACTTAAATTGGAAATTAAATAATTTGCTACCTTTGTGTGGATTTTACCATGCTGCAAGAATTCAATCAATTGCTTAAATCATCTGCAAAGTACATACTCTGAAACTATTAGTGAAACAAATTATGCTTTCCTAGCTTGTCATCCTACAAATGTGTTACGGCCAATATTCGATGGTCACCTGACACATTTAATTTGTACAGTCAAAGTCCGAAATTACTTTGCTAACAGCGTTATCCGAGTTTAGGTTGTCCATTACCAGTAATAACGCACATGATTCGGCTTTTTTAAGAAATATGTGTATTTGTTATTCCTACGCATGTTGTTGATATCCTTATCGATCCATGTATAAGTGATAGTAAAATGAAGGATATAACATAAAATAAAAATTCAGTAGCAATAAAGAGATACTTTTGGCTAAGAAAGGTAATTAATAACTATTTACTTACCTAGTGCGGAAAAAGATTGTGCGAAGGCCTGGATAACGTCTTCCCGCAAGAGGTTTGTACAATGCTTTTTATAGCAAACAAAATTATTTTTAACGAAAAAATTTAATCAAATTACTTGTTCGTAAATTTTCAAATTCTACAGCAGTACAAAAATAGGTTACGTAAAAATGTATGAACTAAATTTTGTTATTTTTAAGATTCTACATCAACTTTATATAACTGGAATATGTACGTATATTACGTCATGCTATATTCCACATAGTGGAGTAGAAAAAACCTAAAAATATAATCGACTAACAATCAATCAACTTAAAATATTCCTACTCTGCCACACTTCTTTCGTCTACGTTCTTAGTGCAATTCATAAATCTTCGTCATTTTTTCACAATCAGAATCATTCGTTCACGCAATGAACCAATCTAATCACTCATTCCTTGAACGCTCACACAATCGTTCACCCTCAAACTCACCCGCATATTTTAATTTCAATAATCTTTTATTCGATGTCCACCAAATATGTTAAACTGCTAAATATAACTAAGTCCCACTTGTTTATAATATTCTTCTCCATCTCACACTGGAGTACCTAAATATCAATCTCACTTTTGTAGTAAGATATTTGCAAATTATGCGATTGTATAATAAAAAACAGTAAACTTTATGAAAAAAGGTTTTAAAAGTTACTAGTTTTAATATGTTCTATTAGATTTACACATACGTACTTAAATTTATAATTCACGTTTGCATCAAAGGTATCAATTTTTCTTTCATTTTTAAGAACTTTAAATGTGTATGCTTTCAACTATGAACTGTGTCTCTTATTACTGGAACAGCATATTTTTGATACTAAATATTAAGATTATCGCTTTGTGTATACTAGATGCAAAGATATAAGGGTTTGAGTTGACTTCTTAATAGGTGGGTTTTACCGGCCTCAGCAGGGAGTCTGACTAGTACTAACAAAGGGCTGCATTAACTAGATTTACATATTATGTTATAAAGTGAATTTTGTAAATACTGCAAATAAAATACTAGTCCCCTTTGTTATTATTTCATTAAATTACTAGCGGACCTAGTAAGCAGGCGTTGTCCTTCCACAGACTTCGCTATATATAAAATTCCTGTGTTCGTAATACTGCTCCTCCTAAACGGCTTGACTGATTTTGATGAAAATTTTTCTATATACTTACTTATAGAGTCACCTGAATGGTCAAATGTATAAGAAAATAAAAAACAAAAATCCTGGACCTCGACAACAGCGCCAACTACTGGGTACAACTATAGCTAAGAATCACCCACGTAACCCCATAAGTACAAAAAAAAATTATTTTTTTTCATCAAAATCGGGAAAACTGTTTAGGAAGATATGAATTACAAACACACGCATACCTGAATTTTATATATAAAGATTATTATTGAACTTGCAACATGACTTTTAATATGGTTATGGATACAGAACAAGTGGCAATCAGATCTCTAATTTATGATTAAAACCACCGCGTCTTTTTTCAATACGATCTAATAAAAATTATTTTTCTGTTTAGATGATATTTCATACAAAAGTTAATAAATGAATACTGTAATAGAAAAATAATAATATATGCATAAATTTTATTGTACAAAGTATGCTAAACTGCAGAATTTCTATTTTGTCAGAAAAGTAAAAGGAAGTGGTTTGGTGCATGCAACATGCTGTGAGCCAGCGTATGTATACGAAAAGATCGCTGTTATATGTAACTTCACACAATAAGGACAGAATTCTCAGGCAATGCAATCGGATCGATTTATACCTTCGAGTGACCACCGGCCGTGAAATTTATTATTTTTCACTGCAAAATAACGCACAATAAAGAGATATCTTATGTCATTTATTTACTGGAGGCAAGTTTACACAGACGAAATATTTATGACCAAGAGAGTGCAATAAATTAATGTATTTTATTTTTAGTCATTTTGTAAACACGGAATTTTAAAATTGTATTAATTTTTCATATGAAATACCAACACAGTATCTACATAAAAATATTGAGAGTAAATTCCAGCTAAGACAAGATTTAAATATGGGATTTTACAATACGCGATTAGATATTATGGCGTACTCGTACTTTTAATTACGCAACTGTCATATGTTCTTTTTTCTAAATAATGGTTAGACTGGGATCCCCCACTACATTCTAATTATTTTTATTGTGAATCTGTATTAAAAACTGTGATTATTAGTTAAAATGAGATGTTAGAAATTCCTTTTAACAAGCAAATATGATTTTTCAAAATTTCTGTATGGGACTTTTGACGTCACTTCTATCTTTCAATAGCACTTTAATTGATTGATTCATTAAAGAAAAGTTATATATGAATAAATTACTATATTATTTTTATGTCTACTACGTTAAAAAGCATATACAGGCTGGGGCGTTTTAAGTTGCGTTCAGGAATATCTCGAAACGAAGCATCGGATGAAAGATCCCAAAAACACGACTAAAATATTTTCGAGGGGACATGACACCAAATTCAACCCCCCGCCCCAACCCTGGGTGGAATTCAGTGACATCAAAATTTTTGCCCCCCCCCCCCCCGGCCAGTTGGGCGGAGGGAAACTTTCAAATTGGTTACGGTAACACCCACTTTTTCTCAAAGATTCGCATTCTACGTTAACAACTACATACAGTACCATCAAAATTTTCACCCTTGCCCCCACCCCGACCCTGGAAGGTGGGGTGGGGGTGAGTATGAAATCTTAAATCGGAACCCCAAATTTTTTTACAGATTCGTATTCGGTGTGAAAAACTAAATTCAGTAACATCAAAATTTGCGCCCCTGACCCCCTACCCTGTGCCAGTGCCGTGCACCCCGTTGGTTAGAGGCGAGGAGACTCGAGAATTGGATCGAATCTTCGAGAAAAAGTGGGTGTTGCCGTTTCCCATTTCAAATTTTCTCGCCGCCCCACTGCGAAGGTGGAGGAGGGCTGGGGCAAAAATTTTGATGTCACTGAATTGGGATTCCCATTTAAGATTTAACTTACCCCCGCCCCACCCCCCAGGGTTGGGGTGGGGGGGTTGAATTTGGTGTCATGGAATGTCCCCCTCGAAAATATTTTAGTCGTGTTTTTGGGATTTTTCATCCGATGCTTCGTTTCCGAGATATTCCTGAACGCAACTTAAAATGGCCCACCGTGTATTATTAAAGCTGAAATGAAAAGAAATTTAAAATTAGTAAGATAAAAGGAAGTAAATAATTTTGTATATACACTATAGAAGTATTTTAAAATAATGAAGATTTTAATTGCAAAGCAGATGCAGATGCAATTACGGGCTATGCCAATATCATAATATAATATACTGAGTATGTTTAAAGTTGTTCCAAAAATATTAAGTTCTGCTATAGTGAAAATTCTAAATTTTGTTGAAATAATGTAATATAGTTCAAACATACATTTTTCCTTCTCATAATGAAATTCCTAAACCTAATAAAATCTATCAAACACTGTACTCAAAACACAATGCATAACTTTTGACACGCATTCCTCTAAGTAAAAACTTAATTTTGAGTCACCATGTCTCTATCGCACGCAAAAAGTTGTAACCACAAGATGCTTCTTTAAAATAACTTCTTGGTAACGCACCGACTGTAGATCATGCAATTCTCAATTCGTATCCCACGACTGCCACTTATCATTTAAATTATCGAGACGGCTGGTAACATCACTGCATATGGCAATTTATTTATTTTATTTTTGAATATCGTAAGTTTAATGTTTTTAATCGTTAATATCTGTGAAGTATAAAGGTGAGTACACATTAATAAATATATACGTTGTGTGCAGTGAATTTTGAAATTCAACGCACAACGTAAACATTTATTTCTGTATACGCACCTTAACATTGTAACTTTTTTTTTCATAAGAAGTAATAAAGTAAATACTTAATACCTAAGTATTACAAATTATTTTTCAAAAGTCACAAACTGGCAAGTACCTTAATCAAATACATATATTAGAACTAGATCCAAAAATATCGTAAATAAGTAGTTGAGTTTTAATGATAGCAATTATGACGACAAAGTATTATGTTTCCCAGATAAGCTTCTCTCTCATACATCTATTCTATTCCAAATTCTTTATACTTCTTTGCACTGTTAGATTGTCCAAATGTCAAATGGTTGGCATCTAATTTGAAGGTTTTTGTTTTCTTTCGAATTCATAACCAAATAATGCAAATCCACAGCATAAGATAACAGTGACGTTATAACATTTAAAAAAAATTGCGGCTTAATGAATAACAATTAAGAAAACTACAAATAGTCTTCAATTTAGATAAAGTTTAATATATATATATATATATATATATATATATATATATATATATATATATATATATATATATATATATATATATATATATATATATATTATGTAGCCCTATTAGATGCTGACTTAACAAATATGAGATGAATCTCTGAGAGAATATCTCACGTAGTAATAAGAAACCTTTATGATAAGAAATAGTATAAATAAGCGTTAGAGTAAGAAATGTTATCCTTTTTGCTGTAGAACTTCAAAGTAGAAACTGCTAAATAAAGCCTGTATATTAAAATCGAAAAATTCGTTTTTTTTTTATTATATATCGGTCACGATCATATAATTGGCGCAGTCGGATCGGATCACAAATAAAGAAGTCAGTGTGCTGAAAATTCGCCGTAAATCTGTCATCGCTTTATTCAACAATTTTAATTGTTGCATAGTGTGTCCGAACCAAAAAGCAAAGCAACACCAATAAGTCTTCGCTAATCAACAATCAACCTAAACAGTGGTTGCATCAGAGGTCTATTCGTACGACCCATCAGAGGTCTATTCATACGACCCATCGAATCCACCAGGCCAAGCAGCCAGCAGCTCGCAGCTCAAGGTATCCGTCAACTGAACGTCATCAGCCCATCCGCAACAAAGGAGATGTCAACAATACAGATACTCACAATAAGTCTGTAAGTCTCATTGTTTCTTTTTAAACTTATTAATTACATGTCAGAGAACGAACCACTGTCATCTGATACAAATCACGAATTTGAAATATTAAGTAACTTATTAAACAATATTTCTTTGCAATCAAATAGATTGAATAATACAGAAATGACAACTTACGCAGATATTAAAAATCTGGCTAATGTCATCCCTGAATACAATGGTGATGTAAATAGATTACCAAACTTTATAATTCAAGTAGATTTGTTCTACGAAATAGTGCAATCAACAACGATTAATGCATTGCAAGCCAAATATGCTTTTTCATTAGTGTTAAGTAAATTAACAGATAAAGCAGTAAATTTGATTAACGAAAACACTTTCCAAAACTGGAGAGACCTAAAGAAATATTTAACTGAAAATTTTGAAGATAAATTAACTAAAGAAACTATTTTATTAAAAATTTTAAGCATCAGAAGCACAAATAAAATACATGAAACTTTACTACAATTTAAAAATGACTTTGCAAAATATAAATCAAAAGTTCATTTATTAAATTATAACACAGCTCAGAAAACTATATTAATAAATGAAATACAAGAATTAGTAGTGAAACATTTCATTACATTACTACCAATTCATGTTCGAGGATCTTTTATTACAAATAACCCCACTACATTAGAAATGTGTGAAAATTTATTAACGAATGATTATAATTATGCACTCCAAACTTTTAAAAGTCCATTGTTGAGATCAGATAACCATCAACAATCGCAAAAAACTTTTCACAATAATATTCCTCCACAAAGATTCCCAGGGCAACAATTCCCTTCAAAACCTATAAATGTTCAACAGAACTCTGGTAAACAAAGCATGCCTTTTGCTTCTAAACAAAACGCGTATAATGCTGTCAGAACTAGACAACAATTTAAACCTCAACCCATGTCTGGAATAACAAAAAGTACAATCCCAATGAGTACACAAACAATAAAACAAAATTATTTACAAACAAATGTCGAATACGAACCCGAAAATTTGGAAACATATTTCTAAGAAAACCAAAATTTTGACGAAAACCCAGATTTCGAAAATCAGTCTAATGATAATTTTTTAGAGTCCATAGAGCCTCAAAACCAAGAAACATAGTTATGACTTCAGTCACAAACAAAATTCCTGTTATTAACCTATCAAATTATAAAGTATTAATAGATTCAGGATCAGATGTAAATCTTATTAGTGAAAATATGGCAAAATTGTATAAATCAAAAATTGTAAGTGAGAATTTGACTTTTAAAACAGCTAATTCAAAAGTACATTGCAAAAATTCTGTAACTTTAAAAATTTTTAATCAACCTCAAAAATTTTTTATCCACACTTTCCATAAAGATTGTGATTTATTATTCGGTATAAATATATTAAAAGACTTGAAATGCGAAATAAATTTCGCTAATGAAAAAATTAAAATGAATAATATAGAATTTTCATTTATTCCAATGACAGAACCAAATTTTTGTAAATTGAATTTTCGATCAGAACATTTAAATAATGTTCAAAAACAAAAAATAAATAAATTATTAGAACAATATACTGAACTCTTCCCAAAAGAGAATGAAAATTTATCATGCACTACACACACTAAACATAAAATTTTGACTAAAGATAATACCCCTATATATACGAAAAACTATAGACTTCCACAAACATTTGAGAATGACATTGAAGACCACGTACAAAATTTATTAAAAACCGGTGTAATTAGAAAATCAAATAGCCCTTATAATTCCCCTATTTGGATTGTCCCCAAAAAAACAGACGCATCAGGAAAACGAAAAACACGTCTCGTAATAGATTACAGAAAATTAAATGCAAATACTAGAGAAGATAAATATCCTCTCCCTAATATTGATACACTGTTAGATAAAATTGGTAAACCAAAATTTTTTACTACTCTTGATCTACATTCCGGATTTCATCAAATTTCAGTAGAAAAAGAAGATATAGAAAAAACTGCTTTTAGCACCCCATCAGGTCATTACGAATTTGTCAGAATGCCTTTCGGACTTATTAATGCACCAGCAACATTCCAACGTATGATGAACGAAATTTTAGGAGATTTAATTAACAAAATTTGTCTTGTTTATATGGACGATATTATAATTCTTAGTAAAACGGAAGAAGAACATTTACAAAATTTAAAACTTGTTCTTGAAAAATTAAAAAATGCAAATTTACAAATACAAATTGATAAGAGTGAATTTATGAAAACAGAAATAGAATATTTAGGATTTGTTATATCAGAACAAGGTCTTAAACCTAATCTCAAAAAATAGAAGCCATTGATAAAATTACAATTCCAAAAACACAAAAAGAAATTAAATCATTTCTCGGAAAATTATCTTGGTATAGACGCTTCATACCTAATTTTTCAAAATTAACGAAACCTTTTACAGCATGTTTGAAGAAAAATAAAACAATTGATATAACTGATAAAGACTATCAAGAAGCATTTCAAAAATCTAAAGAATTAATTAGTAACCCCCCTATACTAAGCTTCCCTGATTTTTCTAAACCATTTTTCTTAACAACTGACGCATCAAATTACGCCATGGGTTCAGTACTCTCACAAGTACAAGATAACGTAGAAAAACCTTTAGCATACGCGTCAAAAATATTTAATAATCACGAACAAAACTACTCTACAGTAGAAAAAGAATTAAAATCTATCATTTGGTCGGTACAAAATTTTAGATCTTACCTATACGGTAGAAAATTTATTATTCGAACGGATCACAGACCTTTAACTTGGTTATTTAACATGAAAAATGGAAATCACAAATTAATGAGATGGAAAATTGAACTAAGTGAATATAATTTTGAAATCGAGTATTTACCGGGTAAGACAAACAAAATTGCTGATTATTTATCACGAATAAAAGAACCTTTCAAAATTAATCACATAACCGGAGACGTAACTGAAACAGATATATTTTGTCATTGTGTTTCTAAAGACAATTATTTTGGTAAAGGACTAGCTTCACAAATAGACGAACAATTTACTAGTAAAACATACTGTGAGAATAACTATAAAAATCAAAATATAATAATTCAAAATTTTGAAAATAAAACAATTCTACATCTGTATACAAAAGACACATATAAAGAAAATGTTAACGTGAAACAATTAAAATCTTGTCTTATTAGTCTGAGAGACTATTTAATTAAAAATGACTTATTTGAAATTAATATGCCATACCTATCATGTGGATTAGACAAATTTAAAAAAGAAAAATTAATTCAATTATTAAATAATATTTTTAAAGATACAAATATCCAAATTAATATTTACGAATTACCTCAAAATTTCGTAAATTCACAAGAAATTGATAACTTCCTAAAGAACCATTCAAACGAATCGGTAGACAGTTTATTAAATAACGCTGAAGATGTAGAGAGAGAATTAGAAACTTTAACAATTGATACTGTTCATTCCTCACCAGAAGAACCTATAAATGGTTTAAATTTTTTGGAAAATCGAATTAATGTAGCTGATAATCAAATAATAATACAAGAAGGTGAAGAAAATAACGTTGAAATAAAAAGATTATTTAATTGCAAAAAATTAAGAATTATACTTTCATTAGAACCAGAAAATAAAGAAACTCAACTGTTTGAATTTATTCTAAATTACATAGTACCTAAAATACGATATTATTGTATTTGTACAGATGAAATTGCTAACACTTTAAATAAATTAATACAGAGTAAATTTGAATTCGGATCAGTAAACTTAATAAGAGTTAATCAACAAGTTGAAGACGTAGAAAACGAGAATGAACAGGATGAAACAATATTTAATTACCATCACGGAAAGACAAACCACCGCGGCATACTAGAAACTTATAATAAACTAAAAATAAAATATTATTGGCCAAAAATGTTAGAAACCATAACTGCATTCATAAATAAATGTGAAACTTGTAAGAAATGTAAATATGACAGACAACCCCCAAAATTAGAAGATCAACTTACACCAACCCCTCAACGACCTTTTGAAATAATAAATTTAGATATATTAACCTTGGATTCAAAATATTATCTTACAATATTTGATCAATTTTCAAAATATGCTCAAATATATTTTATAAAAAATAAAACCTGTAATAATATTATAAACATAGTTTCAAATTTTATTAAAGAAAGATTACAACCACAAACAATCATTTGTGACTCAGGAAAAGAATTTGATAACTTAGCTTTTAAAACTTTCTGTCATAATAATCAAATAAATCTACACATTACATCCGTTGGTAATCCAAAATCAAACGCAATAGAAAGACTACATTCCACCTTAATAGAACACTTGCGAATCTTATTCCAAAAGTATCCAAATAAAAACTTAGATGAAATACTGACGATAACTATACTAGCTTACAATGACACCATACATTCCATCACGAAATTATCACCGAATGAAATACTATACGGTAGAGATTACTCACACATCCGACCAAGGATGACCTTAACAGACGAACAACGAATAGAAATATTTCAAAAAAATAAACAAATTGAACATGATAAATTACGAAATAAAATTGTGAACGAAAAATTAAAACGTCATAAACCAAATAAAACTTACACAAAATTTCAAAATGCCTCTCAAGCTTTTCTTAAACAAAATCCCAGACTGATAACAAAATTTAAAAAACCATTGTTTGAAAAAGTAAAAATTAATAATTATAATGATAAAAATCATACTATTGAAGTAAAAGGAAAACTTCACAAAAGAAAAGTAAAAATTAATAAATTAAAATTATAATTTGTTACAGATTAATATCCTTATCTCACGGTCAATTCCTTCAAGATATTTCCGATAACAACGGATATAAATTACTAGAATTAGGTAAAACCTATATTAATGAATATGATATTTACGCATATTTTAATTATGACTTACAACCCTTATTTTCAAATTTCCAAATTATTACCAATATAATTAAAACTTTTAACAACAATTCTAAACCATTGCAAAAACAAAATATTGACACATTTAATGTAATGAATATGACTTATGAAAATACAGAAAATCAAATTAATAAATTAAAGATTCATAAAAGAAACAAACGAGGATTAATAAATGGATTGGGTACAGTTATAAAATCCATTTCTGGAAATTTAGATCAAAATGACGCAGAACATTATGAACAATTATTTATACAAATTAAAGATAATGAAGAAAATTTAGAAGGAGAAATAAAAAATAATTTACATTTTTTGAAAGATTTTACTAAACATTTTAACGAACAAATTAATAAAGTAAATATTAATGAAAAAGAACTTTTTGATCAAATTCAATGTTTAAAAGAACAAATTAATAAACGAGATAACAAAGACGCATTAATTTTATTTAATTCAAAATTACAGTTAGTAATTTCCTTGTTAAATCATATTCAAATGATTATTTCTCAAATAAACGAAAGTATTAATTTTTGTTCCTTGCACACTTTCGATGTAAGTCTAATATCTTTTGAAAATCTACAAGAAATGTTACCTACGTATAATATAGTTGAAATTTCAAAATTATTAACAGTTAATTGTAACCATGATAAAAATAAAATATATTTTATAATAACTATCCCTATTATGTCAGAGAAGACTTATGATCTGTATCAAATGACAATGATTCCCTTTAAACAAAATAACATGTATTATTTATATGATCAAGAGACAACAATGTATATTGACAACAACGTTAAAGTTGATGATTGCCTTATTAATAATAAGTATTATTATTTTAAAACTAACAACGTAAAAATAAGTGAATGTATTAATCAATTGTTGTACAGCAATAATGGTAAATGTGAAATTAAACAAATAACATCTCATAATAATATAATTCGTATATCAAACTCTAATGAATTAATTATATTTAGCCCTGATAAACAGGATGTTGAAATTGATTGTAAAAATATTAAAGAAATAAAAAGTATACAAGGAATATTCCAGGTTTCTAGTACAAATCAATGTAAAATTAATAAATATGTCTTTAAAACTTTTGTAAATGAATATAAAGAAATTAAACTTCAGTCTCCACAATCAATTATGTCGGAGATAAAATTAAATAAAAATGAAACAATGCAGAAATTAGAAGAATTTACAGAAATTATGCCCACCATAAAACCATTGAAAGAGTTAAATATTAACCATGAAATACACTTTACTATTTTGTATGTATTGTTAATTATTATAATTTTAATCTTTATATGTTATAAATTAATAATTAAATATAAGAATAAAATATGTAAAGGAAAGACATCTGATGAAATAAAAACTCAATCACCACATTTAAATAATGAAGTAGAACATCAGATTTCTTTTCCATCTAATATTTCTTAGCCATCATCTAGAAGGGGAGGTATTATGTAGCCCTATTAGATGCTGACTTAACAAATATGAGATGAATCTCTGAGAGAATATCTCACGTAGTAATAAATAAGCGTTAGAGTAAGAAATGTTATCCTTTTTGCTGTAGAACTTCAAAGTAGAAACTGCTAAATAAAGCCTGTATATTAAAATCGAAAAATTCGTTTTTTTTATTATATATCGGTCACGATCATATAATTTATATATATATATACGATTTATTATTTGTTAATTCTTTTCAAGTAATACGTCATTCACAATAAAATCATATTTTATTTAATATATATATATATATATATATATATATATATATATATATATATATATATATATATATATTTTAATGGTGAAGTTCCCCATTATGAATAGATTGTCAGGCTTTCATTTGAACTAAAACTAAAAATACCTTTGCGTAATTAATTATTAAATTAATAATTCATGTAAATGTTGTTCGAATTATGTTATGAAGAATTTATCCAGTGTGAATCTGATTTCCATTTCTGTCAATAAAAATAACGTAAAAAGACATATGTAGACATATATCTCAACACAAAAAAATACGTCCCATTGTGGGTTTGAGTTATAGCGCCCCACAAATTCCTAGATTACGTGCTTTCGTGATTTCGTTAAGTTATGTTAGGATTATTAAGTTATTCCCAGTGGCAGCTCTACCCTGCTGCAACCTGTTCGAATGTAGTCCTTATTTATATCTATTATAAAGAGACGTACACTTAAATTTCTTTTTAATCGAGTGTACATAAGGGAATAAATTTGTGTTGGTAAGAGAAGTACTTACGAGCACCCAGCATCGGTTATGCGTAAATCATAACCGCCGGATGAACCGGTTCCACATAGCATAAGACTTATAACCACAAGATCTATGAACAGGAGCGAAATTTGCGTACCCACATGTAATTGTCGTTGATTTATTGTGGAAATGACTAAGGATATTTTAAATACATGATTTATATTTGAACATAGTAAGGAAAGGGAATGCCAAGTCCATTTATATTCCGTAAATTTTAATAATACATTGTTGAAGAAGAACATAGAGAGAGTAAAAGAATACATCAAACAATTAATATGAATATCTTTTGCTTCTGCTGAAAAATGTTTTATGAATTTTTTGAACATTACGGTTAAATTGAAATTTACTAATAAATTAACAGCTGCTATTGTTACTACTTACGTAATTTCGGGTAGTATTCTTAACGGAATTTCTTTTTCAGCTTCATTTCGTTTGAATTATTTTCTTTTATTCAAAAATACAACTTTTACTTAATTATTTTACTACAACAGATTTAGTTGATAATGTCTTCACTAACTCTGTCCATCGCTGAAGACATGAAAACTGCTTGAAGTCTTTGAAGCAAATTTCAGTTATGTCAATTTAGGAATTTAACAACAGTCATATGTTTCCATTAGCGGGCAACCAAATTTATAACAAATCTTTAAAGAATTTTTACTTTTAAAATAGGTAAGTTAGGAAAAAAATATATTATGAAATATTGTTCCTCTCGACGAGTTCTATAATTGGTTAAATTCAATGTACCTATTTGTGTTACACCTGTGTAATACTGATTATATAAATGATGACATAAGATTTAAGATAAAAAACAATAAATTACTTCAAAATAGAACTTGGAAATAATTAGAGGTAATATTACCAAATAACAAATTATTATTAATGAAGAACGTATAATAGTTATTTATGTATCAAGGCATTTATCTGCCAAAATAATCCTACTTGTACAATAATTATTTTACAGTTGCCAAAACTGCGTTGCTCAAAATCTTCGAATAATGGGTTACTTTAGTGACGATTTCTAAGCGCTTTAGTGCCGATTTCAAATAAAAAGATTTATAGAATAATTCATTCACGGAAAAGCTAGGTTAACAGAAGAAACAATTGCAGTTGATGTGAAACAAATATACAATGTCCGTAATTTGAACAATTCATAGCACATAATTGATACAAATTTAGATCATCAACAAATATTGATCTCTTGACATGGTGTCAAACCTTTTCCCCCACCAAAATCGCACAATTGTACACTGCAATGGGATCGTTTACCATTTTTTTTTTTCAATTTTTTTTTATGAAACTATCTAATTTGAAAACTACCTACACTTTTAAAAAGTCTTAATTGTAGTTCATTAAGCCACAATGATTTTTTTTTTAAATTGTGACGTCATTATATAGGTGTTGGTGGAGATCAAACAGTAGAGATTTAAGTAATTTTAGTCACATAAATGTTCTATTTTATTGTAATAATAATAATAAAACCAGTAAAAAAATATATTACTACATTTATTTACAATCTGTAGACATCTTGCAACACATTTACAATGACGTCACAACATTTAAAAAAAATCATTGTGGCTTAATGATTAACAATAAAGACTTTTTAAAATGTAGATAGTCTTCAATTTAAATAAAGTTTCATAAAAAAAAGAATTAAAAAAATGGCGAAAAACCCCACTGCACATTTCTTGGCAATTGCATTCAAAATTAAAGTTATTTGGGTTTCGCGAATGCAAATTTATTAAAATATTGTTACTGAAATAAGTTAGGTAGAGGTTAAATTTGTTATATGGTACTAGGACAACTAAGTGAACTATTGATCATTTGTTTATAAAATTTTATTTGTTAATTCGAATGTAACTTAGTTTAATCCTGGAAAAAAAAATTCATTAACTCATCGTCAGACGAACATAAATTACTAGAGGTTTGCAATATTATAGGTACATTATTTACGGAAAAAATAACGCATTTTACTTAAATATTTTTTACTATAGGTTATGTTAGACAGTAAAATATATACCGTTTTTATTTGAAATATTTTTCTCAATATACGATAGTTTAGAAATTATTTACAATTGAAAATAGATTTTTTCCATGTCTAGTGACATGTAATTTTTCGGGAATCAAAATCATCAGAGTGGCCTATTACTGGTGCAACTTTTGTCTAGTTTAACCGAAGTCGTAGTTCTTATAGTTCTGGTCCTGGTGAGCCTATAAATTGAAACACATTATCTATATCCATCCATTCATTCACAAATAAAGACGTAAAACGCAACCAAAATAAATTGAGGAGACTTTAAAAATCTCTGCTGTAAATTATTTTTTGGACTCTGTAATATGTACTCTTGTTACTTTACTGCTGGTCGATAAGAATTTTAACAAGATGTTGTCCATTATGATCTGCAAGTGCATCATCTCCAAAACTAAAGCTCAATACCAATGTCAATTTAATTATTTGAATCATCCAATTTGATTCAAACATTCTTGAAAATCACTAAGCTCTCTCCAAGAAATAACAAACACAAACTCAAAACATCACCTGATACATAAAATTCAAGCGAATATAGAAAATGTAAGAAGAAACCACCAAAGCATAATAAAATTTATGTAGATCCCATCCCACATAGATATAAAAGAAAATGAAGAAGTTGACAAAGCAGCTGAAAAGCGACAGCTAAAACAGAAATTGAGGATGTTAACATACCACCCGAAGATCTAAAAGCCGTAGTAAAAAGTCAAATAAAAGAAGAATGGAAAAACTATTGGTTTGGAAAATCGAACAACAAACTTAGACTAATAAAAGAAGAAATTGAAGCATGGCAAACACCAACAGATCGAAAAAAATAAAACTGTCATATCCAGACTGAGAATCGGACACAATAAATATACACACGAACACATCCTTAAAAAAAACAGAACCCAAAATTTTTGAAGATTGCCTTATCACAGTCACCGTCAAGCATATAATTAAAAAATATACAAAATACACAGCCCAGGGAAGAAAACATAAAATACCGAACACAATAAAGGAAGCACTAAGTAACAACCCCGAGAATACAGGCAACATCATCCAATTCCTAACAAACCAAAAATTAATAAATCAAATATAAACAAATAAACTAAGAATATAATGTATCAAAACCACATGTATACGGATTAGTGGTTCTAAGACCGAAATCCAAAACTTAAATAAATAAATAAAATTCTTGAGAATATTAAAATCTATTTGGCGGTGTAATAAAATAGTTGTAATAATAATTTAAATTGTCTAATTTAAATTATTTATAATATTATGGAAAAACATTTAAAATGTTAATTAAAAACACGCACAATAAATACTTTTAAAATATCATCACCAGCTGAGTCAGTATACTACAAATAAATTGTTTCAATTATAAACACATTTCAAAACGGCATGTGTTCCATAAAATTTGCAAATTTATGTATTATTTTTGCCAGATATAACAAATAACTTCCTTTACCAATTGTCATACAAATAGCCCAATAACTCGACTCAAGAACCAGTTTTGAAAATTATTAATATAGTTATTAAAAAGACATCACTATAAAATACAGACAAATTTACATACATAAAATTATACCGTAGAAACAGTCGTTAAAATTACTAGAATGACAAATATCAATTTTCTTTTACACTATAATTAAATAAAGAGATGTTCTAATAAAATAAACGAGCAGAAAGATATAATCTTAGGGGTATAAGGGATGATATTTAATAATTACAGCGACAAATTGTTAGAAAAATGTTCCACGGAAGGGTTGAAACTCTTGGAATGTGTGGGGTAGAAATCAAGATGTACCTTAAGGCAGGTGAAGGTATAATAACAAGTGACATAAAAAACCTCCACCTGGTAACGTGGATCCCTAGAAATGCGCTCTAAAACTAGACTTATATCTTAAGATGCAAATGACACTAAAATTTTTTTAATCCAATTATTTTATTGTTACTGGTATACGACAACCCTTTGATATGAACAGTTGTGTTTATTTAATTAGCTTAACTATAGTGATACTTATCGTTACTTAAGTCAACCTCATTTGAATATGCTTCAGTTTATGATGTTCCATGGCACGTGTTTCAAAAGGTTTTTTGGAATCTGGTTTTTAATTTTAGGGATGATTATCTTAATTAACATTAAAATTAGTTGAAACTTATAGTTAGGTATTGACAAGGATGTATATCTCAAAATATATCTATTATATTTTAACATATTTATAGAACAATCTACATAATTATCATAATACGAGTATATTAGTCGATCATATTTAGTAGTTTAATATTTAGGTATTATTGGTAAATATAATGAGGCATTATATTTGAATAATCGTAGTTGCTAAGCAAATATCAGAAACAATCTATTCTCTATGACAAACTTGTTTCAAGTGTAATTTTTAAATAATAAAATTTAAGTAATACATATAAACCAAATTTCTTTGTTACACAAAAGTTAGATTATTCATTTAAACCATTTAAATGATTTAAAAATTTGTTGACTAAGCAGGGAAATATTCCTTAATAATAGATCATTTTTCTATGGCTGGCAACAGAAACGTAAATTGATAAACTATAGTACCCTGCTTCTGTATTGTAGTTATTAGCTGGCGCCAAATGTATTCTTAGAATATCGCATGACTAAATCATTCCTTTTCTAGTTTTCAAAACACTACCGTTTATAAGCTATAAAATCTCATCCTAGTAATAATTTAAATTCAACAGAACAAGAGCACAGACATATAAAATACCTAATTTACAAATTAAATTAACGTAGACCTAATAAACAGCCCTAGGCGTTCACACAAACAGGTTCCCATTCTCATACACAGCTAATATGATTAATAAAATCAGAAACCTGTGAACCTATATTTTACAAAAAATTCCAGGTAGCCGGATGTATTAATTTAAATTTCATTTTTCCATTAAAACAACACAGGAAGACCGCCTACTTTTAACGTGCTTTGGCGTTTTATATTTCGGTTAATTTAAATATCTTAAGTAATAATCTGAAATATTAATATTTATTCTGGGCTGGAAGTGACGGCACGCGCCCGAAGGTAAAGGGTGGAACGATATATTAGTTCCACGCATGAATATTATAATTGTACGCAGAGTCGACGCATAATTTATTCATAGAGTGGCGTTCAGTGGTTGCTATACAAGTGCTGCTACGGGATCTGAATTTACACTACGCATACAGGTGAAATACTTACTGGAATATGGATGCAAATTGAAGATTGTTTATAGTACTTCTAATTAAAGGAAGTAAAAAATTTCTTCTCTTGTTGCGTTGCTTATAAGTACAGGGAAGAGTGTTGATGGAAAATCGAAAAAAGTATTTGACAAAGGAAATATTTTATATGTCGAAAAAAAAAATTCCGATTCTATTCACTACTTTCAATTCGTCTTTTCCTGATTTTCTTACACGGCATCAAACTCAGATTTACAGCATTCATTTCCCCTGCTTAATGTCGGCAATAAAACAGCATTCTTCTATAAATCTGGTGTTTTGGTGTCTATATAAACTATTCTATTTTATTTACTGTTATGCCTATGGCACACTGGTCGATGAGCGTCGATGAGCATCAATGCTCATTGATGAAACAACAGAACGAACCCGTCATCGACGAAAAATAGAGGCTCCTCTATTTTTCATCGATGAGCATCGAGGAAACAAACGGGTCTCAATTCAGACGTATCTTTGTGTTTCATTTCATGTTAACATTTTTTGTCACAGAGAAATTCCCTGTATTCGTCATTGAAGACATTCAAAAATCTTGAAAGGTGGGTTCGTTCTGTTGTTTCATCAATGAGCTCATTGATGCTCATCGACGCTCATCGACCAGTGTGCCATAGGCATTAGATTTTTAAAAACTGTGACTTGTCAAAAATAAAACATTATTTTCCGATGACCTACGGAAAAGGTAAAAGATTCATAATAATAAGGTACTAATAAAAGTTAATAATCGGCAATGTTGTGACTGATCTAGATTAACTCGTAAGATCTTTGATCAGATGTACATCGTTTTATATTTTTTGTTCTTGATCTTGATCTAGATAAAAAAGAATAAGATCTATGATCTTAAATAAGATCGGATATTTTCCCTTAAAATTTGATTCTCAGTAGGTACTTAATTAAATTAATATAATTTAATATAACAAATTTAATATATCTTTTGGAAAAAATAAATAAATAAAAAATAACTTTTTTGATTTTATTTTGTAAAAAGTAATTTGTGTTTTATTTGTTATTAAAATTTTCACCTTTCTATTTTCTTAATAAGAATAAAAAAATTTGTGAAAAAATACAACCTGATCTTTTGCATGACCTAAAAGAAAGATCTTTTTCCCTGAACTGATTTAAAAAAATATATCCGATTATAAAAATTGATCTATGATCTGATCTTGACCCATATTAAATGTGAAGATCTTGATCTCGATCCAGATCATTTTTGAAATGATCTGTCACAACACTGTTAATCGGTCAGTTCTGAAAGCAATCATATCATGATTTGAAAATGTAAAGCGCCACAGACTGCAGTGCGTAGACCTATAACTTTTAAGAAAACCGAAATAGATAAAAAGGAACATTATTAAAAATATTTTCGTGTCTGCTACTGGATTTGAGAAAAACTAATTGTTTAATGGAGTGATGCACAACATTATATATCCTTGGGCCAAATTTACAACTGATTAAATTTAGCGGGCCGGGTACAAAAAAAAAAACACTAGAATGACAACATGATGAAATTTATTTTTATAAAGTATATTATTTATGTTATCATCAGTAGAAATAAAAATAAAAAAGGATAAAATCAAGATTACACAACCCTTAAACCAAGCCAATGGTCAAAATTGAAGGATTCAATCTTGACTACGCTTAGCGAGACTGTTAATATTTGCTGACGGGCCGGATGCGGCCCGCGGGCCATATTTTAGGCATTACTCTTTAATGGATAGGATCAAATTTAAGACTTCAGGGCCAAGACTCGAACTATAATATTAAGAAAAATATTCTAGACGATTGTTTTTTGAAGTATTATTTGAATACTATCGAGTTTGTTACTGAAGGTTTTAAAGACATGAATTAAACAAAACAAGTAATAGCATATTCTGAACCTTCACAAGTTTTTTTTTTTTTCTTCACATATTTTAATTGAACTCTTTCGAGTTTCGTTTATAGTTAAGAAAATAGAACTGAAATACTGAAAATACTTTGAGCAATTGTAAATTATTTTTGGTACAGCAGATATATTTATGTAATCGAAACGTTAGATTCCCTCATTTAATTTTAGTGCATCTATTTATGTTTTAATAATTATTTTTAATATGAGAATAAATAAATAACTGAAACATTTATTTTATGTCAAACATTTGTCAAGGAAAATAGTAAATAAATCACTATGTTATATTGGATTGCTTGGCTTTGGTAAATTTATTTAAATTTGTTTCGTCGTTGACTACGTTTCGGCTATGGTTACAGCCATCTTCAGGTCTAAATTTACATTACAAAATAGGTTTGTTCCAAGTGGTCATTTCCGACAAGTTTGTGACATGTTTGTGACAAATTTCAGTGCGCCTGCGAAAAATATAAACAAGTTAAGTTTGGAACATAAACTGGAACGGCGAATGGAATGAAGCGCATGTGCATGCTCATATTTTGTTTTGACAGCTAACCTTAAATATAAATATAAATAAAGAAATTCATACATTTTTCGCCACAAAAAAGAAATGTTTCAAAGTTAACTTGTTTACATTTTTCGCAGGCGCACTGAAATTTGTCACAAACATGTCACAGACTTGTCAGAAATGACCACTTGGAACAAACCTATTATATTTTGTTGAACGTCAGTTACATAATTAAAAGTTAAGTTAAGTTAAATTTATAAAAACAAGATTTTATCACTAATAAATTTTATTACAAAATGTAATTTATTAGTGATAAAATCTTGTTTTTATAAATTTAACTTAACTTAACTTTTAATTATGTAACTGACGTTCAACAAAATATATTTTGTAATGTAAATTTAGACCTGAAGATGGCTGTAACCATAGCCGAAACGTCGTCAACGACGAAACAAATTTAAATAAATTTACCAAAGCCAAGCAATCCAATATAACATAGTGATTTATTTACTATTTTCCTTAACATTTTCCGGCTTAATAATCTTTTTCAATCAAACATTTGTCAATCACAAATATTGAAAAGTGTAGACTGATGTATAATGAAACCGTGTTGTGGCCACACCAGATTTATTATGTTTCTATTATTTTGTATACTACGCCTCAGCAGGATAGACTTGAAAAAAACAAAAAACGGTAGAACAACAACGTAGCTAATAATGAAGAAATGGAGCTGTATATTTGGATATATATATATATATATATATATATATATATATATATATATATATATATATATACACTCAAATGACGTGTAAATATTTCTGTGATTTAGAAACAACATACTTCATATTGTAGGACTGCATTGCAATTTCTAAGGAACTTATCATATTACTGTAACGTTTTACTCGTGATCGATGAAGAAACGAAGAAAACACAAAAGTTTAATTAAGCTAACAAAATTAATTAATTTATTTAACGCACAAAAACACTAATAATTACATTTATTTACACAATAACTATTTATTTGAATCGATCATCTATTTCTACTGTATCTTATCACGTCGAATATATATCCACACTTTCTAACGGTTTAGACTATATTGGACGCCGTTCTCTGAGCGACCCCGTACATAATTTTGTGTTGAGGCCTCTCGAACATTTCAGGAGCCTTCGTGATACTTCGAGAAACGGCGCCATGTATTTATGAGGCGTGATGTCACTCCGGCAAATTTCAACCGGTCTGTATTCGTTACTAAAACTACCTATGTGGTAAATATTTAGTTCCGTGGTTACAGTTCGAACTGTGTATCATGAAATCTATAGTTCGATGCCGATAGTCCACACTTTAACTTTAGTTCTGTGTTTCCACTTCTATTCAAAACTGCGGGTGCCTTGACGACTGGGAACCGTAGTTGCGTGTAGTTCACGGATGAAAATGCATCACTTATTGTGATCTGAGTGAGTGCAAAATGGGTATATAATAAGATATGATATATTTATTGACTGAAATTAATAATTTGTTTTGAATTTTTATTTGGATAATCAGGGTAGTAATGGCAGGGTATTAAACTAATTTTCTGCTTGACACTTTAACTTTATTTCTGTATTATTAAGCATTTATTCATATATTGGTTTACATGATAAGTAAATGCACGGGAAATCAGAAAGTGAGATGACACCGGAAATTGTCCTTCGTCTCCGGCTTCGGCTCCGGTTGTAGTATTCATTCTCACCAAACAGACAACCGCTAGTTATGTTGTACACGCGTCGCTATAATATAAATTATTAAAGAGAATGTAATGTAAACGATGGATGTGAATTTAATGAGGAAGATCGTATATATTCGTTTCCTTTATTATATTTTTATTTTGCAATAATTATTTTCGTAAGTGTTACGATACGACAACTCACAATATGTGTTATTTTTTATTATACTGGTATGTTACATTTTTTAAAGAAGAATGCAGTTACAAGAAATTTAGTAACAGGTTAAAAAGTCAGCTCTGCTTTTAGGTGTTTTAAGAGAAGTGTTTTAGCGTCTATTTTAGCGCTGTACAATGTTCTGAAATTATTTTATAAAAAAATACTTCAAATAAAAATGAAAGATAATATATTTGTCTGGACTTTTATTCCAAGCATTTTTTTTTTACTTCTCTTAAAATACCCAGAAACAGAGCTCATGGTATAATCCAATGTCACTTGTCAGCAGGGCCGGTTCGAGGAATGTTCGAACAAGTTTCTCGAACTTTACTTTATAAGCACTTATTGGCCAGTTCTTTTTAATTCATAATTTTTATCATTTATCAAAACATTGTGGGAATAACAAAAGATTGTACATTTTAATAAAAACTATAACATAGCTTAGAGAAACTTTATCCAAGGATATGAATTCCGTTTAGAATTTTACTGACCACACCATTTCTACTTCTTTAACGGCCGTTTTCACAAACCACGGTTAAGTATTTTATTCTGTAGATTTAATTTAACCGAAGAATATATTCGACATTTGTATTTCACCAACCTGGGTTAGCGCTAACCGGCAGTTAAAATAACCTAGCTTATTTTGATGGGATAAATATTTATTCTACTATTAAGTCGCGTAGTTATATGCTTTATATGTATAGAAATATTTATTACATTATTTTCTAAAATTACTTTATTAAGTGATGCTTACATTTTTGTAGAAAATTGAATTTATACTAATTTAATTAGTATTATGTTGACATAAATATAAGAGTACAGGTTATAAACACAAATATGAAATATTTAAATGTTAGAAGGAAATATTTCTAAACAATAACATGTAGTTTATAAGTGCTCTACTATTTTAGGAAAATGCCTTCCAACTCAAATTAAATTAATTAATTAATTTAAATTTCTCATCTGATGACTTTTATCAGCCAGTGATGAAGAAATTGTTATATACTTGAGACCACGAATCACCACATATACAATATGTTTGAAATGTTTGATGACTGATTTTAAGATGCCCTTTAGATTTTCCATAGAAATATTGAAATTATTAGGATTTCTAATTTAACCAAACGAATCCGAAAAGAATCTGTCATTTTATTCTCCACCGCATATATTTCTGGATAATATTGAATACTTCTTACTTCTCTTAATTTTTTCCTCTGTTTCTTCTTGTCTTTGCGACATTTATTTTATCTTAATTAAAAAAAAAAACATGTTTTAAAATTTGATTTGCAAAATGTGGTTGATTTTCAACTGTCAGCTGTTCACCAAAGCCAAAATATCAATAAAAGAGAGCGCTAAACTATATTAATTGCTTGGTAGACATCTGGTGACGAATAGATAATTTTTAAAAAATGACTAATCGCCGGTTAACAAACCGAGATGTAAAAGACGTTGGTGAAATGTCAAACTAATATAACTTATAGAATAAATATAACTCACTGTTAGTTAACTGTTGATTTAACAGAAGTTGATGAAATCGTACCTAACTAATAAATACCTTTTAAGATGAACTTTTATCCAAGATAAGCTCATTTTATTAAATCCTCTTTCAAATCGAAACGAATTGGTTCAACGTATTAATTTTTACTAAAATCGTAAAAACATTCCCTGAACACAAAGCGAAAAAAGTCAATATGTCTTTATGTAATTTTACCCCTATTATATCTTGTATTCTGTTTACATAAGAATGTTACGAATAAAATTGTCCGTTAATTTTACTTACTCCTATTTGTTAAGTCAGTTATTATTACTGGGTTTACATGCAGTTTTCAAACCGTTTTTAAATCTTAAGGAAATGAGAAAATAAGTCTCTATTTATTGCTATTATTTGGCTTTAATTATTTATTTAAACAAATTTCAATTGACAGTATAACGACGTTTCGACCATGATTACAGCCATCTTCAGGTTCTAATTTTAAATTGCAAATATATAATTAGGTCATTATATTAAAGTTAACTTCATTTTATAACCTTAACTTTAATAATTTTCGGCTAAATAACCTTTTTCAAAGTTTGCAAATATTCTTAAGTTTTGAAAACTCCATGTATACTGTGTCCAAACAATTTTGAGTAGAAATAAAATTTATGGGTTTGAAAACAACACAGGTAAACACGTAGAATAAGTACATTTTCGAGATGAATACCAATATTACATAGACAATAAAAAAAATTGTATTAGCGGCGCAGTTCCAGAAAACATTTTAACAAATGTTCCATTATTATATAAGAACACTTTCTATACACATGCGATTCTAAGAGGTTATGTTTTACATTCCAATCTGTCACTTATATCCACCACTTGCTCATGTTTTAAAATCTATTTTTACATTTGATTTGCAAATTGCATGCAAACAGTTTCCTATAATTTTTACTGAAAACTGAAACCATTTTCAAAAATGCTAGTAAACTTAGTAAATGTTTAATAATATTAATATTAAACATTTATTCAACGTCAAATAAATGTTTAAAGTTTTTTGGAGACTGAATTTTACAAAACTTCATTTCTCAATTTTGAATTTGTTAGCCTCTTTAGTATGCGAAAATTTTTAATTATACGCGCTGCGCATATATAAATTAACATGTCAGACAACAATTTGTAACATTTTAATTGTTAAACTTAAGTTAAATATATTCATATTTCGTCGGAATATTTGAAATTTACAATAATTCTAAAACAAATGAAATATGTATATAGGTAAATATTATATTTGATACCTTGCGGTATTAAAATTTCTACATTATCGCTATTTGCCTTATTATAGTGATATTTCTGTTGAAATATAACCAAATATCAGTGGGTAAATTTATCTTCGACATATCGTTAGTCCAATTAATACTGCAAATTAGTATGAAATGTGCTATTATATTGTCTGGCGCCATACTAGTAAGTAAAAAATTTATACTTTTCAATAGACAATCACGTTTTAAGATCCGTAGAACACAATTTCAATATGTTCAGTGTGTTTACTCTATGTGTGTATCAATGTGTGACGATTTCTTCATTCTTCGTAAAGATTGGAATTTGCTCTTCATACGCAAAGATCATGTCATGTGTTCAGTATTCCGATTTGTTCTAAGAAGAGTTGCGTACTAATAAAATAATACAATTTACATATTTAAAAAATAAATACAAATTATGATTTGGTTGCTATCCACAAATCATGAGTGGATATTTACTTGACGGCCTATTATGTATTTATCTTAATAAATAATTAACTTGGATTCTATTTTAAATATTTTCCCGCCTTAAAAACGATTACAAATAAAAATTCTTTAAAAAAAAATTGGTAGAATTTGTTGGCTTGTTAATTCTAAAGAAAAAGAAAAAGTCACAAAATGACAATTGTAAAAAAATAACCATAATATATATTTCAAAGTAATGAGAAAATAAAGTTAAATATGCAAATCATTTTGTTCTGCTATTAGGACCACACAAACTGAACACTTATATTCTTACTCTTATCTTTTGTATAGCGGTTCAAGTTAAACCTGGCGCTCATCAGTCACTGTAATAGTAATAAACAAAATGAAATTCGCGTGATGTGTGCAAGTAATTATATGAAATTTCGCAATGAGACAAACTGAGCTTACCCGCAGGCATTTATCGAGTTCACCTCATTATTCCCTCGATTTTTATCTATGAAATAACACGCTCGCTCCCGGAAACCGCATGATGACGTATTTAACACTAATTATCCCGAGAAACTCGCCCGTTTTTATTGACTTTTGTGCAACAAATTGTATTTCCGTAACACTTACTACTTACAACCTAGGTAGCTGTTACATTTTTACGTACCCTTCCACAATGTTGAGCAATGTCGCCAACTATTACGCTCGATGGTATGTCATTAAGATGTTCTCAAAAAATAGTTATCTACGTAAATATAGTGGCAGTTTGAAGAAGTAATGTTTATGGTTATGTACAAATAAAGCAAGGTAACCTTTCTTTAAATAATAATTCTTAGGCATTAGTGCGCCAAATTACTCGAGCCATAGAAACTATTAAAATTAGAAAAACTGTCACTATTCGCTTTTTGCAAACAAAAATAAAGACCTGCTGACATAGGCACCTCATGACTGTTTTACTTCTTGTATATGTAAATCTAAATTTAAATGTTTAACAATTCACTTGATACATATTTAATATAGAATGGATTAAACTTCTTGGATTAGAAATTTCAGATATTTGCTTGTTTTCATAGCAACTATAGTTATTGAAATATGTATATTGTAAAACGTATAATCGATTTTTTTCCTCAAAATTGGAAGCAGACAAAAATTTATTTAAAATAGTTTTTATATTTCAGTGATCTCATAAGGCTACAAACGCACTGCAATCACATTATTAAGATCTATAAGCGCACTGTTTGTGGCGCTTTTCATTTTCTACTCGTGGTATGAATGCTTTCAAAACTGGCAGATAAAAAACAAAACTTCAAAAAGCTAAGTTGTTGGTATCAAAATATTACTTTCAATTATAAATCTATGAATTTAAGCCATCCCTAGGTAATGGTACCTACTAAAATGTAAACAAATTATAGCTTTATCAGTTAGCAATAAATTTTAATGTGTGAAGCGCTACCAACAAAACTGATAAAATACATCAAGTAAAATTTTTGAAAATTCGAATTTTCTAAAAATCTAGCAGAATTCTAAAATTACCCCAAAAGAAAAAAAATGTATGAAAACACATTTCATAAAGCATGTTATCGCACTCGTCCTTCGTAAAACTTTCCAAACTTGGAATCGTCCGTTAATAGATGGCCTTATGAAATTTGTTTTTTAATAAAAAATTTTATTCCATATACTACTGCTAATATATTTTAGTTAAAACTTTTTATACAAAGATATACAAAAACATAACGTACTATATTAAAAGATTTGCTGTAACTGTAAAAGATGTTTACTTGTTACTCACTTGTAAACACCATTTACCCAAGTCCTCTAGTGCCATTGAAAATTAATCTTTACAAGTTACTAATTGACAGCTAAAAGTTAGTAAACAAGGTAAACAATGCACGTTGCCACAGTAATGCTTACAAGGCTTATGCGAAATCATTTAAAATAATTTTTGACAGAACAGTTGTGTGTAAGTGACAGGACTTGGTTATAATTTTAATTTGATTCACAAATGAGTAACAAGTAAAATATTGTACAATACACGCAAGGTAACTGTTTTACTGCTTCAAGGAGGTAACAGGCTCGCCGGTCAAACTGCTTTATCTTGCTTGTAATGTAAATAACTATTACTTGTTACTCACTTGTAAACACCATTTGCCCATCCCTCTATTTGAATTTAAAAATGAATCTTTATACTAATTAACAGCTGTATTGTAAAATTTTTACAAGTTAGTAAAAAGAAAAACAGTGTACGTTGCCACAGTAATACTCACAAGGCTTATGCGAAATCATTTAAAATAATTTTAGACAGAACAATTGTGTCACTAACAAAACTTAGTTATAATTTTAATCTGACTTACAAATGAGTAACAAGTAAAATGTACAATAAACGCAAGGTAACTGATTTTACTGCTTCAAAGAGGTGACAGTGACAGGCACGCCTGATCGTCTCGCCGGTCATTTCCTCCATTCAGCAGTAAAAACTGTTTTACATTGCTTGTAATGTAAATGCTATATTCCAATACAAATATCTGAAATATATAAAATTCTTTATGAATGTAAAAAGTCACATATTCGAAAAAAAGAGAGGGCTGTAGCAACAAGACTTGCGGAACACAAAAGATGTATGTACATATACAGATTTAAACTTTCGAAAAAAATCTTCAGTAACCAAACATGACATCAAAAATCTTCAAAAGACTTATTCGAGAAGCCAAATAAATTTAGAAAGACAAGGACAATGTGAACAAGTGCGATAGAATGGATATTACGATATTAATCTAGCAAGACGAAACGTCATATATTAGTTTAGTTTAGCAGCTTAATTATTAAGCTTAAAAAGGTTTATTTTTTTATGTTTTGATGCGTTTACTCGTTCATGAGTTATAAGTTATTGATTTAACGTACATCCATCCATACACACAGATGTCGTTCAGGAAATGATCAATGCGAGTTCAACATGTATTTTTTTTTTTTTCATTATTCCTATAATTTCTTTTAGAGTATGTATAGAAAAGGAAAAATCTCATTGTTCAATACACAAAGAGGCATCTGCAATTGGAGAGCTGTCATCCAAAATATATGTCCTAATTTAGTTGTTTAAATATAGCAAAATACATGTGTTCAACATGATGTCATAGACATGTAGCGGATCATCTCGCCAAATATAATTATGAATAATTTATGAATATTTAAATTTTGTTTGCTTTAATTTTATTAGGAGTATTTATTTCTTACAGATGTTTTGAATTTTTTGCTCCGCTAACAACTATTTGTTATCTATGATAAATAGCTCATATTAGTCACTTATAATAAGGATTACAAATATTAGCGAATTAAAAAATGATGCCTATCTAGAGCAAATCTGCTCAATAAATTTTGATTAAACCATTTTCACCTGCTATTTTTTGTGATGTTTAATTTTTTTATAGTTTTTATTAATCCTAGATATTTGAATATAACTAATTTGTAAATTAGATCAAATTTTAATTAAAACCCGAAATGATTGTCTTATTACAAGCTGTTGCTCATGATTTATTTTAATAAGCCGCTTATATTTACAAGTCTTACTGTTTATGTCTATATCATAAATTTGATATTTAACAGTTCTTATACTTATTTAGGTAGCTATCTAATGTAGAGCATATGTCTTCAATATGGATAAAATAGGCAGCTTATGTGATAAATTATAAATACATATCGGGTCCGGTGTAGAATTCAAAAGCTGCGTATAGGAAGTGCTATTTTTTTTAATATGCTGCATCGTTTTACCTTTACCTTATATACAACTTAATTGTAATAACGTAGTTCAGAATTTAAAAATACTTGTAATAAGGCCCATTACGATACATAAATATTAGTATTTCACGATGTATCAATCAAATTAAAATCATATAATACGGCCATGGATAATTAATGAGATACAAAATATATTTGACATTTCAGACAATATACATATATTATTACTTACTTATAACAGTATTTTCTAAAGAAATTTCGTAGATGATATACCTAATGTTTGACAGTACATTTCTTTCCATTTCTGTTTATTATATAAATAAATCTAAAACTATTTTATCTACGACCGTTGTTTAAAGTGGTCCTTTTGACGGTTGCTTAGTAAGTTCAAAAAGACACTTTCTGACACTAGCAACGTGTTAAAATTGATTTTATTGTTACTTTTAACACGTTGCTAACGATTTATATCAATAAATCAACAAATATAGCACTACCTGTCAAAATGTCATTCTACAGTTTTTAGTATTTATTAATACAATAGGAAGATTTTAAATAACATTTTGTATGATATACGTTTTAAAAGTGATTTATTTCTTTCGTATGGGGTTGTTTCACTCGGCTTTGCCTCTTTTCACAAACTTCCCCATTTACTCATAAAATTATCTACGACCGTTTTTAAATGTAGCCCTTTTTACTTTACTTCACTTTATGACACAAGTGTTAAAAATAGCATAGCAACGTGTTAAAAGTGATTTTATTTTTACTTTTATACCTGTCAAAATATCATTCTACATTTTTTAGTATTTACTAATGACACACTAGGAAGATCGTACGTACATTTTACACGTAAGTGTTAAAAATTATTTTTGTCTTTCTTTGAGTTGTTTCACTCGGCTTCGCCTCGTTTCGCAATCCTCACCACTTACTCATAAAATTTCACTTTTAATACATATCGTAAATAATAATTATGAAATGTCAAATATTTTTTGTTTATGTTAAATTTTACATAACCGAATTACAACTTTCCTAATAAATATAGATTTTAATTTGATTATTATATCACGAAATACTAATATTTAAATAACCTAATGGGCGATATTGTATGCATTTCAATTTGAAACAACTTTTTGTTTACACTTTTGTTGTAAAGTTAATAGTTAAAAATTTGCAGTATATAAAAAAAATAGTGTGGAAATCTCCATTTCAATTCTACACCCTGTACACGAAGTATAATATGACCCTGTATTACTAACGGAGAGTAATAATATAATTTCTTAAAAATAATATAAGTAATATCGTCGGCGATGTTATCCTATAATAGTATTTTTTTACTACGCCCGAGTAAAAGCTATTTGATCATGGATCAAAAAGATATTTTATAAAGTATCGAAAACTTATTGCACTTTACATAAAATTCATATTATTTTTGTAAAATTTAATAATATGCAACAATTTAGGGATCTAAAAATTCTTTGTCACTCCTGCAATTTTAATATTTCTATGATAATATGCTAAAATTTAATTGTAGTCAAATCACTAGCACAAGCTATTATTTTTATTTATATTCAGAGGCAATTAAATATTGTATACTTCATATGCACATCAATAATAGCATCTCAATTTTGTGGCTGCCAGCACCATCTCTGTTTGGAAGGCTAAACTAAGCATTTGAACAACTACAAGAAAAGTGGTTCTCCCGGAACAAAGTTGAACTTGCTATGAGTAGATGACGAAACTAGTATTAAACTTTTACTGTTGTGCGCAGAATTATTTATAGAATAATGTTAATAATTAATTTAAGACAAATTAGTACAATGTGTAAATGTGGAATGGCATAAATATTCCACAAGTACTATTTTAACCCTACACTGTGCAATGTATCATTTATGCAACATTAACAAATTTTATACTGTATTTCAGGGGTGGGCAACGTTTTGTTATAACACGGGCCGTAGTAGTTAATTAACACATTTTTGTTATTTTATTTTTTTCGAAAAATATAAAAACAATAAAAAACAAAATTAATGAACAATAATAAAATTAAATTAAATAAGTACTACACATATCACGGTTAAGACGAAATATATCAAATATTAAACTGTAAATCTCTCTTTTTTCTTTAATTTTGGTACTAACCTAATTTAATATTTTTGTTTTTGTAAATATTTATTTATTATTTCTTCTAAAGATCTCGCGGGCCGGATTGGAATTTTAAACGGGTCGGAGTTGGCCCGCGGGCCGGAGGTTGCCCACCCCTGCAAAAAAATATTTTTTTGATCAATTGTAGAAAATTGCGCAGTGAAGGGTTAACATTTTAATTAATGATATGTTCCACTATTTCAATATGGCAACTCTGATGTAGCAAATGTTGATATACGCATAATTTGAATCAAATTACGGCATGTAAAAATGTTACTCTGGATAGAAAATCAGGTGTAGTTTTTATGTCGCTATAATTTTAATTGTGTGCTATGAAATTCGACAATTTCACAGTCTTATGCGTTGCCACAAAACAATGTACCCCGAGAGATAAAAGTTTACAACTAAAAATACTTTTTAGTACCTATCCAGGCACAATCACAAAAAATTAGGTACGTATTTGCATACTATGTATGTATAATGAACTATTTGTATAACTTTATTATTTCGTAAATAAAATCTCTGTAAATATTTAATAAAGTTCAACAAAACTTTTCAAATATTTTTAGTAAAAAAATATTCAATAACATGTTTTACAACAGCTCTAGCGTAAAACAAACAACCATTATCTGAATCAAATTAGCCTGAGAGCCATGAAACGTTTGGCCAGCAAAATTTTAATAATTACGCACCCACGCACACGCACAAATAAACAAACAAATAATGTTTGCACGGCTACAGGGACACACAATGTGAATGTGCACTCACTGTGCGTCTGCGTGTGTGATCGTGCTTATTTGTATTACAACAGGGTTACTAAATGCACTACGCACAATGGCGATGCGATCATTTAGCTTAGACTTTAACATGTAGATTCACTAAAGGGATTAGCGCTAACTCTATTTTTATTATTACTCGTAACTTCATTTTTCATTCTCAGAATATGTTTATTTTAATTAAGGTTGTAGTCAAAATTGGTTAGCATAAAATTTGGCTTATTCTGTTAATTTAATTAATTTAGAAACGAAGTTACCAATGTTGAAAAAATTATGTTAGCGTTAATTCGTTTTTTGAAGCTGCCTGTAAAGGTTTAAAGTGGATTGGTGTGCATGCAGAGTTCATTGGATCATTTTTACTTTTTCATAGGTTGTGTAAGAAAGTATAATAATTTTCCTGGAAATACATATTTTATAGTCCCCTGATTTCGGTTTGACCATTTTCTCAATGACGCCTGTTTGGATGGATGGATGGTAAAATTCTTCTATGATTCACGCATCTGTCGAACATACATCCTTTCATCAAGTTTATTAGTCCAGGCAATAAAGACATAAAAATGGGCTTTCATTACAAAAGGTCAAGGAGTTTTCATCTTTGGTACATTTTTACAGTTCAATGTCCTAATTAATATTCTGAGTTTGCGACCTAGAGCGACCGCCGCTCGCGCCGCCATTTTGGAAAAATGGTACAAAAAATCAGTTTTTCAAAAATATCTTCTCTCCAGCGAAACTTAGGTTAAAAATAGTTAATACAAAAATTATAGAGCATAAAATTCCCTACAACTTCTGTTTTAAACATTTTCCAATAGGATGAGTAGTACACGAGTTACAGCGGAGTTAACCTGCAAATTTCTGCAATTCGCAAAATCGCTATATTTTATAAATTATGGAAACCGAACTGTAAAAATCTACCAAAAACAAACAATCCTTGACCTTTTATAACCCCGAAAGTACTCATCGCCTGGACTATAATTTAAATACAAAATTTTAAGAAAATTACTTTAATTTATTTACGTTTTTTCGGGTAATATGTATATATTACAGCTGAACTAGACTTACCAAAAGTGTGAAAATGATGATGCTAATAGATATATGTCCGAGCAATCGATTGCCGAAAACCGGGAGTCACTATTTGATTCCGTTTAAAATTTACAGTAATTTAAACACAAAATTTTAAGAAAATTACTTAAATTTATTTATGTGTTCTCGGGAAATATGTATATTTTACAGTTGAACTAGACTTCCCAGAAGTGTAAAAATAATGGTCCAAATAGATAATTGTCCGAGAAATCGAATGCCTGTAAACGGAAGTCGCTATTTGATTCCGTTCAAGATTTACAGTAATTTAAACACAACATTTTTAGAAAAATAATTAAATTTATTTTTTTTTTCACGGGGAATATATATACATTATAGCTGAACTAGAATTACCAAAAATGAAAATATTATGGTGCTAATAGATAAATGTTTGAGCAATCAAATGCTGAAAACCGGAAGTCGATATATTATTCCGTTCAAGATTTACAGTAATTTGAACACAAAATTTTAAGAAAATTATTTTAATTTATTTATGCTTCCTCGGGAAATATGTATATATTACAACTGAACTAGACTTCCCAAAAGTGTAAAAATAATGGTGCTAATACAAAAATGTCCGGGCAATCGAATGTTGATAACCCGTAGTCGATATTTCAGTCCGTTAAAAAATGTCAGCCGTTTTTGTGTATTAACACAAATTTATGACTTGGTTTACACAGACTGAGAATTTTATATTTTTATTTTCTCGTTTTTCTTGGAAACTATAACACATACAGAAAAACTATTAAGAACCTTTTCTCTAGAGAATTTTATGGTCTATAATTTTTATAATAACTATTTTCAACTTTGATACCACTGGAGAGAAGTTATTCTCGAAAAACTGTTTTTTAGTACCTTTTTTTCAATATGGCGGCGCGAGCGGCGGTCGCTCAAGGTCGCAAACTCAGAATATTAATAAGGACACTGATCTGTAAAAATCTACCAAAAACGAACACTCTCTGACCTTGTGTAACCCCGAAAGTACTCATTGCCTGGACTATATTTGGAATATCGAAATTGGTTGCAATTTCCTCGTACTTCCGATTTTGCATGAGAAACCTAAGTATTAAACTTGCAACGAATAAAGTATTTGGCCTATGGTCGAATACTGAATATTCGGCGGATTCCTTGGCCAAATAGCCGAATATTCGGTTGGTTTGTTCTGTTTATTACCTGTTGTTGATTACCTATGTCCCTTGTGTACCTATGTATCTACAATACTTTATTATACATATTATCTCAGTAAATATGTGTTATATTTTTATTATTTTTTTTTTTCAGACAAAAATTATCTAATAAAATACCTAAAATTTCCAATTTTTTCAACATTCTAAACTATTCGGTATTCGGCCAAATAGTAAAAATGTTACCGAATAGGCCGAATATGGAATAGTTGCCGAATATTCGTTGCAAATCTACTTCATACATTTAATAATATATGTAATAATAATATAAATAAGTAGATATGAATATCATCATGCCTTTTACCCATTATGGGCGTGGCAGTCTGCTTACGCAGATCTCGGTAAGTAATATATTTTTGCGTATGAAATGCGGTTACCAGCCGTCAAATCATAGGACCCAAAGATGTTAGTGGAGGGGGAACCACAGGGGTAAATTTAAATTGGCAACTGTCAAATGTGGGATTCGAACTGAGGATCTCGCGATCCGCTGTCCGACGCGTTACCACGGAGCTATTTACCCCATAATAATAATAATAACAATAATGAAAATGGATTTGTTGTGCAATAGAGTGGTATATATGTATAAACATAATATGTAATAAGGAAAAGGTGATAATCGACTGTGATGATGAATAAGATTAAAAAATTCTTCGGAATGCAGTCAAAATATTTAATTTCGCTAAAAATCCAACGTTTCGGTCATACTATGACCTTCATCAGGGAAACTACAAACAATATAAAAATTACATCAATTAACAATTAGAGCAGAAAGTGTCACACGGTATGCTTACATTTAGCGTTTGAAAATTTACAGTTAACATGGAACTTAAACACTCAATTCTCGTCAATATAATAAGAATACACAATTACACAACACATTAAAATAATAAATAAATAAAGTTAAAAATATAAATAATTCCACAGCAACAATTAAAACGTAACATATACTCAAAACAAAACTACTGAACTGACACGTTAGGCGGGAAGAAGCCTTAAAATAAATAACGACAATTTAACAATAACCAATCAGAACACAAAAACAATTTAAAACTTATAAACTAAAGATCACTAGATATTCTTCTTATTTATTATGTAGTTTTTTTAATATTATGTTTTATTATATTATGATAAATAACACTCAAATTGTCTATGTCTGTTTGAGAGTTAATATTTCTATTGTCCGATTTAATATGAAGCATTTCCAATGTTAGTCTTTTATGTAATGTGGGTTCTATACTTAAAATTTCTGTTTTTTCAAAGTCAAATTCATGTCGATTAGTTTTAACATGATCTACTAACGCACACTTTATAATTTTATTTGTATTGTTCGAATTTCTCTTGTGTTCATCTAATCTAGTTTTTAAATATCTTTATGTCTGTCCTGTATAATATTTATCACAGTTTTTACACGGTATTTTATAAATTAAATTTGATTTTAAATTTTTATCTGTGTTTATCTTTGAGATTGCTGAAAAGAGAATTAATAGTTTTTTGTTGTTTAAACGCGACTTTTAAATCTAATTTTTGTTGTAGTAACTTTTTAAGTTTTGGTGCTAATTTATTGATGTATGGTAAAGACATGTATCTGACTTCGTTGTTTATTTGTGTGACATTACTAACCTCTGTGTTATTTATGATTTTATTTATTGTTTTTTTTTGGAAAACTGTTCTGTTTTAAAATCGTTTTTAATTTTGTTTTAATTTCGCTGTGGTATTTAGTACTTGATAGTTTAAGTGCTCTTGTTTTTAAGTTTTTTGCAATATTAATTTTTTGATGTAATTGGTGGTTTGAGTTATAATTAAGGTATCTTGTAGAAGATGATGGCTTTTTGTACCATTTTGTGTCAACAGTGCCACTACCATTATGTATCAACAAAACATCTAAGAACGGCAATTGGTTGTTGTTTTCAATTTCGACAGTGAACTGGATGTCTTTATGTATACTGTTGAACATTTTGGTAATACCCTCAACTTGGTCAGCTGGAACTATTGTAACAATATCGTCGACGTACTTCTTTAAGAAATCAATTTTAAATGTTATCTTTTCCAGAACTGATTCAACAATATGGTCCATGACTAGATTAGCAACTACTGGAGAAAGTGGTGACCCCATAATTGTACCCGTGACTTGTTTATAAAATTCACCATCATATGTAAAATAGCTGCTGTTATACCAGAATATGATCAGGTTTGTGAAATCTTCTTGTGGAATATCAGTTTTTTTATTTATAATTTCCCAGTTCTTGTTTACCACATGAATTATGAGTTCCAGAGGAACTTTAGTAAAAAGGGACACGACATCTAAAGATATGAAGATCCAACCATCGGGTATCCGTATTTGAGGAATCATGGTCATGAGATCATAGGAATTTTTTACATAAAAGTCGTCATTTTCCAGGTTGCTCAGAATTGTGCTTAAGAATTTGGCCAGTTTATAAGTGGGGGCATTTATTCCTGCGACAATAGGTCTCATGATGAAGGTCATAGTATGACCGAAACGTTGGATTTTTAGCGAAATTAGTAATATGTAATATATTGATTAAACCTTATTGAATTTGGTATCAAATTAAAGGTCTCAGGGAGAAAACTTGAATTCTAATGTCACAAGTTAATTTTGAACTATCGTCAATTATTTTTTACAATAGATTTTTGAGTCCTATCGAATTTCGTGGTTCGTGTCAAATTAAAAAGAGCAGCATTAATATATCACCCAAAAGTTACTTTTCAGCAATCGTCAAATGGTTTTATTATAGTTATTACAATTCTTTTTCATTTCGAATCAAAATAAAATTTTTGAAAGGGAAAAATTGTTATCATTTTATTTAGCTATTTTGGACGCATCACGGTATAGATATGCAGTGTGTCCCATTTAAGATACCAATGCATTGTCATCTCGAGAATCGCCAGAGATACGAAATTGGTTAAATTAGACAAAAGTTACCCCATTATTAGGGTAGTTTGAACATGTATTTGTTTTTCCAAATTAATGCATGTGTCACTAGATATTGGCTAAAACGTGAATTTAGCGATTTTATATTTTTGCTAATAACTTTATTATGTGACATAATACGGGAACCAAAATCGCTTTTGATTACTTAGACGCAGTGGACGTCGAAAGATTGAATTGGACTTCACAAGTATGGGACAACCTAAAGAGGTCCATAAAAGATAGAATATATGTGTCAACAACCTTGACAGGGTTTAGGATAGCTATTCAGGAAGGATTGCATAACATACTGCTATCAGATAGGATGTTATTAGAAGAAAACAAATGAATATAATGTCTATAGTGTGAAATTTTAGAGCTTAATAATTGTTTCTAATAAGGATCGTTTTGTAAATTATTTGCTTTTGTTTTGGATAGCACAAAAATATTTTCATTTTGTAATTCCAGTAATTTTCTATCCGCTGACTTTGTTTTCAATTAGCAGTAAGTAAAATTAAATGTAAATAATAATGAAACTGGCAAACATTAAAAAAAATAGTAGGGCTGTTAATTGTATCGATGAGTGTATATTTTTCAGATCCATTGAATGTTCTCTGTGTCGTCTGTATATCTATTTGTATTTCAATAATCATAGTTGCTGTTATAATAAACATATAATTGAAACACATATTTTAGATTAGCGCTGTCCAATGTATCTCAGCCCGCGGGCCATTTTTTTCATTAGCAAACATTTCGGGGGCAAAAAAGGAAAGGTAAATGTAAAGTTTTGATTGAAGTATATAACTAATTCAATTGTTTCGATGGTATGGCTGATATCTAGTTCCTTCTTAAAAATTTTTTTTTATTTAAATTTATTTAAAATTTGATACAAAATAACTCGCGGGTCGTATTAATTATATTTATATGTATAAGAAAGTCGAATGATAACCACACCAGATATTTTTGTAATTATAATGCAAGAATTCACACGAATTTAATTAAGAATATAAAAGACATATTTGCCAGTGAAATGCGTGACAACTGACATTCAATATTCATATGCGAAAATACGAGTAGTTTCAGATAGCAAATTTCAAGAACAGCTGTCGTACGTGCTCATTCCAAGGTTATAAAATAAAATTACTCGTATATACAGGGTGGTGACTAACTCTGCCGGTTATAGGCGCTTTATGTGTTAAATAATACATATGCAATTTCTTGTTCTTAGAGAAAAATATACTGATAAAAAAAACTTCCGGTATTGTAACGTTTTACTCGTTACTCGGAATCGGTGAATTTGAAAGAATACATATAAGTTTAATTTAAACGAATAATTACATTATTTATTTATTTCCTCATATTTAATTAATACTAAAAATACTACAACACCGGTATTATTAATTTGTACTGATTATTTATTTCTACTGAGCCTTTACATGTCAAATATTTATTTGCACACACACTCTCGGTTCATCACAGACTCACGGTTTTTCACAGACTCACAGTTTATAACAGCCTCACGGCTTTCACAAACTATTTAACTAAACTGACTGTTCATGGAAGACTGATTATCGTTTGCCGGCGATCCTTAATATACCTCTGTGTCGCGGACTCTCGAACATTTCAGGCGCCTTCGCGAAGCTTCAACAGGTTTCAACAGGTCTATATTCGTTACAATATCAGTTTACTTATTTCATAAAGGCAAAAAATTCAGTTTTTATAATGAGTAATCATGAAAATATTACAGCTCGGTATTTATGAAATATGAGAAGAAATTTGTATGAAATACTTGGGTTTTTTTGCTTGACAAAAATGGAGACATGCTTGAGTATATAATCCAGACTAGATGTATTTTTTATGTTCCTTATAATTGAATTGTGTTATCAACTTTTGAACTAAAATTAAATACATAAATTGTTTACTAACTTATGAATAAAGTTAAATATTTGCTTGAATTCCGGTCTAATTAAGTGGTTATTCATTAGGATTTTTAAAATATATTTTAACGTCTTTTTAACCTTTATTAAATAAGTAAAATGAAATTCAGATGAAGATATTAAATCTCTTCAACTCTTATTTGAAACATTTTTCACTAAAATGAAAATGATTAACCTATGACCTATTGAGTCAATCACAACCCTGTTTATAACATTACATTGTACAGAGCTGAGTTTAGTTTGGTCATAATTGCATAATTAGAATTGGAAGTTTACTGGACACGTAAAACATTTAATTCGTTTTATATTAGGAAAGGAACCATCTGTGAAGAAATGTTTCAAGTGAAACATATTAGCAAATGTTGATAAATGGAGCAAAAGATAATATTTGCAAATTTATAGTATCTGCTTGCAATCTTGTTCGACACTTAACTATATGTTATATTAATAATACAATAAATAAAAATTCCCATGAGAACAAAATAATTGAAATATCTATTCTCTATAAAATGTTGTGTCAAATGTAATAATGAATCATTAATATTCGGATTTATGTTCGAGTTTCGAGTTTGATTATGTGTATTAACTCATGCAATAGTGATTCATAGTATTTCATTGTATGCTTTAAATGTTTATTAATTTGTCTTAAAATAAAATGTATCTTTCATTTCGAAGTTAGTTGTTGATATCAAAGCTGTTTAAATACTTGGTAGCATTCTACACGCGTCTTTATTTGTTAATTGCGCGAGAATCAAGTTTAGTTCATATCATTTGGAGTCTAAGTAATTATTATTTCACTTTTTACTTCCTTGTATCTCGAAAATTCATGTTTTCGATCCACTGAATTCGATTATTTTCTCAATGACGCCTATGTGAATGGATGCATAGAAAAGTGCCTGTACATTCAACTATTCAACATCTCACAAACATGAATATATAATGACCTGATTACGAAATATTTGTTACACATTTTTCGCAACCAGGACATTTAGTAACAAAACCTTATAAATATTAATTTCAAGACAAATTGATATCAAAATCGTAAATTAGATAAAAAAGAAATTCAACTTATTTCGAATATGAGTCAATTGCGGAAAAAGTAGAAGATCTGCTTCAAATTTGGAGAAAAAAAATTATGACATATTTTTTGAGCTATATGTACCTACATATGACGTTTTCTGAAGTTACCTGTGCTCCATAACACATAGTTGCTTATGGAAACAAACAAATATATAAAATATTTATTCCCAGTCGCTTGATCTATTGTATATCAAATATATGTCAAGTTATATGAATTAAAATGTAGATTTATACGTATTATTTTCTATACATTTTATATTACACTAGCTTATACCTGACATACGTTACAATGCCACACAAAGAAAAAAAAATGTTTGCATTTTAATTCTGGTATTTTAAAATCGGCACTAAAGTGCTCAAAAATCATTATTAAAAGCTCAGAAATCGTCACTAAAGTAACCCATTATACAACGATTTTGAGCATCCCAGTGTTGGCAACCGTTAAATAATTATTGTACAATTAGGATAACTTTGGCCGATAACTTCACTTCTCGAGGTTGGCAACACTAACTGTCAGTTTCAATTGACAACTGACAGATGTATAAACTTAACCTATATTGTAATTTTTTTACAGTTTTTTCGAATTACAGATTTCAAATAAAACTTAATATGTACCTCGGCACTGAAGTTCCTTTTTGTCACTCATATAGTTTATTTTCCTTGGCCCTACGGGCCTCGGCCACTAAATTCCATATTCGTGACAAAAAAATTGAACTTCAGTGCCTTCATACATAAATAACTATTACTGCAAGCTCGTCAGTTGAGTCCTCGCTTCCATGTCAGTGCATTGGCGAAGCAAGCTCGTCACTTCGTTCCTCGCTTCCATGTTGGAACATTCGTTGTTGTTAAGTTATAGATTTCTGTACGTAATTATAAATTTACTACGTCTCTGATACGAACCTACATTTCGAATTCCCGCGCAGCGGTTTCAAATGCAAAAAAACACAACAATTTTTTATTATGTGTAGACCGAAGTGCACAAATAGTGATGTAAAATACCTAGGTATTTATTTTTCAAGGTAAATACCCAGGGTAAATACCCGGGTATTTACCCACAAGTGGGTGTATATTTAATGATTAATATTTGTGTAAATATGGGTATTCAATATCATTCAAAAATATATCAAGCCACATAAAAATAGGTTACCTATTTAATATTTTTTTTTTTACTAAAGGCTGGTATGTCCAACCCTAAATCAACAAAAGATCAAAAGAATTAAGGTGCAATAAAAAAATATATCGCATGAAAAGATTGCAGCTAGAATAATAATCATAATTCAAGCTATGATTTTGATGCGATTTTATTTGTTTATTCCACAGATAAATTTGTTATCTAGTTTATCTGAGATTGGAAATACAGGTCCTAATAAAAAAATTGTTTACACATTTTTCTAATACCACAGGACACTTCATGCATTTAATAATGCGATTTTCCATTTTTTTGCATGTGCTTGAAGATATTATGGGAAACAATATTTGAAAACTATTCCTTTCTCCTTCGAAAGGAAAAACTCCACACTTAATTTTTTTCTAACCATTTTAATCAAGTTTTGTGTTTGTCACTCAAAATTCAAATAGTAATTGTCAATCGGTCAAGCACAACTTACATTTATATGTTTAAAAGCTAATTATAATAGCTATAGAATGTTTTCGTAGAAATTTTTCTTATTTGTACTAAATTGTAACTAAAATGTATTTTTGGGTAGGTAAATAGACCTTGGGTAAATACACGAATTTTATTTACCTACCTATTGGGTATTTACCCGACTCACATCACTATGCACAGCACTATGGACTGCATACTTCGCCTTAGTTCAGTTGTTGCTTCCATATGGAATTATTTTGTGGTTTTGGAGTTTATTAAACATCAAGATCTTCATTACTCAAAAAGAGATAATACACATTACAGCAGAGGCAACAGTAAGGGAACATTGCAAACCGGTCTATATTTTAGAGTGCCTGGTTTATACGAAAAAGAATCCCAGCCAATTCCAAAGTTTTGAAGACTCACACTTGTACAATACGCGCAATAATAAAAACTTAATTATCCCGAAAACAAATTAGAAACGACTAGAAATTAGTGTTTCATCAAGACAAGAAATCTTGTCTTGATGATCACTTCTTGTCTTGGTCTTGATCTTCAAGACAAGACATTAAACATTTTATGTCTTGCCCATTTCTTGACAATGTATTTCTTGTCTTCATTCAAGAATTCTTGATATTTCTTGATTCTTGACATTTTAGGGGAATCCCCTGCCCTTGCCCCTCCCTTTTAGTTTAGTTAAAATTTGAAATATTTCGACCATATATTTAGAGAAAAAGGAAAATTACATATAAATAGATTTAATTTATACATAAGAAATTACACATTTTATAAAGTTTCAACTTAATATATTTGCGACATTATAAATAAAAATAAATATATCATCACCCCTTTTACCCATGGGCGTGGCAGTCTACTTACGCAGATCTCGGTAAGTGATATATTTTATCGTATGAAGTGAGGTTACCAGCCGTCATATCATAGCCCTCAAAGATGGAGGGGAAATCACAAGGGTAAAATCTTGTGTTACATATTTACAAAATTTTGAGGTTCACATTAAGGCCGCCAGATGGTGTTAAAATCTGTGTACAAATGTAAATCGAACCTTAAAGTCACTTTATTGACAAATGTATATCAAATTTTTATATTTTAATCAAAAATGCGGAATTGAAAAATTTGTTGTCAAGAAATCTTGATTCTTGATGATACTTTCTTGTCTTGTCTTGAGAAATATAAAATACATCTTGTCTTGGTCTTGTCTTAATATCAAGACCAAATCAAGAGTCTTGTGAAACACTACTAGAAATGGACTATTTCATAATTGTATTATATTTTATAACACTTATTAAAAAAAAAAAAACTAATTAAACATAGTTACTATAACACAAACGAATTTTTAAACACCTAACAAAATGTATATAACTATACATTTTAAATAACTATAAATAGTTTTATTCGACTCAAGTTGACAATATTTTAAAGTATTGTATTTGTAATATTTTTATTATGTATCAATCTTTTTGAAATATATTAATATGTTGTATTTGTCTTATTTGTATTATTTCTTTATATAATATATAACGTGTTGTATTTGTCATATTTTAGTATGTATCATACTTCGTAAAATATTTTTTCTACGACCACTACTGTAAGTATGTCATTACAGAACAAACTACAATCAATGTAAGTGCGATGTTACGAATAGTGATACGTAATGTTCATTACGTAACACTTGAAAATGAAATTTAAGTTGGCACTACTGACACATTACCAAAATAATTAAAATTTGATGCATGAAATTTTAGAATTAAATGTTATGGATTCAAATTTGGCTAATTGATAAAATTTTATACTAAATTCATATTTTGCTAGGTTTATTATTAATTGTGACACCAAAAAATATTTCAATAAAATATAATGTAGAGGGGACTATGTTTCATCATGTATCCCTACGCTCAATTGTCGTTTATTTTTATAAACAAAAATAAAGCTTGTTTGACATTTAGGTCATGTGTATGACTATTACATGTATACAGGTCATATTTTATAGTGTCCCATCTGCATCTATAGTTTATAATCTGTGTTTTATAGTGAGGTAAATATATACCTATTACTAAATATTATTATCCTTTACTTATATTTATTAATATTTTAAGTAAGAAATGTCAAGCGACAGTGATATTTCAATTGGAAAACCACTGGAGATACAAGCTAAAGCTAAAAGTGTAACAAATATTTTTTTGGCGATTAAATCTCGAGAACAATTACTAATTTGTGTACCAAAAATTCATGGTTGGAGAATACAAAAATACATAATAAATTTAGTACTATTTGAATATTGTTTTTAATTTAGAAATAGTATTGAATGGTCGTAGAAAAAGTATAGTACATTAACTCGAGATGTAAAGCAAATACGCCCTCGTGAAATTACAAACTCGCCGCTACGCGGCTCGTGTGTCAATTTTTTCACTCGTGCGTAATTTGCTACTTACATATCTCGTTATGTAATATACTATAAATGTGATCTATTATTGTATTGACAAGGCTAAACATTTGTATTTTGTAGTACTCAGAATAGACCAATTATTATTATTATTATACATATATAGATTATAAATATAAATTTTCTGTTGTGCACCATTTTTCGCACCTATTCTCCTACTTTGGTATCTTTCATAATATCCTGCATACTTCCCTCTTACCTATCTTACCGCATTTCATTCTTAGTACTTGCGTATTCATTCGTCCTATTATGTTAATTGATCACTATTTTCAACTTCTTCTTTGAATACTTGTTCCATCACACAATCAAATTGAGTTAATAGATGGCTTTCAACTAATAATATTATACCAGTCACCCCATTAACCATTTAGTCCTGTTCTATTTCTGTAGCATGTTACGTATATAACTGTTTATATTACACACAATGAGTGCAGCCTCCAATAAACACAATCACTACCTTGCATTCTCTGTCTCTCAATACCTGCTCTACCCTACATATGTGCTCTATCCCTGCCCTCGCTCCACTGTGCTTGTGCACTGCAAATACCACATGCTCAGTGTAATTGCCACCGTGTGAAGGACAATAGCTGAGTCGCTCGCGCATCACTCATCGCCCTCAGCTGACAACTCTAGCTCTGTGTGTTGTGGATGACTGTGCCTCTGTGTCCTGTCTGCAAGCTTGAATGCTGCACGATGGACTGACGTGGACCGTGGACTCGTAGGCTCGTGGACTGGAGGTAGCGGCATAGCATTTTGAATGGCTATTGTAGCTGGGTACTCAGGGATTGGCTTTAATCTATGTTATTAGATGAGGTCAGTACACCCTTTTGAATGATACGTATACGCATTATGGTGATATCGATAACTCAAAATATTGATGTGCCATCGAGCACTTGAAATTTCCCATTGAAATAACATATTGTTTTTATACATTTGGATAAAACGAGCAAACTTTGATATATTCAGCAATTTCGCCTTGAAACTATACTGCCATCTAGGTTATGAGTCAGAGAATTCAGAGATTCCACCTCCCTTAAAAAACAAATTAACGTAATGATTTAAATGTATTAGAAAGAAACCATCATTTTAAGGCAAAAGTGGCAACTTACGTCAAATTTGTTAGGAAACTGCAATATCAAAAAGAAATGACATTAAGTTCTAAATTCTGTGACTTAAAACCCTGAAGGAAGCATAATTTCAAGGTGAAATTACTGAATATGTCAGAGTTATGCTCGTTTTTATCCAAATGTACAAAAACCCTATGTTATTTAAACGGGAAATATCAATTGCTCTGTGGCACCTGTTAATATCAATATTTTGGGTTGGATTTTTGACATCGCTTCGTTTTTACATATTTTAAAAGGGTGAGATCTATCTAATTTTTACGTTGCGAAATTAACGGCCACCCTAGTGCTTATCTTTATTAAATTTTAATAACAAGACATTTAATTTTGTATTTATTAGTTTTCCCTATAATATTGATATTTAAAATTTCATAGAAATTTTAGACAAAAAGTTAATAGTTTTAATTTGTAATTCTTTAAATTTTTAAGCTATAAATTTTCCGATGTATTGATTGAAATGACATTGTTCAAAAATAAACTTAATATAAACATGATAAGAATACTTATTTCTGCTAAAAGATATTTGTCCCTAGATTTAGAATTAAGAATCAAAAACCGTTTTACCCTAAGGTGTAAAAAGTCTCATAATCGTTCACAATTTTTCATCCACAAATATTGTAATGAGACCTGAACTCATCACACCTCCTTAATCTGTGATGTTTCTTTTTTTATCAAATATTTATGATTTTCTATTTTCATTTATTACATAATTTACGTTCTTTTTATATAAGCATTTCATAGTTCTAATTAATTTAGAGTAAACTCCACTTCTCTCATGAAAAATATTCCACAGTTTTTCTCTCTTCATTCTGTTGAATTCCTCTAGATCTATAAATGTCATAAATGCTTTTATTTTTATAAAAGCAATTTGATGTTAAATTAATTGTAAAATTGTCGTGTAGCTTTTTATTTTCCAATTTTTACCAACCCTAACTCAAAAGTCCGACGAGTAAATAAAATCCCATTTGATAATTTTATTTTCCCTGTGAGCTTTATCTGTATAAAATCATAAAATTTTGATCATATTTATGTAGTGATGAAAAATTCTCTTCAAATTTATCATTTAAAACGGAATTTTAAAATACTTATACTAAAATAGTATTAATTCTACATTATTTTTAATCCTACGGATGCGAATCCTGGTCAATTGTAGAAAAATTCCAGAGCAAAGTAGGAAATAATAAATTGAGATTCCTCAGAAAAATGAGGTACGGACCAAATCAGATATGAATATGAAGTACACAGATCGAATTTAAACCAGTGAAATGTACTAATACTAGAACGCGCATTAGCTGTGTAAATGCGAGCCGAGAAAGAAAGCGACCCACAGTTATCTCTATCTTTGTCGTACAGTGCGTTTAAAAACTTTGTGTCGTAGCAATCATTATTTATGGGAAAATTGAAATTCAAGTGAGAGAAAGAAATAATGACATTGTTTTTCATTGTCAAACTGATGTATTTATACATGTCGTAGACATTTAGCTAAATGTCTAAGCATTTAGCGAAATTTTACTTCATTATTCTATTTGACTGGCGGAATCAGGCAATTAGACGAAAAATCACGCATTTCTCTATTTGCCGGGAGTGGTTTAGGCACTTAGAAGGATCATTCATAATATTGTGAACAATTTTATTAACAAATTTCACTTATTTGTTACAATAAGGTGCCGATAAATGGCATCGTAAATTGCATAAAATGCCTGCTTTGAAGCAGGCACATCGTTTTGTTTGGCATTGTTTTTTTGCAGCTTTGCAATTATATTTTAGTGACACGAAACCGGTTAAAAATATAATAAAAGAAGAACAACTAAGATGAAGAATGGGAGAAAGGCGAAAAGCTAAAAGTATAGTACAGCTTTCTTGTGGTGCGGTTCATGTCACTATCTTCTTTCTCACTTTCTCCCACTATTGCTGATTTGAATCAAAAGAAGATAGTGACGTGAACCGCACCACAAGAAAGCTGTACTGTATCTATGATGCCAAATCGATAGAATAATGAATAAGAAGCAGACTAATAAAGACACGGGGTACCCAAATTCAATCTGAAATGAGCCTTAGAGGTATAGAGCAACTTGAAAAAAAAAACAGAAATAAAAGATAGGAAGGATTGGAGAAGACGCTTGAAGAACAGTTCCACATCAATAACGTCTCGCACTACAATATGAACACGAATACAATGTTTTTAATATTGCCATTTTCTATATTTTTAAGTAACTCCAATCTATTTTTAGCCCAGTCGAAAATGAGCTGTAGTAATAAATAAAAATTTGCGATGATATTATTGGGTTTTGTCAGGCATGAGGCAAATAAATCGGCTAGAAAAATGTAACATAAGTTTAATATGGTGGTCAAAGAATGCCGCTTACTTTATATCCACTGGAACAATATTTAATTCTCTAACAATAGAAAGCTGAAGGGTAATATATACGTAGGTAGAAGTTTTCAGAGGGATTTGATGGTCGATCTCTTTTGAATTCAGTCATTTTGAATACTCCTTAGCAAACAATTATTGGCACGCAATTATAATTGATTTATTATTTCATCTCCTTTTCGGAAGGACTATAGCAACTAAGAAAATATATAATGTGTCATATTAAGCTAAACGGATAAAGAGCTCAATATCAAAGAATATGCCATTTATTTTTGAAACTTAAATATATGCGTCAGGTCGAGGACTATACTACATAGAACAGGATAACTGAATTTTTACATTAAAAACCTTACTACGGTCCTGGTGCGAAGGTAATCAACTTATATTACATATTGTACAGGTCTCCCCATTTATTACTATTTCATGAAACTATCCAGGTTCGTATATGAACATCAAGAGTTTATTTCCTGACTAAACAAATATAGAAATATCTACAGTAATAAAATTGATGATACTTTTCACGATTCGATGCATTATCGATATTGTTACTTTTTACTTGCTTTATTTGTAAAGAGATTATTTATGAAGTGTTTTAAAGTAGGTAGTACATAAAATTTTTATATTTTCATATTGCAAATACATATTCACCAAATTAAATGTTTATAGTTTATCTATATAGGTATTTTGAAATGTCTCATAAATAATAAGAGCATGCACCATAAAAATAAGAAATTTAATAGATACTTCAAATAATGTGCTGCAGCTTAGTTACTTGCAGTTTAAAATGAATTACAGCCTAATAAAAAATTAAATATTAATGTATCATTACGCTGTTTACCCATTTCTATAAATATATAAAAATTCGAGAATTATTTTGGTGTGGCACTCTACTGTAACAGAGTACGATAAGTAATGTCCTTGTACGTGTAAAGCGCGATTACCTTAACATGTGTTAAGTTTCGGTCTCAAAATTAAAAGTGTCGACCTTGTCGACTATTGAAATCGACCTGAAGATTACCTGATCCACAGTTAAATACCACTCTTTCCGTGTATTAATAAGAATTAATATAACCTTACTCTATTAAAATTTAGTAGCAGTAAGGATTTAGAAACTGTTATTAGAAACTGGATTTATAGCAGAGAATAATATTATATTATATTATATTGTATATTATACGCAAGAAAATATATGACATGTCACACTGAAAAAATCACAAAACAATTACAATAAACAACATAGTATTTTCTATGGTAACATAACATTTTATTTTTTTAAATATTTTTTATCAAGCAGACTGAAGTTGAAACGTATGTTTCTCAACACTCCCACTACGGCTTCAGCGTAAGTCTCTTCAAGTCCGTCATGCCGAGGTTATTTCGATGATATTCAAATGTTGACCACGGCAGAGCCTTCGTCATGATATCTGCTGTCTGTTCTGTTGTTGGGACGTACTGAATTTGTTGAAAATGTTTTGAACGTGCTCGTATTTCTTGTAATCTTGAGAATTTTATGGCGCTCTGATTATCAACTAACATAAGAGGTTTCTTGTGTACTTTAACCATGGTTTCTGCCAATCGGTTTAACCATATAGTTTCCCGTGCAGCATCACTGGCAGCTACGTATTCAGCTTCCATTGTTGATAAAGTTACTCGTTGCTGACGTTTGCTGCCCCACTGGATCGCTGTACCGTTGAACATCATTGTCCAGCCACTGGTGCTTCGTCTTGTTTGCAGATCTCCCCCAAAATCCGCATCCGCAAATGTAAGAATGCGACTTTGATTTTCTTTCGAAGTTGTTTGAAAAAATAATCCAAACGTAGATGTATTTTTCAAATATCTCATAATTCGCTTAACTTGCAGCCAATGATATTTCGTGTAAGAATCGAGATACTGACTAACTCTGCTAACTGTAAACGCGATGTCCGGTCTACTGACGACCATCAGATACATCAAGCTGCCTACTGCTTGACGATACGGAACTTCAGGCTTCTCATCGTCTGTGAAAACATCTTCATTTTCTGTCATCATTGGTGTTGATACCGCTTTAGCATCTGTCATATTGAATTTTTCTAAAATTCGTTGAACATACCCACATTGATGAAGAAATATGGAACCATCTTCAAATTGTTCAATTTGAAAACCCAAATATTCATTTAAGTCGCCTGATTTCATTTCAAATTGTTCGTTTAATTTGACTAACAATTCTTCACCGTCGGATTTATCTGTACTGGCTATTATTCCGTCGTCCACATATATTGCTAATATTAAGGTTTTCTTGTTCATGTCCCTCGTAAATGTACATGGATCTTTGCTCTGTTTCAGATTTTGATTTTTCAGAAAATCTGTAAACTTCTTGGACCAACATTTCGGTGCTTGTTTAAGCCCGTATAGTGATTTTAATAATTTATAAACTCTTCCTGTATTATCGCCAAATCCGTGGGGTTGATACATGTAAATATCTTCTTCGAGATCTCCATGCAGGAATGCAGTCTTTATATCAAATTGCTTCAAATTAAGTTTCTTACATGCAGCAGTTGCTAATAGCAACCGTATTGATTCGAATCTTGCTACTGGACTGAATGTATCTCCGTAATCAATGCCTGATCTTTGTGCAAATCCTCGTACAACTAATCTGGCTTTGTACCTATCGATAGAGCCATCAGCATGTCTTTTAATACGTAAAATCCATCGATTTGTCAAAATACGTGCAGAAGAAGGTGGATTTACTAAAGACCATGTTCCATTTTTGATTAACGATTCCATTTCACTCGTCATGGCTTCATTCCATTTTTCAGAATCAAATGACTTCACCGCTTCTTCATAAGTAGGAGTAATATCTGTTCCAGCGTCAAGTAAAAGAGTTACTATTTCTATGTTATTTGTACAAGCTGCTAAATGTAGAGTGGTATTTCCAATAATGTCTCGAGCATTTGGATCAGCACCATATTTAATCAAGTGGCTAACAATTTCTTTATAACCTCTACTTGCAGCCAAGTGAAGTGGACTTCTCAAAAGATTATCAGCAGCATTTGGATTAACACCCATTGTCAAAAGGTCTAATACAGCATCTGTATTATTAGTTACAATTGATCTGTGTAGTTTTTTTAACATCAAGATCTAATGTATTTCCTTTCTTTAAACATGAAAAATATTCTGGCTTAATAGTTCTTGTTTTAGCTTTCATTGTGACATGAAGATTATTACCTTCATTTTGATTGTGGTTCATTGTAAATAATTTTATCTAAAATCGACTCTATATTTTAAATCATTTTGACACAAATAATGAACTGTCAAGCGTAATATAGGATTTTTGGTGCAATTTGTTCATTATGCAAGCTTCACATTTTTCATCAATGCTTCCATTAAATTTTATTCCATTAATTCGTAGAAAGTTGACAACATGACTCTTATGTTGATGTGCTAAGCGTTCATGCCAGAATTGCAAATCATTTCTACTTTCTGCAATGGCCGCAACAGCGTAATTCGGCTTGAGTACGCGTACGTGAATTTTAGTCATCTGGCCATAACGTGTACTCTCTAGAACTCTGGATCCAGATGAGTCTGTGAGCCACCATCTTCGACCAATCGCTGTTTGCTTATATCCTGCATCGAGTGCTCTTCCGACAGATATCAAGCTTTGACAACATTCTGGAACATATAACACTTTTTCAAAATAGTGCTTTGTGCTGACACCATTGATTCGAACTTCTACGTTGATTCGTCCGAATCCAATGGCTTCCATAAAAGTTCCATTTCCACATCTGATTTTCTGCACATACTTGAGCTTTCTGTACTCAGTAAACCAGTCTAGCCTGCTGGTCATGTGATCTGAGGCACCTGAATCGGCATACCAGGTGTCGTTGCTCCCACTAAAATCAGACTTCCGACAAACGCTGAACATCTTGCCTGCACTTGTTCCATTGGGTTGTGTTTCTGATTTATGTTGTTCTGCTCGCTTTCGTTGCCAACAATTAGCCGAAAGATGACCTGCTTTGCCACAATAATGACATATTTTTGTCTTATTTTGACGCTCTTTATTGTCATTCTGTTTCTGCTGGTAATGACTCTTCCTGGTTATGCTAGCAGAATCAGTTTTCTTATTGTAGGCCTTTGTCTTATGTTTTGATGCTGAAAATGCTAAAGTTGTTTCATTTTCGCGCATCTTTAGTCGACGTTCGATCGCAACTAATCTTTCAGTCAGGAGAGAAACTGTTTGTGCTGCTTTTGGTGTAGCACGCCAGGCTTCAACAAAACTGTCATAAGAACTGGGTAAATTTGACAGAATTTTGGCTATTATTGTCTCTTCATATGTTGGCTCTCCTAAATCCTTGATCTGTTTTCGCAGGTTCTGAATTTTCGTAATATGCGAGATAATGTCGTCTGCATTATCCCAACTGGCCCCATAAAATTCGATTAACAATGCCATTTTTCTATCAACTGATGACATTTCGTAAACGCATTGTAATTTCTCCCAGACAAGCTTCGCATCTTCAAGCCCTTGGACAAGTGTGAACGGCTTTTCGTCAAGGGATTGTACAATTATTGAAATTAATTTCCAGGTTTTCTCATTCCACTCGTCATCGTTTCCAGCTGTTGGTTTCTTGGTTTTACCATCTATGTAACCCCAAAGACCATGGCCCCGAATATAGCATATCAGCTGGTACTTCCACGAATGCCAATTTTCTTCGCCAGTTAATTTAGGTAAATTAAATCTATCAAAATTAGTAGCCATTATTATTATTCAATGTCTCTAAAAATCATAAAATAGATCAACTAGGCCACTGTACGCAGTGTTAACATTCTGGGCCCATAACCTGTTATTAGAAACTGGATTTATAGCAGAGAATAATATTTTATTATACGCAAGAAAATATATGACATGTCACAATGAAAAAATCACAAAACAATTACAATAAACAACATAGTGTTTTGTATGGTAAGATAACATTTTATTTTTTAAAATATTTTTTATCTAGCAGACTGAAGCTGACACGTATGTTTCTCAACAGAAAACCATATTTCATTTTATTTATTAATTTATTGACAAATTTTTTTCTGTTTCAATTGATTGTTTACGGTATGAACGTAGCTGTTATTTTTTGTATAAAGTGTCGTTTTAATATACGTTAAAACTTTGATGGGAACTTTAGTTGCCAGTGGGATTATATGATTGTTTACGGTATGAATGTAGAAAAATATTTCTGTATGTAGCGTAGCTGTTATTTTTTGTATACAGTGTCGCTTTGGTACACGTTTAAACTATGATGGTCAATTTATTTTATATGATTATATGATTACATTTGTAGTAAAATTTGAATTTTCATCAACCGGCAATTTTGATTGGTATTCCCGCAAAAGAGATGTCATTAGATTACTACTTCATGAACTTATTGACTTATTTGATGATGATGAGGGCCTAATACCTGACTGCATAGCTATATGTCCCCCTGCGGGAACTCCAAATGCAGATACAAACAAGGACTCTGATTTGTCGGATGAAGAAGCATTGGGCGATATTGATCACCTTCTTTCTCGTAGACTATTTCGTACATGTCGATGTAGAATTTTCAAGATGGCGAGAATAACCATAGTATATATACAGGGTGTTTCAGGACTAGTGTAACAAACTTTAACAGCTTATTCTTGAAGTCATTTTGAGCCAAAAATGTCATATGAATATAGGTCCTATTCCTTCTAGTTACCAAAATACAAGAGGTTGAAGTTCTATAAATAACACGAAATTTTCAAATTTTTGTAATCAAGGTACTTTCGGAAAACAAGAGTTTTATTGAAAAGTCACACCTTATTTGTCTCAATTAATAGTTATTTACTTTATGTGGGTAATTTCACTTTGCCCACGTGTGAAGTATAACGTTTTATCCAACACTTCTTAATAAATGAAAAATGTATTAAAGAAATATTATTTGACACTGACATATGCTTAAATTTTTAAATTAAAATGTCAATCGAAGTAGTTACCAACGTGCTGTGTGTTATTATTATTGTTCTAAATTTAAAAATACTTACTAGTGGCTTTCCTCAAAATTATACCCACTAGTGGATAATCTGTTACTTTGCTTGTTTAAAATCGCCATAGTTATAGAGCATTTATTTAGAGGTATTGGATAAAAATTGTTGTACTTTTGATTGTATATTTATTTCATAATGGATGGTTATAGTACTGCTGAATATGCAGATATGATTTTTATTTATGGATTATGTAATGGTAATACCCGTTACGCGTCTAGAGAATACCAAGACAGATACCCAAACAGACGCCAACCTTCCCATGTTGTTCTGTATTTATAATTTATTTATTTGTCTATTTAATTGTGTCATTGTGTGTTTTGTTCTCTTAACTGTATTCATTAATATTAATAAATAAAACTAATTGAGACAAATAAGGCATGAATTTTCAATAAAACTCTTGTTTTCCGAAAGTACCTTGATTACAAAAATTAGAAAATTTCGTGTTATTTGTAGAACTTCAACCTCTTGTATTATGGTAACTAGAAGGTATAAGACATATGTTCATATGACATTTTTGGCTCAAAATGATCTCAGGAATAAGTTGTTAAAGTTTGTTACACTAGTCCTGAAACACCCTGTATATATATATATATATATATATATATATATATATATATATATATATATATATATATATGGTATTCAAAATTAGGAGCAAACACAAATATATACACCAAATACCTCTTCAAAGATAAATGTCCAAGTTTCTAAGCGAAAAAAGGCCACTCCACTAATTTTGATTTTCAACGTCACTGAGCTAACCTAAAAAATTTCGGAACATGACTGAATACCGGCCAACTGTTGAAGATTTCTCAAAGAAAAATGTCTAAGAGTCCTATCTAAGCTTTTAGGGTGTGTTTTTAAAAAACCGTGTTACACCACTTGTTCATAATTTGAATGCTACAACTGAATAAATCGACATTCATAGGAGTAATGCTGCTATCGGGATACCACCCTCTTCCATAGAGGAGATTATATTTACTTCATCGATGACTGGAAGCCAGATGCAGATGTATAATTAGAAAGAAAGTGATCCATATCTCCTAATGCTTCTTCATCCGACAAATCAGAGTCCTCGTTTATATCTGCATCTGAAGATCCCATAGGTAGTGTTTCATCAAGACAAGAAATTTTTTATTTCTTCCCAATGTATTTCTTGTCTTGTTTCAAGAATTCTTGATATTTCTTTATTCTTGACATTTTAGGGAATTACTCTTTCTATATCGTTTTATCCTATCCAAACGATCAAAGCGTTGACGAGGGCGCGTGCCCCTCCCATTTAGTAAAATGTTGGTTGTTTCGCGTCGCAATTCGATAATCCCTGCTTTGTATTTAAAATAATGAGTTTTAAAAGAAGTTTAAACCAAATTTACTCTGACAGTGATGAACCCGATGAAATTAAATCTAGCCAAATTCATCAAATATTTCTATTTACCTTTACATGATCGAAATATTTACCCGAAAATTGTGACATATGCCTTCGGCTATCTCTTCGACTTCAGTCAAATATTTGTTTTGAGAATAATAGTCATGGATTCAATATTTATATTTCAATCATAAATGCGGAATTGAACCATTAACCCTCTATTGCATGAATTATTATTTTTTTAAATAAGGGCTCAAAAACATTATTTTTTACAAAAAAAATATTCATATATTTAAAATAAGTTACATAATTTTTTTCCAAAAATAATAAAAAAAAAAAATTTAAGTTTTGTTCACTATTGGGAACATTATGAACAAATTCAACTTACAATAGAACTTTGGTCTATTGGATCATCTTTGCGTACTAAACAAAATTGTTTGATAAACAATCTCTTCTAGGATAACATCAGATAAAAAAATTTTTTGGAAATTTTGTAAAGGTGTATGTAGCTGTAATATATCAGCAGGTAATAAGCTGCTTCCTTCAAATTTTACATTTTATACCTCAGTTTCTGTAATTATCCATTTTCAGTTCAAATTTTTTTTTTATGTTGGTCAAATTGGGAGGAATGGCCTAATTGGCAATTGACAAAGTGTATATAATGTTCCCAAATGTTACAACATGATTGCCATGAATGTAAACTGCGTAAGAAAAGAAAAGAAAAATTTAAATTTTATGTTCCCGTTCGGGAACAGTATGCAATAGAGGGTTAATTATCAAGATATCAAGATTTCTTGAGAAATGAAAACTACTTCTTGCCTTAGTTTAGGTTTTGAAATCAAGAGAAGACCAAGACCAGATCAGGAGTATATCTTGATTCTTATGAAACACTATAGCTATGCTGTCAGGTATTAGGCTCATATCATCATCGAGTAAGTCAATAAGTTCATGAAGTAGAAGTAGTAATCTAGTGTCATCTCTGCTGCGAGAATAGTGACGAAGCAATTTTCACAAGTGACGATATTCACAATTTCCACAATTAACATATTAGGCTCAGAAAAATCCACATGTTGTAGTAAGAAGTAGTTTACCCTACATGGCAATTTATTTGGATCATATATAATCAAAATCATAGATAGGTTAAATGGTGACCAGTATTTGGAGTTTTTGCAAAATACTTTCCCAGAATTATTAAAAGATATCCCCTTACATCGGTGTTTCCCAAAGTGTGGTACGCGTACCCCCTGAGGGTATATATGGTATGCAAGGGGTACGCAAAGAATTAAAAAAAATCCTTTCTTTCTTTGTGTGTACCAGGGGCATCGAAAGTCGGGGTCAGAGGAAGCACACTGCCCCTTTCGTTTAAAATAAGGGGAAGTCACCCCCTCCCCTAGATCCTGAACATACGCGGGTAAAAAATTAAACAAATTTTTATTTTACTCGAATATTAGGTTGAGAACGACACTATTTGCATTCCATTTTTCCACCGGATTTTTTTTGTAGATTTTTCCACTGACAACTATTTCCTATAGATAGTTTTTTTCCACTGATAACTATTTCCTATAGTTCTATTTTACACTAACATTAAAATGAAATATAGATTATTTAAAAACTATAAAAGAAAAAAAATAGAGCGTTCAAAAATAAACTTTATTATGTTTAGCTGAGTCAAAAGTGTTCTTTTTAAATACATGCACTAGATTTAAGACCAATCTTGACCAAAACTTGACTAAATAATATCGTAAGTAGGCAAGCCTACCTCAAAGATGGAAAGTAACCGCAATACACGGATGTAAGCAGGGTCAACTACAAGTAGGGGCAATAAATGCAGAAAATGAGCAGAGATGGTTGAAGAAGTAGGCGAGAGGAAAACAAAGAAAAGACATAGGGACATTTAATTATATTAATTTTAAGATATATTAAAATAGTAGTAATAGTAATCAGTACTATAGATTGGAAAAGAGGTTGGGAGTGTAGACGGCCGGAAAAGAAAAAGAGCGAAACAGAAAGTGAGTATTCCACAGACGAAACAAAAAAAAAAAAAAAGAACAAAAGAGACCACCGAAAATATTTTTTTAAAAAGTAAGAAACCAAGAAGGTTTCCAAGCAACATGAAAATGAGAGGAATGTTTAGAGAGTTACTGAGCCTTTATGTATAAAATAAAATATATTCCACAACCCTTGTTTTACGCCAATATCTATACGAAAACTATCTCTCAATCTACTATCAACTCTCACCGCAGTCTCACTTCCTTCAAAGAACGCTTGAATCACTCCCAAAAATTACCATCCATACCGTACTCTACAAGTACATAATACATAGTCTCTCAGGCAAGAAACATCTTTGCATATCACTCTAATTAGAAATTCTTTAGGCTTAAAATAACTTATTAATTAAAAATTTTCCCGAATAACTTCCCTACCACATTCAACAAACTTTTTACTCGACAATTTGTACATTCCATCAAACTGCATTTGACTTTAAATAAAGTACAAATGAGATCACGTTTCTTATCATTCGGGGCCACACTCCATTTCAAACAAAATCTGAACAAATAAACTAACCAATCAAACATTCTTTCACCACCATACTTTGTTATACCAGACAAATCGGGAACCTTACCATCCTTTAGATGCATTAATGTAAAATTAACATCAGCCTGGTTTACCTATTCTTGCATTTCTTGCATTTTTTTCTCTTAAATTTAAGAACAATAACTATCCCACGGTCCTAATGAAAGCACAAAACATAACTGAAACCCACAATGAAAAGGAAAATACCTGACAATGCAATAAATACTACTTTTGGCAATGTTATAACCTTTTTAATATATAGGATGTGTTAAATAAAGGTTAACACCTTATCAACGCAGTATTTTATTGTTTAGATAGTCTACTTAAATGTAGATAGTTACAATTTCTAAATTCATCTCATAGGTAATCAAAAACATAACTGTAGTCGCGTGTTTTAGGTTTTATGTTCTATGCATGTTTATTGTAACTGGGAATTACTTGATATAGTGCGGAGTATCAAATAATAAATAAACTATTGTTTACAATATATTATTGATTACTAAGTTCCCAATACTACGTTTCAAATTCTATTCTCATGTAATACCGGGGAATTCAGCTAAACAACCGGATAACGTAAACTGATTTTAAATGCATGTATCTACAAGTATAATATACATCGTTCATACAAGTAAACTCTAATAGTTTATAACGCAATAATCTCATTATTTATTAGCAACATAATGTCATGAAAATGATCCTAATCGAATCTAATTTGCCAGAGATATGCGATACGTGCTCCATCTATGAAGTTTATTAGAGTTGCGTTCCTGGTACGTGTTAACAGGATAATGGATAATGCAATAGGATATGTTTAGGCATAGTAGGTTTAGATAATTCAGCACTGAGTATAGTCAGTGTGAGCTGAGAATTGCTTTATGTTGTAGCGACACCGACGCCGACGTTACATATCCACCGAAATAGGTTGTAAACTATTATACACCCATTTCGCGACACCGTTAAACATTATGTATAAATAATTAGGTTTCGGTTTGAGTCATCAACATATACAATCTGGTTCTGCTATAATATACGTGTATAGGGGAAGAAATTAACTTAGAGGTGCCACGACTTAATCTTCATACTTTCAAAAACAGATCTTCTAATTTTTAACCTGAATCATCTATCAGTTTCGTAAATTACGATAAGATCTTGTAATAATTTTATTAAAAATTATATGTTTCTTTCTATTATAATCAGTTTTAAATCATATGTTAATGGAAAGCACCAATTAATATTTAATAGTATGTCTAATTGTGTATTTAAATTATTTAGTTTTCAAGTAAGAAAAAATATTTGCAATTAAAAATACCTGTAGTAAAAATTCAAATTTTTCATCAAATTAGACTAGCTAGTAAACATTACATTAAAAAATCTTACAAAAATTATAAATTAAAGTGAGCAGTGCGCTATATCTTTTTCACAAAAAGTAGAGAACTTCATATCTTTGTTGAATGTCCAACCTACCAGAATAAAAATACAGTATATATTCTAAACAAGGAAAATATTTATAATTTATTTGGCGACTCCACCCGCAGAAAAAATCAATTCTATACTCGTATTAAATTTTGTCCCACTTTTATATTCCTTCCGGTTCATCATCGTGGTTCACCGGTCATCTTGTCTTTGGTAATAGGTTTTAGTAAGTTAAAAAGCAATCTTCTTGCTTTAGTAGCGCAAGGAATTTAACTATTTTTATTTAACTATTTGTAGAATATAAATTCTATAACCTATGTTTAAACCGTTTGCGAGTAGGTACTATTGTATCAGTATCAATAAGTAAAATATGATTTTGTACCAACATTTATAAAACAGGTGTTTTTTTAAAGAGGTATAGAACTTTTTTTTGAAAGATAATTTTGTCATAGTGTTTGAATATGAGAATATCGCTGTATAAAATTTTCGAAATATATTTGCGCAATTTGCAAGCATAGATCTGGCCTAAGTTTATTTATGGTAAAATGGTAAATCACACTTAGCACAAAACAGCTGTCCGCTGACAAATTAGCTGTCGCTGGAAACAGTGTTGCTAATTCTAAAAACAAACCCCCAAAAAAACACTCGTTCTATGTATAACAATACACTATATCCCACACAGTTAGGTACTAAGAACCCTAAACTCTTCAGCCATTTTTTCTTATTTCATTTTTCGAAACTAGATGTTAATATATGAATATTCTTCGTGTTTTCATCTATATTGTAAGATAATTAAGCCTGTAATTAATTACTAAAGATTCTATGTAAAACCGTGTGATGTCATAGTGCCTGATGACACAACCACGCCGAATTAATTATAATTTTGCATTCTTGTTGCTGTTGTTTTCACAACTTGGCACAAAGCGATACATTATAACCATAATTTTAATTTCCACGATAATTTAAAGATTTCAACACATAAGAACAACAATTCGTAGTATATTTAAAACATATTCAACAATCATGTGAATAACCAAGTAACTAAAACACCTGATTGAAAAACAAAATCATCATCTGCTTAATCGAAAACTTTAATAGTTATTTTTGTATTAAGTGCGTGAAATTAATGTTTTTCATGCGTAAGATTGTCACTTTTTTGACGAGGCTTGCCGATGGTAACATAACAAAAGAATGATTTTTAATAGTTATGCGAAATCTAAATTTTAATTAGTATTATATTTTTCTTATTTTTAATCCTCATTAAAATAAGACAATAAATTAATACCGCCTTCAAATAAATCATTTTACACTGCAAATAAAAATGTATTTATGAAAACTAACGTAAAAATTGGCAAGTATCTTTTCAGAGTGGAATAATAAAATCAATCTATTCTTCTATCAGTGAAATCACAGATATAAAAGAAAACACATCAATGGTAAAAGTTGAAAACGCGCAACGACATCACGGATCACGGTAAGAAAATGCAAAGTGAAGAACTTGGATTAAGCGACACGACGTGAGAATTTTAGAGAAATATTTCAGATAGAATCGCTCAGATTTCAGATAAGAATGTTTAGTGTAGTGAATCCCTATTTCAAGTCTTGTTGAGAAGAAGATGAGGAACCAAAGAATTCTTTTATTCAGACACTGAAATTTTATACTGATTTTCTCTACAAGTAAAGCAGTCAATAAGATTATTGATTGTAAATAAAGTAAAATAATATTTGACAGCAACAATCAAACTATATTTTTTTTCACACTTTAAAATATAAAATTTTTTTTCTTTAAACGTACTTCGTCGTCGGCATAAAACTGCTTCCTTGGTAACATTTTTACTCTGCCGTCAAAGTAAAATATGTGTAAAATAGTAAGGTTGTAATTCAATAATTTAAGAGTTAAAAAGGAAACAAATTAAAAAATAAAATGTTATATTATGTGGCAACTAGAAATGCTGAACAAACAAAATATTTGTTGCAGTTTTGAGCATGTTGTAATGATAAAGAAATAGCATGTGTTTTACTAATTAAACCTGTCTTTGTGTGCTTCGCGTCTAATTACCCGATTTGATTCGCTCGTCACTTAAACCGACATGCTCAGCACTCAAAGTATCCCATTTACTCCTACTAATACAATATACAAATATTGACTTTTATAAACAAAAAGTTTCACTTATTTTCATAAGAAATATAGAAAAATCATTATGCAACAATATTACGTAATTAAGGAATTAAATTTTTCTTAGATTTATTATTACTTCTACTCCGAATAACTCATGCTATTTTTTTCTCAAATATATGAAACAGAAAGACACAGAAATATTTTTAAAAAATATTCAAGTTATCTACCGCTTATCTTATCTTCTAGCTTCTGTGGAAATTTTTGTTTTTTGGAATTTATATTTCAATGAAATACAAACATACAGTTATAGAAAATATCAAAACCAAAGTTAACAGATTTCATGATTAGACTGCGAGCTTATTTGAAGTCACGAGCTGATAAGATTTTGGTAGCAATTCATCAACCGGAAGTGCTAGTTTACTTTTAGGCCTATCATGTTTTTTGAGCATAAACAGAGAGTTTTTCTTTATATCTAGGGCTGTAGCATTATTATAATTATAGTTAGAAGTGATTGACATCAATATATTAAATAGCTTTCTTTATAGGAAATAAAGGGTTAAATAAAAAAAAAATATTCTGAAACCTCCTTTAATTTACTGAAACAAAAATAATTCACAATAATTAAAATTAATAATCCCTACCCTATAAACTGATAAAAAAAAACGGTATTAGTAAATTATAATTGATTCAGTCTACATTTTGTTATATTCCACAAGTGGTTGAATATTCATAGACATAGGCTATATTTTATTTTAACTTTTTGAAATATTTTGTACTATTTAAAAATTAAAGTTTAAGGAGAGGGAGGTTATGCATAAACATAACAGCCGTATTCTGATTTCAATCATGTGGAGGTTGTTTTGATTTATATATATATATATATATATATATATATATATAAATGAAATAAAAAATAAATATATCATCATGCCTTTTACCCATTTTGGGTGTGGCACTCTGCTTACGCAGATCTCGGTAAGTGATATATTTTTTCGTATTAATTTCATTTATTAATATTAACGAATACAATTTAGAGAACAAAACACACAATGACACAATTAAATAGACAAATAAATAAATTCTAAACACAGTACAACATAACAACATGAGAAGGCTGGCGTCTGTTTGGGTATCTGTCTTGGTATTCTCTAGACGCGTAACGGGTATTACCATTACATAATCCATAAATAAAAATCATATCTGCATATTCAGCAGTACTATAACCATCCATTAAGAAACAAAAATGCAATCAAAAGTACAACAATTTTCAATTAAGACTAATAAGGTATGACTTTTCAATAAAACTCTTGTATTCCGAAAGTACCTTGATTACAAAATTTTGAAAATTTCGTGTTATTTATAGAACTTCAACCTCTTGTATTTTGGTAACTAGAAGGAATAGGACCTATTTTCATATGACATTTTTGGCTCAAAATGACCTCAAGAATAAGCTGTTAAAGTTTGTTACATTAGTCCTGAAACACCCTGTATATATAATCGTTATTTACGATACAAGTACGTAAAGCTAGTCTTTAGTCACGAATGGGTCAATTAAAACACGAGCGTAGCGAGTTTTTTAAGACCCCTGTGTGACTAAAGAAGCTTTACGTACTTGTTTCGTACAATATATTATCTACGATATAATTAAAAACCCAATAAATATAAAAGAAATACATTGATTTATGAATTAGAATCACAATGTTAATTGATAAGTTTGCTATGACAACAAATTTTTGCAAATTTGGCGTGTTTAAAAATTTTAATCACTCGTTGCTCGGCAACCCGTGACTAATGAGATCGTGTTTCTAAACAACCGTTTTACAAACTCAAAACTAACAACTAAACATCCGTTTTACACACTATCGTAGATAAAATCGTTATCGTAATCGATTAATAGTACTTTATATGTCAAAGAAATAAAGTTCGTTACTCAGGATTCAATCACTTGAGGAAAATAATGCACATTAATTTATGAGTTAACATTATTTATCGTGAATCACAATGTGATATATTTTCACTCGCTATCACCCAGCCAACATATATTTACAATGAAAACATGCTCCACTTCGCCATTCACAACGCTGTCAAGATATCCACACTATCTTAGTGACGGCATAAATTAAATATAAATTAAATTATTAATATTTTTGGTGGACATTGCGCGTACCTATTTAAATTACACACTATTCGATCATTATTTTTGGTTAAATAATTAATTATTATATTCATATTATGAAATTATTCATTTGTCACGAATCTCGCAAATTAACTACATCTTTATAATTTGTTATATTACTCAATATGTGATAGTTTAGATATTGTTTAGCCTAATAAATATTTTAGGCTATATTTATTGCCTTCTTTTTATTAACATTGTAAAAGCAGTTTTTTGCCCTCAAACTTCGAACATACTGTAAAGAATTTTGTATATAATATTAATCAATAAATTCCGCTCCCTTGCAACTTTATTACGTCAGAAATAATCATTAAAATATCATCTTGAAGGGAAGATTGCATCTACCTTGATATTTCTATCAGAATGTTAGCACCTCAATCTCACATGTCCGTGTTCCTAACAAAAATAACAAACTAGTGTGAAGAGATGATGGACCGTGAGACCGGGCGCCTTGTCTGCACCTGTTATCTTACCTATCTCTCCATCGATAGGGCTAGAGCAGCTACTTTAGCATTCTTTCGCTAGAGCGCACTGCAAATCCGATTGTTTTGTCGACAGATACGCACACAATCCACACATACGGATGTTCATTCGCCGTTTCAATTCCGTCCGAATTTTTCACTTGCTTTGAGAGATGTTCTAGTTAGGTAGTCTCAGCAGGCCTGGAGTAGGATCTATTTCATCAACTTCATTACCAGTAAGCACGAACTTGTAATTATCTAATTTATTGCTTTTTTTTTAATTTTCCTTGTTCAATTAATCCTACGAAACAATTAGAAACTATCAGGGTATGCTTACTCAAAAAGCATATTTTAGTAGATCCAAATATTTTCAGAAGTGATATGATTATTATCAATAATATTTTCGAGTGAAGTTAAGTGAAATATGCTGCTTCGGTTTCACGAGCAATATCTTCGATAATTAATCATATCATAACCATATATTTTATCCGAATATAATGAATAATTATTTGTTGTGAAGCTAATTGAGAACGAGAATGCACTCCCAAATTTACTAAACGCGACACATCGGGTGTACTTTCCTAAAGTTTGATGAATTAAAATGGACATTTGTAACTACAGATACGATTTGAATCACAATTTTGTTCAACAAATTTAATTTTGAGTTTTTTGATAGTTACCTAGGTACTTGCGATTATCAAACATTTTTACAATTACAAAATTACGACTAGCTGTTAAATAATAAAAATTATCCTTAGCAAAATAATGATAATAATTTAATTTTTTTATGGTAGAAATGTGACTAAGGAGATTCTCAATACTGTTTAGAGAAAAGTACAGGGTGCCCATTATATATGGAATATAGTAAATATCTCGGTAAATATCGACTTTATAAAAAAGAATTGTATATAAAAGTTATTCAACATTTTATTTTCCATAATAAAACAGCATTAAATTTTTTGTATTTCAGAAAATAAATGAGTAACGAATAACATTTTAATTTTTTTATATAGCATTAGGCTCACTTGATAGAGATTTTTTTTTTCTCTTTTTGATGACATAAAATTCTGGTACCCTTATACAAGAAAATGTTTGAAAATATCTGGCCGAATTAGAGCAACGAATGTAAGCTGAAGCTGCAGCAATTTCTCCTAGATCGCTCAGTTAATGGCGAACATTTCGAACACTTATTACCATAAAAACCATTTTATTGCTAATTTCGTTCATTTGTTTTATTTTATTTCTTTGTTCATTTAAATTTTTTTCAAAAAATTTCTGGTATAAGGATACTGTAGTGTATGCGGTAATGTACGTTATTTAATATTGTAAGGTATGCGGTAATGTACTTAATTAATAGGTGGTTCTTGGCATAAGCGCAGGCGTTACGAGAGTTAGGAAGTCGGGAGAGTGAAGAGGAACAGTCAGGCGATAGTAGTGACTAGACGTGGTGAGAGTGAGTTTGAAAGCGAGAACAGATAATACAGGACACAAGATCGTAGGAGAGACGCTACAAGAGCGTAGGAGAGACACTACAAGTGGCGACGAGGCTAAAAGAAAAAGAAATAAAGTAAGTACAAAAAAAAAGTACAATACAAGATACTAAATGGAAACTTAGCAGACGATGTCTGGTCATTAAATTGACGTTGAAAGAAAGTAGATGTGTATGTATCATACATAAGCAGATATATTCTGGTCATTCAATTGACGTAAAACAGGCAGATATGTTCTGGTCATTCAATTGACATAAAACAGGCAGATATAATCTGGTCATTCAATTGACATACAAGAAGCAGATATAATCTGGTCATTCAATTGACATACAAGAAGCAGATATAATCTGGTCATTCAATTGACATAAAACAGGCAGATATAATCTGGTCATTCAATTGACATACAAGAAGCAGATATAATCTGGTCATTCAATTGACATACAAGAAGCAGATATAATCTGGTCATTCAATTGACATACAAGAAGCAGATATAATCTGGTCATTCAATTGACATAAAACAGGCAGATATAATCTGGTCATTCAAATAACATACAAGAAGCATATAATCTGGTCATTCAATTGACATACAACAAGCAGATTTAATCTGGTCTTTCAATTGACATAAAAACAGGCAGATATAATCTGGTCATTCAATTGACATACAAGAAGCAGATAAAATCTGGTCATTAAATTGACGTAAAAGAAGCAGATAAAATCTGGTCATTAAATTGACGAAAAGAAGCAGATAAAATCTGGTCATTAAATTGACATAAAAGAAGCAGATAAAATCTGGCCATTAAATTGACGAAAAGAAGCAGATAAAATCTGGTCATTAAATTGACGTAAAAGAGGCAGATAAAATCTGGTCATTAAATTGACGAAAAGAAGCAGATGAAATCTGGTCATTAAATTGACGTAAAAGAGGCAGATAAAATCTGGTCATTAAATTGACGAAAAGAAGCAGATAAAATCTGGTCATTAAATTGATGAAAAGAAGCAGATAAAATCTGGTCATTAAATTGACGAATAGCAGAAAATTCTGTTATTAGCAGACTAGTTCTGAATCAAAAAAATTGATTATTTCCAGGGTTTTCAGCAAAGTTGGAAGATGTCACTAACATTAGAAAAATTCGAATGTGAAGGTGACTCTTGCTCAATCGGAGTAAGATGGGAACGGTGGAAAAGAGCGCTCTATATTTATTTAGAGGCTTCAAGCGTCACAGTAAGTGAAAAGAAGAGAGCAAGCCTATTACATTTTGGAGGACAAGAACTCCAAGAAATATTCTACAATATTCCAGATACAAATATCCAGCAACCCGAAGGGGCAGATGTTTTCGACATAGCTATTAAGAAACTGGACGATTTTGCTCCTAAACAAAGTAAAGTGTATGAACGCCACCTGTTTCGATTGATTAAACAAGAACCAAATGAGAAGTTTGAGAAATTTTTAGTGCGTCTGAGACAACAAGCAGGCAAGTGTCGATTTAATGACACAAATGATCACATTATTGACCAAATTGTAGAGAAATGCAGTTCTAACGAACTAAGAAAAAAAAAATCCTTCAAATTGTTGATACAATTACGTTAGATAATATAATAACAGAAGCTAATGCTCTTGAGGCAGTCGGCCAGCAAATAAAAGATTTTGGTATTGAATGTAGCACAAGTCAGAATATAAATAAAATAGAAGATACACCGAACAGAAAGTGGCGGAACCAGAGAATAGAGAATAATGGCTGTGGAAGATGCGGAAGTTATAAACATTCTTCAAAAGACAGTAGATGTCCAGCTAAAGAAAAAGAATAATGCCGAAGTTCGTCTTTGTGTAGACATGAGACGAGCAAACAAAGCAAATAAGCTAAGCTTGAACTTTGAGCCTACGACACACACAATAGAAAGAAGAAAAGGGGGAGATGTAGATATACGAAACGATGAATCTGGTCAAACGTATAGAAGAAATGTAGTACATCTAAAGAAAGTGGAAGGACAGTGGAAAGTTATGGATGGAGAGAAAGAAGCTAACGAGGAAAAAAAAAAATAAAGTAGAGGAAGAAAGTAAGTTGGGAAGTGAGAATAGTCTAAATTAATTTCATTTCAAACATACTTGGGTATTTTCATGGGTTCTGTATGAATTATTTGGTTCAAATAAAAACAAGGGTTTTGTAATAGCTTTGTGAATCTATTAAATTATCCCAATACCTTAACAACAACAAAAAATATATAAAAAGAAAGGGATGTAGTGTATGCGGTAATGTACGTTATTTAATATTGTAAGGTATGCGGTAATGTACTTAATTAATAGGTGGTTCTTGGCATAAGCGCAGGCGTTACGAGAGTTAGGAAGTCGGGAGAGTGAAGAGGAACAGTCAGGCGATAGTAGTGACTAGACGTGGTGAGAGTGAGGGTGAAAGCGAGAACAGATAATACAGGACACAAGATCGTAGGAGAGACGCTACAAGAGCGTAGGAGAGACACTACAAGTGGCGACGAGGCTTTATGTCACTTAAGAAAAAAAAAAAAAAAAACCTCTATCAAATGAACCAAATGAAAGGGTATATCACTATTTAAAAAAATTAAGTGTTATTCGTTACTCATTTGTTTTCTGAAATACAAAAAATTGAATGTTATCTTATTATGGAAAATAAAATGATAAACAACTTTTATATATAATTCTTTTTTATAAAGTCGATATTTACCGAGATATACACTATATCACGTTGCATATAAATGGTTTTTCTCAGTAGTAATATAACAAGAGAGTGAGAAAAAATTGAAAATATTTTGACAGAATTTTCGAAATCCGTAGGGCTTGAGTGTCTATTGCCAAATGGCAACAAGTTTGAGAAAAATACTGAAGAATTATTTTCTTATTTATCGTTCTCTATAGTTATATTTGATTAGATTATTTTTTGATCCACAAATTCGAAACTAAATTAGATAATGCATTTAACATGTGTTATAAGCCACTGTCATGCTAACCTAACTTTCTGCCTTGTCAACAAAAACAAAGCTACAGAGATTATTTCCGGGAATAATCACTAAAGTATAATAATGACAGGATTGGCAAAAATGAAGACACGTGACACAATGAAGCATTTTATTGGTTTTAAGAATCGTCAAAAAATAATCAATAGTAAATACAACAAGAGAATGAGAATAAATAGAAAATAACTGAAACCTTGTTGTCAGCAATAATCAGGTAAGGATTTTTTTAACGGTAGAAAATAGAGAAAAGAGTTTCAAATACAAATTGAGTAGCTTATGTTGTTTGTACATATTCATTATAATAAAATTATAACATGAGTTAAATTAATAAAAAATCGGTGCTAATATTACTTTAAACATTTAATTTCAAACTATTAAATTTTATTAACAGATAAGATTTTGGTAGCAATATATCATCCGGGAGTAGTAGTTCACTTGAAGTTTTTCAAATATATCTCAATAAATAATTGACTCATGTTAAGTTTTGTAATAATAAAATATTAGCTAATTTTTAGCGTTGAAATTATTTTACTTTAATTAATAGATGTTATGTGTTGAATAAATTATATTTTTTGTAATATGGTTCTAGCTTCAAATACTGAAAAAAGACATCCTTAGGTAGTAGTAATTATATTCTTGAAGTTCCTTTAATATATTTCGGATAACATAAGACTGGAATGTCATTCTTTACATTTTCTCCTATTTGTGAAACGTTATTTCTCTGAAGCATTCAAGATGGGATTATACAGGGTGTCCCATAACTTCAGGTACATATTAGAAGGACATATAATTCTTAATGTCCTGATTACGGAACAAAAAGAATTTTTTCAAAATTCCTATAATTAACGGTAGTTCACTTAAGAAGAACATTTTTTGTACCCCTGGATACTATAATAAGAAACTCAATTTATGTGGCCGGCTACTAGAAACCTAATGAAATGATTGTATTATGCAAACATTTCTTATTAATTAGATATAATACAACGTAATATTTAATATTAAAACTACCTATTCAACCAGTTTCCCAAAACTGTTTCCTTCAAAAACCTCAAAAACTAATTTTTGAATTTTGAAAAAAATTCTTTTTGTTCCGTAATCAGGACATTAAGAACTATATACCCTTGTAATGTTATCGACAAAATCCTGAGTTATAAACATATTACATATGATAGTAAATAATCTGATATTCCAATTCATAACTTCTCACCCAAGCTTTGAACAGTACAAAATATTATTTTGATTCTAAAAAAAAATACTCTCAATTATTTACTGAGATATGCTCAAAAACAAAATAGGCCTTCAATTAAACTACCACTTCCAATTGATGGACTATTACCCAAAATCTATATACACACACATTTATACAGACATAAATATAGTATTGGGGTTAATAGCTCAGTGGTAAGGCATCGGACTGTGGCTCGTGAGATCCTTAGTTCGAATTCCTCAGCCGACAGTTGCCAATTTAAATTTACCCGTGTGGTTCACCCTCTACTAACAAATTTAGAGGCTATGACTTAACGGCTGATAAATATATCATCTACCGAGATAAAAATTGTGAAATCGTATTTTAGCGACAGCAAATAGAGCTTATATGTTGAAAACTCACTACCGCTATCACAATACGATATACACGGGAGGTAAAAAAAATTTATTTTTTTTAATATTCGTAGAAATAAGTACCACCCACAGCTAAAAGATTATGACTTTGGGTGAAAATAATAGTAAATGAATGTGTAAAACTGTTACTAATCTAAATTGATAAGAAAAATAATGCGTACATTTTTAAGTTTTTTTTTAACTAATTTATAGTTTCCGATTCAGTACTCGACATTCCACTGTAGATCCAACATTTAGTCTATTTTATCGCCGTAGGGCCGGACTTACAAGGGCGGAAGGTGGAAGGGCTGAAGGGCCAGTGTGGGAGTTGTACCTTGCTGAGTGGTAATTATGCGGAGATTATGATAAGGTCCGATGGATACAGGTGCGAATGTGTGTGAAGGACTGAATCGTGGTCCAGTTTATGCTAATTCAAATCCCGTGTTTGTGCGATGTGCAACTAAGCGTTATTATTTACAGGGAAATATTTATGTTATATTAGAATATTTAGAGAATTTCAAATAGTTTCAGTGGAATCTTTAAACGCAAAAATTACACATATACATTTCTGTATAATATTAGAATGCATGAGAATAAAGGCAAGTTTACACACACACACACACACGCACACACAAATTTACACATTTCTAAATATTGGATGAAAGCCAACATGAAAATGCATTGAAATGTGGTAATTATACTACGAATAATTGATTTTATTATTTCATGCCACCATGTGACGTTCGTTGAAGTGAAACTCATTATGTGATTGAATTGGAAATTATTTTCGGAGCTGATTTATATATGAAAATTTAATTACTCACATGAATAGTAATTTGAACTGTATTATTAAAAAATATAAAGGAAAAGTTTCCGCTTTTGTTGTAATTCATAATGCCGTTATTCGTTATCCGTCAATTAAAATATTAAAAGAGTCCTTTAGAAGCAAAAAGGTAGAAAAAATTAATACCGTAATTAGAACAAAAAGTTTTGGAAATGAATGTTCACAAAAAATAATTTGGCGCAAATACCCAACGAGTGCCATCTGTGAAAGCCGTAAAAAGTCACAAGCAGGACTAGCGGGACCCTGTTCCTGTGCCTGTATTAATATTATTGAATGAAACAAGTAATTTTGTTTGTCGTTACGCTACTGAGCTTTCGACGCTTTCGTTATTAAGCTCAGCTCGTTAGAACACAGAAGTAACTTTTACAATTTCACAAATTTCGTTTGTAGGATAATTAGGAACTACGAGTCATTTTGAAAGAATATTACGAAATTCCCATATGCTCTATCTAAACAAAAAACACCATTACCTATTACTCATAGTTGGAAAACAATACATAATATAACACTATTTGAATTAATTTAATAGGTATTGGAAAGTAAACACAGCGGACATTCTAGCTGGTACTAAGCGCTCTGTTTTTGTGTGTTTAAGAGAAATGTTTTATTCTCGGTTTTAGCACTGTACAATGTTCAAGAACTAATTTTTATATTTAAAAAAATGCTTCAAATATAAGTTACAGAGAAATATAATATACCTCTTTTATTCGGAGTATTTTTTTTTTATATAAAATAATTTTAGATGATTGTAAATCCAAGATTTAAACACTTCCACAAAACACTCAAGAACGAAGCTCTTCTCTTTAACATTTAACAAAAGTTGTCAATATCATACGGTCTTTGAAATATGCGTTTTCTTTTATTTGAGAAAGGCATAAATCATTACAAACATGTTAAAATGTAAATTTTCTTTAAATATTTCATACATACATATATACATACATAACATCACGTTATATCCCACTTAGTGGGGTAGCACGAACCCAGAAATACAGTCAACCAACAATCAACCTCCTCCAAACATTACTATCCTTTCGCCTCGTCCACATTAATAGTGCGATTCATACATGCACGTTTATTCTTCACACTCGGAATTATTCGTTCACGCAACAAATGATCAGTCATACCCAATCAGTTATTCCTCGGACGCCCACGCAATCGTTCACCTTCAATCTCACCCACATATATTAGTATCACCAACCTTTTATTCGGCATTCGCTCAACATTTCCAAACCACCTCAACTGACTCACTCCCACTTTCTTAACAACATTCTTCTCAAACTCACTCTCACTATACACTAATGTATTCCGTATACGATTACGTCTCGTATACGCACACACTCCTCTCAAATATCTCATTTCTACAACAGTTATACGTCGTTCATGCTTCTTCATCCACACCCAACATTCAGAACCATACATCAATGAAGGCACTAACACACCATTATAAACACTCAATCGAGTATCTCTAGATACATTCACGTTTCGAGAAAATGTAGCCAGAGCACCCTGCAGGCACTCGCCTTTCAATCTCCCGGTCAATACGTCCATCCCTGGAGAACCTACTACTCAAATATACAAATTCATTCGTTTGTTCCAGTCTCACATCATTCACTGAAACATTACAATCTGTCACCAAATCATTTTTCTCAAACATCAACACTTTACATTTATCGACATTCAATAGCAGATTTAAATATTTCCCTACTTCATTTATGCTTAAAATCATTCTTCTCAATTGCTCCTCAGTTTCACCCAACCCCCAACACAACATCATCCGCATAAGCTAACGCAGGTACTATACGTCCACCAATAAATATATCATCAGTTCCATTCAATGCATTTCGTAACAACACATCCATATACAAATTAAACAACCAAGGACACATTCCACAACCCTATTTCACTCCAACATCTATACGAAACCAATCACTCAATCTAAATATTTTATTATTATATTAAAATGCTGTAGCGATAGAGAAAGGTGTACTGTGGAATGTAAATACTTCAACTCTGTCTGCATTATAATCAAATAATTATTTCACTGGCTTCTTCTGTGTAATATGGTTATGCCATACATATTTTTTTTTTAATGAAACCAATAGCTAAGTATTACTTTTTCCGGTGGTTTAGCAAATCATCGCTTTTTACATAAACTAACATGTATTTCATACAAATTCAGATAAATTGCATGAATTCTTCATAAATATCTATCTATGAATAGCCATTAAAATGATGTTCCCTCACGCTTATAATGCTAAAATGAATTCATTCTTAAACGATTATTGCTGATATTATTATCGCAACTTTGTTCCGGCTGGCTTAGACTGAATTTAATTTGAAAATTTATATTTTAAAATTTACGTTTGCCTTATTGTTTCATACTGAATTTATTAAATTTAAAATTTACCAATCACCAGAATTAGGCTTCAGATTTTTCAATTTTATATTAAATAAAAAAAAATTACTTCGTTTAATAATAATAATAATAATGTTTATTATTCAACAGGACAGTGTCCCAATTACAGAATAATATAAAAGTTTCTTACAGTAGTGAGTAATAATGTAATAACTATAGAAATTTATTGAATAGTACTGTCTAATATAGATTTAAATTCATTTATACTAATACTAAAATCTAGCTTAGAACAAACAGAGTTATAAGAACGGCACATCGAAATGATTGGAGAATTAAAATGATAATTACTTTTAGATAAATTACAAATGAACGTATTGTTGCAACGAGTATGGTGTGTATTAACATAAAAGTTTAATTTAGATAGCAAGTGAGAATCGTCGTTTACATGTGATATGTTTCAACCAAAGATATTAAATACATATCATCATCCATTTTACAACAATATTTATTAATTATTACAAATTTTTTCATAATGAGAAGGATAAAACGATCGACTGATGCGGAATTATGGGAAGAATCAATATAACGGACTATGTTATGATTGAAAAATAAATAACATTAACATTATTATGGTCAAGATGTCCAAATATTATACACATATGTAGTCATACAATAAAATAATAAATATAGTTAATTAAAATGATCTACTCTAAACCAAATGTGGAGCTGAACTAATAAAATAATGAATATTTAACTGCAAATCCACAGTTTTGAATCTTCCCACAAATAAATCAGTTTAACTAACAACCTAGGAACATGTTACTGTTGTCACTGGGTTTTTTTTTGTTTCCCAGTCAAGTTGTGATTGGCTCGATTTAAAATATTAATTTAGAAAATGAAATATAGCGATATTTAAAATGTAAATCTTTAATTTGTAAATCCGGCATAAAACAATAAAAAATTATTATTTGCATTTTTTATTTTCAAAATTTTATTTTATATTTACATAAAAAAAATTGTAGGCCACATATTATATCAGTCACCAATTGAACTATTCCACAAAAAAAAATCTGATGTGTCCAGCACATAACCTCCCGCCCAATACTACTCTTAAACGGTACAAAATAGTATTTGATGATACAGAAACATACCTTCTTATTTGTTTATTTTCTATTTATATTTGAGAAATTTAATTTTTTTCGTATATTTATTTAATTTTTGACATATATTTCACTAAGAAAACAGCTTCACAATCACAATGACATGTGTCACATTTCGTAAAAAATTGACAATTTTTAAATGTTTCCATGGTGTACTAGGAATGCAAGATTTGTGAAATCTAATTTCTTTACATTTTATTATCTCTAAATCTAATGAAAATTAATAAAATTAATGTAATCAAAACACATGCAAAATTAAATATTCTTCAACTTTCAAAATAACATAAATTGTTGAAAAAGGAAATTTAACCGTGTTTTTCACGAAAAACTGTTAAGGGCTTCAAGTAAATTGCTACTTCCGGTTGACCAATTTTATCCAAATTCTAATCAGCTCTTCATTTAAATATAAGAAGCAATAATTCACAAAATTGTATTTTTTGGTATTATAGTATTTGAGTTATGCGAGACGAAAAAATTACCACAGACTACACACACACACACATACATACATACAGACATCATCGCGAAAATAGTAAAATCGTATTGTAGGGACCCTAAAACGTGCTTATTCATTGAAAACTCCCTACCCATTTTTTTGACCAAAAACAATACCTCCCTTACCTAGAGGTAGGCGGGAGGTAAAAACATCTAATGGAAATCGTTAAGTACCTACATTGAAATAATATGATGCGAAACAAAGGTAAAACATAAAAAATAGTATTAAACAATAATTCCAGAAGGCTGTCAAATATACTCAGATTTTAGTAAAAATCAATTAATTTCCAGTCTATATTATTAATTCTAAAATTATTTATTTTTTTACGATTTATCATTTTTAAATCAAATAATTTATTTTATCTACCTATTTGCTTTTTGCACAGCATGCAAAAATGATTCATGAATACTGTCATCTTGCACTTTAATTATTTTTGTAATTGTGGAATTTCCAAAAATCATGTGAGCCTTGTGCACTCGTATAGATATAGCAATTATGCGTTTGAGAATAGGTCACATTAAAGCCACTCATCTTTATCTTCTTGTTCGGGACCCCGTACCTATGTGCGATGTATGCGATACTCGCATTTCTGTTTTTCATCTTCTGCTGAATTGTGCTAAATATCACAACGTCAGAAACCTCCTCAGCTTTTCAAATACTCTTCCGTCAGTTCTCTCCAATGAGACTGATAGTGTTAAGAAACTTTTAAAGTTTATTCATTCCACCGGTTTGATAAATGACATTTTATAGTTCATTTCTTTCCTTTTTTTTCACCATTATTTATTTAATTCTGGTTGGCTATAATTAATTTTATACAGCGGTAATGACCGTAGCAGTCGATCCGCTTAATTTCAGAAAAAAAAAATAGATATATCATCACGCCTTTACCCAATGTATGTGTGTGGCACTCTGCTTACGCAGATCCTGGTAAGTGGTATATTTTTTCGTATGAAGCGCGGTTACCAACCGTCAAATCATATCCCCCAAAGATGTTAGTGGAGGGGGAAGCACAGAGTATTGGTAACAGTCGGAAGAGGGATTCGAACTGAGGATCTCACGATCCACAGTCTAATGCGATACGACGGAGCTATTTACTCTATAAATATACAAATACATCCTCAAACTTCCTTACTAATGAGGCAACTTTCAACTAATTTAAGCGACCCGGGTTGAACAATTAGACTGTATGTCATTATTTGAAATATATGAATTGTGCAATTAAAATGAGTTAATAGATTCGTTGTGTGTTCATGATCTACTAACAATACATGGCGAATCAATGAAAAATTTGCAAAATCACCTACATGTTGTCACTAAAAGTGGTTTAAATTCATCACTTCTTTATCCATTGCTTCACGTTCCCATGGATGTTGTGATCTCGTTCTACCGCGTGGAAATCTTTTTCATATCCGTGTCAATAACACCAGCCGTCAGTCTACAACCGACGGATGACGGTTTCGTTCGGGCGTTCCGGATTCTGGATCTCATGGAGAGAGGATCCGATACGAGATGCGCCATGCGGAACTACGAATACGGACTGAGAACTCGGGTTTTCGTCTGAGAACATCGTATTAGTGACAGGTATTTAGACGCGATCCTTCGCCAGTAAGAAGCAGGAGCATTTCACCAGCTGCGGAGCTGAGAAATTTGCTAGAATTTTAAAGAAGTTTTGACAGAATTCCTACTGATTTGGTGTAAAAACAATAAATATTTTTATAACTACATTGACAGTTGCAGGAATATTGAATAACATGGTCGTATTTCTTATGGTAAATTAAAACAATGACGTTCGTCATGTATAATATATATATATATATATATATATATATATATATATATATATATATATATATATATATATATACACACGAGATTTTTATTTTTGTTTTGCTAAGAAAACTTGTAAAGATGTAGTTAAAAATAAATATGTATATCATCACAAAATTTTAAGTATTCCTCGGTGTTGTCTGTTTAAAATATTTTATAGGAGAAATTGAATAATGTGTAAGAATATAAGATATACAAATATAAGAAAAAAATTTGATCGTGCAATAATACAATCTGCCTTTTCATTAGATATGATAGTCATGACAAAAAGCGACACTATTTTTAAAAATAAATAGGTTAATTTACTCAGGCGTTAATTGACAAATAAATTAAGAAGTATGGATGAACTTAAAAAGTTACTCATGAATGAAATAAAAATGTATAGAAAGGCGTAAAAATAAAATTATACAAGTCGGTAATTAGAATACCAGTGGTATATAGCTGTAAACTGTAAACCAAAATAAATTGAAAAAAGGTGCTTAATGCGATTTAATGCTAATAACATACAGTGTAAGAGTACGAGTTTGGTTAAATTTGTTGAAAGTTGCCTCATTAGTAAGTACTCGTAAGTTTGAACATGTATTTGTTTATCCAATTGAATGAATATGTCACTAGATATTGGCTAAAATGTTAATTTAGCGATTTTCTTTATCATTTGGAGGTTATAGTAAAGTCATGACATTTTTTAATAGATTTTTTTTTATTTTGCACCATATAAAAGTGTCAAGCAGAATCTAATATTAAGTCACATAACAAAGTTATAAACAAGAAAAGAAAATCGCTCAATTTACATTTTATTCAATATCTAGTGACCTATGCATTCAATTGGAAAAGCAAATACATTTTCAAACTACCATACTATTGAGGCAACTTTCGTCTAATTTAACCAACCTCGTAGCTCTTACGGTTCTCGAGATCCCAATGCATTCGTACCATAAACTGTATAGTGCAAATATCGGTTTAAATAGTTAAAGCGTAAATAATGACATGCCCGGAACACATAGTGAGAGAGCCACAATAGAGAACAGTCAAAATAGTTTTCGAGATAGCCATAACAACGGAAGCAGGTTGGTTGAGACCAAGAGCCAGGTGGAAGAATGCGTTAGTGAAGAACATAGCAACTTTAAAATTTTCGAACTGGAGAATAGAAGCAATGGACAGAGCGCATTGGTGAAATGTAGTCAATACAGACTTGGGCCTGCATGGCATGTAGTGCTTTATGAATTATAGCAAATTTCTAAAAAAAATTTAAAAGTAAATTTCAATCGTCATATTTATGATATATATGATCAAATATTGCTCAATTGTCCTGAACAGAGATATGAACAGCTATCGGACTAAATATTTGATTTTAAGTAATAATAATTTGTTCCTGTTACTCCTATTATGGAATATAGGACCGGAATTTTACCGGTTTCATTGACTAAATGTTTTACTTGCGTTAGTGAAGTTGCTGATGGTTAGTTAATAACATTTATCAGAGATACGAATTATAGTTTTTTTTAACAATTCGAGAGCTCTTATGTTCTTGACAACAAAGGCGGATTCAGGGAAAGCCCCTTTAGTTTATATTCTGTCATCATTTAGATTCGACAATTATCAATATTGAATAATAGATATTTGTATCACTAGTCCAGAAACTGCACTTTTGCGAGTGCGAGTACATTCTGACAGGTTGAGCCGATTACGAGAGCTTACAAAACAGTTTATTATTAAATATAATCGTTGAAATATTTGTCAAATATGAAATACTGGGAATATTTTAATGTTGGTAACATTAAATTATTAATAAACAAGGGATATATAAATATAAACAATTCCTTTGTTTTCAGTTCTGTTTACAGATGACATATATTTAGTTGATATTTACTTATTGGTTGTGCACTGAAACTGAAAATTTAGTTATTTGAGCTTACAACTAACAATTTAGCTCTCCAAGCATTCAAACACTGAACAAAAACAAACCTCAAAATTACCAGCCAAATAATGACAACCATAATCTGAATAAAGTCCCTAGTTTTTGCCGGCATAGGCAAGAAAACAGGCAGATTCTGGACGATTTTGAAGTGATTGTGTTAATTTTTTTAACACAATCACCTCCTGAAGAAAGCTATCTAATAGTTCAATTATTTCACAAACATCCATCCAGTCAAGAAGCTTCAGATTCATTTAAACTATTAAACTTACTCACTATTTTCGGCAGCTTTATATATGCGATCTGCTCAAATTTACACTGTTTATTATTCATTGCTATCAGTTGGTTTCGTCTGTTAACTATAATACTCTTGATGCAAATAAACTAATGGAGATTCCGCGTTACAATACTAGTGCATATGAAAAAGGCTACTTTTTTCTGGAATATTATTCTACAATGCGTTACCCAACAGCTTAAAACAAATGAATGTGAAACGATCTTTCTCTCTAATAAAGAACATTATTGTTCGTAAAGAATATTATAACAGTGAAGATTATTATACTGAATGTAAAAACGACAGACTTTGTATTGACTAATATTTCCTTGCATTAATAAGTTTGCATATTTCATTATAAGAATTTTTTAATATAAAATGTAATTATTATTGATATTGGATTTAAATCGTTTTATATTTGTATGTAAGAAACCTGCAAAAAACTTTTCAATTACCTATGACACATGTCGAAAAATGACGTACGAAAATAAACAATTCTGATTGATCACCACTGGCCTTATGCCTTAAAAATTGAGAAATTCTCAATTTTGGGGCTACAGCATAGTGCTATTTAGCTGTACGGCTGCACTAGTACCAAACATTTGTGTTTCCGTATGATTGAAATCCTAATCATAATTTTAATGTTAGGGTAAATTCATAATGTTACAGCCTACATAAACCAGCCTTAGGAACTTTATTAATTTTTTATTTTAGATTAGAGAGCTTCATTAACCTCCCGACATATTATATTTTATATTGAATAATATTAATAATTTTTTACAGGCAGATTCACAAAAGGAATTAACGCTAACTCAATTTTTTTAACATCTGTAACTTTGTTTCTAAATTAATTAGATAAGTAACCAAATGTTTCAAATGTTAAAAAATAAATAAATAAAATAAAAATAAATATATCATCACGCCTTTTACCCATTATGGGTGTGGCACTCTGCTTACGCAGATTTCGGTAAGTGATATATTTTTGCGCATGAAATGCGGTTACCAGCCGTCAAGTCATAGCCCCCAAAGTTGTTAGTGGAAGGGGAACCACAGGGGTAAATTTAAATTGGCAACTGTCGGCAGTGGGATTCGAACTGAGGATCTCACGATCCACAGTCCGATACGTTACCACGGAGCTATTTACCCCATCAAATGTTATGTTAAGCAATAAAGTTTACGCTAATCTTTTTCGAGAATTTGCTTGTTAAATTATTAATTTTCAATGGTGCAGCTTTTTCAAATATACTATAATTTATTATTGCAAAGTTATTGATGATTATTCTACTCTACGTTATATATAATTCAGTATATGATGCCAAATTCATTCATCATATACAACTTATGATTTTATGTTGCATTAAGTAAATATTACATCTATTGGTGTATAATATTAATTAATATAATAAATATATCACAGAAGGTGGATACTAGATATGTGATTATTTGTTGTGGTATATGAAATGATTTAATTTTAATAAATAAAAGGCAATGTATAATTTTATTATATCTGATACAGTAGTTACAAAAATAAATACAATCATAGTACCACCGAAAATTCATTGCTATGCAACAGCATTTAAGATTTATAGCATAGGAAGCATCGTCCCCAAAACAACACAAACCAAAGCACTGATACAGCTCTCGAGTCTTTTCTATATTTATATTTGTCAAACTGATTGAAAAACTACATGTCAGCGAACACAGGTGCTTGAAAAATATCGATACGGCACTGATATACCGACACACGTATCTCTCCCATAGTCCCAGAGTCTCCCGGAGCCCCCCCGGAGTCTGCCGGCGTCGCCCTGCGTCAGCAGAACAGCGAACACCGCCAACCATCGAAATTTAAAGCAAACGTTAACAACTTTGCCAAACTCCAAACTAATAAATTCCTTGAAAATAAACAAACCGCTGGATTCTCTTCCGCAACAACTGTATTTGTACCACCACGTGTTACCACTAAGATACAGTGCCCTGCGCCCTCTATCCAATGATAATTACTTACAATGTATACTAGTTAGTTCATTTTGCATGTGTAATACTGTAGTCCTGGGTCCTGCACACAGCAAGGGTTGCTAAATGAGTTGGTATGCTGTTAATGTAAATAATAATTATCCTACAACAAGTTTAACTAGTGCAACAGATTGTAACCTACCTAAATAAAGGAATATTTAGAAATTAATTTTTTACGAAAGCTTTAAAAATTGCGAACTATTAATTTAAGTTTTATGGGTATCTAAATATTACACTATAGGACATAAATAAATAAAATTAATATATCATCACACGTTTTATCCATTATGGGTAAGGCAATCTGCTTACATATGTCTCGATAAGTGGTATATTTTGTGATGAAGTGGGTTTTCAAGCCGTCAAATAATAACCCACAATGATGTTATTCGAATGGGAATCACAGGGGTAAATTTTAAATGGCAACTGTCAGCTTTGGGATTCGAACTGAGGACCTCACTATCCACAATCCGAACTTTCAACGGCGTATGTGTTGTAAGTTACAGCAGATATTAAGATGGCACAGAATACGAAATAGAGGAGTTTTACATACGAAATAAAATTTTAGACATAAGACTACGAGTAAAAGTTGTAGATAATTATAATATGGTTTTACTTAAAGTATAAGAATCATGAAAAATAAAGACAGAGAGATTTTCGTGAAAATACATGTTTTAAGGTCTTCTAAAACCGTTTTGACCATGTTTCACAGGAATAAATTTCATTTCTTTTTAGTACTGTGTTAGGAACAGGAATAAGATTAATAATTTTAAGTAAAATTTCTATATCAATAACATACCATTTTTAGGTCATTTATCTGACAGTTTTGAAAGCACCGCAAGCAATAAATAACCTGTTTGCATTGCATTTGTAGGCTTATAAGAACACCGAAATAAAGAAAATATTTAAAACATTTTGACCAATTTCATAATTCACACCAGTAGTAATTTTTGTTCCATCAGTAGCTACCTACCACAGTTTGAAAGTATAACGACTAACTATTAGTCTCACCTCTTTTTAGTTCAAGTCGTAAGTTTAAAGCTCATTGCAAGTCCTTTAGTAGACTAACGTCCAAGAAAGAAAAAACCACGCCATACATTTTGTTCGCGCAACAATTTGTTTAATACGACAACCCAAACCAGAGTCCTGGTAGTTCGTGCTCGGGTAGCCCTGGCAACTCTGTACTCCAAGTCGCTAACTCGTCTTTCGCGTATCCAACAGTGAAATAAATGCGAGCATATGTCAGCATGACTGGAGTAGATTCTTTGTTACATCTCCGTAACAATTCGATTTGCGTTTGCGGAATCCACTTTAGAAATCCACAAACGACCGCCATACGTCAGGCTGGACGCGTCGACAGCTTCCGTTGTGTGTGCGTGCCTCCGCCGCTCCGCCTCCGAGGCTTCGTGTTTGCGTGCAGACTCCGCATTGATGGATTGATCTACGCTAACCGACGAGCCTCGGTGAAATATTACCATACGAAAGAGTTGTTAGCGTTCACGTTTTTGTGCGGAAACATTTATTTGGTGTCCCACACTGAATTCGAATGGTTAGAAACACAAATGTAGGTGCTTGTATATTTGTAGCCTTGTAGCCTCTGTTCTGTAGTCGAGATGAAAACTTTATTAACTGTTTTATTGCACGACTTGATTATAATGTTTTGTTTTATTTGGGTTGTGGTGACACAGGCAGATTCAGTTTTGATTGCGTTGTGGTTCCCATGTAATATAACGTCATATTTCTATGTGCGTCATTTAGTTTATTGAAAATTGAATTTGATATAGAAACAGTCAAATTAAAATAGACTACTATTTTTTATACCGAGAGGAAATAATAGTATGCGACATGTTTCCTGTACAGGCTTCTCCATTAAAAATATCGAAAACAAACGGAACTACAACTTAGGGTAAGTTAGACAATTTTGTAAGCATTTTGGCAAACAATGCATATGTCACTGAGAAGTGGTTTAATGGATATTATTTTATTTGCTTAGTATATAATTAGTATGGAAATGTATGATTATATAATACCGTATTGCATTTTAGGATTCTAAAATACTTAGTTAATTACGCATCAAGTGCGAGAACCGAGTTCATGTTATCATCAGGAATGAAGCCGAAACATGTTTAATAATACATCTTTTTTTTTTCGAGAACATCACCAAGTGTGATAATTTTTTATTCTTTAAAAAATGTTCCACCAAGTGCCAGCAACATCATCCATTAATACTATTAATATCATTGTTCATTTGATGGTCTTGCAATAAAAAGAGTAGAAAATAAAAATTAATTTAGCCTATTGTATCATAATATTAAAAGAAAATAAAAATTTTCATTTTAAATTTTTATGAACCGAAAACAAATATAGTTACAACTTCAAATGCTGTATTTCACAAAGGTTTGATAGAATTTAATAAGCTACCCAAGGACATAAAAAAATCAGATACAGTTTCCTTCTTTAAGAGAAAATTAAAAATTATGTTATTTTAGTACTTACGTATCAATATTTCATTTTGTTTTATATTATATTGTAAAAATGTATGTATTTCGTTAGCCAGAGAGCTATTTAAATAATTAATTATTATTTATTAATTTGATATGTTAAAATTTTATAGTTGTGGAAAGAATAGACAATACTGTACGAGACGTGCTCTCGTATATTTAAAACTCAATGGTACGTTACGAGTTTCTTTTAAGTAAATACAAATAATTATATTTAATAATAGTGTAACGAACACAGACCTGTAGAAACCTTGGGAGCAACGTCACGTATGATCAGTACGCGGTAACGTTTCTCATAACTTCTGGATACGTCTAGAAGATTCTAGAACCCGCCATGCAAGAGTATATAAAGGGCTGCTGAATAAACGCCGAACAGGCAATTTGTGGTGGCCCGTCGGTCTGTGATGGGCCGTCGGTCTGTGATGAACCGTAAGTCTTTTATGAACCATCAGTCTGTGATAAACTGCTACTCTATGATAAACGTGTGTAAATAAATACACGACATGTGAGGACTCAGTAGAAGTAAATAATACATATGAAAATAAATGTAGTTATTAGTGTTTTAGTGTAAAATAAATAAGTGGAAGTAAATAAATCTTTTTTTATTCTTTAAACTTCACTGATCCCGAATAACGAGTAAAACTTTACAATAGTATATTGTACAACAAGCATGGAATGGTACTAATTTCATACATGTAGGTTCATGCAACCTTATCATATAAACATGAAATAGACCACAATATAAGAATTCATATAGTAGCGACACTTCAAATATTTCATTATTTCAATATTTCAGTAGTGCGCAGCCGGGAGGATGGCCACTTAGTATTCGCTAACAGGATGATACCTTAGTGGCTTAGTGACCATAGAAAAGAGAATTCTTAAATGAGTGCAAAACAGAGAGTTAAATTTATTTGTACCATAAAAAATTGTAGTAACTTTCAAAGAGCAAATGAAATAATATTTTTAGATTTTATCCCCTTTGCAACTGACAGCTATTAAAATTTACCACCGTATTCCGCAGCTGCCAATATGGCAACTCGGCTCAAGGTGAATGGACATTCCATGTGAGTTGTATACTATGCTTTTTCTACGACCACGATGTTATTTTCTTATTAATTTATATTTTAATAATAAAGATGTTTTATTTTCACTACTTCAGTATAACAATAAGTATCCTAGCAAATGGCTACAAAACAAAAATTAAATAATATTAATTTCATAAATTATGGCTGACACCGCAAATATATGAGCTCAATACAAAAATACCTACGTCAACTCCTCATAACATAATATACTATTATTGAGTATATTAAAATTTACGGGTGAAATTAGAAATATCTTGCATTTTATACCAGACAATTGGCGAAACAAGCTCATCACTTCGTTCCTCGCTTTCATGTCAGTACATTGACGAAGCAAGCTCGTGACTTCGTTCCTCGTTTCCATTCTTTTCTAATAACTAATATGTATTCTGGGTATGTATTCTGTAAAATAGGGCCAGGATCCAGCTCTAAAATTTTGACGTCAAGCAACAGTGGCTGTCTCTATGTTCAGAATAAGGCCGGTGTTTCTATCCTAATGATTTAGGTGTCAATGTTCTTTTTAAATTTTTAAGTTGGTAAAATTTATTTGAACAGAAGAAATAAAACCAAAAAAATCAAAATGACATGAAGCATAAATCACCAAATGTTTTCATAGAATAACGCGTCATAGATGTCAATGCCATGGAGGCTGCTTTATGAAATATTTACACCAACTATGGCAGCTCTAAACCGCCTAAGAGATAGAAACTGACATGACGACATATAGGTAGTTCACGTAAATATACGCTAGATGCCAGTGGTGCATATAGAAACAGTGTTGACATAGAGCTAGCTTTAAAAGTTACGGAATAGGTACGCTGAAAATGAACCAAATCTGATCATAAATACAATTTTTCGAAATATCTCGAATTCAGGGCTACTTAATGGGCCCAAACTCATTCAGGAACATTCGCAGAGGCACTCACAACAACTCACCTAAAAAATAGATATATTATTCAACTAGTTTCGGCTTCATGTCATCATCAGGAATGATATATCCCTTTTTTCGTGGACATCATCAAGTGTGTTAATTTATTGCCCGATGTTTAAATTAACGCAAATATCAGAAAGAAATTTAATTTAATGTATAAATTTTAATACAGAATAATTTATTTATTCAAATAGACTTTTATTCAATTGTGAAAAAAAATACATTTCTGACTGGACTCGCTTTATTTACTATTCTCGTAACGGAATCTAAATCAAACAAATTTAAGCCAATAAAAATTTAAAAAATATTTATGTTGAGAGAATTTACACGATTTACTATAAGTTAAACAAATACTATATATGCAATAATTATTTACGTAGTTAATAGGACATAGACAAATTTATTCATATATAACAAGTACAATAATTATGTTGCGAACAAAATTTTATCCATGATTGTTGAGAATTTTATAAAAATGCTTGCGTATCGCGTATCTTATGGATTAAAAAAAATTATACGAGCTAAAACATATTCATCACTCTTCATTTTATTCACTAACACTTATATTTATTTAAACTACTTATTTATTTTTACACACTTATTAATAAATTAAATAACGACAATCGATAGTAACTAAGAATATTACACAAGAAATATTTATTTACACTATTTATATTCACTACACATACGTTTTATTTATTTCCACTTGATTCGATATGTACTGAAGAGCGTATCAGAGTCGAATGCCCTACTAGGTAGGCTAGCGGCTTTATATATGTGATGCGCGGTGTTCTAGACGTTTCCAGTCGCTTCTATGATGCAAGTTTACTAGAACGATGAGTCACCGTTGCACGCTGACTGTCCAGGGTCGTACAGGCCCGATACAATAATAAATTTGTTTCTACATAGCAGTCGCACAAAATAGGCATAGTAAGCGTTCACAAAATGCATAGCAACATAATTTGATAGTCCCAACTTTCAAAATAGGTATTAAAAAAATCACTAAATTAATATTAATTAAAAAACGGCAAAAAATATTGCACCACACGCAGATTTAATACTTCGGCAGTATTCATTGTCTAATTAAACATATAAATATAACTTTACTTTCATATCTAAGTAGCAAGAGGCCAGAAAATTTTCTAAAATGATATAAACGTATGTAAAAAAACACGCCCGAGTGCGGTATTGTAAGGCATTACTTGCATAAAATGAAGAGAATATGTAGGATACATGGTAGTGAGACATTTTTCCACTCTATTTTTCATTCCATAATTTTCACTTCATTTTTTACCAACCATTTTTTCCACTGACCATTTTTCTCACAAATATTTTTCCATATGTAATTTCTTTTTTAGATTTTAATTTTATTTATAATGAATCACAATATATTTAAAATTGAACACTTTGCTAATGTTACGAAGATACTCTCAGCAGTTTGATCTTCCTCTTTTCTAAACGTTTTGTTAAAAGTGCGAGCGAAGCGAGTTTACCCACAGATAATTATTGCTATTAAAAATAAGTAGGTTCTGTAATTCGAGTTTATCGAGCGTGAGTTGTGTAGGCTTAGTGTTTGTTTGTTAAATGTGCGAAAGTAGCGGGCTAACCTATAGATAATTTCTATTAAAATAAGTACTGTTATTCGAGTTTGTCGAGCGTGAGCTGTGTAGGCTTAGGGTTTCTTTGTTAAAAGTGCGAACGGCAAAAAGAACTTGAGAAATAAGTTGTCATTGAAAAAAAAGAAAAGGAAAAATTTGACAGTGAAAAAAAAAACAACAGGAACTAAAACCAGTGAAAAAAAATGGAATAGATTGTGTCGTATAATCAGGATATATAGCACAATCGTGAATAAAATAATATTTTTGCAGAATAATAATTTTACTAAATAATTCAAGATTTTAAAAGCCCAATTTGTCACAACAAAATATATACGCTTGCCATTATTTTTACAAAAATGGTTACTATACTCGTAATTCATTTAAAGTTATTTGCAGTTACATAAAACAATCAGTCAATATTTTTTCTCGGGGAGAATAAACTCATTCACTACAACAGTAAACGAAATTCAAATGGCTGGCACATTTTCCGCATTAAATACAACTTGTTTTCGTGAGCATTCTGGTGTTAAATTGTACTTAAAAAGTTAGAAAAATTACGATAAAAGGACTGAAAGCTTGTATTTCACTCTAACAAAAATACCGATGGTATAAATTTAGTCAGGAAAGAAAACATTTTCACGTTTCGCTAGCCGACAAAGCGTTCCGCGCACACAACCAGCCAATCGCACGTTTGCAACGCACACACACACACACCTACATACATACACCCGCATACGTAACGGACACACATACTTCCGGTCTGAGTGCGTATTTGTGTAACACCGCTATCATGAATCTACCCACTCTTTGCCTATCCTACAGTTGGTACGCTTGTAATGGAGAGATTAGTTAGCATTCTCAAATGAGTTGGAACTCAAACGGTTTGTACTTTTATGGGCTATAAAAGATAATTTTATTTTTTAAAAGGTATGAATCTCTATGAATTTTAAAAGCGAAACTGTGACTGCCAGTATAAACAACTGATTAATCGTTACTCAATATCTTTCGAGCAAAATATGCAAAGAAGGCTATAAATTTTCTAATTCTAATTTAGAAGTGGTTCACAGTGACTAATAAAGTTAATCGTAATAACGATTTAAGTTAAAATGGTAGGCCTTAGGATCATTAAAAAGATATATCTTTATCAACAAGAAATAAGTAAATAATGAAATTATGAAGAGTGAATAAATAATCAAATTATAAATTGTAGAAATGGAGTATGAATATGAAAATTGTAATAAATATAAAAATATTTATATAGTTAATATGTCAAAACAGTAGTCAAGAAAAATAATTAGGGAAATTAGGGGAAAAACTTAAATCAGAAATTATAAAGGATCTAAAAATATATATTTTTATAATTTATACATAATAACGATCTATACATTTTTTAAACAAAACATGTAATAAAAAATTTCTCAATATCACATTATTATGAATGAAAACATAAGTCAGTGTAGTAGTGTTAAATTAATTATAAAATAATGTTTATCATGGAAGTAATAATTAGATAAACACTTAACAGTGAATTCTGAGAAATATCTACTATTAATTATAATTTGAGAAATCCACCTCCAATTAAAATGAAACGGTATTTCATTGGAAGCACGATGAAATCTTGTAGCTACAAATGTGATACAAGCAATATTAATTATAACGCAACACGAGTTATACATTGAAATGATTCTACGATTTAAACAGCTCTATAATTACCACCAAAATTGCAATTACAAAATCAGTTTTGCGATTAATTCAAAGAAACGAATTACATCCTGGCAGATTCACAATTAGATGAAAACAAGACGAGCCAATTAGTTAACTCAAACAGCTGTTAAGATGCGAAATATGTTTGAATTTGCATATTTCCGTTTTGATAAGTTTGCTCAGAAACCAGCACTTGATCAACGTAAAGCGGCTCGGTGCTCGTTAACACTGCTTGTTCGAGTTAGCATATTTTTACTTAATTACTTCTTACGCTCAAATAGACACAATGCACTTTCTGAAGGAACGCGTGACCGATGTTTACTCCGAACAAATAAAACTATTCTACATTTCTTTGCAAATTTAATAATACTAATATTTACGAGAAAATCTAAAGCTTCTGCTTTTGAGTAGTTTTATTTGTTTACTACTCTGCATTACAGGAAATTAAACCTAAAATGAAAACACAATATCCTATTTTTTGTTTTTAGGAAATAAGTAGATTAAATCGATACATCGTCACGTTTTATTTTTTTCTGGGAAGTGTTAGTTCTGCCGAAAAATTGGCTTAATAAGATCCAATTTTATAAGTAAAATTCGGTTCTCAGCAGTCAATTACAGCTTCAATAATACCAATGGTTAGAGAGCTGCGGGAATCATTTTTGTGTAGTGGATATTTGTGTTCTCCATTATAGGTTTTGATCCAATTTTCATTTGCAATGCTCTACTACCGATCTATTAAATACAGTTGCAAAAATAATTTTATCATTGATTTTTGATAGAATTTTGAATTCGAAAGAATAGCAGCGAATATTGCAAAGCAAGAACAAACAACGCATGTCTGTATAATTATTTTTTCCTTTACGGTAATTCAAAATCTAATTATGATATCATCATATCAATTTGGATTTTTAAGTTAATCAACTCGATTAGATTTGTTTAGCAAACCATCAATAGGAGGTAGTAGTTTACAAGAAGAACCATAAGGTTTTCAAACTTATCTCACCTCAGTGAATAATAATCAACCTACGCCAAATTTTGTTATCATAATATAACAAATTGCAATCTTTCAAAACTCTGGTTATACGTGGCCGCATCTGTAAATTTATTTAACATTCCTAGTGATGTTATGAGTATCGTAACTGTCGCAGATGTCAGTTGAAATCCGAGCTCGTAGAGCGAGGATTTTAAGACATCTAAGGCCTGTTATGACTCATAACATCCGTGGTTTGTTCAATAGTTTACCGGTTTCAGAATATGAAGACGTTAATGTCATTAATAAATATTATTTATTGAAGTTCTTTTATGAAAAAAGTCTGTCATAATTTTAGAAGGTGATCAAGTAAGTCTGTTTGTTTTTATTTAACACCATGGTTACACTTCTTTTGTATCATATTTAAAATTATTTTTTTACTTAAACGTCAAATGTGTTCTTCATGGCTAGATAAAAAGTGGATTTTGGCGATGCTGAATTGCCTGAAAATATTTGGAACGCAGCAGGTGAATCTCTGAACAGCTTAATTCCGTGTGTATTAATAAATAGCGTTATATTATCATTGTGTATTATTTTCATTTTCTTGACTGTTTTGACAGGTCAGTAAGGTAATATTACCCTACAGAATAGAGTTATGACATACTTACCCTGTCTACTTTTGTGCATGTAAACATAGGTTTAATCTCCTGAAACCGGTAAATAGCTATAATGTCCAACCGTTACGTTACTCTTGTCATAACAGCCATGCTATCAGGGCTGTTGTATACCAAATAATAGTCCTAGAGCGTATTATAAAGACGTTTGCTATTGGGCACAGAATACACAAACACTGACTTCCATTGCCATATTGAAATAAACAAATCGGTATTGTAAACAAATAAGACCTAGTTACAATGTTTGTAATTAATATATCGGTCGGACATTAAACGTTGGACGCACCACGGGTGTTAAACGGACAATAATACCTCCGGTCAAAGTACACACCTCGGACCAGAGGCCCGCGGCAGCACACTTTTGACCTCACGCATTATTGCCTTTCCCTTGATACGTTAAAAACTAATACGGCATTTCCGTGTAATGCGACGCTTATCTAAAGAATGTTTGTTCGTTCACGGAGTCTAAGAGGGTTGCAGCGACCACATATCCCATTCTCAGTCCATGTGTTGTAGCAACTAGTAGTTGTCTAATTATTCAAACTCTTATTATATTAATTTTAAATATCGTTTCCAATTTATTTGATATCCTTGCTAAATAATATTGATAATATTTTCATAAATTCTAATTTTAGTAACGTTCCGTGTTATTTAATGCCCTCTAGCTCCAGCGCAATAACAGACGCCGTGCTTGGGTATACACTTTCTAATCGTAAAACGTTGCTGGCGCTGCCGTCAGCAACGTTTGTTATAATAACAAAAGATGAAAAATAATATTAGCAACAATTTTTATTTGGAACTTTTGTCTTTTTGTACCGTTATTTATGCGGGTGGTTATGATAATAAGTATTATATGATATCTAATTCATCGTGAAATAATTGTTTGACTAAATTTCATGGAATTTAGATATGAATTTTTAACTGACGATGGTGCTGCTCTTCTTTACCAAATTAATTTAATAACATTGATCATATTATTGAGATTTACATACTTGTTGTAATTAAGATATATCATGTACACTTTTGCAGCCAACGTAGTAGTTTTTGTGCTATTTGTAACAAAGAAATAAATATATAGTACAAAATATATAGAAATGTAGATAAATAGAACACAAATTAATAATAATAGCATTAAATTCTCATATTAATGTCCTCTTCACTTTCATTATGATCGCCACGCTTAGCATTTGGATAAACAACATAACACAAACTTTTGCATTGAATTTTCAAATATATACGGACGTTTGCATCCAGAATGAGTTTTCAACGCTTAATATTACAGTAAATGCATATCAATAATCCACCTGGTATCTTTAATTATACAAGGATACATTTTTTCTCTTTAATATAACGTGCAAAAACCAGAATTCAATTTTTGACTTATATATAAATATACTTCCTTATTTTTACTCGCCGGAAACGTTGGTATTGTGTCGTGTCAAATATATGGATTGCTAATATTCAATAGATAAATAAGTTAGAATACGATTTCATTATTTTCTCGATGATGTCCCGCAGTTTGTTATCCATGAAACTCATAATTTAGCGGCGATCACACTTTTCAAATTTTATATGTACATGTAGAAAAATAGTGATCGGGGATACAGTCAAAATATCGTTGAAACGCCGACGTTTGGACACCATTTGTGTCTTCTTCAAGGCTCTACGCACAATATTAAAAGTTGTTATACAGTCATAAAAGTTCATTGTACGATATTTACAATAGAAAAATTTATTTTTTAATGTTAAAAATGCCTACAAATAATGCAATTAAATGTTTAAATTCTGTAGAAATAGAAAAAACGTCACAAATAAAAAATATAAAAAATATGAGACACGTCAGCAAATTTCTAATATTACCAGTGCAAACCAAAAATATAGAATAACGGTTTAAAACACTAAACTGTCCTACAGGGCAAGCCTCTATATACAGGTTATTCTTATACATACAGTTGTGGGTATAAATTGCAAACTGAGTGGGAGGAATCCACTAATTGGAAGGAGTACATTATTTGAAGGGCTATAAAATTTTTCAAACATATTTTAGAAAATAATTGACTTAAGGTAAATTTTATTACATTGAAAAAGATGTAGAATAATATTGGCTACAATGTTAATTAAAAACTACCAGAGAAAACAATTTCTTCATATGTATGTTACAGTAACATCACCCGTTTTCTATGGTTGTACGACATTTTTCCCACCATATACTTTTTACCACCAATTCCTTTTACCACTAGAATTTTTTATCCCTTTCCTTTTTTACCAGGAATTTCTTACCACTAATTATATTAAGACTGATTTTTTCATTCATGTCAAAAATAATCTGTTCCAATAAATGGTGTTATTTATCACAAAAAAGTCAAAATCCCCAATGAATAGGACCAACTTGCGGAACACCTTAAGGTCATTGCCACAAAATTCTGTATTATGTGTAAAAAAATTAAAAATGTTTAGTGGTACAAAAGTATAGTGGTAAAAAAGTATAGTAGTAAAAATGGAGTGATAAAAATGAAGTGGAAAAATGTTTCCTACCATTTCCTTCCTCACATGTTTGAGCATGATATGAAGTACAATTTCGATGTTTAAAGTTATATTGCAAATTAGTGATTCTTGAAATTTTGTTTAAAATTTAGTACAATTTTTATAATAAATGAAAGAATAAGGAACAACGATAATAAGTAAAATTACAGTGCACTATTCAAAACATTTAACAATAGTTATTTGTCAAACTAGAGAGGAAAGCGCTTCTTTTTCCCCCTCGAGTTCGAAGTTTGCCTCATGAGTGCAGCGAGTGAGGCATTTCGAACGAGAGTGGAAGAACAGCTTTCCTCTCGTGTTAGACACAACATTTTTTTCACGACATGTTTCTAAAAACGATTTGCTCGGACCTAACACACACTTTAAGAACACAACTGACAGATTGGCACGTTAAAAGTTAGGTTATCAGACACAAGGCGGTGTAGCAGTGTTGCCAATGAACCAATCTTAAATATATTTAATAAGTTGTCACATTGTGATTTAATAACGAAAAGAAATATATGACATAATTGTAAGATTATATAAAGTATCACTAAAATAAAGATTTTCAATAAAATTAGGAATTTATTTATAATTTTTATAATATATTTTTTATAAATAACTTTCATATTGGCAGCACTTCCATATTTTCCTCTCTAGAGAGGAACAACACATTTTTTTCACTATTTCAGGAGAAGAACGGTGGGGTTTCCTACCATGTCGTGAATATCTTTACAAACGAATATTTATTTATATGTACTTGTGTATGATATTTAATCTGAAAGTATTGTGTACTCGTATATCAAACTTAATGAACATATAAAAGTAATTTCCCTTCACTCTTTACAGAATTGGATGCCACATGAACAGCTATTAAAATAACCTGGAACTAGAAATTTAACGAGTAAACTTCAATTGCAGCAACAGAGTTGCCGTCGCCAGTTGCCAGTGTTTGCAGAATAAGTCACACAATTACAAATATTTTAAGCGAGGGAATCTCTTTTATGGCTTGATAATTTGCCTGCGAGTGTACTGTTTAATGTATTTCACCGTAGTGTAAAATGGCGCAACAGTTTACGATGATAATTGTATTATTGCCAGACCGGAGCTCCGGAGCTTTAGAGCTCCCGTCCTACATTTGGGACACACGGCTGGACACAGCTTGCTAGATGTCGTTGCTGTTGCGAATCCGACAGGCGGCTGTCGACGACTGTCCGAATATTTAACCCCTGGCGGTAAATGCTAAATCGCATGACATTTTATACTTTGGAACGAGAATCGTTCTCATATTGTATTATTTTCATTTCCTCAATTACCCCACGTAGTTAGGAAATTAATCATGATTTATTAATATTATAGTCTACCAATTAATAATAAAATTTTTTAAATATAATAGTTATTTACTTTACAAGTGGGCAAAGTAAGGAATTACTCACGAGAGAAATTTTAACACATGAAGCCGAAGGCTGAGTGAGATAATTTTATCGAGTGAGTAATTCCACTTTGCCCACGTGTGAAGTATAACGTTTTATTCAACACTTTTTAATAAATGAAAAATTTATTAAAGAAATATTATTTGACAGTGACATATGCTTTAAATTTTTAAATTAAAATGTCAATCGAAGTAGTTACCAAGGTGTTGTGTGTTATTATTATTGTTATAAATAAAAAAATACCCACTAGTGACTTTCCTCAAAATTATACCCACTAGTGGATAATCTGTTACTTTGTTTGTTTAAAATCGCCATAGTTATAGAGCATTTATTGAGAGGTGTTGGATAAATAAATATATCATCACGCCTTTTACCCATTATGGGTGTGGCACTCTGCTTACGCAGATCTCGGTAGGTGATATATTTTTGCGTATGAAGTGCGGTTACCAGCCGTCAAATCATAGCCCCCAAAGATGTTAGTGGAGGGGGAACCACAGGGGTAAATTTAAATTTTTAACTGTCGGCAGTGGGATTCGAACTGAGGATCTCACGATCCACAGTCCGACACGTTACCACGGAGCAATTTACCCCATTTTTTATGAATTTATATTACAAAATACTTAGATACTAAAATATATTTTTGAAAGAAAACTTTTTTGTTGCCGCCCCCCGAATTATTTATTTTAACATATTAAGGACATGTGCGATAACAAGCCATTTTGGTAAAGTGGGATACATAATTTTTCGTAACAGGTCAATTTGTTTTGGACAAATACTCCCGGGTATAAACACTCCCGTGTTAAAAAGCTCCTCCTATACAAAAATGTGTTGGACGTATGAGAAAACTCGTAGCTAGCGTAGCTACACTTGAGACCCGAGAAGATAGGGTTGTTAGAATAAAGAGTGAGCGCGGAGCGAATCACCTGCGCCCGACTTGGTCGAACTCACCTATTGCTTGTTTGCTTTGATATTTTAGAGCAGTGATATCCACCGTTTTATATCCTTGGACCAAAGTTACCACTGATTAATTTTAGCTGGCCGGATAGAATAAGAAAGGGAATCAAAATAACTAACAAAATTACAAACTATAGAATGACAACATATGTAATTTATTTTTAAAATTAATTTTATTTATAACTAAGTTATCATAAAAAATGAAATGGAATAAAATCAAGACTACACAATTTGTAAACCATGCCAGTAGTCAACATTAAAGGATTCAGTCAATTGAAGAATTCAATCTTGGTTACACTTAGCGGGTTGGGCGTGACCGTTTTAGAGAATCGATAATTTCTTGAGCGGCATAAATTTATTTATTTGCGATAGTGTGTAATATTGATGTTTAGTTATTAGTTTTAAGTTTGTAAAACGGGTTTTTAGTAACAAGACTACATTAATCACGGGTTGCCGAGCAAAGAGTAATTCAAATTTGTAAATACACCTTTGCAAAAATTATATTATCATGGCAATCTTCTACGTAAAGCATTTTTAGCCACTAATGGGTCTTAAAACACTCGCTACACTCGTGTTTAATTGACCCATTCGTGACTAAAGACTAGCTTTACGTACTTGTAAGCGTTTTTGCGAATAAGTTTTATTTATATTTAAATGGTGCAGAATAATATTGGCTACAATTTTATTTGAAACTTTTTTCTTTATTTTGTACCACTTAAAAGTTGTATGACATTTAAATAATTAGAAGAATCTTATATGTACCACATTTCTTTATTTAATTTATCGTAAACTTAATTTCAATGAAATTGATCTACAGCTCCTAGAAGAATCCTGAACAATTACGCGAATTTCTGTATTTGGTTGTTATATTGAAGTGATTAAGATTATACCTAACAGACTAGTATTGACGCAAATTTTCTTATATTAAGTGACGAAAGTCTGTAGGAAAATAAAGGTGACTTGATGTGATTAGAAAACCTTATTCAAATATTTATGTCTACACTACATTACACCGTTCTTAAATTAGGTTGCACCATAACAATATTCAATTTATTAATGCAATATGATTCAAATGATTTAAATTAGGCCAAAAGTTACATGCAATATATGCAATTTCGTTTGCATGATTACATATTGTGATTTAATTTATATATCACGGTGAAGCTTAAAATTTAGTAAATGTATTCATACACATACTATTCACACATATATAAGAACTGAATTAATCTTAAAATACTAAATACGAATTAATTGCTTAAGCCAATTTTGCTTGCGTAAGAAGGGTTTAGGGTTTCTTTGTTAATAACTTGAGTGAAGCGAACAAATAAAAATAAATTCATTTAAATCGAGTAGGTATGTACTAAAGATTCGGTGTGTTGTGTATAAACTATATAATAAGTATAAATATTTACTAAGCTAACACGTTTATTGCATCATACACTCGCTCAATTAATGATAAATTTGGTCTTCTCTATATTGGAATATTACAATAAATTAATTGAAATATAATCTAATGTAAATAAGTAAAAGTATATCTGATGTACATCTGTAATTGTGATACTGAACTAACAGTCCGAGAGCTAGTGTCACAAATCGTCGGTCATACTAACATCATTAAGATTTTGTAAATGTGTTATTTAAGCTAGTAGAAGACGAGTAGTGACAGTCAGCTGATCTACTAGCTGCGACAATTTTGTTAAAAAAACTGTATTGGCTACAATTTTTATTTGAAATTTTTTCTATATTTTGTATCGCTTAGAAATTAAAATTTAGTGGCGCTGGCTCTCGGACTATAATACTTCATACGATGAATAAGGGCGTTGAGCATATATTGGGAAAATTTTGTATTAAAGAAGTCTGAAGTTGTATTAAAAATCGTTGAAGACCAAAAATATATTGTAGGTATTTAAAATACCTGCTATTTCAATTCATTCCAACACTTTTTATTTCCATTTAATATTAAATAAAATAAAATCAATGACAAAATGTTTGATGTTTGGATATTTCAGCGCAACGGGACGTTTATGCTTACAGTTGTATCACAGCTGTAACCCTCGCCCTCCTAATTTAAGGGTTGTGTTATGTTCGCAACACCCGATTTAATTATGTTGTCCAGAGCATTTTCACTATTTAACTTAATTGCCGAACCGAGAGTGCACACTTTTCTCGTTTTGTTGCCCAATCTTTGTTTGCTTTACGATTATAAATTTTGTTCTACCTCCCGTGCAACTAATTAACTTTACAGCCAATTTGCATATGATGCCATGAAATATCTATTAGCATAATCGAATTCAACTGCTTCATTTGCAAGAATTAACACTTTTATTCATTAAATGATAAATTTGTTGCAACGCACAAGAAGAAATTTCCGACTAACAGCAATCATCTTATAGAGCAAAATGTACTCGTATTTTTTGTTACAAGCTATAACTAGTGAGCCGGCACATTAATTGCGCAAATAATTTAATAAATAAACCCTCATACTTTTACAGTGCTGAAAAATACAATAAATGTATAGGATAACTTCCCACAGCACGTAAATATTTAACCGATTTTATTTATGTGTATTCGAGTCTCTCCAGGTCACATACCGTTAAAGCCCAATGGAGAGAAAAACGCTATTAATAAAATACGAACAGATATTTCACTGACGGCGAATGTAAAATATTTAAAACATTTTGGTTTTTAGAATATGTGGCTATGTGGCTACACTACCCACGTATCAGAGATAAAAAATATATATTCCATTAATTTAATATCATAGGATTTTATTTGGTGGTTATTAACTACGATTGCAGTTAAAAATTTAATTTGGATCATTGGTTGAAAACTATTATTTGAATTATTATAGTAATGCGAATTTTGTATACTTAATTAAAATCATATGTAACGCGCCTCACGAATATTTGCGAACTTAATGACATCATTTATAAAATATGACAATTTTGACTAATGACAATTAATAATATGGACAACGTAGTTGGCAGTAAAATGTTAACATTCATTAATAACTGTAATTAAAATGGTGATAATAGCTTTCAGGGCCGATTATACGATCACAGTTTAAACTACGTAGGTATACTTAACACTACAGCTGGATTTGCAATGATATTATAAATAACGCAAGATATAAGGTGAAGTAAAGTATAGTAAAACGTAACGTAAATGAACTGTCTGATTTATAAAGAAGCACAACTTTGTTCTGTTAACCAATCAGAGGTTGTGTTACAATTTCGGTTTCTTTCGTTTAACATTGTCGTTTGTTTAACCTTCGGCAATAGCTGCATCTGTTATTATAAGCAGCACATATTTTGCAATTTTTTTTATTATTAGCTTAAGAACATATTAGTTACTTTTTATTTAACATGAGAAATTCTTTTTTTTTTCACGACATGGTAGGAAACCCCACCGTTCTTCTCCCGAAATAGTGTGGAAAATGTGTTGTTCCTCTCTAGACAAGAAAATATAGAAGTGTTACCAATATGATTGTTAATTATAAAAAATATATTATAAAAATTATAAATAAATACCTAATTTTATTGAAAATCCTTATCACAATTTGACAACTTATTAAAGATATTTAAGATTGGTTCATTGGCAACACTGCTACAGTCTTGTGTCTGATAACCTAACTTTCAACGTATCAGTCTGTCAGTTGTGTTCTTAAAGTGTATTTTAGGTCCGAGCAAATCGTTTTTAGAAACATGTCGTGAAAAAAATGTTGTGTCTAACACGAGAGGAAAACTCTTCTTCCACTCTCATTCGAAATTCCTCATGAGCGCATCGAACTCGAGGGGAAAAACAAGCGTTTTCCTCTCTAGTTTGAAAAATAACTATTCTTTACTTTTCTTCGTAACCATGGTAACCTATGTTAATAATAATTTATTATTGACCTAAGTCAATCACTAAAACTGTCACTGTTTAAAGACACTGAAGCCTGATATATAATTTGACTCGTTAAACTCAAGAAAATTGTAAACTATTGATTTAAATTTGTCGTTTAATTTTATGGTGACAGTTTCGCGGAGCACGTTCGTCGTTGAATGCAATGTGAATGTGACGTTTGGAGTTAAGTAGAAATCTAACAGTAATGATACAATAGTACATTGAACAACTAGTGTTACAATGACCTTTCTTGTATAGTTTGCGTAAACGAGCCGCAGGCAGGTTTTGAAACTATAAATTTTTTGTTTTTACCTAACGTTCTGGCGTTTTAGAAATGTAAATAGTTGAAAATATTTTGTTATAGTTATCTATATTATCTTTTATTAAAAGAGTTGATTTAGTATTGAAAATGTAGCCCATATTATGTACTTTTTTGATCACACACTAATTTTTAAACGTGGTATACAATTTTGATTTTTCTGGCAGTAATATATCATATACATACTCGTATAGAGCATTCTCGCTTATTTTTGGTGGAGTGCAATCAATATATTCACTGTCGCAACTTATAATAATACTAGTTACAAAAATTATGGAAACTGAAACGTCAGGTAAATGCAGCCTACTTTGATTTTATAAATGTTCAGTAACAAATAAATACTAATGACAAAATTTTTGTTATTATCATTATAAATATCCTTAATTAGGATTCAAGTGCTAGTAGTGAAATATATATATATATATATATATATATATATATATATATATATATATATATATATATATATATACCATGGTAGAGAAGACCATTTATTGACCATCGTCTCGTATCCCCCGGTTTCCTCGGGATATAATCGTCGCGCTAGGTCAATAATGATAGTATTCTCAAACTTGGTGTATAATATACTACTAATATTTATTATATTATTTTCCGACGACTGCTACAGAAAATTGACTTTTGCATTTGTTGTTGATGTATTCTGAGGAATTTTACGTCTTCAATAGCAATGAGCGGTAAAAGTTTAATTATTTTCTTTATAAACGATAGTGTTTAAAAGTGATATTTAGTTGTTAGTTTTAAGTTTGTAAAACAGCTGTTTAGTAACAAGATTTCGTTTGTTACGGGAGGCCGAGTAACGAGTGATTAATAGTTATTTACTTTACAAGTGGGCAAAGTAAGGAATTACCCACGAGAGAAATTTTAGCTCACGAAGCCGAAGGCTGAGTGAGATAATTTCATCGAGTGGGTAATTCCACTTTGCCCACGTGGGAAGTATAACGTTTTATCCAAAATTTCTTAATAAATGAAAAATTTATTAAAGAAATATTATTTGACAGTGACATATGCTTTAAATTTTTAAATTAAAATGTCAATCGAAGTAGTTACCAAGGTGTTCTTTGTTATTATTATTGTTATAAATAAAAAAATACTCACTAGTGGCTTTCCTCAATATTATACCCACTAGTGGATAATCTGTTACTTTGCTTGTTTAAAATCGCCATAGTTATAGAGCATTTATTCAGAGGTGTTGGATAAAATATTTAAATTCGCCAAACTAGGGTGAATATTTTGTTATCATGGCAAACTTCTCATTTAATATTGTGATCCTAAAATTATTTTTTTAATTATTGGGTTTTTTCATTATACCTTAGATAAATATCTTACGATATTCATACTTAAAGCATCTTTAGTCACTCAGTGGTCTTAAAGCACTCGCTACGCTCGTAATTTAATTCTGACCCATTTGTGACTAAAGATAAAGACTAGCTTTACGAACTTGTATCATAAAGAACTATTCATGCGTACGAAGTTAATAAACAGCTACAACAATCTATGACACGAATATCATAAATGCGTTTATTTGACTGAAATTAGATCAATGTTCTTTATTTTATAATCGTTCGTCGAAAAAATATTGCGTATAATTCGAGCGCAAAGTATTTGTGTCGCTCTCACATGACTTAAACGTTTCGCCTGCGCCTCACGTTTTTTCGTGTTCGAACGAAAAAACATAATTTTGCGCTGTAAGTATATAAATAACTATTGTCTGCTAATTTATTTTATTTAAATTTATTCAAATCAAATTTCATGACAGAGCTAGAGCAGGCAAATCACGGTCGATAATACAGTTTTCAATGTGAAGTTCGAAACGCTGACTTTCTGATTAGCCAGCGGTAAATTTTTTTAAGTAATATAAAAAAATTAAAGTTGGGCATCTCTACAATTCTTACTTAACCGCTTGTACTTCGTCAAGATAAATTATGCTACTTCAATCAGTTTTACCTGCATGTCTTACCTATGTTTTTTAGTTTTTATTTAGTTAGTAATAATCTTAAAACAAATGTTTATGTAAAAAGGATTTCAAAAATAAATATATGAAAATATGTTGCCACTGAAAAACTATCTGAACTTGGTTTGACAAGGGTTCCTTATGATTCAATTTATTGCCCCACATGTTTGTGTTAACGGCCGTAGTCATTTGAGACTGACACAGCTAATACCTTGAAATTAGTGCATAATATGGGTTGATATATTTACATGTCTAGGTTATGCATATCGTTCTGTGAAATTCGAAAGAGATCCCCCTCACCTATTTACATAAAGCTGGATTCTCTTGACCAACTCGAAAGATAGTAGTAGTTCTGCATTTCTAGAAACAATGTGTCTATTAGTTGTGTCTTAGTTCTTTGTTTTCATTTAGTACTTTCAAGACCTACAGTTAATTCAAACGAAAAGAAAAAATATCATAAATTTAATATATAAACTATGGCTGAAAAATATGTACAATACGCAACCGCCAAACAATATGTATGTAAGTATGAAACGGCATTATTTAATTTTTAAATCCATTCTTCAGGAATCAAACCTCGCTCATTTCTGGAATAAAACTACCTACTTGTAGTTGGAATTATTTATTAAAACTCAGGAGGTACTTCGTACTGTAAATAGAAATTATTTCCTGTTATTTTAAATAGAAATTATTGTAACGGACGCGGCAACGACAAGTTGAAGCTTGTCGGCTTACGCCGCCATTTGAATAGACGCAGCGATGACTTGTTTGAACCAGTCCGTTCGCGTTACAATAGAGAATATTCCCCAAGATTCTCGAAACAAGGAAAGAAATATAAAAGAGCGAATCACCGGGAGCCATCAGTCAGTCAGTCAGTTGACTCAGTTGGCTCAGTTGAGTCAGTCAGTTAGTTAGTTGACTCAAACTCAGTCAGTCAGTTGACTCAGGTGATTGATGCAGTCAGTTGACCCGAAGCTACTATAAAGAACTTGTGAACATACATATATCGCGCGGTCTGAATATAAATATATCGTCTTAAATAAATATCGCTCGGCTAGTTTATATAAATAATTGTGTTTATTTATAGTAGTGATAAGTGTTAGTGTATAAGTTTTTGTATTCGTTATTTTGGACTTTAAATATAGTGTTAATTAACTTTTACGCTTTATTATAATAATTATTGATTATTTGTTATTAATAATAATTTTTTCGTTTAAATAAAAAACATTTAAAACCCACGAATGTTACATTATAATTAATAATAATAAAATATATGTTGGGCACAGTACAGCACAAAAGATACTCTTGATATATAGAATATGAGTAACAGGCAGCTGTGTGGTAATATATGTGGTTAATAATGTACTACACCGCAACATTCAATATTGGCAATAACACAATATATGTTAAATTATTATCAATTACATTGCTACTCGACATGTACGTAATTCAAGTATAACAAATATAATTTGTGTTATGAAGTAGATTCAGTTTATAGAGTAAAGCGATATTGGATTCTACCAATTGCTGCCTAATTACAAAAAATTTAAATAAATAGCTCTGTTTTAAGAGAAATTTCTGGTTAGCAGCTCCGCCACTCTTGTATAAACCATCCGATTAAAAAACAGACATACGTTACTCCAATCGTTAATGCGACATATGGGTAATAGTAGAAGATAGTAGTACGATTCGCCAATGTATAGGCAACAAAATAACGAAAACGGTTTTTCAAAATAAACGGTTTAAAATTTACTCTTTGTAAAATAATAATCAGTCACTGAATTAAGGATAATTTTAATGTTTTTGTAAACAAAGTATATAATAAAAGAATTAAATATATTATAAATTAAATATCAACTACTGCTGAAAATTTTTTGGTTAAAAAATTATCCAATCAATTCCCTGTATTTCTGATAACGTGTGCAAAAGTAACCAATCAGGTCACAATTACACTGATTATTTTTTGACGTATCTTTAAACCAATGAAATGTTTTATTGTATGTCACGTGTCTGCGTTTTAACCAATCCTGTCATTATTATACTGAGAATAATGCTCTTGTGATTATTCCCGGCAATTTTCTCTGTAGCTTTTTTGTTTTTGTTGACAGATGTCAAATGTCAGATAGTTATCATCAACACAAGTAAAAATGAACAAAAAAGATAGATTTAGTGACGTGCCTGATGATGAAATCAAAATATAATCTAATTAAATATAACTCGAGAGCTCGATAAATTAGAAAATTATTCTCCAGTATCTTTCTCAAACTTGTCGCCATTTGGCAATAGCCACGAAAGCCCTACGGGCTTTCGTGGCTATTGCCTGCCAACAAGTTTTCGAAAGATCTGTCAAATTATTTTCAATTTATTCTCACTCTCTTGTTATATTATTACTGATAATTTTCACGGGAAATTATTATTTGTTGCTAAGTAACAGTTGTTGACAGTCGGTTGACAGTTAATACATTATTAGATTTGTTTATTTCAAAATGTCATTTTCACAGTATAAGAATGAAAATAATAATAATTATCGCAAAAAATTTTCTCACCGAATATCCCTCGACCATTGATAATACTCATAATCTGAGCACAACTACCTCAAGAACGTGACAAAATTATTTCGAATTATCAATGGCCTAGGGATATTATAGTTGAAAATTTTTTGGTTAAAGAAATATCCAATAGAATCCCTGTATTTCTGATCACGTGTGCAAAAGTAACCAATCAGGTCACAATTACACTGATAATTTCCCGGGGAAATTATCACCTGTTGCTAAGTAACAGTCGTTGACAGCTGGTTGACAGTTAATTCAATATTTAATTTGTTTATTTCAAAATGTTATTTTCACGGTTAGACAATGAAAATAATAATATTAATCGCAAAAAATTTTCTCATCGAATATCCCTCGACCATTGATAAATACTTATAATTTGATCACAACTACCTCAAGAACGTTGCTTGAAGGTAACAGCCCTCCGCCTGCGGCGTCGGGCGGTTACCAAGCAACGTTCTTTCGGTAACTGTGATAAAATTATTTCGAATTATCAATGGCCTAGGGATATTATAGCTGAAAATTTTTTGGTTAAAGAAATATCCAATCGGATCCCTGTATTTCTGATCACGTGTGCAAAAGTAACCAATCAGGTCACAATTACACTGATAATTTCCCCGGGAAATTATCACCTGTTGCTAAGTAACAGTCGTTGACAGCTGGTTGACAGTTAATTCAATATTTAATTTGTTTATTTCAAAATGTTATTTTCACGGTTAGAAAATGAAAATAATAATAATAATCGCAAAAAATTTTCTTACCGAATATCCCTCGACCATTGATAAATACTCATAATTTGATCACAACTACCTCAAGAAAGTTGCTTGAAGGTAACAGCCCTCCGCCTGCGGCGTAACTGTGATAAAATTATTTCGAATTATCAATGGCCTAGGGATATTATAGCTGAAAAGATTTTAATTTTTTTTTTTCACATATTTCTTATAAATGTAAAATACGAATAGCGAACTTTAACTCTCTGAAAAGTGGCCAGAGATTCCTCTTAACGAATAAAATTGTGGAATATTTGATTTCCATATCCGATACTAATTGTTCATACTTATAATTTTCCCCTTCCGATTAACGCCCTACTGACACCTGCAGGGATGTAATATGACGTACAGTAACCAAATTTAACACGTAATAATATATTAATTACTATGAACGGTTTTCCGATAAATAAACAAATTTGTATGTACATTAAAATGACAAGCAATAATTTAGAGTATTGAATGTTTCAATATAATTCTAGAAAAATCCAAATTTAAATGAAAATAATAATAAATTTTCCAAGGAATTGTGCGAAGTAGAGAATGTTGTATCAACGAGAAAACTTTGTTAGCTTATTTTGTTTAAAATGTAACTAAAAGTTGAGTATTCAATGTTGAGCAATATTTATAAAATAAATATGTTTAATTTGAATTAATTAAATATGTTTTAAATATTGAAGTTAGGTAAATTATTTACCATTCTGTTTAGCAGAGCAACTGGTAAAAATAACATTCAGTCGTAGTGGCAGGCATGGTAAGTTGATAAAAAATTCGTTTCGTGCAAAAAATTATATTACTTATCGAGATATGCGAACGCAGAGTGTCAATTATGTAAACAAAATAATGATATATGATAGTGAAATCCTCAGTTCGAATACCACAGCCGACAACTGTCATTTAACTTTATTCGCTTTATCTGCGTAAGCAGAGTACCACACCTTATTGGACAGAGTAACCTAGCCTAAGAAATCTACTAATAACGGGGGCAACGATGCTTGTGAATATATTTACTTATCTAACATTAGACCTTAAAAATTAATCACAGCTTATCAAACATTTAAGATTCGTCGGTAGAAAATAAGGTCCAAGGGAATCTGCTTTCGTACTTCCATAGAGTTCAAATGCAGTCAAGTTTTCTTTTTTATTTATTTCGAAAATAATGAATTTTTATTGCATGTAATTTTCGCAGGTATTGTAATGTAGTACAAGTGGAGGCATAGTGCGCTTACAAAACTTATCAAATACTAAACACTGCGTAAATATTTCAATTTGGAAGTAGAGAAAATAATTTATTCATATTAGCAGGAGACAGCAGCTAGCACGTGTGTTCTGTGTTTCTTTATACATTGTTCCGCAGCTCCTAAACTTTCATTACCTCCAGCGAATTCCCTTAATAAAAACCACACTTTATTTCCCGCTAAAGAAATTTTAAATTCACACCAGAGACGAGCAAAAAACAAAAAAAACTAACCGAAAGTCAGTCTACAACAACGAACAAGCTATCACTGCGAGGTCAACAGTAACAGTAGCAAAAAATAACAACCTATGGGCAAAGTAGAAACAAGTAACACGGCGCGGAGCGTTTACAGTCGGACGCCTTTCCAAACCAGCTAGATTATCCTTGGAGGTCTCATTCTTCTTCCGGAAAGCACTAATTCTTGCGGGGCAAATAACTCCGCGCTCCCAAAACACCCATCCCATTAGTTGCTGCCAGCGCGATGCTAGCGCCGCGGCGTCGAGACGCGAGGAACTAACACTCGCCGGAATCGCAGCAGGGTACTGCTGCTGACCGGACTCCAGACTCCGGACGCGGACGTGTATACAAGGGAGGTAAGTTGTTGCTGAAGTGTTAAATCTGTGATGAGATCATGATATTTTTATAAGCAGGTTTTAAACTAGAAGGTTTATGTTATTTTGTAATTATGAGATGATGAGTTTGCAGGTAATGTCGACGATTAAGAGCTAGTTATATAAAAATTTAACTACACTGTCAATTTACCGTAGGTTAAAAATTAATAAAGATCAAGAAGACTAACATTATATTTTATTATTTTATCCAACACCTCTCAATAAATGCTCTATAACTATGGCGATTTTAATCAAAGAAAGTGACAGTTTACCCACTAGTGGGTATAATTTTGAGAAAATCTACTAGTGAGTATTTTTTTATTTATAATAATAATAATAACACACAACACCTTGGTAACCACTTCGATTGAGATTTTAATTTAAAATTTTAAAGCATATGTCACTGTCAAATAATATTTCTTTAATAAATTTTTCATTTATTAAGAGATGTTGGATAAAACGTTATACTTCACACGTGGGCAAAGTGGAATTACCCACTCGATAAAATTATTACACTCAGCCTTCGGCTACGTGGGCTAAAATTTCTCTCGTGGGTAATTCCTTACTTTGCCCACTTGTAAAGTAAATAACTATTAATTGCATATCTCTTGATTAACATTAATAATGCAAATATAATATTTGTAAAAATAACTATTTTATTACCTTAATGCATACAACTGTATAATACATAGCGAAATAATGCTACTTTAACATCTTGCACGAATTTAAAACGGTGAGGTAATAATAATGATAATTTTAAGATATCTATAAAAAAATTAAAAGTATTATAGAGCAAGAACGGGCTGCAAAAAAACCTGGCCGATCGAGTAACAGAATAAAATGTTTTTAAACTGTTAATTCTCACAGCGATCATAAAAAAATCTCTGTGTGTCTGGGCAGAAACTGTTCACAAGATTTATGGGTGTAGAATTGAAATGTGGAATATAGGGATTTCAATGCAATTTTTTTGATATTGCTGTAAATTTTTACCTATTCACTTTACAGCAAAAGTGTAAATACAAAAGGTGTTCAAAATTTAAAAATGCATGCAATAAGTCTCATATGATTACCTAAATATTAGTATTTTATGATATATTAATCAAATTAAAATTAATATTTATTAGATAAAAAATGTAGCACGGCATATAAAATTAGACAAAAATGAAAAATATTTGACATTTCCATATCAGGTTAAGATTTATTAATTTTTTTAACAAAAATAAATGGAATGATGTGAAGTCTAAAATACGCAACTATATCATTACAATCTTCTACGAAATTTCTACAGATAATAATAAAAAATTGTAATAAATAAATCTAAGGCCCGGTATTATAAACGAATGTTAAAATTTAATAGCGTATTTTATAAATTAAGTAACCTACAATTTGCAAAAAGTGTATTATAAAGGTAATATAAATTTAATCTCCTACTAAATCAGTTTATTAAATAAGCAGGACAGTTTTGGTGGTATTATATTTAGTTAGTAGACTATTAAAAGTATATTTCAATTTAAATTTATATTTTTGTTGTACAATCACTTAATGGAAAATAATAAATGAAGACAATAATTGCTAAATATTAAAGATATTTAAATCTTAAAAATTTTGTAGATATTTACGTATAGGTATTTCGATGTATGATGTATGATGTATGATGTCAGTATCATCGATTGATAGCGTTTCAACAATTGATAGGTTTTCATCTGTTTATTTCATTTTATATATCTCCTCCAGTTCTACCTAAATAAAAATATGTTCTATTTTTTACGTGCCCCATATTAAATAATATCCAGTTATATTCTTCTTAGATTTCAGCTTTTATGATTTTATTTTAATATTTTCATAAAATAATTTTAAATAAATTCCATATCTTTGTCCTTCCTGAACTGTACATTGAATTAAATTAGACACATATGGCTATATCTGCCCATACTTTTGTCTTAGTCTGCATATCCACTGCGTCTGTTTCTTTGTTTTTCAATTATGTGCGTGGATTGAGACATAATTTCTAATAATTTTCACTGTAATTTTTACCTCATTCTATTTTTTCCATTTTTCTGAATATGTATTTGATGAATATAATTCTGGTAGCAGTAACTGATGATATCATATTTCATACACTCATTGATCATTCAATAATATAATGAATTTAATAAATATTTATATTATTTTATTTCAATTTGTTCCATTTAGTTGATTTCGTCATATTTTATGTAAGTTTTTATTAGTAAATAATAATTTTCGCTTGCGCCATCTACATGGAATATGTGTATACTTCTGATAGGGATTCTAATTTACCAACTAAATTTAATATGATTTGGTAACTTTTCTAGGGAGACTCGATTAACTAATAAGTAGGTAATCATATAAAATTTTGGTTTATAATACCCACACAAATATTAAGTAGCATATTAAATTTAGTAGCATATTGGCTAACCGGCTATTTAACCAGCGTTTATAATACCGGGCCTTAATCTATTTTCCGAAAAGTAAAATATTTTTTGAGAGATTTTTACACATTTTTTTTGTATCAAAAGCATAAAATTAATAACAGCTTCTACAAAGAAACAAAGTTGTTATTATTGCTAATTGTTAAAGTTTAACTATAAATATAAACATACATAAAAAATACTTAGGCCCGATATAATAAACGAATGTTAAAATTTAATAGTGTATTTTATAAATTAAGTAACCCACTATTTGCAAAAAGTGTATAATAAAGGAAATATAAATTTACTCTCCTACTAAATTAGTTTATAATAATAAGCAGGGCAGTTTTGGTGGTATTAAATTTAGTTTGTAGACTACTAAATGTATATTTCAATGTTATTTTAATTTTAAATACTTTATAGAAAATAGTAAATAAAAACAATTATTGTTAAATATTAAAGATATTTAAATCTTAAGAATTTTGTAGATATTTGGATAGGTATTTCGAATATATCAGTATCATCGATTGATAGCGTTTCAACATTGATAAGTTTATATCTGTTTATTTCTTTTTATATTATCTCCTCCAGTTCTGCTTAAATAAAAATATATTCTATTTTTACGTGCCCCATATTAAATAATATCCAGTTACATTCTCCTTAGATTTCAGCTTTATTAATTTTATTTTAATATTTTCATAAAATAATTTCAAATAAATTTCGTATCTTTGTCCTGAACTCTATATTGAATTAAATTAGACACGTATGGTTATATCCGCCCATACTTTTGTCTTAGTCTGCATATTCACTGAGTCTGTTTCTTTGTTTTTCAATTTCTAGTAATTTAAATTTTTATTTTTCATTGTAATTTATACCTCGTTCTATTTTTATCCTATTTTCCTGAAAATATATTTGATGAATATAATTCTGGTATCAGTAACAGATGATGATATCAAATTTCATATATCATATACTCATTGATCATTCAATAATATAATGGATTTAATAAATATTTGTATTATTTTATTTAATATTATTCCATTTAGTTGATTTCATCATATTTTACGTAAGTTTTAATTAGTAAATAATAAATTTCACTGTCGCCATCTACCTAGAATATGTGTATAATTCTGATAGGGATTCTAACTTACCAACTAAATTTAATATGATTTGGTAACTTTTCTAGGGAGATTCGATTAACTAATAAATAGGAAATCAAATAAAATTTTGGTTTATAATACCAACATAAATATAAATTAACATATTAAATTTAGTAGCATATTGGCCTAAATATATCAGAAAACAATAAATATATCTTTAATATGTATCATGTTCATATGTAAATTCAAATATAATAAACACATTTACTTTATTTCATAATTTTGTGATAACTAACAATAAGATTGTAGGAATGTGTTTCACTGCTGTCAAGAGCTTATTAGCCAGAAATTATTGCCAACATTGATGTTAAAATGCACGAAATTTATTTTTTGATATAAAATTTCATTCACATTCTACCATTTTTAATTTAAAATTATATAATGGGAATTTTGAAATATTATACTTATGCATTATAAATATAGTTTAAAAAAATGCTTTTGAAATAGAAACATTTTCGTTAAAATTATCTAATTAGCTTATCTGGTGGAGACCTGGGAAATGGATATTTCCGACGCTGCTTAGGCAACCCGAAACAAAATATTTTAATGTATGAGCACAAAATGTGAATTTTTGTGGCTCATCTTTAGTTTCACTTTAGCTCCTGATAAAATTCATATATAAAAATGATGCTATTCTATTAAGAAAAAAATGAAACACCATTATGGGCGGCATAAGATAGGTGGAAGATAATGCATAAATAAAACTTCATACATTTGCAGTTTGAATTTTCCCCTCACTGTTGTTAGGTATTTCACTATTTTTATGCTTAATATGAAAAAGTATGGAAACTATGTAACTCGGGGACGTAATTTTCTGTGAAATTAGATGTTTTGAGGATCCTTGCAACTATTTCGGTCATGTTTTCGTGAGGTCTGTATGTCTGTGTCTGGATGAGTAGATGGATGGATACAATCTCATAAAAGAAAAATTAGTGTAACATAACTTCAAAATTTCGATGACAACGCGCAGAACTGAATTGTTTTTTGTTATAATTAAAAAAAAAATATAGAGGATAGAAAGCAAAAAACAATAAGTTTATTTTATATCTCGTATAAGATCATCTGCGAAAACATAAGTTCCAAGTGTTATCAATAGTACTTGTAATAAAAAATTAAAATATTTTCAGCACTTTTCTTGTGTATGGTTCCAATTTTAATAATTATTTTGAATTATATATTTTTTGTTAGTTAATTTTATTTATTCATGCCTTCAGGTCTAGAATCTATACAAATTTTTACATCTTATTTCTTTAGTGATTACATTATATAAGTTAATCTAAAAAAATATATTACACGTTTTCTTCTTTCTAAATTTTTCCCATGCAGTCTTTTCTTGTTCCTTGATCATTTAATAAGTAATTTTCATCTCTTCTTTCTTTTTCCGTCTCTCTGCTGTACAGTCTTAAATGTTCTAGAGATTCCTCTTCTCTACCACAAAATCTACATCTCTTTTCTTCTGCTGACAACCAGTACATGTTACTTCTTTCCTCATTGCCGCATCTAAATCGTGCTATTGTATTATAACTTTTAATAAATATCTGTATATTCTTGTATCGTGGGTTATATTTCGTTCTTGAATTTTGTTGAATTGTTCTTATTTTTGTATGTTTCTGTCTCTGTTTTTCAATGTTACTATTATGATTCTTCATTTTGTCTCTTTCTTTCTATTTCTAAGACTAAAAATCCATTTCTTTCATAATATGCTTTTCTAGTTATTCCCCATTTCTTGAGATTGGATTTATATTCATTTGAACGTTTTATTGATTTCCAACATTTCTGTAGTATTGTGTTTTCCGAAACTTTCATTTTTTCTTCATACTTAACGGCTCTCTTTTTCTATTCTTAATTTGTCTATTTTCATTTCTTCTAGTGCTATATAGCCAGGAGTACATTTATTTAACCCCAGTATCTATTGATCTATCTGATTTGTATGTCTTCGATTATTTGTTTCTCTTCCCATCCTTATATCTCCGAGCCATACATCAGAATGCTTTTGATTATACTTTCGAACATCATCTACCTTACTCTTATATTAAAACAAATTTTTTTTCTCTGATACTCCAGACTTGTTTTATTGCTATTTGTACATTTTTATTTTTTCTCTCCAGATGTTTGTTATAATAATTATTTCTTTGGAATGTGAACCCTAGATATGTAAATTCTTTCACTTCTTCTATTTGTTGTCTGCCCCATTTAAATACTTTTTGTCTTTCTTCCTTCTCCTTTCTTGAATTTTATTACTTTTGACTTCTCTACATTGAACGTTAGTTTTTTCCTTTTTAAATATTGTTGTAGTCGTCTAAACATTGCATTCATTCCTTCTGCATCTTTTGTTACCACTGCTACGTCAACATCATATGCCAATGACCAGATTTTCTTCTTCCCCCTGTTTGTTCTTTGCTTAAATATTCTTCCATGTCTGCGTGGGGCTTAAAAGGCAGCCTTGGCGTAACCCTTTATCCTTCCAGAATTTTTCCGATTATTCATTGTTCACTTTAACGATGGAGATTGTTTCCCTGTACATACTTTCTAGCAACTGCTTATCCATGTCCATTTTCCTTAAAACTTGAAATAATTGTTTACGATCATATATTTTTTTTTGCATGCGTGTATAATAATATTATATTGCTACAATATTATATGATATATCATTTTATTACTAATTCATTCAAATAAGTACAATTGAAAGGCGTACAATAATATAAATATTATTTTACGGCGTACTATAATATGTAAGTTGTTTTATATACCACTGGTGGCATCACTTAGAAAGGCAGTTCTGACGAGTGTGAGTTGTATTGCATGGTTTTGTAATATTTTATTGTTCGAAATGGCTGAATAAAATAACATACCTGTATTTATATACCTTAATGCTTGAAGAAAAAATAGTATATGACACCGCGGCCGCAAATATATGAGCTCAACACAAAAAGTTATGTTACTCCTAGTAATATAATTTACTACAATTAGTCAATCATCATAGTTGCTATGAGCACAAACAATACAACTCAAACTAATATTTTCCATTTCTACATAGAAACATGTGTGAAGTGCAAAACTGGATTCAGAGATAGCATAGCAAACACAACATACAATGCAGAAAAACAAAAACTTAGAATCGATTCAGAGATTTGTAATTGTTTAGCGATGTTTATACTTATTATCTAGCTCTCGTTTCTGTCGGTGAAAGATTTATTCATATTATTTGCCAAAAACAAATATTATAAAATGTTCAGATAATGGACACAAAGAAATTAATTATTTCAGCCGTGATAACTATGAACAAGAAGAGCATTAAAAAATTTACATTTGAATTTGACACTGACAGTATTACGAATCATCACGAAACATAGCACGCATGCCCGAACATAGCAAAATATAGCTTCGAAATGAAATGTGACCAATTCCCCATGTTTTCTGTGCTGTTTGTAACTATGAATTCCTACGTTCATTTTCTATGCTATGTTATGCTGTGTTTACTGTGCACTACTCTGAATCCAGCTCAATAAATAAATATTTAAATTTAGATTTCTATTTTTTTTATCGATATAATGAATAGTTATTTGTTTAACTAGGCACCAAAATACCAGATTTACAGCAGAGGCTGCCGTTTCATTAACAAGGCGTAGCCGAGGCAATGGATGTTTCCGAAGCTATGAATCTGTGTTTGCTGCTGAGTTGAACAAATAATTTTTTGGCCGATTTGGAATAATTATTCTATTTTTTCTTATTACTAAAAGGGTCTCAATTGCTAAGGCTATATTGCCGCCTTGGTACCTCGTTTTCGATGGTATGACAACGCCGCCCATCCAACTACTAACGACGGGTAGTATTGCTTAACTTGCGTTATCGAGTAAACAGGCATCAACATACCCACTATGCCGTTGCCTGGAATTATTATTAATTTAGTGATTATTTTTTATACATATTTTGAAGGTTATCGCTGTGAAATGACGTTGCTATGCATTTGTTGAACGGTTGTTATGCATTTGTTGGCGGTTACTAAACGATTAATAAGTGATGGCTCTGTAAAATATTTTTACAGCCTAGGCATAAATGTAAAACTTTACAGACTGTTAGCAGTCCAAAAGTGTCACCATTAATGTTATTCGGCAAAAAATATACATTTTAATATAAAAATTTTAATATTCAGCCCTCTACATCCAAGAAAGACGAATTCGAAATTATTTTCAATATTTATGGATACTTGTACTTGAAATGGAATCCAAATATATACAAACTACAAAGTAACAGTCATGAGGTATGAAGTATATAACAAACAACATTCTTGAAGTCGCGTGTACAGATGGCGTGCTCTGCGCACGTGAAACAGTTGAAGCTGCAGGTAAGCGTTGATAGATGTTTCCCAAATGCCAGCCATTTGTTACCCGTGAAAAATGAAGTTCGAATAATATAACAATTCTCTGCGTTGCCCGCTGGTCATTTGCCCAATTCCGTATTTAATTAAGTTATTATCGATGTTCTTCACAGTTGTCACTAGGTATGAAATATTACGCGAGTTGCGAGCTGCGTAGCCAAAAATGTACTATGACGAGGATGAGGTTGTTCGCACTGGGTGATAAACAGGAGGGGTATCAGCAAGACAGATATAATTGAATTGCCTGTTTTTCATATAATATAAAATTACACTTTCGAACAGCTAACATACAGCTTCGCAATTGCAGATCTCAAGTTATTTTCTAGTGAAAAAAAAAAATAGGTAAACATTAAAATTAATTCAATATTACTTGAAAATTTCTATAGTGTATAGAATTCTGTTTTTTCGTAATACTCTTTACAACTAACAATTATAAAGTTAAAGGTTAAAGAAATATATTGATTAATACAACCAAAAACATCATTTCATATTGTTATAGAATATGGCAGCTATCACTACTGCCAATAATCAGTCAAAACAAAACGTGTTCGTATGGATTGTATATATTAGTGATTAAATTAAAAATTCATGTTTATATACAGTGTGTCCCATTTAAGGTACGAATTCATTGGGATCTCGAGAACCGTAAGAGATACGAGGTTGGTTAAATTTGATGAAAGTTGCCTCATTAGTAGGGCAGTTTGAACATGTATTTGTTTTTCAAATTGAATGAATAGGTCACTAGATATTGGCTAAAATGTAAATTTTGCGATTTTCTTTTTTTGCTGAAACTTCGTTGTATAACATAAAACGAGATTTTGATTTGCACTTTCTTATGACAATTTTTAATGGTGAATTTGCAGAAGTACTCAATTTTTTTTTATATCTAAACATTTAAGAGTTACTGGTATCAACTTTTGTTTTTCATATGGAGGTCATAGTAATCTATGACATTTTTTAATAGAGATTTTTTTTTGCTTTACAACGATATAAAACACTAATAAAATATTTTTATAATTAATAGAAAAATTATCGAAATTTGTTATTTATAATAAAATTGAATTGAAAAAAGTGAATCATAGGCTGCCATGGAAGAAAATAACAATTTCAAAATAATTTACAAAAACTTTGCCATAAATATTCTATTAATTGGCTATTTTGATTCGAGCACTTCTGCGCTTTTCATTTGTTTTTTCTATAACTTACTTAACGTTCTTGGATTAATCTGATTTCGAATTCTTACTATGGCATTTCGTAGTATATTTTCATTCTAATATTCAAGAATAAAGAGTTTATTTTCTCAGTAACTCTATAAAAAAATCTAATTGTGTTAAATCCCTATCTATTGTCCTACAAATCGAACATTTAATTACTGTACTATGACCTGTGAATTGTGAGCCCTACCGAAACCACATATTTTGTATTTGACGAAGTGGCAATGTATCTAAAATATCTGCAATATCATTTTGTTGCATATTTAAATATCCAGAGCTATTTTAATTTTCTTTAATTATGATTGGCCCAATTAGTGGAATTCTTAGTATACCACACCATACAATGAAACTAAATTTAACTCAAAGGCGAGATTCTATTATTAATTATAAAATTTTTTCCAAAGTAGCCTATGATTCCCTTTTTTTATTTAAATTTTATTATAAATAACAAATTTCGTTAATTTTCAATTAATTATAAAAATTTATTATTAGTGTTTTATATCATTGTAAAGCAAAAAAAAAAATCTCTATTCAAAAATGCCATGGTTTACTATGACCTCCATATGAAAAATAAAAGTAACTCGTAAATATTTAGATATAAAAAATTATTGTACTTCTGCAAATTCAACATTCAAAAGTGTCACCAAGAATCTCGTATTATGCCATATAACAAAGTTATCAGCAAAAAAAGAAAATCGCTAAATTTACATTTTAGCCAATATCTAGTGATCTATGCATTCAATTGAAAAAACAAATACATGTTCAGACTACACTACGAATCAGACAACTTTTGTCTAATTTAACTAACTTCGTATCTCTTACGGTTCTCGAGATCCCAATGCATTCGTACCTTAATTGGGACACACTGTATACCACTTTTAGCAGAATTTTACTGTTCTGGACGTGGACATACTGTTATGTATATACATATCTTAGTTTAGTTCACATTTATGACGGATTTGTATCTGCAAATCGCAGTTCTCGGGTGCTCAGGCTAATCACTTGTTCACCTAAAATGCTGTTCTGGCCGTATAAGAATCTCTGATGCAGCTTTGGTTATACTAGTACCTAAAGGCCATCGGACAGATTGAGTGAGACATTAACAAGACCAGAACGAATTGGTCGCGAAGCAAGTACTGCAAATGCAAATCGCTATAAATTTACATACTTTTTACAAAAATGTTAATCTTACACATATTTACTTCCTTATGCTTAGTATAAGAAAGTATAGAAATAAAGAAGAAATCGGTGGCGAAATTTTCGCAAAAGTGCCCTGAATCCGATTTGTCCGTTTCGTCAGTGCTGCCTGTGTGGATGGATGGATGTGTACACGTATTTAATAACTCATGAGGAAACTTTATAAAGATAATTTTCATGATAATAAATAGAACCAAGCTGGTTTTGATCATAACTGAAAAACCTGAAATAGAAATCTTTCTGATGTTTAAAAGACTGCTAACAGTCTACAAAGTATCTTTTTATGCCTAGGCTGTAAATTATTTTACGTAGCTACCACTCTACAAACGCATAGTAACAATTAACAAATGCATTGTAACCGTTCAAGAAATACATGGCAACGTTAATATTATTAATATTAATATTAATCCTGAAACGGCAAAAAAATTGTGTTCAACTCGGCTTTAAACACAGATTTGCAGCTCCTGAAGTAAATCTGGTATTCTGGTGCTTAGTTAAACAAATAACTATTATTAGTAGGTAATAGTATTTAGAATAACAAAATGTTAATTACAAATTTTGTCGTACCTGCTTCCAGTTTCCAGAAAAATGGTAACACATCGGGCTGTGGATCGTGAGATCTTCAGCTCGAATACCACAACCAATATTTGTCATTTTAACTTCATCTCTGTAGTTACCGCTGTACTAACACCTTTGGAGGTCGTGTTTCGACGGTTGGTAACCATATTTTATGCGTAAAATATATCATTTACTGAAATCTGCGCAAGCAAGGAGCCACGCCCATATTGTTAAGCCCTACTGAGTTAAGTATCACATTAAAGGTCTCACGCCGGAGACTTAAACGAAAATATCGTAAATAAATTTTGGCGATTGTCAATTTTTTTATCAAATAAAAAGTCTCAAGACGGGGACGCATATATAGTAAATTAATTTGGGTGATTGTCAATTTTTTTTAAATAAAAGTTATTTGAATCCTACCGAGTTTAGTGTTTAATGCAAGTTCCAATGTCTCAGAGTGGAGAGTTTTATTAAAATGACAGAAATTAAGATTAAACTATAATTGACAATTTTATTTTGTACCTACATTTGATTAAAACTTGTGGAGTTTATCCCACAATGGTAACTTGAACTCTAACTTTTGACTTTTGAGCGATTATCAGCCAAATACCGGAAACACCTTTTGTATATGTGAAACATGTTTCGAGGGTAATTTTAAACAATCAAATGTAGATTTATAGATATAAGGCCACACCAGTTTCTTTTGATATAAAACTTAATTAAAATTTACAGTTTTGGAATATCAATATTTCTTAATTATAAAATAAATAATCACTGGGTTTCACTACCGTATATCGATGAGAATATTCAATTAATTCCCAGAGAATGTACTCCACACTTCATTCTCCTTTATAAAGTGCTTCAGGGTGCTAAATATATTAGCTACGGCCCTGGTGCGTAGCGAAGGCAAGATGCGCGTTGCGCGATTCTTCTTCATATTCTTCCTTCTGCCGGTGATAAATTGTAGCTAAATCGCGAAAATTATTACGTCTGTCAAAAAATTCTGTCAATTTCGTGTCAAGAAATTTATATTTAGCGTGCGTGCCATGCGCGTTTTATTCGCTAGGCATACAAATGTGGAATTCTTAAACCGAGAGAATGAAAGCAAAAAAATATTTAATAATTTTGTCATGATAAATTTATGATGATGGCTTTAATTTATCACGGTTTTTGTGTTGTTATGAAAGTTTGTAACATTTACAACACTTGGTTTGGAATTTTGTTCAAACTACATACTCGAGAAGCCGGCTGCAATATTACTTTACATATATACATAAAACATATAACCAAATGCGAGAACAATTCAGTGGATAATATCATCAAAACAGTTATCAAACAAATATAGAACAATTTTATGTTTCTCTTCGACTGCATCCATTTATTTCGCACTGAAACCAATTTCATATTTCAGTTTATTTTACAACATTGTCTTTAAATTATGCACATGCGAACGTATTTAACATATAAAAATGAAAAGACATTTAAATATTGAACATAACTAAAACTTTTATATGTGTATTTCCATATACATTCAGGTAGGTAATAAAATATAGTGTACATCTGCATGTTTCCGAGCGCAGGAATAGGAACAAAATGGCATATTAATTTAGTTGTGTATTTGTTTTACAAATACCTATTTGTTTAGTTGTTTTCACATTACTAGATGTAGAACAGTGACAATAATAATATGCGGGGTTAAGTCTCTCTCACTTTAATTCTTAACTAAAAAAACAACTGCGAATATTCAAGCTATACTAACCCATATTATGTGGTATGAGAGACAGCGTCTATAGTTCATTTGGAAATGAGCTGGAATAATAAGTCAAAATTTGAAAGACAGGAATAGGATTTTTGGCAAGGATGCTATAAATAAATTCACCAGAAAATTTTGATATAACTTTACGATGATGGTAATAGAATGTCACTTGGTTTATAAGTGGAACAATATTTATACTCTAATAATAGAAATCATCCATTCAACGTTTAGAAAATACTTTCTGAAGTGTAACATATACGTAGATAGGAGATTTTGGAGGTATCTGAAACGGTTGATTTTTTTACACATATCTGGTACCTATTAAAACAAATATAGTGAAATATTTAAAATTCATTAATTTGTGGTAGATATGTAGAAACATTTTTTATTTACACACGTACTTATTTATTTCATAGATTATATGATAAAAAGCATAACAAGGAGCAAAAGCGCCAACTAAAGCTGTCTTCTTCTATAATGCATATGTTATAGGTAAAGTCCGAAATATAGATAATATTAACAATATTTGGGGAGTGGAAAGGGTAGGCAATTGCCCCCACCCCAAATTATAAATATTCAGGGGCAATAAATTATACTACTCGGTAAAAAATGTGAACGCTCGTTTTCAAGTTTGCGTAGTTAGAGACTTATTGCGGATATACGAATGAGCAAAAAATATTGTCTTCATTAAATCTATTAGCTATTTAGCGTGACCGGATAATCTCAATATTATCCCGTAATTGCTGGGCAATGATATATTGTAGGTACCTACATGATAATTTATAAATAGAATGTAGGAGTGAATTAGCTAAATATATTACGTAATAATATGAATCTCAAAATTACATGTGCCATTCCCATACAAACTTTCTTTAAAAAGATGAATGTAAACTAAGTTCCCTCCAAATTACGACAAGGAACTCAAATTTATAAATAATGGCGTGTGACACGAGGAAGTATATTGATAATCAAATGAGAAACGATGACAAAAACTTCAAATTAGAGAAGAGTTATTTCAAATTTAAGATAATAGATACTTCCATATACACTAACGTCATGAAAGGAGTTCCAATACTTGTAAAAACAACTATTTACAGCAATTATCCAAATTCCATCGTCACTTGAAGTTTCAATCACATGATCACATAGAAACTGAATTATATTTTTAACGACTTTGTAACTTTCATAAGACGATCATATACAAATAAAAGTACCTCGGTATATAATGTTAATATTATCCAAAAAATTCATAAATAACAAATTTTCAAATAGATTCTGGATTTTAGCCGGAACACATACACCGTGATATGATAGGCTGATCTGTGGATCATATTTTCAGTTCAAATTCCATAGTCGACATTGTCGCCATATTTTACTTTACATTACTCCTTCCATGGTCCACAATCCACAAATATATATGAGGGCCAGGACTTCACAACTGCCAGCTACACTTAAATATCATTTTCCTACCAAGATATGTTAAATCAGAGTGCCGCACTCAAAATGGATAAATGGTGTGATAATTTATTGAATTAAATCTGATAATTACAACTATTATATATTATTTCACGAGATCCACTGCAAAATTATTAGCAGGTTCCCCCGCTATAATTCAAGTAGCTTTTGTTAATTTATATGTGCTTGTATGCTAGTTCTATATAGTAGCCAATGAATAAATATATAACTAAATTACACACCTTACAATTTATTTATATAACCCAATGGTCTGCTTTCGGGGGCAAATAGAGTGATTATTTTTAAAAAGAGTGAGAATCTTGACGACTCCTGTGAAGAGTGCAGAATAAATTGAAAATTAAATTATGCTCAGATATCTGCAATTTGAGATTTCAATGATCTATTTTTTGGGGAGAGTTATGCGCTTTGTTGTTGAATGAGCTATTGTGCGAATCCAGCTAATTTTTGTTTGCTTAGGTTTCTCTTCATATTGTAAATATTTCCAGTGGCGAAACCGTTCACCATTTATTATTCATTCATCTACTTTGTCCGTGATCTAATCCCCTTTCAGAACTAGTAACCCAACCAACAATCTCTCGATTTCACGAGGCAGGCCTGTGGCCCCATCACATTAGAGGCGGGTGTAAAACAAAAAGAAATTGGCTGTCAAGCTCGAGGCGCTAGGCGCACTAACTGTCCGTAGCAGTGTATCCTGCGATGCTTTGCTCCAGGAAAGAAGATATAACGGCTCGTTGCGCCACTAATTGATTGACAGTTATTTCAGCCATATAACAAGTGATAGAGAAACCGCCACCGAAGCACCAGAAGAGAAACTGAGGTAGTGGAGGCGGTTGTAGGTGGATGGTGGCTGGTGCCCTGCAATCAATTTACCCCCGTGCTGCGTTGGTCCACCAACCGGCTAATGTGGACCGTGTGAAAGGGTAGTCGAATGACCAGAGCTGGAGCTAGGGGTGGATATTATTATTTTTGAAAGTTTTAGCCCATATATTTACTTAATTTAATTTTAAATCGACAGCGAGAGCTGCAAGAAAACCGATTATTTATGTACGTAGAAAAATTTCAATTAGATTTAAGACTTAAAATAGACGTTCTGCCATCTCTACTTGAAATATAAACACTCAAAGTTTACCTATGTATTGTGAATGTATATCCTTGACAGTTGCCATTTTTAACTTAACCCTTGTGGTTCCCTCCATTAACTCATTTCACACGAAAAATATATCACTGAGATCTGCGAAAGCAGAGTGCCACAATTAAAATGGGTGAAAGGAATGACAACGTATATTTATCTTTTATTATAAAAAAATCACTTATCTGTAAAAGTATAATTTTTTTGTGATATTTTAATTTCGGTTGTTTTTGTTATGGGGTAAATAGCTTCGTGGTAACGCATCAGACTGTGGATCATAAGATTCTCTCTACATAAAAATACCCCTATGCTTACCTATCAGCACCTTTATAGGCAATAGTTTGTCGGGTGATAATCGCAGTTCACGCGTATAATACCGAGATTTGCATTGAGAACAGTGCCACACCTAAATGGATAAAAGGCATTATGATATATTTATTTATTTTATATATTCGAAACATGTTTTTAAAATAATTATTAATGATAGTTAAAACCGTTTATAACGCCATTCGCCGATTTTGAGTATTGCATATACCTATAAGTATTATATTTTTACGCGGAATGTGCAATTGCTAACTTTGCTAGTTTTTAAGTCCTATCCCCCAAAGTTACTAATAAAGTGGGAACCATAGGAGTAAATTTGAAGAAAGACAGGACAGGCTATGGAAATCAAACTAAAACTTTTGTGTTCTACAATCCGAACCGTTACCACAGAGCCCCATGCCCCGTAGTGAAAAATAAATTTAAGTAAAAGTTAATCATCTTTACCTATAAACTGCGTTTAAAAGCCTAACTTCGCGTAACAACCGCAGTACTTAAATGATATAATTTATCTCTTTCAGATAATCATGTAGTGCACCAAAATATACTTTCAAAAGAAAGTTTTTCTCACGTCTTGAACTACTAGCGCTGTCGGCGGCAAAAAGTTAAATTCAAATAACATTGCGCTTCAGAGGAAACGAAATTTTTGGACAAACTACACAATAGTAATTCTTGCACAGAATTTTAGTTTAGATTGTCCTGATTGTCGTAGGCTAATATTATATCTTTATGTGTTTAACATGTTCGTCATAAATCTACTAACAAATTTCGCATTTTTCTACTTATTTATAGTTATAAAGGCATAAAAATTAAATTTTTTCAGGATTTCAAACGCGCCCTTAATAGTTAATATATTTGGACTATAGAGGTAAGAATTCATGTTTGAATAATACAACTATTGAAATATGTATATACATATACCGTGAGTTTTAGCTAGGATGCAACACTTGCATTTCTGTCATTAATTTATTACTATGGATATAAGTTTAAATATAACTGTACTGTTCCAAATGAAATGCAATGTATTGTTAATGGTAGAAAACTGCAATTTTTAGGCTTCTGTAAACTCTCCTTAAAATTATGACGTCACAACGCCTACAGCTCACGTCATGCTTATATGTTTGATTTTGCGAATAGATTTGTTAATTCAAATATTATTTTGATATTCTGATTCCAGGTAGGTGTTGTTATGACCAATTTTTTTAAATTTTTGATAATTATGAGACAAAAAATATAAACAAACCATGAGACACTCACATATTGGCATTGGCAACATGGAACCATGAGCATGGGCTTACTTATGCTGTAGTTAGTTGCAGGTGTTTTGACGTCACGGCCTAATTATTTAGAATTTGATGAAATTAAAAAAAAACATCTCTCTTAATATTTTTTTCATTTAAAATTTCATATTCGTGTTACTAGTGCCCCAAACTAATAATAAAAAAATTAAACGGAATATGTCGGAATTCCCCACTGTGGATATAATTTTAGGAACGTTTATACTAAGTTTATAAATCAGTACATAATAATAATAAGGTATTTAGCGGTAATGTATATAGATGGTATCGATAATTAATATATTAATGATAGATAAGTAAATGTTACTTCTTAGCTGAAACTCAAGGTAACATTATTCTTTTCTACACTGAGTATGTGAGGTAGTGGATAGTAATACGTACAGAGTATAATTATCTTATCACTGCAAAGGTAAATCATTTCAGACTATTATCACACATTATGGAATTGTTCATTTCCAAGTCTAATTGAAAATCAGTCTGAGATAAGTATCCAAGTACAACTATACAGTCTGAGAATTAGTTAGATTTAATCGTAAAATCGAAATTTAGAATTAGAAACTTAAAATATTAACCATTAATCCTCTAAATTCTAACAGACTATTTAGGAAGGTACAAATATCCTAATAATAGGAAATCTTCCCAACTCCCGCCCTGTGTGCCCCTCGGGCGGACGACCCTCGGAGTGTTCGGTGGGAGCCGCCAGATGAGTGCGTCCCCTGCACTACCCATACTACCCTCTGTCGGTCCGGCAGGATCCGCTAGGCTAGCAGGCTTGTTTCACGCTCCGCCAGCCCGCGAGAAGAACGCGCCATCACCATCGACACGAGCATCGAGCACGGCTCGACCGAGAACTGTGATGTCATATAGTGCTTGGATTCTGTAATACTACGAAAGATTTTACATATTAGTTTAGAATTTCAGAAAAGATACAACTTATATAAAATCAATCGAATATATAAAATAATAATAATCATCATCACGCCTTTTACCTATCGTGGGTGTGGCACTCTGCTTACATAGATCTCGGTAGGTGATATATTTTTGCGTATGAAGTGCGGTTACCAGCCGTCAAGTCATAGCCCCCAAAGTTTTAGTGGATAGGGAACCACAAGAGTAAATTTAAATTGGCAACTGTCGGCTGTGGGATTCGAACTGAGGATCTCACGATCCACAGTCCGATACGTTACCACGGAGCTATTTACCCCCTATCGAATGTATTATATTAATTATTCAATGTTAGAAATACGAGACGTGATTTTTGCAGGAATAGGTTGGTGTACGATAAGTGCGAGATTGAGAATGTTGTTTAAAAAGTAAGAATGAGTCAGTTGAGGTGGTTTGACTATCTTGAGCGTATATGTAAAATAAAAGGTTGGCGAAACTAATATATGCCGATCAGATTGAGGGTAAACGATTGCTTGAGCATCCGAGGAATTAGTGTTAGCTATGATTGATAATTTGTTGAATCACGCTGTGAATGTGGACGTAGCAAAGATGGTGTACCAGGATAGGAATATTTGGAGGAGATTGATTATTAGTTAATTGTGTTTCAGGGTTCGTGCTACTCCACTTTGTAGGATATAGCATGATGTTATTTATATAGAAATTTTTGCGATCCATTATTGAACAATTAAAAATAGGTAACCGTAAATTATAAACTAATCATATAATTAAAATAACAAAATGTTTAAAACGTGGTGTCATCCATCTTGGCCATTATTAACTTTTAACACAGTGTTAGTTAACTATACCTTATGCAACTTATCCGCAATCTTTTATTTATGTTTTGGACAGGATAATAAATAATTCATTTGAAATTGTCTACAACAAAAAGTAATTTTTAACTACAGTACATAAAGGACTTATACTTACGTAGTTTACAATGGAATTCGCACTATTCGAAAACATTAGTAAAAAGAAAATATTGTTAAAATAAAATTCAGAACACAAATATGTCCTGTAGTTTTAAATTGAAAGTTAATAGAGTAATAGAGATACTAAAGCTATGTTTAGAGCAATTCATTTATCAAATAAAAGTCCCACCTCATAATTACCAATCGGTTAGAGCATCTGAAAACCACCGATTTAAATATGAGTTATACTTTGAAGAGCCACTTAGAGTTGGGGACATATTGAATTATTGTTGAAGAAATCAGAAACCATTTCAATAATATAAACAGCTTAAAAAGTTTAACTGTGGAGAGTTTGCAAACTTCCTAATCAGTACTTATAAATAAATGCCTTGATTTTGTTGACCTTGCATTGGTATATATTAATTTGTAATTGGAATAATCTGAACGCAGTTATAGGATGTTAAACTAAAATGATGGTTAAAAAAAATTAAAAATATATGTATTTAAATTGCATACTTTTGACAGAAAAACAATGCTCATCAACTTTTGTTTCTTATTTATACCAATTGTACCTGCAGAAATGTAGTCATACATATTGTACACTGCATTCGTAAATGTCAGATTTTAGTGCATTAATTATTAAATCTATACTTTATATATCATATTGTTATATTTAATTTAATGATAAAAGTATTTATTTATCAAATCATAATATAAAGAATATTGAGTTACCGGTTTCGAATTTTGATACTCATTCTCACAGTTAGTTACATTAATTCCATATTATTATTCAATACATTTGTAGTTGCATTGTTAAGAAAACTTCAAACAGTGTTATAAACATCAAATTTACAAAATCCGGTAGTATGTCAAGGCAACGATAAGGTCCGGAGTCCGGACTGCGGAACGTTCGCGGAGCCTTGTGCCTCATGCCCCGTCAGAACAGACGAGCATCTTCCCGTTATCGTCCCGGCAGCCACCGTTCGCCACCGCCGGAACACATTCATTTATTTCGATCGGAACTGTTTCATTTCATCATTAATTTACTTATAACGAAAGATTATCGACAGGATTTACTTCACTATTTTTTGTTTCTGAGTCGCTGGTGATTTATTTTCATAACGGACAGGCTTACTATGATATTTTTTCTGTATTATTTTTTCTGCTGTGATTACGGATGTCGGCTGTCGTTATTAGCTTCATGTGTCTTAATTCTCGTTGATTTAAATGACATGTTTGTAATGATTAACTATCATTTGGTGCTGTCGGTTGTTATGATGATTAATGTCGCGACATTCAAAGAGGTGCACACTAATTTAATTTAGCAGTTTAAAATAGATACAGTGTCGGTTGATGTAGAAGTAAAAGAATAATGAAAGTAATCTAATAATCTACAGATAATACTTGCATACTAAATTTCAAATTATTACAGGCGTAATTAATATAATTAATTAACAAAAATATGCTGCCAGACGAACATTCTGAATAGTTATAAGTTTTGTTGAACTTGCAGAATCTTGAGAAATATTTTAGTTTCTGATTACTGACTAAACTAACTAATTAATGTACATGGATTATAAAAGTCCAATAATAGTTCTTTATATATCAAGGCACTGAAGTTTAACTTTTTATCACGAATATGGAATTTATTTGCCGAGGCCCGCGGGGCCGAGGAAAATGAACCATGTGAGTGATAAAAAGGAACTTCAGTGCCGCAGTACATACTAAATTTTATTAAAATTTAAAATTAGAAAAAAACTGTAAAAAATGATTTATAGATTAAGTTTATATATCTGTCAGTTGTCAATTGGATCTGACACTCAGTGTTGCAAACGTAAAACATTGGAGTTATCGTAAATAACACTTAAAATTATGTGTTTTGTCCTCAATTTCTTCATCGCAATTAATTAGTTAATTCTTCTTGCACATGTTGTTTCATTTTACGTGTAAATTTACTACAATATATCTGTCAAAATGATCCTACTTGCACCATAATTATTTTACGGTTTTTAACACTGCGTTGTTCAAAATCGTCTTACAATGCGTTACTTTAATGACGATTTTTGAGCACTTTAGTGCCGGCTTCAAATAAATAATAATTTATAATAATAATTTTTGTGGATAACAAAATAAATACAACCCTTAATATAGATATAATTTGTAATTACGTGGTTATGTTTCGGATTATAGACCTCTCTTCAGTTCGATACTCAGAGCTGACAAATTCTCGGACAAATTTTCACCACATAAAAAGTAACACTCTGGTTCTTCCTCTACTTCTTCATATACCGAGATAAGCCGTTTGCTACTGGCAGAAATAGGCAAATAGCTTGCTTAATACTATGTTTATTCGATATATGTAAATGAAAACTACAATTTATGCCATAAACACAAAATATTATTAAATTTATGAAACACATTACTATGTTAAACAAAATATAATATACTCGTACATGTTTATTACATAAAGCTGTATTGGCGTACAATGTGCTTTCGCATTACATATCCTGTGTCCAAAATAAAACGCCTTTTTAGGTGTAGCATTCTGCTTGCGCAGATCTCGATGAGTGATATATTTTTGCGCATGAATTACGGATATTAGCCATTAACACATTCCTCCAAAAGTTTTAGTAGAGGGAAAATCACAGGAATAAAGTTTAAAAGGCAATTTTTGACAGTGTGGGATTCAATCTGTAGATCGAAAAATCCGCAGTCCGAAGCGTTACCAAGGAGCATTTTATCCTATTTACGAGTATTTGAATTAAATAGTTTCCTCTCGTTGACAAAATAAAATTGTATCATCTTTTATAAAATATTGTGCGGGTTGTTTGTAAATAAGTTTTATTTTCATTCTGCTTATGCGGAAATGCAGAAATGTGCGAAAACGAATTTGAAGACAAAAACTGCCATTAGAAAAAGAAGCATCAGATGCAGAAAATTATTGCCTGGAAAGTAGCGGATTATATTCTTAGAAGAATACAAGTGGTTCTATTCCAAGAATAAATATATCTGATTCGATAACGTTAATTGTCCAATTGAAGTTGCTATTACCTTAAAGTTTCACTTTTCATTCTAGATACATAATTAACTATTAACTCACTTATATTTTCTTGAACTCAGTATATTTAAAGTGTACTCGTATTTATTCAGTACTAGATAAGAAAAATAATTAAATTCAGATTAAAACCTCGAATCCTTATGTTGTTAATACATAATATTATATTAGTAATCATTTAATTTAATTGTTATAATTTTCTTCAAATAAAAATACAACTTAATTCCCTGCACAAAGTAAATATTTTGTGTTTCAGTTTGCAACTGAAATGAGTTTTCTCTTGCATGGGTCATTGCATTGCTTGAATTTCTCGGCCATGTAATTTGAACGGAGGAGATAGTCGCGTCACAGGTAACTAGGATCGCCGGTTGGCTGACTACAATAGATCCCTGTGCTGCCATCTACGCGTCTAACATGTCCCTTACTACGAATAAATAGAGCTTTATTACTCGCATAAATAGAAGTGCAGGAGCCATCAATTCATTCCCGCTGAGAATCGACTAATTTATAGCTTTTTGCACAGAGCAGAGACTGTAATTAAAATGTCATTTTTGAAACAAAGCTACTAATTACTGTTTCATTCAATGACACAAAACCACTCTGAATTGCAAAGCGGTAGCCCTTTTATGCCCGAGAAGTTTAAATTGTTTACAGCTGAAATTAAATCAAAAGTTTATATAATAAAACTCATTTAACGCTGCCTCAAAACCAAATACTTATTAATGATAACACAGATACTTATCGTTCCATTATATTTTTATCGCAATTTCATAACCCAACAATCATTTTGTGGTTAAAAAATTCCGAGAGACCTGCAAGAACTCAATGATCGTGATGTCGGCAGTTACCTGTTTCTTTTAACAGGTCGACTGCATACTTTGGGACCACGTGTGCACAGGTGGGCACGATTTTAATACAATTTATGTATAGTAGTCGATGCGCTGGTCCCATGAAGAGATACTGGATATAACGGACCGGGCAGGACTGACATAGAACTAATTTTAAAAATAAATTTTAGAAATTACAAACAAAATATTTAATTTTAAAATTTAGAAATCTTCTATCTTTAAAATGTTCTAAATAAAATACTGGAACCTAAAAAAATATTTTCATAATTATAAACTTGCCTGTCGGTTTGAAAGAAATATGATTTTAAAGTGCGGTGTGTAACGGATTAAGATGTGTTATGTTTAAATAAGATCTAAAATTGTGAACCCAAACATAGAATTTTTAGTGAAAAATGGGATGATAGGTTGCTGACTTCGATGTTCGATTTTCTGGAGACAATAGGGTGAGTTCGATAAGAAAGTGAGTGAAAATACTACTGATTTTTTTATTGCAGGTCATAAAAATTTGGCGTGGGCACCACACGGCTTTCTTTTTCACATAAATCTATAATTGATTATTTAGTAATTACATTTGACACATGTTTAACATATAGAATAAATATGCCCGTTATTAGTTACTTTTTATAAAAAATATGATTAATGCAACATATTAATCATAAAATTTAATGTTTCTCAAAACTGAAGGAAATACAAAATAATTTAAAATTTTCTCTTGTAACTGGTTCCAAATTTGAGATAAATTAAATTATCTTATTGTTCCCACAGACAGAAAAATGGCGAGTTAGTAAAAATAACTCGTAAAATAGTATTTGCTAAATATTTTAGTTTTTTTTTTATACAAGTGAATATATCAGTTAAGCTGATATTTCTTAGTTGAAATAACCGAAAATTCTGTAGGAAAGTTTAATTAACTAAGAGTTAGTTAAGAACGAATTGATATATTATTCATGTTTTGAGAACAGGTTCTTCATTTAAAATTATTCGTAATCTATCAACTATTACTGATTTTTTATTGTTAGAATTGCTGAAATTTGTAACACGAGTCCTGGGCGTTATTAATCATCGGAATAAGTAAAAGCCAATACACTCATTTTGTGAAAATTGTTATTAAAAATTAGAAATAATTTCATCTATGAATTCAAAAAGACCGATAAGTGGTTAAAGACTTAATACTTGTTCCTATTAGTCGATAGATAAAATGTAATGGAGGGTAAAGTATGTCATTATTTATTAAGAAACACATTATTCAATGGTCGGAGAAATATTTATCAGTGTTTTAATAGGTATTGATATATTAAAAATTTATTTTTGCTCCCAGCAAAGGACGATTTCACTGCAATAATCAGTACAAATTACTGAAATATTCAGTTGTTCTGACTGAATTCTTCAGTTGCGAGCAAATTAACTGAATACTCACTTATATTGACTGCACGGTATAACTTTTTTCCGCAGTATATTTCCCCCCAAATCTAATCAGCTCTACACATTATAATGAAACCTATATACATGAAGTTTCGTTTCATTTTTTGTTTTGTCTACAAGTTATTGCAAGAAAACACAGATGTTATTGGAAAAATTCAGGGATCTTTTAAAATATGCATGTAAGTACTCTAATATAGCACAAAAACTTGAATGTAGGCCATATGGTTTTAATAAAATTTTATTAAAAATCATTTAAAATATGGAATCAACGTTTTTAATTTAAACCTATGGCCCACATTCTACAGAAAAAATTTCAATATTTTACTTCTATTCTCTACAGTGAGACATTTAATTTGACACCAAACTGAACAGGGTTCAACGAACTAGTGTCAAAAAAAATATAGTTGACCCTCGCTAAAAAATACTTTTTAATAGATTGTTTTAACTGTGCTTGTTGAGACCTGTAATTTAATACTTAACTCCATACGGTTTAAGCAATATTTTTGATGTCATTTTCTAAAGTATGACTTTCTCAAATGTGCAAGGAGATCCAAGAAAATTTTAAATATTATTGCTGTCATATGTTATTTGAAACTTGTTTTCGCAGCTAATTCCATATTCCAAATAATGTGAATTTATTATTTTGTGTGTCAAGGAAACTTTTGCTTTTGGTTTTTCAGTTCTTTGATTGTCAAGAAAAATAATAATAGGGTTTCGTTACTCTATATTTCTTGTTTGCTACTTATTAAATATACGGGTACACATTCATTCACCCGCACACGCATCAGGTTCTTTGGAATTAGAAACTTGAATTTCGACAAAAGTCTCATTATCTAGTTTTCATGATTCCTATACTTTCTTAAATTACATATAGGAAAGAAAAAAAAAAGCCAACCGTAATGACAGATTCCTAAGACACGTGACGAAACTACAGATCCCAAAAGTAGGGTAAATTTAAAGCAAAATGTACATGCCTATTTAAATATATAACAATATACATATGGATTTTAAGAAATAAAGTGTTTAAAAATAAAACCCGCTAGAAGAGCTGCGCATACTCGAGTACTTGTTTTTGAAAATACTGTTTAGAATACAAGTATTGTACTCTATACTCGTACTCGAGTTCATTTTTAAAATAGTTACTTTTACTCGTACTTGCGATACTTCTGTCGAAATACTCGTACTTAATAATCTACTATATACTTAGAGTACAGTCTTGTGTTATTAAAAGCAAATAAAGATATAATACCTTAAAGTTAATTTTTTTACATTATACGTGTATACTATAAAATTTTCGTTATTACTATAAACATAATAATTTAAGAATTATCTTTTTTGTTATACTTAAATTATTTATTTATTTTTAATATATCACATGATTTGTATAATTTGATCCTTTTATTTCTCTAATAATATAACAACTATTCTGCAAACGTACAATCCGCTGTGTTTCTTGTATTAATATCTTTAACAAATCTTTATTGAAACAACATAAATAATTCTTTATTATACCTGTATCATATCCGTGTTTAAAACAAGCTACAGCGTTCGCAAACGCAAGATTAAAACACGCCGTGCTTTAAAGGTTGCTAAGCAACAACAAATATAATTACTGTTAATATCTGTCAAAAATGTAAACGTTAAAAATAAATGCTAACAAATCTCCATGTAAACGACATACGTCAAACTTCACTCGCGCAAAATTATGACTTGAATCAAAATGTTGTTTTCCAGTTTTTTCCAGACTATGATCACAGTATAAGAATTCACTCAGTAGCGACACTCGCTGTCGGTCCCTTTGATCTTTATGTCGCATCGACCGATGACCTTGAGCCGAGCGGCCATATTGGCAGCTGCGGCATACGGCGGTAAATTTGAAAAACTGTCAGTTGCAAAGGGTATAAAATCTAAAAATATTATTTCACCTGCACTATAATAGTTGCTACAATTTACCATGGTACAAATAAGTTTACCTCTCTGTTTTGCACTCATTTTATGAACTTATAATGACAGAAATACTGTAGCTTGATATTTGACAGATATAACTGACACTGACATATTATATTTTCTTTTCTATGGTTACTGAGATAGCCTATCAGCGAACACTAAGCGGCCATCTTCCCGGCTGCGCACCACTGAAATATTGTGATCATGAAAATGTTTGAAGTGTCGCTACTGTGTGAATTCTTATACTGTGCTATGATGCAGGTATAATAAAAAATAGCGCGTATAAGTGCTTTTAAACTCGTCGTACGTATTTTAAAGGCTTACTTATATACTTGTATCATAATATACTATTAATTCTGAAATTAAACATTGATTCCATAACATTATCTACTCTGTTAAACAAGCAATTTTTATAGTTTACATCTTATATAATAGTTATGATTGATATTTCATAATTTTGCAATAATCCATGTGTTCACGTGTACAATTACCTTACAAGTACTTTAAGAGTGCTTTAAAAGTACTCTATACATTTTCCATGAAAATTGTCAAAGTAAAAGTAATATACTTTAAAGTACATGTGATTAATGAGTACTTGTACTCGGTACTCGAGTATTTTGAAATGATACTTTGCCCAGCTCTGCCCGCTAGTCGCATTTCAAGTGTGTATTACCGCATTTTAATCCATGGATCCCTTTCGTATTTGTCGCCCAGAGCGAAATGCTCTAATGTCCCCCTTTTAAGGCGAAACTATATGATGAACGTTTAAATAAGCTAGTCACGAACATAGCCCACTAAAGTCTAAAGACATGTCCACGTCAACTATGAAACACTAACAGACTAACTAACACAATACAAAATTCCTAATTAAATTTAAATACAACACACGTAACATGAGCTGCTCGATACAATGATTCAACGATACAAGCAAGCTTCCCTTTAATGGGCGTCTGTATGTGTATACAATATTGTTTACAGTATGTCCATATGATGTTAATAGAACGGTTTACATAATTTAATAGAGTGAAACAGTGTACGGAGCGCCTACGGCAACATATTGTGCGAACAGCACTGAGCAGAGCTCATTCACCAGGAACAGCTCAATGCCTGAAGACTTGCTAAGTTGGCGAGCTGGGGTAGTGACGAAACACAGATTGGGTAACACAACACGGTACACGTTACGTGTAACAGGTAGTACTATGCTGGTATACCAGTTTACCAACACACGTTGATGACATTACTCGTTACGAAAGATTCAAGCTGCTGATGCTTTATTTGAAACTGACATCTAACATCTGGAGGTTGATCTTGTTAATCATTATTTTACATTTAGTTAAGGATGACGTGAATTATGTATAGCTTAGAGGAGAGGAAAATCTCTTGAGGCGCTTCTTAGATTGTTTGGGACAAATAGGTCTATTTGAGATAAATAAGTGAGGAATAACACAATGTAAAATTTTATATAATACCATATAATGTGTACCTAATAGATAGTAGGTGCGTCAATAACATTAATAAATTTATATTACAGAATACAGCTAGTAGTTATATTGTAAAATGTATCATAAACTATAGGTATAATATGTGGTTTAGAATGTAATAAACAAGTAAACCTCAATATTCGATGCTGATAATAACATAATTATACGATTAATATTGTTAGTAGTCCGATTCTCAGCTAACATCAAAGTGAATTTCACTGAAAATTTTCACCAAATATCCTTGCAACTATTCTAAATCGGGTAAATGTAATAAATTAAGAGATGTATCATTCAATTATTTTATCTTCTTAGGTATTCTATTAATGAACTCAAATGAAATTCAAACATAAAATGTATAACGAAGTAAAAGTCATCTTTAAAATAAATAATATGGTGGAATATTATCTTGACTTTTTATCTTTAGAAGCCCTGGAAAATGATGTACCATTGTTTGTTAGGCCAAGATTACATGGTTTTGACGTAAATGGAACTGACCAAATTATATAGGTTCGAGATTCCTTGTTAAATATGTGAGTTATACCTTGAGATAAAGATAATATTTAACAAAAGAATAGCAAATTTGAGAACTTCCTCCACTGAAATACAAAATCCCTTATTAAAATTAATAAACATGCTACTATTTAAAGGACAATGTTGAATTAAACCTATGAATTTAATTTTTGTTCAATAAGTTTTTCGTGAAGGTGTCATAATATTAATTTTATGAAATGTTAACGAAATCACAAATGCGCAACGAATATAAACCAACATATGGTATATACAATAACACATTTTCTTAGGTTTACCATCAAAAGTGGTTTAAACCACTAGGTATTGTTTTATCTCTTAATTTATGAAATAAATGATTGTTAATTGATACAAAGTTGGACTTGCGTTTCTTGTTTCAACGTACAATTTAGTTTCAGTAGACAACTGTACAAATCGAAATAGAAATTAGAGATTAAAAAACCTGCAAGAACTTGTTAATAGATTTACAGTTTCGTTGCACCGCAACATTCAAAAAGGTATTTCTAAAAAAAAAATATATAATTTTATTATTCCTTAACTGCCGTTGAAAGAAAAACAATAGATGCAGAAAAAAAATCATATGAAACCACTGGTCGAAATCACAAAATAAAAAAACTAGGACGATTAAAACCGGTTTGGATTAGTGGTTAAAATCATAGTAGAAGAAATCAAGCAGCTCTGCCTTTTCTCATTCATTTACATCATATCGTTTGTAAATTGAGAATAGTGATGATAAGTGATTTAAATTTGTCGACATTGTGATTGTGGTATGATATGATGTGATAGTTGTGAGTCGGACCTTTGCTATGTGAAACGTGATTTTTTAGTGTCGTATTAATCTTGTCAAGTAGCACTGCACAAATTGAGTATTTGAAGGGATGACCGTTTTGCGACAACCTACCAAAAAATTGTTTACTAGTTGCACATTTCAAAGAATCAAGTCGAAATATGACCATAATATTGTAGCGCACTCAATAAAAAAATTAATAATAGTTACTTTTTGGGAGTTCAATTTTATTATTACGTGATTTAAAAAAATTAATATAAATGATTTTAACTAGGTAAAAAATATATGCAGACTCACATGCTATTTGTTGTCAATTCGCACTTTTTACAATCTTCCACATTTATTTAGAATGAAATACTTTGCTTGTGATTCTACCGCGGTTGAAATGAAACTAAATCAATTCAAAGAATCTTGATGAGACACTAACTAGTTATTAAAAATATGTGAATAATGAACAAACCCATGTACCCTTATTCTTACAATGAGTCAGATAGTTAATCGATATGCAGTCTAATTATGTATTTCCAGAGTTGGTTATTACTTGAAATATCTATTATTTTATTCGAAAACCTTTTATAATTAAATGCCTATTACATTTTATAATACTTTAGGGACCTGAGAAAAGGATGAAATAAATGTACCTAAAGTACTTTTATTATAATTTTTGTTTCACTTGTTGTATTTGGACAGCTCTAAGTGTGAAATATGAAGGGTTTCTTTGAAATAGTTTTTATTCTTTAAAAATCACGTCTTCCAAATGCGTTACTAGTGGTGGAGCTCTTAAATTAGAAATAAACCACAAACTGATGTGATTAACAAAATATAAATTAAATATTATGCTGCTACATTAAAGCCCGTTTTAGATGGCGTAATTCTTCCTGCATGTTTTCTTGCGGAAGACAGTGCAACTAAAATTGCATCGTATAATACAAAAGTAGCTGCAAGTATTATTGCGCCGAAAGACTTGCAAGCAAATAGGATATATTCTATTTTTCTATCAGCAACTTGCAATTTTCTAGAGACTTTAAGCTCACAATGTTTTGCCAACTGTTTTAATAGAGAACTAATGTCGAATAGGAATCATATGTTTGAAAATTTATATTTATATATGCAATTCAATTTTCAGTATTCAGTTCTGTTCGAGATTTCAAAGCTACTTTACAAATCTTGTCTGTGCAATGTCCAATTCGACAAAATAAAAATTAACAAAAGCCTATGCCACAAACGAAGTACTACAATCACACTAAAATTTCGAGTGATAAAGTTTGGTTATTGACATTGAAAATAGGGTTATAATGTGACTGTTGGTACATAATTAAAAATAACTAGATATTTTGCTTCAAGCCAGTGCGTCGTGAACATAGTTCAAAAATTTGCAGTTATGAAAATTTATTATTATTTAAAAATCACGGTTACTATTCTGAATATTCGTCTTGCTCTGAATTATGCTAAAGTTTTTTAAATCTGTACGTTGGCCCACAAAGAGATTTCCCCCTCAAACCTATCTATGTATTGGATAGCTGGGTAGCTTGGACGCTTAGCCATCTCGAAAAATAGTAGTCGTTCTGTACAAGACCTCTTTCAACGGCTTCTGTGAGTGTTAATTACTAGTTATTTTATAATGTTGTTTCATTCATAGTGGTTATCATAGTCATAATTTTTGTTAGTTGTAATATTATAGAGTTTGGCAAATTGAATTATGAATAATTATGGCCCGTTCGTGTTTTAGTCAAAATATCCTTATCACCGTAACTGGATTTCAACACGTTCATGACAGTATCATAGTTCTCCTCCATGAAATTGTACATGGACAATGTTTCATATACCTAGCTTTCTTTTACCAACGATTGAAGCAGGTAAGTAAACTTGTCAACCCTTTTAAATTTTTGATATTCGTGTATCGATTTGAATTGCATCTGAATTTTTGGAAGACGAAACTTACGATAATCATCATCTTTACTAGACAGAGACTTTGATGGACCTAGAAAATTAAGTTCCGGTGTTACCGCAATCTTGAAACCAGAAATATCCTAAACTGTCTACTTTTGGTAATCGCTTGATTTCTTTGGCTCGTCTACGATCTGCTCATTGACTTCTTGGTCTTCATCAGCGCCCTCTTTTCTTATCTAAATAGTTTTCATAATCATGAACTCCATGATTCTTTCATCCAAATCTTCTATCTTCGATTTGTATTCTTGCAGCATATTGAAATTCGCAGACAAAGTAACATTGTCCAGCGGCTTCAGTTGTAATAGAATATTACACTTATTTTCTATTTTTGTAACAACGGCCACAATGGATGTCTTTAAATTTTCAGTTTCTTCAATTCATCCGTTGTTTCCAAGTAGACAGTTACTTCAATAAATATAAGAGTGTAAATTAATTGGCATAAAAAAGATTCAAATATAAACCAGCTGACTTCCTCAACAAAAATATGCCTTTATTATACCCCATCAGACACACAACAGCAGTATACAGATGAGCAATCGAGACCTGCGACGATACTTCCTCTACAACCTCTCCTGTCATTACTTTCTTATCTATGATGAGCATGAATTTTCGTACAGCAAATTACAAGTGATACGATTCCTAATTGGTTTACAACTCCTCGCTGCAATCACCACATAAGAAGATTCGCGTCATATAATTTATAGCACGAATACAATTTTCTTTTTTACTATTTATTTCTCACAGAGTTTTAGACACATAATTTTACAAACATTCGATCTTTTTTATTTATTTTACTTTGACAGATAAAGCATTCTCTTGTTGAATTTCCACTAGCATGAATGCGACAAAGGAATTGAAAATTTCTGTACTAAATGCAAGATTGTGAGCAGTTATAGAACTGTGGATAGAATGTGTAGCACAGGACGAGTGCATAATTAATGAATGAAAAAGAACTTAATACACAACTTATAAAACGGTAGTTTCTGGATTTGAATCTACTTTACCAAAAAATTTGGCAAACGAATATTTAGAATTACTAAGGTACAATTTATGAAGAAGCTTTAGTGCAGTGTTTTTGTCGTAAGTCTTAATCATAAACATGAGTATATTTTCCTTTACATTTATGTTGTAAAAACAATTTATGACACAACCTGTTCGGCAAAAAAATTTAAAAGAATAAGGTATATATTAGGTTGGGCGATAATTTGGCAAAGTGAAAATTTGATTGATCTAACCCTCTATAATGGTTTAAAAGTTGAAAAAACGAAGTGATATCAAAAACCAATCAAAAATATTGATACTAACAGGTGCCACCGAGCACTTCAAATTTCCCTTTTTAATAGCATAGGGTTTTTTTTTTTATATTTGAATAAAATCGAGCACAACTTGCCATTTCTTTGTCGCGACCAACATCCATATAAGTAAAAGGGAGGAGCAAGGGAAGATGCCAACGCTACACTTTTGAGCGTTCGAATTAGATAAAGCGATAGAAAAAGAGGAATTCCCTAAAATGTCAAGAATCAAGAAATATCAAGAATTCTTGAAACGAGACAAGAAATGCATAGCCAAGAAATGAGCAAGTTATGTTCGTTTTTATCCAAATGTACAAAAACACTATGTTATTTAGATGCGAATGTTAATATCAATATTTTGGGTTGGTTTTTTGATATCGCTTCGGTTTTTCATATTTAAAGCCATTATAGTGGTGAGATCAATCAAGTTTTTACTTTGCCAAATTAACGGCAACCCTTATATTCTCTCATTCTTTTTAATTCTGTTGCCGAACAGGTTGTCTCAAAAATTGTTCTTTCAACATAAATGTAACGGAAAATATAGGTAGTCATGTTTGAAAGCGAATTATATGCACAAAAAAGTTGAATTATATGCGTATATATATGCACTGATTTTTTGGAAAATATGCACAAATATGACAATCTGTGCAGCAAAATATGCAAAAAAAATATTTTAAATTAATGGATAAAAAGTACCATATAAGTGAATGCATTATGAATTTTATTGCACAATACAGTCTTAATCCTGATTCACAATTAACAAATTTAATATTAATATACATATAAACTAAGTCTAGAAACTTGATATTATAAAGTATGATTATATTTACTTAATAACAATAACAATTTACTCAAAATTTTCTTTAAACAAAAGTGAGACCTAAGTAAAAAATATATGCAGTTGAGAATTCTCGGTCTTATATTCATTGTACCCACTTTTACCAGTATTCGTGTATACAATGAAATGCGACCTACTCCAATTTTTTGAAATTATCAATGTGCATTACCAGAAATTTCAGAATGCTTATCACTTGACAAGGTCTTAAAAATACTGAAATATGCAATTATATGCAACTTTTGTAGTTAGTTAGTTAGTTAATTTATTTATTCATGCCTTTCGGCCTAGAATCTATACAAAATTTTACATCTTATTTCTATGGTGATTACATTATATAAGTTAACTTAAAAAAAAAAACAAACTATATTAAACGTTTTCTTCTTTCTAAAATTTATTCCATCCAGTCTTTTCTTGTTCCTAGGTCATTTAGTAAGTAAATTTCATCTCTTCTTTCTCTTTCCGTCTCTCTACAATAAAGTCTTAAATGTTCCAAAGATTCCTCTTCTCTGCCACATAATCTACATCTCTTTTCTTCTGCTGACAACCAGTACATGTTACTTCTTTCTTCATTGCCGCATCTAAATCGAGCTATTGTAGTGACATTTATGATTAATAATAAATATCTTGGAATCTGTAAAGTCTGTAATTTCTTGTATCGTGGGTTATATTTGGTTACTTGAGTTTTGTTGAACTGTTCTTGTTTTTGTATGTCTCTGTCTCTGTTTGTCAATGTTTCTATTACAGTTTCTTCATTTTGTCTCTTTCTCTCTATTTCTAAGACTGACAATCCATTTCTTTCATAATATGCTTTTCTAGTTATTCCCCATTTCGTGAGTTTGGATTTTTCTTCATTTGAACGTTTTATTGACTTCCAGCGTTCCTGTAGTAAAGTGTTTTCCGATACTCTCACTCTTTCCTCGTACTTAACGGCTCTCTTTCCTGTTTCTATTCTTAATTTATCTATTTTCATTTCTTCCAGTGCTATGTAGCTAGGAGTACATTTATCTAACCCCAATATCCATTTTATGTATCTGATTTGAATGTCTTCGATTATTTGTTTCTCTTCCCATCCGTATATCTCCGCACCATACATCAGAATGCTTTTGACTATACTTTCGAACATCATCCACCTTACTCTAATATTCTTTTTAAATTTTCTTTCTCCGATACTCCATACTTGTTTTGTCGCTATTAATGCCTTTTTCTTTATTCTCTCCAGATGTTTATTGTGATAATTATTTCTTTGGAATGTGAACCCTAGATATGTAAATTCTTTTGCTTCTTCTATTTGTTGTCCGTCCCATTTAAATACTTCTTTTGTCTCTCTTCCTCCTCCTTTCTTGAATTTCATTACTTTTGACTTCTCTACATTGAGCGTTAGTTTTTTCCTTTTTAAATATTGTTGTAGTCGCCTAAACATTGCTTTCATTCCTTCTGCATCTTTTGCTACCACTGCTTTTGTAAAAATATGCATAAGAATGCCTAAATATGCAATATATGCATGTTTATGATGAAAACTTGCGACAAAAACACTGTATTAAAGCTACTTCATAAGTTGTAGTAATTGTAAATATTCGTTTGTTAACTTTTTTGGTAAATTAGATTCAAAACCAGAAACAACCGTTTTATAAGTTGTGTCTTAAGTTCTCTTTCATTCATTTACTATGCACTCGTGCTGTGCTACACATTTTATCCACAGTTCCATAACTGCTCACAATCTCGCATTTAGTACAGAAATTTTCAATTCCTTTGCCGCATTCACGCTAGTGGAATTTCATCAAATCCATCAACAAACAGTAATCACAATCGCATCAGATTCGCAATAGTTGCAATACCACATAACGATATCATAATCCAGAGCAATTAAATTTGAAGCGAGGCTAGCTGTGGAGCTGAGAGGTGTATATGGATGTTGTATGTGGATTGTTGTGTGTCTGTGTTGTATTGCTGCAGCGCACGCGTGTGCGCCGCACGCTGTACGGCACGATGGATGGCCTCGTGGCATGCAAGCCGGCCCCAGGGCCTGCGGCATGCTCGCGGTGAATGGAGCTCATATATTTTACAGTTACCTACCACGCTAGCCAGAACTACCTACTATTGTTCTATCATATTTCGAAGGTTACAACCAAGAAAAAGAAAGGGTAACTTAACCCTTAACTGGTGACGTGGTTAAAATTTAACATAACTCCCCACCTGGGGTTCGGAGAGACTCCATTTTTACCTCACGCCCACCTGTAGTAAGGGACGTATTGTTTTTGGTCAAAAAATCGTCTCGCATAACTCAAATACAAATTTTAGGTATTTTTGCTTCTTATATTTATATGAAGAGCTGATTAGATTTTGCATAAAATTGGTCAACTAGATGTAACATTTCACTAGAAGCCCTTAACAGTTTTCCGTGAAAAAACACGGTTAAATATGATTTTTAACAATTTATATTATTTTGAAAATTGTGTAATATTTAATTTTACATATCTGTTTTGATTGCACTAATTTGATTAATTTTCATTAGATTTGGAAACAATAAAATATAAAAAAATAAACTTCATAAATTTTGCAATCCATGTACACCATAGAAACAATTAAAAATTTTAATTTTTTACGAACATGTTATTGTGATTGTGAAGTTGTTTTCTTGATGAAATAAATGTCAAAAAATTAAATAAATATACAAAAGAAAATTAAATTTCTCACACAAGAAAATAAACGGGAAAATTGCAGTATAGTGCACAAGAATTTTTTGAGAAACAAATTGACATGTTAATAAACAATAACTATGGTAACACTTGTGACTCCAAAAATGTGATGTATGGTAATTTTAGCTATTAATAAAAACTAAATTAATATTTAATTTAACACATCCAGACCTAATCATCCTTATTGATTGCACAATACAGTTTAATTTAGTACAAAAATAAGTAATTATCTTTTAATATTTAAGTGTGAAGTGAAACAATCCAAAATAACACTGTTTTACATTCACTGATTATACAACAACAAAGAGATATTTTCCTGTATCAGATTTTTTAATTATATAAAAAGATCATTTGAATTAGTATTTATTTAACAATCTATACAGAAATTAGGTAGCCTTCAAAATATGAAACGGGATACAATAAAATAAAATACGATTAGTGAGAAGAAATAAAGTGGTAATACCTAATAATAATAAAAAAAGTAATGAAAAATACGAAACAAACAATATATTCAGGCAGATTCATTAAAGGGATTAGCGTTAACTTCATTTTTTCATAATCTGTAACTTTGTTTCTAAATTAGTTATATTATCAAAGTGTATCAAATTTTATGTTAACCAATGTTGATCACAATCTTAGTTAAAACTATTATGTTCTGAGAATGGAAAATGAAGTTACGAGTAATAATGTAAATGGAGTTAGCGCTACTCCCTTTAATGAATTTGCATGTAAAATATTATTGATACAAAAAAGTTTTTTTTTTGACTTGACAGTTGTGGCATATTGAAATGTGTCAAAATTTACGTTTCTTCTTCTTTTATATTCTTCTTTTATCCCTTTCATCACTGCTAGTAATTTTTTAAATTGTGGTTGAGGAATCAACCTGGACCAAATCATGAACAGGGTGTCATTTTCTAGTTCATTCAACCATATTACGGTTCGCCATTGTTGTCTGATTTATAGATTGCATTGAACAGAAATGGAATAGAATAGCACAGGAATACAAATTTAAAATAATGTAAATGCATACAACCATTTATAGTTTGCACAGAATGGAATACATTGCACAGAATTTAACTTAATTTTCTATTCCATTCCTATTCCATTTCTGTTACATTCGAGTTAGTCAGTCGCAATTCGTGTTAGTCCGTCAAAAGAATTACTTTTTTTACTCGTTTCGTTGTCACTTTTTTAAAAAACTGCATCAAGAATAACGATACAACGGTGATGTAAATAATTGCAAACATAACGTCATTCTATTCCTTTCCTGTGCAAACAATAAATGTACTTGAAAAATTTCTATTCCAAAATCATTCCTACACCAATTCCATTTCGATTATATGCAATCTATAAATTAGGCTATAGGATCAACGCGGATGGATTTGCTACAAATTGTTATAACATAGAATTTTAAAAAGAACGTAACTGGTGACTTGTTACCCCACATGTAATTTGTGTTACATTACATTAAGTATAATGATACTCACTGCGTGCTGTCATATCGGCTACTGAAGATATTATATTGAACATACATGAAACAACAAGAAAATTGATCACTCGCACTCGTGATATGCAATAGATTTTGATCTGTGTGCTATCCAATGACACCACGTCATCAGTTAACGATTTATTTTTATTAAATGTTACTCTTGGACACTCTCTTACTCCAGTTGAGGTCTAACATACCCTAAAAATTCGAAGTCGAAACGTAAAAGACACGCACAATAATAACAAGATGAGAAATAGGAAATTTTCAGAAAATAAAGTGTAAATTTTTATATATTATCCATATTTTTACAAGCAAGAGCTCAAAGATTTATAGCTATGCATCTTTTTCTTGGTTTAATCGGTCCTAAAATTTATTTTTGTCTCCTCAATTTTGCGCTTCCACCTCGGGCGGTTTCGTACTTCTCTTTCTCGGCTTCTGAGCCCTAGTTTCTGGAGATCCTGGAATTTTGAATATATTTTCCATCTACTTAATTCTAGATCCCCTTTTTGATCTTGTGGTTCCTGGTGTGCTGTTCCGATTTCAGATTCCTTCTATACGGACTTTATGGCCTATTCATCTGATGCTTAATTTTTTTTGAAATCTAGTATGTCTGGTTCTCCGTACATATCATATACGAGTAGTTCCATATACACTCTCGACATCTATTTCGTACATTCCTTGATTGGCTCAATAATAACTATACATCGATTATCACAAGAATATAATTGCTTCGCAGTAACTAATTTCTCTAAAAATTACATTTTCAGCATATTTAAATAATAAATTTTTCAACAAAAAAATTAAATTTTGCCAGGACATTTTTTCCTGTATCTTATTTTTGAAAAGTATAAAAATAAAATTTGCTGTAAATATAGTCAGCCATAGAGCATCTTTACATACACATATTTTATTTATACAAACAAATGATCGAATTTTGAGAAAATCCACTCTTAAGCTGTCGTGATTGCAAATCCAAAGCGTTTATTTTGATTACTAAATCATTTGACATACTTCATTAGTTTGATTTATTACAACAATGATATTTTGGTTTAAAAAATTTGTGGTCGAAGCTCATAAACATTAAATTGAATATGTCAGCGCTATTTAAACCCACTGATTTTAAATCTATCTGCTGATCTCGAAGTGAGTTTTTAACCTAATCTTAAATTTTGACTTTATGAAACTTTTTCCCAGCCGGTAATTCATACGGTATTTCCCTAAAAAGAGTTAGTAATATTTTATCAAATTTGTAAATAATAGTTATTTACTTTACAAGGGGGCAAAGTAAGGAATTACCCACGAGAGAAATTTTAGCTCACGAAGCCGAAGGCTGAGTGAGATAATTTTATCGAGTGGGTAATTTCACTTTGCCCACGTGTGAAGTATAACGTTTTATCCAACACTTCTTAATAAATGAAAAATTTATTATAGAAATATTATTTGACCGCCATTTACTTAAATTTATCAGGCTCCTAATCGTTCTTTGAAGCGTATCTACTTACTTTATATACTGATTTCTAGAAATAATAGTTATTTACTTTACAAGTGGGTAATTCCATTTTTAATTAAAATGTCAATCGAAGTAGTTACCAAGGTGTTGTGTGTTATTATTATTGTTATAAATAAAAAAATACTCACTAGTGGCTTTCCTCAAAATTATACCCACTAGTGGATATGTTACTTTGCTTGTTTAAAATCGCCATAGTTATAGAGCAAAGTAACAGATTATCCACTAGTGGGTATAATTTTGAGGAAAGCCACTTGTGAGTATTTTTTTATTTATAACAATAATAATAACACACAACACCTTGGTAACTACTTCGATTGACATTTTAATTAAAAATGGAATTACCCACTTGTAAAGTAAATAACTATTATTTCTAGAAATCAGTATATAAAGTAAGTAGATACGCTTCAAAGAACGATTAGGAGCCTGATAAATTTAAGTAAATGGCGGTTCAACGAAATAACATAATTAATTGTTATTTATTACACATATCCACTATCACATACATAAAATATACTACATATTAAGCTTGAATGGAATGGTAACGAGAATCATTTATTATTCACTCTTGTTGTATCAAAACCTCATTTTTTTTTCATTCAAAGTCATTCAGTATACCTTCCAAAATATTAAAAAAAATATTTTGATTTTATTTTCGAAAATATTTATAGTGTAGATGTAGAGAGTAGAAACTAAAGTTTCAAGTAATAATAATTATAAATTTTGTTCAGTATTGCTTGCTAGATATATAATAACTAAATTGATTCGGCGAATTTTAATAAAATGAATTGTTTGATTATAGTCGTTTGCTCATGCAATATTGTTTGTCAAAAGCATCAATAATCGCTTAACCAATCTTAGAAAATTAAAATGAAAACGTTAGTTTCGATTTCGGTAAATTTACTAGCTTAGAAACATAATTTTCTATTATTTGTAGAATACAAAGCTTGATTTATAAGGATTGTACCAAACTTTAACAATTTGTTAGGGAGATCATTTCGAGTGTAAAATTTTCTATGAACATATGCCATATTCTGTCTAGTTGTGCAATTATAAGAAATGAAAGTTTTATTTGTGGCCGACACCACCAGGCAAAGTGATCGCTGAGCTAAATTTCAAATACCTAGATAGAATAAAATAGATGGATTGGACGTGAAGGTCCTGCAGCATGGCCAACAAGATTTAAAGGGGTTTACTGCCAATCTTTAACCATCTAAGGTTTTGCAGATATAAAGAGGATAGTAGCAAGTGGGCCGTGACACAAATATTCTCATATTCCTTGAACAATTTACAAGAAATCTTTACTTTGTGAAGCAAAATTAGGGTAAAATAATTGACATCCTTAAATTATTTGAATAATTTTACTTATTGTTAAAATCTCGAGTTTCAGGTTAATTTTAATAATATTGTTAAACAGCGTTTTCGCATATTTCAATGACTAGTAAAGGGCCTATTACATCTATTAGATCATTGTCTTTGACGAAATTTGTAGCAGCTCATGAAATATGATGAAATAAACACTTGAGCATTAGAGCATGGATTATTTTTAAAACTTGTGTATCATACTTTATAACAGCAAGTACAATACTTTGAACATATCATAAATAAAGTATTATCACTGATAATAAGGAAATCAATACAATATTGAATACAAAGTCAATGTGTCTGTATAACCTCTTTTAAAAATTATATATTTGCTTACATTTTTATTGATGTCTACGTATCTGATGAATTATTGTAAACTAGCGTGTTACATATCTATTATACAAAAATATTAATAATGTAGGTATAGGTGATTGTTTGTAATAATAATATATAGAAATATAGCTAGCATTGTTCCGGTAATTCTCATTAGGTTCCCAAATTCATTATAAATATAAATGATTGATTAGTATCTGGTGTATTTATTCTTCAATGACAATTGAAATTACTAATTAATAACATCATATTCAGGTAATCAATTAATACTTCTATTCAATACTGTTGTATTATTCATTAATAAATGGCAGTAAAATGAATAGCAGAGATTGACCATTGTCAATGAAACAAATTAACTAGTCATCAATATTTAAATGGATTTGTACTTTAAATTTATTTATGTAACATCAAACGCGAGATACATCAAGTTTTATAAATTTATATTTATTATGAAGCAACACATTATTAATTTATTATTTAGTAAATGAACATCCTGATACCCTACTTCAACCAAAATTTTGTTCATGTAAATAAGCTGCAAATGAGAAGTAATTTATAATTAACGCAGATATTAGGTATAGTAATTTAATGGTTTCATAAATGATACATAGAAAATAGCTTTGTGATTATTAAAAATATATTTAATAGGTAAATAAAATATAAATATATCATGAGGCTATTTATGTAAGACGTAAGAGATACTTTTTCTCACCTGAATGTGAATTATATCAAACATTAACAATTAGTTGCGCTCATATATTACGAATATATGTTATTAGCAAACAATATGTGAAACTTAATTTCATAAGTTAGAAATAAGATACTTCGATAATTGGATTTAAATCTTCGGCGGCCGTTAGTGATGAATCAGTGACAAGAATTAAATATACGCATATAATACGATGTAATTATTATATTGAATTAATTATAGTTATTTATCTATCAAGGCACTGAAGTTTGATTTTGAGGAAAATAAACCATGTGAGTGATAAAAATGAACTTCAGTGCCGCGGTACATATTAAATTTTATTTGAAATCTAAAATTAGTAAAAAACTGTAAAAAAAATTATTATATAAAGTTTATACATCTGTCAGTTGTCAATTGGAACTGACACTCAGTGTTGCCAACCTCGAACATTGATGTTATCGTCAATAACATTCAAAATTATGTGTTTCGTCTAGAATTTCTTCATTGGTATTAATTAGTTAATTCTTCTTGCACATATTGTTTCATTTTACATATAAATTTACTACAATACGTCATGTATCCGTCAAATATATTCTAGTTGTATAATAGTTATTTTACGGTTGCCAACACTGCGTTGCTCGAAATAATTGTATAATGTGTTACTTTAGTGATGATTTCTAAGCTTTCAATGACGATTTTTGAGCACTTTAGTGCCGATTTCAAATAAAATTGTTTATTACATAATACATAACTAAATTATTACGTGACACGAGTTGACATAATAATTGTACTTATATACATACGTTTTTCATTTGACATAATATTTTCCCCGCCATATATTTCACTGAAGAAGTTCCTATAAAATCCCACCACTCGTAAACTTGGATAAGGGGAGTAAATTTGCATTATTCCGCGGACTCATATTGTTTTGTCAGGGTTCATTTTTTACAAATTGCGCCAAAGGCTTAAGAACATCTAGCTTAATTCAAATAATTGAAGTTGTTTACAAATATCACATATAACTCCAATTAAGAAAATTCATTATTTGGTGTTTGTATTTAAATGTATTGCAATTTAAACTGTATAAATGAAAAAAGTTAGTTATCATTGTACTTTCCTACAATTAACTAATTAATTTATACGACGAAGATTAACTTAGATAAAATATATTTTGCAAATTCCTTTAACAATTACTAAGTTCAGTAACATGCAAGGAGGTATTTGAATACGATTATCTGTATCTGGTAATGTGCATATCAGTAGCTAGTCACTGCTGTAATTAAAAAAGTATAAATAAATAAATCCCATTGCTGGATGTGTCACCCTGCTCAAAGCAGATCTCGGTATTATGATATATATTTGCGCGTTACCAGCCGTCAAATCACGGCATCCGAGGATGGTAGTGGTGGAGGAACTATAGGGGTAATTTTATATAGTGAAAATTTTCGAAATATAATTTCGAACTGAATATCTTATGATTCACAGTCCGATTCGTTACCACGGAGTTATTTACACCATTAATTAGTGGTCCTTCGAGCCGGATATCTTGCCGCATCTATCAACTACACACACCGTGATCAACATCCACGAGAAGGGACACCCAGATTCGGGCCCCGTCAGGAATATAACTTGGTAAGTCTCCAATCAAATATTATCTTTTCCTATCAAAGTGTTTCCTTTATCATTTGCACCAAATATGGATCACATAAAACAACTGCGCGTGAAACGAGGTTCCATCAAAGCTCAAATAACTAATTTTCAAAAATACTTAAATTCGTTTGAAGCTGAACAATCTTCTATTCCCGAATTAAAAACTCGCAAATCTAAATGTGAAGCATTATGGGACACCTTCCAAGAATTGCAAATCGAAATAGAAGTTCTGGAAAACGCATCTTCCGAAGTTTTTATAGAATCAAAAGAGCGCGAAGAAATCGAAGATCATTACTTCAAAGTAGTATCGCTAGCCGAAGAAATAATACATCGATTCGAGGGCAATCAATCTAACTCAAATCAATCTAATTCAATTCACGCATTAAGCTCAAATCAAAATATTATTATGCAACAACCCGTTAGACTGCCAGAAATAAGTTTGCCTAAATTCTCAGGGTCTTTTGATCATTGGTATAATTTTTACAATTCATTTGACTCTTTAATACATTCCAATGACAACTTAACAAAGATTCAAAAAATACAATACTTAAAGTCCACACTGCATGGTGAAGCATCCGAAGTTCTTCTTTCCATGGACATAACGGAAAATAACTACGATTGTGCCTGGCAGTTACTCAAAGATCGTTATGATAACAAACGCTTAATTGTAAACAAACATATTCAAGCCATTTTAGACCTGCCAACTCTTCAAAAGGAAAACTCTGTCTCGTTGCGTCAGCTCTTGGATAACTTCACGATACACGAATTCTCAAATCACTAGAACGCCGGGTAGACAATTGGGATGATATACTCGTAGTAATCGTTACCAACAAATTTGATCAAATCACCGGAAAGGAATGGGAATCTTTACAAAAGCAAGATAAAATGCCGACTGTACAACAATTGTTGACATTTCTCTCAAATAAGTGTCAAGTCTTAGAAGCTTTATCTCGCAAAACAACGATAACTACAACACCTTCTAATAAACAACCAATGAATGCTGCGAGATGGCCAAGTAGAAATCATTCATTATCACATATTTCAACGGAAAACAAACTAGCTTGCTTATATTGTCATGGAAGTAATCACATAATTTATAATTGTACGAAATTTCAAAATTTGAACGTTGATCAAAGATTCAAACACGCAAAGGACAAGGGCTTCTGTATCAACTGTTTACGTAAAGGCCATAATACCAATAAATGTACAGCTACATCGTGCCGTAAATGTCATAAACGCCATCATACTTTATTACATCTTGAGACGTCTCCAATTCCAAATAACCCGATAAATGCAAGCATGTCAACTTCAGAAAATATGCCAATAAACACCATGAATTCCAACACCACCATCTCAACAGTTTGTCGCCAAGCACCCGCAAGGATCATTTCTACGCAGTGTCTTTTAGCCACAGCTATAGTGCAAATATTCGATAATAAAGGCACGGCTCACCATTGTAGGGTATTATTGGACTCCGGAAGTCAATCCTGTTTCATTACGGAAGAACTAATAAGAAAATTGCGCGTGCCAGTGGAAGACATAAATCTTTCAGTATCTGGAGTTAACAATTCTTGCTCCATAATCAAACATTCGGCAAATATAAAATTAAAATCCATGTACAACAACTTTCACACAGACATTCAATGTTTCTTACTCAATCAAATAACAGATCAACTGCCGTTAATATCATTTGATAAAAATATGTTAAATATACCGCCAAATATAAAATTAGCTGATCCGTCATTCTACAATTCTAGTAACATTGATATGCTTCTTGGCGCAGACATTTTTTGGAAGATACTCTGTGTCGGTCAAATAAAGACGGGCGCTGGCCAGCCATATTTGCAAAAAACACAATTCGGTTGGATAATATCAGGATCCATCGCAATTGATAACAATTCCAGCTTGCCTCAAGTTTCATGTCAATTAGTAACAAACAAACAACTCGATTCTCATGTAAAACGCTTTTGGGAAATTGAAGAAATGTCTGCAAAACCACCACTTTGTGTAGAAGAACGAAATTGCGAAGTACATTTTGAAACCACAGTGACACGAGACGCAGACGGGCGTTTTATTGTAAAACTGCCATTAAAATCGGAAATAATCCATAAAATCGGAGAAACTAAATATCAAGCATTAAGGCGATTTCAAACTCTTGAACGTAAATTTGATAAACAACCCAGTTTGCAATCTGACTATAGTCAATTTATTGACGAATATATCAAATTGGGCCACATGAAATTATCTCCAGAAAATGCATTATCACCTGATCTGCCAATTGTATATTTGCCACATCACGCCATCATAAAAGAATCAAGCGTAACCACAAAGCTACGGGTCGTCTTCGATGGATCCGCTAAATCTGATACCGGCTTTTCTTTGAATGATGCTTTAATGTTAGGTCCAATAATACAACAGGATCTAATTTCAATCATCTTAAGATTCCGAACCCACAAGTATGTGTTAACTGCCGATATTGCTAAAATGTATCGACAAGTAAAGGTCGATGAAGAACACACTCAGCTTCAACGAATTGTTTGGCGTAATTCAAGGGACGAAGACATTAAATCTTACGTTTTACTAACCTTGACGTACGGAACCACATCCGCATCATATCTTGCCATTCGCGTAATCCATGAACTTGCGGAAATTGAACATAAAAATTATCCCACAGCATCCCAGATAGCCAGACGAGACTTTTACCTAGATGACCTATTAACCGGAGCAAATACAATTGATGAATGTGATAAAATTCGTGACGAACTGATAAATATGTTTAGTAAGGCTGGTTTTCAACTCAGAAAATGGATTTCTAATTGTCCAAAACTAACAGAAATATCTCCTTCAGAAAATCAGGAACATTTAGTTATAAATCCAGATAAAAATGAAAACGTGAAAACACTGGGACTTTCTTGGAACGCTAATTTAACATTTGAAGAAACGTATACTTATTTGGTGCAAATTGAATCCATTTTGAACTCTAGGCCCCTAACACCCATTTCGTCCGATCCATCTGATTTCTCTGTCTTAACACCATCCCATTTCCTGATTGGAGACACTTCCACTCGCCTAGTGGACCATGATTTAAAATCAGTGCCTATTAATCGCCTGTCCCGGTGGCAATACATTGAGCAGCTACGTCAACACTTCTGGGAGCGATGGAGAAAAGAGTATCTCCATCTTTTACAGCAACGGACCAAATGGAGGCAACAAGGGACGGCTCTGCGCCCAGGACAACTCGTTCTCATCCAGGAGGACAATCTGCCCCCATTATCCTGGAAGCTAGGCCGCGTCCAGCAGCTCCATCCTGGAAGGGACGGAGTTGTACGTGCCGCTTCGATTGCAACAACAAACGATATCATCAAAAGGTCCAGCAATAAGCTGTGCTTAATTCCCGTAGACAATTAACAGTGATTGTGCAGTGTAACCAAAAGCAGAGCAGTGAAGTGTTATTTTGTGTACCGTTATTAAACTTATTGAAAGCATGTTCTTTCAAGGTGGCCGGTATGTTTAGAACAGTGCCATGTAAACATTTTATTTTATTTTGTAGACCACATGTAAACATAGTATTTAATTAGTTTTGTAAGCTTAAGAAATATTTGGAGACACAATGCGCGGCAATTCCTATTCTGAATCTAAATCTTCTCTCCAAGGCAATAAAGACATTAAGAAATAATCCCTTCAGGAATGTCCGTCCTAAAATTTTCCCGAATTCGGAGTAATGCACGTGCAGCACAATTTCGCTGTTAAATATCTTTTCCTGGTATAATCCCACCAGTAACCTCTAGACTCAGCCCCTGGCCACTTCCAAAATTAGGATTGGTCCCCCGTCACATTTGGGGAGGTAAAACCTCCACGGAAATATTATAAATTCAGAAATTAATTTCAGAGACCAGAGTATTGATACGATCTCAGACGGGTTCATTCTTAGACAGTATTAATGCGAACCTCTAAAATATTCATTCTAAATTAGAAAGTGTTAATTCTAACTTTGAAGGTGTTCATTTTATAACTTAATTCAGCCATTGTGATCTCAACTTACAGTAACTCGTGTGTTTTATGGTGTTTGTAAAAACTAAAAATTATATGTTATGTGTTGTTGTATATCCGTAAGTGATTAGTGCAATATATGTTTTATTAAACCTTACACCGCCTTATTGCTTACACATCCTGAGAAAACTCCGCGACACATCATCTCCATCATTAACAATTAGGATTAATGAAAAAGTATAACTGCTATAAATAATTATGATCTTTTTTATATATATATATGTCATGCCATATTTATGAGATAAATGTACTACAAAAAATTAAATTTTAGTGTCTGTAACCATAGACAAATTTAAACGAAAATTATAAAATCAGTAAATAAAATTACTTGTCATATAATAATAACAAAACCTATATATTTTTCCTTGCATAGCACGCTATTAACGTTACGTCCAGGTGGCCCAGCATAATATGAAGATCAGCTTCATAGATCACAAATGATAGATATCAGGTGTTAAACCTTAAAATATGTTTGACTCCTCTGATTAAACGAATGTGTTATTAATTGCTGCTTGGTTATCACCACTGCAAAATAATAACAATTTAAAGTAAAGGCATATAATTGATTATTTCCTTTATTAAAGTATACTTGCTATTTAAAAAAGTAACAGGTGAAAGTTCTAACTATCTTCTTATCTCTAAACATTTTCTCAACTGTCTCTCCACGGAACATTGAGTGACATGCAAGGACGTTTTTTGCCTGAGAGAGGGCGTGTGGATCTATTGTTTTCTATTCGAATGAATATTGAGAAGTCGCTTGATAAGAACAAAAAGGTGTTCTCTAGCTTTTTCGATTTAAAGAAAGTGTATGACAGTGTTCTTCGAGAGACTATGTGGGATGCACTTATAGAGTACGGTGCGAATTTATTAGGAGCGATTCAAGCTTTGTATATGATGATGGTGTCTGTGGTTATTTAATTTATACATGGATGTGTTGTTACGAAAGTTATTGAAATAACGTATAGGTGGACGTATAGTGCCTGCTTTAGTTTACGTGGATGATGTGTTAGGTGAAACTAAGGGGCAATTGAGAGGGTTAATTCTGAGCTTAAATGAAGTAGGGAAAAGTTTGTCGATACATGTAAAGTGTAAGAATAATTACTTGGTGACTGATTGCAATATATGTTACAGTGTATATTGCGAGGTAGGAACAAAATAATGAATTTGTATAAATGTTTCTAGAGATACCTACAGATTTGAGTGTTTCTAGTGGTGTATTAGTGTCTACATGGTTTTTTATGTTGGGTGTGGCTGAAAAAGCATGAACAACTTATAATTGATGTGGAAATGAGTTATTTGAGGGGAATGTGTGGATATATGAAACGTGATCGTGACCGGACTACGTTGGTGTACGGTGAATATGAGATTGAGAAGGGAGTTGTTAAATAATTGCGAGTGATTTAATTGTGGTGGTTTGGCCATCTCGAGCGAATGTCGAGTGAAAGATTGGTGAAATTAATATATACGGATTAGAATGAGGGTGAACGATCGCGTGGGCGTCCGATGAATAACTGTTAGGTATTATTGATGGTGTGATACATGGTGAACGAATGATTCACAGTGTGGAGAATAGACGAGCACTATGAAGGCGAAAATGGTATGCCAGAATAGTCCAGTAAACTTCTGCATTGAAATCCAGAAATTTTTGACCCATCTCAATACCTCCCTTACAGGGTGTTATTTTCAAATGTAAACAGCAAATATCTCACTTATTTATCAACTCGACGCTTATTTTTCGAGATATTCCAGGTGATACATTAATATTGGACACCCGGTTAATATTTTATTTTATATGTTTAAGAGTTTATATTATAATATTATTTACCTTCATATAGCCACTTCACCTTTACATGGTCGAGTTAAATACCCGAAAATTTCGACATGTGTCTTCGGCTATCGCTTCGAATTAAGTAAAATATTTGTTTTGAAAATCAAAGTCATAGATTAAAATTTTTATATTTTAATCATAAATGCAGAATTGAAAAATTTATTATCAGGATAACAAGTTTTTTTACCAAGAAATCTTGATTCATAATGATACTTTCTTGTCTTGTCTGGGGAAATAAAAAATTCTTCTTGTCTTGCTTTCAAGAAAAGATAAAGAGTATATCCTGATTTTTGCGAAACACTGTCAAAAATTCTATTTGAAGAAAATATTTGCAATAGTCAATAGTTTTTATTTTACACATTTTGATAGGTACGATATTAATAATTGATTAAGAGAACAGAAGTGTCTTTAATTATACAGAACAACTACATATATTTTATATCACTTCAACTTCAATACATTTCTGCACACGGCGTCTATCACTTTTTTGTGACATTATTTAATTGTTGTAGCGCAATATTTTTGCTTTCTTCACGAAATCTGATCAACTCTTGTCGTGATCAAGAATAATAAACTTTTGACTAGCTATATTTAAAAATTAAATTAAAGGGGATTAAAATAAACATTTTCTTCAAATACAATTTTTGTCTATCTTCAATAATTAGGATACTTTATTTTTGTCAGCAATTTCATACAGCCTGCATATGTGATCAATACGATTTGATGACTGATTATGAGTTTTAATAGAAACAAAACTATTTCTGTTATAATTTTTTTTTTGTCAAATTAATAAAACACTTTTTCCCATATGTTTACACTTTTTTCAATCACTATATAAATGCACAGTTTCGTTAGTGTGTAGTCAAGGATAGTCAAGATGATAAAGTTCACAGGCACATAATTAACAATAGCAGACAATATTTTAGATAAAGAGGAAAAAAAGTCAAAAAATGAAAAAGGCCACTAATTTTTAGTTCAGAACCTTTTTATCGTTATCACTGTCTATGGTTACGGCATGATCTAAATGTATCCCCCAAAACTAGAATGGTTCAAATGTTTTGAAAATGAAGAGAGCTTTTCAGTACACATCGTCGGTGAAATGTCAAAACCTCATGAGTCAAAAATATGCCAGTTTTAGATTTATGAGAATATGAGTTGAAATTTTCTGCAGGTACTGGTAGAACCTCATAAATTATATCAGTCTGTTAAGATTACTAGCGCATTCTGTCGGAACATCATAAAACAATACATCATGGAGAACCAATAAGTAAAATAAAGTTCAGTTTTTTGCTCTTCAGAAAAGTTGTAAATTTTGACATTTAATCGACGATAAATTCTCTTCGTCTTATGAAATAATTTCAACTGTAAAACAATAACCATTATGTCTTCAGTCTCGTCACAGATGGACCCAACCGATTCGGACGCAGTTGTACTTATGGTTTATAAATAGAAGTGAACGAAATCTGATTTGTTCTAATATTATTTATATTGAGAAACACAATCAAAAAGAAGTTTTGAATATCCATTAAAAGAAAATCACATCTCATCAATGGTATTATCGTTGTCCACAAGTACATTTTTATTCTCATCATTCGTTGTTTCACGCAACCGAGTAATATTCCAGATTTGTATCAAATAACAGTTTACAAAATAGCCGAGCACTTTTGTAAATGACTTCTTCATTACGGGTACAATGGGCGGTGAAACCTGTCCAACCACAGACACCATAAATATAGCGAAATTTACTTCCGGGCTGCCTTCCTTCCACGGCTAATGCCTAGCACAGGACCGGCTTCAGGAAAATTCCATAGAGAACCTTAATTACAATTATATTGCTTTTTTATATGTTTTAAATACAATATAAAATAAAATATGCAATTATAATAATTACTTTTATAATAGGCAATCGATTGATCGTCATACATTTGTTAAACTGTAGCTGAATAAAAAAATTGTTAAACATATAATACTGTAGTCACCAAGTTATGGGAACAGGAGGAATCTGTTTTTATGTGGTGAACTTTGAGTAGTAATTGGTAAGAGTGCTAAATATGGAGAATTCAAAAAGCAGTACCCAAAGAAGTATGTACTAAAAATGTAAAAAGGTACATCATTGTTATTCTTTTGGGTTAAAAACTGTTAATTTGCTAAAGAAGAAATAATAATGTTCTACAAATATTGCAAATATTACTTTTTATTTGAAGATAATATATTTCTTAAATTGGATTAATATTATTATGTTTATTCATTTTACTGGGGTAAATAACTCTGTGGTAACGCATCGGACAGTGGATCTTAAAATCCTCAGATTGATTCGCACGGTCGACAACATTACCATTATGAACGTTACGCATGTGGTACTCCTTCACTATAATATTTGAAGAATGGGACTCGAAGTCTGGAATTCGCTTAAAGTATATCACATACCGAGATCTGCAAAATTAGAGTAATACATCGAAAACGGGTAAATGGTGTGACGATATATTAGAATTATTTAAGTAGAGAACCTACTGATAATTCAGTTACTTTTCAAAGTCATATAAGTTTTAATCACTAAAATTTACTGTATATCTCTATACAAATAGATTGTAAATATGAATGGGAACACAAAAAATAAATTATATTTATAAATACTAGTAATAAAGGTGATTTAGTTTTGCTTCAACACAAATCTAAAATGTATGAAAAAAAATGTATACTATATTGGCGCTATGATTTATAACAAGTTGCCTATAAATTTAAAATTATTAAAAACACTTACAGCTTTCAAACGGGAAGTTAAATCATTTTTAATTAATAAATGTTTTTATTCTGTAAATGAATATCTCACCTATACATAAGAAAACAATACTTGTAACATTTCTCTGTAACTTATATGTACTTTCATTGTTTGCTTATGTAATTATCATGTATCATGTAGTATTTAGAATCATGTAACATGTAACTATTTCATTTTGACATTTTCAATATCATGTGCTTGATCAATGGAAAAATAAAATTATTATTATTATTAATATGCACTCTTAAACGTGAAGTATCATGTGAACCCAATTTTAAATTTCGCTATTTTTTTGCATTATTACAATAAATTATTTTCATTTGCAAATAAATGACTTTTTTGTTTGGATTGTTTAAAAATTTTAGTTTAACGATTTTGTAGCAATTTTTCTTAACAATCTAATGCTAATTAAAAGTAGTAAATATTGGTGTAAGCGATTAATAAATATCGTCGATGATAAATCTCAAGTAAAATATGAGTGGCATAAAATCTTAAGCCAGCTCTGGCGCTAACTAACCAAGGCCGACTTGATAGCCACGAGCACGCATGAAGACTCCACAGTCTACACTATCCAAGGGTGCCCTGACCTAGTGAGTGACGCCGACGCCAGTACTATTCGCTGAAAGAAACTTCCAAGAGATAATTCTGGCCGCACTAGCGCCAGGTAATTCTCTCTTCTGTGCGTGAAGGAAGCGTTTTGGAAAATCTCGCACGTTTTTCGTATAAATGAGATAAAAGTGGAATTATAGAAGATTTGATTTATTTACGCGGTTTAAGATTATTGCGGGGTATTTTCAAGTTAAAAGAGATAGCAATAAAATATATGAATGGGAGTTTTTCTCTAACTATAGGCGCATTTGTTCTAAAATAAGTTGTCTTAGAGCAGTGGTTCCTAATCTGTGTTCCTCGGAATACTATTGTTCGTCGAACTTGCTGTAAGTGTTCCGCAAAGCGACCTTGTAGCTAGATTAAGCACGATTTTAAGGAAATTACCAATAAACATTTCCGTAAATTTTTTGATTTCAGGTAGAGAAAAATTGTAAAAATTAGTGTCAATAAACGCAGAAATTTTTCTTCTAACTAACTAACTATTTAACTTTTTGATGCAAAATAATTAAGAAAGCCAATAAATGAATATTTAAAAAATAGCATTGAAAACGCTATCGTACCTCCTTCAAGTTAACACTTGTATATAATTTTGTTATATAAAGATAGTAAGCGGATTAAGTACGTTTGTCCTACCCTATGCCGCTTAATGAGAGAATCATTGCGAATTTATGTGAACAACACAAACAACCATGTTCTTAAGTGGGATTCGAACCCACGACCTCTGGTGTGCTAGACTAGTGACATAACCAGTACTTCACCGAGATCAGTAGATATAATTTTTAATAACTGGTATTTTAATACAGATTTTGTTTCATAACTAGCAGTGGCGGCTCGTGGGTAAGGGCTGCGGGGCTGCAGCCCTGAGTTAAAAAATGATCTATTTATATAAATGTATAATAATTAATAAATAATTAGCAGTAATAATATTGTATAATTTATATAAAGTATTTTATTAAATTTAAAAAAGTTGCCCTTGTGATACATACTATTTGTTATACACCGATGCATAGAGTTGCTGTACGCAGCACCTTTATCCCCACCACACTAAGAGCTGTTCTGGAAACAGCTCCGTGAAAATCCAAAAGTGGTGGCTCAGCGGGGCGTGAGGTGAAGGGAACACTGTGTAATTTAGATTGCGCGTGGGGCTGCGAAAATCGCAGCGCCATATCCATAATAGATGGCATGAACCTAGTAAAAGCAAAGTTATAGACTAAAATACGCATTTTTCAAAGGTATATTGTTATTAAATTGCTATATAATAATTAAGTTTAAATATTTTAGATGAAATAAATAACTAATTATTAATATATAATTTAATAGATTATAATTATTATATAAAAAATGATAAAATTATTTCAGTGCAGTCTTTATTGGAAAAAACATTGAATAGAAGAACTTTTTAAATACTCGTGTCATATAGCATTTCGTTATGCAAAAGGAACGACGAAATGATTTTATTTTAAAAAAAATTTTAAAAAATTCACTTAGCTTTAATGACTATGTTTTATTCAAAATAAAATAATATTAAGGGAATGTCAGTTTTTTTACAGGCCTTACCTAAATAAAGTCGCGAGCCGCCACTGATAACTAGTGATTTTGGGGTTCCGCAAAATTTTCTTAAAATAAAACTTATTCCATAATTTCAAATAGTGTTAGGAACCACTGAGTATGTATACAGTTCAGGCAATTCTTATATTGTTAAAAAATAATATTGATTACTATATTACGTACATTGTTTTGATTACTTATAGATCTGTGAATAAAATTTTGCGACAATAATAATAATTATTATAAACAACAAAGTATTTAGAACTATTCTTGCAGAATGTTAGATATTTTATACATTCGCTTAACAAAACTAGCCCGCATACGAACTGTTTGAAGAGATAACTGCGCGGAACGATATATCGTTCTGCTTTTTAACGAAGTTTGTTGTTAGTGTAGGATTAACCCAGGATTGAGCATGTGGAAATTTGAAAAGAAACAGAACGGTATTATTATATATATATTTATGTTGAGACGGTACGACAATTTCTAAATATATTTATTAAAATAATTAGGTTAATACTGTTTTCTATGGCCATAGTAATATTTTGTATCTGGTACCAATACTGTTTTCTGCTGTGTAACTGTTGTTTGTTTACGTTAATCTCAAGTGTCTCCGAGGGTGGAGTGTACGAGGCCGCCGCAACAAGACACCAGGCTATTAGAAAAAAACCCCACTAGACAGAGGCGAAGTTTTAAAAACGAAGACGATTAAGTGGAAAGAATTATTGCAGGTCATAGGGTGCATTGTGACCCCGGTTTTTTGTTTTGTTTTGTTTGTTGTTATTAGAAGACTGACGGAATGAAAAGGTTAAAACAGCTGGATCGCAACAGTTAGTACAGGCGCCAAGAACTACCACGGAGCGGGGGAGGAAAACGAACTTCATGTCCCACCTTGAGACTCCTGAGGGAACGAGAGGGAAATCTTCGTATATAAACTGAGCAATCTGCTTCAATCGGGGAGACCATTCTTGGTCTCCACTCTGACTCCATGTTAGCGTAAGTCTGGGAGTTCTCACCATCCTTTACCCACCTAGTTGCTATTGGCTGGCCAGGCACAGGTGATCCCTAATTAATCCATCGCTCTTGTTGCTTTTGGCTGGCCAGGCACTGAGCATCCTTTACCCACCTAGTTGCTATTGGCTGGCCAGGCACAGGTGATTCCTAATTAATGCACCGCTCTTGTTGCTTTTGGCTGGCCAGGCACTGAGCATCCTTTACCCATCTTGTTGCTATTGGCTGGCCAGGCACGAGTGATCCTTAATTATTTTTCCCATCTTTATCTGTTGAACTCTCAGTTTTAAAGAATGGTTATTTCTCACAAAAGTAACAATTCACTATGGGGCAAGATTAGTTTGGGATACTGACAACGGCCACAATGATATAATTATTGAGTCGTGAGTAATTCTTTGATCAAGTGTTTTCTGTTGATTATGTGCATTTAACTGCACCCACGATAACAAACTTCTCCGTGTGGAGACAGTCTGTGCGTTGCACAGACAAATAGCAAACTTCTCCAGGTGGAGACACTCTGTGCGTAGCGCAGATTTTTTTAAACTTCTCTATAAAGAGACAACTGTACATGCAATTACACTTGTACAGTCAACTACAAACTTCTCTGTAAAGAGACCCCTGTACATGCAATTACACTTGTACAGATACAAATATCTCAACGATAACAGAAAACACTGATTCATCAATTTAACTATAAATAATCTTAGTGTTGAATACACTATGACATTATTGTGGCTAGTTTGGAAGTGTCAGCGTTATTCAGTTTATGATATGTTTAAATCTGTAAAATGTAATCTTGATTCTTTGGTATTTATTTCAACAATTTTTATTATTTTGTTCTCTCTCTGCTTGAGGTTTTTTGTCGTGGTTTCCCTCTTGCGATTAAAGGCGAATGTCGGAGAGTTATTTATTTTTCCACGACAGAACTTTGCGTTCAGACCACTCAGTTCGTTCTAAATTACAATAATAATATTATAAAGATTTTCTTTTATTCTGCATATTTATTAGTTTCAATAAATGCACAAGGTGTGACGTCACAGTCATGTCTTTTGGAAGGAATTAAATCTTTCATTTCAACTGAACCTATCCCGATTCCCCCACCATTGATAGCTACTTCGTATTACGGACATTTTTGGGGTTACATTTATTTATTTATTTATTACAAACACAACGTAGGCGACGATTAATAGAAATAATTTTATACTAGACGATTGTACTGTTACAATGTTTATAAACAGGTACAGCTCTTTTATTACTCATCATATATACCGAATTATAATTACAATTAACCAAGTAAAAAAGAAGCAAATTAATTTTTTAATTTTTATTTATTTTTAAAAATTAATTTCGTTATCGCCTATATCACATTTTCTCGTAAGAATACATTCTAACTGCAGTCTGTTTTATACTGTTAGAGTTGGAAGGAATTTTTATTTACTTTATTAACAGGAAATTCGTGGCTTTCCTCATTTAAAGTTTTATTGACATTTAAAATTAATTCTTTTGATTCGCGTTGTAATTGCATTCGCTTGAATGTAGGTGTGTTGAGTTCCACAGTTTCGATATCAATATTACTTTCTTTGGTAAAAGAAAGAACTTCACTTTGCCACAGGTACAGCTTTTACATGAAAATTGTCAAAATACAGACAATGTGATAATAATAATCAAAGATTTTTGACATTTTATACCTTTGCCAGGAATATGTATGTAAAATTTTTTTCTTTGCTAGAAATTGTTGTTGACAATAATCTTATTTTAGGGAAGATTAACATTTTATTAATAACTGTTAATTTTATTGTGATGTTATTTCAAAAAATAACAAAAAAAATCTGATGTAGCCAGCAAATAACCTCTCGCCCAATACAACTCTTAAACGGTACAAAATAGTATTTGGTGATACAGAAACATACCTTCTTATTTGTTTATTTTCTATTTATATTTGAGAAATTTAATTTTTTTTTTTTGTATATCTATTTAATTTTTCGATATATATTTCACTAAGAAAGCAGCTTCACAATCACAATAACATGTATCACATTTCGTAAAAAATTGAAAAATTTAAGTGTTTCCGTAGTGTACATGGAATGCGAGATTTTTAAAGTTAATTTCTTTTCCAAAACCAATGAAAACTAATCAAATAAGTGTAATAAAAATAGATTTAATATTAAATATTCTACAACTATTAATGAACCATAAATTGTTGAAAAATTAAATTTAAGCGTGTACTTTCACGAAAAACTGTTAAGGGCTTCTAGTAAACTGCTACTCCTGGTTGACGAATTTTATCCAAAACAAATCAGCTCTTTATATTAATATAAGAAGCAAAAATACACAGAATTGTATTTTTTGGAATTATAGTATAGTATAATTATACCTATAAACACACGCACGCGCGCGCTCACGCATTCGCACACAAGCACGCGCACGCACACGAACATGCACACGCACTCGGGCACACACGCACTCGGGCACACACACACACACACACACACACACACACACACACCCACACACACACACACACACACACACACACACACACACACACACACACACACCGAACTTTTTTTTCGGTGTATGTATACTTATCCTATCATTGTTCAAAAATTTAGTAGGTACTAATAATATATATATATATATTAAAATTGAGAACTCAACTTAGTAAAATTTTGTTTTTGGTGTATTAAATAGTCTTTTAGTGTTGCTCAAACTTTTTGATATTTTTTCTATGTACTTATATTAACATTTACAAATCACCTGGCGGAACAATTTGATGTTAAAATACTTTTAAAATATTTTTGTTATAGATAATTTAAATAAAATGGCAATAAATTTATGAAGCTTTCAACAAAACTTATTGTAAGATTGAGTAAGCGATATATGTCGCATTTGTACGAAATTTATTTAATAAGCGAGGCGATTATTCTACAAATTACAATTACCTGTATTAAAACCTTTCAAAATATATTCTGACAAAAATTGTTAAGGCTTAAGTATGCCATGACCCCTGCTGTTTGGTCAGAAGTTAAGGTTTTTTTTTCGAATTTTCGAGCATTTAATTATTAATTACTTTATTCCAATAACTATTTTAGGAATAAAAAATAAACCCAATGTATGTACGTACAATTTATTGTCTAGAATTTAAACAAGAAAATGTAACCATAAATTTAATTATTTAACTTAAAAATCTCAATATAAGAAGTTTGCGTAAGAAAATGATTGATGATGAGAGTAATATCTGTATAACAATTGTATTTGTTTTGATACAATAATAAGTAATATTTCACTGGTGAAATATAAGCTGCAATTAATGTTGATTGAAGGTAAAACACCTTGCCTTAAGCTGTATTCAGAGCGATCTAATTCTCACTGACAATTAGTAATTGAATGTAGCAAGTTAAAATTACCAGTTTAAAATATGAATCTATTGAAACATCGTGGAAATAATCAAAAACAATTTCAAGTGATAAATATAGCAGTATATGTCGTGTATGCCATATAATTTACGACCACAATTAAGTAAAGTATATATATATATATATATATATATATATATATATATATAATTTACATCAAAATATTAAAAGAGATTATGTTAATATCATTTCTATCAGCATTCACCAAAAATTATGTTATAATCTGGTGGATTTGTTTATATTTTTCGACGTATTCTTAGGCTTTATTAAATTAGTAATATGATATTTGTTCACTTATTCAAATTTAGATATTAATTCTCTTCAACATTTATTTGAATCGTTTTCCTCTAAGATAGTTAAGGAATCAGAAAATTGTACGAGTATTATTTAACATGTAACACGCCTATGATCTATTCCATAATTACCAAATTTATATGTATAAGATACAGAATACAAGGAAGTATACAGTTTTGATTAACTTAACCAGGAGGTCAATCATTAATTGACTTATTAACAAACGGTTACCGCTATTAACCATCTATCAATAAATAATAGTTACTTTACGATTCTTAATAGTTCTTGCATTCAGTGGTGTCATCATAAATCCGGAAGTAATAATTGATTTAATACTCCTTCCGGTCGACAGCAAGCGACCTTCGTGCTGTATAAAGCATTAATATATTCCTAGTCGTATTGCATTTCATGTTTAAATCCATCAATTAAAATTAGCATTGTATATTTTGAAAATTATAGGATTTTGCAGGTACAGCGACGGGGCTGCCGCTGCCATGCCGTGGCGAGCTGAATTATGATGCGGGGTATTGTAATTTCATATTGTCTGTAGTTTTGACGTGGTCACGTGATCTAGATTATTACTGGTTTATGACGTATTTGAATACGATTTTCTGGTAATGTACGAGTAACTAGTAGGTTGGCACTGCTGTAATATGAAAAATTATAACTGCTATAAATATACAACTTTTCGGATATGCCATATTATTTTTACGATATGAAACTACACTGATTAAAATGGTTTCTTGGAACAAACAAATTCCTCTTAAATGAAGAGAAAAATTTATTTGAATTTTGTCAATCCGATTTAGTTTTCATTCATGAAATTTAATATAGATTTGAAGGAACTAAAACTCATTATGGGGCGAAGTAGTTTGAGTAGAAGCAGGTTTATTTCAAAATGATATCGTTTTAAATAAAAATAATTTGTTTAAAATTAAAACGACTCCATTTTCATTATTTTTAAAAATAAAATTTAAACTTTATTAATTTTCTCTCAATTTCAATGCAGAAAAAGAAGATAAATAAAATTTATATTCAAAATTAATATTTGAATTGAACCAAATCTTTAGTAAGAAATAAAATTTTCTTCAACGAATGCATACAAAAAGAAAACTGAATTTTTTTTTAAAGAAGTTATTTTTATGTTGTATTATAAAATTAAGAAACAAATTATAAATTCAACAAATATATCATTGTTTTGTCTCAGAATAATATCAAAAACTACATATCTACATCCGCCAAGGTGGCCCAGCATCAATGAGGAGCAAGCATTAAGTACACTTTGAACCAAATGAATTTTTTTCATATTTTCAGTACTAAATTAATTGCTGAACATGGAATCAAGCTATCTGTGTCATTTCCTTTAGAAAATGTGTGCCAAAGCATGATAAATCCGAAGTTACAGCAATATTTGAACAAACCTAATTTAATCCTTATAATTTTAAAGCAGTCATCTGAGTACAGAAAAGTATGCTTACATCTACCTAGAATATGGAGGTGTTAAAGAGCTAAGAAAAGTCTGGGAGATGTAGAGCATAACAGTTTAGAAAGCAAAATTGTTTAGTATATCCGAATTTAAAAGAATATATGTTACTCTAAATGTCCGTACTATGGTAAATCCTAAGATTTTCCAGTAAAACCTAAGATTTACCAACTCATCATGGTAAGAGTCTAACAGTTTTGTGATCATCTTTCATTTCGAATTTTTACTACTATTCCCTTGTTAAATCTTACGATTTACCTCAAAGACGCGGTAAATAACCAAACCTAACCTAACCAGTAAAAGTACATAAATTGATTAATATTAGGTTTTTCCTTATATTTACCAACTCATGTAGATAAATCCTAAGTTTATTGGTAAAACCTAAAATTAGCCAATACACGGGCTTTTACAATAACATATACATTTAGAAAATAGTTGCAAAGGGTAGGCAGCCACAAAAACTTTAGGTAGATCTTGATAACTTACCACGTAATATCAGTAAAAATTTAAAGGATAATTTAAAAATAACATTAGAAAAGACATGAATCTCTGATCCCGAAAAAAAGAAAAAGCATCCCATATGTCAAAAGTTTGACGAAGAATATAAAATAAAGATATTTTGTGCAAAGATCCTGAAGTTGTCCTTCACGAGGATGATGATGTAGAAAATGAGCAGGATAAAAGATGTGACTGCCTGGAAAAAGATATTAGTATTCATATTTTATTTTTGTATTTTTATTAACACCAAAACATCTGAACTAAAATATACTGTATTGTAGGTATTTAAACTGCTTAACAGTATCAATAAAAGACCAAAGTACCTAGTTTTCTAAATTCGGAAGGGGTTTATTTTATTCCTTTTTTTGAACGAATTTGTTTTCATTTATTGCTTACTTATCATAACATTAACATCCGATCAACGAAACATATTGTATCCGTTTATAAAAAAAAATAAATCAAGTGTTACTTTACAGTTGTATATCTATTATGTTTTCTTATTAGATAAATTAATAGCCAGTTGGCTGTGTTTTATTGCGAATTTGGTAACAAATCTGCCCGAAAAACCATACAATCTAACGTTAAATAGCGCCTGTTTACCAGGTAGTAGGTATCTAATATAACATAAACATTAAATTTACTTTACGCTTTGGGCTAGGTGCATGACATGGATTGACAATGTATACAAACCGAAATACAAAAATTGCATAAGAATTTAATTAATAAATATTTGAAATATGTGCAATGAATAAAATCTCACGTACTAAATTGAATACAATAATATTCAGAACACATTCATCGTGACTGTCTAATTACTTCAATTCTATGAAAAATAAAAGCTCTCAATATTAAAATAATAATGTGTAGCAATAAATTTAAACTCACGTCAAATTAATTTAAAAAAAAAAATTAAGCAATAACATGTTTTAGTTTATCTTTCAAACCTTTTTGACAGTAAAAACAATATATTGTAATCTGACTTCCTTTCTTGTTAGAGTTTTAAATTTTAATATTGGCATATTTCTTTAGGCTCGCTTCACTTGCCTGTGCATTCAATTTATTTATTATTATTTGCATCTTTCACAAATAATAATCAAAAATACACAATGGAATCTGGGACCAAATTTAGTTTTTTTATGTATGATTCAAAAGAAGATTTTTTATGGAAGAATTATTTATAGTTTTTAGAAATGAAATAGGTATTGAGAGTAGGAGAAGATATATGTGACGTAATTTTGGAAGAGACGTAATAACATATTTGAATAGAAAAAGATAACAAATACCATCTGTTATAATTTCAAATATTTTACATTTACTTAGAAGTAGGTAAGTTTCAATGTTTTTATTACTATATAATAATTTTAAAACATGGAAACTATAGTATTATTCTAAACTTTTACATGATAATGATTGCATGTAAATTCTTGTAGAACACAAGTTATATAACCCGATTTGATAAACGTCAGTGCCAAAGTTCTATGATCTACCTCAATTTATGCATTGCCAATGTTACGTCAATTGTAAGACAATAAATTTGATTTCAAATTGAAAATACCATAAAATTCTAAGTTTATATGTAGTTTTATTATAATGATGAGATAAGACTATTGCTAATATATTTATTTTATTATATGTTCTTATTAAGGCCAATATTTCCATCTACGAATAAACTTCCGAATAAGTTATTCGTCGAATAAATAAAAAAATTCGCATAAAAAACTGACATCTAGAACAATTATTATCATTTGACCTATGATTTCGATGCGACATTTTTTATTTATTCGGCGAATTATTTATTCGTAGATGGAAATATCGGCCCTTAATTCGACTATAGTCATGCACATATCCCAGTGTACCTGAGAAATATGACTGATTATTTGAACTAAATAAAATATAATTATTTTCCTTTCTATTATTGTCTTTCAGTTATACTGTTGTGCTACATTGAAAGTAATATGGCAACTTAATAAATTTTAACACTGCCTATTTAGGAAGGACGAAAATTAGTTTTTTTTTCCAGTTCTTAATAAAATAGTTAGTTTCATAATAGGGATAGAAATGATTAGTTCGGGAATTAAGTTTTCGCGCCGCCGTCCGACATTAATACAATTACATATCTCTAAAGCGGTCGGAAATCATATTTTTGTCGTACTAGTTCGACAAAAATTGCAAACTTTTTATGGTTATATGTTGGCATCACTTCACTAATTTTAGCTAACTTCTCACGCTAGAAATGTCAAAGTATTACATTGACATAAAAATATTATGGCAATATATCTATAACTGAGTATTTGCAATACAAGATAACAGAACTTTTATGGATTTTAAACATATATGTAAGAAATTATAATTGAATTTGCAGTGTAAAATCCAAATAAAAATATGTAGATATTTTTGGTTATGATATTGGAAAATAAACATAATTGACATTCAAATATTGTGAAGTTAGCAACATCAAAAAATTCCCTGTCATTAAGAAAATGAGTAATAAATTAAATTTATTTATTAAATTTACATAAATGTTGGCGTGAAAAATCTTGTGTATCCCTCGGTTGGAAATTATTTTGCGAGTGCTCGTATTTGTAGGACTCGCCTACGTCTCGTCCTATCAAAATAAACTCGCACTCTCAAAATAGCAGTTTCCAACCTTGTGATACAAATAACTATTATACTCACTATTTCGGTAACCATATACACAAGCAATGCTTAATTTGGAGTGGAAAGGGCTTTTAGTATATTTTCAGAAATTTTACTAAGTATTTCTGCCAAAATCTTCAATTGTTGCAGTGTTTTTTTTTATGTTTACTCACTTTAACTTTATAATTAATATGTAAAGGTTTTCAAAATATAAAAATTTGTTACTAAGTTATAAAAACTCTTGTTATGGCTCTTGTACCTCTGAGTATATAATGTCTGGTTTTTGTATTCCCTTTTTCAGTTAAACCCCTGAAATATTCTGAAACATGAACAATACGAGCGAATCAAATCATTCCATCATCTACAAAAATTTAAAAAATTCAAAACTCTGTTCGTCAATTTATTGAAATCTATGAAACAATAACCCAGAAAAATGCATACAAAATACCTATCCACCCTGCATCAGTTTTACTCTGTCTCACTGAAGCATGCACTGAACTGGGTCGGTTTATGACATATACGGTATACGAAGATATGAATTTAAACGAATGCAGGGGTGATCTGATACACCTGCCGCCTGTACGTCTGGCGTCAGTGGCGTCACCCGCTCCCCGTCCCGCACCTTTCGATCGCAAACGGAATTACAGATGAAATATTGACCGCGACATTAGGGCTTCTTGGCCTTTGCCTGCAACCCAGAATAGGATGCGATTTGTTGGAGGGTTCACAAAGACAAATGTTTTGATTTAGATGATTTTATTTTCCTAAGTAGGTACAAGTTATTTATATTTGTATCTAGATCAAAAGAAAGTAATTCACAATCATTCTCAATTCTCAATTCTCATCACTTACAATTAAATTGGTTTTGGAAGATATCAGTTATTTTGTTGATTTCGTACTTCGACTCGGTCTTAAGCCTCATTCACAAATCGAAATTAGTGTTAGTGTTGTGTTATGTTTTTGTTTTAACAACTTTGTAGATGTGTTATCTTATGCAACCGTTCACAAATCGGTTTTACGTTTCAGTTTTAACACACAAGTTAGCAAACTCGTTAACTTCTGTTTTGGTTTTATATTAATTGATGCAGCGATATACCTACAGTGTAATAAATGTATAAATTAATTGATAATTATGGTTAGAGATTGTCGAACGTGAGATGTATAGGCTTAGGATTTGTTTGTTAAAAGTGCGAGCGAAGCGAGCTTACCTACAGGTAATTTCAATTAAAAATAAGTACTATGATTAGAGTTTGTTCAACGTGAGTTGTGTAGGCATAGGGTTTGTTAAAACTGCGAGCAGAAAAAGAAAAGTCTTAAGTCAGCACATTTTAGTTCACGCAATGATTAAATAGGTCAGATAGTGTTTACTTGTGACACTTATTTTGCTGACTTAGAACTTGTTCAAATATATATAAGGTTACTATGTAAGGAAGTAAGTAAGTAAGTACAGTAAGTTGTAGAGTATGTTCATCATTGATTATTCGTTTAATAAAGATCATGTAAGTTAGTCGACGAAATCCAGTCTTTTTATTATAGCTGACTCCCAGTCTCGACAGGATCCGCTTTTATTTTCTACCATCTTAGGGGGTGTTATATCAGTGAAAAAAAAAAAAAACTGTAGGATATAGTTGTCAGATAAAGAAAGGACTACAGAAAAAAAAAATTCAGTGGAATAAATGGAGTGAAAATAGTGTCGTATAATTGTAACATTTTTCTCTAAAATTATTAGGGAAACAGGAAATAGCGCAAGTATTATTTAACATGTAAAACGCCAATGATCGGGTAAGTCTGTCACCAGCCTGTATGTAAATCAGACCCTGTTCAATTTATCTATATAACCCAAAAGTTGTTACTAAAGACACAATGCGAAGGTACAGAATTATCACTGTCTAATACTAATACCCTTGATGACACTATAGTGGCAGTAATTTTGTAGTGCTCTTAATTGAACAAACTAGATCTTATAAGTATACTGTGAGTAGTTAATAACCAGAAATATATAAATAAATAAATAAATATATCATCACGCCTTTTACCCATTACGGGTGTGGCACTCTGCTTACGCAGATCTCGGTAAGTGATATATTTTTTCGTATGAAGTGCGGTTACCAGCCGTCAAGTCATAGCCCCCAAGGATGTTAGTGGAGGGAGAACCACAGGGGTAAATTTAAATTTGTAACTGTCGGCAGTGGGATTCAAACTGAGGATCTCACGATCCACAGTCCGACACGTTACCACGGAGCTATTTACCCCATTATGTTAAAAATAATAGATCACCAGAATTACATTCTCGTAATTGTCATTCTTGTCGTCGAAAATATATAAAGTTATTATTATTGTCGAATTATGCTACGGTACTTCGAAGCACATGAACACCCTAGAATTTTGGAGGTCCATTTCAATAGCCCCCCCAAATCATTTTTTTAATGTTTATTTTTCACTGTTGTATTGAGTTGGTTATGTGCTCAATTGTGCAGTACATTAAAAGTTTTGTGCTTTTCACGTGTAGCTTAAAATACGCATGTAAGTATGAGGGGCTAGTGAAATGCTTAGCCCCCCCAAATCGATTTTTTATTATTTTAATTATATCAGTATATTGTGCTAGTTATGTGCTCAATTGTGCTGTACATTAAAAGTTTTGTGCTTGTTACGTGCATCTTAAAATAAGCATTTAAGTATGAGGGGCTAGTGAAATGCTTAGCCCCCCCAAATCGATTTTTTATTATTTCGATTTCATCAGTATATTGTGCTAGTTATGTGCTCAATTGTGCACTATAACAAAAGTTTTGTGCTTTTTACTTGCAGTTTTAAATAAACATTTAAGTGTGAGGGGCTAGTGAAATGCTTAGCCCCTCCAAATCAATTTTTTTAAATTTTTATTTCATTAGTATATTGTGCTAGTTATGTGCTCAATTGTGCACTATAATAAAAGTTTTGAGCTTTACACTTGCAGTTTTAAATAAACATTTAAATGTGAGGGGCTAGTGAAATGCTTAGCCCCCCCCCCCAAATCGATTTTTTTGTCTTTTTATTTCATTAGTATATTGTGCTAGTTATGTGCTCAATTGTGCACTATAACAAAAGTTTTGTGCTTTTCACTTGCAGTTTTAAATAAACATTCAAATCAGATTATAATTATAATAATTTTTACTTGCATTTTTCTCAATGTTTTTGCTATGTAGGGATATACATACACATTGTATATCGTTTAATTCGTAAAGAAAATACTGAATCGAATAAGCGAATAAAAAAAATAGGTCCCCATTTAAAATAAGAAAGATGCAACCTGTGTGTTAAAAATTGAAGAAACAAACGCAATACCTACAATAAAAATTATTAAAAATCAAAAAATTATAAAATAAAAATCACTACAATAATAATCCAACAGCCCATAACGGCCTTTCTGGTGTATTCTAAACATATTTTGTTTAATTTTAATGGACCGTTTAAAATAACGGGCCGTTTATTCATTTTTCTTAATCTAAACAACAATTTCGTTTTTCCAATTAACGGAATTCCGTTAATTTTCTTCGTTTACTTGTTTATTTTAACGGGTGCTTATTAAATGACGTTAACCAAAATATTTTGAACGTTCTGTCATAATGTTTTTCTAAATGGCATTTTCAGGTATATCAGGCATTTTATTTGCGAATGAAATACAAGAAGATGAACAAAGTTAATTAAGTATATTTCAAATCTTTCAATGCAATTATAGTGTAACGTTCGTGGGTTTAAAACGTTTTTATTTATATAATAAAACTATTATTAATAGCAAATAATGAATAATTAAGCTTAAAAGTTAATTAACACAAAGTATATAACACGTACTTAAAATAACAAATACAAAAACTTATACACTAACACTTATCACTACTATAATTAAACACTATTATTTACATTAACTAGCCGAGCGATATATATTTACGACGATATATTTATTTTCACACCGAGCGGTATATTTATATTCACAAGTTCTTCCTCAGAACTTCGGAGTCGACTAAGTCATCTGACTTACTGACTCTGAGTCAACTAACTGACTCACTGACTCAACTGGACTAGCTGAGTCCGAGTCAATTAAACGACTGACTGCTCGGGAGTCATCTAAAAGACTCACTGCTCGGGAGTCATCTAAAAGACTGACTGACCGCTCGGGAGTCATCTAAGAGACTGACTGAGTCTCACTGACTGCTCGGGAGTCATCTGAAAGACTGACTGACCGCTCGGGAGTCATCTAAGAGACTGACTGTCTGTCGGCTGCCGGCGATTCCTTTTATATATGGCGTTCCTTGTTTCTGGAAGGTTCTGGAATATTCCCTATTGTGGAGCAAACGACTTGTTCGAACCAGCAAGCGTTGAGTCATTCACTCGGCCGCGCGGCGTGGCGGCGTACGCCGGCAAGCTTCAACATGTCGCTGCCGCGTTCGTTACAATAGGTTAAATAAATTTACATTAGCATCATTATGTTATTTCAATTATATCCATTAATAAGCCTAATACTAGTTTTATAAACTACATAGAAATATTAGTTGTGTATATGTATTCATTTATATATAGCTTTTTTTTATGTGATTTAACAATAAATTGTAATTTCAACAAAGATATAGATTTTGATTCTTGTAATCAAATTTAATGATCGACTGCCTTATTTTATAAAATAATATTGTACTTTGCAATAGTTTAATTATCAGAACCAAAAATTTGTAGCGGGATCATAAGTATTTATACAACAAATTAAAATTTTGTAGAATTAATTAATTTTGTTCTATGTAAGTATTCAATAATTAATACAAACTGTTTTTTCGAGGTCCGTTGAATTCTTCTTATATTTTTGTTTTCCATTATATTGATTTAAAAAAAATTATTAAATAAGTACGGAAATAAGCAAAAAAGTAATTCAAATTGACATTTACATCACAAACAATATTGCAAACAGTGAGAAATTAAATTACAGTTGTAACTTAAGAGAATAATATAGATGAAACGTTACGAAAAAATGATTTCCAATAAAAAAAAAATACATAATATATTATTTTTATATAAATAAATACATTTGAAACTTTATTTATTTTGACTTATTATATGTGTCATTATATTTTAATAGTTATTTACGATACAAGTACGTAAAGCTAGTCTTTAGTCACGAATGGGTCAATTAAAACACGAGCGTAGCTTTACGTATGTGTATCGTACAATATTTTATCTACGATATAATGAAAAACCCCAATAAAAATAAAAAATTATATTTTTATTTATGAAGTAGGATCTCAAAATATTAAATAAAAAGTTTGCCATGATAACAATTTTTTTGCAAATTTGGCGTGTTTAAAATTTTTAATCACTCGTTGCTAGGCAACCCGTGACTAATGGGATCGTGTTACTAAACAACCGTTTTACAAACTTGAAAGTTGAAACTAACAGTTAAACATCAATTTTACACACTATCGTAGATAAATGTTATATTGTTGGAAACACTGCTAAATCTGACAGCAATAAAATAACGGTCATCGTTAAAAATTTTATGAAAAAGAAAAATTGAACTCTTTAGTCTTTTACACACTGTTCTTTATTATACAATTACGACCGGTTTCGACCATTTAATGGTCATCTTCAGGTAACCGGTGAGACTATGATATTAGAAACGAAAAAATATAAAATATATAACAAAACAGGACAAATTTATATAAAAAAGAGAATAATTACAGTAAGATCTACAGGTGGACATAAATGCAGAAAAAAGAATATGAAACCACATTTTTGAAAAAGGATTCAAATATAAAAATGTAAAATATAAAAATGATATGACAGATGTAAAAAACTGTCTGGTCAATTACTATGTGATAAGATAATAATTTTTAAAAACAAAAAAATCTGATATGGCCAGCACATAACCTCCCGCCCAATACTACTCTTAAATGGTACATAATAGTATTTGATGATACAGAAACATGCATTCTTAAATAATTCATAAACAAATGTTTATTTTCTATTTATATTGTAGAATTTTTATTTTCATTCGTATATTTGTTTAATTTTTTGACATAAATGTCAGTAATGAAACAGCACAATCACAATGAAATCTGTCACATTTCGTAAAAAATTTAAATGTTTTAAATATTTCCATGGTGTACTAGGAATGCAAGACTTGTGAAATCTAATTTCTTTATATTTTATTATCAAAACATGTAGAATTAAATATTCTTCAACTTTAGAAATAACATAAATTGTTGAAAAAAGAAATTTAACCGTGTTTTTCACGAAAAACTGTTAAGAACTTCAAGTAAACTCCTACTTCCGATTGACCAATTTTATCCAAAATATAATCAGCTCTTCATTTAAATATAAGAAGCAATAATTCACAAAATTGTATTTTTTGGTATTATAGTATTTGAGTTATGCGAGACGAAAAAATTGGCACAGACTACACACACACACACAAACACACACACATACACATATACATGCATACATACATACAGACATCATGGTGAAAATAGTAAAATCGTATTGTAGAGACCGTAAAACGTGCTTATTCATTGAAAACTCATTACCCAATTTTTGAACAAAAACAATACCTCCCTTACCTAGAGGTAGGCGGGAGGTAAAAATAAATAAATTGAAAAATATAAAAAATCAAAAAAGCAGTAGGTCGATAAGTGGGCTAGATTTTAAATTTATATTAACTTCATCATTTAAACACACATTTTTATTTTTAATGAAATACTTTTTAATTTCAAAATTTTCTAAAAAGTCAAGAACTCTACTGTTTGCTCTAATATGAAAAATATTAAAATCTTTATAAAAATCAAAAGAGTGTCCAGAATCAATAAGGTGTTCAGCAAAACTAGAAGATTTATTGTAAAATTTAAGACAGCGAGCATGTTCTTTAAACTGCGTAATAAATTTCCTGCATGTTTTCCCTACCTAATTTAATCCACAGTCATTACATTCCAACATGTAAATCCCAGATTTTTCTGTAAGTTGAGGTTAATCAACTTTTTTTCAAATTTCGTTTTTAGTGACGTTATTGATTTAAAAACTATATCAATGTTATGTTGTTTTAAGATTTCTTTAATTTTATAACTTCTGTTCCCCAAGAAATGTAAGCTCGTTCGAAAATTAGAATTTTTGTCAATATGCAAAAAGTTATTAAATGCTTGTTTAAGTTGAAGTTTATATTTCTTCTTTTTTATAATTTTATCAACTATATTAGGGTTGAAATTATTTACGAACGCTATTTGCTTGAGAGTTTTAGTTTCGTTTATAATATCATTATTATTCAAATTGTGAATAAACATTCTATGGACATGTGCGTTGAAAATGGCAAGTTTGTGTTGAATGTGTAATAAACGGTATTTGCGTTTATTTCGATTAAAGATTGCAAACGATATTTAGAGATTCAAATTAAGTAAATGGTTCATTGTTAGTTGTTCGTGGAAAATTCCACTCTTTAGTATTTCAGTCCAGTTCCCGGCTAATCAGCGGAAGTAAATATGTTGTAGGAAATATTTAACCAGAGTCTTATGAGAGAGTAGTGCCCAGTTAGAGTTATTTTGAGTGCCACTGCCCCATCCCTAAAGTAATAAATTGCGAACCTTGGGCTGTGAGCAGACACTTGCATTTTGGCTTTTCTTGTGAAATGTTGAAAGAATTTATACACAGTTTAAGGGCTCCTCTCTCGATTGTATACATAGTTTTTGTGAAGTTTATTTTGTGAGTTCATGTAAGTAGATTTGAGTTTTATGTATGAGTTTTGTTAAAAGCGAATGTTATATCAGTTTCGATCTTTGAAAGTTATTGTAAAAGTTAGTGAGTAAGCGATACTTTGGATTATATAGCGTCGAATTATTCAGCTCGTAAAAGTATTTGATTTATATAATTTATTTTGCTTATTCGTTATTAAATATTATATAATTTTGTTATTGTTGAATACGTGTTTGATTCCCGCCTGTGCGCATATTTCCCGCCATTTGATCAGAAGTCTTTTTCTAAATACTCTTCGGAACCGAGTTAAAATATTCCGTGGTGGCCAGCGACTACGCTACCCTTGGTTATTCATTTAATCAAGTAAAACTCTTTCGTATGTCAGTTACCTCTTGGTACCAAGTGCGAGGTACCTGTTACAAATGCAATGATTAGAATCATTGTTAATTGAGTCTATCGGGTAGGTTTCCTAAAAATTAAAAAAAAAAAGTTTTTTCAAATCTAGAAATATTATGTTCAAGGAAATGTATTGCTTGGTTTTCTTCTACTTCTAATGCGAATTTAAATTTAGCATGTAAGGTATTAAGTTTAAAGTGAAAATCTTTTAATTCGTCCAAAGAGCCAGTCCAAAAACAAAGGATATCATCAACGTAACGATACCAAAAACCGATTTGATTAGAAAATTCTGAAAGTTCTTTAACAATTCTGTGTTCAAAGTTTTTCATAAAAATCCCTGCCATAGTTCCTGATAGAGGTGAACCCATAGCTAAACCGTCTACTTGTTTATAAATTTTCTTGTTAAACATAAAAAAGTTTTGCTCAAGGCATATATTAAGTAAAGAGAAAAAACTAACACACATATCATCTGACCACAAAGAATCGTTAGAAATATTCTTAATTAAATCCTTTGTTTCAATGACTGGGACGTTCCCTTTTCAGTGTTTACAATAAATATTCTTGTTTTGCTGAACACCTTATTGATTTTTATAAAGATTTTAATATTTTACATATAAGAGAAAACAGTACAGTTCTTGACTTTTTAGAAAATTTAGAAACTAAAAAGTCTCATTAAAAATAAAAATGTGTGTTAAAATATAAATTTAAAATCTAGCCCACTTATCGACCTACTGCTTTTTTTAATTTCTTATATTGTTTTGTTCTCAATTTATTTATTACTTACTTTCCACGGAATGTGTTCAGAATACACTTGTTTGTGCGTTTATTTGCTTGCACAACTGTGTATGTAAGCAATTTCTATTATAGAAAATTGGTGATGAGAATTTTGCGGAAATACATATTTTAACATCCACTGAATCCGTTAAGTCCAATTTCTCAATGATGTCTGTGTGTGAGGATGGATGGATGGATGTATGGATAGATGGATGTCCGTGTGCGCAATATCTCATGAAAGAGACAAGATATGTAAACGAGTTTCATGAAAATATGAGGAGCTGAGTTGATTTTGAATAAAATTGGAAACCGGAAGAGGAAGTTAACTGAACACACAAAATAATAAATTCCATTTTTTCAAAAATAGAATCAGCTTTGAAAAAAAGTTTCAAATGAAAGATGTTAGCAAAAATATTTGGAATATGAAATGTTATTTGCACTTTTCTAGTACATGCTTTTAATTTTGAGAAAAACTAAATTATATATTTAATAATATATTTCAGTAATCTTAGTTACACTGGGAACAAAATCCTAAAATATTTTTAACATCTATGTGTCAAGCGTGTAAAATAATTGTGAACTGTCAAAAATATGTGTCGTTTTAAATATTATAAAAGCAATATTTGTATTATTAGATACAAAGTTTTAGAGACTAGATATTAATTAATATTTTAAATTAAACAGGTATAATATCTATATGTCAAATAATTGTCACAATAGTTATACGCAAGGAACAAGTCATACATGTTCAGTTGGTTTTATTTGTATAAGAAAGTAGTGTGGTGCCCACACCAGATTTTTTTTCTGAGGAAGGATGGTAAAATATTGTTAGTTTATATGAATGTATTAAATAAAAACTATAACAAAGCTTGGTCCATGTTTTTATTATATATTGTGGTATTGATAACTGTGACAAAGAAAACTAACAAGGGGCTCGCAATTTAAAAATTTTACAATAAACTCAGCACACCACTGGTTGCATCTTTCTTATTTTAAATGGGGACCTATTTTTTTTTTTTATTTGCTTATCCGATTCAGTATTTTCTTTACGAATTTAACGATATACAATGTATATGTATATCCCTACATAGCAAAAACATTGAGAAAAATGCAAGTAAAAATTATTATAATTATAATCTGATTTGATGGGGCTACATTTCACTAGTCCCTCACACTTAAATGTTTATTTAAAACTGCAAGTGAAAAGCACAAAACTTTTGTTATAGTGCAAAATTGAGCACATAACTAGTACAATATTATAATGAAATAAAAATATGAAAAAATAGATTAGGGGACTAAGCATTTCACTAGCCCCTCATACTTAAATGTTTATTCTAAACTGCAGGTGACAAGCACAAAACTTTTATTATAGCGCACAATTAAGCACATAACTAGCACAATAAACTAATGAAATAAAAATTTAAAAAAATTGATTTGGAGGGGCTAAGCATTTCATTAGCCCCTCACATTCAAATGTATATTTAAAACTGCAAGTGAAAAGCTCAAAACTTTTATTATAGTGCACAATTGAGCACATAACTAGCACAATATACTAATGAAATAAAAATTTAAAAAAATTGATTTGGAGGGGCTAAGCATTTCACTAGCCCCTCACACTTAAATGTTTATTTAAAACTGCAAGCAAAAAGCACAAAACTTTTGTTATAGTGCACAATTGAGCACATAACTAGCACAATATACTGATGAAATAAAAATAATAAAAAATCGATTTGGGGGGGCTAAGCATTTCACTAGCCCCTCATACTTAAATGCTTATTTTAAGCTGCACGTGACAAGCACAAAACTTTTAATGTACTGCACAATTGAGCACATAACTAGCACAATATACTGATATAATTAAAATAATAAAAAATCGATTTGGGGGGGCTAAGCATTTCACTAGCCCCTCATACTTACATGCGTATTTTAAGCTACACGTGAAAAGCACAAAACTTTTAATGTACTGCACAATTGAGCACATAACCAACTCAATACAACAGTGAAAAATAAACATTAAAAAAATGATTTGGGGGGGGCTATTGAAATGGACCTGAATTTTTGTGTAGAAGATGAAAGCAGCAATCAATATTTTGAGTTTAGCAGAGGTAACACCGCAGGCTATTAGTGGATCATTTTGCCAGGACAAATTTTCCTCATATTTGATGGATAGTAGCTATAATTTATGGGCAGAACGTTATTTTTATCCTAAATTATTTATGATAATAATAATTTTGCCATTGAAATTCAACTTATTAAAGTTATATAATTGAAAAATAAGGTAGAACATTATCTAAATTCATTTGAAACTGCGTTTAAGTAAGTACAGCGGAAGCAGAAATGAAGTCTTCATATTATGGAAATGAAGTAAACTGTGTCGATTCGCTACATGCAGGCTGCAGTAAATGGAATCGACAATTAAAACTAAGAAAATTAAACTAGCTCTGCACATAAATGCACAGATGAGTGTCGAGCACAGATGTTCGACTTCGACATTCACACTAGGCGAAGGCGAAGGAGCTGGCGCCTGCCAATTGCACCACTATTACTATCGCATGCTAATTTCATATTAGGTGTTTCCGCAGCTTCTATTGTGGAATGCTTAACTTTCTACCACCTTCATATGTTCAAAGCTCTGCCTTACCTGTTCTAAAACTAGATTTCCCACATTATAAAGCAAAACTGAAATGATTAAATCCTTTCGAAAATATGACGTTGTTGAATTGTGGCTAGAATGGTCAGAAGGTCAGAAGTAAAAGTTTGCGTATCTTATATCGCTTTTTCATATTATAACCGAAGATACAGCTATACCAGAAAGGTTTGATTATTGGGTACTACAATAAAAAATCAGATATGCCCAAGAAAAATTTGAAGCCAATATTATTCTACATCTTTTTTAGTATAACAAAAATGCAAAATCAATAAGTTATTTAGAAATGCTTAAAAAAGCTAAAGCCCTTCTAGAAAACTATCACGTCCGGTTGAAGGTTTGCTACTTAAATCTACTTAACTTGTTATTTGAATATAAACCCAAAAACATGATTACCTGTTAAAAATTCACTATAGAAATAAATTCATAAAATTTCAAGTCGCATCAATTGTACTTTCGTTTTTATTTTTTTTAATTTCTGTTAGTAAACAATAACTACTGTTGGATATAAGAAAAACTTTTAAACACATTTTAGGTTCCTACGTTAATAAAGAATAGTAAGAGCTGGGTGTAGCTACTTTAAAACTTGTGCCAAATAATGAAAAAGTAGTAATAATAGTTATTTACTTTACGAGGCAAAGAGTTTTCGGAGGTAGAATCAATCCATTTGATATATACAATGATTTCGAATTTAAACTTCGTTTCCGTTTTTTTAAAGACTGCATACTGTTACTGGGACATATAGGTGAAAACTTATCAGCAACCACACATAGAAATCAACCTATATGCCCAGTGATTCAATTATTGATGGCTATGTGTCCTCTGTTTTTTGGCATTTTTTTAAAAGAACTACCTAAGAGAAAACAAATGAGTTTATAAAACCTTTGCTAAAATTAACAAAAACGTTTTCTACAATAAAAGTGTACTGATTCTATTTACTTATTTAAACTATAATACCCCTTTCTAAAACATGAGTTTGAAATAAAATTATTTGGTACATATGACATAAGAATAAAATAAAAGCAGTGTGCAATACAATTTTGACAGTCGTTCCAAAACTACTGGTATATTTTTAGATTTCTGCCTTGTATAACAGAATGTTATTATTCTTAATTTGAAAGTAAAAATTTGGCTTATGTGTAGTATACGGTCTAAATCTGACGCATGCGCAGAGTGACACTATTGTATCTCGATAACATTGAGAATTTAGCGCTTCCAAAACAATTTTATTACGGTTAACAGTCTGTACCTGTTTGGCGCAAAGACAAGATGGAAAACATTATTATTAATTGCAAACATTTGTTTAGTGTTTTAGCGGGGCAGGGTAATAGCTGCAGGTCTTAGTTTCTTTAGCAGGTCATGTTTACAGAAAAACAATATAAAAAAGCAAGAAACTTAGATTTTTTTTAGTTTTTTGGTTGAATAAACACGAATTTGTTCAACGGAATTTTTTTTTACAAAAATTAAAATTAAAACCTATAGTTTTGTTGCCACTGGATGTATGTCCTGACTACGTCCTTGCCCCCTGTCGGAAACACTCCAAAACACGACAGACCGTATACTACACTTTTACCATTATTTTAAGAATCTGTTACTGTATTTTGTTTACAAGCATCTACTTTCGGACTTGAAAAATTTTAGGTTATTTCGTAAAGTTTTATATCAAACACGAAGTACACATTAACACATTTTAATTATATTTGCATTAGTCAAAGCATGAAATTATGTTCTTTACCTATATTAATTATCCAATAATTAATACAATTCTAATATTTTATTTAGTGATATTTGGAAACATAAAAATGATATCTGCTGGTTATGTTTGAGATCACTGACACTGATGTGAATATAGTTTTGTTACCAACTTATACGAAAATACACTGCTTTGTTTTTAGCATAAGTGTTAGTAAACACGAGAGTTAAAATCAACTGCTATATTTACGAAACAGATCCAAAATTTAGCAAGCTGTTAAATTAACAGACCTGCTAGTGAACAACAGATTTGACAATCGTTTATGAAACCGGGCATGAGTGTATTAACACAATACATTCTTATAATACTGAATACACGAGTAGTATTCGTTTTGTTTATTTTTTTGACGTTTCTTAAAACCAATAAAATGCTTCATTGTATGTCACGTGTCTGCGTTTTAACAAATCCTGTCAATATTATACTGATTATTTTTTGACGTTTCTTTAAACCAATGAAATGCTTTATTGTATGTCACGTGTCTGCGTTTTAACCAATCCTGTCATTATTATACTGAGAATAATGCTCTTGTGATTATTCCCGGCAATTTTCTCTGTAGCTTTTTTGTTTTTGTTGACAGATGTCAAATGTCAGATAGTTATCATCAACACAAGTAAAAATGAGCAAAAAAGATAGATTTAGTGACGTGCCTGATGATGAAATCAAAAAATAATCTAATTAAATATAACTCGAGAGTTCGATAAATTAGAAAATAATTGACAGATCTTTCGAAAACTTGTTGCCAGGCAATAGCCACGAAAGCCCGTAGGGCTTAAGTGGCTATTGCCAAATTTATTCTCACTCTCTTGTTATATTATTACTGAGAATATAACTCTAGTGATTATTCTCAGGAATAATCACTATAGCTAATTGTTTTTGTTGGCAAATGTCAAATGTTAGATAGTTATCAACACAAGTAAAAAATGAGCAAAAAATATATATATATTGTGTGGCGTGCCGGAAGAAGAAATAAAAAAATAATCTTATAAATATAACATGTAAAAAGGATGGACGATTCAAGATGGCCCTACAAAATGGAAACATGGGTACCGACTGAAAGAAGAAAAAGGGGAAGACCTAGAAAAACATGGAGATGTGGAGTTAACGAAGCCATGGAAAGGAGAGGCTTAGATGAAGAAGAGGTCCACAATAGAGAAAGATGGCGCGAAGGATGCGAGAAACGGCTGTAAGCTGTAATCAACTCGCTATATATATATATATATATATATATATATATATATATATATATATATATATATATAAATATAACTTGCTGCCATTACGGGCTTGAGTGGCTATAGCCTGCCAACAAGTTTTCTAAAGACCTGTCAAATTATTTTTAATTTATTCTCACTTTATTGTTATATCATTACTGATAATATTATACAAAATACGTTATATGTGAGGTGGGAAATGTTTCATTCCAGCCGAGGGCTTATTATATGACCGAGGGGTTCATATTTAGCGCAAGGCTGGGATGAAACTCCCACCGAACTATGTATACTATTTTATTCATAATCATCCTTAATTATCCAAATTAACTTCTCATTCTACTCGTATATCCAACAAATAAGGGTGATGTGTGGTGATAGTCTATGAAACAAATGTTTAAATTTATTTCAACAATTTGACATGTGTCAATATTTCAGGAAACTCAAATCCTAATAAAACAGCATTACGTTAGAATTTATATTACTTTATTATAAAAATGCTTCTGTTCAATATTAATATTGTAATTATTGATGTTTTATTGTAATTATAAGGTTATAATCAATGTAATTCCTAAATCACATCACGCGTCGCGAACACTTTTATAGCTCTCTGCCTAGGCGCTATTCAAAGAGTGTTATGCAGTATATGCACACGTTTTGATTTACTCACTCAGTTTAATATCGCAACGTAAATACTTGCATTGTGGGATCGCATATGTATTCTAGTTGTTTTGTAGTGCACATATCTACAATTATGTAATTAATAGGCCAATTCTGAGCAATTCTGTAGCGTCTGTAAGAGAATCTGTAAGATCTGTAAATGCTTACAGGTCAACTGGCAATTCTGATACCATCTGTTCCTTACAGAAAATCGTAAATATGTTACAGATATCTGTAGAAGTTACGGTGAAGTTTGAGGTACCTGTAAGCTTTTTCGGTCACTGTTGAATGCGAAAATTCATCATTATTTTGTGAATAATATATTATGACTACTATTATTTATTCCCTCTAGAGACTTCTTAGTATTAAATCAGTTACTATTTTATAATCTAGGTGATATTATTTATTGGATTACTTAACAAAGTTTAACAATAATTATCCAGCAACGCGTATTCCATTTTAGGTATTTTGATATAGACATTCTTCCTTTCCCATTTATATAAAACATTAATTTTACTTTAAAGTTTTTGTAACTTTATATTTTGTGGTGTTGTAATCCTTTCCAAAATCCAGTTGGTTCAAACTGTTGGATATGTTTAAGTGAGTAAAGTATTAAAAAATATCAGTAGTACTTTAGCGCCTCCAGATCAGACAATGATCATCCGTTTTCGTTTTTTAATATATATTCAATAACAGTACCGAATTTGTAATTCCATAATTCAAACAATAAATAATTTAATTTCGACTTAAGTTAACATATTATTTAAGTATTTTCAGTACTTACTTCATTTTAAATGGATATATAAGTATAAATAATTAATTATTATATTTTATCTGTCACATGTCACTTACAGGTAATCAAAATATAATTGTGAAGTTAGACGCATGTCGTAAAATAATCGTCTCGTGACCGTAAAGTTGATCTGTAAGTTGTCTTCTTACAGGTACCTGTCAAGAATTGCCAAAACTGTAAATCTGTAAAGTTGTTAGCTACGGGCGTATCGTAGGTAACAGATTTACGAATTTACGATCTTACAGATAAAATGTTCAGAATTGACCCATAAGTATTGGTTTTATTTTTATTATTTTATTTCAGGGAAAAATTACCGAATGAAATACCCAAAATATTAACATTTCTCAAAATCCTAAACCAGTGATGTTCAACGTTTTTATATCCTTGGGCCAAAGTTATTGCTGATTAATTTTAGCGGGCCGGATAGATAAGATATTCGTTGCAAGCCTACTATAGACTTGTTTTAGTTTAAAGATACTTTAGATTACGCTTCCTCGCACTTATGATTGCGCACTTTTCATTAGAATCATTAATTGGACTTATACCCTTACCTATAAATATACAAGCATATTTATGTAATTTAAAAAAAAATACAAGTAATTGAATATCTTCTTGGTTTTGAGACTGCCAGACTAAATGATAAACTGACATTGAGCTACTAGCTAACATAAACAAGAAAATTTGCCGTCAGCAGTGAAAACTATCTCCAACGTAAGTGCTCCTTCCTGAGCTCCATGCTTCGCTCAGCAACTAAGTATCTACAAGTCAAACGCGCGTGGCAAGTGATGATCCCTCGGAACCACGCTTCATCTACCACATAACAATCCGCAGAGATTAATAATATTGTAATTAAATACGCGCTTAACTCGATGTTCGACCATCAAAGCAAACACAGCGTATGATGAGATGTTCCCTGTTAATTACCAATCTATCCTGCAATTACTGTTCGGCGCGCGCCGCGTCGCGAATCTAGCAACGGCGACGTCGAAGACGTGGGTGGGCGCTAGTGTACCACGTACGCAAAGCTATACAGCCACTTATTTTGACTGAGAGCACATTATTGAGGTATTGTACTTCGCAACCAGGGCATAGTGACGCCAGTGAGAATATACGACGGACCATTGCAAGTCCCCATTATTTCATATCCTATCATATTACTTTTCATTAGTTATATTCAATTCTTAAATTTAGTAGTCCTCCTATAATAATAATTTTTAAATATTTTCCTTTTTTATCATTTTAAACATTGAGAAATATCTGATAATTATAGTTTCAACATTAATTTCCACGAAATTTTGATAAAATTGCTTTACAGGTAAAAACCGAAAGGAAAAAGTTTGACTATTATGTGTTATGTATCGTAAAATAGGTAACGATATTGGTTTTATTTAAATAAACAAAACTCAAAACTTTGTTTTACATTACTTTGAATCTAAAGATTACGACTTTATTAAAAATGATGCTAGAAATAAAGTGTTTAGTACTTTTGTTTACTGCGAATAAATGACGAATAGAATATGTGATCATGTGTAACAAACAAACAAAAACAAATAATCAAAATTCTTTTCTAATCGTATAAGCAAATACATAATAGGACTAGTCAATAAAACTCTAATATGTACGAGCTACATACAATGTTTTATGTTCGACTGTATTGCACATAATTTTTCTTAGTTTGATAATTATATTTGACACATGAAGTTGACATGAAAAATGTCAATTTTCTGTTGTTTGGTTACCAAGTTGTTTATTATACATTGTTTTTAGTTTATCAGACTAGTCCATATAGAGCCACTTTATAGACGCTACACAAAATTAAATACAGGCGAAGATAAAAGAAATTGTAATTCGTAGTTCTGATAAACGGAAACAGAGGAGTCTCAGTGATTCGGAGGTTCCCTTGCATTTGTCTGTTGACTGTCCATCAGCAGCTTAGCTAATGCCAGTAAAACATTATTTCAGTGAAACCGTTGGCCCCATGCTCTGTGATGGAAGAAATAGGAATAAATTATTAATTTATTCTGTATTCGCAAGATCGATAATTGATATTCTTTTACGAATAAAATGCGGTTACCAACCGTCAAGTCATAGTACCGAAGAATGTTAGTGGAGGGGAGCTACAGCACCTGACGTTCCGCTCAACTCATTTTACTGATAATACCGAGCTAATACTCACAAAAAAAATAATAATTTTATTTAATACTTACTGTCACTGTCATAATAATTTGAATTTTATGTAAATACAATGGTCAAACGATAATGAATTCCATATCTAATGTCCCAATAGGCAAAATAGCTTATATGTATTATTGGTACAGTACCATATATTATTATTGCTAAAAGAAAATATATCAATTAAATATTCTGTAAAGTAATCTATTATTTTATTTATATATTGAAACATTTATTCGTAATTTCTGCTTTGAATTTTTACAAACATTATACAATAATATAACCTTTTATTCCATAATATTATATGAAAAATATATAAAACTCGGAATGTCGTATGATTTATGAATTGGGCTCGTCCTTAGCAATCAAGTAAAAATCTACATTGAAATCCAGAAAAATTGATAAAGTATATTTAATGGCTCATTTTTCTTCCTTGTTGCTCGTATATTAAAAATATCGAACATCTAGCACGTTACCCCTATGGCTTCACACCCTAATTTTGATTATAAGGGTTGAAATTTGGTCTTTTTTTCCAATAATTGCGTTTTTTACGTTTCCTTTTAATTTTAGAGGAAAATGTCAAGAGGCCAAAATTGTAGAGCGGAAAATTTCCGATCGATGGGTACTTTGAGGATTTTTTCTTCGCTTTTAGGAAAGGGTAAACCCCAATGTCGGTTATATTGATTTATTCGGTATTGATCTGGGAATAACAGAAAAAAAATTTTGCCAATTTGAAGCAAATTGAAAAAAGTTATTAGCCAGAATCTAAAAAAAGTGCAAAAAACGGCGTTTTGAGGTGCTCGGTGCTGCCTGGGTATTCATCAAAAAAATGTTTCAGCACATCTCCACAACTTTTAGGATGGAACTCTTTCATTTTAGATCCTAGAGAACGAAATCTATTTTTTCGACCCACCCTAATATATATATATATATATATATATATATATATATATATATATATATATATATATGATAAAAAAAATTAAGCGAGTTTTCGCAGCTAGAGGGATAAAAAATATTACATGGTTATCGTACCAGTTTAAATTCAAAATATAATGTGACACACATCATCGTGAAAATAATGGAATCGTAGTTTAGAGGTTCTTAGACGTGTTTAATCATTTATATATTTGCGGCATATAATTTATATATAAAATCTTGATTGTGTTGCATATTTATAAAATTTTGGGCCTCACATTAAGTCCGCCCGATGGTGTTAGGACCTGTGTAAAATGTGGATCGAACCTCAAAGTCACTTTACTGACTAATGTATATCAAATTTTATATTTTAATCATAAATGCTGAATTGAAAAATTAATTATAAAGATTACTTCACAAGAAATTTTAATTTTTATGGTACTTCTTATCTTGGTCTTGTCTTGATTTCAAGAGTATATCTTGATTCTTGAAAAACCCTATATTTAATATTAAAAAATATAGTAATTGTTGAAAAATATTGTATTAAATATTACATAAGTCAATTTATATTTAAACAGCATTTATTAACAAAAATATTTCAGTTTTCAAAACTACTTGTTTATTTACAATGACAGTAAAGCTTTATTATTAATGTAGAAATTTTAAATATAATACAATAATAATGTATATAATATTATACTCATTTTGTAGTAATTTAATGGAATATTTATAGAAAATATGATAATATTTAATAATGAACTTACCTTTTTAAATGTACTATAGCATATTTATTTATTAACCACTTTTTAATAATTATTGATTCTTAGGTTAATAATAAAGTTAAATATTTAAAATATTTATTGTGCTGCCTTCTTCAGGTGGAATAAATAAATATTTACAGAACTTAAACCCAGTTATTGTTATTTGTAATAATATTTAAATAAATAGAATCGTTAATTATATTTATTATAAAATTAACACCTTGTTTTACATTAATACCTACTTAAATATGAACCTAGGCAACGGCTTGGCAGGTAGCGTTAAAGCCGGATCACTCGATAGTGCAAATTAAGCAATACTGCCCGCGGTCAGTAGTTGGACGGGTCACCGCTTTGCGAACAGCCATACCGGCGAATACTGCGTACCATTGTAAAACCACCAAAAACGAGGTTCCGAGGCGGCATATAACCTCAGCAGTTGAGTCCGCTTAATAACAAAAATAATAACTATGAACCTACTAATATATATACCGTGTGTCTGTCTTAAAAGTGTACATAGGAGATTAACATGGGAAATCAGTTTTTTGCGTGCTGTTGCTCGGTGTTCTATCGGACTACAATGATTGTAGTACCAATCGAAAGATATCATTTTTCTGCATCAAACGATGTCAAATACACTACCATTTAGTAGTAATTTGGTTCCGTAAATTAATTTTTAAATTTTGAGAATTCTCCGGCTTATTCAATTTTTATCGTAAATAAATGTAGTCACCTGTGACTTTTGTTTTGATTTCTGTCAAGCTATTTATTTGACGTTTCTGACTTTTGAAATTGTTTAAGACAATTTATAAAAATATGGCTAGTTATACTACTGAAGAAAGTATTTTTATAGTAAAACTATTTTTTGGAGCAAATAGTTAGCTCAGAGTGCGAGATCTATTTTCTATTAAGTTTACGATTCTACGTTCCTTATTTTGAAACACACAACTGATATGAAGGTATTTTATTAAATAGCAAATATATACATTTAATATATCTTTTGACACTATCAATCAATCCTCTATTTTTATATATTAACAACTGTTATTATTTATTTATTTTAGTTTCCATGTCATTTATTGACATGCCCCTACAAAATGGCAACCCCCATTGTATCTCTGTACGGAGTCTATCGTAACAATATATATATATATATATATATATATATATATATATATATATATATATATATATATATATATATATATATATATATATATATATATAATATAATCAGAAAAATAGTTATTTGCTTAACTAGGCATCAAAGTACCAGATTTACAGCTGCCGAAGCTATAAATCTGTGTTTAATACCCAGTTGAACACGTAATTTATTTGCCGATTTGGAATTAATATTAATTTAGTAATTATTTTATATAGATATTTGGAAGGTTTATCGCTGTCAAATTTCGTTGTGTTGAACGGTTGCTATGTATTTATTGGCGGTTGATATGCATTTGTGGAGCGGCTCTTATGTAAAATATTATACATCCTAGGCATAAAAGTGACATTTTACAGACTGTTAGCAATCCGTGAAGTGTCATCTTTAATGTCACTCGGCAAAAAACTAACTTTGTAGAAAATATTTTTTGAAAAACTACTTACATAAATATATAGGTATGTACATATACTTACATAATAATATATATATATATATATAACACAGATTATAATATTTGAATTATGATAGTCGGGTTTGGCATTTATAGATTTATCATCTCTGCTGAGTTGCAAAACATGATATACAATTTATAAAATGAGTAGCATCTTCAAATATTGAGAATAAAAAAGCAAATCCCCAGTCTTTTACATTATTTTAATGAGAATAAAAATATTTTTATCACACAAATCAGAAAACATGTAGGGTGCCGCGAGGTTGCAGTTAGCAAGAACATACAATAATGGACAGAAAATAAACTACGCAGTATGAATCATCTGTGAGTGAATCTGTGTTCATATTATATTTTTTTATAACTCTTAATAAATAACTCTAATAGTCAACAAAATCCAGTTACTATTAACTAATAAAACCTTGGAGATAACGTGCAGTTCAATTCATAAATAAAGAAATAAATTAACTATTAATAAATTTACAAATACCTAGAAATACAATATTCTACATATAAATTTTTAATATGTAAAAAATGCAGATTTATTAAATATCGCATATTTATTATCAATTATTTCAGTATATTTGTATTAATTTTGTATTTTTATTTTATATTAAATATATAATATTTAATGTCAATAAATCTAACGTCAATAAAATATTCGCTTCAGTGGAAACGTTTATATTTATGTGTTTGTTATTAATGCAAAAAAATTTATTTGATTTAATAGTATGCAGTTTCATGTCAATAAATCCTACATAAATAAAGGATTACTCTACTATTATTAGGTCTTTTTTCTCAGTGTGATAACGCGAAACTCAAAATAAATGAATCCCCACAATTGTAATAAATCGTAATAATAGTTCTGGAAAGAACTGATTTATGTATTTGTGGAATGTCACAAAAAATACCAAACACGTTAAAATCGATTCCACTCAATGACATGACATCTGATACGACCTTCAATAATCTTATAGTCAAACCGGTGCAAAATCAGGCTGCGCGTTAGCCAATCACAAGTGTAGATTTTTTGCAAAAATAATTTAACTGACATTTAATTGACCATCCTGGTGACTCCATAAGTACAAACTAAAGAAAGCCGTTTAGGAGGAGAAGAATTACGAACACCGGAATTTTCTATATAAAAAAAATCTGTTATGTTAGCGAGGTCTATGGTAAGAAAACGTGTGCCTGTAGCACGAACCCAGAAACACAGTCAACCAACAATCAATCTCCTCCAAACATTCCTATCCTGACACACTACTTTCATACATGCTCGTTTATTCTTCTTACTCGGAATCATTCGTTCACGCAATACACCATCAATCATACCCAACCAGTTATTCCTCGGACGCCCACGCAATCGTTTACCTTCAATCTCACCCACATATATTAGTTTCACCAACCTTTCATTCGACATTCGCTCAACATGTCCAAACCACCTCAACTGACTCACTCCCACTTTCTTAACAACATTCTTCTCAATCTCACACTCATCATACACCAATGTATTTCGTATACGATCACGTTTCGTATACACATACTCCTCTCAAATATCTCATTTCTACAGCAGTTATACGTCGTTCATGCTTCTTCATCCACACCCAATTTTCAGAACCATACATTAATGTAGGCACTAACACACCATTATAAACACTCAATCGAGCATCTCTAGATACATTCACGTTTCGAGCAAATGTACCCAGAGCACCCACCCAGACACTCGCCTTTCAATCTCCCGGTCAATACGTCCATCCCTCGAGAACATACTACCCAAATATACAAATTCATTCGCTAGTTCCAGTCTCACACCATTCACTGAAACATTACAATCAGTCACCAAATCATTCTTCTCAAAAAATAGTCAGAGGGAAAACGGTGGGGGATAAATGTCCACCTACCGTATTCTACGGTTAAATTTAATCTGAAAAATAAAATACTTAACCGTGGTTGGCGAAAACAACCCTTCTGCAAAATGTATTTTACTTGAGTAAAAATATGGATGTGTAGATGTTTCTATACTTGAAATAGGACAGGTTGGATACGTTTAATAAATTTTAAAAATGACAGAAAAATGAATAACTCTCTCATTTGTTATGTTTTCATTGGTATATTCCTAATCAAGTATGGAATTTGCAAGCGTTTGAGTTAAATCAAAACTAAATAGGTACAGAATTGCGAATTCGCTGTTTTATACTGTGATTTATTTTCGGTCATTTACTTGATATAGTGCATGAGTAAATATATATTATTTATAGTCTTGAAATGTAGTAGTATTCCGAAATGCACATCCGGGCTTATCAACATTTACTTCCCAGGACGATATCACGAACACCTGCAGTAATCAACGGATTAACAAGTAAAGTATTTTCTATATACCGTAAACAATTTACTCGCAGGGAACTTCATAGAGATATGGTCAAAACTTTAGCGTTCTCCAGCATCGGCCTGACGCTACGTCTCTCCGCGTCCGTGGTCATATTGTTAGTTGCAGCGACTTGCTTCTGGATGCTTTTACCAACTTATATATTCTGAATTCCAACCATACTTTAAACCGCTGCAAAATTCTATTTTGGTATTTTGTGGTATTTAAAATTTGTTCGTAGGCTATTTTCTCTTGAAATTAAATTGAACCACAATCCGGAATTATTTCACTGTTGCAGTTAACTAAATATTTCTACATATTTTTGTGTACATTTATTTACAATAAAACCTTATATATCAGGTGCATAACTTCTCATCACGTTGTTAACTTGTGAAATTATTAAGTTATATTTTTTTTTTTTAGGTAGTAAGTAGTAGGACTAGCTACTTATGTTCATTATGCCGATGAGCGGATGATCGTGAAATTATGTGAACACAATCGATAGGGCTCTTCAGTGGGATTCAAACCCACGACTCCTCAAGTGCTAGGCTAGTGATATAGCCACTGCCCCACCAGGTTCGGCGTATTAAGCTATTATTACAAATTTAATTTTACGAGATTTGTTTAATAATAATAGTTATTTACGATACATGTACGTAAAACTAGTCTTTAGTCACGAATGGGTCAATTAAAACACGAGCGTAGCGAGTGTTTTAAGACCCCTGAGAGGTTTTTCATTTTATCTACGATATAATGAAAAACCTCAAAAAATATAAAAAAATATTTTTATTTATGAAGTAGGATCACAATATTAAATGAGAAGTTTGCCATGATAAAATTTTTTTTTGCAAATTTGGCGTGTTTAAAAATTTTAATCAATGGTTGCTTAGCAACCCGTGACTGCCCGTGACTAATGGGATCCTGTTACTAAACTACCATTTTACAAACTTGAAACTAACAGTTAAACATCAATTTTACACACTATCGTAGATAAAAATATTTGTATCGGCTTTCCAAGTCTAATAGACCTATACATTAAGTCCCATAGACTTATATATTACTTTAACATTCAAGTATTTGAAAAGACAATTACAAACAGCCAAGCCCCGGGTGGGAATCGAACCCACAACCTCAGTGGTTACGAGACTTGTAAGTCTTTTTCACAAATTCATTGTGAATCATATGTACAATGTATGTACCGTTCATAATATTCAACTTGGAGGAACTTCGCAGGCATTCAAGCAAGCCTGACTTCACTAATGATTCACAGGTGTTGCGTATACTATACTTTTTAAGTAACCGCAAATAAAAAAGTTCAAAGGGATAAGTCGACAGACTTACGAGGCTATGTAGAGCAACACCATTGCCCAACCCATCTCCCATGAAATGTTTAATTTCCATTGGAAGACCGTCCTTGAAAATCTTATTCGACATTTCACCTTTTGAATGGAAAGGTATTGTAATTTAAATCAGTATTAAAAAATAAAGTAGAAATGTTAAGAAAATTAGGAAAGGAAACAAAAATTTTAACACCTTATTTTATATTATTTTGTGTATTTTTAATGTATATTTTCTTGTTTTCATAAAACAATCATGTATTTAAAGGTAATATCACAAGACTTGATTTTTTCTATAAATGTATACTTTTGCAAGGATTTTTTTTTTGCTTAGCAACAATCACGAAAGCAAACTGCATGGTAAATCCCGATTCCGAAGGAGGAGGGGTTTTACCTAATGTCAGTGGTTTTGCTTAAAAGCAAAAAAAATTATTGCTACAGTCAAAGCAAAATGTTACTTGAAATATTAATTGTCACATTGACAGTTATTGACTGTAACAATAATTTATTTCCTTGGTAGCGGGAAATTATCAGGGGTAATCCGGGTAACCGGGTTTTATCAGCTATAATATCCCTAGGCCATTGATAATTCGAAATAATTTTATCACAGTTACCGAAAGAACGTTGCTTGGTAACCGCCCGACTCCGTAGGTGGAAAGCTGTTACCTTCAAGCAACGTTCTTGGGGTAGTTGTGATCAAATTATGAGTATTTATCAATGGTCGAGGGATATTCGGTGAGAAAATTTTTTTGTGATAATTATTATTTTCATTTACATACCGTAAAATTGACATTTTGAAATAAACAAATCAAATATTGAATTAACTGTCAATCGACTGTCAAACTGTTACTTATCTGGGAAATTACACGTGATCAGAAATGCAAGGATTTGATTGGATATTTTTTTAACCAAAAAATTTTCGGGGTTACCGAGGTAACGGGATTTTATCAGTATAATACTGTTCCCATTGGTTGACTTTTCATGTGTTTTCATTAATATTAGTTAAAAACTATTTGTGAGAATTTATCGATGATATTATCGAGTTGTACCGTCCTACGCACTCGTGAAATCTGCAGCTTCGGTCTCACGAGCAATATTTTCGGTTATTAATCATATCACTAACTTATATTTAATCGGAGAATATAACGAATAATTATTTGCTGTAAAGCTGATTGAGAACGAGAACGTACCCTAAATGTACTGAATTCAACACTTCGTGTGTACTAACCTAAGTTTTGTTGAATTAAAATTGACAGTTATACCCACACGATTTGAAGCACAATTTTATTTAATAAAACAAAGTGTGAGTTTATTGTAGCTACCTGTGTACGATTATAACATATTTTTATACTTTAAATACTAAAATTATTTGTAGCTGTCAAAAATTGTCCTAAACAACGGACCGAAACAAGGTGATATTTTCAGTGATAATATAACAATAAAAAAATACTCACTAGTGGCTTTTCTCAAAATTATACCCACTAGTGGGTACTCTTTTAGTTTCCTTCTTTAAAATCGCCATAGTTATGGAGCATTTATTGAGAGGTGTTAGATAAACAATTTATTTATTGTCAAAAATATTAATGGTTTATTTATATTCATGGATTATATGATTACATGTGATTCAATTGTTTGCGACCGAAACACAAATTAGCAACGCAAATAACCGATTGGTCATTATAATTATATCCATGCAATTAAAAAAAGCTGTTTCCGAATAAAGATTTGCAAAGTCTATCATGTTTTTTAACACATAAATAGCTTCTGATCACTTATCGAACTGTGCATGACCAGGTCCTCCCTTCGTATACTTTGGTATCACGCATAAAATTGGTATATATATATATATATATATATATATATATATATATATATATATATATAAAAGAAAATATAATACTGCATTACATGATTATTAACATATTCTAATAATAATAGTATTAGTTCTCAATAAATAACTTAAACATTTATTATAGTATATATACGTATAAAGCATGAATCAAGTGTAATTATTATACATTCAAATTTAGATTTATATGTACAAGAAATTTTAGTGGTGACCACACATTATGGTATGTGGTAAATAGCTCGGTTGTTACATATTTACATACTTATATGTTAAATTGTGGCAATGGAATTATTTTCCCTCGTTATTTTCCATAATTTCATGACTGAGTATAATTAAATATGACGTTTAAACGTGAAAGTATTCCAGAATTTTATTTTTCTTATCAATGAAAGTCATACGTTCGTTAAATCTAAAACGGATCTGACATGGTCTTAATAACGTCGTAATTAAATATAAATAATCTTGCATTTAGAATGTAACTGACCGGGAATTTATTTGCGTTCTGTTATCGTCTTCCCAAGTGTGAAATACTGCGTACGGAGAAGGAATATAAAAGTGCGCGATGTTATCTCAGCCATGAACGGTGTAGCATGACTTACATCGCATAGCGAACACAAGTTCACCGCAACTATTTTAATTTGTTTACTGGAGGAAAAACCGCTGTTCATTTAACTATTTACTTACATGCTTGAACTCGAGTCATTTGTCTAGTAAAAGTGGTTAGAAGTTTATCGTATCACTCGCTTCTAAACTATGAAGAGTGAACTGTGAGATGAAAGAAATTACTAGCAAATTTAATTCGGAAAACTTTAGACAACTTCGAAATTAACTTACTTCAAATAGTGGAACTCTATAAGACTTTCAAGCATTTTAAAGGCCTTTAGCAGGAATATTCATGAAAATGTAACCGCACTCATACGCAATAATATATCACTTATCTGCGTAAGCAGAGCCCTTCACTTATAATAGGCAAAAGGATTGATGATATATTACTTTATTTATTATAAAATGAATTTAAAGTCTGTTGCTCTTACTTCAACACAATTCTTTACCCCACCTTTCTCATTAGTGTTGTGTTGTGTTTTTTTACTTATACAAAGTATCAAAAAGTATTAGAATCATGAAGAAAATCGCTGACGATTATTTTTGTAAATACATATTTTGACGTCCACTGAATCTGTTAGGACCAATTTTCCAATGATGCGTTTGCAGTATCTCATGAACGAGACTAGATATGTAAAATAAACTTGGAATTTTATGTTTCATGAAAATATAAAGGGCTAAGTTGATTATGAATGAAATTGATAAACCGTATGAGGAAATTTACTGGACACAAAAACAATAAATTTAATTTTTTTTCAAAAATAGAATCAGCCATGAAAAAAGTTTCAAATGAAAGTGGTTAGCAAGAATATTTAGAATATAAAATGTTATTTGTACTTTTCTTGTACATGCTTCTAATTTTCAAAAAAACTAAATTATATATTAATTGTAAAAGTCAAATGACGGTTAACCATGATTTTTTAAATGGAACTCAATATTTTTTATTTCAAATTCGAATTCTACAGGAAAATGTGTAATTTTTGTAAAAAAACGTTTTTTTTTTAATGCTTCTTTTTTTTTACATATTTTTTTAATAAACTGCCCTTTTATAAGATGTACGAAATCCGATCGACAACCTCCACGTGGTGCACATTGGGTAACGCTAATGTCGACAGTAGTCAAATAATTAATAAATATTTTTTTACAAATAGTTCACTGTAAATATTTATTAGTTCTCGAGATATTTGCCCGAAATATCATATCGGAGAAGAGAAAGTGTAACGCCTTCTAATGAGAAAAAGAAGCATTTTCTATAAAAATGTTTCTTACAAAAGTTACGCATTTTTTTCCATAGAATACAAATATGAAATAAAAAAATAGTGAGTTATATCGAGGACAAATTCAAGGTCACCATAATTTTATCCGCTCAAAATATTTTTTACTATCTTGTTTACTTCTTGAGATATTGATCTGATAATATTAAGTTTGTACAGCCTTTACATACCGGGTGGTGAATTGATTTATGCAATATAGGAAATACAATGTTAATTTATTTCATTTAGCGATATAAGGTTCCCTATTGATTTTAGAGTAAAATACTTCAAACAAATTTTATAGATAATTAAATTCTGCATCTAAGTCACTAATTACATTTAATTTTGCACCCTTCGTAACATGTAAAATTTAATTAAAAATAAAAAAAATCTCATTTTTAGTGATAGCCAGGGAATTTAAATAACAATATAAAAATTCCTAAATCCGGTTGTTTCCAATAATGAAAATAATACATTAAGGGTATGGTTTTTTCCCGCAGAGTAAATTGAAGACAAGAAAAAAATTCTATTCTCTCCTGCGATTTTTCACGACTCCAATATTTATGATAGTTTATATGTATTTCGAAATTATTTGAATTGCAATATAATTTATGTTAGTTAGTTTTGATTATCTAAATTTTGTTCATTTTACACATTATTTGAGCACTTTCCTGACGACGGGAGAGAAATTGCATCCCGTAGATATGAAATTGACTGTTTCTGTTATGATTTGGTATCATAGGAACCAAGTGGAACACGGCCTTGAAAAAAATAATTTACATTTCGAGAAATTCAGTGAGGTATCTGACTATATAAAGTTTTTCTTTTGTTCGCCTCTCACAATAGTCATCACGTAAATTATTACCTGCATGTTCCTTCATAACTGATATTTTTAGAGCAATGATCTTCACGTCACCTGCCATTTTCAATAGATAACTGCAGATTATTTATGTAGGTATCCTCAATTTTTCATTTTAATCATTCCTGAAAAATCTGTTTCAGTTTTGATGTAGTTTTAGTAGCGTTGAAAATTTCAGACGTACAAATATTCCTATATTCATTGCAGAAAAATCTATTTCCAGTGCAATTTTGAAAATAACAGTACAGACGAACACAAATCTGTTCAACTTGAAAAGAATTGAAATAGCTTTGAAATGAAACAAATTTTTACCTCTGTAGTGAAATACAAATCTGTAATATTCATTCGTAAATGTAAAAATCTGATTGCAGTGAATCTAATTTTCGGAACTAGCGCTGACACGACTTATACTTTTAGTTTCCTTGAATTGCCGTCCTTTCAAAGCAGAAAATCGACATTAAACCTCAAAATGAAAGAAAAACAGCCTCAGGGAATCACTTCTGCTTCGGCCCACCCGCCCGGACGATCCTTGCTTACAGAGAGGCGAGTTAGTTACTCTGGTTTTGCTTCAACAGCGTTGGATTACTTAAAAAGAATTTATTACTTGATAAGCTTACTTCATTTCTGGTGAAAATACTTTGGATGCTTTTATGCTTCATATTTTTAAGCACATATAATTCGTATTAAACTCTTTACAACTATTGGTAAAATGAGTGGGTCAGTTTTAGAAGAATTTATTGAATAGATATTGTATTTATTGAAAAACATATCTAAATAATATAGGTAATTAGTGATTCTTCTTTATTAGTTAATTAAAACTATCTGGAGTAATTTTGTATTTTATTTTAAATTCTCGTTAAAGAGTTTTATCTCTCAAATTACGATACAAACCTATCGTAAAGTATTGCATTTCTCTACAGAATCTTTTCCTTGCCTGGGGCTCATGCGTTAATTCCATTTTTCCTTTTCTTTTTAATAGACTTTTTCCGATATCTTCCACCCTTGCATTTCGTTCCGATTATTTAACACTTTCTTTAAATAGTCTCGTCTTTATGGTTCACGAATGGGAACGTTGAACTGCGGCCTTCTGTCGATTTACCGCTTGAGAATCTCAAAGAGAAAGACTTTATCTGGTTACATTTGAAATCTAGAAATTAATGCGTTCAACTTTGAATGTTAAGTTAATAAGATTCCAGATCTGAGTAAGATAAACAAGTAAATGTGTTTCATTATTTATTTATGCTATACGAAATGACGAATTTATGGAATTAAATCGTATAAGCATCAAAATTGTAACAGGTACCTCGCACTTGGTACCAAGAGGTAACTGACATACGAAAGGGTTTTACTTGATTAAATGAATAAAAATTGGTAACGTAGTCTCTGGCCACCACGGAATATTTTAACTCGATTCCGAAAAGTATTTATAAAAAGGTTTCTGACCAAATGGCGGGAAATATGCGCGCAGGCCAGAATCAAACACGTATTTAACAATAACAAAATTATACAATATTTAATAACGAACAAGAAAAATAAATTATATAAATCAAATACTTTTACGAGCTGAATAATAACGCATTTTACTAACTTGGAAGCGAGGATAGAAGTGACAAGCTTGCTTTGCCAATGTACCAACATGGAAGCAAGTCACGAAGTGACGAGCTTGCTTCGCCAATGAACTGACATGGAAACGAGGAACGCAGTGACGAGCTTGCTTTGCCAATGTAGTGACATGAACGCGAGGAACAAAATGATGAGCTTGCTTCACCAATGAACTAAGGGTCCAATTAGGGACTTCATATTATATATTTTTGCAAGGTGTTTATGTTATACTCAAAACTAAGCAAGTTTTTAAAGTTAATGTCCCCCCTTCGTCCGAAGTTATTCCAGGTAGCTCGTTTAGCTGTCACACCCTGTATATATATATATATATATATATATATATATATATATATATATATATATATATAATATTGTCACACAAAAATCTCTAACATAAATAAAACATATCAAAATCCTAATACTATTTGGTATATTAACGGATCTATATATAACCGTGTGTCCCACGTAAAGGTTGGCATAGGCAAATAACATGTAAAATCAGTTTTTTGTAAATAAAAAGTGTCCGGCAAAAAAGTATGCATTCAAATTTTATATCACAATAATGCCAATATCCCTACATCTTATTTAATACAGATTACTTTATTTTGATACCGCAATTTAATGAAATTAATAATAATAATTCCTAATATTCCGCCTACTCTTTTCATTGCTACTGACGTATAGTGTTTGCAATTTGTTTTAAATATTTTAATCTGTCACTGTCATCAAGAATACATTAAATATCGAGAACCGTGTAAATATTATTAAAATGTATTATGGGGGCGCAGTGCAAGAAAAATATCTGAATACACCACAGGAATGAACGCTGAATAATTTCCATCGCCAGAAATTGACAGTGACAGATTAAAATATTTAAAACAAATTGCAGGAACTATACGTCAGTAGCAATAAAAAGAGTAGGCGGAAAATTAGGAATTATTATTATTAATTTCATTAAATTGCGGTATCAAAATAAAGTAATCTGTATTAAATAAGATGTAGTGATATTGGCAGTATTGTGATATAAAATTTGGATGCATAATTTTTTGCCGGACACTTTTTATTTACAAAAAACTGATTTTACATGTTAACTGCCTATGCCAACCTTTACGTGGGACACACGGTATATATTTCTATAGATTCATCACGCAACTTTGCCAATTTCTAGAGCCTAGACGGATTGGTAGATTTGAGTGAAATCTTCATAGATATGTAGAGTTTGATTAGGATTAGCCCCTTTTTATGAATTCACATTTTTCCTATGCGTGATGTGCGAGAAAACTTGAAAAAACATGCATTTTTGGGCCAAAATCAACTAAGAGTGTGGTGGCCGTGAAATTTTTAAGATGAACATCTATGACTACTTGTCATTTTTGACAGTTCAGTTTAAAATTTTAAATATAAATTACATTAATTGTAGACAAGTTGGAGAAGTTTTGTAAATTTATCTGTGTTTTGAATAAATGTGCAAACATGTTTAATATTTTGTGAATTTTAAAAAGTTAATTTAAGCAAATTATAAAAATGTCGAATAATTTTTTTTTTTTTGCTTTGATTGTATATTGACGGCCCGAGAAAAGTTGGTATAACACGATTAAATTTAGTAAAAATAAAGTAAGACCGCGAAATATAAAGCTAATGTAAAATACAAATTATTATTAATTATTATTGACCGTACTTTTAAATTAACACGATGACAAAAGAAATGTCAGATTAACAGAAGTCTGTATTACATGATCAAAAATTAATATAAATTATATTTATTTAATTTTTTTTTAATCACTTATTGGGTATCTGAAGAAAGGTCCCGAAGAGACGAAATAAATGATTATATAAAAAAATGGAAGTCAACCGATTGTCGATTGTTTTTCAAAAAGTCATCAAAAATATATCGTGTTTGGTATCAAATGAAAAGTCTTGAATAATCATGTTCTAACGCTTTGTCAAAAATGTGTACCGACTGATATTATAAATTTTTTTTTCTAAATGTCAAATACGATCGGCAATTGTTTTTTCTAAAAATTCATAGAAAACTGACTTGTGCGGTATCAATTGAAATGTTTTAAAAGTGGGAGGCTGAAGAACGTAGTGACTACCTTTTTTTTACAAATCATTACGATTGCCAATTGTTTTCATAAAAATTACTAGAAACCTAACTTATAAGTATTAAATGAATTTTTTTGGTAACAAGTAATAAAGAATCGCAGTGACGAAATTTTTTTATCCCAAATCGTTACGATCGGTAATTGTTTTTTTTTTAAGAAACCTGACTTGTTGGGTGTAAATGAAATTTAGGAACAGTAAGTTGAGAAAGTTGAGTAGTGAGGACCTTTTTTATCACAAATCATTACGATCGGCAATTGTTTTTGTACAAATTACTAGAAACCTAATTTATAGGGTATTAAATGAATTGTTTTAGAAACTGGAAGTTGAGAGATTCAGATTTGTCGAAAATTGCGACCGGTAAACAGTCAATTTTAGAAAAATGGAAAACACACAACTTCCCTCAATGGAAATCACTCAACTTTCCACAATGGTATACACATAATTTCCCGCCATGAAAAACATATTACTTTCGCCAGTTGTAAACACATAACTTACCTCAGTGGAAAGCGCACAACTTCCCTCTATAAAAAACATACATCATTCCACAATGGTAAATACGCAACTTTCCTCAATGAAATACACACAACTTCCTTCCATGGAAAACACATAACTTCTTTCAATGGAAAACACAACTTTAATAGTAAATATGTAAATTTTCGCAATGGCGAACATAAAACTTCCTTACAGTGTTAAACATAACTTCCTAGCTATAGGAGACACACAACTTCCCGCTAATTGTAAAAACAAAATATCTCTCAATGACAAATTCAGAACTTCCTTTCAGTGGTAAATACACAACTTCCTGGCAATAAGAGACAGACAACTTCTCATAGTGATATGGAAGTTAAAAACGAACTGACGACATTCGCCAATGTTAATGACATGAAAGTGAGGAACGAAGTGACGAGTTTTCTTCGCCAATTTAGTTACATGAAAGGGAGGAACGCAGTGATGACCGTACTTCATCAATTGTATGGTCTCATATGAAATATTTTTAAGAAAGAACTATGATTCATAATTCCATACTTTTAGTTGGACCCTAAATTAAGTTGAAATCTTCTTCTGGGTCGCGGAGCATAGGGATTAGACCAGCAGGTCGAATCGGTATCCAGTACTAATCACCTTTCTCCTATTATGTTATAACTACATAAGGTTTGTGAGATTTTCAGAGATGGCGGAGCCCTAGCTGAGACACCCGCCGTAGGCGGGGGTCGACGCTAGTATCAAACTAATTTAGATGACATAGCCATTAAAAGACAAAAGAAACTAGACACAAGATTCTTTGTTTCTCTGAATTTATTTGAACTGGTTACTGGTTGGCGTTAGGCGTCTTTTCGCCCTCTCTAAAGGAAAGGGTACCGCCCATGTATCAAAACAGCTCCGGTGTTGGGCCAATAATTCAAGGTTATACGTGCATCCGCCGTCCGCCGCCCATAAACAAAGATATGCAGCACGTTCTCTTATCAAATTCTCAATATATGGCATGCAAGATTGTGAGCTGAGCGTTCCCGCTCGCAATCAAAATGAAATTGCCTATGTAAATTTTATTTTATACCTTCCACTGTTTGAGTTTTATTTCTTCTCCTTTTTTCTCTAACACTTTGAATATATTGTCTTAGGATCTAAGTTGTAAGTGCGAACATCGTGATATCGAAGAGTTCAACCGTTTTATACGTTTTCAAAATTTAATGTCAAATAATCTGTGGATATACATGTATTTCTTCGAAAACAAATTTTTTAGTGAGCAATTCGATTTTATTCTTATAATAGAAATTTGATCATTACCTAAAATATATCATGTACCTCCTACTTAATGAAAAACATAAGGAGGTACGCAAATGTCGATCTCATCAGTCGTTATACAAATGTTGCCTACACGTAAATAAATATGAATTTTTTTGTAAAATTCTCAACATAGGAAGAAATTTTAGGAGGCTAACATGAGCAATTCATGTATTAAAAATATATAATTTACCGATATCTGCGAAAGCAGAGTGGCATACCCAATATGGATAAAATGCGTTATAATATATTTATTTATTTAAATTATGTCGTAAATTCAAGTTAGTACAAATCTCACCTAAATAAAGAGTGAAGTATTAATTCCTATTATGAATTCATAATTCACTGTCGTGTATTATTACTACTATAATTAATCGAAAAAATTGAAATAATGCGGGTATAATTTTTTTTCGGTTAATTATACTAGCCATAATTCACTGTACTCTTCTCGGCCAATCACAAAGCCAGAAATCAATTATTCCCGTTTATTTTAAAGCCATGACCGATAGTGCTGATTTTTTTGCGGAATGGAGGAAATTTAATGTGAGACCGAGACAAGGTCGACAATAGGAGGATAGATATACTTGTATTTCGACTGACTTAATTACTATTTAAATTTTATATTTATATTTTCTATGTACAATATGTAAGCTATTTTTTCTTATATTACATAATATGTATTTCTCTTATTTCTATATTTACATAAACTTATTTAGATGTAAAAATGATACAATATATGATTTCCAACATTTTAAAAAGTGCTAAACGTTATTTCAGAATTTAAATGACTAGAAAGTATAATATTATATTCGGGATTATGGTCATTATTCACTCAGATGATTTGCATCACTCGCCTACGGCTCGTGACGCAAACTAGAGATGGACGCGTGAGTGATTTTTTGATCACGGTAACTCTCACTCCCGGAATAAAAAATATTGTACACGCACATTCACGAACGAGATGTACAAAAATTTTCATATTCACGCACGTTGGGTCACGGCGGGTCACAGTTATTTCTCCAAGTTGGTTTTATAAAGCAAATAGTAGGTACCTAAATATTTTTCGTTGTTTTTTTTCTTTTTCTGTTAGGTTTGTCATATATGAAATGTTACCTATAAATTATTTTAGGGCGGATTTATAAGCTATGTGACTGAGTTACCGGTATTTGCCCTTCAGTGTGGTTAGAGTGTTGCCATTGCGTTTTAGAAACTCCAAACTGCAAGAGCCCTGTATTCTGTTCGGTTTATTTTATATTATTTCTTATGAATAATAAAAAAAAAAACTAGCTCTACTTACGATATTTCCTTTTGAAAGTAAAATTTTAATTTCCGTGAGTTTTTTGCTCACGTCCATTCACTCCCAATATAAAAAATAACTTTCACGTTCACGTCCACTCACGTCCCAAATTCAAAATTTTGTTTACGTTCACGGTGGGTCACGCCGTAACCTAGCGTGACCCATTAGATTTCACGCCCAGCATCCATCTCTAACGCAAACTTCAGCTTCGTGAATAATCCCTCATATAATAATATACTGTTATTTATTTGTGCGTCCAAACTTCCCGGTACCATGATAACGTAACTCGTAAGTTTACCAAACGTTTTGATTGGTTTGCAATCCACAGCTTTTGTAATGCGCCATTACTATCTGTTCTTCCTTGATCACGAATTCCCCTTTAAATTATTGTTCATTCACGATAATTAATTAATCGAATAATCCAATCATAAACAAAATTTTCCCTCATTCTGATTTCCTATCCAAATTTTTTTCCGTGTATAGGAAGATCTACTTTAGGCTTTCAATAAGAAGGAAAATTGAATTTCACCATTCCAAAACGAAGAAAGTAAATTGCGTAGACATGAATTACAAATGAAATCACAACACCTATTGTGTAAATAATTTCAAGGTACATAATAAATAATGAGTTTAAGTAAAAAGCGCTCGGTACATTATATTACGTTGGTTTATAAAATATGCCGGGAAATTTAGCATTGTAGTGCAAGAAAATAAAACCGCGTACCGTAGTATATATCACGGCTGTGAATTGGTTCCAGTGTACAGCTGCAATTCATTCCGCCTGCGGACTGGCGGAATTCTGGATTCTGGCTCTGTCACGAACCATTGTTTACCGAAGAATAGCACGAAGAATTGAAGATACTTGTAACAATGCGTAGATGCGCTGAAACGAGTGAAACGTACCCCGTGTTAACATGTAAACCATTAAAAATTCTCTTTTCACCAACTTGTTGGGCCGTGTTTTGCTTAATGATAAAAAGGCCTTGAGGTTATGAGAATGTGTGTGACGTGACATCTGCCATGAGAGATGTGCAGTCGAGGATTAATTAAAAGTGTGGGACTCATACACATGAATAAATTTTTACAAATTTAGCCAATTACAAGTATTTTCATTTCATTCTGGTTTTCTGTGTTTCTGTAAACCAAATAGCCATGAACGCTTTGAAAAATTTAGTTCTATTTTTAATATAAAATAAATAAATATCGCATAATTCATCAGTCTCTTGAGGCCTGTGTCCACGATGATAGAAATCACAGTTGACTTGACTTGTATGACTACAGATGTCACGTTAGTCGAATTTATGAAATTAGCTTTTGTTCATTCTACCAATACCAAAGACTAATAAAACATAAATAAAAAAATTATTCTGACATAAGTAAATTAAATTTGTTTATATGTGAAATAAATAAAAAAATTATATTTCATGTTTTAGAAACTGTTGGAAAATACTGATTTTTCAGCTTTGAATGCAAATCCCAATGCATTCGTATATTAAATGGGACACACTGTCTACGATTATAGTAATTAATTATTTTGTTACTAATACAATAATATGTGAGTTGTTTCATATAACATTGGTGGCAGCACCTACAAGGACAACTCGGACGAAAATTTTATTTATCGTATAGTATATTTTATTATTTAAATAGCAGAAAAAAATATATACTTGTATTTATACCTCAAGATTACTTGGGAATGCTTGAAGAAAAAATAGTATAAATCACCCGGAGTTGAACATTCTTTTTGTGTTTCCCTCAATTTGCTGGCGTTTCGGCCGCAAATGAGTTCAACACAAAAAGTCCTGTTTCAACTCCTAGTAACATAATATACCATTTTTGTGCAAATGTTCTTCTATTCTTTATAATTCCGAGATGCATATTTTTACAACCGCGCTTATACGACGGCCCAAAAATTTCGAAAGTAAGTTTTTAACAGATAAGTATTTACCTTTTAAAGTCAATGAAACACGTGTTTACAATTTAATTTTATATTTAGAAATTTAAAGCGAAATTAAATTTTTCTAAAACCATAATAAATTTTTGTAGGTGCCTTTAATTTATACTTATATAATTGTGAATCCAGAGGCAGCTTATATCGCCACAACCCTAATTTCGCTTATATGTTTAATAATTAATAAGTTCAAATTCGTGTAGGATATATTATAGATATTTACTAAGTTTAGTTAATAAGGTGTAGAATATATGTTATCTATGTAGGTTTTGAAATAATACTAATGCAAGTAGATCAATTATGCTCTTTACTTTAATATTGAATACGACAAAAGTATATGAATTTCAATTATGACTTTAAAAATTAAAATTTAGCCAACTTTGCGACAAAAAAAAAATAACAAGAAACATACATCATTCTAAAATATTGACATCAACTCCGGAAAAGGAATATTTAGAAGCAAAAGAAATAAAAAAAAAAAAATTAGCTCAAATAAAGAAGAATTTGGTAAAAAAGAAGAATTTCGAAGACAGTAATACATGCACAATATGCAAGGATTATGGGCGAAATAACGAGTTATGGTGGCGTTGTCGTTCTTACGGATTATGGGCTCACGCGAATATTGTATTGACATTGAGGAAACAAAAGATTTTATTTGCGTTAAGTGCGTTTAATTAATGTAATTAATATGTTTTATAATTTAAATTTACCCCTGTGGTTCCCCCTCCACTAACAACTTTGGGGGCTATGACTTGACGGCTGGCAACCGCATTTCATACGCAAAAATATATCACCTACCGAGATCTGCGTAAGCAGAGTGCCACACCCTTAATGGGTAAAAGGCGTGATGATATATTTATTATTTATTTATATTTATTTATGTTTTATAAGAGAAAGTAATGTATTTTTTTGTGTGTAGAATTAAGTTTTTTTTTTGTTATGTAATGATTCATAATGAATAAAGTTTAATTCAATATTGTATTTCTATGGTTGATATTACCTCAATATGTGATCAATTTCACCCAACAATAGAGGGCAATATCGACTTTGTTACATTTTTTTAAATTAAATTTTTCAGTATTAATTTTGATAGATTACATTCCATTGTGTAATTCATCTCGAAGATGAATGTATGATTTGTTATATAAGAAGGAAAACAAATCGATATTGTAATTAGTTTCTGTATAATAATTATTTTCTCGTAAGTGCTCGATATTCACCCACTCTCCCCTACACCCTACACAAATTTGAAACTATAAATTATTAAACAAATATGCGAAATTAGGGTTGCGGCGATATAAGCTGCATCTGGATTCACAATTATTTCAGTATAAATTAAAGTGACGTACATACCCTTATTATGGTTTTAGAAAAATAAAATTTCGCTATATTATAATACACAAAATTACGTTCATGCATTTAATTCACTATTATAATTTATATGTATTTATTAATTCATTAAACAGGTAATATATTATGAAAATAATTGTGCTGGTATATTTAGTTATTTTGAAATATATAGAATTATACGGTTGTAAGGAGCCGGGTAATTCATTCTTTATTATTTAAATTACACAAAAACTATGGCTGTAAAGGAATTTAATTTTGTTTTACAAAAACGTACATAATGTGTTCAATATTATAACCCAAATTATTATTTTTTTTTAATCCCTAAATGTAAGGCTACGTGAAGTTAGTCACATAAATTATTATGAAAATAAATCAAAAACTGAGCTCGTACATAAATTTATATTTGTTGTACAAAATTGTACATAATGTGTAAATTATTATTAGCTATAGTTTATTTGTTTATGAAATAAATTTAGGGTACCGTGAAGTTAGCCCTACATAAATTAATTACAAGAAATTATAAGATCTACATAAATTAATTTTTATGGTACAAAAAAAGTACATAAAGTGTACATTATTTACACATTTTTTTTTTAGTGAAACACATTTTTGCAAGTCTAACTTCACGGAACGCAAATATTCACCTCCAAACTACAATCCCGCATATCTTTAGCCAGTTTTAGCATCGATTAAAATAGACCTCGTATTCGGATTCATCGTCGAAAATCTCGTAGGAATATTAGTCCAGGCAATGAAGACATAAAAATGGGCTTTCATTACAAAAGGTCAAGGAGTTTTCATCTTTGGTACATTTTTACAGTTCGATGTCCTAATTAATATTCTGAGTTTGCGACCTAGAGCGCCCGCCGCTCGCGCCGCCATATTGGAAAAATGGTACAAAAAATCAGTTTTTCAAAAATATCTTCTCTCCAGCGAAACTTAGGTTGAAAATAGTTATTACAAAAATTATAGAGCATAAAATTCCCTACAACTTCTGTTTTAAACATTTTCCAATCGGATGAGTAGTACACGAGTTACAGCGGAGTTAACCTGCAAATTTCTGCAATTCGCAAAATCGCTATATTTTATAAATTATGGAAACCGAACTGTAAAAATCTAACAAAAACAAACAATCCTTGACCTTTTATAACCTCGAAAGTACTCATTGCCTGGACTATAATTTAAATACAAAATTTTAAGAAAATTACTTAAATTTATTTACGTTTTTTCGGGTAATATGTATATATTACAGCTGAACTAGACTTATCAAAAGTGTGAAAATGATGATGCTAATAGATATATGTCCGAGCAATCGATTGCCGAAAACCGGGAGTCACTATTTGATTCCGTTTAAAATTTACAGTAATTTAAACACAAAATTTTAAGAAAATTACTTAAATTTATTTATGTGTTCTCGGGAAATATGTATATTTTACACCTGAACTAGAGTTACGAAAAATTTAAAAATAATTATGCTAATAGATAAATGTCTGAGTAATCGAATGATGAAAACTGGAAATCGATATTTCATTCCGTTCCAGATTTACAGTAATTTAAACACAAAATTTAAAAAAATTACTTAAATTTATTTATATTTTCTCGGGAAATATGTATATTTTACAGCTGAACTAGAGTTACGAAAAATGTAAAAATAATTGTGCTAATAGATAAATGTCTGAGCAATCAAATGCTGAAAACCGGAAATCGATATTTGATTCCGTTCAAGATTTACAGTAATTTAAACACAAAATTTTAAGAAAATTATTTTAATTTATTTATGCTTCCTCGGGAAATATGTGTATATTACAACTGAACTAGACTTCCCAAAAGCGTAAAAATAATGGTGCTAATACAAAAATGACCAGGCAATCGAATGTTGATAACCGGTAGTCGATATTTCAGTCCGTTAAAAAAGGTCATCCGTTTTTGTGTATTAACACAAATTTATGACTTGCTTTACACAGACTGCGAATTTTTTATTTTTATTTTCTCGATTTTCTCGAAAACTATAATACTTACACAAAAACTATTAAGACTCATTTCTCTAGAGAATTTAATGCTCTATAATTTTTGTAATAACTATTTTTAACCTTGGTGGCGCTGGAGAGAAGATAATCTCGAAAATCTGTTTTTTAGTACCTTTTTTTCAATATGGCGGCGCGAGCGGCGGTCGCTCAAGGTCGCAAACTCAGAATATTAATTAGGACACCGAACTGTAAAAATCTACCAAAAATGAAAACTCCTTGACCTTTTGTAACCTCAAAAGTACTCATTGCCTGGACTATATAGATAAAAAAATAATATTTTTTTGTGTGGCTATGTTATAATTATTTTAATAAAATCGTATGGATGGGAGGTTATGTGTTGAATTAGTATATTCTATAACAACTAATGAAATAGTACATATTCCACACGACCAAAAAATTTATAGTTCCAGGAGAAGGCTGCGAAGGCGAGCGTGGGATATGTCATTCCGTTACCTATTGTAGACTATACTTTCTATAACAAGATTTTGGAAATTATACAAAACATATAAATATAAAACTGTTAAAAACGTCAAACTCAATAAATAAAGTTAATTCAAAGTGACGTAGCTATAGTAACTGAATCTAGATACTTCATATATCGCGGTAATATGCGGCTCTGATTCGTCGAAATTATTCCATACGTGGCGTATGGAATGTTAGTTATTCGAATACAATTTTTAGTTGTGGAATGCGTAGTTTCCAAACGAGTGTTATAGAAAATCAATTTTTTTTTATAACTGCTGCAGCAGAACGTACTTTGCAGAAGTAAAATGGTTATATAAATATGAGAATATTCATTTAAAATAAATAATACATGAAAAGACTTTTAAGTATTATTTATTAGAACATTTCTTCAAAATGCAACAAGACTACGGTAATAATTCATTTTGTATATCATGATCATAGTGGAAAATATTAAGGAAATATTCTGAATTTGATAGCAGGTGTTCACCTAATAACTTTTGTAACGAAAAAGACTGAAAATCACTAATTTATTGATTTCTGTGATTAACCAAATTGAAAAACAAGTATATCACCTAAACATTAAAAGGCCCTTCATAAATTGAATTTTATTTTACAATTTTATTTTGAATTACTCGTATTAAAATGTATTTTATACGAAAGAATACCACATCTTGCTTGTGGTGTAGTCTCGTTTGGTCAAAATTTATTTTACATTTGGGTGACGAGGGAAAACGGAAAAAAATATAAGATTATAAAGTATAACAATACAATAACAGTTTTAAAATACTTTCTTTATTTGATCCAAATAGGTATAAAGTTTGAAAATATATTTTGTAACAAACTGATTTCAAAACGAATATGTCACTATTACATTTAGAGTGAGATGACGTACTAGATATTTTTTAGGAACGATATACAGGTAGATCGTACCAGACTTTAAACCAAAGAAAAATATTTACATTCCTACACATATGTTCCAGATAAACTACACAGCAGAATGATAAAACATTGAATGAATATTATGGTCCCATGAGGAATCTCACAAAAACGTGTGAATACGAAAATGTAAAGCTAGATATACAAATCCAAATAGTAACTCCTGTGAAACAAACATAAGCTACGATATTCACGTGTTTGGATATAAGGAACACGTACTAGAAAAAATACTACGAATAGTGAATTAATTCTCAATCTTTAAAATGTATATTATTTTGAGCACAATAGAAGATACAATTGCATAGGGTAGTCCGGGGACATTAATAATATTTTGCGGTTGCGGTGATTTGACGTCCGACATATTATAGCTACAAAATCAAATGAATCACATGGGATGCAAGTAACTCTTCCTCCATAAATTAGTTCTAGAAGGAAGTTTCTAAAACAATCAGAAAATTATTTATTGCCTTTTAAAGAGGACTTAAGAGTTGATCCAGAATCTAGATCAGTGATCTAGAATTCTAGATCATTAGGTATAGAGCAATCTATGAAAATGTTAAGCGTGGAGGGGGTGGGGGATTACTCGTATATCTGAGGGGTTTCTCCAATCAATTTTTCTCAAAAAGAAATTATTCCCAAACAAGTATATTTCCAAAAACTTTTTCCTTATTAACTTAATGAATAAATTTCTGAACTCATTTCTTTCATGGGGCTAAATAATAATTTGGGAAAAATATTTTTTGGGAAAAGTGGGTGTCTACCATTTAAAAATAATGTAATGGCTGAAAAAACAGCTACCCTGAGAAAAAGAATCAAAACTGCTCAAAACGAAATCAATTTATATTTGTTTGACACGCAATTCCATACATAGATATTTTTAGGTATGGAGTACTCCATACTCCAGACAATGGTCGCCGGCCCTGGAACAACGTAATTAACCTATAAAAAATGAACCAAGGAAATGAATTTATAAGATGATTTTTTTAATAGGTTAATCAAGTTGTTAAATTGACAACGAAATTAAAAATGCTTTATGAAACCGAGCCATAGCATATAGTACACAAATTTATTATGGGTGATAGCGATACTTAATTTCCGAATCTGAACCATTTGAAGATAATGGCCAATAGACTTATTATTGTAAATAAAACAAACACAAAAATGATAAAATAGCTATCTGCTCCTTGTGCACAGCACTTATGTGTTTGAAAATTCATGGTTATAATTATTTTATGTTCAAAACGTGCATACTAACGTTTATATTTGAATTTAAACCAAGAAATAACCGTCAGACAGCACTAGATATTAATAAAGTAACAGACTTCTATAGAGCAGGGTTTGGACCTAAAATACATACTGCGATGATAGAAGATGTAAGTCACCCTTTCTTAGACCAGGCAATATGAACCGAAGAAATCAAAATCACAATTCATACCCTGAACATCAATAAAGTTGCAGGAGAAGATGCAACGAGCAATTGAAATACTTAGCCCAAAATGGTAAAGAACTTTTAAAGAAAAATCAAAATAACTTCATGGACGAAGAAAAAGTACCGCATGAGCTGACAAGAATAAGAACAACATTAATATTGTTACGATTCTACGTTCCTTATATTGAAACACACAACTGATATGAAGGTATTTTATTAAATAACGAATATATACATTTAATATATCTTTTGACACTCTCAATCAATTTTTTATTTACATATTAACAACTGTTCTATTTATTTATTTATTTTAGTTTCCTTGTCATTTATTGACATGCCCCTACAAAATGGCAACCCCCATCGTATCTCTGTACGGGGTCTATCGTAACACTGCTCCCCCTTCAACTCTGTTCGTCCCGAACAGAATCTTCATTATGGCCATGGAACGGTGTAAGACGGTCAATGTGTACCACTTTCATTTTTCCGCGAGGTGATTTTCGGATGCGGTATACAACATCGTTTATACGTTTGATCACACGATACGGCCCTTCCCACAGTGATTGAAGTTTCGGAGACAACCCTTGCCGTCTGTATGGATTATAAAGCCAAACTAAATCATCCCCATTATAGCCTGACTTATCAGCTCGGATGTCATACCGTGTTTTCATTCTGTCGCTCGCAAGTTTTAAATTTTGTCGTACCAAGTCATGGATATCGCCCAATTTATTTTGTAAATCTTGTATGTATTCCACTGTAGTTTCTTGTCTTCTACAACATCCAAATTCAATGTCACAGGGTAAACGAATATCTCTTCCGAAAATTATTCGTGATGGGGTATGTCCAGTTGTGTTATGAATCGCGGAGTGGTAGGCCATCAAGAATATTGGCAGATGTTTGTCCCAATCATGCTGATGTGCAGAAACTACTTTGGCTAGATGTTTTTCGAGGGTTCGATTAAATCTTTCGACCATTCCGTCAGATTGTGGGTGTAATGGTGTGGTACGGGTCTTTCGCATGCCAAGTAATTTACATAAAGCTTGAAATAATTTACTTTCAAAATTTCTACCTTGATCCGAATGAATCTCCAAAGGCACTCCAAATCGACAAATGAGACCCATTAAAAGAACATTAGCTATAGTTTCTGCTTCTTGATTTGGAATCGCGTAGGCTTCTGGCCATTTACTGAAATAATCCATGGCGACTAAGATAAATTTGTTTCCATTCTCAGTTTCTGGAAACGGGCCTACTACGTCTACTGCAATCCTTTCAAATGGACTACCAACATTATACTGTTGCATTGTCCCTCTCGTTCTTCGTTGTGGCCCTTTGACTGACACACATTTGGTACATCTCTTGCACCAATTTTCTACATCTTGGCGACATATTAACCAATAAAACCTCTCCCGTATTTTTGCTAAAATTTTATTGATACCTAAATGACCTCCAGATGTACCATCATGTACTTCTCGCAATACTTCTGCAACACGAGTTTTCGGCAACACCAGCTGCATGCAAGTTGCTGTACCAGCTGTATTTTCCCATTCTCGTAGCAGTAATCCTTCATTTATTCTTAATGAATCCCACTGGGCCCAGTAACTTTTCAATATCGGATTTTTATCTGAAATTTCTGCCCACGTCGGTCGAATTCCTTTTTCCTTCCAGGCCAGTATATGTCCTATATCATCATCCTCCTGTTGTTCTTTCCTAATTCGTTCAGGATCCCAAGAACTTATTACTGTCGTGCGTTTCACTGGAATCTGATTATCTTTCATCTCTGCTCGAAAACAGTGCCGACAATTTCCATTGCATGGTCTTCTTGACAAAGCATCTGCATTTCCATGTAATTTTCCTTGTCCATGTTCCGTTTGAAAGTCATATTCTTGGAGTCGCTCTATCCATCTTGCCACTTGTCCTTCAGGATTCTTAAACTTTAAAAGCCACTGAAGAGCTGCATGATCCGTTCGCAAACAGAACTCTTTTCCATATAGATATTTATGAAAATACTGTACGGACTTTACAATTGCAAGAAGTTCTCTTCTAGTAACACAATAATTTTTCTCAGGCTTTGACAGAACTTTACTGAAGTATGCAATTACACGTTCTTCACCGTCCTGAATTTGAGAAAGAATTCCTCCTATCCCTGAATTACTAGCATCTGTGTCCAAAATGTATTTTCCTGTAGTTCTTGGGTAAGAGAGGATTGGTGTACTTATAAGCAGTTCTTTTAACTTATTGAAAGATTGTTGACATTGGTGGTTCCACTCAAATTTAGTATTATCTTCTGTTAGTTTATAGAGAGGTTTCGCTACATCAGCAAAATTCTTAACAAATTTTCTGTAATATGTACAAAGTCCAATAAAACTTCGAACATCGTGCTTTTTTTTTGGTATTAGCCAATTTTTCACGGCCTCAATTTTATCAGGGTCGGTAGAAATTCCAGTATCCGATACCACATGACCCAGATATTTAACCTTTTTCTGGAATATAATACACTTCTTGGGACTCAACTTTAAATTGGCAGTGTTCAAACGTTGAAAGACATCGGACAAATTTCGCAGATGTTCTTCAAATGTTCTCCCTACCACAATAATGTCATCTAAATAAATAAGACATGTTTGAAATGACAGCCCTCTGAGAACGAGTTCCATTAGTCTTTCAAAAGTAGCTGGTGCATTACACAATCCAAAAGGCATCACATTAAATTGCCAAAGTCCAGAACCTGTTGTAAAAGCCGTTTTCTCTTTATCGTCAGGATGCATGTTTACTTGCCAGTAACCACTTTTCAAGTCGAGCGTGGAAAACCATTTAGCATCAGTTAACATATCTAATGTATCGTAAATCCTAGGTAATGGATAGCTGTCTTTCTTTGTTACATTATTTAGTTTTCGATAATCTATGCAGAAGCGCGTTGTTCCATCTTTCTTTGCAACAAGAACTACTGGAGAGGCCCAAGGACTTAAAGATGGTTCTATAACTCCCTGATCCAGCATATTTTTTTAGTAATTTTTCAGTTTCCTCTAAAGGTAATCTTCTTGGCGGCTGCTTAATGGGTGCTGAGTCTTGTGTGTTGATCCTGTGTTGAGTTATATTTGTGCCAGAGTAGTCAGTATCAGTCAAAGCAAATATCGATCTATTCGTTTTGATTAACTCTCGCACCTTAATTGATTCGGTTTGAGTTAGATATTTAGATCCCATTAGAACGAGTTTCTCCAATTCCTGAGGTAGAGCTTCAATTGGTTCCTCAACCTGTTGGTTATTTTCGAGACTTGCCACCCAAACTATAGGTTCACAACTAGCAACCTCTGTACCTTTTTTTAGAGAAACGGGAAATTTGTTTGTGTTCCCTATTCGGACTGGCACAAGTTGATTTATTCTGATTAATGTTTTAGCTAGTAACAAACCCTTCTTCAATAATTTATTGTTATTTGCGAGTTCAACGATTCCATCTTGATAACTCGTTGGTGGATTTTCCATCTCAGCCATCACAATTTTCTCAGTGAAAGGTGGAATTTCAATATTACTATTTATTCTGAGTACTCTTGTCGCTGGTGATATATCTGGTAAATGAAGACTTATCTCTTCATTGCCGAATTTTAAACATTTTTCTTTCAGGTCAAGTATTACACCATGATGTTTCATAAAATCAATGCCAAGTATAAAATCATCTAAAATTTCAGCAACTAATACTCGATGTATAAATTCCTTTCTACCAATTTCCAAATTCACGAGAATAGATCCATAAACAGGAGCACATTCTCCTGTTGCAGTTTGAATTTGATAACCGTCACCAGTAGGATCAATAGAAACGTCTTTCAACCAATTTATCTTGATGATGGAAACATTTGCCCCAGTATCTATTGTCATTTGACATGGTTGTTTATTAATAAATCCATCCACCATCAAATTATTTGTTTCGTGACATAAACGTGAAATTGAGAAAGTTTTAGGGCCATTTTTGTAGTCAGCCAACACGCGCCCCATAGTGCTGACCTTTATTGGTTTCCTTGGTTATGTTCTTGGTTCTCATCCCTTCGGAATCGTTTGTACCTGCAATTTGAGCGTACATGCCCTTCCTCTTGACAATTCCAGCAGACGAGTTTTTTACTTCTTGGGGACACCTTGTTTTCCTCGAAAAGTTTAACTAATGTTTTAATTCCATCTAGAACTTCGCTGAGTTCTGATTCTTTATATTTAATTTCTCTTACCCTTGGATAGCCTCTTGCCGCCTGTCTAGCGGCTTCAAATTCTAATGCATGGATCAAAGCATCACTACATTTGACATGGCGACCCATTCGCAACGTCTGCTGCATTTATTGATCTCTAATACCATCGATGAATACTTGAGTTGCTAATTGCTGAAATAGCTCAGAAGGAATATCGCCATATGCAAGTCTAACAAGTCGTTCAATATCAGCCTCGTACTCTTGTAGATTTTCATTTAATTTCTGTACACGCGATTTTAATTGACTATGATGTACCTACTTGTTTCATGTGTTGATTGCCATATCTTATTTCTAACGCATTTACCAGTGTTTGATAATTCTCTTTATCTGCTAAAGGAATTGTTTGCAGAATTTCTAGTGCTTGACCTCTCAATGCAAGCGCAAGTCCTGTAGCACGTTCTGTATCGGTCCACCCATTTAAATTCGCAGTCATTTCAAATTGAATTTTATAAGTCTCCCAAGTGATCTGTCCATCATATGTTGGGGGTTTCAGTTTTTTACAGGTAACTTGTGATGTTGGAATTCCTGTTGTTTTCAATCTATTTAATTCAGATTGTATTTCACATATTTTCACTGATTGTTCTAAAAATTTTTCATTCATTTTATTTAATTGTTCATCCACTACTTTGGAATTTTCTTCAGCATAAAGCACAAATTTTTCTTCAATTTTTTTTGTAATTTCTTCGACTTTCTTGTTCAGCTTCTCATCTATATTTCTTGATATTCCTTCTGTTTGTTTCTCAATCTTCTCTACGACATCTTTGGAATTTTCTGTCACTTGTAACATCAGTTGCTGTATCATTAGTTGCATTTCTTCAAACTTCTTATCCATATCCATTTCTTTTAGTTTTCCGCGTGTCACAACACCTTCACTGTCAGCCATAAAGTATGTCACTGTTTCTTTCCAAGAATCCCACTTCTGACACCAATTGTTACGATTCTACGTTCCTTATATTGAAACACACAACTGATATGAAGGTATTTTATTAAATAACGAATATATACATTTAATAATTTCTATGGACGTGTGTGTTGGCTCTCGTTGAAACATATTCAAATAAATAATAGTAATAAACTCTCGGTTTTTTTGTTTCAAAAAATAATTTTAATAATTAGTATTGATGTACATTTCGGTTGTTAAACCATCTTCAGAATGACAACAAATAGTGTTCTTACTCTAAATATATAGTAATAACTGTACAGGTATACGAATAGAGGCTTAACAGATTCCCAGAAGCGGGGATTTATAAAGATCTATTTGTTCGTTCATTAAGTTCTTTCCATTAATACTTGCTGTTCGAATTTCCAACGCTTCTAGTAAATCCATTCTTAAACCTTTAGTCTTTCTATGAAGTATTTTAAAATAATCAGTATTACATTTATGGTTGTTTTGTATTAAATGTTTAGCTACGTTGGAAGAATCAATTTTATTGAGTCTCCAGCTGCTTAGATGTTCTTTGAATCTTGTGCCGAAATTACGTGAGGTTTTTCCAATATAACTGCAATCACAGTCATTGCAATCAATTTGGTATATACCACTGTTTTTCATTTTATCTCGTTTTTTTATTTTATTGTTAACTAGAATTGATTTTAAATTTCGTTTGTTGTAGAATGCTGTGTGAACTTTAAATGATTTCATATGATTTGCTATTTTTATACTAGTTTTTCCAATAAAATGTAATTTTCTATAGATTTTATTCTTTGCTGTGAATCACAGGCTAGTTAATATTCCATTATCAAAAACTGATTTTAATACTGAATTAAACACAATTTGTCAAATCGCAATAAATAACGGATATAACAAAAACTACATTTACAAGATATTAAAAAAGAAACTTAAAACTAAGAACAGGAAGCTATTATATACACCTACGGATCCAGAAGCAAAGAATAAAATCTATAGAAAATTACATTTTATTGGAAAAACTAGTATAAAAATAGCAAATCATATGAAATCATTTAAAGTTCACACAGCATTCTACAACAAACGAAATTTAAAATCAATTCTAGTTAACAATAAAATAAAAAAACGAGATAAAATGAAAAACAGTGGTATATACCAAATTGATTGCAATGACTGTGATTGCAGTTATATTGGAAAAACCTCACGTAATTTCGGCAAGATTCAAAGAACATCTAAGCAGCTGGAGACTCAATAAAATTGATTCTTCCAACGTAGCTAAACATTTAATACAAAACAACCATAAATGTAACACTGATAATTTTAAAATACTTCATAGAGAGACTAAAGGTTTAAGAATGGATTTACTAGAAGCGTTGGAAATTCAAACAGCAAGTATTAATGGAAAGAACTTAATGAACGAACAAATAGATCTTTATAAATCCCCGCTTCTGGGAATCTGTTAAGCCTCTATTCGTATACCTGTACAGTTATTACTATATATTTAGAGTAAGAACACTATTTGTTGTCATTCTGAAGATGGTTTAACAACCGAAATGTACATCAATACTAATTATTAAAATTATTTTTTGAAACAAAAAAAACCGAGAGTTTATTACTATTATTTATACATTTAATATATCTTTTGACACTCTCAATCAATCCTTTTTATTTACATATTAACAACTGTTCTTATTTATTTATTTTAGTTTCCATGTCATTTATTGACATGCCCCTACAAAATGGCAACCCCCATCGTATCTCTGTACGGGGTCTATCGTAACAATATATAAAAAAGTAACCGAGAAAACCCTGAAAATTATAGAGTATTGTCTTATTTGCAACGTCACCGAAAGATGTACAAAACAAACTTTCAGTTCTGCGTCATATAAACTTAGTTAAACAGTGTAAAAAAATCCACATAAGAACTTAACATCATATAAAATCACAATGGCGAATAGTATTAATTAAATATTGCAAACAGTTATAACAAGAAACTGTAAATACCAATAATAACTGTACAATTTAATTTGTAATTTGGAGGTACAAATAAATAAATAAATAACAAGCTAACTATGCGTTGTTCTTTTTAAACATCTCCAAGACCCTAAAGTACATATTACTCAAACTTAAGTAATATGTGCGTTTTGATAGATATTGTGGCCTGCAAACGTTATTTTGGAAGTAGTTCTTGTATTTTATGTGCTCTATACATTCCATCTGATATAATTACTCAATGATTATGAAATATTTATGGATGGTTTTGAAAATTTATTAATGAATGTGTTCTTATTGCTGGTGATTTTAATCTTCTAAAGTTGTACGATAATTCAGCAAATTGTTCTTGCTTTAAATTATTTTGTAATATATTAATTCTTACTCTATATAAGTTTATCGAAAATAGTAAGGGAATTAAACTATATCTTGTATTGTCTAACCTAAAAATTGATATAGATACATACAAATCCGATTTGTTACTGGTTCCAGAGAATTCTCATTATCCTGTGTTGTTATTATTTTTTAAATATTTCCTTCCCATAAACAAATAAATTTCCCATCAGCTGAAATCTTATACTAAAACTTTCGGAAAGAAAATTTTAATTATTTGTATGGCGATATCTGCAACACTAACTGGTCTTATCTAAATAAGTTTAAAAATGTTGATGGCATTGTAAGTAAATTCTACGATATATTTTATGGAATTTTTAAAAAATCAGTACATAAGCATAAATATAACAAATTAACTCATCCACCGTGGTTTACTACTGAAATTAAATATAATATAAAAACTAGAGAATATTTCACAGGGAAATGGAAAAGAAGTAAAAACGAAATTTATTTTGATGAATTCAGAAGATTAAGATCTCTTTTTAAATTCCAATTAATGAAGCGTATAATTCTTATATAATGCACTGTTTAAGAAAATATTAAGTCAAACGCCGGAGATCATTGGAAATTTGTTAATTTAAAACAAGGTTGTATACGCATACCTGGCAATATTTATGATAATTTTTCCGAGTATGATACACCGCAAGATATTGTGAACGCTTTTGCCAACTATTTTTCAGATTCTTTCTTCCTCAGTTCTGCTTATGATAAACTACAAGAAACTGCATTCATCCACCATTTACTATCAATTCTATTCATGAAGATGCTCTTATTTCATTAATGTCATCCTTCCATAATAGAACAACAGTCGGTAAAGATCAAATTCCTAGTTTTCTTGTCAAGGGCTTTCGATTCATTCTTGAGAAACCTTCGTATGTATGGTACAATACTTGAGCGGAAAAGCGTGATTAAAGATTTTGTTGTTACCTTCACTATGAATTTCAATTTCACTAAAGACCTTACTTGAGACATGCAAAATCACAATTTTTCTCTTTCATACACTCCGCATATCTCTTGTGTCTAAGCCAGACAGGCATATATATATATATATATATATATATATATATATATATATATATATATATATATATATATATATAATAATTAAAATTTAAGTAATATGTTCGATTGTTAAAAAAAGGTTTTTTAAATTACTTCCATTATTTTATTTTAAACCATAAACGCGGGTTCTACCAACGTGCTTTTTCCAGTATCGTTATATTTTTTTATTATAGGTACTCACTGATAACTAGTAAAACCTGTTGTTTGTTCATTGTTGTGCGTTAAAAGTTTTTAATAATATTACTCAAATTAAAACTACCCCGTTGATTTTTATCCAAATGACTTGAATTTTAGTTCAGTTAAAAACTTAATTCATAAGATTTCAGGTAGTTATCTTGAAACATTTTTAGTTCGGAAATATAAAAAATTATATATAAAAGTACCGAAAATGACAATTTCCCATTTAAACTACATGGAAATGTACATGGAAATTGCGGCACGTTATAACGTCATTTGACGGACCTGCGATGTCGGCTCACTTATTTTTTCTAAAATTAGTTTTATAGGATGAGAACATCAAATTTCCGGCTTTGCCAAAATAACGGACACCCTAATACATATATAAATATATTTTCCTGATATATGTTATTAAACATATAATTTATTTATTATATTTTATTCGCTATTGATTTTGTATTCGACAAATTTAATTTATTGCTTTATGTAGCAAGTAAATTTCAATCCCCGTTTTGCAATTATAACACAAATCAACTCAGTTCCTCTCATTTTCATGAAACTAGAAATTGTGAAGTTACATTACTCTATATTTCCTTGTTTGTGAGTTTTTGAATCTATTGTTTGTTTTCTTTTTAATGATGGCTAGGATTCTTTATATTACGTATAATGAAGTAAAATGAAATTCAAATATCAATAATTCAAGAACGTAGGTACTCAAACTTAAAGTAAATGCAGAATTAACAAATCCTCTTCGACTATTTGTAAGACCTGGTGAAACACAATGACATAAGTAAGAATATGACACTAAATCTGGAAGGAATGTTGAATTTTAAATAAAATGAAAACAGTAGTTCTATAGTAGCTCACAGCTATCATATTGTAAAACTCTATTAAGACAAGAAAGAAATTACTGTGTCACTCGAAAAAAATTGCTTGCAGATGTGAAATCGGTCGAGCACTTCCATAAATAAATGATATTAAACAATAGTCGGAGATTGGATGATGAATGATAAAGGAACCAAAAACTCAACTTCTCATTAGCAAACGTGTCGAGATCTATTTTCTATATAGACAAAAGAATATAACATAAAATTATTGGAAAACACATTAAAATAATGAAATTTGCATGGAAGTTAAAGTCAGAAACGATAAAATGTATAAATAAATAACATATAAAACAACATTCACAATGAACAATAGCAGTATAACTAAAATATTACAGGAGCTCAAGGTTAAAAAAGGACATAACATAACATAAGTAACTAACATATTCTACAAGAAGTAAATGTAGAATGTGCTGGTAGCATCTATTCAGTTCTTCTGTATTCGTTCTGTGGTTGATGGAGTTCTTTAGTTATTGTTATGAAAAATGTGAATCATCTCCAATAAAATAAGATGCGTTTCTTATAGTTTCGCCTCTGTATACAGCAGAGTTGAGCAGTATTTCAAATTTTTTTATTGTATTTGGTATTTAGGCTACTTTCCAAAAACAAAAATGTATTTTATATTTAGTCAATTCTGAGTATAAGTATTTGGTATTTGAAATAGTATTTTAATACGTATATAGAATGTTTGAAATAATACTAAGTTGTATTTTAATTACATAAACAAGTGTTTAAAATACAATAAGATATATTTGAAATACAATTAAATGTATTAGAAATACAATAAACTGTATTTGAAATACCTTGTAATTTGTATGTATTTTGGTTTCCAAATTATTAACAACAGTTGCCTGAAATCAATTCAAAATTAATTCAGCTTTGAAAACATACGCAAATGAAGTTAAAACTAACATTAATAACGTTGAAAGTTCTTTTTTTTTAATTTGAAGGGAAAATAATCAACAATAGTACATTACAATAATTACAATCAGGCTACAATAAAATTAAGTTTTAAATAATGCAGTTTATACAGGATGAACGAACAGACATAACAGAGTTAAACAATTACCAGATAGTTAAAAAACTATTTACAATATATAATACGTGTTTGCCTTCCTCAGTGGCCGTTGAAAGAATTTTTTCTTTCCCCTCAATAGTAAATACATCTGAGCGTTATGTATTATCCAATGAAAATTTCAAAAATATTGTTTTATATATGTTAAGAATTTATTTTCCAAACAAATTAACGGTATTTGTTAACTGTATTTTATATTTGAAATAATACTGGTGTTTCATATCCAATTTGTTGTATTTTGTATTTGATACCCATGAAAGAATCTCATAAGTTTTATAGTGTTATTTAATAAATCAGCCATAATCAAATTTGTTCAAATAGGTGAAACTGGATTCCCATGTCGCACCGTTCAATTTGCTGAAAAAATTGTTTCTGAAAACAGAAAAAACTACTATCAAAATAGAATTCGACTAATCAATTAAATGTACCCTGATCTATGTTCGTGTAAGCTTCAATTTGATGCCAATAAATATTTATTGAGTTTAAAACTAGTTCTTTTGAGACGTTGGTGAATAATGACGTCATGTCTAAAGATATTAAAATAAAGTCTGCAAGTATGTTATGTGATTTTTAATTTTATCCATTATTTTGAATGAGTTTTTTTTTATATTGTTGATGTAGTTACTCTTCATTGAGGTTAGAAAGAATATTGCAAACAAAACTAGATGATTTATATGACGGAGAGTTAATGCTTGATACCACTTGTATTAAGGGCACTGGATGGGATTGATGGGTTTTGGGTAAACTATGAATTCTTGGAAACGAAGCATTGAATAATTTAAGGTGTTTACAAGTGCTTGTATTAATGAATTTCTTATCCAGAATTTGCTGTCAAAAAACAAAGTAGCTCAATATATTCTGGATAAGGAATTCAATGACACTAGCAGGGGAAGACTACGTCACTGATCTGCGAAGAAGAATGGACGACATCCACGAAAGGGTTTGTTTAAATATGCAAGATGCCAGCGACAGGATAAAAGTCCACTATGACATCAAATAAAGCGTCAGTGTTTATCACCAAAGTTGCAGAGGAACTGAGAAGGCCCTTACGAGATTATGAAAAGGATTAATAACTTTGTCTACCGGATACGGAAAACGCCAAATGGTAATCCGAGAATATGGTTCATTTTAATCAGCTAGCCCCATTCGTCGGCGACAACCATGAAGATTGTCATGGAGCAACTGGTTGACGGGTTGTGGAACAGGAATAGACTTTTGAAGAATTCATGAGAAACTGCTCTACCGGTCATAAAGTTCAATATGGCGTGACGAAGGAAAAATAATTAAACCTGTTTGCGGTACCTTTTGGCCATTTACTGACTTATTGTGTAGCGGGTGACATAAAGATGTACTGAGGAATTGATTTTATTTTTAAGAAGAAATGTGGACGACTTGAAGAACTGGCCAACTAACGCCAATCTGACTGGAAAACGCTACATATTAAGGATAATAATATGGAGTACCTTTACTATCTGGTTACAAAGTCACACTTATAACAAAAGGTGACCTATCGCGCGTTATGGGACACTCTACTGGATTTATGAAAACATCTGTCATGAAGCTGGCGATAACGAAGTTGGGCTGTGGACTAGATGAGTTGGATTAGAGGGTAGTAAAGAATATATTAGAGACGTTTTATTCATTATTCATATAATCCTTCGAACTTCACACCACTGATCTTGAAACTGCACTTTTGTGAGTGCGAGTTTATTTTGACAGGCCGGGCCGAAGAAGAGTATTACAAAAAAGTTTCTAGACGTGTGATACATATTATTTTTCGTGTAGATTTTATAATAAATTTTAATGAAATTATAGATTTATTTGTCAAATATGAAATATTAGGGATTTTTGAGTTGGTAATATCAAGTAAAATAAATAAATAGTTTTCTTTGAAAAATTTGGTGACAGTTGTTCAGTTTATAGTTGTGCACTGTAACTGAAATTAAGTTATAATTACTTACATTTGAGTCTACAATTAACAATTTAGCTCTAAAATTGGTAGTTGTCTCTAACCTCCAAACACACACTGTACAAAACCAATGTACAAAATTGACAGCCAGTTAATATCAACCCTAACCTTATAATCGTTCTTAGTTTTTGCCGGCCTAGGCCTGAAACAAGCAGTTTCAAAACTATTTTGAGATGTGTAAATCTAGAGTCTTTGGCCGGGGTCACGAAAAATTATATTACGTAATGGTGGACGGAAAGAAATCTACAAGTGGAAGGTATGAGGCAAGGTGATCCCAAGTTTCTGATATTTTTAAATATACTTTAGGAATGAAAAAATATAAGAACGAAGTAGTAACTGATTAACGCTTTCAAATAGTTAGAGGAAACAGATAAAGAAACGAGTCTGGGAATAAATGTAGAGAAAAAAAATAAATGAAAATAAGTGCAGAAATGCACAATGAAAAAAAAGGATAGTGAGCACATACATAGTTTTATTCATCTGAGTCCTTTTAACACGTATCATGGACGAATATCAGAAATAAAGTCGCGTATATCGGATTTAAAATTTTAATAACTGGATGTTATTAAATCGTACGTAGTAATTATTAAATCAAAAGGACATAAATTAAGATCCTCATGGATATTGCAACCCAGTCCAGCGACAACCTGAGTGCAATCCATAGAGCTTGTCCGTAGCTACTCCAAGTAGAGACATGAGCACAATGCGAATACCCAAATGATAAGTGGTCTTGATTTATTTATATCTATGTATGCGAGCAGCTACAGATATAGTTGCATACTTAATTATTAAATGAATTAGGTAATTATTAATAAAGACACAGCTTGTATGAACATCGACTAAATAAAACTGCTCCTAAAATTAGATTTGGTATACGAACGTAACATTAAACACGATTATTGATTTGTTTTATTTACTTTTGTGGGAGTTTAGGAGTGTGATGATTAATTTATTTAATGAAACAAACCCTACAACGAAACGTAGGCGTGAAGCCATGACTGGCTAAAGACGAACGAACATATTTAATTATTTTAAAATAACATGACACATGTGATTTTGACAATTCCATTCAGTAGTTGTAACAAAATTCAGTAAATAAGGAATTAATGATTGAAATTACATTAATTTAATAAACGTAATTTAAAAATGAATTATTTGATTTCATTATTAAAAGTAAAGTAGGTATAAATAAATGTATCGCGATATATACAGATTGTTTCACAATTACTGAAAAAATAATAATTGAGGGTATATATATATATATATATATATATATATATATATATATATATATATATATATATATATGTATATATACAGGATGTAAATCAAAAAGCGGGCCATAGGCGATTAATATGGGAAATAAGTTTTTCCGTGCGCAAAAGTTCCCAAATGGTTTTAGACGAAAATGGCTCAAATAAAAATTGTAGAGAATTTAATTCTGCATCTAAATCACTAATCAGATTTTATTTTATACGTCATGTAATCCGTAAAATCGACTTTAAAGTTTTATAAATATTGCTCATTTGTAGTGATAGCCATGGAATTGAAACAAAATTACAAACAATTACATATCACTAGCAATATTTATAAAACTTTAAAGTCGGTTTTACAGATTACCATACGTGTAAAATAAAATCTCATTAGTGATTTAGATACAGAATTAAATTCTCTGCAATTTTTATTTCAACCATTTTCGTCTAAAACCATTTGGGAACTTTTGCGCATGGAAAAACTTATTTCCCATGTTAAACGCCTATGGCCCGCTTTTTGATTTACACCCTGTATATATATATATATACAGCCATTGGTGGTCAAGAGGCTAAGAGCGCTCAGGTTTACAGTCTGTAATCTGACGGTCGGGGTTCGCGTCCCGCACGATACATCTCGAATTATAAAAAATAATTATAATTCGTAGCTCTGACAAGTGACCACAGATGGGTCTGAGTGATTCGGAGGTCACTATAAGCCGGCGGTCCCTTGCAGTTGTCTGTTGACTGACCATCAGCAACATCGTTAATGCAAGTAAAACATTCGGTCATTGAAACCGGTGGAATTCCGGCCCTATGCTCCCAGGAGGAGAAACAGGAACACATTATTATTATTATATATATATATATATATATATATATATATATATATATATATATATATATATATATTGATGTATTGATTAGAACCAAAAAAGTATTGAAATGCACAGAAATAATTGCACATTACTCTTGGAAAAAACATATTTCGTGGCACTGAGCTGTCTCAGTAACATAGATTTAGTAAACTTTATAATTCATATAATAAAGCAAATGGTATGAAAATGGTAGCACCAAGTACCTAATACAGAATTAGTTTATGTATTTCGGAAAAAATCATTTGCATTGAAATCAGTAATTAAATGGTACATACTAATCTTTTATCTGGCGTAACTATGTTGGTGGTAGTTATTGTTTGTCAAAGTTTTCGTTAGTGAGTTTTTCACGTATAAGCACGTCAGAAGTATTGTAAGGGGTCAAAATTTGCGATTATGAGTTTGTAACAGATAAGCAAATTTTTTGGGCAAATGTCAGTAAATAATTGAGTTACAGAATTTTGTCATATTAAAAAAATGTGGAATAGTATTGGCTTTTTTCTATATTTTGTACTGTTTAAGCCTGTGGTACACGATCCAATATATCATATTGTTGATAACCAATATGATTTTATATCATATTGGATTTCGAACGAGAAACAAAATGATATATTGGTTCAAAATATTTAGATCGTACACGAGACAATTTTTTTTCGTATTGACATACGCATTCGCGGTGAATTAAAAATACAGTTTTACAGTTGATTGAAGCCCGGCTCTAAAGCGGTATTTATTAGTTGACTAATTTTCAACTTTTTGCTTTATTTCTTATACCTCTGGAAAGCATTTATACTCAAAGAACATAACTCCGCAATATCAAACACAAAAATCAACGAATCACTTGGCCTCGACAATATTCCCTTTGAAATAATTAAACATTCACCAGAACCATCCTTGAGAAGGCTATTAAAAATATTCAAACTAATATTAGAAAGATGATTTCCATAACAATGGAAGGACAGAATTGTAATACCTGTACTGAAACAAAACAAAAAGAAACAAGACCCAAAACATACAGGCCAATAATGTACAAGCAAGTTCCTTTTCGCATTATACATATCAGACCTTAAAGCTATTTTAGATCAAGAAAGTTAGAGGGATACTTCATGAATCACACAACAGACATTCTTCATTCATTACTCTTCACCAATGATTTGACAATGTACTACAAAGGAAAAAGCGTTAACTCGATAAAGAAACATCTTCAGGACTCAATAAAACAGCTACAATCGTGGCAAAAGGACATAGGTTTCAAATTCTCAGCCAACAAAACAAAAGCCATACTATTCACCAAAAGCCAAAATGTAGCCCTACCGTAAACTTGCACCAAATGATATACAAATAGAATTCATTACAACAGTAAAATTTCTAGGAATGTCATTGGACAATAAACTTAGTTGGAAGCAACATAATAATAATAATAATTATTTATTAAGTTAAAAAATACAAAAAGTACATAAACTTATGTCAAAGAATTACATGTATTATACACATTTTAGAAAATCTTGAAACTCTTTTACTGAGTAAAACGCATTATCAATTAACATCCCCTTAATAGTTAATTTAAATTTATTGAAATCCATAATTTTAATGTTGCTCGGAAGCGCATTAAATAAATTTATCCCAATTTGTACAGGTGTTTGTTTAGAAACATTTAATCTTACAAAATTTGGTCTTATTTTACCATTATTCCTTAATATATAACAGACATTGTAGTATATAAATACAAGGTAAGGTTAACATGTTTAACCTGATAAATAGAGATCGACATGAGCATAGGAGAGAGTACTGTGTACAAAACCATAATACAATGAACAAATTGTTTCTGTAGATACATTATTAACAATCATAGATAGGATAATACGCATGGATGCAGTCATTCGGTATATTTATTTTATTTTGTCAAAAAAACCAACGTTTCGCTGCAACTTGCAGCTTCATCAGGGCACTGGGAAATTTAGTTAAATTACAAAAAACGTACATATTGTTTAGTAAAAGATTAACTTACAGACAAGGTTAATAGTTTAAATAATTTAAAATATCAATCATATAAAACGATGTTGTCAAATTATAAATAAAACAGCAGCACTTCAACATAAAGGTCATATTGTGAAACTTTAGGCGAAAACTGTTGTCAAATCCCGCTCCCTGTACACAAGTAGCAGAACTATCTTCTGGCTTTGAATAGTTTACAAATGTGGCAATAGATGTTATTAATATTTTCGATATCTGTTCTGAAATTGACGTTATCTTTGTTATCCTGAATGTGTAGCATTTCTAGAATAAGCCTCTTACTCAGGATTGTTGCGTTATCAAGGATTTCAGTACTATCAAAGTCGAAATGATGTCCTGTTTGTAGACAGTGTTGTGTAAGGGAGCATTTTCCTTTGTGCTCTTCTTTTGTGGAATACCTTTTATGTTCCTTTAGTCTAGTTTTTAAGTACCTCTTAAAACATATACTGGTCAGACAAAGAGGTACTTAAAAACTAGACTAAAGGAACATAAAAGGTATTCCACAAAAGAAGAGCACAAAGGAAAATGCGCCCTTACACAACACTGTCTACAAACAGGACATCATTTCGACTTTGATAGTACTGAAATCCTTGATAACGCAACAATCCTGAGTAAGAGGCTTATTCTAGAAATGCTACACATTCAGGATAACAAAGATAACGTCAATTTCAGAACAGATATCGAAAATATTAATAACATCTATTGCCACATTTGTAAACTATTCAAAGCCAGAAGATAGTTCTGCTACTTGTGTACAGGGAGCGGGATTTGACAACAGTTTTCGCCTAAAGTTTCACAATATGACCTTTATGTTGAAGTGCTGCTGTTTTATTTATAATTTGACAACATCGTTTTATATGATTGATATTTTAAATTATTTAAATTATTAACCTTGTCTGTAAGTTAATCTTTTACTAAACAATATGTACGTTTTTTGTAATTTAACTAAATTTTCCAGTGCCCTGATGAAGCTGCAAGTTGCAGCGAAACGTTGGTTTTTTTGACAAAATAAAATAAATATACCGAATGACTGCATCCATGCGTATTATCCTATCTATGATCATTTTCCAGTCGCTTAATTATTACAATTATTAACAATCTTTCGCAACATAAAGTTAATTTTACTTAATTTGTTAGCTACAAAATTTATATGTTGTTTCCACCCTAAGTCTCCCTCAATGTATAAACCAAGAAATTTTACAGAGTGATTATTTTAATGCAGAGCAGAATTATTTACATTGCGGTTAACGCTAAAAATAAGATGTTGGGTTTTAGACTAATTTAGAAGGGGTTTATTTGCAGAAAACTATTCATTTGCTTCGTTTTTAGTAAATTGAACTGTTGTATTACAGTCAGTGAGACTTGAGCTATTATTGACAAAAGTGGTGTCGTCTGCAAATAATATCATTTGTGCTTAAGATATGTTATATGGCAAGTTGTTGATATAAATAATGAAAAGTAATGGCCCCATGACAGAGCCTTGGGGCAAACCAGTAGTAACCGTCTGTAGGGTAGATTTCTTACCATTTACTACAGTTACCTGTGATCTCAAAGACAAGAAATCTGATATTAGATTTAAGGCTACACCACGTATCCCGTAGTGATTTAATTTAGCTAATAATACTTCATGATCGACGCAATCAAACGCCTTAGATAAATCGCAAAATGTTGCAGATACGTGTGCACCTGTTTCCATTTTAGTAGTAACATCTAACAAAAGAGTAACAGCTGCTTTAATTGTAGAGTGTTTAGGTCTAAAACCGTACTGTTTATTGAAAAATATTTTGTTAGATTCAAAGTAATCTAATATCCTTTTTTTAATAGCAGTTTCAATTACTTTAGAAAATATGGGTGTAAGAGAAATCGGTCTGTAATTCGAAAGGTTTTTAATATCTCCACTTTTATAGATGGGTATAACCTTCGAAACTTTTAATTTAGTGTGGAATTTACCATCTTCGAAACATTTATTTATTATGATTACTAGAAAATTACTAATTACAGGTGTGGCCATTTTAATTAGTTTAGAGTTAATTCCGTAGAAATCTTCACTATTACTACTATTCAGGCTGTTAATAATATTGCATATTTCGGCAAAAGTGACTGGGTACATGAAAAATGACATATTACTTTTTATTACTTTTCTTTGCAGTTTTTCTTTGAAAACATGTGTGTCACAATTTAGATTGGAAGTTATATCTTTGGCAATGTTGGTAAAAAAAATATTAAAGTCATCAGGTAATAATTCACAAGTTACATTTTTTTGTTTATTATTTCTACCGCATTCGGTATTAATAATGGACCAAGTAGCTTTCATTTTATTTTTACTATTGTTTATAAAATAATTGTGTGCTCTAATTTTAGCATCTTTAATAGCTGTTCGATACTCTCTTTTTAGATTGTTATATTGGTGTTTGTACTGGGGATTTATTTTTGTTATATCATACATTGTTTGAAGTCTTAATTTCATTTTAGCTAGATCATTGTTATACCATTTTACAATATTTTTGTGTTTATTTTCTGTAATTTTTCTAAACGGGAATATAGTTTCAATGGCATTCATAAAATTATTAAGAAAAAAGTTGAACGCATCATCCACATCTTCATATGTATAGAGAATATGCCATGGATAGCTATCTAACCAGTTTAGAAAATCTAAATGTTTGTTCGAACTTATTGGACGATATAGCCTAAAACTAGTATTGTTTGTCCAGGGATTATTTGAAAAATATTTGTCTTAAACAGTAATCCAAAATGATCAGAAATTAATGGATTTACTACAGGGCATTCATAATTGCTCATATCGATATTAGTAAGGATATTATCTATACAACTTCCATTACCGAGATATGATAATCTAGTTATGTTGCTATTAGAGAAGTGTACATTAAATCCCGCAATACAGTCAAGAAGTTTGTAGTAAATGGTATTATTTACATTAAAGTTTATGTTGAAATCTCCTGTAATAATGATATTATATTTCTTTCTACAACAGAAACTTAAAATCATATCTAATATATTTAAAAATATATCTAAATCCCCAACTGGTGATCGATATAACGTTATAATTATTAAGTTATTATCTACTAACTCTATTGCTGCTAGTTCACAATGAAGTTCTGTAGACAAGTTAACAATTTCTTCCATAACTTTAAATTTATAGTTTTTACTTATATATATTATCACACCTCCATGTTTCATAGTAAATCTGCAGTAGGCATTTGCTATCATATAATTGTTTAAATTGTAATATTGCACTTCATTGGAATGTAGCCAATGCTCACAGAAACATAATATGTCAATATTTTTATTTGTTAGGAAGATTTCAAGCTCTCCTATTTTGTTTCTCATACACTGAACATTTAAGTGAAAAACACTAATTTTATCCAGTGGTTGGTCGAGAGGCTCTTCGTCGAAAAATATATTGTCGTATTACAACTCCTGCTGGCCAGAACTCGGGATCTTCTAGTTTGTCTTTAGCTTCGTAATTTATTCCCACCCTGAAACATGAATTTTCGCCTTTTGTTTCTAATTTAACACAAGTAACATTGTCGTTTGATATTTTATTCTTTAGATACTCTTCGATTACTGATACATTTGTATTTGGTTTAATTCGACCTACAAAAAACCATGCTTTTTTCCCAATACCCTCAAAATTACAATCTTTTGTGTTTTTCCCACAATATTATTTTTTATTTTGTTTGTGTTTCTTCGTTTTGGCCCTGGAACCGTGGACCATTCATTATCGTTTTTCCTGGTAGTCTTTTCCTCTTTTTCATCAAAATTTTGTGTTTTGTGTTATTTTCTTCTGGTTTGTTTACATTTATATTTTTATTCCATGCTGATGTTTTTCATTTTTTTTTTGTTCGTGCAGGATTGCGTCTTGATTATCGTTACCGGCCGATTTGCTGGTGTAGGACTGCGAAACAACTTGATCGCCCATTTTAACTGACTTATTTTTAAGGCCATCCGTATTTGTTTTTGATTTAAATTTATTTTCCAAATATACAATTTTTTCCCTTAAAAGCATGTTCTTCTCTTCCATTTCATCCAACAATTTTTTAAAAGCATGTTTTCATTTTTTAGAAAAATTATTTCCTTCTCGGAAGAGATATCATCTTGAATTTCAATGATGCTGTCAGTAAGTTTACTTACACGTTGACAAGCGTGGCACGTCCAATCACTTGATTTATTAATAACATCAATATCTGCACATTTGAAATGTGATACTAAAGAACACTGTGTGCAGGATACACCGTTAACAACTTTTCGGTTGCACATTATACATTTTCCATCTTTTAAAGCTTGCTTTTTTACAGAACTAGAATCATTGCTGGCACCATTGCCCGCCATGTTTACTTAGATGGGCACATTTACTTAACATATCAGTTAACTAAAAAAAGAAACCTATAAAAAAATAAATATCTTTAAAATACTAAGCAATTATGATTGGGAAACAGAGAAACATATATTACATATCATATACAAATCTTTAATCAGGTCCAAATTATATTACGGATGCGTCGCATATAACCAAGCTAAATCCTAAAAACATTAAACATCATCCAAAGTACTGTCCTTAGAATGATTACAGAAGCCCTTAGAACAAGCCCAATCAAAAGCCTCCCCATAGAGGCCAACGAATACCCATTAGATATCCGAAGAAATAATCTCGCCCTCTCATACATTACAAACATTTCCAGTAATCCCTACCATACAAACAACACTATTTTCTTCTACGAGGTACATCTTTTCGTAACCAAATAGCCCAAATGCAATTAAATCTAGACTTATCCATACCAGACATTGAAAACCAATACTGCCAAATTTTCCCTCCATGGATCCTCCCCGAAATAGATTGTGACCTGGAAATAACACAATAAAAAAAAATACCCACCCAGACACCTAAAAACAGAGTTCACACGCATCTCTAACAAATATAAAGACTTCATTTTACAAGGACGACCGAAAAAAGAAACCGTCATAGGAGCAGCAATCGTACAAAATAATAGAATAACTAAATTCAAACTTCCATACACAGACATCTTCTACACAACGGAAGCAAAACCTATACTACACGGCTTACAAAACATCCAAATTATCCACTCCAAAATATCTATCTGCTCTGACTTCCTCAGCGTGCTCCAAAGTATAAACACACTTTTCCCTAAAAATTCTAATCATCATAAAGATCCAAAGTGAAATTACCGGAATAAAACAAGAACTTAAAGAGAAACTACTCTTATATACCCCAGGCCACTCAGGGATACAGGAAAATGAAAAAGCAGACAGATGCTAGAAATATCCACGATTTTAAAAGCTTAATCAAAATTAAAATCAAACAAGAAAAAACAAGTGGTTCCAAGAGACAATCAATCACCTGAGAAGCATCAACAGCACACCCGAACCAAACAGAGTAACAGGCACATTGTAATCACTAGATTACGAATTGGTCATACCAAATATACACCACAAGATATACTCAATAGAACTGAAGCACCAGCATGCAACACGTGCAACGTCCCTCTCACAGTGAAACACATTATTACTGATTGTAACACCCACACCAACGAAAGACGTCAATCCAACATGCCAAAAACACTGGAACACGCACTATCGAACTATCCTCACAGAATTAAAACTGTATCACAAAATATAATCAAAAACACATTGTAACAATACATGTGCATACATCAACTATAAGATATTAATGACCATGTTGTCAATGTATCTATTTTCCTAAAATAATAAGAAAAAAAAGTAAAAGTTTATTGAAAATACAAAAGATGAGAGTTAAAATATGAGTATGCGGTAAATTACACATTTTTAATTATAAATTACTCCCCGTAATAAATGCGGGATGTTTTGTTTTCGATGACGTAAGACATGTGCACGCCTGTTTAAGCAAATGGGATTATTCAAAAAATACTGATTAAAAATATAGAAAGTGTTCAGGTGTATGAAGTAACTGTATCACAGATTCTAGAAAATTATAAATTCGAATTTAATTGTGATATTCATAGGACTGAAAATATTTAATTCATGTGTTTATTTCAATGAGAATGAGATAATACTTTCATTAATTAAAAATTAACTAGGTTTCGGCAAGCAAAGAAAAAAGAAAGGAGGCGAAACGGAGTAAAAATTAATAGCAAACGCATTGTCTGTTGATTTGAATGTTCGTAATTATTATTGTTTTGTTCAAGTTTGTTGTTAAAATTGTGTTTGTTTTTCATTTGTATTGAGTTAAATTACCCTATAGGTAATAAATATTGCCTATAGATGCAGTTATGTAGCTGACTGCGTCGTGTTAATAGACGATATCCGTAGTCAAAGTTACGTGGCTCGTATATTGGGAGTGCCGCGTATAACAGTACAAGATGCCATTAGCCGTTACCGGGAGACCACCCCGTATAGCCGAAGATCATGACAAGATCGCCTAAGGGGTCGCTTCACTAATGCAGTACATACCCGTAACCAACTGTATGAAGTACGAGGAGTTAGTATTAGTGAAAGAACTGTGAGTAGAAGTTTAGCTAAAAGAAGTTTCGTTAGGCACGTTGTCTACAATCGTAGACAACCTCTCTTCAAACGCTGCTAGCTCTTTGTTTTTTCTTTTGAACTGCGCGCGCTTCTCAGTAGCTGTTAGTAATGAGTCTCTTTAACTAGTCAGTATATTAGATGAGCTTGATGTGCGTGATGGTGAATCTTATCAAGGCTGAAACAGACTGGTCTACATATGTAGACCGGGTGCCCAAAGCCGTTATAGTTTCTCGCTGCATTGCCGCCCTTTATTTCTATAATTAGGATGAGTCTAAATACACTATATTCTAGATGAAACCATGTCTGATCTTAAAAAAAGACGTGTAGAAAGAAGTAACGACCCGGAGGTATGGTTGAGATGGTTCAACGATCTGTCAAGTGGAGAAGAGAGTCCTACTGAGGAAGAGGATGAGGATGAGTCCGAGGATAATGTTGGTGTGGATGTGGATGTTGCTGAAAAGAGTAATCACGAGACAGAATCTGTACTAGAAGTATCGGAGCATGAAGAATCGGACCGAGATGAAGGAATGTTTTCAGACGATTTGGAAAAAGCGCGTTTCTCAAATTTTTATCTTGGAAAAGACAAGGTGACTAAATGGAAGAAGACTAGACCAAATTTACAAATTCGTGTCCGTTCTCATAATATCATCAAACTTTTACCCGGTGCGAAAGGCAATGCACGCAATGTCGCAACTGAAATCGAAGCACTGAAGTTATTTGTGAATGAAACAGTTATCAGAATAATAACTGAGTCAACAAATGTGTACATTCAAAAGGTTCGGAACAAGTATCAAAGAAATCAAGACGCCAGGCAAACTAATGAAACTGAAATTCGCGCTTTCATTGGCGTTTTGTTCTTGATTGGCACTCTGAGAAGCTCAAGAAAAAATTTTCATTAAATTTGGGATAATTCCAAAGGAAACGGGATTGAGTCATGCTACCTGGCAATGAGCGAGAAGAGGTTTCGATTTCTCATAAGATGTCTGAGATCTGACGACATACGGACAAGGAATGAGCGAAGAGAAATTGATAAACTGGCGCCTATTAGGGAACTTTTTGAAACTTTTCTGTCCAATTTTCAAAATAATTTCATTGCCAGTGAGTTTCTTACTGTAGATGAACAATTATTGGCTTTCAAAGGACGTTGTACATTCAAACAATATATCCCAAGCCAGCCAAATATGGCATAATCCCCGTTTACGAATTGTTGGAATGACCGAATCTTTTACCAACGAAAAATTTAAAAGTCTCTTACTGCATCAAAACAAATCCTGTTTCACTGATAATTTTAAATGTGACATTCTTGATATATCTCCTCTTAAAAAGAAAAAGAATTCTTACCAGGCGTTAATTCAAGTTGATCATTGTACATATCATAATATGCTAGAGTCTGGAAAGTTATTTATTGGATATGATTATTGTCCTGTCTACGATGGAAATGAATTACGTCGTTGTTATAATTGTTGTGGTTTCCATCACTTTTCTGACAAATGTTCTGCTGACCACAAAATTAATGATTGTCAGTCATCTGAGCCAAAATGCATCAATTGCACTAAGTTCAATGAATTCAACAAAACCAACGTCAATGTTTCTCACACTGTCTGGGATAAGAGTTGCCATGCGTTTAATGAAACGCTAAAAAAATTCAGAGCAAACATTTTGGGACAATAGCAATTACAGAACAATCATCGTTCCACTTCATCTGCTAATCTGCATTGCTATTATCAGAACATTCAAACCCTTATTCAGAAAACGGACAGATTATACTCAGTATGTCATTTTCTAGATTACGATATTGTAGCATTTTCAGAGACGTGGTTAAATAGTAATATTTTGACTCTGAATTCTGTGATGGTGCCTTTAACGTCTATAGATCTGATCGTAATTTCGAAGCTTGTCATGTTTCTCGAGGAGGTGGAGTTCTTTTGCTTGTTAAGAGGAATGTCACTTCTTTCCATGTTAACCTTGTTAATTATTCCAATATTCTTCCAGTTAATGTTGATGTTGTGTGTTCAAAAATAGTACTTGGTAACAGATCTTTTTATATATTTGTAATTTACATACCACCTGGCTTAAGCTCTTACGATTATGTCTCCATTTACGACTTTTTTGGTAGCCTTCCTTTCTTAAATCATAACAACTTCACCATCATCGGTGGCTTCAATTTACCAGAACTAACTTCAGAACACGAATGTGTGAAAGTCAATTTATTTGATTCGTTTTTGGAATATTTTATGCCAAATAAAATAATTCAGTAATTAACAAGGACAACCGTATTCTCGATTTAGTTATTTCTAACACTGACTGTATCGTCTCCCGCGCAAGTGATATAATTTTTGATCTGGAATACGATCATCATCCCGCTTTGGAGTTCGAAATCACTACTAGCCACACTCATGTAAAAAAATTAACCGATGTTAAGGGCTCCACCTACGAATTTAAAAGGGCTGATTATCCCAAACTCTATCATCAGATCAGCGATTTTAACTGGGATGTGCTTGAACAATTCAGTGATGTTAACTCAGCTTGCGATTTTCTTTATGAAACTATTTATTCTTTTTTGGACCACTGTGTCCCCAATAAAAAATCCTACAAAATCCGTTATCCGCCTTGGTTCACGTCTGAGATTAAGGCCGATATTAAACAAAAAGAGCATTTTCGTAAGCTGATTAAAAAATTTAAGAACAATAATCACTACATATCCTGTTACAATGAATTACGCGCAAAACTTAAAATAAATATTAAGAAACCGTATACTGATTATGTTGCTAAATGTAAATCATCAATTAAAACTGATCCAAATAAGTTCTGGTCTTTTGTAAACTGTAAACGGAAACCGGTCTCAATGAATTAATAACTTAGTTATTATTCTGAGGCTGTTTTTTATGAAACAATTGACAATTGTTATTGTCTTTATATTTTTAATATATTTGTTTCATAGACAATTTTCAACTTTTTGAAAATTTACTTCTGTTGAAGTTTCGGTAGATGGCTCTGAGAGTATTTATTTACTTCTCAGAGCCATTTACCAATCTGTTGGGATCTTAGATCTCGCCAAGTCAGTCATCGGTACCACTGCCTCACAGCAGCTGGTGGGTTCACTACACTGATGAGCTCCAATAAGAGCGAAACGCGTCTGTAGTTCCCGATTGATTGGCTTGGCCGGTCTCAATGAATTAATAACTTAGTTATTATTCTGAGGCTGTTTTTTATGAAACAATTGACAATTGTTATTGTCTTTATATTTTTAATATATTTGTTTCATAGACAATTTTCAACTTTTTGAAAATTTACTTCTGTTGAAGTTTCGGTAGATGGCTCTGAGAGTATTTATTTACTTCTCAGAGCCATTTACCAATCTGTTGGGATCTTAGATCTCGCCAAGTCAGTCATCGGTACCACTGCCTCACAGCAGCTGGTGGGTTCACTACACTGATGAGCTCCAATAAGAGCGAAACGCGTCTGTAGTTCCCGATTGATTGGCTTGGCCGGTCTCAATGAATTAATAACTTAGTTATTATTCTGAGGCTGTTTTTTATGAAACAATTGACAATTGTTATTGTCTTTATATTTTTAATATATTTGTTTCATAGACAATTTTCAACTTTTTGATAATTGATATTGCAAACGGTTTTGCTTCTTATTTTAAATCAGTTTACACTACTCCTTCCAACCAACATTTCCCGGACCCTATTATCTCCTCTGACAATCTTATTTCTGTCACACATTACTCTAGAGAAGAAATAGAAAAGTCAATTATGCAACTGAAATCTAGCTCTTCCTGTGGTCCTGATCTCATTTCTAGCTTCCTTATCAGAGACTGTGCGTATCCTCTTTCGAAAGCACTTTATCAGATATTCAATCTAATTCTTAAAACCAACACTTTTCCTGATAGATGGAAATGTACCCGTTTAACACCTATACTCAAGTCAGGGGATTCTAGCAACATTGACAACTATAGGCCAATTGCAATGTTATCTAATTTCAGTAAAGTGTTCGAAAAACTTTTGTATACGTACATTTATGGTAAAATTAAAAACATTGTTTCTCCTTTTCAACATGGATTTATGCAAAAAAGATCCACTGTCAGTAACCTGACTTATTTTACTCATGTTGTCTCATCCGTTTTAGAAAATAGAGGTCAAGTCGACTGTATATATACTGACTTTTCAAAAGCTTTTGACCGTATTGACCATAATATTTTAATCCACAAGCTTAACTCATTCTCCTTTTCTCCTTCCTTAATCTCTCTTGTATCATCCTATCTTTCCCATCGTTATGTTTTCGTACAAATTCTTGGACATAAATCTTCATCTTTTATAACTTCTTCTGGTGTACCACAAGGATCCAACCTTGGCCCTCTCTTATTTCTTTTATTCATCAATGACATTACCGATATTTTACATTGTAACAAACTTTTATTTGCTGACGACTTAAAATTATTTTATCCCATCTCATCAAATACAGACTGTCTTCGCCTTCAAAATGATTTATTTATGTTATCACAATGGTGTACTACTAATAACCTAAATTTAAATTTATCTAAATGTTTTGTAGTTTCGTATACACGTAAAACCTCAATTTTAAACTTCAATTACTCAATTGCTCAAACCGTCCTGACTCGTTGCTCCAAAATTAAAGATCTAGGTGTCATTTTTGATTCTAAATTAACTTTTACGCTTCACTACAATTACATCTACAACTCAGCAAATAAAATGCTAGGTTTCATTATTCGCAATACCCGCTCTTTCAGCAACATCTCATCGCTGCTCTCTCTATACTTTTCATTTGTTCGCTCCAAACTCGAATACTGTTCTACTATTTGGAACCCATTTCATGAAAAATATCAGGACAGCATCGAATCAATTCAGAAAAGATTCCTAAGATTCCTCTTTTACAAGATTAACAATGTTTATCCCAATTACTCAGTTTCCTACATCTCACTATTAAAAATGTTTGGCATCCGTAGTCTTTTAGAGCGCCGTGAGATATATTCAGTATACTATCTTTGCAAACTTATCCACAGCAAAATTGATGATTCGACTAGCCACAGCTTCCTTAATTTCTTTGCACCCTCAATTTTCACGCGTAATCCCCATACTTTCTACCTTCCACCTCCACGCACGAACCTTTTTTCAACCTCTCCAATCCACCGCATGTGTTTATTATACGAGTCAAAATTTGGTTATGTGGATGTTTTCCAACACAGTCCGAAACAGTTCTTCAAATTAATAATACGCTACTAGTCTGTTCTACCTGATTATATAACACTGACTTTTATATATATATATATATATATATATATATATATATATATATATATTTTTTTTTAATTACTATGTTTGCATATGCTTTTCATTTTTGTAAATGTTTGCTTTTTGTATTCATACTTTATGTATTGCCTGTCCGCTAATTGGATTTTATTCTGTTGGACAGTGTATCTTAAATAAACAAATAAATAAATAAATATGTTTGCGCTGATAGATGCAAAAACGTCCTACACGTTCAATTTGGAAACTTCTGTGGGAACTCAGCCCGAAGGTCCATATAAATTTAGCAATAGCGGCGAAGAAATAACTCTTCGATTGGTAAAGCCTGTTCCGAGGTTCCTCAAGAATGCCTACCCCAGAAGAATCAAGAAGAAAAGTCATCTCTTTTTGGTTTCCAGGAAGATTGTACACTAGTTTCATACTGCCCAAAGAAAAACAGGTCAGTAGTATTGAAATCCTCCATGCACCATGACGATGAAATAGATGGAGGAACGGGAGATGACAGGAAGCCGGTAATGGTAACTGATTACAATCAAACCAAAATCGGTGTAGATTTGGTGGATCAGTTATGCCAAAAGTACTATGTCGCAAGAAATACGCGTCGTTGGCCAATGCTATTGTTTTACAATTTACTTAACATTTCTGGCATAAACGCCCTTTGCGTGTATAAGGCAAACCATCCCGAAGAGAAAGTAAAATGCAGTGATTTTCTTCACAACTGCCAATTCCGGTTCATGGATTGCTACCAAAAACTTAATTAACTTGTAATCTACACTTTAAATTAAAAATTTTAATCTACACATTCATTAAAAACATTTCAAACTACTGACAGAATATTGTTTTTTTTTTTTCATAGGTTTCACTTTAAATCGTTCAGCATTTGTTTGTTGGAATGCCTGTTACTGTTACCATAATATCAAACCAGCATTTTCGAAAAGCTCCGCAAGGTAGCAACAACTTTTAAAGCATAGAAATCAAACAAATTTGAACTTAATTTCAAACAGGTAAATATACTATTTATTTAATCATGTATATGGTTTACAACAAAATAACTGCTGAAGACACTAAGAACAATAAAATTTTATACTGTTGCGTCACACTTAACTGTGCTCATGCGCACTGCAGACTGCAGACTGTTTTATTTATTTTTAGGAGCTAAATTTACACGTAAAACAAACTAATATTGCTAAAACTTTACTAAGGGTCACCCGCGGTTTAGTTCATGTTAATGGCCTGGTGATGGAGCAGTAGAGCTCTGTCAGAAACTGAATTTGTCAGCGACACTCAAACAATAATATTTCTTCTTTTTGTAGTGAAATTTATTTGTAGGTTAGCTCGCTTCGCTTGCGTTTTAATAAAGAAGCCCGCAAAACTTACGCCCGATAAATTCGAATCACTACGAATTTTTAATGGAACCTGTTACGGTTAGATTTAGGATTCATCGCTTCATTCCATATTCTCGACTTCCAGTATTCTAAAAACAAGTCAGCGTTAGAGTCATTGTTTACTTCAAATTAGCAACCTACCTGTTGACAGTTGGTGGATTTAATTAGTTCATTCAAAGTATATTATTAGTATCTTCATTTCAATACTTACTTCGTTTAGGTTAATGATTTCATTTTTCATTCATCATTCATATTGTTTTGTGTGATTCACTCGTTTACCTTGGTCATCAGCTGTCATTGACAGATGTCACGTGACAACCCCTACAGTGTCTTAATTCGCTAGCTATTTGGTTTAGAGGCAAGCCTACGGCGAGGGCGCGTGAACTTATCAACGACGCTGAATGAAATGCGTGAATTTATTTGATTTTTCCTGAGATTTTTAACAAAACCGTTGCTTATATTTTTTCAGTTAAGTTGCGAAGTTGTGTTTTTTGCAATTAGTTTTTCGTAATTGGGTTACGATAACTAGACCAAGTAATTGGGATTATAAAAATGCACACTTATTAGAATATTGTGTTATTCTACGGCTAGTCCGGATTCAGCAGTTGACGCGTATTTAAAACAAATCTTTTAGCCGCATACCATCAGAGGTAAGAGTAAAGTTCATGTTCCTAATTCCGTTATTCTTTTCAGGCTATTTATTTATGTCGAATATTTCCTTATGACTAATTGTTTTCGACTACTATTTATTAGTATTGAGTTACCAATTAATTAGTCATTACGACTAAACACCTTGGGTCGTTTTCGCTGGTTTGGTTCGCTAAGCTGTATTTGTGCTGTTGGAGACAGTACTATTTTCTGAGGAACAATTGTTGTTCTGGTTGCGATTCAAATTGGGGAAAAGAAGAAGATTTCTTCATCGGTTTGGAGTGAGACAGTACGTGACGTCATCACGTCCTCCGGTCCTTGTCTCGCAGTCGCCGCCATCTTGTTGGACGTAACTTCGTGACTGCTCGGAATCACTCGGACACTCGTCGACCGTCGAGCCGTTCAACACCAGGGCATCTGAAAATCACAGCTAGGCGCATCCAATAATTTCCTTTTTTTATTTACTGTTATTTAACCGGCGTGCTATTGTTACTTATGTTATTGATTGTTTCATTATATTTTATTTATAGTTATATTTGTAATTCAATTGTTAAGTCGGGACAAGTTAAATTCATTTACGTATACGGGGCATTCCAATTCATTACTGATTGTTGAGCGTAGACCATTTGTTCTACTGCGACTGCGTTGTGTTGCGCGTGTGGCCATAGTCCGAAGGACTGCATTGATGTTTAATAATTGCGCCGAGTATTCAAAGGGTGGTACCATCGTATAGAGTACATCGTTGCGCCGCATTGACTTCACTTGGGGCTTTTTGGCACGCATTCCTTCCGATATCGCGACTCACGGCGACCCCTCGCGCTCGGCAGTCCCTTCATCATGCTGCTCAAGTTATTGGACGTTCCAATATCGTACGTCATACGTTGTCCGATTTTTGTACTCCTTGTTGCATTCATTTCAATATAATTACTAATTGTTAATTTACGCGCTGATTACTTACATCCTTACTGCTACCTGCCCCTCGTCCACCGTTATCCTGCGAAATTGTCGGTCCCTTCAGTTAAGCTATTGACGCCTTTTGACCGACTGACGCCCACCGAGTTTCAGAGACTATATCCCACGTTCGCTTTTTGTCGAACCACGCCGTCTCCATCTGAGCGAAGCCGAGGCTAAACCTAGGATAATCGCTATAATTGTCATGCACCAAGCCGGGTTGGTTGGTTGTTACCACCAGGGTGGTAGTAACAAACCCCGTGTTTACAAATAATGTTGAAAGTTGGAACTAACGTTTGGGAAGCACTGACGTGCATGTATATTTATAAATTTAACGCTTGCGCAAATAGACAGTCCCAGGCGGGATTTAATCTATTTTAACATAGTATAATACAAGTTTAAATAAATAATTGTGGATTTTATTTCTTTCTAATATAAAGAGTCTGCATCTATAGATGTCACTGTAATTTCACCAACTGTCAATGGTCAGAGCTGTCATATTGAAAAATAAAATTCGTTTGTTCTATCAAGAAAAATAACTTATTACCATGGAACAACACCGTAAAATTAATATATTTGGTGCTGTTAAAACAAACTAAAAAGCTATTAAAAAAATTGTTGAAAAGGGGGCACAAGATCAACAGAAAGGACTATAGTGGCCAAACAGCTTTACACTGGGCTGTAAAAGATCTTAAGTTTTTGTGCAGTGTTTTTATGTGACTTTAATACTAAAATAGCTTTATTTTGAAGTCGAGCATGTCTCGAAAATTTATTAGTACACCCAATTTGTTCAATCAACAACCAGAACCATAAGGTAACACATGTCTTCACCTATCTTGTTAACTAAAGCCCACCCCCCTCGAAATTTCATCAGAGATTTACTCCATCTAGGCTCAAAGCCCAACTTTTACAACCATTCGTTTATAACACCTTTACACCAGGCTATAGAAACCGGAAATATTGAAACTGTCAAATTGTGACACAAATTCAATTCCGATCTTAACAAATGGGTACAATTTACAATTGGTAATTGTAGAGATAACGATCCGTATCTATATAGCCGGTTATGTTTATTTCACATCAGATTTTTTCATAATGTGAACCGTCATTTTAGCTTGAAAGGATACCCCAGGATAATATGGTTACAAGTGTCTACATATTTAGGATTATCGCCTCTCCCCTCTTAAGTAAGCAAAAAATTATTTTTTGTAGAAATAAATTTTTGTATTGCGATTACGCAATCAGGTCTATTTCGGAAGGATAACATCACATTTTTCTAAAAAAGCATTTCACGAAAATAAGTTTCTTGGTTATACAAATGTCGAAAACTGCGATGAGAAAAATGCAAAAGTTGAATGTTGGAAATATTACAAATGACGAATGTTACAAACCTCGAAAATACATTTCTCGAATATTACAAATATCGAATGTTATAAATCTCGGATATGTAGGTATTTGTCGAAAGCGAACAATGCAAAATAGTTACATCTACTGAGAAATGATTACCTGCACCATTCGCCGTAAGAAAGATTTGGCCTTTTGCCGTTTTTTTTTTTTTTCTCTAAAAATCAGACTTTCTTCTTAATAATGTACATAGTTGTTTTGATCAAAAAAAAAATAATTTTGGATATATTTTCGGTCATTTGACTGTTTTGGAATATTTCGAAGTGTATCCGATTGCGTAATCGCAATACAAATTTTATTTCTTCTTTTTTAGCTTATTTAAGAGTTTTAAGGAGTGCACGATAAGTAGGTGACAAATATTTCTTTATTCCTAAATATGTGGACAGTGGCGTCATGACATTTGGTTCAAGGGCCCATTGACTATCTTATCCTGGATTCCTGGGATACGCTTTGAACATACATTTACTTGTAAAAATTAAAATAATTGACTAATCGAAAAACCGACATGTATTTCTCTAAACAATTTAGTTTTAGAAAAATTAAATAAAAATTGTAGTTGTAGAGTGTGGGCCAGTACAAAAAAATCATCTGTAATGATGAGAGTAACCAAATCAATTCTTTATTTTGTGGGTTTAGACCATTTTAGTTGCCGTGTGGCAATCTAATCATTTCGAGAAGATAAACACAAAATTCATTTAAAAGAGTTAAATCTTGATAGAACTCAGTGATAAGTGTATCTTATTCTTAACACTCCAAGGTATATATGCATGTACATTTGTTCTTTCTTGTAAATAAATTATATATTACTACTTTTAAAAATATTGTATTTTACCTATTTTCCCATAAAAGGACACTTTTCTTGGTCGGACGAATTTGTATTGTCCAGTTGATGTCTGCTCAAGAAAGTTTTCGCTGTATTGCATATAACATACATAGAGCTTAAATCTACAGCGGATTTTCACTTAAATGTTACCTCAATATTACAAGTAAAAGTCTGTTAATTTAGAATTAAGTGCAAAATATAGGTATATATTTTTAAGATCGCTGTGCTATGGTGATAAAAATTTTTACTAATATTTCAGTATACACATTCATTTAAACGGAAAAAATTAATATGTAAATAAAGATATAAATATATTATAATACCACTTACTCATTTCTGGGTGTAGCACTCTGCTTGTAGCCGATGTAGGTAAATTATAGATTCACGGCTCTCAAAGTTATTTATGGAAAGGGATCTACAGGGGTAGTGTGAATTTGCTCGTCTTTATTATAATTCATGTTGACATATAATTTAGAAAACTTGTTGAACTGAATAGAGTCAAATATGCATAAGCGAATGATAATCGTACACAAACAATTAATTGTGCTTCTATATGGCTAGATAATTTATCACAGCCATATTTTGATTTACTGATATCTGGTTACCAAATTGCTAATCTCGTGACCTATAGTTCGATGTTTAAAATACTGATAAAAAAATTTATATATATATATATATATATATATATATATATATATATATATATATATATATATATATATATATATATATTTGTACAAGTCCTAAGGCAGCAAAATAAGTGTCACAAATAAACAACAATATTGGAACATCTGACCTACTTACTTAATTATTGCGTGAACTATAATGTGCTGACTTAAGACTTGTTACAGTACTTTGATCTGCTAACGAGAGGAAAACTTATTTTTTAATTATAAATTGGTCCAAATTGCATCAAAATTTGAAGTTATATTTACTTTATCTACGATAGTGTGTAAAATTGATGTTTAACTGTTAGTTGCAAGTTTTAAAACTGTTGTTTAGTAGCACGATCCCATTAGTCACCGGTTGCCGAGCAAAGAGTGATTAAAATTTGCAAAAAAATTTTTATTTTGGCAAACTTCTCATTTAATATTGTGATCCATTTTTTTATTGCGGTTTTTCATTATATCGTAGATAAAATATTGTAGGATACACATACGTAAAGTATCTTTATTCACTCAAGGGTCATAAAACACTTGCTACGCTCGGGTTTTAATTGACCCATTATATAGCAAAGGAGTAAAGTTCGTCATTATTTGTCGAAAGTGGCGTTGCCCGATGTATGCAATTTCTTCCAGATGTACTCACGTATTATTATACAGTATTTTATATACAACCAAAAAAATACTTCATTTAACACCATGTAAATCTAGTAACAATGCTACGTTTTTCATTCTCAAAATTAAATTCACTACCACATCAATACCAGTATGACAGCATTGTCGGTAAGGTTAAACTTTAAATAAATATAAAAGAGCAAGCAAAATAATTGCTATGGGAGAATCTGTCTCTTTTATTACATCTTCCAGTCAAGAAATTATCTCACTTATAGTTAGAAATGTTGAAAAGTTTTGTTCTCTTCAATCCAAAAATTATTTAATAAAGTGGTAAATTTTTTACTAGTTTATTTTGAATTAAATCTATTCCTGCTATTTTATTCGATCTTAAATGTTTTACAGCCGATTGCATTTCATATCTTGATTTTTCTTCGTCCAGGTAAGGTCGATTTGGTTCAAAATAAAGAATTTTTGTTACATTTCGAACTATACGTGATGTATTGCGAAATATTGTTCTCATTGATTTATATCAATTAGATTATAACTTCTTTTGTTAGATAACATTTTGTATAATTTCCAAAATTCTTGAGAATTTAATATATTATGAATACTGATTTCTGTTTATTATAGTATTCTTTTTTCTTCTTCTTTCTTCTTGCATCAGTATTACGCTGCAATATTTCATTTAAAGTTTCTTCAAACAGTTCGATAAATACGGTATAATCTTTTAATAGTGAAATGTAAACATTTCCTATTATGATAGATAATTCTCAGTTAATTTTTATTTTAAGAAATTGCTAATTTTCTGATATCTGTATGATGCTGATATTTTTCATTGATTTTTTAATCATCATTAGTAATCCTCCACTTGCTCTTCCTTTGCTCTTTTCTTTTATTGCGTAAGATTCAAACATTTGATAGTCATTTAGAAATAGTACTTTTCAGGTATTCTTACTTCTGTTCCAGGTTTCTGTAAGACATATGTCATTTTCCTTTAGCTTTTCTTCTTGTTCCGAGTCTAGATTAAAAAGACTTTGTATTCCTTCTAAGTTCCAGTATATTATTTTAATATTCTCTATATCTTTCGGAATTTTGTTATCTTCGATTTGTGTTTTTTTATTAGTTTTGTTTTGAGAGTCCCTTGGTTCTTTGAAGATGGTGTTGTTGCCTCTGCCGAGGGTTTGGATTTATTGGTGTTAGATCTTGTTCTCATTATAAATCGGTCTAATGTTTCCGTTTTTGTATTGTCTTGTTGGTTACTTATTGTTGCACAAGTTTGAAGTTGTTCAGTATTATTTACATTTTGTTCTTCCATTTGTTTATTTCTTAAATCAGGTAAAGAGATTGATAAACTTTTATGATTTAATTCGTTATTAGCTTCAGCAGTCTTTTTCCTGTCTGGACGTGTGCTTCTAGTTATGCATCGCCATGTACAATTAATGTATTGTTCTTAATAAATCTTTGAATCCCTTTTTTTTAGCTTGACGTAGATAGGCACTGAGTATTTTCCTTTCTTATAATTCCTTTTGGTTAAATCTTCATTTATAAATATACTTGTTCCAGATAAGTGTTTTCTAGCATATAATATTTCATTTCTTTTTGCCTGAGTTGTTAAAGTTAGTAGAATTGGTTTATCTTTTCTGTTTCCTTTTCTATCAATTCTGAAAGATTGTTGTACTTCTTCTGCTAATAAATTTATTTCAATATTTTGATTTACAACTTTCAAAATTTGTTTTTGTTTTTTCTTAACTTCTACTCCAAATGATGATGAAATTTCTTGCTTTAAGGTGTTAAGCAAAATATTCATTTTGCGCCTCTTGTTTTTTTTTTTTTAATCTCTCATGTCATTGCTCATTTTATATCTTCATTTCTTTGATTTGTTCTTCTTAAAGATTTACTTTAATATTCGTTTTATTAATATCGGCAAAAATTTCTTGTTTTGAGTTTTCAATATTATTTTCTATTTGTTTTCTAGAATATCATGGCTTCTAAGATTTTTGCTTCATTCATTCTGGTTAAAATATATTTTAAATATTATATATTATAATTAAATTAAATTTATTTAAAAATTATATTTTATTTGAATTTTATTTTAAAACTTCATTTATTTTAAAGCTTTTATTGATGAGATATTTAATGTTTTACTTTTATAATAAAGTTTATTATTGGTACCGTTGTCAACACTGATTTTGAAAACAGTTTTACTTAAACAAATGCTCACGTGTTTTGCTTAGTAAAGAATGAATTTTAGTTTCCAATCATTAGTTTATTCGATATATTGTTAAATATTAGTTAGTTTTGGAATAAATTAATTACTTACAGTTATGCAGTAACCGTTTATTTTCATCGAATGTATTTAACTATTCAAGAGTAAAATTTAGTTCACAATGAAGTAATCTACGAGTATAACAGTTCATATCGTACTTAGAGTCAAATTTTAGGACAAGATTCAGAATCAATATTCTGAACAAATTTGAAATAATGAACAAGTTAACTATTGGTTTAAATTTTGTCGTTTTTGAGGGATACACTAAAAAAAAGACGACCACTATTAGTAAGATTTAAGCCGTCAAGTGCCAGGAGTAGAATACTTAGACTCGAGTACCTACCTATACTCCAACAGGCGGGCGACGAAAAGAATTTACATAAAAGCACTAGCGTGGCCCTGAAATAGCCACGTTAACACGGTAATAGCCGGTTGCTTTTGTCACCTGGCGTAGCGTGTAAATAATGGAGCCATGCACCGGTTCAGGAGCTCCGGTCTTGGACACCGGAGGTCCTGTTTTGTCCGCTCCGGGTGTTGACGCTAATCGCTCCGAATTTACGTTGTTGTTCTCATAATCATATAGCGATGATATTATCTTTTCTTCAGATTGCATATTTGTCCCTTAACTATGGTTGAAATTATACTTCCATCTAAAATTATGTTAATTGAATTCTACAGTCACAGCCACAGCTGTATAAGAATGTGTCTACGGAAATTGTTTAATGAGTACATTTTACTATTATTCATCCTTTCATAATATGATGATTTCATTGTCCAGTTCATATTTCGAGAAACCTTGAAGATATAAGACAACGGAAAATGTAGGACTGGGCTATTAGCAACTGGTCTATTATGTAGCGTATAATTTTTTTCCGTGGCAAAAAATTTTCCGGAAACCTTCTTTAAAAATAATCTGTATATTTTGCTGAATAAATTTTAAATAACTTTATCTTTACAGTGGTAAATACCAAGAAGGAGATTTGGATTTAAATTATGTGTAATATTGCAAAAAGTATATATGGCAGTAGACTTCGTATTCTATTAATTATACATATTATTTTATGATCTGTAAAAACTACAGTAGGTGATGTTTTTTATTAATTAAATAAAAAGTTAAAGACCTTTGTCATTAATATACGCTTCTATCTGATTTATAATAGATGTTCAGAATATCATAATCGACCGTTATAATTCTTTTTGTATTATTATTAGACATAATCTAAAGACAACTTTATTGTGCTCCTATTCATTAATCTTTCCGCAAAAGGATTTTCAATCAATTCATTGTTAAATATGAGACGGAATATGAAAGCAACTACCAATTGACAGTATTTTACTTAACCCTAGAAAAAACTATTTATTTCGTTCCGGTAAGTCTAGTGGGTTGCAGTATTTTAAATGTTTCTCACAATACCGGATTGCACGCGTTTTACGGTTAGTTTATTTTAGTAGTATTTTTTCTTCTTTAACGGAAGGCACTTGAAGGTCTTGCAAAACAATCCAGTTGAAGATAAGCCACATACCTATGACAATCATGCAAAGAATCCTTTCGGTGATTTCGAGATACTTTATGCTCCGTATAATTTAATGTCGTAGGACCAAACTACTTGATAACGGCAATTTGCTTTATCTTCAGACTCATCTTCTTCAGGTTGATCCAGATGTGTTTGCGCAAATTCAAACCCCTGTCTAGGTGCATTTCTAATTTCTTGAAGGTTGTCTTCACATAGGCGCAAAGTAGCAACAACTTAGCTTCACACCTTTTGTTCAACTAAAGTTTACTCGTGCTACTATGCTGCCATACCTTCTTCTAGCTAATTTTAAAATACTAGCTGTTTAATTGTGTTGTATTAATAAATATGTACTTTTATACTTGAGCATGACCTCAATACAGGTCGAAACGTCGTCTATGTTAGACTTATTTACAAGTTCATATAAATAAACTATTTAAGCCTTTAACCCATATCTTATTCAATCAACATTGGATTAGATATATTTTTTGTTGTAGTTGAGAAGTCAATTTTGGGTTCAGATAAGACGCCAATATACCTGTAGCCTCTGCATACTTAGCAATTGTTGTTTTGTTTAAAGTTATAAGATCAGCTGTATACAGTAGATACAGAACTATTCTAATAACACTTTCTTGGTTTAGGCCCTGTTTTTCTAGGTAGAGACTAGTGACGGTATATTGATATATATATATATATATATATATATATATATATATATATATATATATATATATATATATATATATATATATATATATATATATATATTGTAACGCGGCAATCGCCAAGTAAAAATAATATTTACTTACCCTACGTTGTGTTCTGAAAAGTAATATATGTGACCCAAAATGTAACCCCGTTAAGAAGTAAACCAACAATGGTGGGGGAATCGGGAAAGGTACGTGAAATCAAAAGCATTTGATTCCTTCCAAAAAATGTAAGTGAAACTCACATCTTATGCATTTATTGAAAAGAAAAGAAAAATATCATAATAACATCGAAATAATTTAGAACGAACTGAGTGAGTCGAACACACCGTTCTGTCATGGAAAATAACCCTCCGGTATTCACCTTTCGCAAGAGGAAAACCATGACGAAAAACCTCAAGCAGAGGGACTCCAAATAAAAGAATGTATCGAAATTTAACAACAATATTGAATATCTCGTTAACATAGTACAGAAACTTATGACCGTGCACTCAACCGTCACAATAATTAGTTCATCTTGAATGATAATTAGGATTGATCAGTATTCGTTTTTATAGAGGATAATTATTTAGTTTCGTTGGTTTGGTAATAATTACTGTTGTATTATCATTGTGACAGCCGAGGGGACAGATCAACTTTAAAATACCGAATGTTTACCTTAAATTTTCAGTAACTGTAAAAGTACACAATTCTGGCAATTAGCAATGGACGTAGCTAGTACACTAGAACACCGTCAAAACCTACATAAAAGAAAACGAAATTTTAGTTCTGTCGTCTAAGTACGTAAAGAGTCATGAAATTATTTGGTGGGCAGCCTGGCTGAGCCATAGCGCCATAGTAAGTTTGGAAAGACAGCCTGGCCGAGCCATAGCGTCACCGTGGGTTAGGAAAGACAGCCTGGCCGAGCCATAGCGTCACCGTGAGTTAGGAAAGACAGCCTGGCCGAGCCATAGCGTCACCGTGGGTTAGGAAAGACAGCCTGGCTGAGCCATAGCGTCATCGTGGGTTAGGAAAGACAGCCTGGCCGAGCCATAGCGTCACCGTGGGTTAGGAAAGACAGCCTGGCCGAGCCATAGCGTCACCGTGAGTTAGGAAAGACAGCCTGGCCGAGCCATAGCGTCACCGTGGGTTAGGAAAGACAGCCTGGCTGAGCCATAGCGTCACCGTGGGTTAGGAAAGACAGCCTGGCCGAGCCATAGCGTCACCGTGAGTTAGGAAAGACAGCCTGGCCGAGCCATAGCGTCACCGTGGGTTAGGAAAGACAGCCTGGCCGAGCCAATGCGTCACCGTGAGTTAGGAAAGACAGCCTGGCCGAGCCATAGCGTCACCGTGGGTTAGGAAAGACAGCCTGGCCGAGCCATAGCGTCACCGTGGGTTAGGAAAGACAGCCTGGCCGAGCCATAGCGTCACCGTGGGTTAGGAAAGACAGCCTGGCTGAGCCATAGCGTCACCGTGGGTTAGGAAAGACAGCCTGGCCGAGCCATAGCGTCACCGTGGGTTAGGAAAGACAGCCTGGCTGAGCCATAGCGTCACCGTGGGTTAGGAAAGACAGCCTGGCCGAGCCATAGCGTCATCGTGGGTTAGGGTTTATTTGGGAGTGGTCGAAATACCCTGCTGGCAGTGGAAGGGTTACGTAACACGTCAACCGTGCCAACGGCCCTTGCTTCGCAGACCAAGGTTTAGGGTTGAATTGGGAGTAGTCGGAATACTTATTGGTGATTGGTAGGGGTATTTAAAAGGTAATACTTAGGTTACTCAGTATGTCAACCATACCAGAGGCCCAGGTATCGCCAGGTAGACTTACTTTGGCAGAAGTCAAAGTGAAGCCGGAGACCAAGCAGGACTCCTCGAATGCGTAGAATCGCGGAGCTTATATACTAAAAACTACGTCCCTCTCAACCCTCCTGATCATACTTTGGTGGGACATCCCTCTCACCCTTCATCACCAAAAAAATAGCGTGGCTTGGTTTCTATGATCTGGTTAATATCATTTCACACCCTCGCTAATTATTGTGCATATGCATAGGAGTTTTTGGCGCCAGCATCCCTACGCGTGGCCATGTGGTTTGTGTACCGTCGCTAGCTTCGCCACTTGCTGGGCGGTCATGGGTCTGCAGTTCCTATCTCTATCTTTTTCTTACGCCCGCCGTTCTACGGTGAAGGGCCCTTCTCGCTCTCTCCTTCTAGCCCGGTGACCAGCTTCGACAGAAACTCCGCACACACAAAGCCTGGTGATTTATTGTTAGGCAAACTGGGATTTTTGTAAGAAATATCACATCATCAAAACAACAATTAAATAAAACAAAATGAATATCACGATAGCAAAAATAAAATAAAATCAACTGAGTGGGTGTACCATTTCAACCTCCCCCAGGTGTTCGGACCCATCAGCAATACAGGTATTGTTTTTAGGTACGTAACACCTATAGGTAAGCAGAGTGGGACGTTATTATACTTACATTTCTCGCTATTCAGGTGATGTTGGTACTGAAAAAAAGAAATGGGAAGCATTGGGTGTCAAACAATAATAATTTCACTACATTACATTGATTTCAACTGACAGGTTTATTTCTATATTAGCGATACATATTTGTAATTAATAAAATAAAATGACAAAAGTAAGATGAATATATAAACATTTGATTAAAATAGTCCTTGCCACTTTAACTTCTGCCGCCACACATTGCGTTTGTTTTGATATTTGTTGAGACTTTGGGTTCCTTTCCGTTTGCGACGTTGATTGCGCGGCTTCTGATGAGGCTCCGTCATTTTTGGTGGCTCTGCGGGAGGTACTTGGCGGTGCTCTACTGGGGCTGGGTTTTTTGTAGGCGGTGGTGGAGCGATTGATAACTTCTCCGACACATTCACTTCCTTTCGTGGGCTTTTGGCTGGTGGTTTCGGCTTTGCTACTGGTTGTTTCTTGGCCGCACGAATGATCTGATCAGAAATTATTCGGATCATGGGCCTCTTCTTCTTGGTCGGCGACAACGCAAGATCATGGCCGGGGGTGCGTGGTGGAGACATTTCGCTCTAATATTATTGTAAACTGTGCAAGATGAGCTTGGCGTCCAGCTTTAAATGGGAACAACTACCACTTGAGACTTCCAGTGACCCTCAAACTACATGTGAAATATTTTTTTCAGTTAGCCGTATTATTGTACTTTTGGAGTAGACCTGTCTTTTCATCCATCAGTTTATAGACATTCGGGTACGGAATCTCGGTGATCGTGTAAGGCCCTTCATAAAGAAGGCAGAATTTGACGGTGATTTTCAGACTCCTTTGTCCCATGGCTCCTCGGATTTGAATAGACGTAACTGGTAGTGCGGGTGGATTAATGCCATGTGATTGTAGGTTTGTCCACAAATTTCTGACACACATGTAACTTCGCTCCCAGTATCGATGAGTGCCAAAATCGGGCCTATTTCGGTTATGACTTCAATTTCAGGTAAACATGATTTTGTAGACGCCATGTCCGGTTCTTCTTCTAAAAACATCGGGATACATGGACCGTAAAAATTTTATTTGTCGGTGTCCAGTGGGCTTGGTTTCACAATCCACCATGTTAAATTGGGTTTTACCGGGGATGTTTATTGGCTCGGTGTTTCCTTGGTTGAATTTTCCTAGGCTTAGGCCTGGCCTCCATCCCATACGTATAAGAAGGTTAATACTGACGTTGGATAAAGTAGCTCCCACACTTTGAAAAGGGAAGAGGAAGAAGCTGGCGTTCAGTTCCTCCCAGCTTCGTTTCCCGTATTCGATGTAGATTTCTCTACAGCTGCCCGTAGTCCTCTGTTCCCAGATTGGTTGTCTCCAGAAGTTATAGTAGATGGTGGCGGCGCGGATCGGTAGCAGGCTGTCCTAGGGCGGTCATTGATGGCGTACGGTTGATGTCGTGTTAGATGGGTACGATTCGGTACCGAACTGGGCCCCCCGTAGTTAGTCACCACTGGTGCTACTTGTCGAGTCTGTAGGTTCCTTTCATGAATGAGTTTGGTAGTCCCTTCTTGTCGGCGTAAGAAATCCGCTAATTCCTTGATTGAATTCTTTTCAGTTGTGTTCCACAATGCCTGTAGTGGTAACGGAAAGTGTCTCACCATGTCAGATACGAATATGCTTTCCAGCATTGGGTTAGTGAAGGTTCGGTATAGGCCGACGTAGTAAGCCAGGTGATTGGTCATGCTGGTTTTCTTCCCGTCCCATTTCTCGGAGTTAATTTGGTGGCGAACTTTATTCTGCATACTCTCCGACCAATAGTTATGCAGAAAATCAGTTCGGAATTCTTGATAATTATGCCAAGAACCATGATAGACTTCGGACCAGGTAAAAACGTCTCCTTGCAGTGATCCACGAGCAATCTCGAGGCGGAATCCTTCTGGTACGTTTAATCGATTAAAATAGAGCTCCAGTTTTTCGAGGAAGCGAACCGCATTTTCCTTCCCAGAGAATTTCGGTTTTTCCGGCAACATCGGAAAATAATCACTACTGTTCTTGAAGATCCACGGAAACGTTGGGTTAGCCATGCCCGTAACCGGTTGTGATGATTGGTTAGGCAACTCCCCCGCTTGCCTTGAACTTTCCCCACCAGTGGAAGTTTGGGGAGCACTCTCAACCACTTCTTCCGTTGGTTGTGCTTCTGGTACCGGGCCAAGCAGCACTCCGCTTACGGCTGGGGCTTGTAATGAGTTGGTTAGTGCAGCCATTGACTGTTGCATATCGGTGAAAATCTTTTGTATCGCAGCCTGAAGTTCCTGCTGCTGTTGGGCCTGGGCGTCCTTCCACTCCCGCAGTAGATTCACTAACACTGTCACTTCACTGTTCTCGTCACGTCCCGTTTCCACGTTGCGTGTTTTCGTCATCCTTAAATTTTCAATTGAAAACTTTTAGCCAGTGTACAAGCATACGCATAAAACATTCCCTTTCCACTCCCCCAATTGTTGGTTTTTTAACACTTCTTATCCTGGTCACGGCACCAATTTTGTAACGCGGCAATCGCCAAGTAAAAATAATATTTACTTACCCTACGTTGTGTTCTGAAAAGTAATATATGTGACCCAAAATGTAACCCCGTTAAGAAGTAAACCAACAATGGTGGGGGAATCGGGAAAGGTACGTGAAATCAAAAGCATTTGATTCCTTCCAAAAAATGTAAGTGAAACTCACATCTTATGCATTTATTGAAAAGAAAAGAAAAATATCATAATAACATCGAAATAATTTAGAACGAACTGAGTGAGTCGAACACACCGTTCTGTCATGGAAAATAACCCTCCGGTATTCACCTTTCGCAAGAGGAAAACCATGACGAAAAACCTCAAGCAGAGGGACTCCAAATAAAAGAATGTATCGAAATTTAACAACAATATTGAATATCTCGTTAACATAGTACAGAAACTTATGACCGTGCACTCAACCGTCACAATAATTAGTTCATCTTGAATGATAATTAGGATTGATCAGTATTCGTTTTTATAGAGGATAATTATTTAGTTTCGTTGGTTTGGTAATAATTACTGTTGTATTATCATTGTGACAGCCGAGGGGACAGATCAACTTTAAAATACCGAATGTTTACCTTAAATTTTCAGTAACTGTAAAAGTACACAATTCTGGCAATTAGCAATGGACGTAGCTAGTACACTAGAACACCGTCAAAACCTACATAAAAGAAAACGAAATTTTAGTTCTGTCGTCTAAGTACGTAAAGAGTCATGAAATTATTTGGTGGGCAGCCTGGCTGAGCCATAGCGCCATAGTAAGTTTGGAAAGACAGCCTGGCCGAGCCATAGCGTCACCGTGGGTTAGGAAAGACAGCCTGGCCGAGCCATAGCGTCACCGTGAGTTAGGAAAGACAGCCTGGCCGAGCCATAGCGTCACCGTGGGTTAGGAAAGACAGCCTGGCTGAGCCATAGCGTCATCGTGGGTTAGGAAAGACAGCCTGGCCGAGCCATAGCGTCACCGTGGGTTAGGAAAGACAGCCTGGCCGAGCCATAGCGTCACCGTGAGTTAGGAAAGACAGCCTGGCCGAGCCATAGCGTCACCGTGGGTTAGGAAAGACAGCCTGGCCGAGCCATAGCGTCACCGTGAGTTAGGAAAGACAGCCTGGCCGAGCCATAGCGTCACCGTGGGTTAGGAAAGACAGCCTGGCCGAGCCAATGCGTCACCGTGAGTTAGGAAAGACAGCCTGGCCGAGCCATAGCGTCACCGTGGGTTAGGAAAGACAGCCTGGCCGAGCCATAGCGTCACCGTGGGTTAGGAAAGACAGCCTGGCCGAGCCATTGCGTCACCGTGGGTTAGGAAAGACAGCCTGGCTGAACCATAGCGTCACCGTGGGTTAGGAAAGACAGCCTGGCCGAGCCATAGCGTCACCGTGGGTTAGGAAAGACAGCCTGGCTGAGCCATAGCGTCACCGTGGGTTAGGAAAGACAGCCTGGCCGAGCCATAGCGTCATCGTGGGTTAGGGTTTATTTGGGAGTGGTCGAAATACCCTGCTGGCAGTGGAAGGGTTACGTAACACGTCAACCGTGCCAACGGCCCTTGCTTCGCAGACCAAGGTTTAGGGTTGAATTGGGAGTAGTCGGAATACTTATTGGTGATTGGTAGGGGTATTTAAAAGGTAATACTTAGGTTACTCAGTATGTCAACCATACCAGAGGCCCAGGTATCGCCAGGTAGACTTACTTTGGCAGAAGTCAAAGTGAAGCCGGAGACCAAGCAGGACTCCTCGAATGCGTAGAATCGCGGAGCTTATATACTAAAAACTACGTCCCTCTCAACCCTCCTGATCATACTTTGGTGGGACATCCCTTTCACCCTTCATCACCAAAAAAATAGCGTGGCTTGGTTTCTATGATCTGGTTAATATCATTTCACACCCTCGCTAATTATTGTGCATATGCATAGGAGTTTTTGGCGCCAGCATCCCTACGCGTGGCCATGTGGTTTGTGTACCGTCGCTAGCTTCGCCACTTGCTGGGCGGTCATGGGTCTGCAGTTCCTATCTCTATCTTTTTCTTACGCCCGCCGTTCTACGGTGAAGGGCCCTTCTCGCTCTCTCCTTCTAGCCCGGTGACCAGCTTCGACAGAAACTCCGCACACACAAAGCCTGGTGATTTATTGTTAGGCAAACTGGGATTTTTGTAAGAAATATCACATCATCAAAACAACAATTAAATAAAACAAAATGAATATCACGATAGCAAAAATAAAATAAAATCAACTGAGTGGGTGTACCATTTCAATATATATATATATATATATATATATATATATATATATATATATATATATATATATATATATATATATATATATATTATCTGAAATATCAGTCAGATATAACTATAGCAGTTGGTAGAACTATTGGGGTAAGTAACGATATAAAAAGCTTAGCTATTGCCAAGGAAAGATCCTGAGCGATACATCTTATTTGTATTATTTGTATTTATTGCTCCTATTATTCTGTAAAATTTGTACAATTGTAGTGTGTTCATCTCTGAATCAAAATTGATAATTTAGTATCAGATTTTTTTCCAAAATAAGTAAAACTTTTTCAAATTATGTAGATAAAATTGGTAGCAAGCTGATTCATCTATGGGAAGTAATGTCTTCTAGATTTTTACCAGGCTAAGGGATGAGATTTGGACGACTTTCCATTAACTTGAAAAGTAACGCAGTCGAAGAATTGCATTGAACACGATAGATAAGAATCAAACGAATTTCATTGGTAGTTTTTTAAGTATTTTTCCATTGATTAAAGCAAAATTTCCTGTCTCTTGCGAGTTAAATTGTACATAATTTATTCTAAATCTTATGAGTTTTGAAATATTATTTGTATTCATACATTAGTGGAAAGAATATCGCATACGCTGTTTGCGGGTATGGCTAAAAAATTATGTAATATGCTTTTCAAACACTTCTACTTTTCTTTGCAAAATCTCTCTCAATTTAGAATTTGAAACAATATACAAGTAGTTCAATTTAAAAATGATAAGTTTCCATATTTCTCTGCAAAATTTTTTTTCGGTGAGGTTTAATAAAAGGTAAAATTTTTGTTTATCAAATTATTATTTTGCAACAAATTATAGATGATGAATTGAGAAAAAGAGCAAGAAAGGTTACAGCGTCTAATGGATGACCCAACAGATTCTGAATATGAACCAGATTTCGAAGATGATAATGATAGTTTTACCGAAGATAACGTTGAAACTATTGAAGAAAATCCAGACAGTGAGCAAGAATTTTCTGATAACGAACTGAATGAGATAGCATCAGAAGTTGACACACAACAACAACGGACTCATCGCAAGCCTATATTTGAAGGGAGAGACGGTACTAAATGGTATAAACATGTCATCAAACGAGATCAAGTTAAAACACGTTCAATCAATATTGTACGTCATTTTCCTGGTCCAAAAGGTGAGGTAAGGCATGCACAGAAATGTTTGGATGTATGGCAATACTTTTTTACTGATGTAATGTTAGAAAAGATCGTAAATTACACTAATGAATTTATTCGAAGTAAATCTTATGATACCAAACAATATTATACATACAACACTACAGACATCATTGAACTAAAGGCACTCTTTGGTTTGTTGTATATATCCGCTGCACAAAAAAGTAGTAGACAAAATTCTGAAGATCTTTTTCGTACAGATGGTATGTCTATAGAAATATTTCGATTAACAATGTCGCACAAAAGGTTTAAATTTTTAATGGCTCATTTACGTTTTGATGACAAACGAACTAGAATCCAAAGACAAACCGAAGATAAATTGGCGGCGTGTAGAGAGATCTTTGAAATGTTGGTTGAAAATTTACCAAAACACTTTCATCCTTCGGCGTTTACGACCATCGACGAAATTTTAGCGGCATTTCGTGGAAACTGTAGTTTCAGAGTCTATATGCCTAGCAAGCCTAATAAATACGGCATTAAAATATACGCAACTGTGGATGCAAAATTGTTTTATACGATAAAACTGGAGGTGTACATTGGCAAACAGACAACAGGACCTTTTGCTGTTGATAATTCAACGTTATCTTTAGTATGCCGATTGTGTGAACCACTACGTGGTTCTCATAGAAATGTCACTATGGATAATTATTTTACCAGTGTTCAAGCTATAGATAAGTTACGAAATGAGTACCAACTAACAGTAATTGGTACAGTGCGAAAAAACAAACCACAGATCCCAAACGAGCTTTTTGTACGAAGACCGGAGAAAACGTCAATGTTTGCATTTCAAGAAACATGCACAATGGTGTCGTACATACCACGAAAAAATTAAAATGTTTTGCTTTTATCCTCGATGCATTTCAACGACAACATAGATGAAGAAACTAAAAAGCCACAAATAATTATCGATTATAATAAAACAAAAGGAGGCGTCGATACACTAGATAAAATGTGTGAAGCCTATAATTGTGCTCGTGGTACATGCCGATGGCCAATGGTTATTTTTAATGAGCTGCTAAATATTGTAGTTGTTAACTCGTATATAATTTATAAAATAAACAATAATACAAATCTCGTCCGCCGCAATTTCTTAGAAAAGTTAGGCCACGAGCTACTAGAATAGCATATTACGCGGCGATTTAAAAATGAACACTTACCTCGACAAATTCGTGTAAGAATAAATGAAATTTTAGGAAAAAACGTTCCAGAAATCAACCAAAATCCTACTGAAACCCACGGAAGATGTGTTTACTGCAGCTCTTAGAAGAACCGTAAAACGAGATACAGATGTCACTCTTGCAAACGTTTCCTTTGTCTTGAACATCTGAAAAGAGTCTGTGAAGAGTGTGCGTTCATTAGGCAAAATGTAGATGAATAGTTTCGTTTTCTAAATATTGTAAAATCAATAAATTTACTTTTTCCTTATTCATTGGAATATGTTCTTACCATTCTTTATATAATACTGTAATTTCATTTTGCAGTTTTTTTTATATAAAAATTAATAAAATTACATTACCAAAAAAAATTGAGTTATTTTCAAATGGCAAAATTTTGCACAAAAATTACATTTATTAATGCAAATTCCATCCCTAGACCTCAACATTTATACAAGAATTACACAGATATCAAAGTTTTATTAATTAACGGCTTCACAAAATTTTGGCTAATTTTTAAAAATTGCGGTCTGCCAGACCAACCTTACCCATAAAAGAAAATTTCGCACCTTACACACGGAAGGTTAATATTGTAGGAAATATAAACTGGACAACGAATAATTCCTTTAAACCTTACATACAGGGTGGGCCATTTTAAGTTGCGTTCAGGAATATCTCGGAAACGAAGCATCGGATGAAAAATCCAAAAAACACGTCTAAAATATTTTCGAGGGGGACATCCCATGACACCAAATCCAACCCCCCCGCCCCAACCCTGGTGGGGTGGAGCGGGGGTAAGTTTGAAATCTTAAATGGGAACCCCAAATTTTTTTTTGCAGATTCGCATTCTACGTGAAAAACGGAATTCAGTGACATCAAAATTTTCGCCCCCGCCCACCCCCCCGGGGCAGTTGGGTGGTGGGAAACTTTCAAATTGGTTACGGGAACACCCACTTTTTCTCAAAGATTCGCATTCTACGTTCACAACTACATGCAGTACCATCAAAATTTTCACCCCTGCCTCCACCCCGACGCTGGAAGGTGGGGTGGGGGTGAGTATGAAAACTTAAATCGGAACCCCAAATTTTTTTACAGATTCGCATTCGGCGTGAAAAACTAAATTCAGTAACATCAAAATTTGCGCCCCTGTCCCCCTCCCCCGTGCCAGTGCCGTGCTCCCCGTTGGTTAGATGCGAGGGGACTCGAGAATTGGATCGAATCTTCGAGAAAAAGTGGGTGTTCCCGTAACCAATTTGAAAGTTTCCCACCACCCAACTGGCCCGGGGGGGGTGGGCGGGGGCGAAAATTTTGATGTCACTGAATTCCGTTTTTCACGTAGAATGCGAATCTGCAAAAAAAATTTGGGGTTCCCATTTAAGATTTCAAACTTACCCCCGCCCCACCCCACCAGGATTGGGGCGGGGGGGTTGAATTTGGTGTCATGGGATGTCCCCCTCGAAAATATTTTAGTCGTATTTTTTGGATTTTTCATCCGATGCTTCGTTTCCGAGATTTTCCTGAACGCAACTTAAAATGGCCCACCCTGTATAATTGCAGGATATATCAAGAAATATAGTACCTTTATTCTTTTATAGTAAGAGTAGTAAGTATTATTAAATTATTTAAAAATTCTGCTCATTTTACATTTACGTTCACATACATTTAATTTCGTACAAATTTTACTAATTTGACAAAAGTGTTAACTCTCATAGTTAGCAAGCTTATAATGGTGAAGAATAGAAGAAATTGTGGGGGTACTAAACGGTCATGCTTAGAGTTATCATCATTAACATTTTTTAAATACAAAACAACAAGTGTAAATAGCATCAAGGAAGATCACACTAATTTTAAATTAAAACTAAATTTTCCGTCAATTATGTTCAGTAAAGTTACGGACAGAAATTATAATTATTATTATTTAATTTATAATTTAAAAGCAGTTTCGTCACACGCAGTCCAAGAACAAAAACTGAATTGCTCTTTATATTTAAAAATGTATTTTTTTTTTTCTTGTATCTACGTATAGTGTGTAAAATTGATGTTTAACTGTTAGTTTCAAGTTTGTAAAACGGTTGTTCAGTAACACGATCCCATTAGTCACGGGCAGTCACGGGTTGCCAAGCAACGAGTGATTAAAATTTTTAAACACGCCAAATTTGCAAAAATTTTGTTATCATTCCAAACTTTTTATTTAATATTGTGATCCTACTTCATAAATAAAAATTTTTTTTTTATATTTTTTGGGGTTTTTCATTATATCGTAGATAAAATTTTGTACGATACACATACGTAAAGCGTCTTTAGTCACTCAGGGGTCTTAAAACACTCGCTACGCTCGTGTTTTAATTAACCCATTCGTGACTAAAGACTAGCTTTACGTAATTGTATCGTAAATAACTATTACTTTATTGATAAATAAATTTTTGCGAAATGTAATAGGTTTGACCACAGAAGTAAATTTTAATAATTAAGAAAATATCTTTAATAAAAAAAATTTTATACTTGTGGAAATATGATGTAATAGTCCAAATTTATAGAATTTCTTATAGATTTTTGCAACCAGATATAGAAACAAAATTTATCTTGAAATTGAACAATACTATTTACAAGTAATGAATAATTACATTATACATATAAAACGGATAACATTTTGTTCAATACTTGTTACTTTAATATCTAAACCTTTTTCATAGTTGCCACAGTGTCTTTGGCGATATTTAAGTAACACTGGCAGATCTTGAACCATAGCTGTGGAAGTCATAATGTTTTGAAAACAAAACCTTAATTCTGTGGATTTCAATTAAGGTATAAAAATATAAAAAACTGTAAGAGGCAGGATACCTAGACTAATAAAAGACAATGGTCCTTATAATTTAAGCCAGAGATTATCCTAATTGCGGTTTTCTGGAGCCAGAATATTTTTAGTGCGTTGGAAGAGTAACCCCAAAGCAAAATTCCGTATGATATAATTAAGTGGAATAATGAAAAAATAGGCTGTTTTCAACAAAAAGTTTTCCATAAAGAGAGACGGAGTTTTGTTAAATTAATTCGTGTTTAGTTGAAATGATTAATTATTGAGTTTCATCTTTGTCAAGATTTAAAAAAATTTAGTTTATCTATATTTTAGATCTGATAATTACTGAGACATCATCAAAATGGAAACAAAATCCATACGATTAGCAATAGGAATTAACAGTTGCGTTTCGACTTATGGGATAATAGTTATTTGTCAAACTAGAGAGGAAAGCGCTTCTTTTTCCCCCTCGAGTTCGAAGTTTGCCTCATGAACGCAGCGAGTGAGGCATTTCGAACGAGAGTGGAAGAAGAGCTTTCCTCTCGTGTTAGACACAACATTTTTTTCACGACAGGTTTCTAAAAACGATTTTCTCAGACCTAAATACATTTTGAGAACACAACTGACAGACTGACACGTTAAAAGTTAGGTTATCAGACACAAGGCGGTGTAGCAGTGTTACCAATCTTAAATATCTTTAATAAGTTGTCAAATTGTGATTTAATAATAAGAAGAAAAATATAAGACATAATTGTAAGATAATTTAAAGTATGTATATCACTAAAATAATGATTTTCAATAAAATTAGGAATTTATTTATAATTTTTATAATAAATTTTTTGTAAATAACATTCATATTGGTAACACTTCTACATTTTCCTCACTATATCGGGAGAAGAAAGGTGGGGTTTCCTACCAAAAAATAATTTGTTCACACTTACAAAATAAGAGATTCACGCCGACTTGATATTCAAGTCAACTAATAGACAACGAAAATCAAGTCAAGTCATGTAGTTATTTTTCAAGTAACTTGAAAATCAAATAGTTAAATGTCAAGTACTTGATAAATAAAGTTTCTGGAATATAAAGGGTGATCTTGACTATAAAACATATGATATGTCTAAGCTTTTCATTTTTGCTACTGTCACTAAGTCAACATCAACTTTTAGCTTCTTTATTCTTACTGGTACTTGTTGCAGAAGAAGTTGCTTGAGATGTTAAAGGGTCTGTGTTTCTAAACAATTTTTCATAGACTATAATAATAGTAAACATTTGTTTGGCTTGTAAATGCCGCTTTAAGATATTTAAGAATTTCCAGAATGTCAAGTTATAATCAAGTATCATGAAATTACTTGATATGAAGTCAAGCAGTAAGGATAGAAAATCAAGTCAAGTAATGAATTATTAAAAAGCTTGACTTTCAAGTCAAGTCAGGTAATTTATAAAATTAACAAGCTACTAAATTTTATAAATTTCTATATAAAATTAAGGCTCTTACTATTAGTTCTTAATGGTAAGCTTGCAAATTCCAAACGTTTTATTTACAACTAATTGTTTATTTATTTATTTATTAATAAATCATTAAACATAAATAAAATTTTATACATCAAATGCTACTGTATAAATAAATTATTGAAAATATTTCTGGTTGTGTCAATAATATTTCAATAGATATTACTTCCATTCACTGGTAATTCTAAGTAAAACTCATATTTTAATCCGCAGTTTTAAGACTACTACTACCGATTACTAATTCTAAGTGGTAATTGCAATTGGTAAGAGTCGCTCTGTCACAAAAGATGATTGCCATATGAGAACCCAATTCAAGGCCCTCAATTTTCATATAATTATTATTCAAGATCTATACTCGTAAATCGCTATTGAAGGACATTGAATTATTTGACAATTACAAATGTGTCATCGAAATATACAGTGTGCTGCAGTATAGAATTGGCCTCTCCAGAACAGAGAGAGCTTGGACTTTAGTTAAATGAAACAAAAGTTGCTATACTAATAGGCCAATTTAAACATTTTTTCTCTACAAAATTCATAAATTAGTGCAGAAAAAAACCATTTTTGTAAATTTTTAATCAAACTATTTACGATTTATTATACTTTAGTGTACAGTAAATTACATTTAAATTTGAAAGGTACTCCATCATAGAAATGGTATAGTTATTTGCTAATAATAAGAAAAAGGCCCAATAAAGATCACAGAATTGTATTCGTATCTAAAATTGTGACCCGTAAATATTTATGGCTCTTAAAAGTATTAAAAACTAATCAAAATGATCTGACAAGCAAAGCTTAGTTATGTTCTACAGCTACTAGACCTTCCTACAATTCGCAAGAATTCGGAGTTGCTGATTTTAAAGCAAAATCTGTAAAATCAATATTATTGTGTTTTGGATTCTGTTTGTTGAAATACAATTTGGAAAGCCGAAAAGATATTTTTATAGAACTCGTATTGAGTAAACTTTCAAATTAATTAAGTAAATATTAAATTCAATGTTAACAATGGTATATTTTCGCATATATTTATTATTTTTATATATTTTTGTGTAATGGTCTCATTTTGGCACATAAATAAATGTAGATGTAATCTACATTAACACTATTTATATTTTGATTTGATATTTGTTAAAAGCGTAAAACAAAATTAAAAACACATTTTCAGAATTTATCATTTATCATTATATTTGTTTATTAAAATACATATAGGTACACAAAAATATGAAAATGAATATAGTAGTAATTAAGCTGGTATAATTGAACAGGTAATTTAAACATACTTATACACTTGAAAAAGAACACAAATAGAACTCTAAAATTAGTTTTGTATCAGAAAAATGTTTACAAAAGTGATCAGTTCGATCTGCTTGAGTCAAGTTTTGATATTGGGAAAACTTTCAGCAGTGTTTGCTCCTCACATTCGCTTCTCTCCCTTGTATATTCACCAATATCGAAACTGAGATACACACAAACATTTATCACAATAGAATCTGGAAAGTTTCAGGAAACTTTTAAGAAACTCGCGTTCAGTATTTCACGTTTTGGTGGCAGGCGAAATGTTGAAAAACCAAATGGAATGTCCGCCACAATTTTTAATTCCCCAAGAGGATATATATATTCTTACATAGTTTGCGGCTGAGCATGTACTTTCTACTTTCGAATGTTCGCGGGCAGAATGCGCAGATTTTCAGTTTTACGCAGATTTTGAACATATGTCATTTTACGTTCTCTACGAGTATAGTATGATTTGTGTATACATATACTCGTATTTACAGACAGATGCGTTCATAAATTTAAGAGCATGGAATGCAAATATGGGTTCGTACTCACTAAAACACGAAAACAAGGAATCAATTTTTGCATTCATTATTTATTTTTATAATTTCTTTGTAAGTTGTACTGCGTGCATCAGTATGTCGTTTTAACTATACGCCGACGGTCCTAACATATTATTAGTATAAGATTGTCTTAGGATTTTGAAAATAAAATAAATAAGAAAATAATTATGCAAGTACCAAAGAAACAGTACCAAATTATAATTGTAACAGATACTTATTTTATAAGTGATTTTTTATATTATACCTGAATCATAATAAATTGTTCGTTGTAATATTATATTTGGTATACCATACATTTGATTCTGGAAACTATAGTTTTATGTAAAATTTTCGGCAAGATATCAGCGCGATTCATAATAAATTTAATTTCCAACCGAAAATAACATAAAATTATATTAAATTTATATTCCCTCTTCTTTCGTAATTTGTTTCTTTAAATTTACCTATGATAACACACGTCATTTACCCCTACAAGTTATACATTTTAAAGCTAATCATTAAGAATATTTAATGTTAGAATTTATATAAATATACACGTATATATTTTTCCAAGAAAATCTCAAATTAAAAAGTAATTGATTTCCTGCACAAAAAATCGGAAGAAAACCCGCGAACCATTAATATTGCCGCAGTAAATAACAAATTAATCCTGTAAGCTTGGCTGTTGAAAAACAAGTGCCTGTAAGAAATTTGCAGATATTTGAAGAACCTACCACCGTAATGGCTACAAATGAGCGTATTGCATGTCAAGGCAGTGTTTATTTTCTGCGTCCTCTCATGCATTGATTTCTCCCGACACATGTTCTTTGTTTTTCAATCACACTTACAACAAATATTAATGTCTTACGATTACTAACATCACGGTACCGACCACCATGTTTTCCAGTCATTTTTATGTAAATTGCTTTCTTGGCATGCTATTCATCTTTACTTGTTGTTACGAAACGATTCTTTCACGTATTTATTAAATGCAAGTATGAGCTATCCTGTATTTTCAAGAAGAATTAAATTTTATTAGACATTGAAATATATATCTTTCAATGACTATTATAAACAATTAAATCCACACAACTGTTTACATACTGTCACTGTCACACCGGAATAAACGGAATTACTGTCCTGAGTGCTCATATCATAATTGAAATGTTTCTATTCGTGTATTATGAAAAAATATACAAATATTGTATAAAAAAATAATAAATATATTTTAATGTTACCTTCTCGATTACAGTGATCACAGGTCAAAGAGATACGTGATTTACGTAACGAAGTAACAATTTAGTTCACATATTTACCGGGTAGAACTTCCGCTAGGCTCCGCTGTTACTAATAATAAGTTATTTGCTACTTATCATATTTAGGGTGAAGATAAATATTCTTAATTATCTCGTTATAAATTACATGTCTAATGCCCGGTTGCACCAATGTTAGTTAAATTTTGAACTTGGTTTAAATAAATAAAAGCAAATCGAAGTTATATGTCATATGGAGTACTTGACATTGATGTCAAAAATTAGATTTTATTTATTTAAACCAAGTTTAAAATTTAACTAACGTTGGTGCAACCGGGCATTAAACTATTAGTTGAGGAACTAAATTAAAAGAAGAATTAGAATATATTTTTTAAAACGAATTTGTTGGTAGTGAATGGAATGGGAATGAATATTAAATCAAGGAAAAAGTAGCTTTCCTAATTTAAAAATCTGATGTAGCCTGCACATAACCTCCCGCTTAAACAATTTTTAAACGGCGCAAAATAGAAAAAAGTTCCAAATAAAAATTGTATCTAATATTATTTAATATCTTTTTTATAATAACAAAATTTATTCCATCTCAATTTTTTTACTGAGATATGCTCAAAATACCTTATGGGCTTTGAAGTAAACTTCCACTTCCGGTTGCTGGTCAATCATCAAAATCTAACCAGTTCTTAATTTGAACATGCAAGGTTAAGTTAGAAAATAGTATTGTATTAGAATCTGATGTGGCCACCACGTAACTTCCCAAATAAAAATTGTAGCCAATATTATTCTACATCTTTTTTATTATGACAAAATTTACTGTAACTCAATTATTTACAGAAATATACCCAAAAAACTTGACAAGTCTTCAAGTAAACTACCACTTCCGATTTACAGATTGCTACCAAAATCTAATCTGCTCGTAATCTCAACATTATAATTTTAATATGAAATTTAAAAATGACCCCATAAAAAAATCGCATGGATTAAAATCTGGCGACCGTGCTGGCCAGTTAACTGGCCCTCTACGTCCTTGCAGGAAATTTTTGGTTCAGATATTCCACAACTTCTCTAGTGCTATGTGCAGGGCAGCCATCATGCTGGAACCAAATATTTTCTTTGTTTGTTTCAGCAATTTCTGGTCCAACATCATTAATTAATAAATTCAAATATAAATTTGACATTGTCAAAATAAATACTAATAATTTGGCGCTTAAAACGTTACGCATTTGTTCATCTGTTGTTTTTTAATTCCATGGCTGTTACTATTAATTCGCATATCCGAGAATTTTCTAATTTAATTTCTGCAGTTATCAAGCAATCAAAATTAATTTTGTTTACTGATCCGGATGCAGAATTTTATGCTTAACAACATTCATTTCAAACATTTTTGTCTAAAATAATTAGGGAAGGGAACGGAAAAACCGATTTACCATGTTAAACGCCTATGTTTCACTTTTCAATATACACCCGATATATATATATATATATATATATATATATATATATATATATATATATACCGGAAGCAATGCGAACGGAAAAACCGATTTACCATGTTAAACGCCTATGTTTCACTTTTCAATATACACCCGGTATATATGTATATATATATATATATATATATATATATATATATATATATATATTAGGCCGGAGCGAAAAAGGGTTCATCTCCCCGATATCGACGGCCCATGAAAATGGCTATTTTCTGATTTGAACACTCGAGAATTTATATACTAAACGAAAATATTTGTAGTCATTACCTACAGCTCTGTGAACGTGCATTCTTATTTTAAAGTGTGAAAACCTGTGTATCAGCATAAAGAATGAGCTATGTAAACAATTTGTTTACGACCTGTATTATAAATGAAGATTATTGTACAACCCTACCCATTGACATAGAGTGTGCAAGCTTGTTCTTACGAACATCCGCATTTAATATACAATTACATATTCTGAGTAATTAATTTAACGATGTATTCTAATTACTTCCATGTCGACAAGAATTCCATTCAAATATCATCACTTATTTACAACTCAAATTCATGTTGTAGACTTATCGATGCTAAACTTGTATCGCAGCATGGGTGATCACAAGAATGTAAGTCGATCTTCAATAATTCGATTTTTTTATTACTCAACAGTACCAAGTCAAAATAGGAAATTCCACCATAATCAAAAATGGTAAAAGTTTATTGAAAATATGAAAGATAAGAGTTAATGGATGCGGAAAATTCCATATTTTTAATTATAAATTACTACCTTTAATAATTACGACATGTTTTGTTTTTTCATTCAAGTATTTACTCCCACTCTTCCTTAACTAAGAATATACATATTCGGGTTTGTCGGATTTGTTCGGATTCTGCTCGGATGATTTTCTTGTCTTTGCGTGCTTGCTGTATAAAAATTATAATTTATTTGCGATAATACTTTTTTATATTTACTTCGTGATATCTTCACTATCTATAAAGATATAACAATAATTCTTTCACATTTAAATTTTTGCATGATCTGTGCGTGTAGTAGTGCATACACTCATTACATATCCTGATTAAAAATAGTATGTATTAATTAAAAACAACAAAATTGGAACGCGATATCTTGTTTTTACAGGGAAATTTTGTATCAGCGACAAACTTTTCGTTAATAAGGTATGGACCCAAATGTATAACCCATATCAAAGATTTTATTTTATTAAAACATTTCTTCTCTAAAATGAACTAGTTCCGAGTAAATCGAATGTAATGTTGAAGTATGTTTATGTTGCTGCGCGATACGTGCGGATGTGCTTGATTAAATGGCAGGCCGAAGTCCTTTTTCGTTACTCGATGCACTTTTTAGTGTAAATATAATTTATAAACTATGAAAATGGAAAAATCCTAAATATAGTAGAATATTTTAAAAATATACATTTATGCAGCACTCAATGCAAAACTGCGATTCCAGCGCCACCAACTACCACCAACTTCTAGAATATCAAAATGTTTTTGTAAAATGAGACAAAAAGTGAAATAAATTAATTATATTAATTAATTTTATTTCTCTAATAATGAAATATATTATTATAATTTAAATATACCTATATTATTTTTAAATTTCCTCAAAATATTTTCGAAAGTCTGTAAACCACCGTTTGTTTATTTCTGGTATAATACACCTCCTACGCCATCAGTGTAGTTTCTTTCTTATTTGGAGGAATTTGTAAATCGGATTTTCACTTGTGGTCTTATATTTTTATGTACTCCAAGAAAAAAAAAAAAATACCGTGGAATAGCCTATTATATGTAATGTTAATTTAATAACTCGGCCTTCCATTACTTTTCTCGATAACTCGATCAACAAAAGCATGCCCAAATTCGATAAATCGATTTTCCTGGAACCCAGTTCTTAAAGTGTGACTGTGCATTTCAAGATTCAGCTTAATTTTCTTCTTGTGGTTATTTTATGGTAATTTTTCACACAAATTTTACCCGCTTTTATTTAGAATGATTTATTATTATTATTATATAAGTAATGAACACACAATACTGTATCAAACTACTTTGAATATTAAAAGTACCATGGAGTTCTTTATAACTGAATGACCGAGGTAGATAATTTCCATATACAATTACTTTAAAATACTCGTATATGTATTTCAAGAAAGCTTTTATATGGCATCAATGTGATTCAGATGAACTTCATATAGAGGTTTTTAAATTATTTCAAATTAATCAAGATTTGATCACACTAATGAATAATAGATCGAGAAAATATTGATGCAATATTACAAAAAGGAAAAAAGTATTTCTTTTGTTTTAATGATAGTTTAGGATACAATATTACACCCATATGTATCCGCTGCAAATTAATATATACAAACTAATCAAATTCGTTTCATTCTTGGAGAATGACAAAACTCTATATTTATCAATATTAAGATATAAATTATTTGAAATACACCGTCTATGTAAGCTATCCAAAATCCAAATCACATTAAAGCAGATCGCAATCAAAAGTTGATGTTAAGGAACTGAAAATTTCAATTTCATCGACAAAAAGTAGCATTTCACTATTAATTATACTAGTGTAATAAAAAGTAAAAATCCCAGATTAGATCCTTGAGGAAATTCAGACATTGCACTAAAGAATAAGGATATACTACCGGCATAAAAATAAAATTGAGGTTTTTATCTGAGTGTAAAAAGAAAACTGGAAATCACACACAAATAACTTAACATTTTAACTGCCAAAATATATTATGTAAATGTATATTTAGTTTATTATTTATATCAAGTCGTTCGGTAGAACGACGCCGGCAAGAGTCCCAGTTCACCGACAACACTTACTTACGGCAACTATTAGGAAAACCTAACCTCCAAATTTTTCAAACTTGTTTAATTCAAATATGCTATTATAATTTCCATTAAAACTGGCACCAGGGACGATATAATACATACCTTAAACTTATTTATTAGTTTTTTTACGATTTATGTGCATATAACTTTTTATTTTCGATTATGTATTTTAGCCGACGACAGAAATGTGAAATCTCTCTTTCTCACGCGTTAAGTTAGCAACTTAAAAATTCCTTTACAAGTTTTTGCCAAAAGATGGCAGCACATTGTCCGTAGATTTAAAAATTCTAACGCACGACCATGAGTACGAAAGCCTCATTTACTGATCGAAACTAGTGTTAGTTTTATGTTCTATGTTTTATTATATTTGCAAGTAACATTCACAAATGACGTTTTACTTGTTGATTTTAATGAGTAGCGACATGTGACAAATATAGTAAATAAATTCAAGAAGATCGGTAACGTAGTTATCTGCAATGGGCCATATTAAATTGAACTGTCAGAGAATTTCATAGGTTAGGTATGTATTTTATTGATATGAACTACAGTTTGGTTGTTTGTCCCATATACTTTCTTATACCATACATTCGATTGCAATGAAACTTCAGTGAGTTGTTGTGAGCACCCCTGCGAAGGTTCCTGAATTAGATTGATTATTTCGAATAATTGTATTTATGATCAGATTTGGTTCTATTTAGAATACACATTAGTTGAAAAGAATGAAAGCGAGGAATGAAGTGACGAGCTTGCTTCGCCAATGTATTGACATGGAAGCGAGGAACGAAGTGTCGAGCTTGCTTCGCCAATTGCCTGGTATTTCAGAAAATTTATTTGAGTGGCATTGCAACGCATGCAGTGTATTATCTAGTGGTAAATATATTATAAAATTATAAAAAAAGATACGTTTTAATATATAAATTATTCTAGATTAATGCCAAATAAGCGTTTATTTCTATTTCTATGGTACAAAATATTTGGTTATGTACATATTTTGAATGAAAGTTGGAAGAAAAAGATAACTGTATATCGCTGCATCATTTTACGCGTCTTTCTATTAATCAATTCTTAAGTATAACACGTAAAACTTAAACAGAACTAACGAGTTTGTGAACTTGTGCGTTAAAACTAAAACTTAAACCCGATTTGTAAACGGTTGCATAAGATAACACATCTGCAAAGTTGTTAAAACAAAAACATAACACTAATACTAATTTCTATTTGTGAATGAGGCTTTAAGGCCAAGTCCAAAAACGAAATCAACAAAAAGAACTGATATCTTCCAAAAACAATTTCATTGTAAGGGATGCGGCAAGAGTAGTGCAGAGAGCAACAAAAAAAAAGTGATACCATTTTAATAAGGCAAGTTTGAAATTCACCTTAAAAAATCGAAATCGTAACATGTAAAAATCGAAAAACTATATTAGCTGTTAGTTTTGATAGTTTTGTTAGTTTAACGGAAAAAAAACTTGCCGATCCGTATATTGGCATCCATACAAATATGCTATAAATAAAGTCGGATCGGCAAGTTTTTTTTTCGTTAAACTAACAAAACTATCAAAACTAACAGCTAATATAGTTTTTCGATTTTTACATGTTACGATTTCGATTTTTTAAAGTGAATTTCAAACTTGCCTTATTAAAATGGTATCACTTTTTTTTGTTGCTCTCTGCACTACTCTTGCCGCATTCCTTACAATGAAATTGTTTTTGGAAGATAAATATATACAAGTATAGTTATTACATATGTTTGTGTAAATGTAAACGGGTTACATTAATGAATTAACCAAGATTTCTCGTAGTTTCTTATTCATTATAAAAAAGATAGTGGTAAATTGTATTATTTTTATATTTGTGTTATAATTTTTCATTTTTTTACCTCCCGCCTACCTGTAGGTAAGGGAGGTATTGTTTTTGGTCAAAAAATTGGGTAGTGAGTATTTAATGTATAAGTGTGTGTTCTAAGTGTGCATATGCGTGTGCGTGTGCATGTGCGTGTACGCGTGCCAGCGTGCGTTTTCGTGTGCGTGTGCGTGTGGGCGCGCGCGCGCGCGTGTGTGTGTATGTGGCAATTTTTTCGTCTCGCATAACTCAAATACTATAATACCAAAAAATACAATTTTGTGAAGAACTGATTAGATTTTGGATAAAATTGACCAACCGGAAGTAGCAGTTCACTTGAAGCCCTTAACAGTTTTTCGTGAAAAACACGGTTAAATTTCTTTTTCATCAATTTATGTTATTATGGAAGTAGAATATTTAATTTTGCATGTGTTTTGATTACACAAATTTTATGAATTTTCATTAGATTTAGAGATAATAAAATATAAAGAAATTAGATTTTATAAATCTTGCACTCCTTGTACACCATGGAAACAAAAATTTTATATTTTCTTAGTGAAATACACGTCAAAAAATTAATTAAAAATACGAAATAAAATTAAATTTCTCAAATATAAATAGAATATCATTAAATAAGGATGTATGTTTCATTATCATCAATTACTATTTTGAGTCGTTTAAGAGTAGTATTGGGCGGGAGATTATGTGCTGCCTACATCAGATTTTTTGATATGGGGTAAAAAGCTCCGTGGTAATGCATCCAACAACAGCCAACAGTTTTCATTTTAAATTTGTATATCCACCGCCAGTAACATCTTTGGAAACCATGAATTGACAATAGGTAACCGTACTTCACGCGTAAAAATATATTACTACCGTGATCAGAGAAAGCAGAGTGTTACACTCAATCTATATTTATTTTTTAGGTGGGGCTGGGAGCCGCTACACGATGTTACAAGACATGCCAATACTTATTGTGACAGTACCTACTAAAATTTTCATTGGCTAAAATTTACTTAAACACCGTGTACATGTACAGCAGTAACACTGCAAAGAAAATTACTTCAACACTTTATCTCATCAGCGAACTACATACTTAAATCAAACTTGAAATAGCTTAACTCTATTTTGTTAATTGCATTCCTCAACATCACATACCGCGTCTCGTAGCGATGCACGGCGTCGGCAGCGTCGGGAGCATCGCCGGCCGCGGAAACCGGAACACGTAGAATAAGACGCATCGGTGAACTTTTTCTTGTGTCAGTTGTCAGGCCCTGATAAGTAGGTACGCAGTCGGCAGTCGGAACGGGCCGTCGCTCCAATTCGTTCTGCTGTTAGCGTCGCCCGTTGTGATTCGGGTCGGCTTGAGCTACACACGACGTCCAATGTTCATAAGAAAGGCTTATATAATTTTTTTTTAATTGTTAGTGCAGCAGGAATTCTTTAAGAAACAAATAATATTTTATAGGTAGGAAAAATGAAAGTTTGTAGATTGGAAATGACCAGAGGAGTGACATAAGGATGTTGCCTAAATCCATTATTTTTCACAATATAAATTGCATGTATTGACGACAATAATGAAAGAGGTGGTATAGTAGTAGGAACAATGAGGAAAATTAAAGACCAATTCCATGAAGGAAATGGAAATTCTAAAATCCAACTAGGAAATTTTCGCGGAAAAAGCGAAAGAGTTGTTCAAACTTTGAAACAAGAAGTTATACATATTTAATATCTAGGAACAAGAACAGAAGAATAGACGAGACTAACTAAAATAAGAGATATAAATTAATACAAAACCCCATCAATACCATATATGTAGCTTAAATTGAAAAACAAAATTGAATTAATTGCGCAGTTCAGATGTGGAAATATTGGCAAACGAGTGATGAAAAAAGATACAAATCATGCGAAAGAGAAGAAGAAACAATAAAGCATTTTAGAACATCATGTAGAGAAGTTGGACAAGAACTAAGAAAATAAAATGAGCTATTGACCGATCACAACACGGGCGAGGATTGGATGAAGTATCAAAAATGAAAATCACAAAAAACTTATGTACCTACATCATTTTTTTCATAGATTCTAAGCAATAATACTAAAATACTAGTTAATAATTATGAAATTCTTGTAACTCGCATATACAGATGACCTGTCAATTGTGTCAAAGATGGAAGAATTATTAGTGTCACTAAAGAGACGTTATACTTAAAAGTACAAAAATGAGCACCTAATACCAATAAATACAAATACAAATTTGTTTGATAGAAAATGAGAAGTACGAGAAAATACATAATTAAGCTACAGTTTTACGAGATCGCACAGCCATTGGTGGTCAAGAGGCTAAGAGCGCTCAGGTTTACAGACTGTAATCTGACGGTCGGGGTTCGCGTCCCGCACGATACATCTCGAATTATAAAAAATAATTATAATTCGTAGCTCTGACAAATGACCACAGATGGGTCTGAGTGATTCGGAGGTCACTATAAGCCGGTGGTTCCGTGCAGTTGTCTGTTGACTGACCCTCAGCAATTACGCTAATGCAAGTGGAACATTCGGTCATTGAAAGCGGTGGAATTTCGGCCCTATACTTCGCGATTTGAGAAACAGGAACACATTATTTATTTTATTTATTATTATTTACGATATCGCACAACGTACGTCGAAAACTTGTGAAGATAAGAACGAAGAAAAGAAGAAAAAATGGGGTGAAAATTTTAAATATAATATACAAAATATATGGTACTGGTAGATCATGAAGGACTTTAAACTTTTAAAGATTGGAAGGCATATACAAAAAATGAACTTTAAGAGAAGATATTATTCTAGACGAAATGCTGGAAACAAATCGGTACTGAATGAGTATTGATGACACAGAGAACAGAGTGAGAGAGAGTAAGATAAGAAACGATTATTATGTTACAAAACGTAATGAATACTACACCAAAGGAGTCTAAAATAAAAAAAAAATGAAGGTTAATCGATAGTAGAGTACAAATACTGTAAAACTAAAATCCCGAGTTACCCCAGGAAATAGAAAATAATAATAACATCCAAAGACACTTGAGTGGTGGAATTGAAAGGAGAACTAATCAAGTCTGGAAATCGTAGGACAGAAGATACGTAACGAAAGATGAAACAACACATGTTTGCGAGCTGCTCAGAGTGGGAAGTAGGACTGCGCTAAAGTACTTCACGATACATGATCGGGTTTCCAATAGTTGAAAACCATTAGAAAGAGATGGCGAAAAATGAAATAATGGCAAATAATGTAACATACAATGAATTAAAATGTAATATTTTAAATAGATTCACTGCTGAAATTTAATTTGAAATTTCGATCTGTCTGATCGGAAATTTGTTATTAATAATAACTGACCTATCGCAAAACGTAGCAATGTGCGTAATAATTTGTGGTTATAGTGTTAAATAGTTGAGTGTATATAAATATTTTTTGTTAATTTATCGAACCAGAATATTGAAGTAAACGTTACTTTACCAAATTATGTGTTAAAAGTACCTACTTTGAACATAAAAAATTTTTAGAACAAAATTGTATGCAATAATTTCCTCTGAGAAAAGTACCAACTGCATATTTAAGTAAGTGCAATAGTTGTGCACAATTAGTTATTTAAGTTGGTTTTAGTTGGTATGTGTATTTATCAAATTCATTTGAAATACAAATGGATGTTTTGAAAATTATAAATTATTTTGCCAGGACGGAAAACAGTTGTTTTTGGCCTGTGATAAAGTAATCGCATGGTTACTTGTTACTGTGGCAGTAACAGTAAAATAATATTGAAGTAATGTGTTATAATATAAAGTGTAACCCAATAATGTACAAACAAAGAATAAGCTACAGAACCCCGGAAATTGATAAAACAATTTCAAATATCAATCAAAACAATATTATAAATACTTTGCAAAAAGTAAATCTCAGAAAAATTATACGATCGGGTATTCATACATCCAGATAGCGATGCTTATAAATGCTTCCCAAAAGTACATGACTAGATATAAAACCATCTGTACATATGTAGAATCCAAGAAATATCACCGAAGTTTCAAACAACCACCCATGTATACCTGAGCTAAATAAAGTCAAACAACTATTTACAATCTTATAATCAAAAGCAACGAATAAATAAATTACATAAAATAAGTAACAAACAATCAAGCAAAAGTATATTTTATCAGTTGTAAAAAATATTGAAATAAATTAACAATATTAAAAGAAAAACAAGTATTGTTTCCTACATGTGTATTCGCTGGCAACACAGAAACTCAATGCAAGCAATAATAAGGCTTATACAGTAAACCTAACTACATATTTGTCAAAAATATAAAAGTGAGCTTTTTACCCAGGCAACCACACGACTAACTTTAAAGGATGCATATTAATAATGACAATCGAAATAGAAAGATCTACCATGAGAGAACTAAAATAGTACCAACCCGTCAATATAGACACAGCACATGTTACCAATATGGAAACACAAACCAACCCTGCATTATTCTCATAAAACAATAAACAAAACAAATGATAGTTTAATAATTAGCTGGAATTGATATAGCCCTGAACCTGCTGACAACTCTCCTCTCCAAGTAGCATAGTGGTAAAAACCTACATATTGTATATTTTAACGGCTAGGTTTTATATATTCATGAGATGAAAATATTTATTAACAAGTACATAAACAGCCGTCTACTCTCCAGCTAGATACAACACTACAAAATACCAACTTGAGTATTGTTTATTGATACTCTCATATATAGATTTATTGCTTTTGAAAGAATATGCACTGCTCACTTATCTCATACGGTGATCTAACACACTAGTCTGCAGACCACAATGGAATTCCTGGTAGACATCTACGTAACAAGTAATAATAAGTAGACAAAAAATCTATTTACTGGTTTAAGCAAAATCAGACAAAATCGCGCACTGTTCATAATCAGAATTAACACGACACTTACTAAACCCACTGAGGCTTATTTAAAGATACATTAGGCGAAGAAATCATTTTGAAAATACCCCTGCAATTCAGTATAGATAATCCATTAAAATTTTAACGAAAATGATACAAAATGCGACGACTTGGGAATCAATATTTATAACGCCTACAACGAATCAATAATAGAATATCCAAACTCAGTAAAGTACACGACAGCCAAAAACGAAGTAGGTATTCCAAAAAGCTGACAAAAAAATCGCTACCCAAATATAAACACTAAACATAACGAAAATGATGCAATGAGCAACTGCACAAAAATTCTACAAGAATAAACAAATAAATAAACACTATGAAAATTAAAAAAGAAATTCCAGTACAAGCAATTTCTCCTACAAGAAAATAGAAGTAATAAAAAAGTACAATGTTTTTCTGTACATTGGAAAACAGAATTCAAACTTTTTCCTGGAAAAAGCGATGAAGATGAATACCAGGTAAAAGAATTTCTCGATTATCTAGAACAATTTTTTTTTATAAATAAATGAGGTCGAACAACTAATTCAAAACAAAAATTATTATTGGAAAGCACCTGGGTATAACTTTACTGCATAGGAAATATTGAAAGAAGTTGCTGATAAAGCATTAAAATGCATAACCTTTATCTTTACTAAAATAATATTATTCACACAATTGGAAAACCTGTCCAAAAGTAAGCTCATGAAGACGTTTTAGTGTCTTGGTGGAATTTTTTCTGAAAAACTATTTCCCGAAAGATAGATACCAATACTAGAAAAATATTTTCCAAATTATGAAGGGTCTTTTAAGATATACCTTCGCTAAGATGTGGCATAAGGAACAGTTCAACATAAAAGATACTTGCAAATGCTATGAAACAATATCATATCATAAGCTAGCCGTAATGCGCAGCGTTTGTTTTCATCTTGACACATCCAGAACAGGGAAAGAAATATTTTGGCATTAATTGAATTACTGGTTATTTAAAAAAAATTGTATACATACATTTCAAAATAATAGTTATTATAAGCATTGTGCATTGAAATTCAGTACCTATCTATTATGAGTGCATAATTTAATTATTCATTCTGAAAATATAAATAAACTTGTTAACGTCGAGCCTATCTCTTACTGCAAGTGAAGTCATCACTGCAAATTGAACAGCGTTATAGGATAAGCTACATATGTTGATAATACTAATGTCTATATTGTCAAATTGAGAAATCTTGTTTGTTAGACAGATACTTCCAACCAAAATATTGAAATTAATTCTTCGACCTAAAATATATGAAATTAGCTTTACTGCCAGGAAGAGTAGTAGTATTTCTTCCAACACAGCTAAGGCTAATATTATAGCCACATACATATACCTAGGATACTGCCATAATAGCGTCACATGAAGATCCGACCGTAGCATAGCCTCAGACGTAAGAATATCTAGAAGGAATAAAAACGGAGCTAGAAAGGTAAAAAATTAAAGTCGGTAAAGGACAAGTTAACAATCGTAATATTTTCAATTCGATGCATACATACAAACAAAGATTTAACAGGTCAGCCTAAGATTAATAAAGCTCCACCGAATTTTAACTTAAAATATTTGCTATAAAATTCCTATACATAAAAATTTGTACTAAAACCAATATGGAGGCATAGCACGAAGTTAATGATGAAAATATTAAATACTTAAGTAAGCCCTGAAAAACACGATAATCAAGTCGTTCGGTAGAACGACGCCGGCAAGAGTCACAGTTTACCAGGAAGTTCACCGACAACACTTACTTACGGCAACTATTAGGAAAACCTAACCTCCAAATTTTTCAAACTTGTTTAATTCAAATATGCTATTATAATTTCCATTAAAACTGGCACCAGGGACGATATAATACATACCTTAAACTTATTCATTAGTTTTTTTACGATTTATGTGCATATAACTCTTTATTTTCGATTATGTATTTTAGCCGACGACAGAAATGTGAAATCTCTCTTTCTCACGCGTTAAGTTAGCAACTTAAAAATTCCTTTACAAATTTTTGCCAAAAGATGGCAGCACATTGTCCGTAGATTTGAAAAATTCTAACGCACGACCATGAGTACGAAAGCCTCATTTACTGATTGAAACTAGTGTTAGTTTTATGTTCTATGTTTTATTATATTTGCAAGTAACATTCACAAATGACGTTTTACTTGTTGATTTTAATGAGTAGCGACATGTGACAAATATAGTAAATAAATTCAAGAAGATCGGTAACGTAGTTATCTGCAATGGGCCATATTAAATTGAACTGTCAGAGAATTTCATAGGTTAGGTATGTATTTTATTGATATGAACTACAGTTTGGTTGTTTGTCCCATATACTTTCTTATACCATACATTCGATTGCAATGAAACTTCAGTGAGTTGTTGTGAGCACCCCTGCGAAGGTTCCTGAATTAGATTGATTATTTCGAATAATTGTATTTATGATCAGATTTGGTTCTATTTAGAATACATATTAGTTGAAAAGAATGAAAGCGAGGAATGAAGTGACGAGCTTGCTTCGTCAATGTATTTCAGAAAATTTATTTGAGTGGCATTGCAACGCATGCAGTGTATTATCTAGTGGTAAATATATTATAAAATTATAAAAGAAGATACGTTTTAATATATAAATTATTCTAGATTAATGCCAAAGAAGCGTTTATTTCTATTTCTATGGTACAAAATATTTGGTTATGTACATATTTTGAATGAAAGTTGGAAGAAAAAGATAACTGTATATCGCTGCATCATTTTACGCGTCTTTCTATTAATCAATTCTTAAGTATAACACGTAAAACTTAAACAGAACTAACGAGTTTGTGAACTTGTGCGTTAAAACTAAAACGTAAACCCGATTTGTAAACGGTTGCATAAGATAACACATCTGCAAAGTTGTTAAAACAAAAACATAACACTAATACTAATTTCTATTTGTGAATGAGGCTTTAAGGCCAAGTCCAAAAACGAAATCAACAAAAAGAACTGATATCTTCCAAAAACAATTTCATTGTAAGGGATGCGGCAAGAGTAGTGCAGAGAGCAACAAAAAAAAGTGATACCATTTTAATAAGGCAAGTTTGAAATACACATTAAAAAATCGAAATCGTAACATGTAAAAATCGAAAAACTATATTAGCTGTTAGTTTTGATAGTTTTGTTAGTTTAACGGAAAAAAAAACTTGCCGAACCGTATATTGGCATCCATACAAATATGCTATAAATAAAGTCGGATCGGCATGGTTTTTTTTCCGTTAAACTAACAAAACTATCAAAACTAACAGCTAATATAGTTTTTCGATTTTTACATGTTACGATTTCGATTTTTTAATGTGTATTTCAAACTTGCCTTATTAAAATGGTATCACTTTTTTTTGTTGCTCTCTGCACTACTCTTGCCGCATCCCTTACAATGAAATTGTTTTTGGTTTAAATTTACCCCATAGATTTGAAATAAATAATGGTGAAACTCTTATTTAGTATATATATATATATATATATATATATATATATATATATATATATATATATATATACCGCTATGCCTTTTACACATTATGAGTGACAACCTGCTGTCCTCTGAAGGTATTAGTGAAAGGGGAGTAACATGGGTAAATTTAAAATATCAACATTTAATTTAAATTGTATAATAATAATAAATAAGGATCCAAACACACTTGAGTGTCATGATAATATTTTTTTCGTGCCTTCGTCAAAAAACACACGAGAAATTGCTTTCACTCCGACAAAAACTAGAGACTTTCGAAGATTAGGGTTGGCATTAACTGGCAGTTAATTCTGTACATTGCTTTTGAGTGTTCGAGAGATTGAAGGTTAGAGATTTTTATCAATTTTGAAGATAAATTGCTAATTGCAAACCCAAATTTTAATTAAATTTTCAGTTCCAGTGGACATCCAATAATAGTTTTTTAATTTATAATACTAGTGAGGTAGAAGCCTTATTAACCCATGCGTTTAAGATGTACAACGAGCGATAGCGAGTTGTCTATTCACACGAATGGGTTATGCCTCTAACTCACGTGTGATATACAAGACTTTATCTGTGCCACAAATATTAGAAGAAAACCAAAAAATATTTGTAATAATTTATTTACTCAAAATCAAAGGAGCAGAATAGATTAAATTTGTTTATCCAACACCTTTCAATAAATGCTCTATAACTATGGCGATTTTTAACAAGGAAAGTAAAAGTTTACCCACTAGTGGGTATAATTTTGAGAAAAGCCACTAGTGAGTATTTTTTTATATATAACAATTACAATAACACACAACACCTTGATAACTACTTCGATTGACTTTTAATTTAGACAATTTAAAGCATATGTCACTGTCAAATAATATTTCTTTAATAAATTTTGCATTTATTAAGAGCTGTTGGATAAAACGTTGTACTTCACACGTGGGCAAAGTGGAATTACCCTGTAAAGTAAATAACTGTTGTTTCAACGATAATTTTGATAACAGCCCGGTAATAGTTTTTCTATAACACTGTTTTGGAAACCACGCATTCTACAACTAAAAATTGCTATGGAATCACTAACATTCCATACGCCGCATATGGAATATTTTCGACGAATCAGAGCCGCGATATATGAAGTATCTTGATTCAGTTACTATGGTTACGTCTGTTAGTTTTACTTTAATTTTTGAGCTTGACGTTTTCAACAGTTTTATATTTGAATTTTTTGTATAATTTCCAAAATCTTGTTATAGAAAATATAGTCTACAACATGTAACGGAATGGCATATTCCGCACTCAGAAACTGTAGCCCTCGCCTTCGGCTCGGACTACAAACTTGCAGAATATACTATTCCGTGGAGTAAATTAGAGCAAACGAGTGAGGAAGTAGACAAAACAGCATCCAATTACCTCACTGTATGACATAATATGTTAGATTACAATTATATGTCAACTAAATAAATGTCACCGAATTTTTCAAAGAAAACAAATTGAATGATTTATATTTATAAATTCCTCGTATCCTTGTTTACGTAAAATATGATGTTGCCAACTTAAAAAATTCCTAGTATTTCATATTTGCATAAAATAAATCAGTAATTTCACTTAATGAATTTATGACAAAATCGGCACAAAAAATAATGTGTCACACGTATAGAACCTGCACTTTTGAAAATAACTACTTTAATTAGAAAAGACTTAAAATGAAGAGCAATATAACATTAGTTACAAACCTGTGTCATGAATAAATGATTTTGATTTAATTTGTCGTAATGCTTAACGATGATGAGATTGGAAGTGGGACTCGTGTGACGCTGCGAGATGTCCTGGGCGAGTGGCGTCGTTGTGGCATCGCGGCGTCACGCCGTTTGAGAACGAAGATGGCGCGACGGGCGCGACGCAATGCATTCGGAAGTAATCGTGAGACGAACGCCGACAAAGATGCCGTATGAAATATAAACCCTATTTTCGAGATAAGTAGGTGGCTACACACTTATTTTTTAGACACCATATTTCCTTGAGATTTGTTTGGGAAAGATTGCGTGAGATTCTTTCCATGCGGAAAATACGGTTATCTATACTTGAATGCTCCATTGTGGAAATTGTTCTGTATTTGGGGATGATTCTTCGACTGGTTCCTTTTCACAGCCAATGTGATGTTTATCAATGAAATATATTTTTTCAAAACTTTTGCTTACAACACTCCACAATTATTGAAGTTATCTCCACGAGTCCATGTACATTAAATTAATTTAATCTCATTAATAGTTATTTACGATACAAGTACGTATGTGTATCGTACAATATTTTATCTAACCCCAATAATTATAACAAAAAAATATTTATGAAGTAGGGATCACAATATTAAATGAGAAGTTTGCCACGATAACAAAATTTTTGCAAATTTTACGCTTTTAAAAATTTTAATCACTCGTAGCTCGACAACCCGTGATTAATTGGATCGCGTTACTAAACAACCGTTTTACAAACTTCAAACTAACAGTTAAACATCAATTGTAACGCCAAATATATTACTAAATATTGTATAACACATTACCTAGAGTACTTATAATAAAATAGATAAGCCATTTCAAAAGGATTAAAATGAAGGTCGATTTTTGAGTCTCTTATCTAATCATACTAATAAATAAGTTCTTTTACGCAATAGAAATTACCTACTTGTACCGAAATTCATTAAATATTGTTCTATATCTATATTTAATATTGTTCTTTATCTTCTATAACATAATTTAAGATAATTCAAATATTTAATATCTAAGACACGTTCGACTGACGAGTTAGTTTTCTTTTAGAACGAAGAGTATTGTTTATTGTATTCCTAGGTCAAAACTTTGATATACTTCAGCTACCAATATTTGAAGGATCGTGATAAAACGAATAAACACCCTTCAATTACACCTGTCGTTAATATATATTACAATGCTCCATCACTACAGTATTACAAATTTTATAGTTATTTAAATTTATTATTTATTTATTATCAATAATTTTTAAGTTATACAGACAATGAGATCGGTTTCGGTAGTTGTAGTTAGTTACATATAAATAGCTAATGATTTTAACCCAAGTTATATACTTTGAATTCGAACAATGATAATTTTTACTGTATTTGTATAATCCAAATAAAACAATATTACTGAAAACGTATTTCGAAAACAGGAATAATTTTTCGGTTAATCCGATACAGGGCATTGGAGGTATTCTGACAAATATACAGAAATTTGTGGTATAAGTGATGAAGGATTATTTTATGCTTTTGATATTACGAGCTTTTGGATTTTGGTAAGCTGAAGTATATCTTATGAGGCAGTTGTTTTTAATCCAAGCTTTTGGTCTAAAATTTTTAAGCGTTACATTCTTGTATGTCTCTAAATAAGGTTTTAAGTAAATCGGAAACAAGTGTTAATATATCAACAAATGTATGTTTTTTTTTAATTCAACAATTTTATCCAGTTAATAAATTATAAAACATATTATTTGCAGTACATTAGTTATAATTATTTCAGAAACGAAAGTAATATATTCAAATGTAATGTCTGTATAAATGAAAGCTCTTAGGAATCACAGAGCTTTTATGAGAAATTAATTGCTAAATGCCAAAATAAAATAAAATTTGTTTACTTTATATTATAATTTTTCTACCCCAATAATTCCAGTCAATTAACGAAGTCAAAGACTTGAAAGGAATTGATAAAATCCAAAGTAAATATTTAAAATATCATAAGAAAACGAATCCGTTTGAAATACGAACGAAAACTTGCATACGAATCCTTATCCGTAAGGGGTCTTTGGGGACAGCATGAGCCTCCGGGCGACCAAGATTGCGTGTCATATATCCTTGTTTTAAGATACGATCTGCGACTGTTTCTGTGCGTCGGCGACCTACGCCTGCGCCAACACAGCTTTAATAAAAAAAGACATGATAGCGGAAAACATAATATTGCGAAAACGCTTTATCACCTAGGCAAAATTTTTTCTGCTGTATAAAAACGCCGTGTTTCGCCTTACACGTTGTTGTAAACTGTGATTTTATTGTATTTTGTACCTACAGGATAAGGATGTTTTATTTTTGTAGTTTTCGAGGTGATTTAGTTGTAGGACACGTTGTTATTTTTTTGTTTTATGAAGGTACGTTAGGGCCTTATAAATTGTATAAAGAACATTCCTGCTCAGTATATTCGTCCGCTCATTACACCTTTTAACTCATATAGAAGGCTTGACAGGAGCAAACAACATGATTGTATTTACAATTTGCTACTACAGTGCTTAAATATTGGTAGAGCAATTTTCTTACAAACACTACATAGACCTGTAATTATTAAACTTGACACATGTTAGACAAATATAATAGATATTTTAGTTAATTGTATATGTTCAGAATAACTATGATTTAAAAAAATATATTAAACAATATTTCTTTTCACAATTAGAAGCAGATACAGAATTTTTTAAATAATGATTTATATTCAAAGTTATATTGCTAACTTCCCTAATTTAAAACTTTTTCGCTTATGATTTAATTTCTAAAACAAACTGTATTTATTACTTTGTCCAGTTAATTTCCGATTTTTTAATTATGATTATTTGTCTAGTTATTTCAAGTTATTACACATTCGAACACATCTGGACGGATGATGACACTGAAGTCTTTGAAAGTATGATTACAACGGATTCGGATAACTTTAAGATGTATTTCCGGAAATTGTCCCTTACTTCTTTAGTATGTACAAGTAAAAATTTCATATGAATTACATTTGCAGAACGCAAAGAAATTCACAGAACTTAACAACTAGTACAAGTTGATACCATGCAGAAGCAACTAATTTAAATTTTCTTCAATGTACATTAATTTATTTAAATTTACTTACTATATGGAGCAGAATGTAGAGAAAGTAGAGCCAACGGAAATAAATTTCCTGTTTATCTCATACCTTTGTTAACACGTACACAAGTTTTGAGTGAATAATCACCAAGAAAATTTTGGATTTATCTGACTATAAAAACCACATGTTTTGCAATTGCAAAGCCCTATTGTTGCTCTTCTAGGATGAATCATTTGAATATATTTTTTCAAAATTAGTAACTAGTGAATTACATGTGAGGAGGGAAATGTTTCATTTCAGCCGAGGGCTTATTATATGACCGACAGGCGAAGCCTCGAGGCTCAGATATAGCAGCGCAAGGTTGTAATGAAACTTCCACCAAACTATGTATACTGTTTTATTCACAATCATCGTATATCCAACAAACAAAGGTGATGTATTGTAGAAATCTATGAAAACAAATATTTAAATTTATTTCAATAACTTGACATGTGTCAACAGTTCAGGAAACTCAAATAGTAATAAAACAGCATTACATCAGAATTTTATATTACTTTATAATAAAAATGATTCTGTTCAATATTAATATTGTAATTATTGACTATTGATGTTTTATTGTAATTATAAGGTTTTATTAATATGTTTGACAGCACTGTTCAACTTACTTTCAGAGATTTATGACTGTGTTGCGAGGCAATTCTATAAAACACTACCCATTTTTGGGATAAATCTGTCACTTCCCACCCAAGAGGTTGCCATATCAGAAAGGAATGACGTATTTCCCAACCTCTAAAAAGTTTGGAATTGATATATTACTATAGTGATTGTGAATAAAATTATTTTTTCCCCTATTTTGTGCCGTTACTACTTAAAAAATTTGGATGGAAATTATTCGCGATTTCAGAGCTGAAAAGTCTATATTAAGGTGAAAAAATATTTAGGAATTTATCTAACCATGCGATATTATTAAAATATCTACAATTTTGTATATTAGGATGTAATTCTAAACATGTTTATGTGGCCTTTTTTTGACTACAGAGTGGAGGGTTAAGAACTTGAGATTTGGCACGAACAATGTTCTGGGTTTAATAAGCAGAATTTAGAGTATGTGAAAAAACCCAAAGAGTTAGTTTAACCCTAGCAAAACAAAGACCCGTTTCATAATCCTTAGTACGTAAACCAATTTCAAACGTGATTTCACAAATTTATTCTAACCTCGACTCAACCATTTCCATGTAAAGTAGGTATGTAGAACGTGCCAATGAAATATTATATATTATATTACCCTCGTTGTTTCCAAAAATATATTACGTTTTCTCATAAAAACTGTCTACTCAAAAAAACATCAGAAAATCATCAAGTAATATAAAAAGTCGTGTGCTGGCCCCTGGAATGTTACAGCAGCGTTGCAGTGGAGGGCGCACGAACTAAACTCATTACACTAATGATGTGAGTCGCAGATTCGATCTCCGCGTTCTATACTCTCTGTGAGTTGTTTACAGGTCACATTTTTGTAAAGTGCGCTGCGCTATAAATAGGCTAGTTTTGTTAGACTTGACTATCTGTTGATCTCGGTGGTTCATCACACGATCACAGACTTCAGCGTCGATTTTCGCTTCAGAGTTTTCAACAGCCGTCTATCAGATTTTACTCTGTTATAACGTATTTTACGCTCTTTCATGTCATGCGTGTTTTCAAATAGATTGGAGATGATACCTTTCATGTGTACCTACTTAGTTAATGAGATGTGGATTGATAAAAATGGTTGATGAATTACACTAGGATATCTAGTTAATTAAATTTGTTATTGCCATTTAATTAATCAAATAGTTGATATTTAACAACAAATAATACAATTGAGGTAGACAGTGTTTTTGAATCAAAACACATTTAAAGGAATGAAAATTACATACCTACTGAAACAATTTATATTATTTTTCATCCTACACAACTAGAAATAACACCAAATTACTGTACATTGAGCTGATATTCGGACGCAAATATTTTTCTTAATAATTTCTTGGATTGTCGAAATTTGGAAGAAAATGAAGATTATGCAGAAAAGAAGAAGAAAAAATACGACATTCAAGAATATCATATAGAGAAGTTAAACAAGGATAAAGAAATGAAAATTAGTTATTGGACGACCGGGGACTGTATGAAATATGTCATTAAAGAAAGGAATATCACTTTGACTTAGGAACTATGTTAATTATTCCTTTTCTTTTGTAGGTAGGACAAGAATAATAATAAATAAAATATTAATCACATCTCACGTCTTAGATTTGTTACAGCGAAGCTCCCATACACATAAATCAGTTAAGTGGCGTAATAGAGCGTAATAAGATATTTATTCTTCAATGAAATATACACACCGGCAACATTATACGAGTTTTGCTTATTTTTTTCGATATTTTATAATGATTTTCAATTTGATTGCAAAAATGGATGAAAACTCAGGGATTTTTTTTGTTTATTTAATAAAATTTCAGTAAATCTATAATAATTAATTAATATTATTTGTGTGTATTTCCCCCGTGAGACCTAATTACAGCTTGCATACGTTTGTGTATTGCATTCAATGACATTTTTCAATTATCAATGGTTGCTTGATGCAGATTATCCTATTCTTCCACTGGTGCAACTGTTAGCTATACCGTGTTTTGTATTGATTGATTTCTGGCCCGGAATCGTCGCCCAAGTATGTCCTACATGTGTTCGATAGGATTCATGTCTGGGGAACATGCTGGCTAATCCATGGTAGCAATGCCGACTTCAAATAAGCATTTCGAAATTAAAACAAAATCCTCCCATAAGAATGGGGCAAATAGCACTACATGTTCTTCCAGGATATACAGGATGGGCCATTTTAAGTTGCGTTCAGGAATATCTCGGAAACGAAGCATCGGATGAAAAATCCAAAAAATACAACTAAAATATTTTCGAGGGGGACATCCCATGACACCAAATTCAACCCCCCGCCCCAACCCTGGTGGGGTGGGGCGGGGGTAAGTTTGAAACCTTAAATGGAAACCCCAATTTTTTTTTGCAGATTCGCATTCTACGTGAAAAACGGAATTCAGTGACATCAAATTTTTCGCCCCCGCCCACCCCCCCGGGCCAGTTGGTTGGTGGGAAACTTTCAAATTGGTTACGGGAACACCCACTTTTTCTCGAAGATTCGATCCAATTCTCGAGTCCCCTCACATCTAACCAACGGGGTGCACGGCACTGGCACGGGAGAGGGGGGCAGGGGCGCAAATTTTGATGTTACTGAATTTAGTTTTTCACGCCGAATGCGAATCTGTAAAAAAATTTGGGGTTCCGATTTAAGTTTTCATACTCACCCCCACCCCACCTTCCAGGGTCGGGGTGGAGGCAGGGGTGAAAATTTTGATGGTACTGCATGTAGTTGTTAACGTAGAATGCGAATCTTTGAGAAAAAGTGGGTGTTCCCGTAACCAATTTGAAAGTTTCCCACCACCCAACTGGCCCGGGGGGGTGTGCGGGGGCGAAAATTTTAATGTCACTGAATTCCGTTTTTCACGTAGAATGCGAATCTGCAAAAAAAATTTGGGGTTCCCATTTAAGATTTCAAACTTACCCCCACCCCACCCCACCAGGGTTGGGGCGGGGGGGTTGAATTTGGTGTCATGGGATGTCCCCCTCGAAAATATTTTAGTCGTGTTTTTTGGATTTTTCATCCGATGCTTCGTTTCCGAGATATTCCTGAACGCAACTTAAAATGGCCCACCCTGTATATAATATAACTTGCAACTATCAGGAAGCTCCTTGAATTAGGACTAATTCAGTGCGCGCTCCCAAACATATACCGCCCCAAACTATAAGTGAGTCTTCTTCTTATGAAACCGTGGAAACAATGTTACACCGTGAATATCGCTGCCCTTGTCGCCTCCACACTCTATCTCGGCCATCAATTACATTTACACAAAAAACGGCTTTCGTCCGTTCACAATACTTTACTCAATTGGCCAAAATTCCAAAATCGGTGTTGATGTACCAACTCCAGTCTCTCTACGCGATGCGTACCTAAGTTTGGATCATTTTGCGGGAACTCTTGAGTTTAAATAAGGTTCACTAACACTTCTCACAGTTCATTTACACGCACTTGACGCACACCTTGTAGGACATTTTTCATCTAAACAGCTGTTTGACGTGGATTTTCAAAGTTTGCATCAGAAGAAATCGACCGTCCCTTGCAGTCGTGCCTCGCTTTCGGCCATGACAACGTTTTCGTACGTGAGATCCAGTTTGTCTGAATCACAGTCAGTGCGATGCACAACAGAAACAGAAACACCAATGAGTCTTCCGACCACCCTGTATGTTTGACCAGATTCAATCTTTGTTACTGTTCTAGCGACGTCAATGGCCACTTAAGCGGCCATTTTTCACTTCAATTGCTTAGAACTAAAAAAAAAGTCAAAACAGAAATGGTTGTTAACCCAGAACACGAATTAAACAATCATATTCAACAAAAACAAATTATTAAATGACATTTACTCTTTTATTAAGCGGTTAGATTTAGTCATTTAATGCACATGTAGATATGAACATTACAAAAATGAATCGGACATGTATGTAACAATAATATGCTTTTTTTGTGTTCCTCTAATTTTGCCGGTGTGTGTATATAACTGTACTTTTTCTAATCCTGTAATTTCGGAAATAACTACTAAAAATAATCGAAATCGGTTGAAAACACACGTTGAAAAACGTCAACATCAAATAACAACTGATTACATGTCAACTGTCAGACGGCCATAGCTTGGTGATCCACATCACGGCTTTAAAATAAACAGGAATATTTTCTGTTCAGTGATTGGTCAAGAAGAGTGAATTATGAATCCATAATTCACTGTCGCGAATTATGACTACTATAATTAATCGAAAAAATTTAAATAATGGAGATATATTTACACAGGAGTAGAAAAAGGTTAATTTTGAAATGCTGTTTCCACCAAATATTGTAATGAGAATACTTGTATACAGGGTATAATATTCAAATGAATTACCTGATATAACTTCCATATTATTAAAGGTACTATAAAATACTATGACATCCTTACAGAGAACCATGGGGTACATCGAACTATAGAAAAGCACATATTTTTTTTAAACCAGTGGTTCTTAAGCTACAACACAAAAATATAATTTTTTTTTTAATGAGATGGTAGTGTGTGCCCATTCAAATGAGTTTTTTTTTTTAGTCAATCCTGCAATCATATTATATTCTTACATAATAAATTAAATTAAAAATTAA